>VKKW01000016.1:0-1320000 GCA_018350135.1 Citrus trifoliata
AAATTAAAATTATGTTATAACCATTTCATAAATTATTGTTTTATTTATCAAAATTACATTGCAATCTATTTATAAAATCAGGTATTACCCTAATTTTAATTTTAATGCAAGTTTTATTTATTGTTAAAAAAGATACAGCATAAAATTATTGGAAACAACAGAATTTAACCATTCAATTTTGATCTCATACACGGCATATAACTAAACTGGGCTGCTTCTGCTCGCCTCTTACTTTGTTACTTATTTTCTTTACCCTCTATTAAAAAAATGGCGTCGCTATGAGAAAAAAGCATTTTCAGAATTGCCGCAGTCTCTCATTCAAACTCGAAAAATTCAGCAGCTCAACTCGTATTTTACAGAGGATTCACTTCTAAGCTTTTTCGTCAAAGTATTCTCCTCTCTGTCAGTGTTTCTATTATGTCATCTTTCTTCTTTATTTTGCAAACAAAATATTATGTAATGCATCATGTTAAAGGAACTGATTCTGTGAAATATAAATTTTGATTAGGGAAGTTTAAAACCCGATTTTATATGCTCAAATTAATCAATCGAATCCAAATGGGGGATCTGATATTTTAGGTGCTGGTGGAACGACGGAGCCATATATTGGATACTGACCTAGAGATTTCTTTGAATAATTTTATAGTGTTGCTCAAGTGATATTGTGTGAGACTTGCTGGTGAATCAAACTCATCAGCTCTAAACGGCAGCGTTTTGGAAATATAAGAAGTAAGATAATAGCACTTAAAAAGTCACGGGCTGAAGCACGTGTGTAATCACTTGTTTCTTAAGCTTGAAACGGCAGTTCTTCTGTGTCGTTTAAGGGAAAGCTTTAAGTGATGCACGTGATAGCCGTGTGAGGCAACTTGATTCGGTTTATTAAGTTTGTTACTCAACGTGTCAACAAGCTGTGCAATCTGGATTTAGCTGATTCGTTGCTCTGGTGGTTAAGTACAGTTGTATCAGTTTGTGAGCTGAGCGTGTGTGTAACCGTGTTAAGAGAGAGGAGCTATCAGAGAATGTGAAAGATGAGTTCTCTGTAATCTTGAGTAAAAGCCCTGTAAAAGATCCTCCATTGTTATTCAATAAAAGCTCTCCAGAAAGCATCTCCCGTGGATGTAGGTTGTGCCTCCTTGGTGCAACCGAACCACGCAATTGATTCTTGTGTTGTCTGTGTTTGTTTCTATTCTTTTCAGTTCTCTTAATTCTTGTGTTAAATTGATTCTTTCTGGATTCGTTCTTCAATCTGTGCAACTTGGTAAATCTATATCTGAGATCCTGGGAAGTGATTGTACGAACTTTTATTGTGTTACTCTCAATATCAATAAAGTCGGACTGTTGCCTGATGCTTGGAATTTCTAATATGAGGGTTTTTATGATTTTGTCAAATTTCCGATGATCTGAAACGGACCTAAACAGCTTTCAATGGGTGTTTTGCTTGACAGAAGCTTAACATGATAGTTATTAACTAATGTTGGAGGTGTAATAATTTCGGTCCTCATTTTTTTTCTCTTAGACTTTTCGTTATTTTATTTAGATCAAGAGATCCATTTAAGCATATTAATCGCAAAAAATCAAGTGACGTACGTAGATGAATGGTAAATATAGTGAAAAATAGAACAAAACTGCACATCTTTCGTTCATGTATGCATTCCTAATTAATGTAATAAAAAGTAAAGTTTCTGAATTACTTAATTGAATTTGAGAGACATAAAGTGATGTAACACACATATTATAATAAAAATCACCATGTGTGTGCGTGTGCGTGTGCCGATTTCTCTATTTCATATCAGTCTTTATGTTTGCTGCTCTGTTTGCAATTATGTTTTGTCTATGGATGATATTGTTGTACGGTATTCGCGTCTAATTGTCTTTGTGCTTTCAGGAGCGAGAGAGGGATCACTTTTCTCAATTTATAACCGAAGGTTTCACATCTTACTGTAAGAGGAAAAGAAGAGATAAGTATGCAAAGCTGTAATCTCAGTTAGCTGTTCACTCGTTGAGTTTGTTGGTTTTAAATGGAAATTTATAACGATACTTTTGTTCATTATAAATCTCATTTTCCCTTAACTTACCTCATGTAAATTTGCCTCCATAAGTGTGTTCATTGGTAATTTGAACATATTGTCAACATAACCTCATTAAGTAATTTGAAATTACTTAATTGAATTTGAGAGACATCAAGTGGTGTAACACACATATATTATAATACATTCACTACCTTTAGGAATCTTAATTATTGTACTAAAATTCAGCTGTAATTGTCACATTATTAGTCATTGATGTTTACTAATTCTTTCTTGAATAATAATCTCATCATTTCATGATAAACATTAATAATTAAGTTAATGTTGCAGTTACCGTTGAGTTATCACATTAGTTATGATTAAAATTGAGATAATAATTGGGATTTCTAACATTATTCTAATACATTAATATTGACAATTTAAAAAATAAAAGGGGTTAATTGTGAATAGGTAAAATATGATTATAATAAATCTAATTTTGGGTCTAAATGACATAAAGGAAAACAAAAAAAGTAGTGAAATTGAAAGAAAAAATGCTATTTCCCAAATGTTTAAAAGAAGTTAAAGCAAGATCAATCTCGAGTTTCAATCCGAAACCGTTCACCTCACCTTGTTTGGCTGTCCAACTCTTTCACTCTCTCTCGGCTATCTCATCGACACTTTATTTACAAAAAGAGAGCTCACAGAAAAACCTGAGGCTAGTGCTCGGGGCAGAGCCCAAAACAACTATAAAATATGTCGCAGAACGGAAAATTGATGCCTAATCTGGACCAGCTGAAACGACCCGCCCCGCAACCTCCCCCAGGGCGAGTTTATCTAAACTCGTAAATCGAATTAATAATAAATTTATAAAAATTTCGGCAGAGTCTCCTTATAAATAAAACATATCCAATCCTGTAAATTTCAAAATAACTCCCAAAATAATTTAATAACCAAACATCCTTCATAACCAACTTCAAATCCACTTATCAAATAGCACCCAATCATCCGAAAAAAATTAAATACAACAATTATCCTTAATAACATAAAATAATACACAAATCCCAATTATAATAATAATACAATCCACGGCTCCTAGCACCGTCACGTGACCACAATATCAAACTAACGTTCGCTACTGGGTTGTGTTAATACCTGTAAATCTCCTGTGGGGGGGGAATATAATAAAGAGGGGTGAGTATAAACTCAGTGAACTCAGTGAGTGGATAGTAGGTGCTGACATTTTAATAAATTATTTAAAATCATTTATCTTTCTCAAATCAATTTCTCAAATCTTTTCTTAAATCAATTTCAATTTCGTAAATCAATTCTCAAATCAATTTCTCAAAATATCATAAACTCATTTAATTCAAAATGAATAGCTGCAACAAATCTGCATAAATCGATGGAATCATCATACTCTATCAAATACTGAATACTAAAAACTGTCATCAAACAAGTACCCAGGGAATAATCTGATCATATCCGGATTTCAACGGACAGACAATGACGTACTATCTGGGTAACGCCATGCCCCGGAGCTACAACGGATAGATGGGGAAGATCTCATCTCATATCTCATATCTCATATATCTGTACTGTGCATGCATAAGCCCCCAAAGGCAAAAGCGCCCGAACACACGACCCAAAGCTATATGTGTCCCGACGGGCCCAAAGGCCTCTATCTCATCTTATCTGTATCTCATTTCTGTATTCTTTTTTATCTGTATCTCTGTACTGGAGGAAGGGTACTGTCTAATGATTCAAAACTAACATTAAACATATGATCCCATCTGAAATCTCATTTTCTTTCTATTCAACATATCTCAAGTCTGCTCAATTCTATATCATGCTTTTACTCAAAAACGATAATAAAATCATAAATCGAACTCATTCTCAAGAACAATAAATATCAACACATAAATAAAAATCAATTCGCTGGAAAATCATTAAATCGACGCATTAAATATTATTTCTCAAACATACTGTACTATATAATAAAATAGCTATACTATGAAAATATGTTTTGTATATTCCACTCACAGTGATGATGTCTAGACTCAGTATCAACAACGTCCGCGGGTAGATTCTCGTTCGCGGATGCGGATCCTCCTAATCACGGAAAGCACCATAATTATTCTCTGTAAAAACCAATTCATATAATAAATCTCGAAACAAATATCTATTAACGATAAACTATGCCCGCATGTATAAAATTACCAAAATGCCCCTACAGGCTAAAATTACCAAAATACCCCCAACATCGATAATTTTCCGACTTATCCGCAAACGTCAATATTTTACCAAATTATCCTCAGATTATCCTCATATCGTCAATTACCAAATTGTCCTCAATTCAGATTACATAAATTAACCACATTGTCCGAAATTACGAAATTACCCTCGGTTTGTAAATTACCAAAATGTCCTTAACGAGTTAAATTACCGGATTACCCTCAAAATCACAAATTACTTCACTGCCCTCAACCAAAATTACCAAAATATCCATTATTTACATAAAATTACACACACCCCCAAAAGTCCATGAATTTACCGAATTGCCCCTCGCCGGTCAACAGTGACTGGACTTCAGTCAACGATGACGGGGAGCTTAGGTCTAGTTCCGGCCTTGGTGAGTCCAATGGTGCCGGCGGTGTCCTCCCACGCGCGGCGGCAACGGCGGATCGAAGCTCCAAAAATCCGAAACTTTCCGGTGATCGTTCGGCGATTTCCTGACGTCCCCGATGATCTAGGTTGGTCGGAACTTGTTGCTGGAGATGTGAGGAACCAGTTCCAAGTGGTGGCGTTCCAAAAATCCGGCGGAATCAACGGCGACGAAATCGGGTCTAAGCCGCGACTTTCGAGTTCAAATCACCGGCGTTATGGCCCGTTTCCGGCACTACGACAGCGGGGATGCGACGGTCGTCTTCCAAGCTTCAGATCGGTACCAACCTTGCCCAAAACGGTGGCCGGCAATGGAAGTTACGGTCGGGTCACGGTCGCGGGTCCGGGTCGCGTTCTAGGTTAAAACGGTCAGCTCATTCTCTCTCCCAACTCTCTCTCTCACTCGGGTTCTTTCTCAAACTGAGCCACCCAGTTTCCAGTGTATAAATCCTGCTCTTCTCCTTTTTTTTTTTTTTAACTTAATACCCAATTAAGCGAATTGCGACCCAATTAAGAAAATCAATACAACCGTCGACATTTGTAGTCGAGCTTCAATTTATTTTCAATTAATATATCGTGACGAAATAATAAAAATTAATAGAGAAGAGAAAAATAAACTGTCACGTTATAAAAATTCCACAGTACGTATATTACACCAGCAGAGCACAAAACTCCTAAACCTGACAGTTCTTCAGCGAATCGATCCATTCATTGAGGAGATCCTCATCACGGCCGCTCATGTCACCTTCTACGAGTTCAACATCGATCTCAGCCAATGGAGTCGTAAGGATGTTGAAGGCTCTCTCTTCGTCATCAAAAGGTCAATAAAATTATATTCTTTTCTCTCTTATGCTTTCCCTTTTTTTCATTTGATATTCGTTGTTTTGGAGATTGTATTACATATGAAGTTGGTGAAATTATTATTTTTTTAATTTTCAGGAACACACAGCCTCTATTTCAGTTTGTTGTAATAAATCGACGTAATACGGGTTGGTTTGTCGTTGTTTCTATTTCAGTTTTGATTATTTGTATGTGAACTAGTTTTAATTTCAGTGATGAATCATTTTATCACAGTACTAGCTAATGATTGAGGTTTTAGAACGAAGAATATAATGTACCCAACCGAAAATATTTATATGCCAATAATATAGAGGCTAGAGTGTTTGCCATGTTGTTGTCTAGCGTTAAATATTGGCCGTTTTATGACAATCAGGAGAGGGGGTTGGTACAATTATTTAGATACCGTGTGTCTATCTTGTTTACAACTCGTGTTATATTTCATTTCTTGTTGTGCTTATCAGTTGTTGCTAAGTTTTAGTTATGTCTCCTAACCTTCATGTCTTTTTGCATATGTTTTTGCACTGAGAAGCTTCAATATCTTGGATATGTGCAGATAATTTAGTGGAAAATCTTTGGGAGATTTTGAGTTTGAAGTTCAGGTTCCGTATTTGTTATATCAAAATGCATCCCAAGAAGTAAATGGGATTTGGTTCTACAATGCTCACGAATGTGAAGAGGTAGCAAATCTTTTTAGCAGGTATTGTTGTTTTACTGGTTTTACTGCTGTAGTAGTTTAAGCGTATATTATTATGTTTTACATGTTAATAATTGATAGATCGAGAATAGTTTAGAATCTTATCCAAACTTGGAAATGTGTTTCAAATAATAGAGTATGGCTATTACATGTTGCTTCTGCTGAGGCCTAATGAACATGGTTTTAGTTATTGTTTTCGTGAATTGTATATTGGAATTATTATTCTTGGGATCTGGCTTGTACAGATTCCTTTTTTGCCTTGTCTGGCATCTTTGAAGTTTGGTTTATAAAACTTGTTTAATGATATTATATTCTCCTCCTTGCATGCTTTTATTTTGAGATGTGCGTGCCACGTGCAAGGAGTGATTTTTTGTATAGAAACTGACTATTTTGTACTAGAGTCGTTCTGTGCCCCTTAAGATTGGAAAAAAGCGGGTTGTCTTCCTTTACATTTAGGAGATAGGAGAACAAACAACCTGGGAGTTGGTGACGAAGCCTTCAATTTTTTTTCATTATGCAAGGGTGGACAAAGATTTATAGATGATATCTGGTGTCCTCAGTGTTCTCATATTAGGTTTTTATGGTTTCATTGTTCTTCAGATTCGTATGAAAATGTGCATCTCACAAAGACATGATTCAGGAACGCAAGAAGATTCTTGAGGTTCTATATTTTAAATTTTTCAATTTGGTATGGACTATAGGTTGTACAGCAATGAGAATTTAAATTGGTTTTTAGGAGTGGGGGCTGAGGTGGTGTGGGAAGAAATCTTTATATTGTATTAGTCTATGGGAGCAACAAGTTCAGAAGTATGGTGAGAATGTGGAATTTTGTTAAGAAATCTAAAGAAGCAATGGAGGTATTACTGGCTCGTAGGTTGAATATGTTGACTAGATCAGAATCATTGGTTGATTGGAATGGCGCCCATGTGATAAATAAGGAGTTTTAAGAAGCATGCCATTTGCACTAATTAATTCTGTCAGACATGTGATTCCATGAACGTGATGATGATCATTAGTTACATTTAGTTTGTGATGGTAGTTCTCACGTGTTTTAACAAACATGGTAGTAGCAATTTATGAATATTCATTACAAAGTGGCTTGTGTTTGGAAAGCAAACAATATGACTATTTTGAGTGGCTTGCGTGTCTACATAAGTTTTTGCTCTGGCTGCTAAGTTATTGAAGTTTGACCACACAATTCTTATCCATTTTGACATTTTTGTTTGGAGGGATTTGATGATTTTCAGTGGGACAGTAGGGTATTGAGAGTAGTTATCCAAGATATTTATGTCCTGTAGATGATTGTAAATTAGTCTTTCAATACATTCACATCGCCTTTGATTTGTTCTTGTTGCATGCGAAAGCTGTTTGAAAGGCTTTTAATTGAGTGTCTTTATAATTTTTTTGACCTCTATCTATCTGTTTCAAATTTGATACAAAGTGGGCTTCTCACTATTGATGTTTCTTGTGTTAGTAAAGTGATTGCATTTGCACTTTCCTAGTTGCACCAACATTTCACGATTTGGGAATTTAAATGATGAATTCTTAATAATTCACTTGGTGTTAAGCTTTTCAATTGTTTTACAGCTAGAAAATATTGAGATTGAGAAGAAAAACATATCCTGATATGGCTGTTGTACATTTTTTTTTTAAACTTTCGTTCTTTTTTTAACTATTTTATAATTTGCTAAAGAGTTGTTTGAGAATCTCTACAGGGATAATGGTATTTTCAGTTTTACAGAACTTGATAGTAAATGATCATGTACAACTTCTTTTATTTATTTTTTATATTTGACATTCACTATTTGACCTAATTGATATCTTGGTCCTTGTATATTATCTTTAGGCTTTCCAATTATCTTCTAACACTGCTTGAAATGGAAGAGTTCTCCTCGGATTACATTGATTCATTGAATAGGAAAGATCTAAACGAGAACTTTTTAAACAAAAACTATTAATTAATGGCTTTCTTTACCAGGCTGTGATCCTTCATTTTCGTGGCTTAATATGTAAAATGTAACTAACATAGGTACAAGGAGGGCTACAGGAACTGGATGGTTGACCATGCTATTCACCCAGTCATTGATTGAAGGTGCAGTAGATACTTAATCTTAATTAATGTTGAATTTACTTGTGAATGTTCTTTTGCAAGACTTAATTGTGTTTTTACCAGGATATTGAAGGCTAAAATAGGAGTATATGGGGTGGTCCTAGCTATTGCTTTTTAAGGTCTGTATTATCATGAGTTGTCTTTTTTAATTAGTTCTTGATTTGACACTAAATAAGTCTTGCACTAGTTAATTAATAAAATGAGATATAATAATAATATAGTCTGTATTTTTTTCTCTATCCCAATAATAATGTAGTCTTTATATGATAGTTCTGTAGACGTGGGCAATGAAGAAAGGTTAGAAAAGTTGCCTAATGGTGGTTTAAAGGGGGGAAAAATGTGGCTGCTAGGTCGATTTGCACATTGTCATCCATTGGAGAACATAAGTTGAGTAGGCGCTATTTATTGACAACTCATTGGTTTTTTTTTTGGGGCCCCCCAGGGGGGGATAAGATGTTGACAACCCATAGATTGCTATTTTAGCTTTAAAAAAGATCAAATAGATGATGCTGGAAAGTTCCAAGTCAAAACAAGAAAAACGGAAAAGAAATTTCAATGGAGGTTCAAAGCAGTAGATATTTTCTTGGCAAGAGATCTTGTAAGTCACCTATCTGGAAAAATGCCCCAAGTCTCCTTCTTCCTTCAAGATTGTAAGGTTTGGTTGCAGCTCCTGGTTTCTGACTTGAGTTTTCCTAATTGGGTTGGAAGGTATCTAGATTAATCCTCCTAACATATCTCCTGATGCAACATAGTTGTAAAACAGTTGTATTCTCTTCCATTTAGAATGGCTGTATCATACTCTTATTGGTGCCTAGTATTGTTGAGTTCATAAGAGTGATTTTTACTATTGTATAGTTGCTAGCAGTTGAGGCAAACTAATTCTTGTTACAAGCATGTTTATGGGAGGACCCTGGATGTGAAGCTATCTTTACGCATACATAAATTACAACTGCCATTTATCAATTTTTAATTTTTCTATTGTAAAATTGTTTTTAACGTTGTTTATTTGGTTTCCAAATGCAGGATTCTGAATGCATATTCCAAGGTGCCTCAAAAGTCGAAAGTTGCCATATCTAAAAGGTAATGGTAGCTCAATTTATATTTCACAAGTTGTATATTATTTTTAGCCCCCAAGAAAGTATTATGCTCTTTATCATATATTTTATTTGCACAAATTTTTTATTTGTAGCCTCTCATCTGTTTAAGTAAGAAGTCTGCCATCTTACATTGCTATTACCAGTTTTGATATGTAGTGGCAAACAATTTTTCTTTCTTTTTAGTTGTATAATGGTCTTAATTTTATAGCTAATTTATGTATGACTAAAAAAAAAGTCTTCGAGCATGTGATGTAGTTCAAAAGGCACTGATATAGTGTTTGTGGACAGCATCACATTCTTAGTTATGGTAGTGCTTGAACCATAAATATGCCCAAGTTACTCTATCCTTGCACTTGAAAGAGTGTTTTGTTTGGGGATTTGTGTTTGGTTGCTGGTAGTCCTGTTTGAATATCCAAGTAAATAGACAATAGATACCATGCAAGCTTGCCTTACTCGTAGGCACAGTGCATGCTGAACAAGAGGCAATTTCTATGGATCCTAAAGAGGTAATAAATTCAGAAGTACACACACTAACAAACACCACCTCTAAATTGCAAAATATTTTAACCCTTCACCTTCTCACTTCCTATAGAATAGCATCATACCAGGCCCTTGCCCTTCTCTTTCCTCTGCACTTAACGGGAGAATAGCTTTCTCTACTCTAGCGAAATCTTGAAGAGCAGCACAATGATGAGTAATTTCGAATAAGAGGAGTTAGAGAAGAGAGAAAAAATTATTTGCATTGCACTCGAGGATTCAGCTTTGATTTTTTTTTATTTTCGTGTTTAGCTAAGGTGAAATCACCTTCCATAAGGGTCCACTCATCATTTTCCCTAACCTCTTATATCATCTAATTATTACTTAAATTGGTCATCAAGTTCCTTTTATGTTAAACTGCAGTGAGTTTGAGGAACTGGAAGCTGTTCCAACTATGGCAGTTATGGATGGTCCTCTAGAGTCAACTCCCTCAAATGCTGCTGATGTTCCTGAAGATCCTACTTTTGTGAACTTCTTCAGTGTATGTTTTCTTTGAAATAATATGTTTCTACATAAGTATGCAACATTACCACAAAAATGCAGCAAGTCATATACTATTTTCATATGTTATCACTTCATTTTTGTGTGAGGTTCAACTTCTATGAAGTCCTTGTATATGACATCTGTCCTTATCATTGCAGACAGCTTTGACTGTGGGGAATACTTCTAATGCAGCAATCTCTGCACAACCTTACCAGTCCAATACCACTATTTCTTTACCTTCTCATCCCGCAGTTTTGCTTCTCCTATCGTGCCAACCTTGCAAATACCATCTCCACCTCTATCAGCACCTACCCCTAATCTTGTAAAGCCTTCCTTATTTTTTGTTCCTCCTCCATCCTCCTATGCACGGATGATGCAGCTTGTCTCTTCATCTACACCAACAGCTCCGCCACTTAATCCTCCCCTGAGTCTGCAACGCCCATATGGTGCCCCAGTGCTTCAACCTTTTCCACCACCAACCCCTCCACCATCTCTTACTCCTGCTCTTACTTCAAACAGCGGACCATTTATCAGCAAGGAGAAAGTCCGAGAGACACTTCTGGTGCTTGTTCAGGTTCGGATTTCTGGTTATACAAATGCTCAAAGCTATAATTGCATCTGACATGTTGATGTTTACTGTTATTAAGATTAGGGAAACTTTATCATGCAACTGGTATAATCTTCTTAATTGCATATTGACAGCAGATTTAAAGCTAGCATATTTGTATTGTCAGAAATACTCTTTGGATTTCTTATGTACAAAAATGCTTTCATGGCACACATTTTATCAACTCTTTTAAGTGACTGTGAATTACTGTTTACTTTTTTATGATATCTAAATTGACATGTAAATAAATTTATGTTCATCAGTGGATTGAACTATTTTTCACTTATCCCAGTCTTCAAAATCATGAACCCGCACCACTTTGCCATGCTTAGAGTGCAAACACTAATGCGAGACACTTATTTTTTGTGATGCATTTTCAATTATTATTTTTTTCCTTGTATATCTGACCAGCTTTTATATGTAATAGGACAATCAATTCACAGACATGGTCTATTGAGCACTGCTGAATGAACACCATTCATGACCAGCTGAAAGTGATACCATTATGTAGCTGCTAGATTTTGTCTATCGTGTAGCTTTCTGCAAGTGTATAAAACCCAGTTTGTATAGTGTTTCAAGTCAAATCAGTATTTTTTATGGAAAAATTATTGGTATCAGTAATTTTTATGGAAAAATTATTGGTATATAATTATTCTTGTTTCTTTTTGTTAGGGATGATGAAAAACACTTGCAGGATTTAAATGTCATTTTTGGGTTTGAGCTTATTGTAAGTTACAGGCTTCGAAAGTGTGTTCATTTATACCCACAATTTAGTTATGCTGGTTAAACAAAGTGAGCTGGGATAGTTTTTAGATTCATGACATGAATAAAATAGGACTATTTTGTGTACGGCTTGGTGTGTTAGGTGTTTTTATTGTAAGGAAGAGGGCAAAAAGGAAAAAAAAAATTGTGGGTTGTGAAATTTGTTAAATGAACCTTCTCTGATTGTTCTTGTATAGAGCTGGGTTACCATCAGAAATGAAGGAGGAAATGAATCGATTACTGTAACTCCCAAGGCGATAATTGCTACCTAAATCCCCACTAGCATATAACAAGAGTTGCAAATCTGATAGTTATTCCAAGTCCTAGTTATCCTCTATAAGTTGAGCTACCCATTACTCTCAGCCTGGACTATAATTTTTTTTATTTTAAGTTTGTCCCAGTTTACTTAAAGTGAAGTCTTGTCGCCTGCATTTTACTTTCATCTGGACCTGAAATCTCAACCGTCAAGTATAATAAAGAACTTACACACACTCCAGAGCCCAGAGGGCGTAAGTTAATATTCATTCAGATCTTGTAAAAGAGAGACCTTTTGCCTGTTATGATGTGTAGAAGTAGAGCCCCAAATCTGTTAGTTTTGGCCGCCATCTAAAGAAATTCCTACTGTGAATGATTAAAAATTTCATTAACTGTATATATACAACCGAATAGTAGCAATGAAATTACTAAGTTGTTCTTGGACAATTTGCATCAAATACTTTTATTGAGTTGCTATTCCATGCATGCAAAAGAAAATTCTTTAAAAATTACATATAAGTTGTAATGTAAGGAAATTACATCCATCCACGATAGAATCTTCTAGGAACAAGATTGTCTGCTACAAAATAATAACAAGAGGTCATACACACTTCAACAAGGTAAAACCATCTTCGCCGCCAGTAGGGGTTTATGTACAAAACTCCAATAATTCCTATTATCCCAATTCCATAAGATACTGTAAAAGTGATCAGGAAACTGTCCGTGTCAATTAAACTATCACCTTCATTTTCGGTGGAAGCTTCTGGTGTCACTGTTGTCAATCCATTATCATTGCAACTTTTGGACAGTGGTTGTCCACAAAGAAAAGGATTCCCCTCATAGCTATCTTCCTCGAAAGTTGAAAATTGTGCTATATCTGGAATTTTGCCTGATAAGTTATTGTATGCTACTTTGAAAACCTCCAATGTATTTAGCACAATAAGTTGAGGAGGGATTTTCCCATGCAATAGGTTGTAGGAGAGGTCCAAGCTTTCGATTTGCTTCAGGTTTGAAAATGTTGCCGGGATTGTGCCCGTCAAATTGTTATGAGATAGATTTAGTGCATGAATCCTAGTGAGATATCCAATTTGAGTAGGAATCTCACCTGTCAGTTTGTTACAAGAAAGATCAATCCCAGACATATTCGTCAAAATTCTTCCTTGATAATAGTAAGACATATTCTTTGTTGTGAACTGTACAGTTTCTTCCTTTCCCATCGGAGGTGTACGTGAATCCGCACAATCACGTGACATTAGACGACACGAAGTACCAGTTCGAGCTACTGCCTCATGATGACCTTCACTGAGTGAAGTGTTAACCAAGCAAGGAGGAATATGACCAGATAGATTATTATGAGAAAGATCAATCAACCGCACTTCCTTCAACTGGCATAATTGAACTGGTATTTCGCCTTCAATATAATTATGAGCTAAAAGAAGGTAGTTTAACTGAGGTAGTCTGTCAATCCGATTTGGAATACTTCCGTGTAAGCTGTTATAACTAAGATCTAATGTCACCAAATGAGGGCTGTCATGGATTATACTCTCCAGCCGTCCTTCTATCTTGTTTTTTGACAAATGAACTTGTTCGATATATGCTGAACTAAAACAAGATGGTAAGGTTCCGAAAATACTATTGTTTGAAAGGTCTAAAATCCTCAGATAATCAAGCTGACAAAACTCGATTGGAATTGGTCCTTCAAGATTGTTATTGGGCATTATAATATCTATTAAAGCAGACAAATTACCCAACCATCTTGGAATCTTACCAAAGAGATGATTATCACTCATATATAATCCTTCTAACAAAGAGCAGTTAGATAAGCTTTCTGGGATCTCTCCAATGAATTTATTACCATCCAACTGCAGCCTTATCAAACTTGTCAAGTTAAATTTTTTGGAGAATATATGACCTTGCAAACTGTTGTTTGACAATGCAAGAATTTCCAATGAGAAGCAACCCGTGGCCATGCGCTCAGGGATTTCACCAGTCAACTGATTGTAGGATATGTCCAAGCTTTTCAACATTTGCATATCAGCAAATGAAGAGGGAATGCTACCGTTGAAAGCATTTCTAGATAAGTTTAAATCCATTAAGCCTGGCAGATATGTTCCGATTTCCATCGGAATATGGCCTTGAAAGTAATTGTTGGAGACATCTAATATTGCCAATTTCTGGTGGGAATGAATTAGCATCCGTAATGATCCAAAAAGAGAGTTATTGGCAAGAAGAAGCGTCTCTAAGTTCGTATTGTTTTCTACCAACCAATTTGGAAATTTTCCACTCAAGTTAAGGTGTGAGAGATCAGCATTCTCCAAGTCATGCTGATGGTACAAGAATTTAGGAAATGTGCCACCATCTATGTAACCAGACAGTGAGATGGAAGTCAGTTGGAATTTTGGGGTCAAAGAATTATAATGTGACTCAGTTTCTGCACATATTTCACCATCGAAAGTCTTGAGTTTTGAGAGATTGAAAAGTGGTTCAAGTGAAATAGGGATTTGGAAGGGGTTGTTTGAAAGTATGAGATTTTCCATAGATATTAGATGCATGATGGGAGATGAGGAGATGTTTTCAGTAAGTTGATTGTTAGAGACATCTAATACTCGAAGGGAAGTCAAATTTGCCAAGCACCATGGCAAGCTACCTCTCAAATCATTATTGCTGATGTATAACTCTTGCAGATGCACTAACCGACAAAGTCCTGAAAAATATAATTGCATAAAACTTAAATAATTGCATAATATCTTTAAAGTACATATTAAAAATTAAGTTTGATCACTGATAGTTGAACAGTAGAATCTGACGTAATGGCAACAAAATAACTGTAAAATTATACGGCGTTATTATGACTTACCACTAACCAAAATGCTAAATTCAGTGCACAAATTTAGATATAGGTAGATAAATAAGATGCATGTTATTATGACTTACCTTGAACATCAAAACTTTTTTTTTTTCAATCCAATCCCTCTTGGGATATAAACTCGTTAACGAAGAAAGAGCATTAGAAAAAATAAAAAGCTACGATGTCGATTTCCATTTAGTGTACAATTCTTTACTTTTGAAGACATGACATACAAAATAATTAGATTGAATTGTGTCTGATTATGAGAAGCATTGAAAATTGCATATATTGATAATTTCTTAAACCTATTTTTATAATATTCAAATCCTTGAAGCTTAAACTAGCAAGAGTCCAGGCCAGATCTTATATCAATACTTCCAGCCGGTCAATGAAATAAGATCCACAAAAGATGGGACACGGGAGAAGGGATGAAGCTTGCTTACCTTTAATATCAATACTTCCATTCAATCGATTAGCATCCAATGATAATTGTCTGAGTGATGAAAGACCACCTAGAGATGAAAAGCTGCTGTTGTTGAAGTGGTTAAAGTCTAAATCAAGAAACTTCAAGTTGTTCAACCTTGATAACTTATCCAGACCTGTCAAAAAATAAAAAGTAATTTTATTATATCACGTACAAATTAAACAAAAGCCAAAAGGGATCAGATAGATGTAAGAAATTACAAGGAGGAAGAATTAAAATAGAGTAAATTAATGACCTTCGTTTTTAACACAATCAGTTATATTGTTCCCAATTAGATCAAGAGACTCTAATTGTTGAAAGGGAGTAAACAGAGAGGCATTCATATACCACTTCGCTGATTCCCATTTTCGAAATTCTAGATCTAATTTAATCACTCTGCCAGTGGTGTTGTTGCACTCAACCCCTTCCCACTAACAACAATCTAAATTATTCTCATCATCTCCCGCGTCTACCTAGTTTTGAAGACGTTGATCATCATTGAAGAAATGTTTGAGTTGGAGGAGAGCAGACCTCTAGACTTTAACGATTACTTTGGATGAGTCCTTGAATATTGACCAATGAATTTCTTTATTGATTGCAACACCTTACTTGCATATATCACTGCAATTTCCCTTCCCCCCCCCCCCCCCCCCCCAAATCAAGGGTATTCAACTTCCTCAAACCTCTGTAATCTATTTGAGTTACAATTTCAGATTAAATTATTTTGGGTAAGTGTCATTGGGCGTTCCCTTATCAAATCAATTAAATTGTCTTCCAAATTATTAATATTTGAACATTTTGTATACCTTTAGGAACCACTAGATTGTCGATTGCATTGAATCTCATGGACAGCATCTCCAAGTTGCTCAAGGAATCGAGTCCTGTATTTATGCCAACACTTAAAATAGAGTTAATTAAATAACTTAGTTTCTCCTTTTTTTATGTTAAATCTCAGTGAAAATAATATGGCTAATCCAAAAAATTTAAAGCAGCTCTCAAAGGGTTCGACTGAGTGGCTTTAAGCAGGTATATTTAGCTCATGACAACCATGAATTTAAATTTGTAAGGAAAAAATGTATATATATGAAAAACGATTATATCCCCAATTTTCCCAATTTAATTTTAAAAAGCCATTCGATGTTTGTATATAAACGGTTGGGTTATACAGGTTGTGTTCTTTTTCTCCTGAATAGTAAAAATCACAAAGTTGTGTTGTTTTATCTGTTGCATTAAAAATGTATCAAATCTCTCCTGATATGTCATAGTTGAAACCTAATTTTAAAAAAATATTTAGAATTTTCAACAGAGGAGAAAATTTGCTCCTACAATGTGCGAGAAAAGAATTAAACCTTTATTTATTAAATTTAACCATTTAAGTATAATTTAAGAATAACTTTAAGAAATCCTCGGAGATAGAGAGTTTGAATCTCACCGTGTGGTTGTGAGAATTCATTTTCTTTTAATTTCTATATTGATGTGGTTTCATTTTGTATTTAAATGATGGACTTATACACCTATTTGTACTGCATAATATTAAAACAATAAATTAATATAACGGACGAACTGAAACCTTACAACTTAACCCTTGATACAGTTTTTAGTTGGACGTTCAGGACAAAAAAAATGGTTTGGACAAAATAATTTTGCCAACATTTAACACAAAGGTAAACTATAAGTCAACAAATTTTTTTTTTTAAAAAAATTAATTTCACATAAAAAAATTAACTTCACAATAAAGAAAATATTAATGAATGGGGTCTTAAATTAAAGAAATTAAAAACTATTAGATAGGAACATGAACGTACTCAAAACTTGGTAAGTGCCTTAGATGCCCGTGACATTTGTATTATGGTCCTAGTAATTCATCTAAGCTTGTCAATGATAACTTCAAAGTCTACTGCATTAAAAATGCAATATTGCCCCATCTATTATCAAGACATCAATCTTAAGCCATTCAGTATTGATAAACAATAAGTTTCTTTAAAAAATAATAAAATCAAATCAAATAAACAATATAAGTTGAGTCCAGAGAGAAAAGAAATCAAACAAATAATCAGAATCTAATAAAATTTATTTTACGCTGATAAATTATTCGTTATGCAATTTACCGTTATAGACAATTAGACTTAATAGATTTAATATCTTACGTATGTTCTTTGCTCAAAAAAGAAAATCTGATACTATCCCCCTTAATTTTTTTTTCTTTTTATTTTTTCTAACATTTTCTCCTCCTCGACTTCACAGGTAAATATTTATGCTAACAAACTGTTATTAAAAAAAAAACAGACAAACAAATAGATAATTGGGTTGCTGTTTATCTTAAAAGGACAAATATCAAGAATGTCCAAAGTATTATTTATACTTAAGCATGAATTTTATTTTATTTAACTTAAAAAAATTGGGGATAATGATTTTGTTACAATCTTTAGAACTATTATTGTATGTAATAACGTTATGTATTGATAATTTCTTAGACCTATTTTTGTAGCACTCAAAGCCTTGAAGCTTACACTAGCAAGAGTGTAGTTAGATCTCGTATCAATACTTCCAGCTGGTCGATGAAATAAGATCCACAAAGATGGGACACGGGAGAAGGGATGAAGCTTGCTTACCTTTAATATCAATACTTCCATTCAATTCATTAGAACCCAATGATAAGTGTCTGAGTGATGAAAGACCACCTAGAGATGAAAAGATGCTGTTGTTGAAGTAGTTATCATCTAAAAAAAGAAACTTCAAGTTGTTCAACCTTGATAACCTTTCTAGACCTGCAAAAAAATAAAAAATAATTTTATTGTATCAACTACAAATTAAACAAAAGCCAAAAGGGATCAGATAAATGTAAGAAATTATGAGGAGGAAGAATTAAAATAGAATAAATTACGGACCTTCATTTTCAACACAACCGGCTATATTGTTCCCTATTAGATCAAGAAACTCTAATTGTTGAAAGGGAGTAAACAGAGAGGCATTCATATACCACTCTGCCGATTCCCGATTCCTAGTGGCTCCTAGATATAATTCAATCACTCTGCCAGTGGTGTTATTGCACTCAACCCGTTGCCACTGACAACAATCTGAATAATTCTCATCGTCTACCCAGTTTTGAAGACAGTGATCATCATTGAAGAAATGTTTGAGTTGGAGGAGAGCAGACCTCTCTTGCTCCAAACATCCCTCACTCCACCACCCTTTTACTACTAATAATATGAAAATTAACTCACTCACCCACACTCTTTTTGAACCACACATTATATCTTCTTAATTATAATCGCCTACACACACTCTTTCTGTCTCTCTTTCCTTCAGTTCTGCAACAACGAGAGGATGGCTCTACGCTATTTATAACCAATTGAACTGATGATACTCCCAGCTTTTAATTGACTTCTCTAAGTCTTGCATGCGTTTTTCTTCATTTCTTTTTATTTTTGCTGTTAATATATAATATGATTGTAATATATTTTTATTTAATTCAGTCAACTGAAAATATTTCCACTTCGTCCATATGGGATGTCATAAACATCTACACAGCCTGGATTCAAACGGAACCTTGGGCAACGCGGATACCCATACTTCACTAGATAAGCTTATGGGCCAGCTCAAAACTTGGATTTTTATGAAGAATATTATAAAAATCTATTATTTTGTTCGTTTGCTCCGCTTATTTTATATATTTAATATTTATCAAGTCTCGGTCTCATGCTGTTCCCTGTAATAGCGCTTGTATTTGTCATATCAACATCATTTGTTGTCGCGTAGAAGGTGAAGGGTCTTCTTTCTTTCTAGGAAGTTCATGAATTTTATTTTATATTTAACTTAAAAAAATTATTTATACTTAAGCATAAATTTTATTTTATTTAACTGAAAAAAATTGGGGATAATGATTTGGTTACAATCTTTAGAATCAGATAGAACCTCCCTCAAGTCTCAGCTCCAAAAACTTATTCTTGTATGTAATAACGTTTTGTATTCGTCACGTTAACATAATTTTTCCATGACTGTAGTCACTGTCCGGAAAGAGACGAGAGGCACTCTCTTTCATGGAAAATCATGAACGTGTGAAAGCAAATCAAACCGTTTTAGGGTGCGTGGAATTTAGGCATGCGATGTCCCCTCAGGTTTTGATAATTATAATTGACTTTGAGTCAAGAAATGGCCCATTTTCTCTCTTATTTCTATGACTAGTTTAAAGAAATTATTTTATTAAAAAAAATAACAGTGGAAATTGAAAGCAAGAAAAATTTAAGTAAACAACAAACTTAATTGAAATACCAGTGATCAAATGCAAAGAAGACCTGCTTAGTCTTTTCAAGAGCTGTTGACTACAACTTTATCAATTCAAAGTTATGGATATAATGGAAAAGCGAATATTGCTTTCAACAAGAGGTCTTAACATATTTTTAATGTAGGCAATCTCACATAATCTGTTTAAGAGAACTCCACTCAAGAGTAGAGTAATGTTATGATTTCAGATAGTTAAGTTTTAATTTATGTGTGTTAGTAATCTATTTTATATTGGATTTCATCACTATTAAAATTAATATTTTACCGCTCAATAGATGATTATTATACTAACTGGGACCAAATTAAGAGTTTCTTCTTAATTGTTCATAGCTTTAACCTCTGTTTAAGCACATACTCCCAGCTTTTAATTGACTTCTCTAAGTCTTTAGAATTAGATAGAACCTCCCTCAAGTCTCGGCTCCAAAAACTTATTCTTGTATGTAATAACGTTATGTATTTGTCACGTTAACATAATTGTAGTCACTGTCCGGAAAGAGACGAGAGGCACTCTCTTTCATGAAAAATCATGAACGCGTGAAAGAGTTATGTATTTGTAATTGACTTTGAGTCAACAAATGCCCCCTTTTCTCTCTTATTTCTATGATTAGTTAAATAAATTATTTTATATAAAAAAAAACAACACAAGCATTCGTAAAGTAATATATTGGGACCAAATTAAGAGTTGATCTTGAGGATCCTAAACACTACTGTGCAAAGTAATAAATTTGGCATTAGTAAGTCAGTTGGAGCGAGCGATCAACCCATTTACAAACCATCAGATTTCATTTCACAACACAAGCATTCTTGTCACCGGCAATTCAGACAATGATTCCGTCCCTTTATCTGCTCAATACCTTCCTTAATTTGTTCATAATCTTAACCTTTGATTGTAAGTTGTTTCTTCTTAATTGTTCGTAGCCTTAACCTCTGTTTAAGCACATGTTTCTTAGTAATTTCTTATTTTAACATGCTTTCATCTTTTGATAACCAGTTAGGGCAATTTAATAATACTATAACTTTAAAAAATAACTAAGGTTAGTTGTGATGTAAAAACAATTAGTCATGCGAAGATAAATTGTTAAGTTTTTATTTATTTTTTTATGCAATACTAGGTATTCCAACATTTAAGTCCATATTTAGTCCCAACAAATATAACATTTATCAAGTGGTTAAGTAAATTTACAAACTATGAAATTTATTATTTAATAAATGAGTGATACATAATATTAAAATTCAAATATTAAGATTTCTAACATCATTATTAGTAAATCTTCTTCTCTGAATTAATTTTGGAAAACTACTCCATTTTTCTTTTTTAAAAGACGCAATAGTGTGTGTAGCGGTTTGAATTAATTATGAAAACTACTTTTCAACGAAATAAACAAAAATGGGCCCTCAATATAGCGTGTGTAGCAGTTTGAATTAACTGCAATCACTCTTTTGTACTTGTCAATGGTCTTTTGACCCATTGTCACACCCCCACACTCTCAAACTAGCGTGTATGAGTTATGAGTCCTAACTATTGAAAGGACTTAATTCTTGTTCTAGTTAAATTGGATAGAAGTAAAAATGTCTAGTTAAGATTCTCATTAGATTGTTATCTATTTTTGTCAATATTTGATTTAAGTGTAATATTTTTTTAATTTGTTTCGGCAGGTAAAACTTCTATTATGCCATACCAATTTAAATTAATTTACTTATTTTGATAAATTCATGTATTTTTAGGGTTTAGTATAAAAGGCTGTTAAAATTCTAGTTTGTTATTTGTACTCGATCGTAGAAACATATTTTTAGATTAGCAGACATGTGATCAATACTCAAATACTTAAAAACCCTATAACTAATTAAATAATAAGAATACGGAAGTTAAAATAAAAGGATTTCTAAACCTGCCCTACATCACACGACAAGTGACGATATATGATGTTAGCCAAAAAATTAAAAATAAATGCTAATCACACATACCTCTAGACTTGGACGATCACCTTGGATGAGTTCTTGAATATTGATCAAAGAATTTCTCTTCTCTGTTTATTTATTTCACTATTCCACACATCATCCTGATTACAATTTTATTTTATTTCAACACCATTCAAGTCAAAAGAAAATAACATGTAATTTAGCAAACCCTTTATCAAGTCTCGGTCTTATGCTGTTCCCTGTAATAGCGCTTGTATTTGTCATATCAACATCATTCATTCATTTGTTGTCACGAAGAAGGTGAAGGGTCTTCTTTCTTTCTTGGAAGTTCATGAAAGGGAATCAATTTTTCTTTTCTTAATTTCTTGCACTTGGAACACAAATAATCTAAGCGTTTTCTTGCATACACGTGTTTTACACGTTAGTTGACTTTGAATTGACCCCAAATCGCGAAACATTGGCCGCCAATCCTCTCTATCTCTCTCTAATTACTAAATAAGTGAAATTATTATTGAAAATTTTAAGCAACAAACCATCAATTTTAAATAAAAATAAAAAAATAAAAAATCGATAGTCAAATGTAAAGAATGACCTGGTTAATCTTTATCCACTGTGGTAGTTTTCGACAGGTTTACAAAATAACTGGAAGCCAAGTATTTCAATTAAAACTCATGGACAACGAAAAAATTACATAAGACAAAGAAAGAACACGTTGCTTTTAACAATCTTTCACAACCAGAGACATTGATAAGGTGGAATATACAATATTGGTGCATTAAATTACTAATAACCTTTTAATAACGACACAGCAAAAAACCACCGCAAAGGTTATATTTTCCGGTGTTTGTTTTAAGATGGGACAATTCGTACTCTAGAAAATAATCAGAACATTCAGAATCTAATAAAATTTATTTTACGCTGATAATTTATTCGTTATGCAATTTACTGTTATAGGCAATTAGACTTAATAGATTTAATATCTTTTTACGTATGTTCTTTGCTCAAAAAAGAAAATCTGATTCTATCTCCCTTAATTTTTTTTCTTTTTATTTTTTCTAACATTTTCTCCTCCTCGACTTCACAAGTAAATATTTATGCTAACAAACTATTATTTAAAAAAACAAAAAGAGGCAAACAAATAAATAATTAGGTTGCTGTCTATCTTAGAAGGACAAATAACAAGAAAGTCCAAAGTATTGTTTATACTTAAGCATAAATTTTATTTTATTTAACTTAAAAAAAATTAGGGATAATAATTTTGGTTACAATCTAACGAGAATTATAATTTTTTCCATAATTGTAGTCACTGTCCCGAAAGAGACGAAACGCAGGATCTTTCATGGAAATTCATGAACGCGTGAAAGCAAATCAAACCGTTTTAGGGTGCGTGGAAGTTAGGCATGCGATGTCCGCTCAAGTTTTGATAATTATAATTGACTTTGAGTGAAGAAATAGCCCCCCTTTCTCTCTTATTTCTATGACTAGTTTAAATAAATTAGTCTTTTCAAGAGCTGTTGACTACAACTTTATCAATTCAAAGTTATGGATATAATGGAAAAGCGAATATTGCTTTCAACAAGCAGTCTTAACATATTTTTAATGTAGGCAATCTCACATAATCTGTTTAAGAGTACTCCACTGAAGAGTAGAGTAATGTTATGATTTCAGACAGTTAAGTTTTAATTTATGTGTGTTAGTAATCTATTATATATTAGATTTCATCACTATTAAAATTAATATTTTACCGCTCAATAGATGATTATTATACTAACTGGGACCAAATTAAGAGTTTCTTCTTAATTGTTCATAGCTTTAACCTCTGTTTAAGCACATGTTTCTTGGTAATTTTTTTTATTTTAACATGCTTCAACTTTGGATAACCAGTTAGGACAATTTAATAATACTGTAACTTTCAAAATAATTAAGGTTAGTTGTGATGTAAAAATAATTAGTCAAGTGAAGATAAATTGTTAAGTTTTTATTTATTTTTTAATGCAATACTAGATATTCCAACATTTAAGTTCCAATTTAGTCCCAACAAATATAACATTTATCAAGTGGTTAAGTACTTTTACAAATTATGAAATCTATTATTTAATAAATGAGTGATACATAATATTAAGACTCAAATATTAAAATTTCTAACATCATTATTAGTTAATCTTCTTCTCGGAATTAATTTTGGAAAACTATTCCGTTTTTCTTTTTCAAAAGATGCAATAGCGTGTGTAGCGGTTTGAATTAATTGTGCAAACTGTTTTTCAACGAAATAAACAAAAATGGGCCCTCAATTTGGTTGCAATAGCGTGTGTAGCGGTTTGAATTAATTATGCAAACTACTTTTCAACCAAATAAACAAAAATTGGCCCTCAATTTGGTTGCAATAGCGTGTGTAGCGGTTTGAATTAATTTCTACCACTTTTTTGTACTTGTCAATGGTCTCTTGGCCCATTGTCACACCCCACACTCTCAAACTAGCGTATATGACTTCTGAGTCCTAACTATTAAAAGGACTTAATTCTGGTTCTATTTAAATTGGATAGAAGAAAAAATGTCTCTTTATTAATAGAGGAGAAGAATATATATCTCTTTTTGATATTATATGAGAATAAGAATTTGGGTTGTACTAGTTTAGAATTATCAAAGATAATCAGATGAAATTCTAGTTGTAAATACCAATAGAATTTTGATTGTAGTATATTAATGTAAAAAAAAAATCACAATCCTTATGATTACATGTTTCCATAATCCACCAATATCTGACCGTTGCTTTCATTTACAAATAATCTAACGGCCGTTTAAGATACAAAGTTTGTAGCCCTCATTCTCTATTTCTTACTTTTGTTGTTTTTCCTTTTTGAAAAAAATTAAAATTATGTTATAAACATTTCGTAAATTATTGTTTTATTTTTCAAAATTACATTGCAATCTATTTATAAAATCAGGTATTACCCTAATTTTAATTTTAATGCAAGTTTTCTTTATTAGTAAAGAAGATACAACATAAAATTCTTGGAAACAACAGAATTTAACCAGGGTCCGGTTATGTTACAGCAGCTGTAAGTAACAGTAATGACATGACTAATTGACCCATGTAACAGCAGCACGTGGCGGTTAAATAGGGATATAAACTTATTGAACTAACCGATTGTAATCCGGTTGAAAAAGCTGTCAACGGTAAGTCATTGTACCGTACCCAACAGCAATTTCAAAATTAAATTTTTTATCCTTTCGTCCCTCAATGCACGATCCAAATTAAATGGGTTTCAATATTCTCCGATTACTCCATTCATAATTTAAGTTGTAGCCATCATTTCAATTTCCCAGCAGAAAAGAAAAAAAAAACTACAGCAAATTTGAAAAATATCCATCCAACAACATATAATTTAATGGTTTTATTTGTACAACTTCTGGTCCTAACACTTTAGTGCATGTTTAATATTATTTACTCAATGAAATTTTTTTTTTTTAAAAAGTACTTAATTAGTCCAAAAATTTTATTAAAAATTTTTGTGTTACATGGTTGTATTTTGAGTAGAGTTTTTGAGAATTAAATAAACTATTTTATATCCACTATTAAAAACTCAAATTTTAAACCTCTTAGCAAGTTTTTTTTTTAAGTTCAATTATCTAAGATACTCTTAATTTATTATATAATCTTATTTCATTTCTTTCATAATATATATAACTTTAAAAGCTTATTTATTAAAGTACTTTTTAAAATTTATTATTGACAATTCTAATTAAATTTTTTTTCATAAAAGCTCTACTTTTCTCTAAGCTTTATGAAAAGCCATATTAGACAAAGCTTTAAATAGAAATTAAAATTTCGCAACGTATCATTAACCATGAACTTGGATAATTTATTTAGTATAGAAATATAAGTATAACATTAATATTAGATTTGAGAATCGACATCTCTATCTTCTCTCATTATCATCCCCTACTATTTTCTCTCTTTTCAAATCCTACATATACAAGATATTGGAAATAGATATTTAATCAATGAAAATAAAATTTTCTTAGTTATTTAGGGAAGCATTAGCTCTAATATAGATCCAAATTATAAATTAGTATACACATTGAGACACCATGAAAAACAAATAGATTTAAGATGGAAATAAGATCTATAACCTTATAATTTGATTTTTTTTTCCCTTTTAAATTTGATTAGCGGCTATTTCATCAGCTGGTTTGTTTGAAATAAACTTGGACTAATGCAACCTGTAATCTATTTTTCGTTAAATTCAATATTATCCATTGGATTTCATATTCCCAAATCCAACGATCCATGTAGGCGGTTTGTTACTTACACAAGATGTAACATAGTGGCTGCCATTTAACCATTCAATTTTGATCACATACATGGCATATAGCTAAACTGGGCTTCTTCTGCTCACCTGTTGCGTTGTTACTTATTTATTTACTCTCCCTTGCAAAAATGGCGGCGCTAATACGAAAAAACATTTTCAGAAATGGCGCAGTCTCTCATTCAAACTTGAAAATTTCAGCGGCCCAACTCGTATCTTACAGAGGATTCACTTCTAAGCTTTTCGTCAAAGGTATTCTCTCTCTGTGAGTGTTTCTATTATGTCATCGTTTTTTTCTTTATTTTGCAAACAAAATATTATGTGATGCATCATGTTAAAGGAACCGATTGTGTGGAATATAAATTTTGATTAGGGAAGTTCAAAATCCTATTTTATATTGCTCAAATTAATCAATCGAATCCAAATGGGGGGTCCTTGGTTCTGATTTTTGAGGTTGTGGTGGAATGGACGAATCCATATATTTGAATACTGACCTAGAGATTTCATATTTGAATACTGACCTAGAGATTTCTTTGAATAATTTTATAGTGTTGCTCAAGTGATATTGTTTCATTTTTTCAAAAATCAAAGCCACTCTGATTTGATTTTGAACTTTTCTGGTGAATAGTTTCTTCACCTTGTAGCCTTATCAGGTCGTTAATTATTACATTCGTCACTGTATAGTAAGACCATCCGGTGGTTTAATCACGCAGCATGTGAATGTGAGCTTCTGTAGATGCATCAGTAGGTTTTTGCTCGTTTTCAGGCCCTCTACTCTCATAGGGAAGGCAATTCCATTGTCCACAGTTGCATTGGAATTGATGCTTTTCTTAATTATCTGGATTCATCTGTTTGCCCTTTTTGGTCCAAAATATCAAACTTAGCCACGCATCTATCTAATTCCCTTGAACTTGTAAATGTTTCACAAGTAACTGAGATTGAAAATATGTTCATATTTTTGATTTCCTTCCTTCAGCTGTGTACTACTTTTGGCTGCAGAACTTGCAATCTTACCATCTAATTGTGATAAAATAATTGGCATGTTCCGCAGGCGTATCTTTCTCAACCACTGAAGAGATGTTAGCTGATGCTTTTTCACAATTTGGCCAAGTCACTGAGGGTTTGTTCTATTTCTATTTTAAGTCTCAACCCCTGTTCCATCTGCACTATTTTCTAATATCCAATTCTTTTCCTTTTGCAGCAACAATAATAACAGATAAAGGTAAGAACAGATCAAAAGGTTACGGGTACGTGACTTTCAGCACAGAAGAGGAAGCCCAAAATGCCTTGACAGAGATGAATGGGAAGGTAAAATTGCATCATTTTCTCTGATTTACCATGCTTAAATTGTTGAGTTTAAGCATCACACGGTATATACTTGCAGTTACTAGATGGACGAGTCCTTTTTGTGGACAATGTAAGACCCAGCAGACGTTACAATACTGATGTGCCACTTGCGAGCCAACCTCCTCAGTCAGCTGAAGATAGCCGACATTAAATTGTTTTACATTTCATATGAATATATTGCGGTGTCCTGCTGGATACATGGGTGCTCAAATCATTTCATCTATAACAAAATTTATTTTACAATTCTGTTGTTCTTTTATGATTACCTTCTTGTTGACATGGTATATCTCTGTTTACTGTTTGACTAAATGCTACAAGGAAAGAGCAAAGATCTGGGAGATTGCATAGGATCTGCGGCTGCCTTGCAATCTTCAATTTGTGATAATATGAACAGCGTAGAGAATGGGAAAATGGGAGACTGTTGGTTCTGGATTTTAGATGATATAATTGCCATTGGATTGATATCATGTGCCCTTGTGTAAATATGACCTAAGTTGATTGAAATGCTCATAAGCTTGAAAAAAAAAAAAATCATTGGCACTTTGGGGCATGATAGTTTTATTCCATCTGATAATTTTCCCAAATGCATCAACCAAGCAACTGCGGTTTCGGTTACAAATTCGTGCAAGAAATGTACGTTCTGTTGGTTGGCTCAAAAGAAAATTAATGGTCTAAGTCTTCTCAAAGTGTGTACATACATGCATGCATCAATTACTAGAGATTCTAGAATTTCTCTCTCTATATATATTTATGTAAAATATGCATGACGAGACTAAATACAAGCCGATGAACACGCATCTTTTGTTGTAAGAATTCCGCTCATAGATCATCTAATGCGATAAGCAAAGATTAATTAATCTTTCGAATAATTCAGACATTTCTCTTGGCTTACTGTCTCTATCCGCTATAGTCACCAAATTCAGAAATCATATAAGCATTATTCTCTGCCCCCAAAAAAAAAAAAAAAAAAAAAGGTCGGCTGTAATAGCCAGATGAAAAATGAATCTCAACAAAATTTTTTCGCATCTTAGATTTTCTGTTTTTGGCACAACAAGCTATGGACATCTTCCTAGGATCAATTGTTGAAAACTATCCTTCGTGTCACTGAACTAAACCATAACACATTCGTAGTTGTCATTTGCCAACTTCTCCTGGGAGACTTCCACCTACGTTACGAGAGAAAATCTTCTCTGAAATAGTTACACAGGACTGGTGCAGCATTGTGCTTCTGCATCAAGCTGTTTTTACCTTACGGGATGGGGGTCTTCGAAACAAACTGATTAGATCATCAAGACCCTGTTGGAAAACATTGTTAGTCAGTTGACACTTTTGAAGTTTCTATTCTAATCTGTTTGCAACAAAATTATAAAACACTGAATACAAGATAAAACTGAATTTTAGAACTTCAAGCTTGATATGGAGAAAGAGTCATACCCTAGTTGTGATGACAAGAAAGCTGAAAAGCACAATTAAATATGATCCCAGGACTAGAAGCAACAGCAAGTCGAATGTTACACTAGCAACCTGTAAAACAAATCTGCAGTAATGAGCTTCAAGCAAATGAAGGAAAAAGATCAAAACTTTATACATGAAAAGCTAATGAAGGAGTCTGAAGTACGTAAAAGGGTTGAGATGAGCCATCTAGTGTTCAATGGAGAGAGAGATTACACGTCTAAACAATATTAGCATCTAGAAGGTAAAAACAAGCAGGCACCTGATATATGTTGAGGCTAGCTTTAGTGGAATCATAGAAAGTAAACATCCCGTCAAGCACCTCATGTTGCATGATCACCTCGTCAGTATGATCAGCCAGTTCCTGCCATCAAATATATATAATAAGGTTATACAAAGTAATAGGCTTGGGCTGTCTCACCAAAGCAGGGTTGTTAGTGGAGTTTCTGGGCCCAATTTTACAAACTCAAGATCAAGTTATTCAGTCTGAGAGTCTGTTTGGTATAAGCTTCTTCAAGTAGATCTTATACCAGTAGAGCTTTTAACAAAATGTTGTTGGTTGTTTGGCTGTCCATCACATCTTTTAGCAAACAATGACATGAAGTATTTTTGACAATTTAACCTTTCAAAAAAGCCCAAAAAAATCTCCTAAAAGCTTCCTACAGAAAACAGAAAACATTTTTAATCTTCCACAAGCTCTTCTTTAGTTAAACCAAACAAGCAAAACAGTTTGAAACAGTTTTCACATCTAAAAAAGCTCTTTAGTCCCATAGAGAAACCATATTGAATGGACACTAAGACAAGTGAACTCTTACTTGGACCTGTCCCCTATTCTAAACTATCCCATAGGCATGAACAAACACAAATCCAAAGCCCCAAGCAGCCTAAAGAAAAATACAAGCTGCCTTTACCCAAATGACCTTGGACAATCTTAGTAAGCTACGATACTACATCCCACTGGAACCAAATGCATTTTAGTTGCACGATTAAATAAGTCTACTTTTGACTCATCAACCCATGAGATAAAGATTAAAATGAAGTGATCTGTTTCAAAAGATTGCAACACAAGTACACGACATTTGAGGGAACTTCATTAAATCTTTACAACCATTATAGTTCAACCAAGCAGACAAAACCCTGAAAGGAATACAATATCCCTATGTAGTTCCACTTACTTCCATTGAAATTATATCAGATTACTGACATTAAACATAAGTCGGTAAAGCCTACAAACATGCAGAAAACTGAAAGTAACAAATCAATTCCACAAAGTGCCACCAAGTTCATTGAAGTCAAATATAAGCAGTGAAAAGCTGAAAAGTGAAAAGCAGTAAAGAAGAAGATATATTTATGATGATTCAACAATTTCCAACACTTTCCACGTGATCATCAAAATAAGCAATACGTACATAACCGTGAAAATGTGAAAGAAAGAAACCTTTTTCAGTGCCATGATAAATGGGTCATTCTTTGAGATAAATGGCGCCACTCGAGGAGTTTGTGACAACAGATCCAACCAAGACCGTATGTAAGAGGGGTTGACAGCCAAGCTACTGTTGTCTGCAAAAATTTGAATATTCTTTCCTTGGTAACCATAAATATGTCTCTGGACAAGAAAGGAAAAGGACCCATCAGAAAACATAAAACAATGAAGTTTTACGCAACTTAAACAATAATCAACTTTCAAGTGCGTGCAAGATACTTGGAAGATTTAACTTATTGATCCAGCAACAACTCTACAAGTATTTTATTATGCAGTGGGGTCAATGATCACTCAGTTTTTACTTGGGGAATTCCCAGCAAGCTTCCTGGTAACTAAACTATGATATAAACACTAGTAGAGAGTCAGTCTCTTAAAATGCACACTGGTAGAGTCAATCTATAAAAATATGCATATACAATCACATGAAACATTATAACCAAGATGTACCTCTCAATATATTAAACTTACAGCAAGAGATTCGGCAACTAACTTGACACTTCTGATAAATGATGTTTCATCAACAAAATGCCTGCATGGGATCAATAGTTCAGCAAATACAATCTAAATCCAGTAGAAACTCCAGGAATCAGATAAATAGGATCAAATTTGAAACGTAACCTGCTATCCAACAAGCCTCCAGTGCTTTCCAAAAGCTCAGGAGCAGCAGAGAGCTCAGAAAGGGTAGCGGCAGTAACTCTCAGTCTTGAAAATTGTTCATGCTCCCAAGCTACCTACAGCAGAAAGCAGCTTTATCACCTGAACTAAATAGACATATAAAAACAAAACCAAAGCAAGATAGACATATCAGATTTCTTCAATTATCAGTTAGATAAATTGTCCAACAAAACGTTTGCCCCAATATATACTGAATTGCAGATTAGTGAAAAGAATTCATACATAGAGTATGAAACATGAACACAAAGATATTTATAGATGAATTAAGCAATTTATGGCATATTCTAATTATCTTAATGTTAATTCTAAAGTAGCACTTTCTCAAGTTGTCACCACTTTCATCAGCCACTGAATGGCCAAAAGGTATTATCCTCATTTATATTTGTAACAATTCCCAGATAACATAGCCATGTAAAATCGTAATCGAATTATCCAGTCGGGAAGATGAAATCATATTAGCTATCAAACTAAACATATAAAAACTTGAGGTCGTCGAGAGTTTTCCATTAAATTAGAGTCCAGAAGATTTGGAGCTTAAGCTTTCAAGGCCAAAGAAATAACAAAAGCTAACATAACTGTAAACTCTCACCAAATGACCACAAAATTGTAGATGCACCTATTATTCCAACAGAGAATCTACCCAACAAAAATCAAAGGCATATCTATTTCTGGTTCTTATTATTTATCTAGGAATTTAGTGCAATAACATTAGAACATGCCACCATTGGGGGTTCTTTCTCTGTTGACTTCACGTTTTGTTATTATTGTTCTTATTAATACTAGTTTCTTTGTTTCCTTTCTTTGTTTCGTATACATATACGTGAATATATATCTCTTTATTTCATACACACACACCCACACATATACATATACATATATATATTAGAACATGCCACCTAGCTTACACATAAAGCCCGTCAGCATCACTCACGGCTATCATGACCTACCAAACATCTAACCCAGTAATATCTACTAGCTATTTCTTGACTTCTTGTAATGACCCGTAATAGTTTTGGTTTGCTCAGTAAAATGATAAAAGAAAATCATAAGCTTAAATTCAATCATTCATCTACACCTACTTACTCGAGGATTCGAGATATTTATTTTCTTGTGCTTTAGGCCAACTTTGAAGCCCAACTCCTCAGCTACATTTGTGAAACCCTACACAGCCAATCCATTAAACTATATGGCAGCGAATAAACTATAAACAATAAACCACAAGTTAAATAGATTCTTGAGATGTGTATTAGCTTACCTCAAATATTTGCTTTATGTAGGCATTTTCTGGAGGCTTAGATACATGAATCCATAGTTCATTATTCCATGAACCAACACTATTTAAGCAGATAGCATAGTCAATGCTCTCACGCAACCGCTGATCAAAACTTCGAAGCCACTGGAAAGGTAGGATACGAAGACACACAAAGAAGTGAAGAAAAGATAAAAAGGAATTATATAACCATAATAAAAAGAAGGTATAGAAAGAAATAAGCACCTGAGATATAACTAATTAAAATGAGTCAACGAAGAAGAGTTAAGTACCTTATGTGTTCCATTGTAGTTATAAGGTCCACCTGACGTCAGTCCAAAAAGTATATTGTACCTTCCTCTAGTTTTAGGATTTGAGTAGAGAAGAGAGAATAACCTAGCTACCTCAAGAAGTGCCACAACACCGCTACCATTGCTATCACTTCCGACAGATAATGCCTACACGTAATTATCACAGAGTCACATGGATCAGTGACTAATACATAAAATTTTGAATAGATAAGTGATACATAGTAAATTACATACAGGAGCAGCCCCAAATGTATCATATGATGCTACTATAGCAATTGTTGGCAGCTGATTTGCATCTCCATCAGCTTTTAATCCTTGCAACCATCCCTGCATCACTTGAAAGAATACTCAGTTTTCAAGTTCTTGAAAGGCAAGCACCATCAGAAGGATTCATAACTTCAGGAACCAAAAAGGGTATTAATTACTGATTTCATGAATGCTATGTGATATTAATAACTCTATTAAATTAATTCAATTGTATTTGGTATCAATGACAGAAGCCAAGGCAATATGATTATAAATTCGATGCTAAGAATATCAATGTATAAAAGAATGTTTCCAGCAAGGGCAAAAGAATTGATAATAGGTAGCAGAGGAACTCATATTGACAAGTTAGCATTGTCAGAAGTTGGAAATTGGAACCCGGTCAGGAATTAAGAAGCAAGCAAAGAACTGAAGAAGCAACTTGCAATAAACTATTTATTGGTTCAGATCTTTAAGATGGTTTAAACAAAAATGAGGTTATTTATACTAAAGCAGCCACTGCCATCATATGAAACTGAGTACTAAAGGCTGTTTCACATGCACGATCTTCCCAATTTACCAGAACAAACATACAAACAAACAGAAGTTAAGCATTGACTAGGCACCTGGATGTTTGTTATGGTGGGGGATGCAACTTTCTTAGGTTCTGCTATTGGGATGACAAGCTTGTATCTGCAAAGCAGAGGTAAAAAATAAGATATCAGCAACAAAAGTAGAACAGAATTTTCTTATCAATCCAACATGACAAAAATTAGAGAGTGCACAATTATGCCATTCTGGACATGGCCAACCATAAAATAAATGTAGTACAGTAATGTCAAGATACAAGGAATGGAACATATAAAATCAGAGAAATAATGCACAAGTATGCCCTTCTGGACATGGCTAACCATAAAATGAAATGAAGTACAGTAATGTCAAGAAACAAGGAATGAAACATGTAAAATCAGAGAAATATATAATCTCTAAAGGTGAGAAAATCCTAAAGGATAGAAAAGAATCAAAGCCCTTTACCAGAAAATGTTATTTATGAAAAGTACTTGGTTGGCAAAAAAACAGCAGTGTTGGACCAAAACAACTGATGAGATTCACCAGAAGATAATCACTACTAGGAGTTCCCCAAAGTTTGTTACATTTTCCAAAAGAGAATCATATGCACCTTTGGCTTCTTTGTAAATATCCTAGTAGAGAGTTTAGGGCAATGGAATCAGATGTTTCTCACTCAAATACTCAAGCAGATAAAAAAATCCACTATAGATACTTGGGAGATGCAATTCCTAAGGATGGCCAAAGTATCTGAAATTTCTATGGATAGATACCAAACTTTTCCATACAGTTCACATTCCAGAGAATACACATAACTTACAAAATATCCAACATTTTCAATCACAGAGTTATCAACTAACCCTCCAGTTGTTGCAGTGGCAGGCTGACCAGTGGCATCATTCTTCTTGACATCATCCAATACAGTATCAATTTCATCATTCTCAAATGCAAAATAGACAGGATACTGCAACAAAAACATTCCACCATCAAGGTGAGCACTTATTAAAATCAACACAGAAGCGAAAATAGTTAATGAAAAATGTGAAACTGGGAAGTGCTGCTATAATATTATGTTATTTTCTCGATTCCAATCCAAAAACCATCCAGAGAGAACATTCCAAATATGATAGATTTTGTGCAACATTCAGTAATATAAATTTGATACTATATTTGCATGCAACAACAACTTCAGCTTATGCAACAGTCAGTTATAGGACAACAGTTACTAATATTATTTGATAATATCTTTGCACAACACGACAACTTCAACTTATGCAACAGTCAGTTATACGACAACAATCAGCAATATTATTTGACACTTTATTCGCACAAGACGACAACTTCAACTTATCCAACAATCAGCAATATTATTTGATACTATGTTTGCACAACACGACAACTTCAACTTATGCAACAGTCAGTTATACGACAACAATCAGCAATATTATTTGACACTTTATTTGCACAAGACGACAACTTCAACTTATCCAACAATCAGCAATATTATTTGATACTATGTTTGCACAACACGACAACTTCAAGATAAGAATGTCGGAATGCAAAAGAAACATATAAGCAAACAGTCATACATGAATGTTCTTTGGAAGTGCACCATGCAACTATGCAAGTTTACCGTCAATTTTAGTAACTATGAAGTAAAACTCCTAAGTTCATCTTTGCAACTGTTGTGCTTCTGCTTAAGTAAAAATATCATGTTTACTTACTAACTAGCCCACCCCCTTACACTAAACAAGTACTGATTTCATTCCAAAACACTCAGTTCCAAACATAACTTAACAATGAAATAAGAAACTTAATAAGACATCTGAATAAAGACTCACTGGCAATTTGGCATGCACAAGCAACTTTTCCAATTCCAACAACACATTCTTCACCACTTCATTTTCACGCACATCCTTGCCACCGCCTCCATTTTCAAGTCTAAATATTTCAGGAAGCAAAAACAACATGCCTCCTAGCGGATGTTTCCGCGAAACATACTCTGTAAAATTAAAAATAAACAATCTCACTAATCTTAAATCTCAAAAGCTTTATATTCAGCAACGACAACCGTTAAAAAACTAAATAAAACTACCTGTGACAAAGCTAATGTTCAATTCGCGAACCGGAATCATAACAACGGTCCGTGACAGATCGGCGCCGGGCGAAGAATGGAGCGAGCCGGCGTGGTGATTGAGGCTCGCCAGCCGAGATCCAAACGGGACGCCGGAGATGTCGTATTGAATGAGACGATAGACGTCGACAACGGTGGCGGCGTCACAGAGCTCGACACAAGCGACAAGTATGAAGACGAGCGCTAGCATCGAGTAGACGGAGTCCAGCATGTCGCGCTCTCGAGCTTTTCGATGAGCCATTTGTGAATTTTGATCTAGGGTTAATAAAAGGGAACGAGATTGTTTCTTAAATCGGTGAATAAATATTATGGTTCCTTTTGATTTGACCTGGTGATTATAATAATTAAAATAGAAAATTAATTGCGATCAGAGAGACGCTTGACAGAGACAGTGTTTTGTTTCGTTTTTGTTAATAAAACTATAATAGCGCGACTCACTCTTACTGAGAGTCCGATGCTTGCTCTATAATTTTCTCACGTTAATTTGGAGACTTCACTTGATCGTTAGATTCACACTCCATTTTATTTTTATTTTTTAAAAATTTAAAGTGTACGGGTGGTCTAGTGGGTGTTACGTTCTGGACTTGTTGCCAAAAACCCCTCAAAGTGAAGAAGGTCCAATTGTCCAAACAAGGGGAACGAAGATTTGGGCTCTAGAGGGCTTTCGTACTGCTCGATTTTACAAGTTCTGTTATTGTATTTGGTGGAAGTACCAAATCTAACTAGGGGAGATAATTCAAAAAAGTTAATTTATTGTTTTCTGGGTAATAGATTATTTGTATGACATCTTAAAATAGATTTCATTGTGTAGTACGATGAATATATTTGTAGCGCATTTACTTGTAGGATTTACGAATTGAAATTCATAATCAAATAAGCGTTGTTTACTCCAAATGATTGTTGATTACTTGTAAAAATGAATATTTAGGAATCAAACTTCCATTTTCAGAACTTCCTAAAATACTCTACCAATATTTTCAAATTCCCAATTTGTCTTAGATCAAAGCACAAAAGTATGAAAGGAAAAAATTAAAATTAAAATCATCAAACATCCAATCAAAACTGAACCCGCAACACAATCCGACTAATGGCATGCCAACATCGAACCACCAGCACTTCATGTCAGTCTCTAAACTGCGTCGACGGTCATACGGTCACTGTTGCATCGCTAGACGTTGATCTCGCACTAAAGTAGTTCTTTGGGGCAGATTTTGTGTTGTACACTTGATAATAGTACTCATACTCAGTCATTAAAGATCACTTGCCTTTTATTGGTTAGGAGAAAATCATTTGATACTACATCATCAACTTGAGCAATATAATTCTTGAAGCGAGTTTTAGAGTAGAGAAGTTGAATCTAGGGTAGAAAGAATCCCAACACATGCTAATTTCAATCATGTTTGGTATTAAGGTGTCATAGTTTTCAAATTACAACTATTATATAAAAATTGTAACTATGAAATAAAAGTTGACAGTGTAATTTAAATATGACTTTTAAATTATAGTTCTAATAAAAATAAAAAATAATTATAGGCTTTTCATTAAATGAGTATAAAATTAAATTAACTTAACTTTCAAGCAGCAGTAGTTAATGTTTACCGAACATTTTAGTAATGCAGCTTAAAAGCTACAACTGCCCAACCATAATATAAAACGGGGCCTTCATCACTAGTGATGATGAGGATAATGGTGATGATGAAGATGATGATTATTATTATTATTTTGTGGCAAGAAGAAAACATTGTTGATGTTGCACACATTTTTTTCCTTTCTATCTTTCATCTGCCCGTTCCCAATTAATGATGATGATCAACACAATAATTAACTTAGGATATTTTAGTACTTTATAATAATTTGTTCTGATTCCAATATAAAGTAAACAAATTAATGGTATAATCCATTCCAATTCTAATTCTGATTCCTATAACTTAAGCGAACAATTTATTCTAATTTTCATTCCTCATTCCACTTGTTCGAATCAAGCCAAATTTGAATCTAGTGCATACTAATTACCAATTGGTAAATGAACTAAAGAGGTATGAGATCAATATATTGAATTGTGTTTTGATAAAAGCTATTGTTTCAAAAGGAAAACAAAAAGGTGAATATTTATGATGTCCAATGATTGAATTCTAACACATTACTCTATGATGTATTTACTTCCCAGATTGAGAAATTAGAATCCATAATTGTGGGTTCTACACTAATTTGAGAATGGAAAATGGGAAATTGAATCCCAATTCTACCCCTACTAGCAAATTAAAGTACCAAAAGCCCTCTTTTTAAAAATAAAGAAAAAACAACTAAATCTCACCATCGCTACCAATCTCCTAAGTCATCGTGCCCAAACAAGCCTCATTGTCGCTAATCGTCGTCGTTGTCACTGATCATCGTGAGGAGCAGTTGTTGGGATCAGGCATGTTGTCTCCATTTGGGCCAAAATCTATGTGTGTTCATGACCATTCATTTGGGCCAACATCTTTACTGTTCATCACTGTCTTCACTGTTCAGTAACAACTGGTCACCGAAACTGGGAACGTAATCTCCATTCGTGACCATCATCTTCGTTATTAACATAGTAACGACGACAACGACGACAATCATCATCATCATCATCATCATCGTTATTATTATTACCAATCATCGTCCTCCAAGTTGTTGTTATTATTATAATTATTATAAAAATGTGTTAATTTTATTATTTTAATTATTGTTTTCTTATTTTTTATTATTTTAGTTTTAGTATTGTTTTTATTCTTATTATTGTTAATATTATAATATATTATGATATATTATAATAGATACAAATAATATTGGGGATAACAATTAACAAAGGTCATTTTAATAATTTGTAACAATCCATTCATATTCCAAAATGAGAATGTAGTTCATTTTGATTCATATAGCTCAAGTAAATAATTTATTATGATTTTATTTCCTTATTCCAATACCATTCCATTCCAATTCTCATTTAGTGAATGCACCATGAGAAAAAGAAAGAAAGAAAGAAGCAGGCATGTGTTGTTATTTACATACTTTTATTAAGTATGGGAGAGGTTATTTCAACTTAATTTTTGAACCATTTATTTCATGTAACCTAATGATACATATTGACAGTCAAAGTAGCATTTAATGATGTTAGTTAATCTGTTATTAGATTGCATGTGATAAATGACTCAAAGTTTATATACAAGATTAGGTTAAAAATTGAAGTTAAAATAACTAAACATATTTTAACTATTACGTGTATGAGTAAATTTAGCACCATCACCTGGAAATAAATAAAGCAAATTTTCACATTAGGATTCTCTTGTAATCCAATATTTTATCTAAGCAAATACATTCATTAACAAATGTGATATAATAAATAATTAAATCTTGATCATGTAAACTAAAAATGTATATAAATTAAAAGATCCTTCAAAACTCAATATAATCAAATCATCAAAAAATCATTTCCTCATTTTTTTTTCACACACCTGTTTCATTAATTCCTTATGTTTATCGTTATCTTCTAGTTTGCGCTCAGTCTTGATCCTTGAGTGACTGAAAATGAAACAAATTTTCGTGTACAATATATTCAATCAAACAAGCAAACAGGTGTGCACTAACAACGAAAAGAAAAATGAAAAAAGCAAACAGGTCATCAATTTGCGAGAAGCTGACAACCATAAAATCGATTATCCTTCAAAATTAACGCGTAAGGCAAACATTAATGGTCAAGTGGCTTTACGATACGTGCGTCCCGTTCATGCACATGTGACAATGCTCCTAATTCCTAAATAGTAAATATTCTCGACAGCATTACCCTTAATGATATCAATTGCAAGTCCAATTAAGCACCATGCTTTAATTAGGAGTTAATTATATTTGTGGTGTGTCTACTAATTTATAATCAAAATGTGTGAAACTAAAATAAAGAATGAGAATCGAAATAAGTTGGAATTAGAATGAAGAATGAGAATTGAAATGAATTGGAATTCAAATTAAAAAATGAGATCGAAATAAGTTGTTCACTAGGTTTCTTAAATTAGATTCAGAACTTATTGATGTATTTATTTTATTTTATAATCATTAAACCTGAAAATTTCTAGTGCACGGGACAAGAGTATCATCATATAGAAACTTTTCAAATATACTGTATTCCAAATTAATTAACCGAACGTATCGTCTGGGTTAACAGCGCATACCTTATCACAATCAGTATGATAATATTCTAATATGCTTATTTCCTTCTCTTATAACTAATTAATTTCTATCCACAAAAGCGAAAGAGTAATCAACCATCATAGACCTTTAAATTTATTTTTCCCTCCAAAATTAATCACGAGTGAGACTTATGTGTATGTGAAGTGGCTTAAAGCCACACGTGTCAGCGTGTCACAATCTTCCAATCTAATAATGCAAATTGAAATTCTACGTGGGGACCCAAACCAAGCAATAAATTACTGTGTTTGAAGACTCGATGAAACAAAGTAATGATTTTGATATTTTCTTCTTCTATATATAATTATATCTGGAATCTAAATCAAGCCATCTCCTCATATGTGCACATTATTAAAATGATAGATTCTGCTGTTTCAGTTGCTTTGACGGAAAATATTTTCGTCCAATGTAAGAGTTTATCAAGATACTTATATGCGAAGGTAGCCATGATAATGTGAGATGAACAAGTTAATTCGCACCAGAAATTATAATTAGTTGCACCACCTTGACTTTGAAGACAAATTAAAATTACTTGAGACACTTATCATTTTTCCTCTCACTGATGTTATTTTTGTATGTGACGGGCCTGGCTTAATGACTTGTGTGTCACGGTCGCCTGCTCGCTAATAATAAAAATTGTGAGAAGTTGACTTAAGTACTGATTAGGAGTTAATAATAAAAAAAAAATTGAGAAGTTATATCATATTCATACATTACTATTAAAACATATATGACAATTTTTTTTAAAAAACTTAGTAAAGTTATGAGATTAGAAGAGGATCTTATTCCGTAATTTAAAAGAGAAAGTGTTGCAAATCCTAGATTTTGTATCCCAAAAACTTATATGCTCAAATGATGCGGTAGTCATCAGGTGCTTGATGAGATAATACAATTAATTCACTTAAATATTATAAAAAATTATCAATCGCTTAATAAATTACATATTATTTAGCATGAAATTTGGGATAAAAAATTTAAAATTTCTATTATTACTGAAAAAAAAAGAAAAAGAAGTGGAGTGCACACCTCGGAAGCAGGAGGTATATTAGTGGAGAGAGAAAAAAAATAAAAGGAAACAAATTAAATTGTAATCTTGATCATTCATTTATTCTTAATCAAAAGTTGTATGTAAATTTAGGTCGCTGACTTGCCCTGTTAATTAATATAAATACTATACTATGTTTTACAGGAAAACTTATTCTCAATTCATTATTCATTAAGTTATTAGTGACTTGAAAAGAAGAATGAAGTAATTGTCCATGAGTCAATGTTACAAAGTTTTTAGTCTGTTCTTGAGACGGATCAGTTACTTTAGAAAACCTCCAAATGAAAGAAGGACAAATTAGTATGTCAAAAAAAAAAAAGAAAAGACAAATTAATTCATTATAATTCACACTCTAAAATTCGACACCGACTTGCAGGCAACTCTTCAGACGTATCGATTACTTAAAGGAAAAAAAAACCCTTCATATTATATATATTTAGAGAAAAGTGTATGGCTATTCCATGATCCAAATCAAAGAAGGACAAACTAACATGTCGGGGAAAAAAAAGAAAGCCGAAAAGTAGTTTATTATGATTTAGGGTGCGTTTGGGATTGAGGTGCTGTACCTTTTAAGCTACAGCTGCTGTGAAAAAAAAACTGTAATTATAAAACAAAAGTTAATAATATATAATAAATATAAATTTTAAATAATAATTTTGATAAAATTATTAAAGATATAATAGATTTTATATTATACAAGTAAAAAATTATATCAATATAGCTTAAAAGCTACAGTAGTTAGTGTTTACCAAACACTTTAGTGCTGTACCTTTTAAGCTATAACTGCCCAACCTCAATCCCAAACGCACCCTTACACTCCACAAATCAACACCAATTGCACGCAATTCTTCAGCCGTATTATTTACTTAAATATGTTTATATTATTTATATTATCCCAAGAAAAGTATAGTTGATAATTTGTATTCAATGATTCAAATCAGAGAAAGACAAATTAGCATGAAAAGAAAAAACAAAGGCCAAAAAATTAAATTCTTGAGGACACTTCACTTTATACACACAAATTTATATAAATCTGTTATTCTGTGAATATCATTTCAACCATTCAATAAATGTTTTAACAGCCTTTGCTTCTCACTGCCTCGGCCAGTCTTTCTTCCACTTTAATTTTCCCTAATCTTTTAATTTTCTTCTTTATCAATTTTCCTATCTGTTTCTCTCGACCTTAATTTCGATTTTCTTCTTCTTTTATCGTTTTTAGTTTGTTCTCAGTCTCTTTAAAAAAAAAAAGAAAAGAAAAAAGAAAAGTTTGTTCTCAGTCTCTCTATTTTTTAATACAAGAAAATCATACAAATTAATTTCCATATTTTATGCTCAACCAGAACAGTAAACAGGTCATCAATTCACATGAAGCAGACAGATAAAATTTATTTTCCCCCAAAACTATCGACGACTGAGACTAACGTTAATAAGTGGCTAATTAAATCCACATGGGCCGCAATCTTCCAGTCTAATAATGCAAATTGAAAGTGTCACAGAGAGGGACCCCAAGCAAGCAGCTAAATGATGACTTTGAAGATTGGATAATCAAAAGTAATGAGCAGGAAAATTCCTAGCAGAAAAGAGATCATTGATACTTTTCAAACATGCTAGGTATTCCAAATTAGATTGGACCGAACATATAATATGGGACAACTAGAGGATGACAATAGAAATATCAAGCAATATGATAACATATTCTCACAAACACACTTCCTTTTCTTATAATTAATTAATTTCTACCCGCAGCAATGAAATCAACCATGAGTTTTTTCGTTGCCCTTTTCTTTCTTGAGTTATTTACTTTAGCTAACATGGTCAATCTCAGCTTCTGCACTGGTAACTCTTACGTGGGTTGCATAGATAGTGAGAGAGAAGCGCTTCTAAAGTTGAAACAAGTTCTCATAGATCCTTCCAACCGTCTTGCCTCTTGGGGTGGTGATGGAGATTGCTGTAAATGGGCTGGTGTTGTTTGTAGCGACCTCACTGGCCACGTCCTTCAGCTCAGCCTCCGAAATGCTTTCGATTCTATCGGATATAGCACTGAAACTGATCTTATCAGTCTTACCAGATTCTTTTCTTCATATGAAGCCCACGACAGGTTAATGCTGGGTGGTAAGATAAATCCGTCTTTGGTTGATTTAAAGCATTTGATCACTTGGACTTAAGCGGAAGTAATTTTCAAGGAATTCAGATTCCCAAATGTCTTGGTTCTCTTAAGAACCTAAGATATCTCAATCTCTCTGCTGCCAGATTTGCAGGAAAGATTCCTCACCAAACTTGGAAATCTCTCTAATCTGCAATATCTTGACCTCAGTGATATTAAGCTGCACGTTGACAAATTTTCATGGCTGTCTGGTCTTTCTTTGCTGGAGCATCTCGATCTGAGTCGGATGAACCTTAGCAAAGCCTCTGATTTGTTACCTGTCACAAACTCCCTCCCTTCTTTAAAAGTATTAAAGTTGTCCGAGTGCGAACTCCATCAGTTTGCTCCATTGTCCTCTGTAAATTTTTCCTCCCTTATTGCTCTTGATCTTTCTGGAAACTATTTTGATGGCTCTTTATTTCAATTTGGCAGCTGCTTTTTTGGTCACCATCGTTTAGTCTTTCTCAAACTAAGCGCAAATGAATTTCATGGTCAAGTCCCCATTGGACTTGGAAACTTGACGTCTCTTAGATATCTCGATTTATCTCACAACTATTTTAATTCTGCAATACCTGGCTGGTTGTCTAAGCTTAATTATCTCGAGTTCCTTTCTCTTAGAAGGTAGAAGTAATAGCTTGCAAGGTACGATTTCATCAATGGGTCTAGAAAACTTGACTTCTATCAAAATACTCGACCTTTCTTTCAATGAGGAACTTGGAGGGCAGATTCCGACATCATTTGTAAGACTTTGTAAGTTAACATCAATAGACATCTCATATGTCAAATTGGGTCAAGATTTATCACAAGTCTTACATATTTTCTCTTCATGTGATGCATATGCACTAGAGTCACTGGTTTGGGCGGTTGTCACATTTCTGGTCACTTGACAAATCAACTCGGGCAATTTAAAAGTCTGCACACTCTTGAATTGAGAGATAACTCTCTTTCAGGTCCCCTTCCACCTGCTCTAGGAGAACTTTCATCGATGACAAACTTAGATCTTTTCAGTAACACGCTGAATGGTGCTATTCCAATGTCTTTGGGACAATTATCACACTTAAAACATCTGGATTTGTCCCACAACAGGTTGAATGGAACTATCTCTGAAATTCACTTCGTCAATCTAACAAAATTGACCTCATTTTCTATATCTGAAAACTCGCTAATCTTGCAAGTCAATCCGAACTGGGTTCCTCCTTTTCAACTCGATACAATGCATTTGAGGTCATGGCATTTAGGGCCTCATTTTCCATCGTGGCTTCATTCACAAAAGCATTTGTCTGTTTTGGACATATCCAACACAAGAATTTCTGATACTATTCCTCGTTGGTTTTGGAATTCTATTTCCCAGTATGAGTCTTTGAATCTCTCTAGCAACCAAATATATGGTGAGATTCCGAATTTTGACCGCCCATTGCCTCTTGTACCTTCCCATGGTGTACTTGACCTTTCCAACAATGCTTTGTCAGGATCCATTTTCCATTTAATATGTAAGGGGGAGAACGAGTTGGCCAACATTTACGGATATCTCAAACTCTCGAAAAATTATTTTTCTGGAGATATACGTGATTGTTGGGTGAACTGGCCTAACTTGGTTGTGCTGAATTTAGGTAACAATAACTTTTCTGGTAGCCTTCCTATCTCAATTGGAAATTTAAGTTGTCTTCAATTATTGAACCTTCGCAATAATAGAATGGTTGGAATAATTCCTGTGCCAATTCAAAATTGTTCAAATTTGAACGTACTGGACATGGGTGAAAATGAGTTTGTTGGCGACATTCCAGCATGGATGGGAGAAAGATTTTCAGGTTTATTGATTCTCAATCTTCGATCAAACAAGCTTCATGGGTCTATGCCAAATTCAACTTTGTCGTCTAAGTTCTCTCCAAATTTCAGACGTTGCACATAACAGTGTCTCAGGGATCATACCAAGATGCATCAATAACTTCACTGCTATGGCGGCATCGAATTCATCTGATCAAGATAATGCCATATCATATATAAGGGGAGGCGCCTTAGATGTCTTTGAGGATGCATCAGTTGTGACGAAAGGGTTTATGGTTGAATATAACACCATTCTTAATTTGGTAAGAATCATGGACATTTCCAATAATAATTTCTCTGGAGTACCAAAGGAACTGACAAATCTTATGGGATTGCAGTCATTAAATTTTTCCCACAACCTTTTTACGGGAAAAATTCCGGAGAATATTGGAAATATGAGATCAATTGAATCCCTCGATTTCTCAATGAACCAACTTTCTGGTAAAGTTCCTCAAAGTATGTCAAGTTTATCATTTCTGAATCACTTGAATCTATCCTACAATAACTTGACTGGGAAAATTCCTTCAAGCACTCAATTGCAAAGCATGGATGCATCCAGTTTTGCTGGGAACAATCTCTGCGGAGCTCCACTTCCTAATTGTCCCGAGAAGAATGCTCTTGTACCTGAAGATCGAAATGAAAATGGAAATGAAGATGAAGATGAAATTGACTGGTTGTTGTATGTAAGCATGGCACTTGGATTTGTGTTGGGTTTTTGGTGTTTCATGGGCCCTTTGCTTATCAACAGAAGATGGAGGTACAAATACTGTTATTTCTTGGATGGCTGCGTCGATAGATTTGGATGCTCTGTAAGAAAATGTTACTAGAGTTTTTCATGTTTATCAGTGTTTGTTTTATGCTTTTTTCTATTAAATCGTTGTTTTATGTCCTCTAAACAAGAAATGAAGTATTACACAATAAAGCGGAAAGATTGGACCCTTTAAAATTAGACGCATTTCATACTAAATCAGATAGCTATTGATCTAATAAATCGATCCATATTCATCCTGTATTGCTTATCAAGAACACTTTGAGATTGTTAACAAAACTATTATTTAGCAAGACTTCCTTTTATGTAAAAAAAAAAAAAAGAGGAAAAAAAAGCATGTTGAACAAGCATTATAATCTTCTATTGTGATTCGAGTTTTGCTCCAAACACTGCAATCACTCCCTTCCTAAATGATACATGAATTTGAGTACAAACTACATAGTTAAAGCAAACAAAAAGCTTTTGGCTTGGGTGGTTTCCATAATCATGCAGAAATGCAGAAACATACATATGCATATAATTAAGAAAAGATTGTGGTGAAGGGCATCAAAGAGGAATCACAGTTGTGTCACAAAAATTTTGGATTTGGATTATTGCAACATACATACATTACCATAATCTCGCAAACAATTTTGAGGATTGACATCCCATTACAAATGATTACTGATAATTCAAATTTATCAACTTTACTGTGCTAAAAGGCCCTAAAATGTGAAAGTATTACAATCTCAGATGGTTCTGTATCATCCATCATAACAATTTTTTTGGGCAGTCATTATCTTATGTTAACAAAAAGATTGATAAAAGTTGGGAGTTTGGACGACATGCCTGACAATTCCCTATATGTCTCTGAAGTTCAACTTTAACCAGTCAACTTTGCCTATAGAGCCACTTGGGAAAATGAATCATTCCACTTTGATTTTTGGGGTGCTTTTTCCACTAGAAGCTTGATGGTAGCCTATAGACATTAGTCTTTGGGAACACTTTCTGCTTCAAAATATTTCAGAATCAAAATGAAATACTCCAAGAGCTAATATGGATAATTTTAGTCACTTGAACCTTCCTCATTTTCTGGAAAAACCAATTGCAAGTCTTCGTTGTCTCTGTAAACTTGAACAAGAGCGGCAGCCTTATATACAAACATGCCAACCATGGCTGGAACAATCTGCAATAAACAGGAACCAATGGGAAAATTAATAAGCACAACTTATGTTAAATAGTTTGAGGGCTTCATGATCAATTTGAAAATTTATACAAACAGCTGCAGACAACAATAAAAGTTTTTTTAATTGCTACCTGGAAATCAAAGAAGTCATTGGTAAAATACCGATGAGACAGAGCCCACAAACCATATATTGTAGCCGGAATCACAAGCCTTGGAGATGAAAGAGCAAGGCTACTTCCCTTGATTGATCTCTCTAAGAAGTCCTTAAGGTCCTCGCTTCTAATTCCAATTCTACAAAAGAAAAGGAAATGTTTGCTTATGCAAGGGGGAGACAGAGAATTACTTAACTACAAAGCAGCCATTAGGGGAAGAAAAAAAATTGCAGAAGCTTTAAACTGTACTTCTTGGACTTCTTTTGCATGAAAATCTGAGGAACCATTTCCTTGGACAGACGGTCTGCATGTTGGTATAAGAGCTGAAGGTACATGCAACTGCACTGGAAAAGATGTTTGTTAAACTACCAGCATTAGGATCAGTAACAAGAACAGATGGTCTCCTGCTGTTACTAAACCTTTTTTCAGTTTTCTATCAAATAAAAGTGCTAAAAGCACTACTCTTTTTCACTTCCCTAAACTAGAAAATGAGCGATATGTTTAAATTCTCTGAGATCTTTGGAGTACCAATTAGACCAAACAAAGATAATTCCTACACAGAGAAAACATTCAAGGGAGTTCACTAAGTCAAGAATATTTGATAGAAGATATCAACCACATGGGCCATTTCTCCAGCTATTGATTTTTTAGGCCAAAAATTCCTGTGGACGACTAACAGTAATTTTTTATGGAAACTTTGCATCTCACATTATCATGGTTTCCTTGCATTATAATATCGTTATACACTTATTTTTACATTATTGGCAGGTAAAAATTTGGATAAAAAAGTTTCCTATCAAAGTAACTGAAACAGCAGAATCTACCATTCTTTTTGACAACTGATCGCAGTGCCTAGTATTGTTATTATTCATAAACCTTCCTTTTGAGTCGTAGCACTGAGATTAGAGTTTGAAAACTGGCTCATCAAGGTTTTAATTTAACAAATATTAACCTTAGTGAAAATAGATCAACTTATCCAGTGATGTGGAATGCTAAAGACCCTAGTAAAGTTCCACTTTTTGTTTGGTCCTTGGCTCTAGGTAAACTATGCTATTCAGAGATGGAATCATAATGTGTGCTTGTCCTTCTTGGTGTGTCATATGCAAGAGAAATAGCAAAGTGCAGATCATTTGTTTTTGCATTGTCACAATGCCGTTCATTGCTTCAGGGCAGCTAGAATTTCTTGAGTGATTCCAGCTTCTAGCATTTCTCAGCTTCCAGATATTATTGATGCTTTTGGGAAAGGTAAAAAAACTAGAGTGTTATGGAAATGTTCAGTTCTGGCCACTTTTTGGGTGATTTGGCTTTAAAGAAATTAAAGATTGTTTTGAAGATTCTGAGGAGGACATCATCTTTTTGTGGTAGAGAGTGGGATTACTGGCTTTTCTTTGGGCATCATTACAAAGGAATTTCAAGATTCTTCTTTATTCTTCATTCATCTAAATTGTAAGGGGTGTTGGCTTAATTCTGTGCTTTTGAGCTTGTTTTTGTTGTGAGATCATTTAGTCATATAGATCCTATACTTTTTTTGTCATCTGATCAGCATTGAACTGCATAGACTTTTTTTGATCTTTTGGGGTTCTTTATTTGTGGACTCGTTCACTTTCTGTACACTTTTTTCTTCTTAATACAAGTTTCTATGTTTTCTATCAAAAAACACTATATATAAATAAATGAAATATAAAAAGATCAGCTTACCTGAAAAGAACCCCAACCATATAGCTAAAAGCCGCCTGGAAAATTAATAAGGTCATTTCTATATAAGCCCAAAATTTACAATATTTCACGAATATCTTACTTTACTTTAAAGAAAGTATATGAATGCATAAAATAAAGTAGAATAGCGGGGGGGGGGGGGGGGGGGGGGGGGGGGGCAATTGCCTACTCTGTCGCAATTTGTACAGTCCAATACTGAAAATAGATGAAAATATAATAAAAAAAGTAGTTTAGAGCCGTTGTCACCAGATCCTCATTTTTATTTCCAATCATATCTTTCAGCAAAATAACAGAGTGCAAAATTCCAGACTTCTATTAAAGAAGCTAGAGAAGGGTCTGCTTCTATTAAAGAAGCTAGAGAAGGGTCTGATATTAAAAATTTTTTAAACTTTAAATACTGTGCTTTAATTTCCTGTGAAGATATTACCTGGACTGAGAGCATTATCAAACAATACCCACTACATGCAGTTCCGATGCCAACTGACAAAAGCATCAGTTCCCTCTTGAGCTGCAAGATCAAAGTACAAAAATCAGCGTCTTAAACAGCTTTTGTAGTACTATGGGGCAAAAGCAAGCCTTTAGGTACTAACATTGTTAATTTATCACACAACCTAAAAGTTTAAGCAGAGAGAAAAGCGCCCGAGACTACAGAGTCTAAGATGTACCTTGTATGCAAGGCATGTAAATCAAACATAACAACAATCATGCTGTAACAAGAAGCACAAATACAATTTTCTAATAATCCAGGTAACACATCAGAAAATCCAAATACAAGACAACTTGATCAAGCCAGCTCCTTTTCCCTATTATCTTATCACTCCACTAAAAGTTAAGCAGATAGGTAGGACTCCAACAATAGTTTTCAAATCTAACCAATACAAATAGAAAAATAAAAGCATACAGGTACCATACCTAATCTATGAAACCTTAGTTCTATTAACATTCACCAACTTTAACATAAAACTGAATCTATTAGGTCCTATGCAGTTAGTTACCTGGGAATCAAATTGGAGAAATATGGTTTCAAAACAGAAGGTCAAGTAACCAAATTTACAGCTTCATTTGCAAACAGACATCTCTCAAAGTGCCATTTGCTAACAGAAAAATATATAAACAACCTTTAATCAAAACAGAGTCACATAGTGAACATTAGCTCATTCAGCTCACATGATTAAAGCTACAGATACAAGTATAAAGAAATCATACCCCTAGAACCAAAAGGAGAAAAACCAGTCCACCCTTGCACGTACTTATACAATATATTCATTTATTAATCAACTCTTTCTAAGTTAGTTAGATGACAACAAACAATTTAAATTTCAAATATAAGAGAATCTAACTTTTTAAAAGAAATAGTGGAGTTAGAACTGAACAGAAAGGTCCCAATTTCAGGCATTGACATCACATCAACAACCAACTAATCATGAGAAATCTAATTTCAAGAGAAGTATCATACAGCTTCATATTTAAGAAAGTTCAGTTTCCTCCTTCTTTCACTATCATCCTGCAAAGCCTGTATTTACATGCATTGGTCAGCAGTTAGAAATTGCAGATATAAACTTAAAACAAATTCCCCTGCTTTGCTGAAATGGGGAGAAAATAAGGGAAGGAGGATGAAGAGATGGGAGAGAGTGTTTTCAAGCAAGCTCATTATAATTTAATGATAGCCAACAAAATGCATACCTTAGCAGAAGGTTTCTTATTGATTGGTGCAGAGTTGTCGCCTAATAGCCACTCACGGGTTTTTGAGAGTTTCAAAAATCCATCATTGTTGTCACTTTCTATGACCTACAATATACATACCATCATTGAAAGCACAAGCACAATAAATCACCTAAGCCACCAGAATAAAAATGAACAGAGTGACACAGAACGAACAGAATGTTATACAGTTATATTTAGCAATTAAATTAAGGAAATTTAAAGCAGAGAGTAGCGGAAACCAGCATGGAGATATGTATGCACTTTGAATTCATAAATGCATCAAGAATGGAGTTGATGCCACAGTGTAATGCTAAAGAGGTGACATAGGACAGATCAGAACAAAGCATCTGCATTGTTAACTGCTTCAAATTTCAATGGAACCTTTTCACAATGCTGGGAACGAATGAGTCCTCCTATAAACAGCAGTGCTAGCCCAGTCTAAGCCTCAATTGTAATGAGGAGCTGCACCACAGGCAGTAATTTATGTCTTATAAAAGCCTAGGAAGGAGAGTACACAAGCGATTGCTAATTCTAACAGAATACAGACTTGGCTAAGTTTTGAAATCCTTCAAGATATTGAATGAATCAATTTGCTCTTTTTGCACTTGGCATAATTATATCATTCAGTAACTTCTTATTTGATAATTCACAAAACTAAATAAATAAGCAATTTTGGAAGATTTCTCATTGAAACAGCTAAACTGCTCCATTATTAGCAGTAGAATCAATTCCACTGTCCATATTCCAAAGTCAAAACTTAAGAGACTCCAAGAATCACGAACAGTTCTGACAAAGACGCTCCATAAACCAGAAATGCTTGAAATTATCATACTTCTACACCACACAGGGGACACGAAGAGAGATTAGAACTGGAAATTGAATATCCGAAAAAAAGAATACAATACATTCTTATGAATCAAAATCAAGAAAGCTACCCGGTGAGCTTGTTCAGAATTGTCAGCAAATTTGCCAGCATCAGCATCAGAGTCAACAAATTTCGAAGCCCCCGTCAGCCAAAACATATCAGACGCTTTGGAAACAAAATCTCCATTCAATTCTCTATCCTTAAAGAACATTTGCAGAATATCCTCTTCAGCAACTTCACTCACTAAGAAGTCAAATAAGGAGAAAATAAAAACACAAAAAATGAAATGGGAATTCAGTGGCAAGCATAGGAAGCGTCACAAAAAAGGGCAAAGGATGGTGGCTGACCTGGACGAGTGCTTGTTCTTAAGAGAGAAGATGGTGATGTTTTCTTGGAAAGCGGCTTCTGGGTATGAGGAAGTGGAGAGAATATTGGGAAATGAGAGTGAGTGTAGTTTGTTAAGAAGCTAATTCTTGACAGAGCTTCCATTTTTGTTGGGCTTTGTTGGCTTGTTGCTTGGCTAATTGTTTGTTTGAAGATGAGGGATATTTGTGCTCTGTGAGACAGAGACCGCGTCACTGCACTCTTGTTTGATGCTGAATGATTAGGAACAAACGAGGCGTTATCCCATTCTCTTGTACATCACCAGCACTAGAAGCTCGCTATTTTTTATCCATAATAATAAATTATTGGGGATAATTTCATGAGAATCCTTGAGGTTCGCTTAATACCAACAAGATCATTTATGTTACTCATTCAACATTTGAACTCATAAACGCCCCAAATTAATAAATCACCTTATGTTGGCTAATAATTTTATGATTGTTATAACTTTTGACAATTTATTTCGGCTTGCATCATGGTGTAATATTTCAGCAAAAGTGAGAAAAATGTGAATAACCTTCTTTCGTAATTTTTATTTTATTTTATTGATCTTTAGTATTAGTTCTTAATATATGTCATTCGTCCATTAAAATGTAAAATCTTATTTCACATTTCTACCATCTAATGGATGGATGCCACCATATTACTTAGGATAAAATCTTTAGAGATCTTACAAATAATTAAAAAGTGATTTATTACTATTTTCAATACAATTAAATTTTGAAATATCCCCTTGTGAAGTAAAAATTTTAAAACACCCCCAAACTATTATAAATTTCAACTTATTACTCTCATTTTTATTCAAAAGATAACTGAAAAATGAGGGTAGATTGATGAAATTTTTTTTATCTTCTTTCGAAAAATAGAAGGTAAGTTGAGATTTATAATAATCTGTAATATATTTTGAAGATCAACATTCCACAAAAGGGTGATCCGAAATTAATGTTTTCAATATAGCAAAAAGAAAATGCGTCAAAATGGCAAATACAATCCATGTGGACTTACCTGTCACTTGCTAGAGAAAAAAAAGAAAAGTAAGTACTTATTGAGTTTTTTAATGAACAAGTTGGGTGGAGTTAGTCATTTTCTCACAAAATGTGAGTAGAATAGATATTTCTCTACTATTAGTGAATATAAAATTTTGGTTGTGTTTCATAGATGTGGCATTTATTTTTTTGTCTGAAATCTGAATAAATCTGAATTAGTCTGAATCTGAATAGATCTGAATATCTGAATCTGAATAATATATTTATTTTTTGGTTTGAATCTCGGAAAATAAGTATTAAGTTTTTTTCACTTAAAAAGCTGAAAATATGTACTTTTACATTTGTATCCTTATTAAATTTGAATGTCAAATAAATAATATATTAAATACCACAATATTTTAACATTTATAAGTAAAACTATATTCAAGTGAATACATAATTATTTTAGAATTTTAATACATAAAATACCATAAATTTCAAATTTTATCGTATATAATATAAGAAAGAAAAAACATAGATATTTTTATGCGGGGTAAATGTCGATGGGTGAGTTTTGGGATAGATATGAAAAATAAATTATAAAGTAGAGATATTTTTTTATATTAGTAAGTAATTGACTTAATTAAAATTTCGCCATTAAGTAAAAAGCCAAAAAAATTAGCTTATTTTATTAAGTAAAAATTATCAAAAAAGTCTCATTAAATTATAAAAACAAACACCTCTAATTAACTTAATTAATTAAGTTAAGTCACTTTCAGTCATTAAGTTAAAAAACAAACGCCACCTAATATAGAATAATTTCAAGAATTATTTGATTATAAATATCAGCCATCCTTTGATTGCAATATAGTTAAAAAAAAAAGGTTAAGTATGTACTAGTATTTCTAATTGATTGTGAGAAGAACAACAGAAGGCATAAATAAATCAAAGCTTTCCTGAAATAACAACAATATAAACAAATACTATAGTAATCAATTATCATCTTCGCTATCACTATAGTAATAACCAGACTTATTGTTACAGGGGATTTATTATGATCAGCATCACCCCTATTTCTTTTTAGCATTGCAGGTTTGGGAAATTTTTCAGCTGCATCAATCTTTTCCAACGTACCTGAAGAAGATTCTGCTGCTACACTTTGAAAATCTTTCTTGGGTTTCTTTGCCAGCGGCACCACTTTCATAATCGAGCTCAAGGGACAAGACGCTGGATTCTTCTTCCCAATAATCAATCTCTGTTGATCATCATCATCATCATGGCTTGTTAATGTTTCCTTGGAAGCAACACATTGTGATGCCACGGCTGCCCTGAAACGCCGAAGCTCCATGGCCTCTTCGTCAGCAAGCAGCCGCTCTTTTCCCTTCTTATACGACTCCCATCCATCAAGAAACTGGGCCTCGTCTTCGTCCAAGGATTTCGGAGGCTTGTGCTTCCGGCGGTCCTCGAGTTCATTTTTCTTTTTGGCTTTGTTCTCGTTCAGTATCTCGTGAAGAGGCCTGTCTCTCTGTGCTGTCCCGTGACGTGCTGAGAAATATACAATTGGAGTCTCTGTTTCAGAATTTCCTGTTTAGTTCATATCTGCTCTATTCATGCATCAAATGGCAGGTCTGGCTTTTTTCTGTCATTTTCTCATTTACTTCTTGTTATCAGTTGGTTGCAGTTCGAAAAATATTATCCGCAGGTAACTGTCACAACTGGCTGAACTTACACTATTAAGCTTCTTTCACTTTTCATTTGGCTCATTGTGCATTTAATATTGTCTATGTTTTGCTTGAATTTGCAGATTAATGATGATGATCTAGTTGGAGATTAATGATGTGTTAGAAGATTGGAAATTAATGATGCGTTAGAAGAATGAACTTTTTGTATTTAATTTGAAATTAATTTGTAATTTCATATTATAATTTTTTTAATTCATAATTTTGATATTTGTTATGTTTATTATTTTTTATTTGATATTAGAATATGATTTTAACTATTTTATCCACGGATATCCACGGATATCCATATCTTTATGGATAAAATCCATATTCATGTCCAATATTAAATACTGGATATGGATATGGATATATCTATTATAGATAATTATGGATTTGGATATGGATTAATTATGGATTTGGATATGGATATATCCATTATGGATAATTATGGATTTGTATTTGGATGGATATTGTCCATTCATATTTGGATATTTACCATCCCTACTCCAGTCTTCAACTCTTTCGCCTCTTGCCTTTTTGGCTTCATCCAATTGTTCTTCTGATACAAAGTTGATCCTCAATGCCTTAGTGCTGGTTGCTGTTGATTGTTCATCCGCCATCTTCAAGATCAACCGAAATCAAAATCCAGGATACCAAAATCGAAGTATCTAGAGAGGGAGTTAATTAAATATATAATTTAGCTAGAACTTTAGACGATGATCAGCATAACGATATGTGTAGATCCGACTTACTTATGTTAATGATTATGAATGACTACTTTGTGCTAGTGCTACTGGGACTCCGGATATAAAGTTGCCCGAACCCAAGTTGGGAAAGTACAAAATACAAAATCCTAACTACGTTGAATTCCAAGGTTTTAAAAATAAAAATTATATGTAATTAAATTCTTTTTATCTATAAACACACGTGTGATAAAAGATTGTAAAAGTCTTGTCTCAGCTAATTGACAAATACTACAAATCCGTTTCAATTCTATAATTATTTTTTTATATTTTTAGATGTAATTTTAGTTATAATACATGAAAGATTATTTTCGAATAGATAAATTGTTACTTGATTGAACAAAATCCTTATAGAAATTGGAGTAGCTAGCGGCTCTCGGTTCACTTATTTCACGAAGAAAAATTAGGAGACCCAACTAGCTAGAGATATATGATCAAAGATATTATTGTCCCTGAGATGGCAACCGTATAAAGCGAGAATTGGATTGTGAAATATGTAAGTTATGGACAAAAAGAAACAATTTACAGCCACCATTATATTATAAGGAAGTTACTCCCAAAGTTGTAACATATGTGGGGAAAAAAAAGGGTGAGGCGGTTAAAAAGTAAATAAAAGTAAAAGATGAAGCCGGAAACAGAGGAACATATATACACGTGTGAGAGAGTGAAAGAAGCTGTAAACCGACCTGAAACCCGACCCGACCCACGAACCTGACCCGATTGTCTCTCACGATTCCGGCCACCTCACCGGTCTAGCAAGGTATCAATCGGAAGCCCGTGAGACGCTGATTATACCCCAGCCGTCATTACCGCTCATCGCCGCCGTTTCAAGTTTGAGAAATCGCAGCCAAAACTCATCACCACCGCCGTTGATTCTACCGGAATTTGACCATGCCACCACCTCAGTTTTGTTCCCCATGACTCCCTCTTTAATTCCCGACTATCCACAACCACCGGGAGTCATTGTTTTGCCGCCAGCCAATTGTTAGAGTTTCGCGGTTGTTGAGCTAAGTTCTGATGCCGTCACCGCGCGTTAGAGTTCACTGTAGGTACCACTGAACTCAGCGTGGCCAAAAGTGTCTAGCATGTGCTTCTTGGGCAACGTTGACTGAATTTCAGTCACCGTTGACCCGCGAGGGCAATTCGGTAATTTCACATTTTGCGGGATTTTATAATTTCTGAACCGTGGATATTTTAGTAATTTTTGAAATTGAGGATTGAGTGTAATTACGATTCCGAAGGTAATTTAGTGATTTATGATTTTAGAGTATTTTAATGATTTACAGACTTGAGGGTATTTTAGTAATTTTATCAACACGGGAGTTGTAAATTATGGATAGATGTTCGTTTCGGTTTTATTGCATAAATTTAGTCATAATTCCGATTTACAGAAAATAATTATATTGTTTCTTTGATTTGGGAGGATCCGCGAGTGAGAACCAATCCGCGGACGTGGACGATAACTGAGTGTGAATATTGTCACTGTGAGTTGAATATACAAAACCTATTTTCATAGTTAATTATGATAGTAAAGTATGTTTGCGAAATAAGTATTTTAAATGTTTTGATTTAATAATTTTCTCGAAATGGATTTTATTCACGCATTGATATTATATTAAAATGTTTGGTTAATGGTTTTCTGTATCAACTTGAATAAAATATGATAGTATCTTAAAGATGAGAAAAATGAATTTAGATGTGATAATGAAAAGAAATGTATGATTTAAAGTATTGATTATAATGTATATGAATGTGAGTATAGAGATTGTTTTTAAAATCATTGGACAATACCCTTCCCTTTAGATACTGTGATACAGATGAGATGAGAGGTATTTGGGGGCTATCTGAACACACATAGAGGCTTTGGGCGGTGTGTTTGGGCGCTTTTGCTTTTTGGGGGGCTTATGCATGCAGTATGATGATTATAGAGATACAGATATTGAGATACAGATAGATACTGACATACAGATGAGACAGATGAGATATAGGCCTTTGGGGCCTGTCTGAGTACACACAGAGATTTTAGGCCATGTGCTTGACGCTTTTGTCATTTGGGGACTAGATTATTCATGCACATGTATAATGAGATATGAAATGGTATTTTCTTGTCTATTCGTGTAACTCCAAGGCGTGACGGTACCTAAATAGTACATCATTGCCCGTTCGTTGAGGTCTAGCTACGACGAGATTATTCCCTTTGGTACTTGTTTGGTGATGATTTTTAGATTTGTATATTCTATATGATATTGTGATATGATTTCCATGGTTATTAGGTACGATATTATATATGTTTTTCAAGGTTAGTAATATGATTTAAATGTTAAATGATTTATTATTGGTTTCTCGCATATGGTTTGATGAAATTGTGTTTGGAAATGATATGATTATTTCTTTTAAAGTACGAGTTTATTTTCAAAAATTACTATCCACTCACTAAGCTCACTGAGTTTTATACTCATCCGGTTTTTATTATATTTCCCCCCACCAGGAGGTTGCAAGTACACCAAACCCACCCAACAAGTGTAAATATATTTTTAGTCTTGGCCACACGTGATGGTGTTAAAAGATATAAATGATTTTTGTTAGGACATCCTGATCATCTCACTCTTTTGGGATTGTACAATTTTGTTATATTATTTTTTTGGGATTAAGAATAATCTGATGTATATTAATATTAGTTATAATATAATCTTTTGATACTTTGGAGATATTTTGAGTGAAATTCAGCATTTTTGTTGAGGATGCTGATCATTGAACTTGGTTGTATATTGAATTTTTTTGGACAGTGTTATATTCATATTTGCAGATTGAGAGTGTTATATTTATAAAGGAAACTCTACTGAATTTTCATCAAAATTCTCACTAATTAGATTATTATTAAGTCCGTTTTCATGAGACTAGATTGACTCACCCGGGGGAGCTTTGGGGCGGGTCGTTACAAAAGTAATACTAAAACAATACATGTTTAGGCTTACACTAAGTTACGTTGCATGTAACATACATTCAAGAGGGAAAATATCTTTTAATACCCTTGAACTCTATGGAAACTACATTATTTGAATTAAAAGAAATACTTTTAACTCTTAAAGAAGAAATGAATGAAATTAAACAAGAAATAGGAAAAATAAAGATAGAATTGGCCACAATAGAAATAAATAAAAAGAAAAATAAAAGAGTAGAAAAATTTGATATTTTAAGATCAGAAATAATTGGAACAAGTTTTAAAAAGCCTACTGTAAAACCACAAACAGGAAGTTATGATGATTGGTTTATAAAAACCCAATACCCAAAAATTTTAGAGGAATCAAAAAAATTAAAAACAGAATTAAAAAGTAAAGAAAAAGGTAAAGAAAAATTAGAAATTAAACAAGCAACACCAAGTGATTCAGAATGACAGAAAATACAGTAGAAGAATTGACAGAAAAATTTAGTGATATAAACCTTAGTGACTTAGAAGATTTTGAAAAAGAATATTGCATAAAAATGAATGTTGCTGGAGGTCCAGAATTAAAACCTGATATTGGAGAACCAAGCCATAGAAATGGAACAAATAAAAAGAAAAATAGACCATTTTTTGAGTACTATCCACCTGTTAAAAATACCCCTTGGAAAAAAGAATACCAACCCAATAATGACCATTTAGTACCAATAAGCAATGCAGGAACATTTCTGGACTTAGACTGCAAGGCAGATCCCCGAAAAGCTTTAGTAGAATGGGGAATGCAAATGAAATTATTTTTTATATTTAATGGTTCTAGAGAAGATTGGAATGTAGAAACAGATGAAGAAAAAATAGATATATTCACAGATATTCTAATAGCAAGTTTTACAGGAAATGTATTTAATTGGTGGAAAGGATTAAGTGAAGATACACAAAAATTAATAAGAGACTCAACCAAAATAGCACTAGGAAGAAGTAAAGGATTAGGAATTGAAAGAATAATAGAATATATTGCCAGTGAATTCCTAGGAGAAGATTGGTTACAAAATTCAGAAAAAGAAGCAAAACATGATAAATTAGATGCCAGAATGAAATTAATAAATCTGACGATCTGTAATATGTGTTTTGTAAAAGAATATACTTGTGAATTCTCTAAATATTATTATACTCAATTTATGAGTCATGAAGATCAAAATATTTATAAAAATTTATACTATTCAAAACTTCCATACCCATGGAATGGTATTTCATTAATGAATATGAAAAACACACTAATAATATTGAAAATAAACTTCCCGATACATTAGGAGGTAGAATAAGATTCTTAAATATAAGATTAAGTGAAATATGCATTCAAAGGAGATTAATAAAAAAGAGTAAAAACATAACAAAAATATGTTGTGAAAAAACGGAAATGCCTACCCAGTGGGGGTGTTATATCCCTAATAAACGACACAAAAAACATAACAAGGTTTATAAAAAAGAGAAAAGATATAAGAAATATAATACCTTTAAAAGAAAATATAAAAAACCAGGAAGAACATATTATAAAAGAAAATATAAAAACCAAAGAAAAATATTAGATAAATCTAAATGTAAATGTTGGAATTGTGGAGAAATGGGACACATTAGTACAGATTGTACGAAAAAGAAAGTTAGACTTTTAGCAGAAGATTTCTATAATATAGAAAGTGATTTAGAAGAAATAAATAATTTATCTGATTATGAAGGAAGAGAGGTTTATATGGTATTAAACTCAGAAAATGAGTCAGAATAAAGAAGAGTTAGTAGATAATGAAATAATAGAAGAAATAGACGAGATTGAGAAAGAAGAAAATAAGAGTGGATATAGCCTTGTTGCAACCTTTAACAAAGAAAAATATAATAAACTTTTAAAATTAAATATGGAAAAACAAGAATATGGAATAATCCATAGATTTAGAGACATGTTTAAAAGAAAAAGAATAATATTACACGAATATTATGAACAAGAAAAAGCTGTAACAATTACACAAGTTGAAGGGAATATTAGATTTAGTTTAATAAATAAAAGATCTATAGATTTAGCACTAAGAAAAATAAAAAATGAGTCAACTAAAGAAAAAATTCAATATATATACCTAGCGGAAATACAAATTTTAATAAAATCACTCTTCAAATAAGGAATTGATAGCCCTATAGTTTTATCATTGCATGATCAAAGATTTACAGATCCTAGTATAGGACATCTTGGAACAATAGAAGGAAACTTATGTTATACTAAATTATTATTTACTTGTCATCCTAGATATTGTATACATATAAAAAATAAAAATATAGATGAAACGTTAAGTTTACATTTTAAATTATTAAAAAAGAATTTAATGAAAGAAGGTAATAGAATAATGACAATACATTATTCAGCATTATATAGTTTTTGTAATTCAAATTATGGAGAAATATATGGCAATAAACCTTATATTAAGATAAATAAAGATTGCGAAGATATTGCAACATTTATAGAACCAGTAATCCAAGATTATAAAATTCCTATTAACTATGAATTAAACATAGATGATAGAAAATAATTTTTAGATAATAGTAATGAAAATTCCATAATCCCTATAAGTTTTGCTGGAAGAACCTTAGTAAGAGGAAGTTCTTCTAGAAGACTAAGTACTGATAAGCAAATAATCAAATCTGTACCAACAAATAATGTAATAAAAATACTTGGGCAATACTTTAATGGAATAGACTATACAACAAAAATACCTATACTATTAGATACTGGTACAAGCCATAATTATATGAACCATACTAAAAATAAAGGACTCTTAGTAAGAGAAAAAGAAATCCCTTACGAATATACTGATTTCAATGGGAATAAACATATATGCAAACAAGAGGTTAAAGTCCCTATAATAATAGAAGGACTGAGAATAATCGTAGCCTGTTACATAGATTTATTTATGACTACAGATCCAGAAAAACATATAGTATTAGGCAATAGTTTTTTAAATGATTTAGAGTATTACAAGATTGAACCAAATAAAATAACTTTCTTAATACAAGGCCAGAAAATAATATGTGAAACATGTTAAAACAAGCTTATATAAAATACCCTATGTCTGTGTATATACAAATACATATAACAGAAAAAGATATAGATACTTGTGCCTTAATTGACACAGGAAGTGAAATAACTATCATGAAAGACTTTTTATCCAATAAATGGGAATCCAATGGCAAACTTAAAATTATTGGAATAACAGGAGACAAACAACATATAAATCAATCTATCCAAAACTTTGAAATATTATTAGGAAGTAAGATTGTACGTATTAATCAAATCTTTCAATATACCAATATGGACTGTGATATTCTTTTAGGAAATGATTTTATACAACAGTTCCAATATTATCAACAAACTCCTTATATGATTACCTTAAAAACACCTTGTAATCATATTCTCCGTATCCCTCGCGAGTTTAAACCTTACCGAGTTCAGCCAACCCAGCGTGGTGATAAGTATATTTATGAAAAATATTATTTAATACAAAAAGGACAAAGTTATAATATACAATTAGAAACAATAAAATCACAACTCGAGCAAGTTTATAAAGAAAATCCATTAGCATTATGGAAACCAGACCATCCTAAAGCAAAGATAGAACTAATTGAAAATAGAATAATAAGGTTAAAACCTATGATGTATACTGAGGAAGATAAAGAAGAATTTAAAATTCAAATAAAAGAATTATTAAATTTAAAGCTTATTAGAAATAGTAATAGTCCACATAATAGTCCTGCCTTTATGGTTAGGAAAAGAGCAGAACAGGTTAGAGGAAAAGCCAGAATGGTAATAAATTACAAAGAACTAAACAAATATACAAAATTTGATGGATACTTTCTCCCAAATAAAGAAGTTCTAATAAATTTAGTGAAAAATAAAACTTATTATTCAAAGTTTGACTGTAAATCAGGATTTTGGCAAATAAAAATGGAAGAAAATAGTATACCGTATACAGCTTTTAGCACTCCACAAGGACATTATGAATGGTTAGTAATGCCTTTTGGACTAAAAAATGCCCCACAAATTTTCCAAAGTAGAATGGATAAAATATTTAGAAATTATAACTATATTATAGTCTATGTTGATGATATATTAATAGCTTCAGAAACATTAGAAGAACATAGACATCATTTAAAAGAATTTGTTAATATATGTATCAAAGAAGGCATAGTTCTTTCTAGTAAAAAAGCAATTATAGAACATAAGAAAATAGAATTTCTAGGAATGATTCTTGATAAATATGGAATCAGACTTCAGAATCATATAGGAAGAAAAATAACTGAATTTCCAGATAAGTTAGAAAATAAACAACAAATACAAAAATTCTTAGGATGTTTAAATTATGCAGAAGGATTTATAAAAGATCTATCAAAAAAGAGAAATACACTTCAAAAATTATTAAGAAAAAATAATACTAGAGGATGGAACGAAGAACACACAGAAACTGTAAAAAAGTTAAAAGAAAAATGTAAAAATCTTCCTACCTTAAGATTACCGGATGAAAAGGATAGCTTAATAATACAAACAGATGCATCTGATTTATATTGGGGAGCAATACTTAAAACCGATATAAATGAAATTTGTAGATATACTAGTGGAACTTTTAACCAAGCACAGGTAAATTATCCAGTACATGAAAAAGAACTCCTTGCAATATATAAAGGAATAAAGAAATTTTCATTATTCTTACTTCAAAAGCAATTTATCATAGAAACCGATAATTCTCAAGTAAATTCTCTTGTTAGTAGAATATTACCAAATGAACCCCAGTATAGGAGATTGCATAGATGGCAAGCTTATCTGTCATATTATAATTTTAAGATTGTTCATATAAAAGGAATTAACAATTTCCTTGCAGATTTTTTAAGCAGGAACATAGAATTTGGAGAATGAATCCCGAAGAAAATAGAATCATTGAAAAAATAAAAGCTGAAGTACAGAGGCTAAAAAATGAAGCATCTGACATAATTGATGCAATAAACTATTTGAAAGAAGCTTCTGAGGCTCATGAGAAAGGAGTAAATTTGTTAGAGTCATACATAGACGACTTAACAAAAGCACTCTCTATAAACACGAGCCCAATAAACACTAAACCAGAAAATATAGGAAGTAGTAGTGGACCCTTCAGAGAGGATAAACCAATGACTGATTCAGTTTCAAATAAAACCATTTCCATAGAAATTGAGTCACCAAAATCAGATCCTCCAAAAAAGTTTATCCAAATAAACACTCATTTCATAGAAGAAGAGACGAAACCCCTAAATCCAAAAGAAGAAGAGTATAAACAATTCTCTACATGGGTATATTCCACTTGTTCTTATCAAAATACAATTTTCAAAGCACCTGGAAAAAAATATGTACCCAAGAATGATTGCTACAAAAGGAGCAGATCCACTCCTTCTTGGAAGAATAACAAAATACGGGTATTTAGACTTAGTATATCCAGATATAAACCTTCAGGAAATAGCCAGCTTTGATAACTTATTGGTCAAAGAGGTATCAAGGTTCGCCCAAAAAAGGCCTATATATTTAAAATTCTACACCATAAGCCCCGAATATTACCAGAATGTAGAATACCAAGCTTTTTACATGATTTCTATAGGCCACCTTACAAAGAATTTCCAGATTGAAGTTGGGACAGAATACACAAATCTTCCACACATAAACGAATCTTGGATCAGAACAAGAAGAGCTAGAGGAATAAAAGCAATATGGAGCATAGCTAAAGATTTGTATAAAAGGAATTTCAGAACCATTATCAAATTCCAAAATTATATCTTTATCACTTCCGAGGATGGGCATACACCTTCAAATTTGTTGTTAGACTTCATCAACGAGATAAGCACTATGCGTTTTCCAAGCAGCAGTAAAACTATGGAGCAGGCCTATCAACTCATGGAAATGGCAGACAACATAAAGACAAAGAGGACAACTTCATCATAAAAATGGCCGACAAAGATAAAAAGATGCCTGACATAAGAAATCAAGAAAGAAGACAAATAATGGTGCAATTGTACGTAAGCAGTGATGTAAGCACCCAATAATATAAGGGTAGGAATGTAATTATAATATAACAATACGTAAGCAGTGATGTAAGCACCCAATAATATAAGGGTAGCAATGTAATATAACAATACGTAAGCAGTGATGTAATCAGCCCAATCATACAGGGGCAATAATGTAATAGATTGCAGATATAAATAAATCAAAAAAAAAAGAGAGCTCTCAGAGCTGATCATTCACCATAATTCAATCTTGGCAACATTATTCTCTGAAAAAATGAAGAACTAAAACCCGATAGCTCTAACTCCAAAATCAAATCATCACTAATAAAAAACAAATAACCCTACAGAAAGGAAAGAGAAACCTAAAGTTATTGAACATTTCTAAGCCAGACGATCAAAATCCATACAGTAAGGCCGATCGAGTCCACTTATCCCGTTAAGGCAAGGAGGCCGTTGAGGGAGTTCGGACAACCAGGCTGCAGGTCACTGGAAAAGGATTGAAAGGCAAGGAAACAAGGATAAACTAGGTAATAATTCTCAAACCTTATCTGTTGGTGGAAGTTTGTTGATGATCAGTAATGAGGAGATTTATGGAGGAAGAGCATGTTATTTTAATGAAAAATGAAGTGTTTAATTATATGATATAATATGAGTCATAAATTTTATTTAGGCGAATCCAAAGAGTATATGATAGATCCCAGTACTAGAATAACATATAATGATTATATGATGATAATAGACTTTAATCTAGGAACATACAAACAAGACTCTTACCTGTTTAGTAAACGAGAGCTTGTCAGAACATAAGATTTATTAGCCGTTTTTTCATTAGATCTTCCTCAAGAAATAAAAAGAAAGATAATAAATCATATTGAAATAGATAACCTAAAACATAACATAATTATGTTAACATTAGACGAATGGATTGATATATCATTAGCATATATAGAACATGAAAACCAAGAAGCTGGACCATCTTATATTAATGGTGTAGAAAATTCAGATAATGAAGAAATTGAATTATAATTTATTTTTTTTAATTAATTTTATAATTTGGTTCTTTATATAATAATTTTTTAACTTAGTTTATAATTTTTTAACTCAGTTTAATAAAGCAGCGGCAACAAATGGTATCAGAGCCAAATTTGAGATTCTGTTTATACTGAAATATAATTATAATAATCTGTAAGTTAAAGTTGGTAATAAAAAGAAATATAAATGGATCCAATAAGATCAATAGTTGATAGTTTGTACACATTAAAGGTATTTAATAAAGAAGAAATAAAGAATTTAATCCGAGTTATCAAGGCTGAGAAAAATAATATAAGAAACATAGAACTTGAATTAACTGAGGAATTAAGAGAAAGATTTATAGAAACGACAGGAGGAGAAATCTTGATAGAAAAGAAAATGAAATTTATAGACGAATTTATAAAATTCTTAATTTACTGGTATAAAAAGGAAACATTATGAATCAAGCAGTTAATATAATACAAGAACTAGCAAATAATATAGACCATATGATGTTAGGTTGGGAAAATATAATCAATATATATATAAATTTAGTTAATCAGAAAATAGATATTTTAGAACAAGAAAGGTCAGGAATAATAAATTTAGGACCAGAAGTCTATTATGAAATAATAGATTTATATGAATTTGATAATCATTTATTAATGTTTAGAGAAATAAATAAAATCTTAGAAAAAATAAAGAATAGATGCAGAAGGGATGGAAGAAGACAAATACATCCACAACTTTAGAAACTTGGCAATAAGAACTATTAAGAGGACCCATATGATATTTGCCAAGGAGAATAAGACAAAAAATGTAAGATACACTGATTGTAACTTAGGGGCTCCCACATGTTTATTTCTTTCTTGCTTTTTTTTTTAAAGCCTAAAATCCTAAATAGAAGATTCAAAATTAGTGAAGGAACTGCATTCGCACTGCCATATAAATTTCTCTACAATGATCGATCTACCATTAAAAATAATAAAAAAGTCTACTCAAATTTATCAGAATATACAATCACTTTTACTTCAATCAGTCATAAAATGGGTTTCAACTCCTACTCCTAGCAAGCATTTGAAATACTAACTAGGCAAGCCAAGAGGGGGGGCGAATTGAGATTTTAAAAATTAAGATAAAAAAACCACACAACAATCAAATCTAATGCCTTAATAAATTCGAAAACTATAAATTTAATGAAAGCACAATAATAAATAAGCAAGGGAAGAGAAAGCAAACTCAAAGATTTTTACGTGGTTCAGCAATCCCCGCCTACGTCTACGCCTTCAAGCACACCGGGCTTGAAGATTTCACTATCCGAGCATTTCCAAAGCTTCAAACGTTTACAATTGACTTCAAGGTGTCAATGAACCTTTACAATAAGAGATTATCTCTTCAATCTCTTCACCTCAAGTGTTTCTCACACTTGTACACTCACAATTTGATGAGAAATGAAAATTACAACAAAAACTCTCTTTAAGAGTGGATTTACAAATGATAGCTCAATGAAGATTTAATCTATAATGATTTTTGAATTTGAAGCTCAAAATAAGTTGTGTGCACTTGTTTATGCTTGCTTGGATTACCAAAAATAAATTGGTTTTGAGTTTATATAGTTTGAGCTCAAAAACTATCCGTTATGCACATTCTGGTCGTAACCGGCTTGTCGTTTAGGAATCCGGTAAGCCACTTTTATGTTACCGTTAAGGCAAAAATTTGAATTTCAAAATATCCGACTTGCCGGTTGCGAAATCCGGTAAGCCATTTATGCTCTAGAAGCTTACTGCCCAAAATCTGATTTGCCGTTTAACCATATCTGGTAAGCCGCTTTCAATTCGGATACATTCTGTCCAACATCCGGCTTGCCGGTTTTTCACATCCGGTAAGTCGCTTGCTACAGTAACATGTACAGTGCACTATTTTTTAAAATTATAGTTTGACCTCAAAACTTTATAAAACTATATTTCGGCCCAAAACGTTATGAAACTTTATAAGTAGGTCCAATTTTAGAATTTCTAAGTAATACTTTGTTAATCCCAAAACTTTCTGAAATTATGATATATCCCAAAATGCTATGACACTTTTCAAATAAGTCATTCTCCAAAATTTCAAGCAATATTTGTTGATTTTAAAGTTTTCAAAATTCTTTCAATTAAACCATAAACTTGAAAAACAACTAATTTCATAAAATCATTTTTCCATTAAATATGAAACATTTATAATGTGAAAAATAATGATTTATTTAAAATATATAAAAAATAATTTGAGCTTAAAAGATTAATCATTCTTAATCTTGTTTGTTATCATCAAAATCAACATTATGAAAACATATATGGTAACAGCATTTTCAATACTAGTTTTGTTCATTACTTCGGTAAAAGGTATCGATGCAACCAACAGAGTTTTCAACGTCAAGGACTTTGGTGTTGTGGCCGATGGCATTAAGGATAGGGGTGGCAAAACGAATAAACGAATCGAATTCGAGTCGAATCATAAATGAATTGGGTCAAAATTCTACAGATTCGGATTCAATTAGTTTATTAAACAAATTGAAATTTCAGGATTCAGATTCGATTCTTTTATTAAACGAATAATCGGTTTGATTCGTTTAATTCGTTTAATAGAATTGATAAACGAATTGAATCGAATCCGGATTCGTTTATTATTCGTTTATCCTTAACGAGTCGAACCGAATCAAATCGAATCAGGATTTGTTTAGAAAAATATAATTAATAAACAAAATTAAGCAAAATAAAATATAAAAAATCACAATTTTAACATCCCACAACAAAATACAAGTAACTCAAACCATATTATGCAGTCATCTAAATACCAAATTACAAATTCCTAATAATACAAATAACAATAATTAAAATTCACATTATAAAATAAGGTAATTTCTTTAATTCTCTTCATTTGTTTTTTTCACCTTGAAAACAAAAATCCTACATCAAAAAGTAAATAAAAATGTTATTAACAATTTAACATACTACAATATTGATAATAATCATTGTAGAAGGAAATGAAGGGAAAGAGATGGCAAAATGTAGTTGTGGCGCCTGAGTTGCTAGGAGATGAGGGAAAAGTGCGTGTGAAGTGTAAAATTAAGGTTGGTCTTTTGGCTTTATCTGTTATGCTTAAAATTATAATATTAACCTTCATATTTTAAAAAGTTTTCAAATAAATTTAGGGATAAAAAAATAATTTAATTAAACGAATAACAAACAAATTTTAAACGAATAACAAACAGGTCGATTCGTTTATGACCCATTTATTAAACGAATTCTAAACGAATAAACGAATCAAAATCTTCAAACCCGCATTCGATTCGTTTAATTAGCGAATTGAATCGCATCCACCCATTTATTAAACAAATCAATTTTTTCAAATCCAAACCCATTTAATTCGCATCGAATCGAATCGAATAAACGAATCCTGACCCATATTGTCACCCCTAATTAAGGATGATAGTAAGGTAAGAAAAAATAAGATCCGTATAAAATAAATATTAATGTACTACTTACGTCATTTTGATTATTTTCAACCATCATCAGGTAAATAAATAAGTTAATCAATGTATTTAGAATAATATATTATATCTTTCCTGTGCAAATTTAAAGCAATCCAACTCATATATCCAAAATTAACTGCGGTTCAATTTTGACTCACATGGATTCTTTGTTTTGGAAACATCTCTTAAGGGGTTAAAAAATTATCGGCTATGAGTGATACAAAAATTAACACATATCTAATTAAAACATAAATTCTCAAACTTCAGAAAATTTTGTTACCCTCTAAGTTATAGTATTTCATTTTAGATATCCAATACATTTTTGTTCTCTATTTTTTTTTTTTTTTGGGTCTCTCTCTATCATCGGCCTTTGTTTCTTCCAGTCTCTCGATTCGTGAGTAGTGCTTTGCTAAAATGATACAAATTTATCTTTTTCACCTAATCAAACAAGCAAACATGTCAACAATTATTTGCATGAAGCAGGCAACTGAGTCCATTTTCCTTCCGTAGGGCTTACGTTAAGTATTTTAGTGACAAATGCCTAATAATGCAGGCTGCTACAAGTCCACTGAGCAGTCAATGACACTGATACTTGAACCAAATTTAAAGGATTCGGCGCCGAAATTTCTTGCCGGAAGGGAAAAGGCGTGGTCATAATAACTACATTTCAATTCTACTATTCTATATTAATCAGATTCGAATATCTTATGTGTAACCCAGTGGACCTTATAGCAACCAATATGATATCATTCTCTTGTGCACATTTCCTTTTCTTATAATTAATCTATACCCATATCAATGAAATCTAACAATAAGAAAAAGAATTATTGGGGTAAACTAAAGTTAACCCCAAATATTTTCTCAATATAAATTATCCGTAATTACTTTATCTTTTTAATTAAAAAAGGGTGTTCAATAACTTATTTTGTTTTAAGTTAAATAAAGATGTTAAGAGTATTCCCTTTTTAGTATGAAAAAGTTAAAAACCCACCATTTTTTATCTTTATTTTTTTAATTCTCCCTCTCCTCGGCCTTTCTTCCTTATCCATTTAAATTTTTCTTTTTCTTTTTTAGTTATTTTCCTTTATTTCTCTCAACCTCAATTTCTTATTTTTGCTCCTTTTTTTCATTTCTAATTGGCTCTGATTCTTTGATTTTTGAGTGAACTCGTGTGTCATGCTAATACATCACGTGGCAAAGAGCAATAAGAGAGGGGGGGGGGGGGGATAACATCTTCAGAGCTTCTAAAAAAAAAAAAAAGGTTCTCCCAAAAACATGGATAAGTTGCGGGGTTGGATTTAATTTTGGGACTAAAAAATTAATCTTATCCTATGTCATGTTTGGCTATTAGAATTAGAAAATAAGTCCAAATCTATTGGGATTATTAGTCCTTATTTTCATGTGGATTTAAGGGCTAGTTTGAGATTGCGGAGAATGATGAAATAACCTGCTTGTGTTGTGCAGTTAAAATCAGCTGCTGATTAAAAAAGTAACTTGGTGTTTAGTAAACTGTGTTGTTGCGGTTGTTGTGAGTTTGAAAAGTAAAATATATGCATTTAGTAAATTTTATTACAAACGTGTTGTTTTATTATATAATGACTAAAATAGACATAAATTTTAATTACTTATTATTTTTAGAGTATGTTTAATTAATTGTTTAGACATATCTTTTTTTTTCATAAACATGTAAAATTACATTAAAAAAAACTCAATTAAAAAAATCCAAAGAACTTCATAATCTGTTACATAAAATATGATAAAAATTCATACTTATACATAATCCAAATAAAACCAAAAGCAATATGTATTACATTTACAATAAATTTTTTGCAATAAAGTTTCTCAAATTTTTCATTTCTTGGGATCCAGAGCCATTAGTATTGTGATACTCTTCTTAAGTGTTATTGCCTCTTTTTATTCGTTCATCAAAGATTGAAGTAGGATAATTTTCAATGTTGTCGAAATGAAGATCACGTTGCACATGTCTCCTTATATAATTGTGCAATGCCATGGTTGCAATGACTATTTTCACTTGTTTGGAAAACGAATAGCTGGGCATATCTCTTAAAATCTTCCATCTTTTCTTCCATACTCCAAATGCGCGTTCAATAATGCTTCTAAGCGATAAGTGAGCATGATTAAATATTTCTTGATAACCTATGGGTTTAGTACCTTGGCGAAACTCTGGAAGATGGTATCTTTCACCTTTATATGGACCTAAAAAACCACTAATTTTGGGGTACCCCACATCCACTAAGTAATATTTTCCTGTTGAATAAAAAACATGTGAATTTGTATAATAATATTTTAAAAGATTAAATTTTAATTCAACTTAAATACTTTGTAAAGAAAATATTAAATATTTAAGAAATAAAATTAAAAAAAAGAAAAAGCAAAACACCTTTGGGAGGCTTTGGAAAATTCATCGTAGGGTTGTTAGAAAAATCTTTGCATCATGTGCACTACCTTCCCGACCTACGAGTGCAAAAATAAATTGCATATCAAACTACATGCATCCATTATTTTTTGAGTCCGGATTCCTTTTCTACCAATATATGGTACTTGATCTTCTAGGAATATTGTGGCAAGAACATGCACACCATCTATAGAATCAGTACAATCTTGATAATAGCATGAAAACATATTCATTGCTAATATGTAACTTTGTAAAACAAAAATTAAATACATTTTTTTAATTACCTCAAAGTGGGGCATGTATCTTGAATCTCTCAGTATTTCTTTAGGAACTTCCTTAAACTCAGGATCTTCTGCCTTTATTATATCAATTGCCGTTATAAATACAACATCTAATGCTTGGCTAAAATATCTACTGATAGTTTCACCTGAGTGTTGAAATCGTTCTTGTGCTAACTTGTTTCCAACCCCATGTCCCAAAGTGTGCAAAAACATTCCTAAACTCTCAGCAGCGCCCATTCTTCTTGAACCTTGTAGCCCATAATTTGTTTCCAGATCAGCAAATAATTTTAAAAAATACAACCTTTTCCATTTTAAACATCCTGTAGCATCGATTATCATTTCCTTCCAATACTTCCTTCAACCACATATTTCTAGTTTGTATAGATTTCATACATGGTTGTTTATAAATATATTTGAGATAATAGTCTTCTATAAGAAGTGCAGATACGCATACAATTTGGTCGAACACCTCATCATCAGATGTATCAATTTCTAAAATAAACCTATAAACAATTATTTAAAAAGTATCACTAAACATGCACCAAATTTTTTTTAAAAAAAAGTAAAGATAAAATGATGTTATAAAAAATTACAAAAATCATTCATAATTATTATTATAACTAATGTCTGATGAAAAGTAGTATGAAAACAGTATCATAAAATTAATTGTTCATAAAGCACCTTATTCCTAAAAGAAACTAAAATCTAAAAGCCTAAAGGAAAATCTAGCATTATCTAATAAGATTACTACAATAACATGTTTCAAAGATTATAAGTCGGTGATTTCTCAAAATAAAGCCCTTTAAGCATAGTCTCTGTGTCTTTCGTGACAGAAAACATCTCTCTATTCTCTTTAGATAAAAAGAGTAGAGTGGTAAATAACCATAAGTCGCTTCCAACTTCCACTCCAGGTAAAGATTCAACCATTTGCATCACTTCAAGAGTACTACAGCTGACGGTATCATTTTTTTTATCCTCAACAACATTTATAAGACAGTCAATATGTTTTGATAATTTCGTATCGCCTCCTACCTTTGCCACTCCTAATCCAACCTTTTTAACTTTCTTCACCCTTTTATCTGTTATCTTACGTATTTCAACATTTCTTTTATCCACCAATTTCTCAAAATTTTCAATACCTTTGTCAAATTCCAATTGATCAGTGAACTCATATGAATCACCATTACTTTCTAATGGAATGAAATTTTTGTCTAACCCTTCATTATTTGCATATGGAAGGATGTCAGCTGAAAGTGGCCAAGCATGCTCTCTGTTGGCGGCAATGTTCATGAACATCCTGTCCAACTTCCCTTCTAATTATTTATCAATGCCTCCTTTACGAAACTTGCTTGCCTTGGGATACATCTGTATATGTACATTGTATGAAGTTAAACACTAATTTTGTATATAGTAAAAAAAATATTGTGGCAAAATAATCAGCATTCACCTTTATTTTCTTTTGCCACCACTCTTCAGAAGCATCAATAGTCTTTAATATGGGATTCCATCCTAGACCAGTTTCTTTCCCCATAAAATCTTTCCATAATTTCCAACACTAGTAAAATGAGTTCCAAGGCGACGTCCTACCTCTAATTCCGAAATACATAAATAACAAAATATAACTAGAGTATTTGCATCCCACTGTGCCTTAATAAGTTGTGCATTACTGGAAGTTTCAGTAGAGTTGGCAATATTATTGTTCTTCATCTATAATAATAAAATGTAAAATCCAACTCAATCATTACAGTCATGGCAAACAAGCAATAATAGATATCAAACACTCAAGAAATCAAGTAATTATATCATTAATCAGCATTTTACAATCAACAGACACATTTACACAAACATGGCTATAGTGAAATATAACTATATATTTGTTGATGCAGAAATCTGGTCATGTTGTAGGGCTGATCAGGTTGTCTCTTCAACGATCAAGTTAGCTCTGGTTGGGGCGCTATGTTGCTCGTTCCTTCCCCTGACGAGCGGATTTTGCGACCACAACCAACCTCGTTCATTCTCTTCTAACCTATACTTATAGAAATTGATCAGAAGCGCCGGTGGTTTTTTCGGCGAAAACCCTCCGATGCTTAAGTTAATATGTAGGGTTTCGTGAAAAACGTTGGACTATAGATCTATTCAAGCTAACAATTGTTAAATGAAGGAAAATTTTTTTAAAGGCTTTATGAAAATGAGTTCTGAATCCAAAATAGCAGAGTTTCCCCTTGTTTTTTTCCTTTCTTTTTCCCTTTCCTGTCTTTTTTTTGGGTTTTATAGGCAACGACTCTTTGTGTCTTGAACATCCCCCCAAGTCCTCCATATTCAGGCCATCATAGATCAAATGGATTGCGAAAATCGTGCATGAGTTATCGTGCCTCCCTCGAATGGTTTGGACGTGGCGAAGCTGCCGCCTTAATATGGCATCGTGCCCAATTTTTAAGTACATTTGTCTTGTTGACCTATAGCTTACACCGAAGAGGGCTATGGTGCCATTGTATCTGCTCATCAAAACAAAGCAGAGGAGATTCCACCCAACCAAATGAATCATGTACGACTGGTGCTCTTTTAATCACCTAAACATCAATCCCCCTAGTTTCTAGTATTGTGAGTGGAGCGAGCTAAGACTAGAAACTAGGAGACAATTATGGTAATAATGTAGGTTAAGTTATCTAGCTCTAATCATGATATGGCGAAGTCGAGGTGGCGTTATCAAATTATTTGGTTGCCCGGGTGGTATATAGCTGCAAGAGCAATGTGTATAGAGCAGACACCTATGTTCTCAAGTACACTACCGATCTGACTTCTTGTCATATCATTTTAAATGCTTGCGACGTGGCAGTTCCTACACCATGTATTTAAAATTTGAAATGGTGATTTCTTTGCTCTCGATTAAACTGACACATGCATTACTTAAACGCTTCTTTTCTCTTTCCTTCATAAAATCCCTAAATCGAGGACTTCATTAAACTTGTTCTTCCACTTTCTACTGAGATTTTTAACTTGAAATCAAGCGCCCTTTTTAAGCCGGGGACTCTCTTTCTTCTGCTGTTTTCGCTACGACAGTGACTCTATTAACCCTAAACCATCCCAGGTATTGCCATCTGAACTAACTTCTGGTTGTTATTATTTTGTCTTGTATTGTGCTTTCTTGTTCGAGTATTTGGATTTGTTTTTAGTTTTCTCCATGTTAAAATGAAAAGGAAAAATTATCGATATTGAGAGTGATGAAGAAATAGATTCATACCTCTATATGCTAAGAGAGACTCTCCTTGACCCCCAGATTTCCCCGAGTGATGTAGACCCTTCTAATACTAAGAGCACTCTTAGGCAACCATCGTTAGAGGTTACTCCACCACCTTCTGGTCACAAACCTAGTGGGGATAAAAGTGGACAAACGTCGAGCTTCGACGAAAGTCCTAGCTCAAGTGGGGTAGAAAGTCATGATGAAGAGAGTGATAATGTGGAAGGTGGCGCCGAGCCGATCCAACCAGCTAAAAAAAAGAACCTTGGCCACATGATAGAAGCTAATTCTTATCCCATCGATTTTATAAGGTGTAGCACCACACAAAATGATCTATACAAATTGAAAAACCTCTATCGTATTCCCAACAACATCCATCTCGTTATTCCCGAAAAAAGTGATGTCCCTAGTCAACTTCCTCAAGCCTACGTGACCTTATACTTGAAGTTATGAGTTAAATTGCCCTTCCAACCTTATTTTGCGAAGTTGTTGAGTGACCTACATTTGGCTCCTGGTCAATTAAACCCAAACAGATGGAGGGTACTTTCAGGCTTGTTTGGGCTGTGGGCTAGGTGTGAACCTTGAAAGCTTACCACTGATGAAATAAAGAATTTTCATCAACTAAGAAACAACCCAAAATACATGGGCTGGTATTATTTCATGTCGAGCTCTACAAAGAGAAAACCCATCACAAACTTTCCTACCTCATGTAAAAATTGAAAGAGCAAATTCTTTTTTGATGAGGGAAACTAGGGTCAGGTGATTCAATCGGGTGGTGGTAGTATTTATGTCCCCATGCGTTTTTGTACCCCAGGTCATTTATTATTTTTCACGCCTCATGCCTTCATTCTTACCATTTACTGTGTTTTTTAGATTCTTGAAGCATGATTTACAACATCAAGGAGGAATTGTTACTCAAAGTTCAGACTGCCCTAGCCAACGCTTGTACGTGCAAAGACCTTTTGACGTCAACAAGTCTCGTCGAGTCCCACCTAATTGATGTAGCTACGGGGATGGATAACAAGATCCTTGGTGCCATGGCAAGGAAACATGCTCATGGTTCAGGCGACTTTGCCCCTACTCCACAAAAGAAGAGCAACGTCACCCCGACCAGCGCTCCTCCACCAACTCTGCCGCCCTCTCTGGCCTAAAAGGGTAGTGGTGAAAAATCTCGCGAGAAGACCCCGAGAGTACTGCCCCTTCTACCAACCGAATTTCGTCACCTCTATCCCGAGACCAAAACCATTACTTGGCCATGTACCAAAGGGAATATATCAGGGTAATGGGGTTCAAGTTTGTAAAAGAGCTTGAGGGTATGACCCTTACTGAGATGGGAGGCTCCATAAAAAAACTGCCTTTTAGCCCGCTACAACAGCCTCTTATTATAAGTTCAAGGCTTCTCGCCATAAAAAGAGACGACAAGCAAAGATTCAAGACTTGAAGAAAAAAAGCTGAGGCAACTGATCGTTCAAAGGAGCGGTTGCTTGAACTGTATAAGTAGATTCTAGACCTTGAGGAGAAAATTGCTCTCACTGAGTCCAAGTCCATTCAGCTCGATCGTGAGCTTGTAGAGATGGAATCTGATCTTGACATTGCACGAAGTGAGTGAGATACTCAGAAATTAGCGTATGAAGAGCAAATTAAATCTTTGAAATTGCTTATAACTAAGTTGAAAGATAAGGTCAATAACATGGAGGACCGAATGGACGAGGAGTACGACTCTAGGTTTGCTTTTAGCTATAACTGCATTATGTCTGTCCTTAAGAAGGAATATCCAAAGCTGAAGATAGACAAGCTTGAAGCAAGTGTAAACAAGTATATGGCTTAGCAAAATCAACCAAACAAAGGCCAAGATGGGACTCCTCCGAGTGTTGAGAGCAGGAAAAATGAACAAGGGACAAAACGCCAGATGTAGCTGTAGAGGCAGCCCTTGCCCTTGTTGAAATCACTGATCCCTCCTCAGCTATGATTGTTGATTCCTCCCCTACAGAAGTAGTTGAGCCTTCCTCCTAAAATCCATGAATTTTATTTCATGTTTGAACTGCAAACTTTCATTTGTTCACATATTTGGAAACATTTATAAATTATGTTTTCTACTTTTCATTTTAATACTTTGCTCAAGAAGACTTTTATGAATTGTTGTTTTGTCTTCTGAATGTTTAACTTCTTCACCAACTCTGATATTCCAAAACTTATTGTTGGCCCTAGTGATTATTTCATGGGCTTTGTCCGCTCATTTTCTTTTGATAGAGTAGATTTTTTACCAATTTTTTGCCTGCTCCGCCTCGAGAAGGTTGTGAGTCTTTCAAGCACTCATTTGCCCTGGAATAATTTTGGTAAACTTTGCCTGCTCATTCTTGCCTAGCAGAGCAGGTCAAGGCAAACTTTTAACTCGTATCATCTCGACAAGCTTTGAGCCTATTTAGCCTTTATTTGCCTTAGAAATAATTTTTGCGAGTTTTTCTAGAGGTTGAGTAGGGACATTTGAGAAACTTTGGCAACTTCTGGTCATTTCCCTTGCTTTCTAGTGCATGGTCGGCCATAAATATCTTTGCCTTAACACTTTGAACGCCAAAGTTCTTGCTCCAGAGTGGTTACCACATATTTCTTCATGTATTTCTCGTAGCACATAGTTTGCCTCTTCATCATCCAAATACTGCAAAAGAGGTAAGGTAAACCCTTGGCGGTAAAGTATCTTATCGAGCAGTGTATACCTAGCTATTCGACACTTTAGTTTTCTCACTTGCTTCATATCCATCGGTAAGCTTCCGTCATGGATATATGAATAATTGGATCCATCTAGGACTCTTGAGCATCCACCATTATTATTTTTGCTTCTTGCTCGATGTTTGGCAAAGTTTTAACCTTCATTGGGACTGACATTGGCAGTTTTAAATCTTCTATTGCAGTCATTCTAGCTAACATATTTGCTCGGTAATTCTCTGTTCTCGATATCTACTTTATCTCCACCCCCTAGAACATTCCGACTATTTGTTTAGCCCTCCTCAAATACAACTCCATTTTTTCGCCTCTTACTTGGAAGTGTTTGTTAAGCTGATTACAGACCAGTTGAGAATCTGTTCAAATCTCAATTCTTTCAGCTCATAAGGCATGCGCTAGCTTAAGCCCAGTTATGAAAGCGTCGTACTCCGCTTGGTTGTTGGTCACATGAAATTCAAATTTTACAGCATAAGAAATTTCGACCCCTTCTGAACTGCGTATAACTATTCGTGCTCCGGCCCCTTGTTTGTTGCATGACTCGTCAATCATAATCAACCAGACCTTGTTCGACTCTGCCTCTCCAACTGATTGTCCTTCGCAAGTTCTCTCACCCGGCTCGGTGCATTCTGCCACGAAGTCAGCCAAGGTTTGTGCTTTGATGGCTGCTCGGGGTCGATAGGTTATATCAAACTCACTCAGCTCTACTGACCATTTAAGCAAGCGGCCAAACGCCTCTGGCTTCAAAAGTGCTTGTTGAAGAGGCTGGACAGTCATTACGATCACTGGATGTGCCTAGAAGTACGACCTCAGCTTATGTGTTGCTGTTACTAAAGCTAATGCCCATTTCTCTATCATTGGGTATCTGGTCTTTGCATCTACTAAGGCTTTGCTAGTATAATACACAGGATGTTGTATTCTTTCTTCTTCTCTCACCAGCACTAAGCTGGTAGCCCATTTCGAAACAGCTAAGTATAAATAAAACAAATCACCTTCCCGCGGTGTAGACAATAATGGGGCTTTAGTAAGGTATTCTTTCAACTGCCCAAATGCTTCGTCGCATTCTTCTGACCACTCAATCTTTCTCCCTTTTCTCATAACCTAGAAGAATGCGTGACATTTATCTGTTGCCCCTGATATGAATTGATTCAGCATTGCTTGCTTTCCCGTAAGGCTTTGCACCTCTTTGATTGTCCGAGGAGATTTCATCTCTGTTATTGCGCTTATATTCTCTGGGTTAGCTTTAATTCCCTGATGGCTCACTATAAATCCCATGAACTTTTCTGAGCATACCCTGAATGCACATATCTTTGGGTTAAGTTTCATCATGTATCTCCTCAGTAATTCGAAGGTTTCTTCTAAATGCAGTATGTGTTCCATCGGCTCTTTAAACTTTGTAATCATATCATCCATGTACACCTCCATAGTGCACCTGATCAGGGGTTTAAAGATCTGATTCACTAATATATGATATATGGCCCCTGCATTTTTAAGACCAAATGGCATTTTCCTATAACTAAACAAACTCATGTTAGTAATAAATGCAGTGCTCTCCTCGTCCTACTCATCCATAGGTATTTAGTTGTATCCGGAGAATACGTTTATTAAAGCTAAGCAAGGTGTGGCCGGCTATTGAGTCAACTAGCTGCTCTATCTTTGACAAAAGGAAGCTATCCTTTGGACACGCCTTGTTGAGGTCCGTGAAGTCTACACATATTCTCCACTTTCCATTTGCTATCTTCACTAGCACTACATTAGAAATTCACTCTGGCTATCTGGTTTTCTTTATGAATCATACTCGTAGTAACTTCTCTACCTCAATATTTATGGCTTCATACCTTTTCTGATTGAAGCATCTCTTTTTTTTTTCTGTTTCACTGGCCTTGCCCATTTCCTGATTGCTAACTTATGACAAGCGATCTTTGGATTAATATTTCTTTTTTTATTGATTTTGATGATAACAAACTTGATTAAGATTGATAAATCTTTTAAAAGCTCAAAATAGTTTTCATTGCTTTTAAATCATCATTCTGACTTTATAAAGGCTTTATATTCTATGAAAATATTTTTGGTTATTCTCATGTTAATGGTTTCAATTGAAAAAGCTTTGAGATTTTTTATAATAACAAGTATTGCTTAAAATCCTGAAAATGGACCTAATTGACAAGTTTTATAAAGTTTTAGGTCATAGTATAATTTTATAAAGTTTTGGGGTCAAATGATAATGTTATAAAAATAGTTCACTGTAGCAGTTATTGTAGCTAACGGTGATCTGCCAATTTGAAAATTCAGCCCAACGGTTATATTGACCAGTCAAACAGCGATCCGACATCTAGTTAACAGCGATCCGATAGTGAGCAAAAAGTCAATAACGGCTAGTTTTCAGCTCCAACTATAAATAAACTTATTCAAATTCAAATAAGGTTGATCACAACACAACCATTGAGCTTATATTCGATAATACAATCTTTATAGAGCTTTAAAACACATTCTTGCTTCATTTATTCACACATTGGGCATTGATTTGTAATCTTAAATATTGTGTGAGAGAAAAGTAATTTTTAATCTTTTACTTTTGAGTGATTGTAAGTGTTGGGATACACTTGGGTTAAGAGATTGAGAATAATCTCTTGTTGTAAAGGTTCATTTATACCTTGGAAGTTAAGTGTAAGCTTTTAAAGCCTTAGAGGCTTGCTTAGTGAAATCCTCAAGCCCGGAAAGCTTGGAGGCGTGGACGTAGGAGAGGTTGGCTGAACCATGTAAAAATCTTCGTGTTTGAATCTCTCTTTCCTTATCTTTTTATATTGTAATTGATTTAATTGTTATTCCATTAAATTCATTCTAGATTTGCATGATAATTTGTTTTAGAATCAAATAATTTTTAGAATCCCAATTCACCCCCCCTTGGGTTGCATACTTGTATTTCATCTTTGTGTGACCAGCGAACATGTCAACATGAGACCTTAAACACTCTATCCGCTCATCCCTCAAGCTTCGGCTTAGATTAGATTTAATTTTCATAGTTCTACTCAGGTCATCATGTTTCATTACCACTGCATGCATGTTTGTTTTGGTTTTAATTTGTGTGCTTGTGAAGACACAACCCCTCTCAAGTTTGGGGGGGCGTGTTATTATGTATTGTGTTTTTAAAGTCCATCTGTTTGTATTGTGTGTTATGTGAAGCTCTGTTATCTATTATTTGTATATGGATTTGAAAATCTAATGAAGATAAATTGAGTGTCATTCAGTAATTGGGAATGCCAAGTAGGGATAGTTATAGATGGATGTTGAAAGTCAATCTCAACACTTAGACTTTGGTTGAGTTTTATGAGTATACTGTAATAGAGCCAAGAAAACCAAAAATGGTAGAAAATATCTCAAGTTTGGGAAAACGTTTTGTTGAACTATACCTATTATGAAATAAATTCTGCTCGAATAGGGTAAGTTACTGAGTAACAAGGGCTGAGTATGCACCTCATATGCAGACTTAACTCAAAATGTAACGAGAGCTATGAGCAGTATTGCAGTAACTATTGAAAAAAAAAATATGATGAAGGAATGAAAAACAAAGGGGTCCACTACCTAGGATACTGAGTAACCAAGTCTATTCATGAGCTCAATGTTTAACCTTGAGTTAAAGGTGTCCAAAGGTAAGACCTAGATATAGAATCTTGGATGTGTTTGTTGTGGCAAATTTAACATGTGCTTTGAGTGAGTAATTGGGTGTCGTCATTACAAGTGATAGGCATTCGCATGAAACCTCAATGTTGCATTGAAGGGTTTGATTCATTAATGAAAAGAAAACTAAGAATGATTATTGTAGCACAGTGTGAATTTATTGCAAGACCTTTGTCTCCCCCAGAAGATGGATTTGGTTATATTGTTTTATATTTGTAAAATGCATTTAATGCTTGAGTGATGTTGCAACATCTTTGAGACTTGATCAAAGTACACATACACACTTTGGATAGAATAATGCCTAAGTAAAAAACTGAACTACTATGGCAATTTTACATGATTGAAGGTGTGATTTGAGGGTTGAAGAATCCTTGCAAAATTTGATGATAGAGCTAAGTTATTTATTGCATTATTGTATGATTGAAATGTGAGTGTTGTTGTCATTACTTGAGGACAAGTAATGGTTTAAGTTTGGGGGTGTGATAACTCTATGAAATAAGAGTTATCATGATACTTTTGAGCTTAAATCAAGATTACTTAGAGAGTAATTGATGTGTTTTAGTGCATTTTAATGATAGTTTACATTAACATTCATTTTAGTTTAAGTTTAATAAAGTGCGCTTGATTTCGAATAATTGTGTGCTTAAAACATATGAATAATTGTAGATGACTAGGAGTTTAAATTTCATGGGAAGGATATTGAGCAATGGGCTTACAAAAAGGACAAAAGAATATGGCTAAAGAAGAATTGGAGTAAATCTGGAACAGTGCAGATGTTGTAGCCATTGCTGTAACAACCAATGCTGTAGCAATTCTACAACAACAACAGAGAAAATCCCGCGTAAAGCAATTAACAGATTGCGACATGTAGTTTCCTAATTGGGAAAAATACAAGCTTGGGACCTCCGTTTACCATAGTTTTGAGCTATAAAATAGGCACACATGCAAAAGAAAAGTAGGTCGTCAACCAAGATCACAAATAAAAATGAAAAAAAAGGAAAAACAGATTTCAAGAACAAGAATCAAGGCTGCACCGATGGAGAATTTACGGGAATCAATTGGAATTCAATCTTTCTTATTATTCTTTTGATTTCTTTTTTTTTTATATGAGAATGTATTTACCGGTTGAATCTCTGCTGTTTACCTTTCTTTTGCAAACTATGAACTAATATTATTTGTGGTTGAGTGATAAATAAATTTAATGGCTCCTTGACTTAATTTATATGTTCCTGCATGTTTTGCTATAGCATTTTGTTGTGATAGTATTTATTTGAAGTCATTATTTCGACTGACCACCCATTTAATAATACAAACTAGGAAAGAGCCACAAAAGGGCATATCTAAGTGAAACACATCAGAACAATACTTGGTTTTAGATTGGGTTTCCTAGGTTGAGTGTAACGTGAGCTCAAAAGGGTCATGCCTAATCTAAAATTAGTGATGAACTAGATATAAGGATTCACCTTGTAGGGTAAATAAAACCTAAACGTGTAATGTTATATCTTATGTTGGCATAATTATTGGTCACTATTAGGTTGTATATAGATATAAGACATCTGTTGTGCAAATTTTAATGTACTCGCAAGCGCACGAATCTATTGTAGTATAGATCAATGGTGACGAGTGTCGATCCCACGAGGAGGTGGATTTTAATTATGTTTAGAATTAATTTTGTAAATGGATGGTTGGATTTCTGGTGAAATTGATTTGGAATATTCTAAAACTTCGAATTAAAATGGCAAGAATAAATTCTAAAATTGGAATTGCAATGACGAGAATAAATTGAAGCGAAATATATTGAAATGACGTACTTGGGTATCTGGATCCGTATCAACATGCATCATGGGCTAAATATTCCTTATTAATACCAATTAAATCATGAGGGGGGAATCCACACCTCATGAACCACGTTCTAATCAATATGGTGCTAAGGGCTTATCGTGCCAAATAATAATAACCTTGTACTAGAGGGCCAGTGAAACCAAGGCGGTACTAGACAAGATTAGTATTATTTGTCGACAAGAAGTCAAAACATCCACAAAAACTAGAGGGGAAAATAAAATAAATTTACCAAATAAAGCCCATGACACATGTTGAAACTTCACCTTCAACCCAAGCTTGAAAGGAAATTAGCTACTCATAATTGAAATAGGGGCAAAATGGGAATTTATTAAAATACGAAGAAAATACAAGATGGAGAAGGAATTACAGAAAATGGATCCCAAAAATGGATTCAGAGATATCAAATTAGGGGGGGGAGGCCCCCTTTTTATAGATACATGGAGTAAATCATGGTCATCGGATTAAAAACAGTTTGGACGATCAGGATTGCGCCACGTCATCAGTCAACAGTACGTGGTTTGACCACGCGGATGAACAGTAACACGGTTTGACCCGGGTGAACAGTGACGCGGTTTGGTTGAAAATAATCCTGTGTGATGCATGCACCGTACGCGAGATTTTTCGTCCACTGATATGCTGCCACGTCGCCATCAACAGTACATAAGAATTTTAGTCCAACAGGATTGTGACAGCTCATCAGTCAATGCCACATCATCGGTCAATGCCACATCATCGATCCGTCTATATGAACAGTGTCGTGAACAGTAACGTAGACAGTACCGTACATGTGAATAGTGCCATTTTTCCTTTTATACTCCTCCGAAGGTTTTCGATCGTTCTGAGTTCAAAAGTGATGTCCGTTTCATCGTCTGATCTCTCTTTTATTGTGAAATAACTATAATGCCCCTAAAATACATAAAATACTTAATTAAAATAAAACACACGTAATTAAATTACAAAAAGGTAAAATGCATAAAAGTAAGGGTTGTTAGTAAGACTTGGAATGTAAAATGATGATTTTCTTCTTTATAAATATACATTTTCTAACACTCAACACACCCCGCAACCAGCTTATTGCTAGTCACTAGCAAATAAAGCGAAAACAAAATTCAAATTCAATTTTTTTTAAACACTCGTGTTTATTCAATCAGACTAATGATAGCAATCAAATAAAAGTCTAAAGAAACATCACACTTACATTAACCATCCACATGAATCAGCCCAGTAGACTTTGTTATAGCTACTTTCAAGAATGACATGTCAAACCCCAAATTCTCACTAGAAGTAGTGACACTCTCACAAAGAAATTAAACCCAATAAAAATAGTCACTCTAATGAATGGTACTTGAGAGAGAAAATAATAAAGAAGTGATATCACATGTTCTCACCAAGATGAAAGAAATATGCCCTCAGCATAGAAATAATACGATCTCAAGTCAAATAAAAATGTTAGTCAACCCAATTTATTTATCTTTTTTTTTTATGCATCACTACATCTTTTTAGCCCACATTACTAGCTTCTACTTCAGACTATAATTCCCTAAAATCAAGAAGGACTTTTATTAGGATGTAACGTAGGTTAGGGACATGGCTAATAAAGAAGGAAAATAAGGAAAAACAAAGTGTATGTTTGAGAAAAAAATGTAGAGAAATATTTTATTTATTTATTATTTTTTTTTGAAGTTGCAAGGTGGATTTCACCTATTATTTTTATTTTATTATTTTATTTTTCTTTTGAAACAACAACTTTTGTTTTGTTGTTTTGTTTTTTTTTTTTGGCATAACTTCACTGAACAAAAATACTTATTTACATTTTTCTCAAACATAAATAGGTGATAGAACTTATAAGACATTGGGTAATACTCCAAATTGGAGTGGGTCAAGATGATAAGTTGACAAAGAAGAGGTTTTTTTTTTTTTAAAGGCTCAAAAGGGTTAACTATGGATATTTAATAAAAGGGATGGCTAGAAAGGCTCAAACGAGTCAAAGATGGTCTTTCCATCGTCTTTTAGGGCTCTAAATAATCGTCCATATCTACTAGTTAGATGGGCCTCCAAATGTAGCAACACACATTTTTTTTTCTTTTTTTTTATTTTATAATTTTTTTTAAGGGTTAACTCAAAGGAAATCTAAAGATCGTATATACAATAATAAACTGTTAAGCTGTATAAAGAATGGGTAAAAGGGTTACTCTTCAAGAAAAATGATAGACTCAAAAACTCACTTGGTACTTATTATGACATGTTCATTCCTTCAAGCAACTCATATTTGTCTTCGACATCAACATGTAAAGTAGGGGTGGGCACCAACCCGCCCAACCCGTGAACTCGACCCAACCCGTATGAATTTTTACGGGTTGGGTTGGGTTGATAAAATTTACGGGTTGGGTTGGGTTGTTAAATTTTTAACCCGCACTGTTTGCGGGTTGGGTCGGGTTGTAAATTTTTAACCCAACCCGACCCGTCAACCCGTATATATAAATATATATTTAGCAACTTCTCTAAACCCTAAACTCAAATTCTCTTGTTTAAAGAACAGCTGCAGCTGCAGCTGCTCATCTGCTCGCGCATAGAACACAACAACATCACAACTCAACGTTTCTTGAAAAGTTGCTCAAATTGCTCAAACTACACATCGTCATATGCTTAGGTTCTTTCTTCTTTCTATTTTACTAATTTATTATTGTTTTGAACAAGTTGGTCATTTGATTTCATGATTTGGTGCTTTATAATATTTTTTTATTGATAAAAGTTGGTCAATTTTTGGTTGTTATGATGGTGTCAAGCTTAATCAACAATCGGATTAACATTAATAAAATAATTGTTATTATTACAATCTTAGGGAAAAAGCTTTTCGACAAACATCTCCTGGGCATTGTTCTGCAGAAATATATTCAGTATTACTATTAACTAGTCATGCTCTCAAATTCACATATGTATTCTATCTCCGATGGATTTTTTTTTCATAAAATTATTTTAATCATATTTATTTATTGTAGTATCCAAACATGGTTAAATGTATTAATAAAAGAGCTTTAAGCTTGCTGTGACCACTATTTGTTATTTTTTTATTATTTGTTAATTATTAATAAGATAATAACAATATTCATGGCCTGAAATTTTTTCCTTGTAGATGGAAGCAAATTCATCTAGTAATCCAGGAGTTAATATCTCTACACCTTCAACAACTCAAAGTACAACTGATAGTGCTATTAATACAAATGCAGGCAATGGAAAAGGTGAAAAAGAGTCAAAAGTATGGGAACATTACACAAAATTAGAGAATGATACAAAATGTAAGTGTAACTACTGTTCTAAAGTGTATGCGTATCATTCTAGATTTATTGGGACCCGTACTTTATGGAATCACTTGGCAGCATGTGTTGTGCAAATTTTAATGTACTCGCAAGCGCACGAATCTATTGTAGTATAGATCAATGGTGACGAGTGTCGATCCCACGAGGAGGTGGATTTTAATTATATATAGAATTAATTTTGTAAATGGGTGATTGGATTTGTGGTGGAAAATATGCTAAAACTTAAATTAAAATGGCGAGAATAAATTCTAAAACTGGAATTGCAATGGCGAGAATAAATTGAAGATAATTCTATTGAAATGACGTACTTGGGTATCTGGATCCGTATCAACATGCATCATGGGCTAAATAATCCTTATTAATGCCAATTAAATCATGAGAGGGGAATCCACACCTCATGAACCACGCTCTAATCAATATGGTGCTAAGGGCTTATCGTGCCAAATAATAATAACCTTATACTAGAGAGCCGGTGTAACCAAGGCGGTATCTAGATAAGATCAGTATTATTTGTCGACGATAAGTCAAATCATCCACAAAAACTAGAGGGGAAAAGAAAATAAATTTACCAAATAAAGCCCATGACACATGTTGAGACTTCACCTTCAACCCAAGCTTGAAAGAAAATTAGCCACTCATAATTGAACTAAGGGCAAAATGGGAATTTATTAAAATACGTAGAAAATACAAGATGGAGAGGGAATTACAGAAAATGGAGTCCAAAAATGGATTCAGAGATATCCAATTAGGGGGGGGAGGCCCCATTTTTATAGATACATGGAGTAAATCATGGCCATCGGATTAAAAACAGTTTGGACGCTCAGGATTGCGCCACGTCATCAGTCAACAGTCCACGGTTTGACCACGCGGATGAACAGTAACACGGTTTGACCCGGATGAACAGTAACGCAGTTTGGTTGAAAATAATCCTGTGTGATGCATGCACCGTACGCGAGATTTTTCGTCCACTGATATGCTGCCACGTCACCATCAACAGTATATAAGAATTTTAGTCCAACAGGATCGTGACACCTCATCAGTCAATGCCACATCATCGGTCAATGCCACGTCATCGATTTGTCTATATGAACAGTGTCGTGAACAGTAACGTAGACAGTACCGTACCCATGAATAGTACCGTACATGTGAATAGTGCCATTTTTCCTTTTATACTCCTCCTAAGGTTTTCAACCGTCCTGAGTTCAAAAGTGATGTCCGTTTTGCCGTCTGATTTCTCCTTTATTGTGAAATGACTATAATGCCCCTAAAATACATAAATTACTTAATTAAAATAAAACACATGTAATTAAACCACAAGAATGTTAAATACATAAAAGTAAGGGTTGTTAGTAAGATTTGAAATGTAAAATGACGGTTTTCTCCTTTATAAATATGCATTTTCTAACACTCAACACACCCCCCAACCAGCTGATTGCTAGTCCCTAGCAAATAAAGCGAAAACAAAATTCAAATTTCAAAATGATTTTATTTTTTATTTTTTTTTTTTTGAACACTCGTATTTATTCAATCAGATTAATGATAGCGATCAAAGAAAAGTATAAACATTATCTCCAGTCTAAAGAAACATCACATCTTCATCAACCATCCACATGAATCAGCCCAGTAGACTTTGTTATAGCTACTTTCAAGAATGACATGTTTATTCCCAAATTCTCACTGGAAGTAGTGACACTCTCACAAAGAAATTAAACCCAATAAAAATAGTCACTCCAATGAATGATAATTGAGAGAGAAGATAATAAAGGAGTGATATCACATGCTCTCACCAAGATGAAAGAAATATGCCCTCAGCTTAGAAATAATATGATCTCAAGTAAAATAAAAATGCTAGTCAACCCACTTTATTCATCTTTTTTTTTTTTATTAATTTTTTTTTATGCATCACTACATCTTTTTTTAGCCCATATAACTAGCTTCTATTTCAGATTATAGTTCCCTAAAATCAAGAAGGACTTTTATTAGAACGTAATGTAGGTTAAGGACATGGTTAACAAAGAATGGAAATAAGGAAAACAAAGTGTATGTTTGAGAAAAGAAATGCAGAGATTTTTTTTTTTTTTTTTTTTTTTTTTTTTTTTTTTTGGAAGTTGCAAGGTGGATTTCACCTTTTATTGTTCTTTTTTATTCTTTTGAAACAACAACTTTTGTTTTTGATTTTTTTTTTTTTTGGCATAACTTCACTGAACAAAATAATTATTTACATTTTTCTCAAACATAAATAGGTGATGTAACTTATAAGACATCGGGTAATACTCCAAATCGGAGTGGGTCAAGATGATAAGTTGACAAAGAAAATATATTTTTATTATTATTTTTTTTTTAAAGGCTCAAAAGGGTTAACTATGGATATATCACAAAAGGGATGGCTAGAAAGGCTCAAACGGATCAAAGATGGCCTTTCCATCGTCTTTTAGGGTTCTAAATAATCGTCCATATCTACTAGTTAGATGGGCCTCCAAATGTAGCAACACACATTTTTTTTTATTTTACAACAATTTTTTTTTTAAGGGTTAACTCAAAAGAAAACTAGAGATTGTGTATAAAATTATAAACTACAAAGCTGTATGAAGAATGGGCAAAAGGGTTACTCTCCAAGAAAAATAATAGGCTCAAAAACTCACTTGGTACTTATTATGACATGTTCATTCCTTCAAGCAACTCATATTTGTCTCCGACATCAACATGTAAAGTAGCAAACATAGTGTAACATCACTTAAGACCAAAGATAATACAAATACTAAAATTTGAAATTCATCATGTCATCCAATATTAAAACAAATCACACAATTTTTTTTTTTTTTTTTTTTAAACAACATTCTACCCCCCAACCTATTCTAAGCATGAAAGGAAAATATGCATGCAGAAATGCGAAAATGACACAGAAAAACTAATTAGAAAAGTTACACTTAAAATGATGAAAAAAAACAAAATGAATTTTTTTTTTTTAAACTTAGAAGATGCGTTTCTAGAGGCACTACACTCCATATTCAGCCATCTTCGACTCAAAAGTTGGAAAATGTATATTTATAAAGGAGAAAATAAAAAGAAGAAGAAAAATGAACATCAAAACTTAATAAAGAAAAAGAAATTTTTTTTTTTGTTTTTTATTTTTTATTTTTTTTTTGGTTTTTTATTTTTTTTATTTTTTATTTTTTTATTTTTTTGTTGAACAATGAAGATGCGTTTCTAGAGTAACTACACTCCATATTCAGCCATCTTCAACACAAAAAGTTAGCAACAGTTAGTTTCTACAACAAAAAATTAGTAAAAACTTAACCAAGATTCCACATTTTTCGACTATTCCCTCCCCCAACCAGAACGAAACATTGTCCTCAATGTTTGAAAGGAAGAAGTAAAGTTTAGAAGACATCACCTGGGTGGTACAACACAGAAGAAAATATTTACAAGCGGAGAGTTAAATCTAATTTGTACTTCTTACTGCCGCTACTGTTACCATCATTATTTGGACGCTCCAACACAAAGGTCCAGGGGTTTGGCTCCGGTCTATAAGCTTGTAACATATCAAGTAGCTCATTAGCAGTGTGAGCACAAATAAAAAGTTTTTTCGCATGGGAAGGAATGAAGTAGTTTTTTATTGCATGGTTAAGAAATGCGATAAAACCATCATAAAAGTTATTGACATTTAACAAACCGATGGGTTTCTGGTGGATGTGCAGATGGGCCCAAGATGCTAGTGTGATAAGTGCCTCTAGTGTTGCAAGATCTCCTGGAAGAAAAATAAAAGCATCAGCATAACTAAGCATTTCAGTTATTCTTTCTTGCATACCTGAGACGACTAACTCTTCTCCAGTTGATGAGTCAGACGAACTGCCCAATGGTTTTAGGACTCTTGGGATGATGCCTAACACTTGACTTCCTCTGATAAAAGCTGCTTCTGAGACCATTTTGGATAACCCTCGGTTACCTCCTCCATACACCAAGTGTAATTTTCTCGCTGCTATACTTCGACCAAGATCTATGGCTGCCTCAACGAACTCTTTATGTTTGCCATAGGTAAATCCAGAAAGTACACAAATGTTCTTGAATTGTCTATTGGGAGTAGCTGCCATTGTGATACTTCTCAAAAATAATTTGTGAGTGCTTGACAAAAGAAATCACATTTAAGAGTCTTGGTGACAGTAGGTCACAGCTGTGTATGAGGTAACATGTCAGTGTCAAATAACGCGTAAAGCACATGGCTCGTGAGTCAAAAAGAAAACAGTAAAAGGAAAAAAAAAAGCAAACAGTAATTAAATTATTAAAGACAATAATGCAAACAATAAAATAACAGTGAAATGAAATAAAATAACAGTAAAGTAAAAAGGATATTTACAGGTAGTTGCGACTGTGGCTCACATCTTCCTCTGGTTTTACGTCCAGAAACGGCTTGAACGCCCTCTATGGGTCGAGGATAGGCTTCCCATCCAGTTTTCTTATAAACTGGCAAACAGGGTCGTTTATAGTCAGATTCCCGAGACTATATCGTGCATGCTCTTTCTGGAATAATGGCCATAACTGGAGAATCGCTCCTTGCACATATCCACTGGGATGCGTTTCAAGAGACAAAAGGATATCGTCTAATGACTCCTTATTCAAGCCATCCCTAATGAATTGAATCTTATCTTCCCTGTTATCAGACACCATTCCTAAAGAACATGGGTTTCTACCGCAACTCATTCTGGCACACTTATGACAAGCAACAGAAATTCTTCGAGCTCGTCGTTTTCTTGCATAATTTCCTTTACCACAACCAGGCATGAATGCAATAAATTTTTGAGGTAACTCACCTGCCAATCGTACTTTCGCCTCGATTAACCAACGGATGTCAGCAGGTATGTTATTCTTCATGAGTAATCGCATGCGTTCGGACCGAGCTTTGTAGATCATAAGGAGGGCATTCTGAGGAAGTGAAGGGAATCGCTTGTGAAGCTTCGCTAAGATCTCGTTTCTATCCATACCTTCGCCTCAGAATGTCAGTTATTATGGGAAACTGAAGTAACCGACTTGATTGTCACGGAGTACCGTTATCCGCCACTTCACCGGGGTAACAAACTAAAGCACACAAACAGAAAAACAAATCAAAACACACAAAGAAAATTAAAATCGTCCTCTTATTGAATTTACCTCAAGCTCCAACTGGATGTCGTAAACACTTCTCTCAATGTCTCTGAGTTGGCGTTCTAAACCCTCAACATAGGCTACTAACTCTGGTGGTTGTAGAGCCCAAATGCGATGTGTTTTACAAAATTGAATTTGCCTTTTGAGATGAGTTTTGACACGTTGAAGTGGTTTAAGAATGTTCAGGAGGAACGGTCTAAGTAAGGTACTCATGATTAAAAATAATAAGGGAACACTTAATAGTTAAACAAACACACTTATGCAAAAATAATTTCAATAAGAAAGAAAAAATCAAAGCAACGAAAAGAGAAAAAAAAAAAAAAAATTCAATTCAAATTTGGTGGGTCACTCAAATTTATTTCGGTGTCTTCTCCATGTGGTTGGTACTCTAGATATGGCTTTAATCTTTGACCATTAACTTTAAACGTGACACCGTTCTTTGGGTCCTTAATTTCAATTGCCCCATGTGGAAAAACAGTATGAACAATAAATGGACCAGACCAACGAGAGCGTAACTTACCTGGGAATAGGTGCAAGCGAGAATTGAATAAAAGCACTTTCTGACCTGGAGTGAAAGATTTTCTCATAACGTGCTTGTCGTGGAAGACTTTCATTCGCTGCTTGTAAATTTTGGCATTTTCATAGGCATCATTGCGAATTTCCTCAAGTTCTGCCAGTTGTAATCTTCTTTCCGAGCTAGCTTGCTGCATGTCAAAGTTGAATTTCTTGATGGCCCAATACGCACGATGCTCGAGTTCCACAGGTAGGTGGCAAGCTTTTCCATACACTAGCCTGTAGGGTGACATCCCAATCGGGGTCTTGAAAGCCGTTCTATATGCCCATAATGCATCATCAAGTCGTAATGACCAATCTTTTCTGTCTGGCCTCACCGTCTTTTCTAGTATGTGCTTTATTTCTCGATTGGAGATCTCAACTTGGCCACTGGTTTGCGGATGATACGGGGTCGCCACTTTGTGTGTGATTGAATACTTTGTCAAAAGAGATTTGAATGCGTTGTTACAAAAGTGGGCACCACCATCACTGATTATCGCTCGAGGGAATCCAAAGCGTGAAACAATGTTGCTTTTCAAAAATCCTATCACCACCTTATGATCATTGGTTCGACATGCAATTGCTTCTACCCATTTTGATACATAGTCAACAGCAACCAATATGTATTGATGGCCAAAAGAAGAGGGAAAGGGTCCCATGAAGTCGATGCCCCATACGTCAAAAATCTCAACCACTAAAATTGGATTTAGTGGCATCATGTTCCTTCGCGTAATGCTCCCCATTCGTTGACACCTATCACATGAGGAACAGAAAGTGTAAGCATCTCGAAATATAGTTGGCCAATAAAAACCACATTGTAAAATTTTAGTTGCTGTTTTCTTAGCACTGAAATGGCCTCCACAAGCTTGTTCATGGCAGAATGAAAGGATATTCTGAATTTCACTTTCTGGAACACATCGTCTAACAATTTGGTCTGCACAATACTTGAACAAATATGGGTCATCCCAAAAGAAATTCTTTATCTCTGCAAAGAATTTAGCCTTGTCTTGCTTGGTCCAATGCTCTGGAAGTTTACCTGTAACAAGATAATTAACTATATCAGCATACCAAGGTAATACTTCCACATTCATTAATTGTTCATCTGGAAATGACTCATTCAATGGTAATGGCTCTATAATTGTATCAAAATGTAGACGAGAGAGATGGTCCGCCACAACATTTTCTGTCCCTTTTTTATCTTTGAATTCCAAGTCAAATTCCTGCAAAAGTAACACCCAACGAATTAGTCTAGCTTTTGCATCTTTCTTTGTGAGAAGATATTTCAGAGCAGCATGATCTGTGAAAATAATTATTTTACAACCAATGAGATAAGATCGAAATTTTTCCAATGCAAACACTACTGCTAGCATTTCTTTTTCAGTAGTTGAATAGTTCAATTGTGCATCATTCAATGTCATACTAGCATAGTAAATAACATGGGGAATTCGATCAACTCTTTGTCCTAATACTGCTCCTACTGCATAATCAGATGCATCACACATGAGCTCAAATGGTAAGCTCCAGTTTGGGGGCTGAATGATGGGTGATGATGTCAACAAATGCTTTAATTTTTCAAACGCAACAAGACATGAATCATCAAAGACAAAAGATACATCCTTAGCAAGTAAATTGCATAAGGGTCTAGAAACTTTGCTAAAATCTTTAATGAAACGTCTATAAAAACCAGCATGCCCAAGGAAAGATCTTACTTCTCTGACTGTTTTGGGTGGAGGAAGATTAGAAATGAGATCCACCTTGGCTTTGTCAACCTCAATACCTTTGCTCGAAATGATGTGACCGAGAACAATACCTTGTTTTACCATAAAATGGCACTTCTCCCAATTTAAGACTAAGTTCTTCTCGATACATCTCTGCAGAACTAGTGTTAGATGATGTAAACATTGATCAAACGAGTCACCAAAGACAGAAAAATCATCCATAAAGACTTCAAGGAAACGTTCAACCATATCAGAAAAAATGCTCAACATGCATCGTTGAAATGTAGCAGGTGCATTACATAATCCAAATGGCATCCTCCTATATGCAAAAGTGCCAAAAGGGCAAGTGAAAGTGGTTTTCTCTTGATCTTTTGGTGCTATGGGAATCTGATTATATCCTGAGTAGCCATCTAGAAAGCAATAAAATTCATGGCCTGCTAATCTATCAAGCATTTGATCGATAAATGGTAAAGGAAAATGGTCTTTACGTGTGACAGAATTCAACTTTCTATAATCAATGCATACACGCCATCCTGTAGTTACTCTAGTGGGTATCAATTCATTATCAGCATTGGTAACTACTGTGACTCCTGACTTTTTGGGGACAACTTGTACAGGACTGACCCATGAACTATCAGAAATTGGGTAAATGATACCTGCATCTAATAGCTTAAGGACTTCAGTTCTTACAACTTCTTTCATGTTAGGATTTAACCGACGTTGCATTTCCCTACTAGATTTAGCATTTTCATCAAGGTGAATGTAATGCATGCAATCTGCAGGGTTTATACCTTTTATGTCTGCTATGGTCCATCCTAATGCTCTTTTATGCTCTTTTAAAACATCCAACAACTTACCTTTTTGTTCGTCATTGAGGGATGAAGAGATGATTACCGGTAGAGCACTTTCTTCCCCCAAAAATGCATATTCCAATGTGTTGGGCAATGGTTTGAGCTCAAGTTTTGGTGGTGATTCTGATGATGGGATGAGTTTCTTCTCTGATGGTGCTAGTTGTTCAACTCTTGACTTCCATTGATTAGTGTCCATAGATGGTGCTGAGTCAAGTAGGGCATTGACCTCTTCAACCGATCTGTCAATATCAAAATCCAAACCAAAGTGAGTTAAACATGTTTGTAAAGGATCATCACTGAGGTTTGAAATAAAAGTGTCATCAACTAATGCTTCAATTAAATCCACATCAACAATTCCATCATCTGCACTGTGAGGTTGTTTGGCAATGTTGAAGATGTTCAGTTCCATAGTCATATTGCCGAAAGACAACTGCATATTTCCAGTTCTACATTGAATGTGAGCATCCGCAGTTGCCAAGAAAGGTCGGCCTAGGATAATGGGGATGTGCTTCCTTGAATCCTGTATTGGTTGAGTGTCAATTACAATGAAATCAACAGGAAAATAAAATTTGTCTACCTGGATAAGCACGTCCTCCACAATACCACGAGGTATTTTCGTAGACCGATCTGCAAGTTGTAACACCACTGGAGTTGGGTGTAATTCGCCAAGTCCAAGTTTCACAAATACTGAATAAGGCAACAAATTTACACTAGCTCCTAAATCCAACAAAGCATTCTCAATTGTGTGGTTCCCTATACTACATGAGATAGTGGGGGATCCTGGGTCTTTGCATTTTAAAGGAATTTTATGTTGGAGTATAGAACTAACGTTTTCTGTTAAAAATGCCTTCTTTTGAACATGCATATTTCTCTTTTTAGTACAAAGATCTTTAAGAAACTTGGCATAAGATGGAACTTGTTTAATAGCATCAAGCAAAGGGATATTAACACTTACCTGTTTGAAGATTTCGAGAATCTCACCTGTGGATTTTCCCTTCTTGCCTTTAGCTAACCTCTGGGGGAATGGTGCTTTGGGAACATATTCTCGTGGGTTGGTTTCTTCTTTCTCCTCCGGTGGTGAGTCCTCAACATTCACAGGTACAATTTGATTTTCTTTTGTCACCGGCATCTCCACTTTGTTGTCGACTTCTTTTCCTTTTCGCAAGGTCATGATTGCTTTGACCTCTCCATGCTGCTGTGGTGAACTGGTACTTGCTTCATGTACTCCTTTAGGATTAGGCACTGGTTGACTTGGAAATTTACCCTTCTCAACAGTCATTGCCAAGGTCTGAACCGAAGAAGCAAGTTGTCCCACCATTTTCTCTAGGCTTGAAACTGATTGAGCTTGTGAGTTGAAGCCCGCTCTTAACTCATTTCGTAGTCCATCAATGGTACGATTCTGTTGCTCAATCGTGGAGTGAGTAACATTCTTGAAATTCTGGAATGCATCCTCCCATGGTCTGGGTTGAGAGTAGTTCTGGTTCTGATTGTATGGTCTAAATGGTGGCTGAGAGGCTTGAGGAACTTGTGGAATTGGTTGCATTGGTGGAGCTGGAGCTGCTGGTCCATTTTGTTGGAATCCTTGAGACCATGAAAAATTGGGGTGGTCTCTCCATCCAGGGTTATATGTGTTGGAGTATGGGTTGTAATTTGATGGCTTTCTCATTACACCTATGGCATTGGCTTGATCAGAGTATGAGTCAGGGTCACGTGGTTCTGTTGATTTAGCAGTCGATAACGATGCTATTTGTCGAGCAAGATCTTCAACCATCTCCTTGACTTCTTTGATTCCCGAAGTTGACTCGCCAATTTGAACCTCATTTACTCCTTTAATTCTTCTAGTATTCCTGAGTGATCGACTCCGTTGTTGAGAATTGTCCGCTTGTCGCTGGAAAAACTCCCAAATCTCTGATGCACTTTTTGACATTAGCTCTCCTCCACTTGTTGCCATTAGCCATTCTTGCACATTTGGTAGTAATCCCTCCAAAAAGTATTGGCACTGGTGCCATTTCTCGTACCCATGATGTGGACACTTCAAGAGTAGCCCATTGAATCTCTCCCACGTTTCGAAAAATTGCTCGTCCTCTCTCTGAGTAAACTCTGAGATTTCCCTGCGAATAGCATTGGTTTTATGCACTGGGAAATATTTATTCAAAAATTTTGTTACCATTTGTTCCCATGATGAAATGCTATTAGCAGGCAAAGTATTTAACCATGAACGAGCTCTATCCTTTAAAGAAAATGGGAATAATCTAAGTTTTACATCATCATCTGAAAAATTCTCATATTTAAATGTTTGACAGATGGCATGAAAATCATTCAGATGATTATATGGGTCCTCATTTTCTAGGCCATAAAATGTGGGGAGACAATTTAGCACACTAGGTTTTAATTCAAAACTCCTAGCAGCTACATTTGGGTATCTTATGCATGATGTGCTCAAATTAGCTAAGGGACTAAAATAGTCCTTAAATGGCCTCTCCTGTGGTGCTTGTAGATCCATTCCAAATTTATTTTTAATGTGCTTTTGTGTGCGAAGTGTTTTTTCTAATTCAAGGTCTATAGGTTCAAGATTAGGTAATAATGACCTACGACCACGCATGCAAAACAAATAAAATAAAAATAAAGATGAGAACAAAACAAATAAAAATAAAGAAGAGGGAGAAATTACAAGACTAACCTTATTGCGCAATTACAACCTTAATATATAAATACACAAAAAAAATACGTGAAATAAATTAACTAAAAATAAATTAATAAGATAATAAAAAAAAATTACAAAGAAAAAATAAATTGAAAATTAAATTACAGAATTTTAAAGAAGAGAAAAAGAAAAGAAATACTAACCTTTATATGTAGATTCACTTTTTTTTTCTTTTTTCTTTTTTTTGATAATTAAAAAAAAATACAAAAAAAATAATAAAAGAAATAATTCACAAAAATTAATTCTATGAATTAAAATTACTTACCTCCCCGGCAACGGCGCCAAAAACTTGTTGTGCAAATTTTAATGTACTCGCAAGCGCACGAATCTATTGTAGTATAGATCAATGGTGACGAGTGTCGATCCCACGAGGAGGTGGATTTTAATTATATATAGAATTAATTTTGTAAATGGGTGATTGGATTTGTGGTGGAAAATATGCTAAAACTTAAATTAAAATGGCGAGAATAAATTCTAAAACTGGAATTGCAATGGCGAGAATAAATTGAAGATAATTCTATTGAAATGACGTACTTGGGTATCTGGATCCGTATCAACATGCATCATGGGCTAAATAATCCTTATTAATGCCAATTAAATCATGAGAGGGGAATCCACACCTCATGAACCACGCTCTAATCAATATGGTGCTAAGGGCTTATCGTGCCAAATAATAATAACCTTATACTAGAGAGCCGGTGTAACCAAGGCGGTATCTAGACAAGATCAGTATTATTTGTCGACGATAAGTCAAATCATCCACAAAAACTAGAGGGGAAAAGAAAATAAATTTACCAAATAAAGCCCATGACACATGTTGAGACTTCACCTTCAACCCAAGCTTGAAAGAAAATTAGCCACTCATAATTGAACTAAGGGCAAAATGGGAATTTATTAAAATACGTAGAAAATACAAGATGGAGAGGGAATTACAGAAAATGGAGTCCAAAAATGGATTCAGAGATATCCAATTAGGGGGGGGAGGCCCCCTTTTTATAGATACATGGAGTAAATCATGGCCATCGGATTAAAAACAGTTTGGACGCTCAGGATTGCGCCACGTCATCAGTCAACAGTCCACGGTTTGACCACGCGGATGAACAGTAACACGGTTTGACCCGGATGAACAGTAACGCGGTTTGGTTGAAAATAATCCTGTGTGATGCATGCACCGTACGCGAGATTTTTCGTCCACTGATATGCTGCCACGTCACCATCAACAGTATATAAGAATTTTAGTCCAACAGGATCGTGACACCTCATCAGTCAATGCCACATCATCGGTCAATGCCACGTCATCGATTTGTCTATATGAACAGTGTCGTGAACAGTAACGTAGACAGTACCGTACCCATGAATAGTACCGTACATGTGAATAGTGCCATTTTTCCTTTTATACTCCTCCTAAGGTTTTCAACCGTCCTGAGTTCAAAAGTGATGTCCGTTTTGCCGTCTGATTTCTCCTTTATTGTGAAATGACTATAATGCCCCTAAAATACATAAATTACTTAATTAAAATAAAACACATGTAATTAAACCACAAGAATGTTAAATACATAAAAGTAAGGGTTGTTAGTAAGATTTGAAATGTAAAATGACGGTTTTCTCCTTTATAAATATGCATTTTCTAACACTCAACAGCATGCACGGCCTATGCTGATAGGAAAGTTGATTTAAAACAAAAAACCTTGGTGTTTGAGGATAACACAATTGGTGGTGGCAGTAATCTTGTGGCAATATCTTGTAGCAAAGAGGACCTTAGAAAAGCATGCATTGAGATGATAATTACTGATGAATTGCCCTTTAGTTTTGTTGAAAAAGAAGGGTTTCGGAAATTTATGAGCAAAGCTTGTCCAAAACTTGATCGTTTTTCTAGGAGAACTGTTGCTAGAGATGTGTATCAGTTGTACTTAAATGAGAAGAATAATTTGAAAAAAGTGTTTGCTCGTAATAAGTACAGGGTTTGTATAACAACTGATTGTTGGACTTCAATACAAAATTTGAATTACATGGTTATTACAGCCCATTTTATTGATGATGACTGGCAACTTCATAAAAGGATATTAAACTTTTGCCAGATCAATGATCATAAAGGAGATACAATTGGAAAATTGATTGAGTCTTGCTTGCTTGAATGGGGTATTGATAAAGTGTTTACAATTACTGTTGATAATGCAAGTTCGAATGATTTGGTAATTTCTTATTTAAAAAAGAAGCTGAATAATTGGGGTGGGCTTGTGTTGAATGGTGATTACCTTCATGTTAGATGTTGTGCACATATTATAAATTTGATTGTGACTGAGGGGTTGAAATAGATGAATAATTCTGTTTCTAGCATTCGCAATGCTGTGAAATATGTAAGATCATCACCGGCTAGATTATAAGGTTTAGAAAATGTGTTGAGCATGAAAAACTTGATTCTAAACGTATTGTTGTGATGGATGTTCCTACTAGGTGGAATTCCACCTATTTGATGTTAGAGAGTGCTCTTGTATATCAAAAAGCTTTTGAACGATTGGAGGATGATGATGGATTTTATAGATCCTATTTTGAAGAGAAAGAGGGTGGAAAAAAAAGGATTGGGCCACTGGAACTTATAGATTGGGTGAATGCAAGTGTGTTGAATAATTTTTTGGAGAATTTCTATGAAATTACAAAAAAATTTAGTGCTTCTTTGTCTGTTACATCACATTTGTATTTTCATGAGATGCATTCTATAGAGTCAAATTTAAAAGGATTGATACTAAGTGATGATTCTTATTTGAGTGCAATGGCCAAGAAGATGAAAGAGAAGTATGACAAATATTGGGGTTCCCTCAACACTCTAAATAAGTTGTTAATTGTTGCTGTTGTGCTTGATCCGCGTTATAAATTGAGTTTTGTGAAATTTTGTTTTGAGGAGTTGTATGATGAAAATGTTGTGTGTGAGCTCATAAAAGTGATTAAGGGCTTATTATCTTCTTTGTATGACTTTTACACAAATAATAACCCTAGATGTGATAGTGGTAGCCAAAACCAATCTGTTAATGTTGTCATTTTTCCATCCGAGTTAGAGAAAAAAAGTGATATTATTGATTATGGACTAGCCAAGGTAGCAAAACTTTCAAAATGGAAAAAGAAGCAGCTGGAAGAGGATGGTGTAGAGTTTAAAAATGAAGTGGACAAATATTTATTAGATGATTGTGAAAATTGCTTTGACGATTCATTTGATTTGTTGAACTGGTGGAAGGTAAATGGTGGGAAGTATAAAGTTTTGTCTAATGTAGCCAAAGACATTCTTGCAATCCCAATATCTACAGTTGCTTCTGAGTCTGCATTCAGTACAGGAGGACGCATTCTTGATCCATTTCGAGCTTCTTTAAGTCCTAAAATGGTAGAGAGCTTAATATGTGGGCAAAATTGGCTTTGTTCTTCTCGTATTGCCGTAGAAGAGGATACATCTTCGGTTGAAGATATGGCATTTTATGAATCAATTACATCAGGTAAATATTTATATTATGATTTTTATTTTTATTCTATTTATATTTTCCTTGTATTTATTTGTTATAACATATATGCCTAATATTTTTATTTTTATTGTTATATAGATTCAAGATTGGCATCAGATTTTGATGTCATTAATTTGGATTAATCTGGATTTTGATGTTATTGGACTGATCTTTATTACACTCCTGTTGATTGGTGTTGAGCAATGGTTTCGGGAAAACTCTCTTCCTATGTATGGAAGACTTATAAAATTTCACTCTTTGGACTTTAATATTTTGTATTAAACAAGATTTTAAATTTATGTACTTTTTTTTCATTAGTTATGTATTAATAATTTGATTGCTAAATTTTGAAATATTGGATTTGTTGTAAGAATTTTAGTATTTGTGTTTTTTTTAATTTTTTAATTATTTTTTTAATTTTTATTTAGATCATAAAAATGGGCTTTTTCAAAAGCCCAACCCAATCAACCCAACCTGACCCAACCTGCAACTCTGCGGGTTGGGTCGGGTTGGGTTGAAAAATGTAATGGGTTGGGTTGGGTTGAATTTTTTCAACCCGTTCTATATGCGGATTGGGTCGGGTTGACTATCAACCCGACCCGTGCCCACCCCTAATGTAAAGTAGCAAATATAGCGTAACATTACTTAAGACCAAAGATAATACAAATACTAAAATTTGAAATTAATCATGTCATCCAATGTTAAAACAACTCACACAATTTTTTTTTAAAACAACATTCTACCCCCCAACCTATTCTAAGCATGAAAGGAAAATATGCATGCAGAAATGTGAAAATGATGCAGAAAAACTAATTAGAAAAGTTACACTTAAAATGATAAAAAAATGAAAATGATTTTTTTTTAACTATGAAGATGCGTTTCTAGAGTCACTACACCCCATATTCAGCCATCTTCGACTAAAAAATTTGAAAATATATATTTATAAAGAGAAATTAAAAAGAAGAAGAAAAATGAACATCAAAACATAATAAAGAAAAAGAAAATGTCTGAATTTTTTTTTTGTTTTTTAAATTTTTTTTTAAACGATGAAGATGCGTTTCTAGAGGCACTACACTCCATATTCAGCCATCTTCAACACAAAAACATTAGCAACAATTAGTTTCTACAACAAAAAATTAGTAAAAACTTAACCAAAATTCCACAATTATCGACTATTCCCTCCCCCCAACCAGAATGAAACATTGTCCTCAATGTTTTAAAGGAAAGAAGTAGAATTTAGAAAACATCACCTGAATGGTGCAACATAGAAGAAAATATTTACAGGCGGAGGGTTAAATATAATTTGTACTTCTTACTGCCGCTACTGTTACCATCATTATTTGGACGCTCCAACACAAAGGTCTAGGGGTTTGGCTCCGGTTTATAAGCTTGTAACAGAACAAGTAGCTCATTGCATACATGAGACGACTAACTCTTCTCCAGTTGATGAGTCAGACGAACTGCCCAATGATTTTAGGACTCTTGGGATGATGCCTAATACTTGACTTCCTCTGATAAAAGCTGTTTCTGAGACCATTTTTGATAACCCTCGGTTACCTCCTCCATACACCAAGTGTAATTTTCTCACTGCTATGTTTCGACCAAGATCTATGGCTGCCTCAACGAACTCTTTATGTTTTCCATAGGTAAATCCAGAAAGCACACAAATGTTCTTGAATTGTCTATTGGGAGTAGCTGCCATTGGGATACTTCTCAAAAACAATTTGTGAGTGCTTGACAAAAAAAAAATCACATTTAAGAGTCTTGGTGACAGTAGGTCACAGCTGTGTATGAGGTAGCATGTCAATGTCAAATAACACGTAAATCACATGGCTCGTGAGTCAAAAAGGAAACAGTAAAAGGGAAAAAGCAAACAGTAATTAAATTATTAAAGACAATAATGCAAACAATAAAACAACAGTGAAATGAAATAAAATAACAATAAAGTAAAAGGATATTTACAGGTAGTTGCGACTGTGGGTGTAATTCTCCTAGTCCAAGTTTCACAAATACAGAGTAAGACAACAAATTTACACTAGCTCCTAAATCCAACAAAGCATTCTCAATTGTGTGGTTCCCTATACTACATGAGATAGTGGGGGAGCCTGGGTCTTTGCATTTTAAAGGAATTTTATGTTGGAGTATAGAACTAACGTTTTCCATTAAAAATGCCTTCTTTTGAACATGCATATTTCTCTTTTTAGTACAAAGTTCTTTAAGAAACTTGGCATAAGATGGAACTTGTTTAATAGCATCAAGTAAAGGGATGTTAACACTTACCTGTTTGAAGATTTCAAGAATCTCACCTGTGGATTTTCCCTTTTTGCCTTTAGTTAACCTCTGAGGAAATGGTGCTTTGGGAATATATTCTCGTAGGTTGGTTTCTTCTTTCTCCTCCGGTGGTGAGTCCTCAACATTCACAGGTACAATTTGATTTTCTTTTGTCACCGGCATCTCCACTTTGTTGTCGACTTCTTTTCTTTTTCGTAAGGTCATGACTGCTTTGACCTCTCCATGCTGCTGTGGTGAACTGATACTTGCTTCATGTACTCCTTTAGGATTAGACATTGGTTGACTTGGAAACTTACCTTTCTCAACAGTCATTGCCAAGGTCTGAACTGAAAAAGCAAGTTGTCCCACCATCTTCTCAAGGCTTGAAACTGATTGGGCTTGTGAGTTAAAGCCTGCTCTCAACTCATTTCGTAGTCCATCAATGGTGCGGTTCTGTTGCTCAATCGTGGAGTGAGTAACATTTTTGAAATTCTAGAATGCATCCTCCCATGGTCTGGGTTGAGAGTAGTTCTGGTTTTGATTGTATGGTCTGAATGGGGGCTGAGAGGCTTGAGGAGCTTAAGGAATTGGTTGCATTGATGGAGCTGGAGCTGCTGGTCCATTCTGTTGAAATCCTTGAGACCATGAAAAATTGGGGTGGTCTCTCCATCCAGGATTATATGTGTTGGAGTATGGGTTGTAATTCGATGGTTTTCTCATTACACCTATGGCATTGGCTTGATCTGGATATGAGTCAGGGTCATGTTGGTCTGTTGATTTAGCAGTCGATAACGATGCTATTTGTCGAGCAAGACCCTCAACCATCTCCTTGACTTCTTTGATTCCCGAAGTTGATTCGCCAATTTGAACCTCATTTACTCCCTTAATTCTTCTAGTATTCCTAAGTGATCGACTCTGTTGTTGGGAATTATCCGCTTGTCGCTAGAAGAATTCCCAAATTTCTGATACACTTTTTGACATTAGCTCTCCTCCACTTATTGCCATTAGCCATTCTTGTACATTCGGTAGTAATCCCTCCAAAAAGTATTGGCATTGGTGCCATTTCTCGTACCCATGATGTGGACACATCAAGAGTAGCCCATTGAATCTCTCCCATGTTTTGAAAAATTGCTCGTCCTCTCTCTGGGTAAACTCCGAGATTTCCCTGCGAATAGCATTGGTTTTATGCACTGGGAAATATTTATTCAAAAATTTTGTTACCATTTGTTCCCATGATGAAATGCTATTGGCAGGCAATGTATTTAACTATGAACGAGCTCTATCCTTTAAAGAAAATGGGAATAATCTGAGTTTAACATCATCGTCTGAAAAATTTTCGTATTTAAAAGTTTGACAAATAGCATGAAAATCATTCAGATGATTATATGGATCCTCATTTTCTAGGCCATAAAATGTGGGGAGACAATTTAGCACACTAGGTTTTAACTCAAAGCTCCTAGCAGCTACATTTGGGTATCTTATACATGATGTGCTCAAATTAGCTAAGGGACTAAAATAGTCCTTAAATGACCTCTCCTGTGGTGCTTGTAAATTCATTCCAAATTTATTTTTAATGTGCTTTTGTGTGCGAAGTGTTTTTTCTAGTTCAAGATCTATAGGTTCAAGATTATGTGATAATGACCTACGACCATGCATGCAAAACAAATAAAATAAAAATAAAGATGAGAACAAAACAAATAAAAATAAAGAAGAGGGCGAAATTACGATACTAACCTTATTGCGCTATTACAACCTTTCTATAAAAATACACAAAAAAAAGTGAAATAAATTAACTAAAAAAAATTAATAAGACAAACAAAAATTACAAAGAAGAATAAAAATAACTTGAAAATTAAATTACAAAATTTTAAAAAAGAGAAAAAGAAAAGAAATACTAACCTTTAAATGTAGATTCACTTTTTTTTCTTTTTTTTTTAAATAAAAAATTACAAGAAAACAATTAAAAGAAATTATTCACAAAAATTAATTCTAAAATTAAAATTACTTACCTCCCCGGCAACGGCGCCAAAAACTTGTTGTGCAAATTTTAATGTACTCGCAAGCGCACGAATCTATTGTAGTATAGATCAATGGTGACGAGTGTCGATCCCACGAGGAGGTGGATTTTAATTATGTCTAGAATTAATTTTGTAAATGGATGGTTGAATTTCTGGTGAAATTGATTTGGAATATTCTAAAACTTCGAATTAAAATGGCAAGAATAAATTCTAAAATTGGAATTGCAATGACGAGAATAAATTGAAGCGAAATCTATTGAAATGACGTAATTGGGTATCTGGATCCGTATCAACATGCATCATGAGCTAAATATTCCTTATTAATACCAATTAAATCATGAGGGGGGAAACCACACCTCACGAACCACGCTCTAATCAATATGGTGCTAAGGGCTTATCGTGCCAAATAATAATAACCTTGTGCTAGAGGGCCGGTGAAACCAAGGCGGTACTAGATAAGATTAGTATTATTTGTCGACGAGAAGTCAAAACATCCACAAAAACTAGAGGGGAAAATAAAATAAATTTACCAAATAAAGCCCATGACACATGTTGAGACTTCACCTTCAACCCAAGCTTGAAAGGAAATTAGCTACTCATAATTGAAATAGGGGTAAAATGGGAATTTATTAAAATACGAAGAAAATATAAGATGGAGAAGGAATTACAGAAAATGGATCCCAAAAATGGATTCAGAGATATCAAATTAGGGGGGGAGGCCCCCTTTTTATAGATACATGGAGTAAATCATGGTCATCGGATTAAAAACAGTTTGGACGATTAGAATTGCGCCACGTCATCAGTCAACAGTACGCGGTTTGACCACGCGGATGAACAGTAACACGATTTGACCCGGGTGAACTGTGACGCAGTTTGGTTGAAAATAATCATGTATGATGCATGCACCGTACGCGAGATTTTTCGTCCACTGATATGCTGCCACGTCGCCATCAACAGTACATAAGAATTTTAGTCCAACAGGATTGTGACACCTCATCAGTCAATGCCACATCATCGGTCAATGCCACATCATCGATCCGTCTATGTGAACAGTGTCGTGAACAGTAACGTAGACAGTACCGTACATGTGAATAGTGCTATTTTTCCTTTTATACTCCTCCTAAGGTTTTCGATCGTTCTGAGTTCAAAAGTGATGTCCGTTTCATCGTCTGATCTCTCCTTTATTGTGAAATGACTATAATGCCCCTAAAATACATAAAATACTTAATTAAAATAAAACACACGTAATTAAATTACAAAAAGGTAAAATGCATAAAAGTAAGGGTTGTTAATAAGACTTGGAATGTAAAATGATGATTTTCTCCTTTATAAATATACATTTTCTAACACTCAACAACATCCAACATGCAACAGCTAAGGATACATGAGAATTCTGTCTAATGCTGTAGCAGATTCTGCAGCACCTGAACTGAAATTTGCAAGAAATAGTCAAATCCATTAAGAGAGTTAATCACTCAACTACTTCATTCCCATTGATTTTATCTTTGAGTTTGACGTGAGAGTTTGCTTTTCTGCATATTTACTTATTGCATTTTATTAGGTAGTTTATTAGTTTAATTGTTCAATTTATTTTTAGTTCGAGCAAAATTATTAGGGTTGCTTTAGCAATTTCCGTAACATCAATCCATGTGGATATGATCTTCAATACTTATCATTATATTACTTATTGTGTACACTTGCATATTGGCACCTATAGCATTTGAATTTATACCAACAAGTTTTTGGCGCCGTTGCTGGATATTGATTGTTTATTGAAATTTGTGAATTTAATTTGAAGAGTGTTAAACCTTGATTTTATTTTAGTTGGCTTATTTTGTTGATAGGAAACTCTTGCATGTGCAAGTACAAACCTGTTGAGTTTCAATTTGATCTAGAGAATGAAAGAACCGCTGAGAGATTAAGAAAAGAGCATAAAAATTCAAAAACTGTTATAGCAATGGATGACTTAGAAGATGTGGAAAACTTGAACTCTCTTAGGGAAATACAACCAGTTAATAGTCGAAAAGGTCAGAATAGACAAAATGATCAGGGACAATCAGAAAACAACATCATATACATGGCAGACAATAATGATAGAGCCATTAAAGACTATGTCGCGGTGATCCCTCAAGTTATGCATCCTAGAATTGTTAGACCTGAAGTGCAAGCTGTTAATTTCGAATTCAAACCAGTGATGTTTTTTATGTTGCAAATAGTGGGGCAAATTAATGGGTTACCTTCAGCAGACCCTCATCTTCACCTCAAACTTTTCTTGGAGGTAAGTGATGCATTTAAAATTGCTGGAGCATCACAGGATGCATTAAGACTCAGAGGTTTCTCGTATTCATTGAGAGATTGGGCACGAACATAGTTGAACTTTTTACCGCTATAGAATGATTTGGCTTGAGCATTTAAAATTGCTGGAGCATCACAACATGGAATGATTTGGCTGACAAATTCTTGATGAAGCACTTTCCACCAACCAAGAATGCGAAATTAAGGAATGAAATAATATCTTTCTATTAACTTGAGGATGAAAGTTTGTACGATGCATGAGAAAGATTTAAGGAATTACTCAGAAAATGTCATCATCATGGTATTCCTTGTTGTATACAAATAGAAACTTTCTACAATGGGCTGAATTCAAGTACTAAATTGATGGTTGATATTTCAGTAAACAGAGCTTTATTGTTTAAATCCTACAATGAAGCTTATGAAATTTTGGAAAGAATTCCCAACGATAATTATCAATGGCCATCAAGCAGATAAATTGTAATAAGAGGAGCAACAAGAGCCCATAATGTAGATGCCTTTACAGCATTATCAGCCCAAGTAACTTCACTGACAAACATTGTAAAGGCCATGACCAATGATCTAACAACTATCCAATAAGTTGTTCAGGTTTCTTGTGTTTATTGTGGAGAAGGGCACTTATTTGATAATTGTCTCGGGAATTCAGCTTCAGTCAATTATGTGGGCAATTATAATAGACAACATCAGAGTAATCCATACTCAAACACCTATAATCCCGGATAGAAGCAGCACCCAAATTTCTTATGGATTAACCAGAATTAACCTGTTACAACATCAAATAGATAGAACAGACCTGCACAGCCACTAGGATTTCAATAGCAAAATCACAAACAAAGAACCACCAACAATGATCAACTCCATTTTCTTAAAGTTTTGCTCAAGGAATATATTGTGAAGAATGAAGCAGATGTCCAAAGTCAAGTTGTAACTTTGAGAAATCTAGAAAATCATATTGGACAACTTGCTACAACATTAAGTAACAGACCTCAGGACAGTTTACCTAGCAACATAGAAGATCCAAGAAGTGAAGGCAAAGAACATTGCAAGGTGATTAACTTAAGGTATGGAAAAGATGTTGATAGTCGTATTGGTTTCACAAGGAAAATGATGGAACATAACTCAACCTAATAGGAAAAACAAGTTAAAGAAGAGCTATAACAGCCCAATTTCCAACATACTGGTGAGAGTAGTCACGCTGCAGCAACTGCATAAAGAAGTAATTCAGAGTTTGTTGAAGAAGAAGTTGCAGCACCAGCAGCAACAAACTAGACTAGATCAAAAGAACAGCAACATGCACCACTTGTTGTAGCCCAACAGTTTAGATACCCACGACCCTTTCCACAAAGATTTCAGAAGCAGAAATAAGATAAGCAATTCAGCAAATTTCTAGAAGTGTTAAAATAGTTGCATATTAACATTCCTTTTGTAGAAGCATTAGAACAAATGTCAAATTATGTGATTTTTTTAAGGATACCTAGCAAAAAAAAGAATGCTTGGAAAATTTGAAATTATTGCTCTAACACAAAAATGCAGCCACATGCTTTAAAGTAAAATTCCTAAAAAATTGAAAGATCTAAGGAGCCTTACAAAATCATGTTCTATTGGAACTAGGTATAATGGTAGAGCACTTTGTGATTTAGAGGCAAGCATCAATGTCATGCCCTTATCCGTGTTCAAGCAATTAAGAGTGGGTGAATGCAGACCAACAACAGTAACTCTACAGCTGACTGACACATCTCATGCATATTCAGAAGGAAAAATTAAAAATGTATTAGTAAAGATGGATAAATTTATTTTTCCAGTGGAATTCATCGTGCTGGACTTTGAAGTTGACAAATAAGTGTCATTTATTCTTAGTAGACCTTTCTTAACCACTCGAAATACCCTTATTGATGTGCAAAAAAAAAACTGACCACAAGGGTGAATGATCAATAAGTCGCATTCAATGTGCTGGATGCTATGAAGAATCTCGATGAGATTGAAAATTATAATTTCATCAGTGTTGTAGACATTGTTGTGACAAAAAGATTAAATGATATTGTAGCAAAGAAGAGATCAGAGCTGCTAACTTTGAACAGCTTGAAGAAGAGGATACTGCAACATCACACATAGTATAGATAGGGGAAAAGCAACTTGTAAGGCATGACAGACCTTTTGAACCTCTAAACTGCTCAAAAAGATAAGTAAACCCAATTGTACCATCTGTTAAATCACCCCCTATTTTAGAATTGAAAATCTTACCTTCACATTTAAAATATATTTATCTTGGTAAAAACAATACACTCCCCGTAATCATTTCTTCATTTTTTAATACAGGTCAAGCGAACAGCCTAGTTAAAGTGTTGGGGAGATACAAGAAAGCTATTGGATAGACCATAACAGATATAAAAGGAATCAGCCTAACATATGCATGCACACAATTTTACTGGAAGATTGTTACAGCAATTCAATAAAACAACAGAGGTGATTAAACCAAATCATGAAGGAAGTTGTGAAGAATGAGATCATAAAATGGTTTAATGCTGGGATCATCTACCCAATATCTGACAGTTCATGAGTGAGTCCAATGCAGTGTGTTTCAAAGAAGGATGGTGTAACTGTTGTAGCAAATGAAAAGAATGAACTCATCCGTACAAGAACAGTGACTAGATGGAGAGTTTGTATGGATTATAAGAAGCTGAATAAAGCCACAAAAAAGAACTATTTTCCATTTCCCTTCATAGATCAAATGCTGGACAGATTTGTTGGAAAAGAATATTACTGTTCCTTATATGGTTACTCAGGATACAACCAAATTGTTGTAGCACTAGAAGATTAAGAGAATACATCATTCACTTGTCCTTATGGAACTTTTACTTTCAGGAGGATGTCATTTGGCTTGTGCAATACTCTAGCAACTTTCCAGAGATGTATGATGTTCATTTTTTCAAACATGGTTGAGCAAACATTAAAAGTATTCATGGATGACTTCTCGGTTTTTAGAGAAATATATGATAATTGCTTGCATACTTTAGGAAATGTGCTTAAAAGATGTGAAGAGACCAATTTGGTACTAAATTGGAAAAAATGTCATTGTATGGTATAAGAAAGTGTATTTTTAGGACATAGAGTTTCTAAGAAGATGATAGAGGTAGACAATGTAAAAATAGAAGTGACAGATAAACTCCCACCCCCAACTTCTGTCAAAAGAATTAAGAGTTTTCTAGGTCATACTGTGTTTTACAGAAGATTCATCAAAAACTTTTCCAAAATAGCTAAACCTTTATGCATACTGCTGGAGCATGATAGACCTTTTAACTTTGGTGAGGATTGCTTGAAGGCTTTTGTGAATTAAAGAAAGCTCTTGTTACAGCACCTGTTGTCATAACACCAAATTAGAGTTTACCTTTCGAACTAATGTGTGATGTCGTGACCACTCAGTTGGAGCAGTAGTAGGACAAAGGAAGGATAAGATTTTTCACTTCATTTACTATACTAGCAAAACTCTTGCAGATGCTCATACCAATTATACAACCACTAAAAAGGAATTATTAGCAATGGTCTTTGCATTTGACAAATTCAGAGCTTACTTGGTGGGCACAAAGGTCACAGTCTACACAGACCATGCAGCAATAAAATATTTAATTGCAAAGAAAATTGCCAAACCAAAGTTGATAAAGTGGATCCTCTTGCTACAAGAATTTGATTTAGAAATCAATGATAGAAAAGGGATTGAGAATCAAGTAGTAGACCATCTGTCCAAGTTGGAAGTATATGCAAGCACATTAACCAAGTAAGACATCACAGAAACATTTCCTAATGAACAACTCTAATGCTACAGCATACACAGATGCTGCAGCATTCTAGACTCCAATGGTATGTAGATTTTGTAAATTATTTGGTAAGTGGATTGTTACCACCCGACTTAAATTATCAGCAAAAGAAGATATTCTTCCATGATATTAAAAGTTATTAGTGGGATGAACCGTTTCTATACAAGATGTGTTCAGACCAAGTGATCAGAAGGTGTGTATCAGATAAAGAAATTCCACACATAATGTATTCATGTCATGCTGCAACTTATGGAGGACATTTTGGAGGCCATAGAACAGCAGCCAAAATCCTACAATCAGGTTATTTCTGGCCCTCCATTTTTAAATATGCTTATGAGTTTGTTAAATGTTGTGACAGGTGCTAAAGAACAGAGAACATATCTCAAAAACATGAAATGTCATTGAAAAATATGTTGGAGGTGAGCTCTTTGATAAATGGGGGATAAACTTTATAGGTCCATTCCCACCACCCCTTAGAAACTTATATATTCTAATTGCGGTAGATTATGTGTCCAAATGGGTGGAAGCTATATCATTACCAACAAATGATGCCAAAGCAGTGGTGAAATTTCTTCATAAAAATATCTTCTCAATGTTCGAGACTCCAAGGGAAATCATTAGTGATAAAGGCACTCAATTTTGCAATAAGATGTTTGCGGCAGTATTGGCTAAGTATGGAATTAAACACAAAATTGTTACAGCATATCATCCACAATCCAATGGTCAAGCAGAAGTATCTAATCGAGAGAAAAAAAGGGTTTTGAAGAAAGTGGTGAACCCCACTAAAAAAGAATGGTCAACCCATTTGCATGATTCTTTATGGACTTATTGTACTGCTTATAAGACACCCCTAAGCATGTCCCTATACAGAATTGTGTATGGCAAAGCTTGCCATTTACCCTTAGAGCTATAGCATAAAGCATATTGGGCACTAAAACATCTCAACATGGACATGTGTTGGTTATTTTAACTCAATTGCTATTGATGTCAATGTCCAAATGTACACAACAAGTAATAAAGTGATAAATATTCAAAATCGTCTCCACATGGATTGATGTTACTAGAAATATTACGGCAATCACAATGGTGCAAACTTCCTTCTATCTAAAGAAACAAAATAAAGTTGATTGACTAATAATATTAACAACTTAACAAAGTAAACGCAGTGATGAAAGTAAATTAGACGGTTTATGCAAAACGAATTCATTAAGAATAAGGTAGTTGAATGATCAAACTCTCTTGATGGGATGACTGTTTGGTTCAACTAACACCAATTACTGCAGTAACTCCTATAGCACTGGGTAGAATAACCTTGCATCCTCAGTTGTCGCTTGTTAGGATTCTCATACCTTGATGCAACCTAACAATAACCAGTTGTTATATCACATAAGATATGGCTTTACAAACATATACTCTCTCTACCCTACAAGGTGAATCTTTATATCTAATTCATCACAACTCTTAACTCAAGTGTGGCCCTTTTGGGACTCAAGTTAAACTCAATCCAGGAAACTTGACTTAAGATCAAATATTACTCTAATAATTTCCACTAAGACATGCCCTTTTGCGGCTCTCTCTTAACTTAAATCATTAAATGAGAGGTCAACCAAAATAATGATTGTAATAAAAGCTATTAAAGCAAAATGCTACAACAATCTTGCAGCAACTCATAAGAACAGTCAAGAACCCATCTAGATTGTTTGTCACTCAATTACGATCAAATTTAGTTCATAACTTAGAAAAGAAAAACAAACAGCAAAGTATCAGTCATGAAATCATCGTTTCAATCAAAGAGTAAGAGCAGACTTGTTCTCTCTTGAATTCTGCTTTTTCTCTTAATTTTTTCAATGTTGATTCACGGCCCCTCTTTTCCATATGATATGTGCTCCTTTTATAACTGAAAATTAAGGTAAACGAAAGCCTAGGGCGCGTATAAGTCAGATTAGAAAACTGCATATTGCAATTCTGTAAATATCTCGAGCGGAATTTTCTCTGTCGTTGTTCCAGGATTGCTACAGCAATGGTTGCTCAGCAACGGCTGCAGCAACTGCACTGCTCCAAATTTGTTCCAATTCTTTTGTAGCCATGTTTTTTCCTTATTTTTGCAAGCTTGTTACATCAGCATTCCTTCCTTGAAATTTGAGCTTCCGGATACCTATAATTATGCACACAATCTAAGCACGAATTATTCTAAATCAAACAAAATTTATTAAGAATAACTTCAAATGAATGTTTATGCAAAATATAACAAAAATACAATAAAAACACATAATTTACTCTCTAAGTAATATTGATTTAAGTATAAAAGTGTCATGATAACTCTTATTTCAAAGAGTTATCATACCCCCAAACTTAAACCATTACTTGTCATCAAGTAATAACAACAACACTAACACTTCAATCACACAATCATGCAATAAATAACTTAGTTCTGCCATTCAAATTTGCAAGGATTCTTTCACCCTCATATTACACTCTTAATCACGTAAAATAGTCATACCAATTTAGGTTTAGACTTAGGCTTCATTCTGTCCAAAGTGTGTGTGTGCCTTTTTGATCAAATTCCAGAGGTGCTACAGCATTGCACAAACTTTGTATACAATTCAGAGGTAGAGCACAAATATATTCACATATGGGGGAGCCAAACTCACAACTATGTTCAAACTGTGCTATTTATATATATATATATAAAGCAATTAAACCCTTCAATGCAACATTGAACTTTCATATGAATGCCTATCACTTGTAATGACGATACCCAATTACTCACTCAAAATACATGTCAGAGTTGCTGCAGCAACACATCCAGGATGTTATATCCAGGTCTTACCTTTGGACGCCTTTGACTCAAGGCTTAACATGGGGCTCATGAACAGACCAAGTTACTTAATATCCTCGGCAGTGGTCCTCCTTACTAAAATTTTTTTTTTAACTTACTGCAGCAATGCTCATAACTTTTATTACCTTTGGACTCAAGTCTGCATATGGGGTGCATACTCCGCCGTGGTTACTCAGCAACTTATGCCATTGGAGCAAACTTTATTTCATAACAAGCGTAGATCAACAAGAAATTTCCGCCAAACTTGAGATATGTTCTACTCTTTTTGGTTTTCTTGGCTCTGCTACAGCATTCTCATAAAACTTAACCAAAGTCTAAGTGTCGGGATAGAATTTCAACCTCCATCTATAACTATCTCTACTTGGCATTCTCATAAATATTGAATAACACTCAATTTATCTTCATTAGGTTTTCAAATTCATAAACAAATATTAGATAACAAAGCTTTACATAACACACAACAAAACAAATGCAATGCACTCAGGAACTCATTATATAATAGCATAACCCCCCCTCCAAACTTGAGAGGTGTTGTGTCCTCATAAGCACAAAACATCAAAATAACTCAACTAACACATACATACACCAAACAAAAGGACTTGCAGAATGAATCAGACAATTAAATTTAAATGTAAGAAAAGTTATGCAGAGATAAGTAAAATAAACTGGAGGATATGAGGTACTCCCTTGTTGCTGGGAGCATTGATACAACAAATTGCAACCAATTCACCGATTTTTGGAGGCGCTCCATAGACGGTCCTTAGGAGATTCTTGCGGTGAGGTAACATGCATCATCTTTTTCTTTCTCGGAGGTGGGCTGGTGGGAGGAGTTACGGTGGGTACAGCCTGCCAGGATGGAACAGATCTAGTCCTTTTTGGCACTGGTGTGTCTGATGCAGCAACACCTCTAGAAGTGCCCCATTTTCTCTTGTTGGGTCCTTTAAGACTAGTTAGAATAGATTTGCTGGGAGATTGCTGCGAAGTAGCTGAAGCTGGTTTTTCAGCTGTATACCCCTCAGCCGTGATTGCAACAATGATATCAAGTAGGCATTTTGTCTCTGTGGGTTTGCATGTAACCCTAGTTGCTGCAGCTTCCAGCTTTACATCAATGTCTTCTGCTTCATCTTCGGATGCAGAGCTGGAGCTTTCTCTTTGCCCTTCCGAGAGAGGAATGGAATGGGAGGCTCCTCTGCCGGTTCATCTTCCTCTTCTCCTATGATGTGCTTTTTCTTAGACTAAGAGGAAGTCCTAGCTAGGGGTTCCTTGAGTTCTTTTTCAGGGTCTTCATCCATCTCTGTTAGGGAACTTTCGGTTGCAGACTTAACACCCTATTCTTCAGGCTGGTCTAATTAATCGTCAGCATCTGAATCAACCTCTGTTTGCAGTTCTGCTGCAGCTTCATCGACAAATAATAATAATCTTGTCTAGATACCGCACTGGTTTAACCGGCTCCCTAGTACAATGTTATTATTATTTGGCACGATAAGCCCTTAGCACCATATTGATTAGAGTGTGGTTCATGAAGAGTGAAAACCCCCTCATGATTTAATTAGCATTAATAAGGAATATTTAGCCCATGGTGCATGTTGATGCAGATCCAAATACTCAGGTACGTCATTTTAATAGATTTTCACTTCAATTTATTCCCGTCATTTTAATTTGAATTTTAGGATAATTTAAATCACTTCCACCACAAATCTAATCACCCACTTATGAAAATTAACTCTACACACAATTAAAATTTACCCCTCGTGGGATCGACACCGTCACCATTAATCTATTCTACAATAGATTCGTGCACTTACGAATTCAATAAAATTTGCACAACATATTGTTGTAGCACAGTGTGAATCTGTTGCAAGACCTTTGTCTCCCCCACAAGATGGATTTGTTTATATTGTTTTATATATGCAAAATGCATCTGATGCTTGAGTGATGTTGCAGCATCTATGAGACTTTATCAAAGTACACACACACTTTGGATAGAATAATGTCTAAGTCTAGAGGTGAACTACTATGGCAATTTTGCATGATTGAAAGTGTGATCTGAGGGTTGAAGAATCCTTGTAAAATTTGATGACAGAGCTAAGTTATTTGTTGCACTATTGTGTGATTGAAATGTGAGTGTTGTTGTCATTGCTTGAGGACAAGTAATGATTTAAGTTTGAGGGTGTGATAAATCTATGAAATGAGAGTTATCATGATACTTTTGAGCTTAAATCAAGATTACTTAGTGAGTAATTGATGTATTTTAGTGCATTTTAATGATAGTTTACATTAACATTCATTTATAGTTTAAGTTTAATAAAGTACGCTTGATTTCGAATAATTTTGTGCTTAAAACATATGAATAATTGTAGATAATCGAGAGTTTAAATTTCATGGGAAGGATGTTGTAGCAATAGGCTTACAAAAAGGACAAAAGAATATGGCTATAGAAGAATTAGAGCAAATCTGGAACAGTGCCGATGTTGTAGCCATTACCGTAATAACCAGTGCTGTGGCAATTCTGGAACAACGATAGAGAAAATCCCATGCAAAGCAATTAACAGATTGTGATCTGTAGTTTCTTAATCGGAAAGATGCGCGCTCGAGACCTCTGTTTACCCTAATTTTGAGCTATAAAAGAGGCACACATGCAAAAGAAAAGCAGGCCATCAACCAAGATCATAAATAAAAAAAGAAACAAAGGAAAAACATATTTCAAGAGCAAGAATCAAGGTTGCACTAGTGGAGAATTTACGGGAATCAATTGGAATTCAATCTTTTTTATTCTTCTTTTGATTTCTTGTTTATTCTTTGACATGAGAATGTATTTGCTGGCTGAATCTTTGTTGTTTAGGTTTCTTTTGCAAACCATGAACTAATATTATTTGTGGTTCAGTGATAAACAATTTTAATGGCTCCTTGACAGAATTTATATGTTGCAGCATGTTTACTATAGCATTTTGTTGTGATAGTATTTATTTGAAACCATTATTTCGGCTGACTACCATTTAATAATACAAGATAGAAAAGAGCCACAAAATGGCCTATCTTAGTGGAACATATCATAACAATACTTGGTTTTATATTGAATTTCCTGGGTTGAGTGTAACTTGAGTCCAAAATGGTCATGTCTAATCTAAAATTAATGATGAACTAGATCTAGAGATTCACCTTGTAGAGTAAATAGAACATAAACGTGTAATGTCATATATTATGTTGGCATAACAATTGGTCATTGTTAGGTTGCATATAGATATAAGACATCCAACATGCGACAGCTGAGGATACACGAGGATTCTGCCTAATGCTGTAGCAGATACTGCAGTAACTTAAATGAAATTTGCAAGAAATTGTCAAGTCCGTTAAGAGAGTTAATCACTCAACTAGTTTATTCTCATTAATTTTATCCTTATGTTTGACGTGAGAGTTTACTTTTCTGCATATTTACTTATTGCATTTTATTAGGTAGTTTATTAGTTTAATTGTTCAATCTATTTTCAATTCGAGCAAAATTGTTAGGGTTGCTATAGCAATTTCCATAACAATAATATCTATGAAGACGATCTTAAATACTTATCATTATATTATTTGTTGTGTACACTTGCACATTGGCACCCATAGCATTTGAATTTATACCAACATTGGTCTCTCCCTTCGTGCCCACGTTCTCTCGAAGTCGGACTCCCAACTCCATTGTTATGTACCCCGTCGAGATGCCCCCTATTGAAAGAATCTCCTCATTTCTATTCCTTCAGTGACTGGGCTCCTGGCAACATCATCTCTTGTCACATTGGTCTTGTAAACCCTTATTTGCTCATTCCTCAGCTCATGTAATATGGCGGTAAAAGTCTCCATCTGCTTTTCCATCCGCTCCATTCGCTCATGCATCACTCTCTCCCTTGCCTTATTTGCTATTTCTCTCATAGTAATCGTCTCATTAGTCTCGTGCTCGCCTCCTTGGGCATTATTCCTCCATATATCCTTATACACGCGTTCACTTCTTTCTGTGAGTTGCTCTATTTGTAGTAGCTTTTTGTTCAGCTCCCCACAGACGGGGCCAAAAATATTGATGCAAAAATTTGATCGTATTTTAGGGCTGACCAGGTTGTCTCGTCAACACTCGAGTTAACTTTGGCTAAGCGCTACGTTGCTCGTTCCTTCCCTTGATGAGCGAATTCTGCGACCACAACCAACCTCATTCATTCTCTTTTGACCTAAACTCACATAAATGGATCAGGGGTGTCGGTAATTTTTTCGGTGAAAACCCTCTTATACTTATGTCAGTATGTAGGGTCTCAAAAAAAATGTTGGACTATAGATCTATGCAAGCTAACAATTGTTAAATGAAGGAAAAGTCTTTTAAAGGTTTCATGAAAGTGAGTTCTGAATCCAAAATGGCCGAGTTTTCCCTTGTTTTTTCCTTTCTTTTTCCTTTTCCTGTCGTTTTTCAGGGTTTTATAGTCAGCAACCCTTTGTGTCTTGAACATCCCCCCACGTCCTCTATATTCGGGCCATCATGGATCAAATGGACTGCGAAAATCGTGCATTCGTTATCGTGCCTCCCTCGAATGGTTTGGACGTGGTGAAGCTGCTGCCTTGATGTGGCATCATGCCTTATTTTTAAGTACAATTCTCTGGTCGGCCTATGGCTTACACCGAAGAGGGCTCTGGTGCCATTGTATCTACTCATCAAAATAGAGCAGAGGAGATTCTACCTCAACCAGATGAATCACATGCGGCTGGTGATCTTTTAATCACCCAAACAATATTAAAGTTAGACATTTTATGATTATATGATAAACGAGTCTATAAATATGTATAAAATACGAACTTAAACCTTGACAATAGATTAAATTGTGAGAACAGATATAAACCGTTGAATTAATACCAATGAATTAATGTTTCGTTCAACTTTTTTCCAGCATTGTAATATTTGCAAGAAAAAGAACAACAGTAAAACAAAGAAAAAGAGAGGGGGTGGGGGCACCACTGAATTAATTAACCCATTCTTTTAATATTTGCAAGAAAAAGAAAAACAGTAAAATGAAGAAAAAAAGAGGGGGCAAGGGGACCACTGAATTAATTCACCCATTCTTTTAATGCACTTGATTTATTTTGCAAGCATAAATTGGGGAACGGTGAATTAATGCACTCGTTCTTTTTCTTTGTTTTCTTTCTCTTTTTTTTCCTCTTCTGAATTGCACATCGGATTTTTCTTGAAGATTATGATATTGACGAAAAAAAAATGCGAATTAAAAAAAGAATACTCAGTTTCCTAACAAGAGACTCAGGCAGGCTTCCATGTTCCAAATTTTGCACAAACAAAAAGAATACGATGGATTTTAAAAAAAAATAGATTGGCAACGGATTTGGAACAATTAATATATATATATATATTAAATTTTAAAAACTATAGTTATGAAATTAGAATATAAATTTATTGGATCAAAATTAGAGAGAACGTATATGATTATGGCGGTAATACGAGATCTGATGATTTATATATTAGGGTTTATAAATAAATAAGATACAATTATCTTTTAATAAAATATAAGGTTATAATAAAAATTTTAAAAAGGTGTGGTACTTTATTAAATAAACTGCTTATGAAAAATAATCCCCTACCTGCTTTTAAAAGCTGCTGATAAAATGGATAAAATTATAAAATAATATGATTTTACAAAATTTATCAAACACTGTTTTTATCAAAAATTATGCAATAAACAACTTATTGAATTTCCACCGCAATCTCAAACTAGCCCTAATTAGGATTAGATTGACAAGATTGAATGAAATATTTTGTCCTCTTTATCACTCGTTTCTTTTTCATTTAAACTAATATTTAACTTAAATTAAATATAAAAATTAATTTCAAAATTTATTCACCTAGAATTTTATATTATATCCAGTATCAAAATTTTATTCAATAATTTTTTTTAAATCGTACTTAATTTAATTCAACAATTTAGTTAAACTAGTATTGAATATTAAATGTAAAAACTATTCAATTATTTGTTTACAATAAAATGAATATTAAGCATCCAAATTATTATTTACTAGGATTTTATATCCATTAATATAATCATTCATAAGAAGCACATCATTCATTAATTGAGGTTTATATAAAATATCAACTTAAATATCATTAAACTTAATTTTAATTTAATTTAATTTAACCCAATCTAATATTGTACCAAATAAGCACAAATATATCATTTAATCTAATTTAATTCTAATAATTAGTGGAATCCCATCATATGTCTCGAACATAGCCAAAGTGCAAAGTGCAGTGGTGGAGGAATTAGGCTTGGCAAGGGGATGGGTACGCTAAGTTTTGTAAAATAAAGGGTCCCAACCCTTAAAAAGCCCGACCCTATAAAATAGGGTTGTACTCGGGCTTTATCCAAGCCCGACCATAATTTTTATACTTTTTTTAATTTTTAGATTCTTTTTTTGGAATAAGGCTCCAATTCTTTTTTTTTTATTAACTAGAAAATAGAACCGCACTTCACGCGGTTTTTAAAAAAAATTAGTATTATCATTTTTCTTACTTTACACTTGATGAAACTAATAAAAAATATAAATTAATTTTTTTTAATATGAGCCAGCCTTATAAAAAATAAAAAAAGTTATTAGCCAACAATACAAATAAAGAAGTAACGCAAGATAAAAAATAAAATGAGAGAATATATTATAAAGTGATTTTATTCATTCCAATTGTGTGTATACAAAATAAAAAGATGAGTTCTCCTTTTATAGTTACATAATTACTCCATGAAATTAATGAAAAATTATATATCATAATTCCTTGTGAGATAATGGGAGTTATAGAGAAGGTAAATGTTACTAATGGGAGATAGTGAGGAGATTAAGAAATATATGTTATGAGCATCTACATTTATTTTAATAAATTCATAACACTCCCCCTTGGATGTTCATTACAAAAAATATACCTCATTAAAATCTTTACATAATTGTTATTGTGTAATAACAATCAAATTAATTATGAGAAGATGAAAAGTCAAATTTAAAAAAAAAAATTCTCTATTTATTAGATAATAGAAAATATATAAAGATAAGAAATGTTCATGTCACATCACCTCCTCAAATCCCAACTTTTTATATATATATAGAGTGCTGTTCCAATCCGGGATCCTGAATTGGAACAATGTCAGTGAGGGAGGCTGGTGGCCTTTGGATTCAAATCCAAAGGCCACTTGTGGCTGCACATAGTGGAGCCCACCATGTGCAGTCAAACCAAAAAAATTAATAGAGTGATGTTGCAATCCGGGACTCCCTGATTAGAACAGTCTCCTATATATATATATATATATATATATATATGATAATTAGATAATAGATAATATACAAAGATGAGAAATGGTGATGCAACATCACCTCTTGTATAATTTATGATTAAGAAAGTTTCAATTAGAGAAGATAATGGGTCTTTTGATGAACTGTTACATATTAATTGTGTAATAACAGTCAAATTAATTATGAGAAGATGAAAAGCCAAATTTGAAAGAAAATTTCTCTATTTATTATATAATAGAGAATATATAAAGATGAGAAATGGTGATATCACGTCATCTCTTGTAGTTCCAACTTTATATAAATATATAGATTGGATTAACAAGGGTGATAAATTTGTTTAAAGTTAAAAACACAACCTGCTAGATCATAAATAGACACAGAAAAAGTCATGGGTTCAATGAAGAAGAAGAACAGTTGTTGGTCTTCATTTGTTATGTTGCGGGTGGCATGTGTGTTGCTGTTGATGATGATGATGGATGGCAGAGTGAAAAGGGTGAGTGGGGGGGGGGGGGGGAGGTGGGGAGGAGGATTGAGCCCGAGTCAGTGCAGCGAAGGAAGGCGGCTGGGGGTAAACGCATGCAAGCCAATCGTATATGGGCAGCCTCCATCCCCTGCATGTTGCCAACGTATTAGGGTTAGCCATATTGAGTGTGTCTGCCCTGCTATCACCCCCAAGCTGGCCGCTTTCATTAATGTCAACCGTGTCATTCGCCTCGTTGAAGGCTGCGGTAGGAGAGTCTCACGTCACTTCAAATGTGGGAGTAAGCTACTACGATATTTACAAACACGTCATCTTTACACACACAGTTCCTCTTTCATCATGATCTTTGTTAAAATGAAATATAATTACCTTCATCTTCATTGACATCAATTTTTTGTTTTTCTTTTTTCAGGTATCACAACTCCCTGACTTATCCCGCAGTTAGTTAATATACTTTGCCTGCTCCTATATATATATATAGGAGACAGTTGGAGAGATTAATAAAACGCTGGCATTACTTTTAATGCTCAAGCTTTATATATATTGTATTTGTCTGGTGTAATGGTAACTCATGTATTATCTTCATCAAATTACGCGTTTCTCTTATTGCTTTTCAATTGATTTGCTGTCTTCAGCAATCGATCCTTGATTTTCTTGTACAATTTTCATTACTATTGTTGAGTTTTCTCGGACGTTGTTGGCTTGTTGCTGTGTATGTATGGCTGCAATTAAACGACTGGAAACATTTGCTCTGTGCTATTCTTGTCTATATATTGATTCCAACTAATAATAAGAAACGCTACACATAAATTAATGGTCTTGATCGATGAGCCAGCAAAGCAATTAACATACAACGAAATGCCTAGATGCCAGAATGAAACGGATTAGAGGAAACAAAATTGCGATTTGGCTTTCATATCCCTTCGAAACAAATTGGTGATTTTCTTCACAATCGAAAAATGCCATCCCTCAGCAGCTAGCTAGCTTCGCACTCCTAGTAGTAGCTAGCGTTTCTACCTAGAAACTGTCATCTCATTCTCATCTTATCCCCAAAAAAAAAACTGTCATACGCATAAACATTATGGAAAGATTTCTTTTCAGCACTACTTTCATTAGTAATAACAGCTGGTCTTTCAGTTAATAATACTAAGTCAAGATTTAGAACACCTAAGTGAAATTGGATCTGTTCAAACCAATCTGAGTAATTAAGGCCATTGAACTTAACAACAAATGAAACTTGCGAATAAAGAGCAACATGCGCAAATATTGAAAATATATAAGTGTTTACACATTAATGCTTTGAACTTAAACACATAATATATATTTAGATAAAATTCACATAAACTTTAAGCGCATATTGAAGTTTACCTTTGGATACAACAATACACTACAATAAACATAAATAATACTTAACTTTAATTTCACATAATTAGTAATCAAGTACACATTAATTAGATATGTATGCTATCTTTAGATGTACTAAACATATCTAATCAAGCAAATTAATTACTTATAATCATAATCATAGAATATAAAATTAATTAATCAACTTTTAGACGATTCTTAAATATTTTATAATTTATGAATTTTAATATACCCATACAAGAAAATTGTCATGTCATTCGATCATACAATAATTATGAGTATTTGAAATTGAACTTGATTTGACATCTATGAAAACTTTCTAATCTAACCACTTCGGTAACTAACAAATTAAATATGATACAGACATCAAAATCAAATAATGACGTATGTTGTAAAAATAATAGGCATATAAATACTTACAATAATAATCATATATTAAAGAAAAGGAACATGAATTCCTTGAGTTCATTAAAATTGCATGTAAGCCAATAAAATGCAAATAGTTTCAAACATATCAGACATATAATTCATAAGTTTGGTCAGATTAATTCGTCATGGCCAAGTTCTTAAGATTCATAAGCCTATATCAAATTCATAAAACAAAAATTTCATGGCCCAAGCATAATTGAGATATAGTCAAACCTTGACCAAAAAATAACAATAATAATAAAAATAATAAAATATAAAAGCCCATTAGATTCATGAGTAATTCACGTGAACAATGGTTCCCAATTTCATAAATCGCAGGAAAAATTCATACGGCCGTTGCAGCGGAAATATATATACATCACCATAATCTTTAATTGAAAATCACGAATTCTAATTATTGTGCTGATACTAATTGTTGGAATTTTTTATAATTTTCATAAAGCTAATAAATCCTAATTTGCATAAACTTTAATTCTTAAAATTATAAAATATCATGATTTTTACATCATCATAATTAAGAGAAAACATACCTTGATCCATGAGAATTTTTTTTGATGAAATATCGCTGTAAGGAATTAAAAATTAACAAAATTGATTTATCTCTCTTGACCTCTATAGAGTGATTATCCTTTTTATATTGGGTTGAGAGGGGATAAATTTTAATAAAACCATAATTTCTACTTTCCATCAAAGTAGGCAATTAATTTTTAAAATTTCAGCTCATAATTTATTTTATTATTTAAATCCTAAATTATTACTAACTTATAATGTGGCACGCAGGCCACTATAAAATATTCCAACATTAATTTCCGCAAATTTTAGCTAGCTTTCCCTTTTGGGGCGTCAAGCTGGCTTTTGGCTTAAAATTTTCCACGAAGGAAAGCAAAGACACCAAGTCAAGGTCTTCCCATCAAGTGAATTGCTTAAACAACACGGCAATGTAACCCCACTACTACTAGAAAGCTCTTAAATATAATATAAATTAGAATAGAACCGCGCTTCACGCGGTTTTAAAAAATGAATTTAGTATTATCTTTTTTTTATTTTACACTTGATGAAACTGATAAAAAATATAAATTAATTTTTTTAAAGATGAGGCAGCCTTATAAAAAACAAAAAAAAACTATTAACCAGCAATACAAATAAAGAAGTAACCAAGATAAAGAATAAAATGAGAGAATATATTATAGAGTGATTTTATTCATTCCAATTGTGTGTGTACAAAATAAAAAGATGAGCTCTCCTTTTATAGTTACATAATCACTCCATGAAATTAATGAAAAATTATGGATCATAATTCCTTATGAGATAGTGGGAGTTATAGAGAAGCTAAAGGTTGCTAATGGGAGATAGTGGGGAGACTAAGAGATATATGTTATGAACATCTACATTTATTTTAATAAATTCATAACACTCCCCCTTACATGTTCATTACAAAAAATATGCCTCATTAAAACCTTTACATAATTGTTATTATGTAATAACAATCAAATTAATTATGAGAAGATAAAAAGCCAAATTTAAAAGAAAATTTATCTATTTATTAGATAATAGAGAATATACAAAGATAAGAAATGGTGATGCCACATCACCTCCTCAAGTCCTAGTTATATATATATATATATATATAGAGAGAGAGAGAGAGAGAGAGAGATAGATAGATAGATTATATTGTATTATTATTGTTCCATTTTTTGTTGATTTTGGTTGTAAGGAATTAAATAAATTAAATTTTTATTTAGCATTAACAACAACATAACATGTAACAATCTAACCAAATTAGCAAGTAAATAAATCAAATATTAAATATTAAATATTAAATTAATATGAAATAGGGACAAATATTAGTAGAGTGAGTTGTGACCACGAGTGGTATGTATGTTTAACTTTCAAGTGTTATTTTTTTAATTTTAAAAATTCATTTGAGGATCGGTCAAAGTTTTTTGATAAGGCCCTACATTGGGTCTGATTCTTTCAGCCCTAACTCAGTCATTAACTCCTTAAACTGAGGCTAAAGTCATAAAAATTATGGTTAGATCAATTTGGCCAGGCCAATAGTTGGGTCGAGCCTTTCTACCATCGCTAGGAAGAATTATCTGGATGAAAAAATAAATTTTAATTCCTCTAAAATATTAATAATATACTAGTAATTAAATATTTTAATGATTATTCAATTCCATAAAATAGCCAAGACCTTTTTTTCCCCCTTGACTAAAAATGCCAAAAGCAAGTCCACTGGAGGAGCCATCAATGACATTGAGAATTTAAAGACCCGAAGCATTGAGCACGAAAGTTCTTGCCGACAAGAGAAAGAGGTGGTCATGATATTTCCTTGGAAACAGATCCAGTGCTCAGCTCAGTTTGTGCTGAGCACCCGATTAATGGTTAGTAATTATCTTATATAGGTCTTAAGCAATTTCTGACCATTGTTATGGTGCTCAGCACAAACTCAGCAGAGCACCGGATCCTGATCCTATTTCCTTAGTTTTCGTCGGCCCAAATTAACAGAGAGACAAAATATACCACACGAGCTAAACACTTTCCGGATAACCCGGTGAAATAAATTTAGAGATTAAGTGAAAAAACAAATCAAACGAGTTTATTTATTGTCCTACAGAAATGAAAACAACTATTACAAAACCTATATCAATTGCTTTTTGAATCAGGGTTTCAACAGTTTTCTGCCTTGGAAACGCCTTGTAAAGTATTTGATTCAAAACCTAACCATCGCAGTTGAGACGAAACTTATAACAAAAATTACAACATAAAACTCTGAAACTTCATAATTAGCCTATTACTCTAAACTTTAAAGTATATCATTTTAACCATTCAATTCCTTTTGTAAAACTCTTTTTTTTTTTGGTTTCTTTGTTTGTATCTCCCACTGTAATAATGTAAGTTCAAATTCCACCGGGGGGGGGGGGGGGGGGGGGGGGGGCCACGGCAAACAGTTAATCGATGACTTAGAAGACTTGATGATGATCCAAAGCAACAAGCACGGAAATTTCTTGCAGAAATGTGAGACTGAGATCATAAATCCTTTTCAAGCATACTATTACGTACCAAATTCGATTGATGCAAACGTATCATATGGGCAAACGGAGGACATTATAAATATCAAGCAATATAATAACATTCTCATCATAAGCACACTTCCTTTCCCCATAATTAATTCATCACTATCCACAGCAATGACATCGACCATCATGAGTGTTTCTGTTGCCCTTCTCTTTCTTGAGTTGTTTACTTTAGTTACCATGATCAACATCAGCTTCTGCATTGCCAACTCTAACGTGGCTTGCATAGACAGTGAGAGACAAGCGCTTTTAAAGTTGAAGCAAGATCTCAATGATCCTTCAAACCGTCTTGCCTCTTGGAATATTGGTGATGGAGATTGCTGTGCATGGGATGGTGTTGTTTGTAACAACTTCACTGGCCATGTCCTTCAGCTCAACCTCGGAAACCCTGATCCTAATTATGGGACGGGGTCAAAGCTGGTTGGTAAGATAAACCCCTCTTTGGTTGACTTAAAGCATTTGATTCACTTGGACTTGAGCGGTAATGATTTCCAGGGAATTCATATTCCAAAATATCTTGGTTCTCTTCAGAACCTTAGATACCTGAATCTCTCTGGAGCCGAATTTGCAGGAGTGATTCCTCACCAACTTGGAAATCTCTCTAATCTTCACTATCTTGATCTCAGTAAGAATTTTTATGAGTTACAAGTTGAAAGTTTTTCATGGCTATCCGGTCTTTCTTTGCTAGAGCACCTCGATCTGAGTCAGGTTGACCTTAGTAAATCCTCTGATTATTTACTCACGATAAACTCACTCCCTTCTTTAAGAGTATTGAAGTTGTCCTTTCTGTGAACTCCATCATTTTCCTTCATTATCCTCTGCTAATTTTTCCTCCCTTAAGGCCCTCGATCTTTCTGGAAACCATTTTAATAACTCTTTGTTTCAATATAGTAGTTGGGTTTTTGGTCTTCGTAATTTAGTCTTTTTCGATCTTGGTAATAATGAATTTCAAGGTAAAATCCCCATTGGACTAGGAAACTTGACATTTCTTAGACGTCTTGATTTATCTTCTAATGAATTCAATTCTGCAATACCTGGCTGGTTGTCTAAGCTTAATGATCTTGAGTTCCTTTCTCTTAGAGGTAATAGCTTGCAAGGTAAGATTTCATCAATGGGTCTAGAAAAATTGACTTCTATCAAAACTCTCGACCTTTCCTTAAATTATGAGCTTGCAGGGAAGATTCCAACATCGTTTGAACGGCTTTGTAAGTTGACATCAATCGATCTGTCGTATGTCAAATTGAGTCAAGACTTATCACAAGTTTTAGATATTTTCTCTGCGTGTGATGCATATGCACTAGAGTCACTAGTTTTGAGGAGTTGTCAATGTTCAGGTCACTTGACAAATCAACTTGGGCAATTTAAAAGTTTGAACAGGCTTCGACTACATAACAATTCTCTTTCAGGTCCACTTCCATCTGCTTTAGGAGAACTCACATATTTGACATATCTAGATCTTTCCAGAAACAGGCTGAATGGTTCCATTCCATTGTCTCTAGGACAAAATTTAAACTTAGAATATCTAGATTTGTCCAACAACTTGTTGAATGGTTCTATTCCATTGTCTTTGGGAAAATTTTCACACTTAGAGTATCTAGATTTGTCCAACAATAGGATGAGTGGAACACTTTCTGAAAATCATTTTGTCAATCTAACAAAACTGACTTCATTTTCTACATCTGGTAACTCGCTAATCTTGCAAGTCAATCCGAATTGGGTTCCTCCTTTTCAACTCGATGAATTGCTATTGAGGTCATGTCATTTAGGGCCTCATTTTCCATCGTGGCTTCATTCACAAAAGCATTTGTCTGATTTGGACATATCCAACACAAGAATTTCTGATACTATTCCTCGTTGGTTTTGGAATTCCATTTCCCAATATAAGTATTTGAATCTCTCTAGCAACCAAATCTACGGTGAGATTCCAAATTTAGATTTTGATAACCGTCCATTGCCTCTTCTACCTCCCTCATCTGGCATACTTGATTTTTCTAATAATGGTTTTTCGGGGTCCATTTTTCATTTAATATGTAATGGGTTAAAGAGCATTTCTTATCTCAAACTCTTGAAAAATTACTTTTCTGGGGATATACCTGATTGTTGGATGAATTGGCCTGGCTTGGGTATGCTGAATTTAGGTGACAATAACCTTACTGGTAGTCTTCCGGCTTCAATTGGAACTTTAAGTTTTCTTTGGTCATTGAACCTGCGCAATAATAGATTGTCTGGAGTCATTCCTGCGTCATTTCAAAATTGTTCAGGTTTGGTATATCTTGACATGGATGAAAATGAGTTTATCGGGAACATCCCATCATGGATGGGGGAGAGATTTTCTGCATTGTCGATACTCATTCTTCGATCAAACAAGTTTCACGGCTATTTGCCAATTCAACTTTGTCGTCTAACTTCTTTACAAATTTTGGATGTTGCAAACAACAATCTCTCGGGAACCATACCCAGATGCATCAGTAACTTCACTGCTATGGCGACGACGGACTCATCTAATCTACAGAATGCCATATCTTACGTTACAATGATGGATGGGACTGAAGCTGCGCTGGATGCATCAGTTGTGACGAAGGGGTTTATGGTTGAATATGACTCCATTCTGAATTTGGTAAGAAGCATAGACATTTCGAAGAATAATTTCTCGGGAGAAATACCTATGGAACTGACAAATCTTAAAGGATTGCAATCACTGAATTTGTCCCACAATTTTTTCACCAGCAAAATTCCTGAGAAAATTGGTAATATGAAATCAATTGAGTCCCTCGATTTCTCAGCGAACCAACTTTCTGGTGAAATTCCCCAAAGTATGTCAAGTTTGTCATTTTTAAATCACCTGAACTTGTCCAACAATCACTTGACTGGGAAAATTCCTTCAAGCACTCAATTGCAAAGCTTCGATTCATCCTGTTTTGCCGGCAACAATCTATGCGGAGCTCCACTTCCTAATTGTACTGGGAATAATCCTCTTGTACCTGAAGATCCAAATGGAAATGGAAACGAAGATGAAGACGAAGTGGACTGGTTGTTGTATCTAAGCTTGGCACTTGGATTTGTAGTGGGTTTTTGGGGTTTCATAGGTTCTCTACTTGTCAGCAGAAGATGGAGGTACAAGTACTGTCATTTTTTGGATGGCTTTATGGATGAATTTGGCTGCTTTGTAAGAAGATGTTACTAGATCTTTCCGTGCATGTATGTTTGTTGTATTATGTACTTGGGGTCGAGGATGCAATGTCACTCGATCATTACAATAAAAGTAAAGAATTTTAGAAACATTAGATAATTTACAAACATTTTCTCTAAATTAAATTTGTATTTTAGAAAAAAATCTCACAATATTTCGAACACAAACTTAATATTTTTACGATTGGGGTTTGATAATGATTTAATGTTGAATGAGTGAAGGAAATGGTGTTTGGTGCCAGTGATAAAGAGATGAAAAATTAGATTTTTTATGACTGAGTGACTCTATGTGATAGATTATTTAAACTGTATACGGTTAATATAACATAGATGCTTTTAGGCAGAGATCGATTGCTTGTGAATGCCTTTTGTGCTCAAAATGACTCAAGTTCAATTAGTAATAAAAGGGTTAAGAGTTTAATATTTAACGGGGAGGTTTCTTGTTTCCATTCAAACGTAATTAAAGGAAAATATATAACAAACATATTTTTGGGTTATTTTTTGTGAATTAACCTAACAATATGCTCATATTTGTAAATTTCACTAATATGAACTCCTTCAGGTTTGAAAAAGGAATTACATTGAAACGATGTGTCGGTTGATTCAAACGAGTACGGAACAAACACGGCCTGAGAGTTTGGAGATAAACCCTGGAAGCAGAGACATTCAAAGCTAGGGTTTTGCTAATTCTCAAAGACTAAACCGAAGAAGCCAAATCATGACACGACTGAGCACCGAGCAAATTTTGAAGGACAACAAGACTGGCGATCCCAATTCCATAAAATCTCTGACTCTCACTCACAAAGCTCTCTCCGACGTCTCTTCCTTGACCGATTTCAACAACTTGGAGAGACTCGACCTTAGCTCCAACAACCTCACTTCTCTTGAGGTGCCTACCATTCATTCATTTCCCCAACACCCCAGTAACAAATTTACGGCTTTATCATTTCTTGGCATGAAATTTCGTTTTTTTTAATTTTATTTGAAGGGGTTGAGGCATTGCGTGAATTTGAAGTGGCTATCAGTTGTGCAAAACAAATTGCAAAGCTTAAAAGGAATCGAAGGACTCTGTAAGCTCACTGTAAGTGTCATTCCCTTGCTTTGTTCGTGATATTTTACATTTTTTACACTTTTAAATGGTTGCTTATGAGAGATTCTTGTTTTCCCATGAGAAGGTTTCAATGCTTATTGTTACTGGCGATTTGGTTGAAATCTTTTATCCGTTTGTTATTATTGTCCATTGGGACACGTGCTCGATCTAAACTAGTTGTTTGAAGTAGTTTAGGTTTGGAAATGATGAGCTAATTGGATTATTTAAATTCACCTTGTTCTGTCTTTGAAATTCAGGTGTTGAATGCGGGCAAAAATAAGCTTAGATCGATGGATGAGGTGATGTCTGTCGTGAGCTTACGTGCTTTAATTCTGAATGGTGAGATTTAGACCCTAATTGTAGCGCCCTTTTTGTAAGTTGGTGATATGAAAATATGGAAATCAGTTCGTTCTTTAACCTTTTTTTTGGGGTTGGGGGGGGGGGGTGTGGTTGTGCAGACAATGAGATTGTTTCGATATGCAAACTTGATCAGATGAAGGAATTGAACACTCTTGGTACAGATTCTTATTTCTTCATGTTCACACTTCATTGTGTTTGATAAAATCTGTTCCTTGGCTGATGTTTGTTAGTAGATTGACATTACATGCTCTAGCCTATGTTTGTTCAAGTGGTGTTGTCTATATAGAACTTTGGCGAGAATGGGAGAGGAATAAGAGCTGTAATTCTTAGAGATGTAACAATTACATTTTTCTTAGAGTCAATAATTTTTAACTCTATAAATTTTACTTGTTCTAGGATTTGGTTTAAAGGAGTGGTTGGTTAAGGCATGGTCGAAAGACTTTTGAGTAGAGAGCAAACCTGTTTGATTTTGAGGAGATAGCAAACTTGTGTACAATTCTTTTTGATTTTGCATGTTCGTGATTGATGATACTGTGTTCAGATCAAAGCATTATTGGAATTTAAGTTGATTCTTGGGATAAATGTTTGTTTCTCATGCAGTTCTTTCTCGAAATCCAATTCGCAAAATTGGTGATTCTCTGCCCAATATGAAAGCTATTACAAAGGTAAGCAATGCTTTGGTCATTAATTGCCGTTAGCTATTATTTTGAAACTGTTGCTAAGGCTGTTAATCAAGATTGGCTCCAGCTCTCTCTCTCAAACTGCCAAGTCCAGATTATTGGTTCTTCGCTCAAGTCTTGCACAGAATTGAAAGAACTCCGACTTGCTGACAATGACATTAAGGTAAATCATGTACGCAGTGGTCATTTTATGATAGCAGGCTATCCTCAAATTCATTATATTTTTTTTTTGTTTGTTAATATCATGATTGATATTTTGTTCATTTCTTATGTTGTCTTTCTCTGTTTCACTGTCTGAATTGCCTAGACTCTTCCGGCCGAGTTGGCTTTTAATAAGAAGCTTCAAAATTTAGACTTAGGAAAGAACTTGATCACGAGATGGTCAGAATTGAAGGTGAGGCATTGAAATATTTGTTTCTTTTATATTTGTTTTCATCAAGTTTTTTCTATATACTTCGTCACCATTAATAATGGTAACATGCTCGAATAGCAGGTGCTAAAGTCATTAGTCAGTCTGAATAACCTCAATCTACAAGGAAACCCTGTAGCTGAATATGATAAATTGGCAAAGAAGGTAATATCGCAATCATTTTATCATGTTAATCGTCTTTCAAGAACTCTGCTCCTAGCTGGATTAATCTATGTTCAATATTGTTGCAGGTCAAAAATCTATTGCCAAACTTGCGTATATTCAATGCTAGACCAATAGATAGAATCACCAAAAATGAAAAGGACAATATAGTTGATAAAGTTAATGATTCCTCAAATAATGCTGATGACACAATGAAAGTTCATGTGGAAAAGAAAAGAGATGGCACTAGAGAAACAAATGACAAACCCTCAAATAAAGAAATTCAGTGGAGCAAAAGTGATTCTGCAGCAGGGAAGAAATTGAAAAAGAAGTCAAAAGAGAAAGAAGGGGAGCTTGATGCTATTAATGATGCAAAGAACTCTGGAGGCATTGTGCCTGGTCGAAACAAAGATAGCGATCTAAATAGTTCTAGAGATGTTGATATGGAGAAAGATCTGAAGCGGAAGAGAAAGAAAACTAGTGAAAATCTCTCAAACAAAGACATTCAAGTTGACGATGATGATAACAGATTTAAAAAGAAACAGAAGAAACAGTCAAAGGAGAAACAAGGAGAACTTGACATTATTGACAATGGTGAAGCCGCTTTCACGGACCTCTTCTCTGCCAATATTGCAGGAAATCCTGAGTTTGATGGTGACAATATGGTTAATGAAGCTTCTAAATTCAACTCAGTTGATGGCTTAGTTACCACTTCTGCTAAGAAGAAGAAATCTAAAAACAGGGGTATGGGTCTGACAGTTCAATTGTCTCAGGAACCTGAAGTTGGATTGGGTGGACCGTCAACTTGGGGTGATGAGTGATTGATTATACTGTGACGGAGCTGCGTGAATTATTTGAAACTCTTTCAGTTGAGCTACTCTTCGTCTCTTATTGAGTTTGATTATTATTCTTTGACAAGCTTAACTCTCAGGTGTACTCCATAAGTTTTGACGGTGAAACTTGCTTTTCTTTTAAGAAGGTTTCTGATGCTTAACATTCCATTTTGCTTCTCGAGTCCAGCCATCTCTAGTCTTGAATGGAATGTTAGCCTGGGTTGCAACTTAATGCTTGCCATTGCTGCTATGTGCTGCAATTTCACAGTGGCCAAGACCTCAATTATACCTGTATCATCAATGTGGGAGTCGCCCTCGTGTTACACGTTTCTTGGAAGTAAATTTGCTTTAATGATTGTCAATAAGCCAGAACCATAACTGTATGTAGAACAGTCTTGTTTTATCATCCCAACTATGTCGTTGAAATCATTTGGTTTGGCTTTGCTGGTCTCAGTTCATCACTTTGGGTGTGTTTGAATCATAGGATTACAGGGTATTAAAATACAGCTCACAATAACTTAATTCCAAGGTTGTGTTTGTAAAAAAATTGTAATGGGTTAAAGGGGGTATACTAATGCGGAGTCGGGTTTAGCTAATGCGACAATTGCCACATTAGTGTTTTGCTCTTTTTTTTTTAAATAATAATAAATAAATATAATTTTTTTAATTTAATATAATATTAATTTTTATTTTCTTTTATTTTTGCATCATAATTATTAATATAAATTAATAAATTTATTATTTATTATTCATATTTTAATTTTTAATATATTAAAAATATAACAAAATAATGTATTATTTAATTATATAATAATTAATAAATAAAATTTATTAATATTTGACAAGTTACTATAATTAATAATAAGTACTTAAATAATATATAAAAATAAAAATATAACATAATATTACATTATTTAATTATATTATAATAATTAATATATAAAATTTATTATTATTTAACAATTTAATAAAACTAATAAAATTTTAAATAATAATTTAATATAACTAATAATAAATATTTGTATATGAATAAATTTAAATAATATTAATTTAAAATTAATACTAATAAAATAATAATATAAACCATTATTAGATTGTTAGAAAATTTTCAAAATAAATGTGTCTTATGGTAAAGACATGTCCTATTAATTGTGCCTTATAGAAAATGTACTTTTCACTAAATGATATAACTTTTCATGCCAACATTTCACTTAGAGATGCATCATTTCATGGTGACATTTCATTTGAAATGGTGATAGTTCAATTTGGACCATTGATTAAAATCAAATGTAGGTCCAATGGCCATGAATGAAGGGGTATCATGAAATATGATAACCCAAATGAGGGGACACAAGTATATCTATAAATAGGGGTCATGTTTAAGCCATTTAGACATGAAATAAATGATCATACACCCCTCTTTTCTTAGCATTCCTTTCTAGTACGAATTTCAACACAACACACCCATTTTCTTTTGTGCATTTACATTCTAATATATTATTTTCTGCAGGAACAATATATTGTTTCTTGGCAGGCTTGCAACATTCAAGAGTATTCTGGTTTGCTTTCGTTGATGCACAACGCAAGCAAACAAACAAGTGCTTCATTGTATCTTGGAAGCGTATTTGCTTAACCCATGTGCATCACTCAATTGGTGGGGGCAAATAACGTCTTAAGGAAAGCGACATTTGTAACGTGCCTTGAAGCACACAAAATTTCTGCAGTTTCTTCCTACATACAGAGTTAGTTGTAAACACATTACTTTACATAATAAAGTTCCACCATTATTGTTATATTTCTCTACATTTGTCATTCCCCATAAAGTTCAACCTCTAACAATTAGATTATGATATTATTTAGAGATTATTGGATTAAATTATACCCTTCGATCTTTATTTTACACATTATATATTTAGAAAATATTGACAAATAAATGTTATGTTGCCAAAAATGTAAAGTTATAAGATTCAATCTTTATGAAAAATTATGATATTTTTTAACATTTATACTAAAAAATAATGTTAAATTTTTAAAATTTAAAACTTCTATACTTTGTATTTTTATAGGTACTTAAAAATATTATTTCTAAATTAATCACAATAAAATTAATATAGTACAGTGTAACACTAAATATTATACAATATTATTATAATACAATAGTAATTTAATGCAATATAATACAATACACAAAACACATCCTTCAGATACAAACAATGTATCAACGCCTTTTATCCCAATTACGTAATTGTAGCATCACTTTTACATTGAATTGTTTATTTACTAAATTTAAGCCACGTCATGGCAATGAATACCTCGCATCAGAGTACTGAAAGAAAAACAACACAATATTTCTCTTTCTTTCTTTTTAAATAGAATTATTACAAGTGAATTAAAAAAATATTAATTTTTCTTTTAAATAAAAAGGGGTAATTCTTTTTTTTTTTTTCAATGGGGGCTTGAACCCTCGTTAGTCCTACATTGCATTCCCTCTGTCCACACCTTTTTTTTTTTAAAAAAATTAATATTTCAGCAATGAAATTTGCGAAGAATGAAGTTTGGAATCGGATGGGAGATGAATGGATAAATGATAATTCGATTGTTTATATAGAAAAATATGTATTTAATAGTGTTGATAATGAGTCCATTGCACAACGTTTTCAGAATATGAAATCGCGTAGAAAACAATTGTAAATGTGTTATAAAAAATTTTATATATTCAAGTTTCAGTTTTTATATTTTGTTGTTATTTAATTTAGCCATTAGTGAATTATTTTTCTAAATCCGCCACTGGGTGTGGAGATGTGATTAACTGATTTTGGGGACTAAAGTGAAATCAAGTGAGAGTTACGTGGGTCATTGTGCAGATTGCATTCAGTTGAAGGATGTATTTGTAAATTTCTGCTGACGTGGACTGGGTTGTTAAAGTTCGTTATATGGTTTCTGAAAATTTTCCAGGTGAAGCTGGCTTGTAGCATCTGATATATAAGCTCTTTCTCACTCATTTCTTCTCCAATTAGAATAATTCTTCTACACACATAATTCTTGTAATCTTCTCTTCATTTGATTTTGTACTCAGTTTTAATGAATGAAAGAGTGTGAATTTTTCCTTCAAATCTGTTATCTAGTTCTCTGAAATCTTGTTCTGTTTTTCTGCTCTTTACTCCGATCTTTATCAATCTTGTTTCAATTCGATCTTGATTAATTAAATGTTGAAGTGTTGAGTTAGTTCTTGTAATTAGCCATTCCAAAATATAACAAAAAACAATCAAATTGAAACACGCACAGCACACACGACTACGAACAAATCTCTTCTTCTTTTCACACACACAATGCAAAAGCAAAGTGGTAGCTGACAGCACTAATGATCGAAGACGGGACGGTAGACATAGAGGCAGCCCATAGTCACCAATGCAGCCACAATCATTGTCATCGACGCAGCTCGCAGCTCACCCATCGGATCTGCTGTTTTGCGACTGGTTTAAGCTTTAACCTCAATTTGACTGAATTTGAGTTAAGTATAAGACGCACATGAACTTCTTGCATGAGATGGTGACAGTATTTACAAAGTGTCCGCATTAATTTGGTTTTTAAGAATTCTTTCCTCTATTGTTTCTTACAGTATTCGGAGTTATACTTTGTTGCTCTTGCTTGAAAATCTTGTTAAGTTAGTGTAGTATGTGATCCTACCCATTTTACCCTTCAATATATTCTCAGGATGATGTAGTTCGCATATGCACATAGTGAGGGATTCCTCTATTTATAATTAAAAAATTCCTAATTTTTTCTTTCAAGCAAGTTCAATAACGTTTTCGTTTCGTGACTGAACTTTTGAACAAGAGCAGCAGCCTTATGCACAAACATGGCGGGATCAAGCTGGGAATAACAGGAACCAATATGCATACAAATGAATAAACACTAGTACTGTTAGTAGTTTGAGGGCTTCGTGTCTTGACAATTTCTATTCATTGTCTACTTAGCCTACCAATTAGACCAAAGTTAATCTCATGGGCCAATGAAATCTCTTGACCAACTAAATAAGGAAGTCTCTGCTGGACCAGCAGCCCAATTTTTTGTACAATATCTTTGATTCGCAAAACGAATAACTCAATTTCAAATTAAATAAATGGAAAGTGAAAGAACGTAATTTGTTGTCCTTGCACAAAGTATTTTAGGCCTCGTGAAAACTATAAAGAAATTTTTTTCTGGAGAAAAATTTTCAGACAGGCATTAAAAAAATTATATCTAGAATGAAGAATACAATAAGTTCACAATATTGTTAAAAAATATAAATTAATAAAAATTTTATATAGTTAATCAATTAAATCTTCTATTAATTTTTTTCTTAGGTTCTTTAACCATCTTTAATCATAAGTTTTAATATAAATTTTATTTCACTATTTTATTATTATGATATAAAAAGACAAAATTATCCTCATAAAACATGAGTTATTATATCTAATAATTTAGGTATTTAATTTTGCAACTTATAATCTAATATTTTAAAATGAAACTTAATTATTATTTCACTACTCTTATGTGTAAATGACATAAATTTGACAGTCTAATAATTTATATGAGAATTGTACCATAAAGACGTCATGTTAATTTAATTAAAAAATAATAACCATACTAATAAAATAGTATTATAAACAACTAGTTTGGTACAAATTAGAAAAAAATTAAAGTTAAAGTAAATTCTTGATAATTTTACTTCAATTTAAACTTATGTCAAACCAATCTTTATAATCAAATATGTTAAAAAAGTGAATTTATGTACAACTTTTAAAAATAATGTGCAATTTTTATAATTATTTTTTAAAAATTGGTTGGATTTATAAAAAAATGTGGGATGGAGTATCATCACTTTAAAATTATTGAGGTTTCCCATCAAGTAATGTACTAGCTACTTTCTTTTGAAATCAATCATAATGGTTAGAAGTTAAAATTCAAGAATTTGAGCTACAAAGTCAGAGATAGCTTTGACAGCTTTGGCCCTCATCCTGCATTGATAGCTTTGGCTAGCTATCCCCATAGATCAGAACCCAAATTCTTCCATTAAATAACTGAGACTTGAGATCGAATTGAAGTTCAATGTTATGTTACTATCAATTCAAGCTGTCAATAACTAAAATCTGGTTCCAAAAATGTTGTCGTTTTCCTCAGACATGGATGCCATTTGATGATAAACGTGGTCCAATAATGGAAACTGAATATGAAATCAAAGATCAGATTCAACTTCTTAGACTCTTGCTGAATCGTCTGAGGCATAAAATTTTCAATGAGGGAAAGCGAGTTTTAATTATCTTTCAGTGAAAATTTTTGTTTCAAAAGTTTTAGTCATAAAAGCTATGTGTGAATGTGATGACTGTACAAAACATTTTTCCCGAGAGAAAGCAGGCTCGGTTACTTGTTTTCTCTTACTTTGGGATTCTCCATTTTTGGAATCAAACTGTTCTTATTCCATGAGAGCTAAACAAGAAGAAATATAATTTAGAAACAATACTTGAGAGAAGTTTCTCGAACGTGATATCGGAGCTAAAAGTCTCATGTTCAAACTCCACGTGCTCACCAATCAAACTCTTACGCCTGTATTCATTCTTTATCTACTAGCGTTATTTCAATTTTCAAGTCTCGGTCATGTGGTGTTTTTATCTAATTAATTTAGGGTGTATTTAGAATTGAAGTTAGACAACTGTAATTTAAAAAATATATAATTATGTTTCAACCATTTCGTAGTCTAGCATTAATCAAATAAATTATATTGTAAAAGTCTCGTGCCATAGAATTTATGGTAACATACAATTGTCACACATTATTAGCATTGATCAAGAAATGAGTATGTAATATTATTAACAATAATATAAATGTTTAATGAAGGGCTCTTTATTGTTTTTGAGAGATTAAAAAGTGATATTAAAAATTAAAAACTAATTTTGGTATTTGGTAAATTTTTTTAAAAAAAATCACTTACGACAAAATCACCCCATCCTATAGGAAACTTTGAAAATTAAGAAAGGATTAGTTTTTTAAAAATTGATTTTTAGAATCAATTTCATATGTGTCCTTGTAAAGACCTCTTTAAAATCTTTGACAATATATATCGGGGCAAAGTCTTGGTAGGAAATAATCTTGCTCGTAAGGTTGCTGGAATAGGAACAGTCAGTATCAAGATGTTTGATAGAGTAACCAAAGACCTTGAACAAGTTAGGTATATTCCAGACCTTAAAAGAAACCTAACATCTTTGGGGATATTATATCAGTTGGGCTGTAGCATTAAAGCTGAAAATGGTCAAATATAGATTATGGATAAGGGTGCTGCTGTCATTAAGGGAATTAGAAGGAATGGTTTATATTTCTTAGTGGCGCCTTTGTCAAAGTTAGGGGTGAATGCTAGTGTTAGCAGTGATAAGACCAAACTTTGGCATATGAGGCTAGGGTATATGAGTGAAAGAGGTTTGAAAGAACTGGAAAAACAAGGATTATTTGTTCATGATCACATTTCTCACCTTGAGTTTTGTGAAAGGTGTGTATTTAGGAAAACCACTAGGCAAAAGTTTAATTCAGGGAAGCATGAAACCAAACAAACATTGGATTATGTTCATTTAGACATCTGAGGGTCATCACAAGTTCCATCTCATGGTTGAGCAAGATACTTTATTACCTTCATAGATGATTTCTCTTGGAAACTTTGGATTTATGTGTTGAAGCAGAAAAGTGAAGCCTTAAAGAAGTTCAAGGAGTGGACAGCCCTGATGGAAAATCAAGTTGGGAGAAAAGTGAAGAGGCTAAAGATAGACAATGGCCTGGAATTTTGAAACTTGTTAGTTATATTCTATTAAAAATAGTAATACTGAGGTGTCTTGGTGAGCTGGCAAATAGGACCCTTTGGCGGTTAATTCTGTTACAACAAGTTCTACATGCTTATGGATTTAGTGTTTAAGAAGTAGAGTTGGTCAGTTCAACACCTTAAGAAGAGATTTCGATTGGGATTAAGTGAGATTTAGAGAATTTTGTAAAAAAGAGATTTGTTCTATGTTTTCTCAAGATATGTTGTAATCAGTCTTTTTAATAAAAGCTTTAAGCCCTAAGGGTGTTTTCAGCCGTGGATGTAGGTACCTTGGTACCAAACCACGTTATCTTGTTGTGTTACTTTTCTCTGTTTTCTTTATCTTTTTCTCTCTTTCATTTAGTTTTACGTTCTTGATTCTCAATTTCCTGGTTAGAACCATTAGTTACTTGAGCAATTGGTCAAGGTTACTTAGATTGTTGATTGATCAAGATTAAAGAAGGGGTTGTGTTTCATAACAAATAACCAACAGCAAAGGAAATCCAACAAGACTTAGCAAAGCCATATTCAAGTAGAGCATGTGTAACAATCTCATCATAGGCATTGTACAAAGAGCAAGTAGGCATAATAGCCATTCTACGATGAATAAGATTATCCCAGTAGGTATTACATTTGTCGCAGCCCGCCAAAGAAAATTCCTAACCTTATTCAGCACCTCCAAATTCCACAATGCTCTTCAAATACTAGTAGAAAATCACTAGCATTATGAGTTAACAGTTTATAGCAACTACGTACCGAATAAACTCCACAAGGATCATGCAACCAATACCACATATCAGACACTCTATGGTAGCTAAGAGGAATTTGCAAGATCAATTCTTTATCTCTTGAATTAAAAAGATTAGAAACAATCTATAAATCCCATCGTCTTTGGTTTGGCACCATCAAGCTACTCACTTTCGCAAGAACTAGCTCCTCATTTAGATTAGATGAGATAAAGCTATTATTGATATCTGGCAGCCAAGGATCTTGGCCTATTAAAACATTCTGCCCACTTCCAATTTGAATTCGGCTCCCACATAAAACAACATTCTTTACAGATAAAATTGAGCACCACACAAAACTTGGATTGTGCCCCAATTTGGCTTCATTAATATCATATCTCGAATAATAGCGAGCCTTTAAAACTTTAGCAACAAAAGATTCTGGTTTTGTAAGAAGTTTCCAAACCTATTTTCCAAGCAAAGTCACATTGAAAGTATGCAGTTGCTTGAAGCCAATTCCCCCAAAATCCTTCAGTTTACATAAGTACTCCCACTTCATCTAACGAATTCCCTTACCACCACCGCTTTTGCTGCCCCACCAAAAAGAATTCATCACAACTTCCAGCTCCTTATATAAGTCAAGGGGTAGGAGATAGACATTCATGGCGTAATTAGGCATTGCTTGAGCCACTGTTTTCAGTAAGATTTCCTTTCCAGCTCGAGACCAACCTTACAGCCTATGTCGAACTTTGTCCCGAATATAATTAAAGACAACTTTTTTTCTTTTGACCAATATGAGATAGAAGTCCGAGATAAGCTCCATGATCTTCTGTAGCATTAACATCCAGGGTTTTATAAATCTGACTAAAAATACTAGCATTCACATTAACACTAAATGAAACGGTTGATTTAGTGAAATTTACCAACTGACCAGAAGCACATCCATAAATAGCCAAAATCTGCTTAATGATAAAAGCTTCAACCTGATTTGCTCTAAAAAATAGAAAGCTATCATCGGCGAAAAAAAGATGAGACACCATTGGAGCATTTCGAGCAACTCTCACCCCATGAAGCAAACCAAGCCTCTCATGTCTCTTGATCAAATAACTAAGACACTCTGCGCATAAAATGAAAAGATACGGAGACAGTGGATCACCTTAATGTAGACCCCTACTTGGCATAATTGGACCCACCTCCCAACCCTCATGATGCACATTGTAACGAATTGTTGTCACACAAAGCATGATAAAGTTCACGCATTTAGCATCAAAACCCAGTTTAAGCATCATATCCTAAAGAAACCCCCACTCGATCCTATTGTATGCTTTGGACATATCGATCTTTAGAGCAGTGACATCATGTTTTCCTTGCCTCTTCCTCTTCAAAAAGTGCATAATTTTTGTTGAGACAATTATATTATCAGTAATTGCACGACCGGGAACAAAGGCACTATGAGATTTTGAAACAACCGAGTCAAGAACAGATTTCATGCGATTAGTTAGCATCTTGGAGACTATTTTATAAAGCACATTACAAAGTGCAATCAGCCTCATATCTGACAACACCTCAGGCCACTGTTTCTTTGGAATAAGGACAATCGATGTGTTTACTATTTCAATTTTACATTCTAAATTAATTAGATTGGAAATATCGTATGAATAAACAACGGGCCTTATAACAATCAATATGATATCATTCTCTTATGCACATTTCATTTTCTTATGCATGTTTGCTGCTTTGCCATATCATGCCAAAATCAAGAAATTACCCATTTGTAAATCTGTATCCAATTTCTCATAATTGGCTGGCATATTTCTAATATCAGAATCAATTGTTCACTTCGATTTCTCTTGTTTAGACCAATTAAAGTAAGATCTTAAATATGATTTAAAAAAATCATCTCACTATTATGTCTTTATTAATAATTTTGTTTACAGATAATTTAGTAATAAAACTTTCAATAAAAGTATGGGTATGCAGAGGAATTTTGAGGTTCAAATAGCCACAACCTTAATAAAAAAAAATTGTAGGCCATATAACTTTTTGAGTGATGTTATAACTACAAAATTTTATAAAAATTATTTTTATACAAACTAATATGATATAAGAATTAGTTGAATAAAAATATAGAATAATAAAAATAAACTTGGTGATGTATTCGTTTAACTACTCATATAATGTCACATCAATTGGTACAAAAGAATTAATAGTTATAACATTGCCTATTTGCTTTATTCAATCACAATTTTCATACCACATCACTTTATCGTTTGTACATATTTATGCAAAGTTTCTTTTTTCAACCCCTGATTACCTTAATTAAAAAAAAAAAGTTTGGATTAGTTTAATTTTCTGTGTTGGGAGCTATTTGAACTTATTTATACAACTTTTATGTGTTAACTCTCTTTATTTGGACATGTGCATTGTGGGTGATGATATTTTCACCCTACAAATTCAACAAATCCACCCCACTTTTAGAAAATAATTGCAAAAAATTTTCATTATTTTTAAAATTTTCAAATAAAGAAGAATTCAAAAGAATTAATCAATTAAATCTATCTTAATTTATTTTATTGTAACTTATTTTTTTATTATATGTGACTAATAAGATTACTTAAACCTAAATTTAAATTGACTATTTTTAATTAAACTAGCATAATGTCTTTATGAGAAAAATATTCATTAAATTATTAGGCTGTCAAATTTATGTCATTTACATATAAAACATTGAACACCATTAGACTTCATTTAAGAACCTAGATTAAGTCACAAAATTAAGTATCTAAAGTATTAGATACAAGAACGCATTTTTGTTTGGGTCAATGGGTCATTTTATGTCATAAAGCAAAATAATTAAGTAGAACTTATATTAAAGCTACTTTAATGGTTAAAAAAAAGTAAGAAAAAAAATATAAGAACGATTTAATTGATTAATTACATTTTTTTTTTGTTGATTTGTATTTATTAGAAAAATGTGTATTTATTGTAAATATTTTTTAGAAATGGGATGGGTTTATACAAATAATGGGGTGGAAATATCCCACCCATGTAGTATATTGTATATAATATATGACCCCTCCAAAATCATCTTAAATTTTTTTTCCAATTATATTGTCTTTAATGCCAAAAATACCTTTTTTAAAAAAATAATCTCCTTTTTCAAATATTCTCTCTCTACAAAACTCAAAAACACTAGCTTCCAAAAATAAAAATAATCAAATTAAAAAAATAAAAACAAGTTTGAGCAAATTAACTGTATAGATGAGACTACAAAAGAGAGAGAGAGAAAGAGAGAAACAAATTTGACTCAATTAGTTTTGTGCCGGCAGGGGAACTAAAACTGAATTTTATTGGCTTTTCTTTGTTAGCCTATATGGTTATAAATATTGATTTTGATGATAACAAATCACATGTGTTAGTTAAATAAAGATTTAAACAAATCACATGCTTTTATAAACAATATCTTCAATTTGTATATCTACTCTTTAAGAGAGATTTCATTATAATTTTCAATTCCTCATCTTAATTGTAAGTGTTTGAGTGTGTGAGACACTTGAGTGAAGAGATTGAGAAATAATCTCTTTGTCGTAAAGGTTCATTGATACCTTGAAGTCAATTGTAAACATTTAAAGCCTTGGAAGGATTGAAAAGTGAAATCCTCAAGCTTGCATTGCTTGGAGGCGTGGACGTAGACGGGGATTGCCGAACCACGTAAAAATTCGTGTGTTTGTTTCTCTTCTCTTTCACTCATTTGTTATTGTGCTTTTATTAAACTTATTGCTTTCGAATTTATTAAGACATTAGATTGGATTGTTGTGTGGCTTTGTTAGGATAATTTTTAAAGTACCAATTCACCCTCCCCCCTCTTGGGTTGAACACTTGTATTTCATTCTTAAGTTGCAACAAATGATTCAACATTGGCAAATCTTTTTTTTGACTATAATACCATTAGTAAATAGTAACTAAAAAAATTAGCTTTAATTTTTTAATAAATATAAATATAATTTAAATAGTTTAATTTGTCTATTGGTCAAATAATATTAAAATCTTTTAATATACAAAATAATTTTCAAAATATAAATTATTATATATTTTTTAATAATAATTTTTATTTATTATAGAAATTCTAAATAATTCTTTGGGTTCAATAAAATTTACAATTAACAAAATGTATCTAATTTATTAACAATATTAAAATTATTTTATAAAATATTGAAAATAGCTTAAATTTTGATATATTTATTTTAATATTGTGCTTCTATTTATTTGGTTTAATATATTAGAAGATTGTAAAGTATTCAAATATTTTTTAAATATTGAAATTATTTTAAATGTATATATTATACATTTACTTTAATATTTTCTTCAATTTATAATAAAACATTGGAATTAATTTTTTTGAGTTAATAGAGCACCTTAGTCAAAATGAAGTTTTGGTATCCTTATTGAAAATATGAAGATTAGTATGACCATTTCTTAAAATCTTAAACGTATAGGTGCCTTTTTACTCAATGTAATTATAATAAAATAAGAGTTTTAGAATAATTTTAAATGGTGTCAATAGTTCTCACTCGTTTATCACTATAAAAGAGTAGAGTTTTAAAAAAATGGTGAATCATTCTCAAAATTTATAAATCTATTATCCTCTAATTTATTTACCGGGTATAATTATCAGTCAAACATGCAAACAGGTTATCAATCTGCACGACGTAGACAGCTAAATTGATTTTCCTTGAAAATTTTCCAGGAGTCCGCGGGGCTTATGTTAAATGTGGCACAATCTTTCAATCTAATAATGCAATTTGAATTCCAGCTCCCTGGGGGACCAACCCGAAGCAGTTAATTAATGACTTTGAAGATTTGATGTTTGAAAGTGAAGCAGACAGATAAATTTATTTTTCCTTCTTGAATTAACCGCGAGTGTGGCCAACGTATAAGTGAAGTGGCTTAAAGCCACACGTGTCGCAATCTTCCAATCTAATAACGCAAACTGAAATTCCACGTAAGGACCCAACCAAGCAATAAATTAATGTATTTGAAGACTCGATGATCCAAAGTAATGATTTTGATGCTTTCTTCTTCCATATATAATTATATTTGGAATTTAAATCAACCCTTCTCTTCATATGTGCACATTAATAAAATGATAGATATTGCTGACATAAGATGTGCGAGATAATTATTTCCATCAGAAATTACTGTTAGTTGTACCACCTTGATTTTGAGGATAAAATTACTAAAGAAACCCACATTCCCCCGCGCCCCCCCCCCTACCACTTTTGATATTTTTTTGTACGTGGGGCTGGCATAATGATTCGTGTGTCATGTTCGTTGTTATTATTATTATTATTTTTTCTGTTGTAGGGGCTGGCTCACTGACTCGTGTGTCACGTTTATTATCATTAATTTTTTTTTTGTTTTTTAGGGGGCTGGCTTATTAATGACAAGTGTGTCACGTTCATAATTTTTATATGTTAGGGGGTCGGCTTAAGGATGCCTCGTGTGTCACGTTCGTCCACTTTATAATAATAAAAATTGCAAGTCCACTGAGTGTTTTCACTTGTGAAACATTTAATTCCAAATTGAGTATAAATAGCAAGCAAGATGATAACATTTCCCATCAGCACGCTTCCTTTTCTTATCATTAACTGATTTCTATCCACAGCAATGAAATCAACAATGAGTGTTTCTTTTGCCCTTGTTTTCCTTGAGTTATTTGCAATATCTAGCTTCTGCAGTGGCAACTCTGACGTCGGTTGCACAGACAGTGAGAGAGAAGCGCTTTTAAAGTTGAAACAAGATCTCAAAGATCCTTCCAACCGTCTTGGCTCTTGGGTTGTTGATGGAGATTGCTGCAAATGGGCTGAAGTTGTTTGTAGCAACCTTACTGGCCATGTCCTTCAGCTCAGCCTGCGAAATCATTTCAGAAATGATCTCAGATATGCCACAACTGAATATGAAGATTACATGAGGTCAATGCTGAGTGGTAATGTAAATCCTTCTTTGGTTGATTTAAAGCATTTGACTCACTTGGACTTAAGCGGTAATGATTTTCAGGGAATTCGGATTCCCAAATATCTTGGTTCTCTTAAGAACCTAAGATATCTCAATCTCTCTGGAGCCGAATTTGCAGGAATAATTCCTCACCAACTTGGAAATCTCTCTAATCTGCGATGTCTTGATCTCAGTTGGTCGGAATATGCGTTGCAAGTACATAGTTTTTCATGGTTATCTGGTCTATCTTTGCTAGAACACCTCGATCTTAGTCAGATGAACCTTAATAAAGCCTCTGATTGGTTACTGGTGATAAACTCACTCCCTTCTTTAAAAGTATTAAAGTTGTCTGACTGCAAACTCCATCACTTTTCTCCATTGCCCTCTGGAAATTATTCCTCTCTTAACGCCCTCGATCTTTCCCAAAATTATTTTCGTAACTCTTTTTTTCAATACGGCAGCTGGGTTTTTGGTCTCCGTCATTTAGTCATTATGGATCTGAGCTATAATCAATTTGAAGGTCAAATCCCCAACAGACTAGGAAACCTGACGTCTCTTAGACATCTTGATTTATCTGCAAACAAATTCAATTCTACAACAGCTGGCTGGTTGTCTAAGTTTAATCATCTTCAGTTCCTTTCTCTTAGTAGTAATGGCTTGCAGGGTACGATTTCATCAATTGGTCTTGAAAACTTGACTTCTATCAAAACAATCGACCTTTCTTTAAATTTTGAGCTTGGAGGGCCGATTCCAACATCATTTGTAAGACTTTGTGAGTTGACATCAATTGATGTCTCGGATGTCAAATTGAGTCAAGACCTATCACAAGTCTTAGATATTTTATTTGCATGTGGTGCGTTTGCACTAGAGTCGCTGGTTTTGAGCAGTAGTCAAATTTCTGGTCACTTGACAAGTCAACTCGGGCGATTTAAAAGTCTGCGCACGCTTTCCCTAGAAGACAACTGCATTTCAGGTCCACTTCCACCTGCTTTAGGAGATCTTTCATCTTTGACAAGGCTAGATCTTTCTAGAAACATGCTGAATGGTTCTATTCCATTGTCTTTGGGAAAAATTTCACACTTAGAATATCTAGATTTGTCCAACAACAAGATGAATGGAACACTTTCTGAAATTCACTTTGTCAATCTAACAAAATTGACTTGGTTTTCTGCATCAGGAAACTCGCTAATCTTGCAAGTGAATCCCAATTGGGTTCCTGCTTTCCAACTCTAAACATTGCTCTTGATGTCATGTCATTTAGGACCTCAATTTCCATCGTGGCTTCATTTACAAAAGAATTTATCTGTTTTGGATATATCCAATGCAAGAATTTCAGATACTATTCCTCGTTGGTTTTGGAATTCCATTTTTCAGTATGAGTATTTGAATATCTCTAGCAACCAAATCTCTGGTGAGATTCCGGATTTTGACTCTCTACCGCTGTTGAAATCAGTGACTATGGAAAGCTAGCAGCTGACTCAAATGACAAGCTGGCATACCACCTCAGCTGCAGTCAATTGCAATATGAGAATGTTGAAGATGAGATGGATTTGCTCAGCTGGCAAAATGGACATGCAGAAGATCCCCAGTACATATGCATGCAGAAATCACGTTTCTAGAAGCTAAATGTAATTGGCTGTATTCAAGAAATTGTTATTTGGTTTTTTACTCTGCTACCCCTGTGCTAGCTGTTTCTGTATATAAACAAACGTGAGCTTGTATTTTGTTATTCAAGTTTTCACCGTTAATGAAAGATTTGTGATTTATGCTTTCTTGCCATACATAAGCAACTTTTAACTTGGTATCAGAGCAAGTTTGAGCTATGGCAAGCAGTAGCAGTAATGCACAAACGAATGCAAATCAATCACAAATGAACCCAAATGATCAAGAAGAAAACTTAAATCAAAATAGAGAATTAGGGCAAAATGCCATAAACTCAGCAATTATTAATCAATCCCCCACACAAAATATTACCAGCAACACATACATCTTCACAACTCCTATCAAGCTCACTCAAAATAATTTTATGCTCTAGAGATCACAAGTGATTTCCAGCATCAGGGCTAATGAGCTTGAAGGTTTTGTTGATGGTACCCACACTTGCCCACCTAGGTTTTTCACAAATTCAGGACCAAATGAAACCACCATAAACACACTTAACCATGAGTATCAAATCTGGCAAAAACAAGATCATATTTTGCTGAGTTGGTTGCTGTCATCATTGAGTGAGGGAGTGTTGGGTACAGTGGTTGATTGCTATACCTCGTATGAGGTCTGGACAACACTTGCAAATCAGTTTGGTGCCAGAACTAGAGCTAGAATACTGCACCTTATAACTCAAATTCAAACAACCAAAAAGGGCTCCCTAACCATTCATGATTATTACTCCAAAATGAAATCAATGTTGAACCAACTTAGAGCTGTAAGGAATAACATGACTGATGATGACTTTGTCATGTGTGTGCTGGCAGGGCTGGGACCAGAATATGACTCCATAGTCACCAGTATCAACTCCATGCCAAAGAGCCCCTCAATCTCTGAAGTATACGGCATGTTGCTCAGCCAAGAGAATAGAACTGAGCATAACTTGAGCTCATGAGCTATTGAGGCCAACTACACACAAATGAGAAATGAGAGAAGAAACTGGGGTAACAATGACAGATCTGGAAACCAGTATCAACCTGGAGTAGTCTTCAGAAACCCTGGAAATGGAGCTGGAAACAACCAAGGAGGTCAAAACCCTCATGATAAGGGAAAAGGCAAAGCTGTAGCAAATGATGACAGTTCAAACTCAAAAGGACCATGTCAAATTTGCTTGAAGATGGGACATACAGCTACCGAGTGCTGGCATAAGTTCAAGAAGAACTTTGTGCTACAGCCACACAGAAGAATAGAGACAAGAGGTGCATATGTAGCCTCAACTGATGGTCAAAACAGTGGAGCTTGATACCTTGACAGTGGTGCCACCAACTATGTCACAAATGCACTTGGAAATATCAGCATGAGCTCTGAGTATCAAGGTAATGACCAACTTGCTGTTGAAAATGGTAAAAAACTCTTAATCTCCCATATTGGCTGCTCTGTTCTGCCCACTTATGAACCACACAAAAACATTGCACTAAACAACATCCTATATGTTCCTAACATCACCAAAAATCTTATCAGCATTTCCAGATTATTACTTGATAATGAAATTAATGTAGAGTTTCACAAATCTGTTTGTTTTATCAAGGACAAGAAGTAAGGGAAAATCCTGATGAAATGAGTGGCTAGAGATGGATTGTATGAACTGCTGTGCTTACCTGCTCACTTGGGCAAAAGCAAAACTTCAAATGTTACCTGTTTATCTGCATCTTCAGTGTCTGAGTCAATAAGGTCCATTAGTGATCCTATGTCCATGTTATCCTTTAGTTCAAATGGTGTTGAGTCTGCTATTGTTAATGAGTCTAATATAACTGGTGAGTCAGGTGGCAGTATTTTAAAAGCTATAGAGGAGATTGACCTTTGGCACCTTAGACTAGGACATCCCAATGTTGTTATTTTGAAAAATACTCTGTTGTCCTGTAATCAATTGAGAAGAAATAAAAATGTCATTCCTTCATTCTGTAGTGCATGTCAATATGGAAAGCAATCAAAGCAGCAATTTAAGAACACTGAAACCAAACCACATATGCAAGCTGAACAAGGCACTGTATGGATTAAGACAAGCTCCCAGAGCTTGGTTTGATAAACTGAAGGGTGCTCTACACTCCTGGAATTTTGAAAATTCCAAGTGTGACACATCACTATTTTTCAGAAGAATAGAGTCAGGCATAATTATTATGCTCATCTATGTTGATGACATAATAATCACTGGAAGCAACTGTAAAGATATTGAAGAAATGGTAGTGAAGCTAAGCAAAACCTTTGCCTTAAAGGACCTTGGTGCTTTGAACTTTTTTCTCGGGATACAAGTGGCCAGAATCCATGACACCATCCAGCTTTCTCAAACAAAGTATATTCAAGATCTGCTAACCAGAACAGAAATGGCAAGCTGCAAAGGAATAGAGACTCCTTTCAGTACCTCTGTGAAGTTAAGAAGAGATGAAGGAGCAAGATTTCATGACCCTACACTCTACAGAAGTGTCATAGGAAGCCTACAATATGCAGTGCTTACAAGACCTGAGCTGGTTTTCTCTGTTAATAAACTCAGCCAGTACATGTCTGATCCTAGACAGCCACATTGGATTGCATGCAAAAGGATACTGAGATACCTCAAGAGCACAATGAACATGTGCTTAAGATTCAGAAAATCAAAACACCTTGACATCACTGCCTATACTGATGCAGATTGGGCAAGTGATCCCGATGACAGGAGGTCAATCAGTGGTTACTGTGTATATTTGGGAAATAACTTGGTGGCTTGGAGCTCAAGGAAACAAGGTGTAGTTGTCAGATCCACTGCAGAGTCTGAATACAGAGCTATGGCTCTATGTAGTGCTGAAATTACTTGGATAAATTCATTGCTCAGTGAGCTGAAATTAAAGGTTGAAGGAGTTCCCTTGATTCTAAGTGACAGCACTAGTGCAACAGCTATAGCTGCTAATCTTGTATATCACTCAAAAACCAAGCACTTCGAAATTGATCTACATTTCATCAGAGACAAAGTTATAAAAGGTGAAATATAGATAAGCTACATTGCCAGCAAGGACCAAACTGCAGATGTTCTAACTAAGCCACTACCACATTACAAACTCAACCATTTCAGAAGCAAACTCAATGTCATTGACAGGACCTTGTGTTTAAGAGAGGGTGTTGAAATCAGTGACTATGGAAAGCTAGCAGCTGACTCAAATGACAAGTTGTCATACCACCTCAGCTGCAGTCAATTGCAATATGAGAATGTTGAAGATGAGATGGACTTGCTCAGCTGGCAAAATGGATATGCAGAAGATCCCCAGTACATATGCATGCAGAAATCACGTTTCTAGAAGCTAAATGTAATTGGCTGTATTCAAGAAATTGTTATTTGGTTTTTTACTCTGCTACCCCTGTGCTAGCTGTTTCTGTATATAAACAAACGTGAGCTTGTATTTTGTTATTCAAATTTTCACCGTTAATGAAAGATTTGTGATTTATGCTTTCTTGCCATACATAAGCAACTTTTAACTACCGCCCCATACACCTGCTTTAAGGCCCATACTTGATCTTTCCAATAATTCTTTGTCGGGATCCATTATCCATTTCATATGCAACGGCGAGAATAAGTCACACAGCATTTATTTTCTAAAAGTCTCAAAAAATAATTTTTCTGGGGACATTCCTGATTGTTGGATGAATTGGCCTAACTTGCATGTGTTGAATTTAGGTAACAACAACTTTAGCGGCAGCCTTCCGATCTCAATGGGAACTTTAAGTTCTCTTTTGTCATTGAACCTTCGCAATAACATATTGTCTGGACTAATTCCTGAGTCATTTAAGAATTTTTCAAATTTGGAAGTACTTAACTTGGGTGACAATGAGTTTGTCGGCAAGATTCCAACATGGATGGGAGAAGGATTTACAAGTTTGTTGATTCTCATTCTTCGATCAAACAAGTTTGATGGCTTTTTACCGATTCAACTTTGTCGTCTAACTTCTCTACAAATTTTAGATGTTGCAAATAACAGTCTCTCAGGGACCATGCCGGGATGCGTTAATAACTTTTCTGCTATGGCAACAATTAACTCATCTCATCAGAGTAATGCTATGTCCTACTTTGAAGTAACAGCCTACGACTATGAGGTTCTGGAGGATGCATCAATTGTGATGAAAGGATCTATGGTTGAATATAACTCCATTCTTAATTTGGTAAGAATCATTGATGTTTCCAAGAATAATTTCTCAGGAGAAATGCCTATGGAACTGACATATCTTAGGGGATTGCAATCATTGAATTTGTCCCACAACATTTTTACTGGGCAAATTCCAGAGAATATTGGTAATTTGATATCAATTGAATCTCTTGATTTCTCAACGAATCAACTTTCTAGTAAGATTCCTCAAAGTATGTCAAAGTTTGTCATTTCTGAATCACTTGAACGTGTCCAACAATCTCTTGACTGGAAAAATTCCTTCAAGCACTCAATTGCAAAGCTTTGATGCATCCTGTTTTGTTGGAAACAATCTCTGCGGACCTCCACTTCCTAATTGTACTGAGAACAATGCACGTGCACTTGAAGATCCAAACGGATATGCCGAGTAAGATGAAGATGAAGTGGACTGGTTGTTGTATGTAAGCATTGCAGTTGGATTTGTGGTGGGTTTTTGGTGCTTCATAGGCCCTCTACTTTTGAACAGAGGATGGAGGTACAAGTACTGTCGTTTCTTGGATGGCTGTATGGATAGATTTGGCTGCTTTGTAAGTAAATTTTAATAGATTTCTTCATGTTTGTACGTACTCTGTTGTTTCATGTATTTTTAACAAGAAATGAATTACTTACACAATAAAGGGGAAGGATTGGACATTGGAACCCTCTAAAATTATACAATTTTTGACACCATGTTTCAACCATTAGATCAATCATGGTTACCATAGGTCGTGATTAACTGAATTTTATGCTAACGTAAATTAAATTTTAGAACCCAATCAGATAGCTGTTAACCTAATGGTTTAGTTTTACATAAAATTTATGTTTCTTTGTCTCAAAAGATGAAGAAAATTAAAAAAAAAAATTACCATGATATACAAGTCTTACACTCTTCCATTGGGGAATAAAAAGCTTTTTGCTTCTATAGAATGCAGAAATGTAGAAACTTACATTTAAATATTTTGCCCATATTCTCACAAACAACTTTGACTATTGACATCCCAGTACAAATGACTACTGACAATTCAAATTTATCAACTCTATCGTGCTAAAAGCCCCTAAACTGTGAAAGTACTTGAAACTCAGATGGTTCCATATCATCCATCATTACATTTTTTTTGAAGCACTTATCATCTCGTGGTATGCAATGGAAAGTTTGGTATAAGATTGGAAGACATGCCTGATAGTTGCCTATAAATCTCTGTGAAGTTTACGTTTAATCAATCAACTTTACTTTTGAGCCACTCAGGAAACTGAACTATTCTTTGCAAAGCTTTTTGTGTAAAAAATGTGAGCTTTATTCTTTCTAGAAGAGATGGAATTCTAGAAGAGATGGATTTGCACGGTCAAAAAGAAAGAAAAAATTGAATTTGGTTGCAGCAAAGTTTGAAGGAAGCAAACAACTTTGACAAGGAAGAAGAAAAAGGTTTTGAAGAAGCCACGAGAAGAATAAAGAAAATATTAAAATAATAGCCAATTTTGGCTATATAAAGGAAGCTCCCATTTTTGGTTTTTGTATCTAATCCTCGGTTTCTTTTCTTCATTCAGAGAGTATTTCTTTGGGGTGTATTTGGGGTTTAGTGAGAGAAAATTATTTCTGAGAGTGTGGTTGTAATAATTTTCCACATAGTGAATATTTTTTCTCTGGTTGTCTTTTTGACAACGGCCGTGGTTTTTCTCCGGATTTGGAGTTTTCCACGTAAATCTTGTGTTGTGTGATTGATATATTCTCTATTTAATTTTTCTTATTAATTTATTGCTTGATAAATTGCTTGGAGAGATCTTGGGAGGAAACTCAATTTCCTAACAGTGGTATCAGAGCCATTGATTGAAGTTTTGGTGTCGGGGCACTGTTCACGCATACGGTACTGTTCACGTATACGGTACTATTTACGTGAAGCAGTGGGAGCCAATCCAAACAATCCGTGGTGAAGAGTAAAAGCTGATCTGCAAAGCAAATATGTCAGGATTGAAATTTTCAAGTCCGGTGAAATTTGAAATAGAAAAATTCGATGGGAGAATTAACTTTGGCTTGTGGCAAGTTCAAGTCAAAGATGTGTTGATTCAATCTGGGTTACACAAGGCATTAAAGGGGAAGCCATCCCCTGCTTCCAGTAGTGGCTCTGGAAAAACTATTATAAGTGATGAAGATTGGGAAGAATTAGATGATCGAGCTGCAAGTGCCATACGACTGTGTCTAGCAAAGAATGTTCTTGCAAATGTAGGAAAAATTCCTGCAGCGAAAGAACTTTGGGAGAAGCTAGAAAAGTTGTATCAGACAAAGAGCATCTCAAATCGATTGTACCTGAAGGAGCGATTTCACACACTGCGAATGGCTGAAGGTACAAAAATTTCTGATCACCTCAGTGTTCTCAATGGTATTGTGTCAGAACTAGAAGCCATTGGAGTTAAAATTGAAGATGAGGACAAGGCGCTTAGGTTACTATGGTCACTTCCAACTTCTTACAAACACTTGTTACATACTTTGATGTATGGGAAGGAGACAGTAGATCTTGAAGAAGTTACTAGTACTTTACTCTCAGAAGAAAGAAGACTGAGTAGTGAAAGTACTAAAACTACAGATGTCTCAGCTTTGGCAGTTGTAGGGAATTGGCAGAAAGATAAATCTAAGAAGAAAGGAGTCTGCTGGGGGTGTGGACAATTAGGGCACTTAAAAAGAGATTGTCATAGTAGAAATGGAGCAGGATCGGCAAGTGGCTCCAGATCAGATACTGATAGTATTGCTAGTGGTAAGTCTCTCATCATCGTGGGAGACGATGATCCCTTGTAAAATAGATGATGATGACATCCTCATGGTATACCGCTAGTACCATGAAAGGGGATGTTTGACTACTAGCGGGTCCACAAGATTTACACACAAGGCATGGTTGGCGTTAATGCAGGGTGTGTGGTGGAATTTATGTCGATGGCTGATGAATTTCCAGGAAAGCCAACATGGAAGTTGCACCATAAATTTCAGCAGGTTATTTCGACATGTGCCGATGTAAAATTCTTACAATTGGTAATTAATTCTAAGTGGTATATTCTTTATGGTGGAATATGATAATTCTCTATGACGAGGATTATGACTAAGGTGAAAATAGTAAGGTTGGTGTGGAGATTGATTGGTTCTTAATCAAATCTCCAAGTGGGAGAATGTAAAAAATGTGAGCTTTATTCTTTCTAGAAGAGATGGAATTCTAGAAGAGATGGATTTGCACGGTCAAAAAGAAAGAAAAAATTGAATTTGGTTGCAGCAAAGTTTGAAGGAAGCAAACAACTTTGACAAGGAAGAAGAAAAAGGTTTTGAAGAAGCCACGAGAAGAATAAAGAAAATATTAAAATAATAGCCAATTTTGGCTATATAAAGGAAGCTCCCATTTTTGGTTTTTGTATCTAATCCTCGGTTTTTTTTCTTCATTCAGAGAGTATTTCTTTGGGGTGTATTTGGGGTTTAGGTGAGAGAAAATTATTTCTGAGAGTGTGGTTGTAATAATTTTCCACATAGTGAATATTTTTTCTCTGGTTGTCTTTTTGACAACGGCCGTGGTTTTTCTCCGAATTTGGAGTTTTCCACGTAAATCTTGTGTTGTGTGATTGATATATTCTCTATTTAATTTTTCTTATTAATTTATTGCTTGATAAATTGCTTGGAGAGATCTTGGGAGGAAACTCAATTTCCTAACATTTTGGGCTTCAAAATATTTCAGAATCAAGGTGAAATATTCCAAGAGATCACTAATATGGGTAATTTCAGTCACATGAAATTCCCTCGTTTTCCGGAAAAACAAATTGCAAGTCTTCGTTGTCTCTGTAAACTTGAACAAGAGCAGCAGCCTTAAACATGGCTGGAACAATCTGCGAAGATCAAGAACCAATCAGCAAATTAATAAACATATGCTTGTAGTTTGAGGGCTTCATGGTCAATTTGACAATTTATGCAAACAGCTACAGACAACACAAAAAATTATTTTAATTGCTATCTGGAAATCAAAGAGGTCATTGGCGAAATACTGATGAGACAGAACCCACGAACCATATGTTGTGGCCGGGATCACGAGCCTTGGAGATGAAATAGCAACGCTGTTTCCCTTGATTGATCTCTCTAGCACGTCGTTAGGGTACTCACTTGTTATTCCAATTCTAAAAAAGGAAAGTAAATGTTCGTTATGTTCCAATAGCCAAAATGTATATCATGCATGCGTCTAATTCGGGTGCAAGGTGCAGGGCTGGAGGAACTAGGCTTTGGAAGGGGACGGGTTGGGCTCAGTTTTGTAAAATGAAGGGTCCTAGCCCTTGAAACGCCTGACCCTACAAATTAGGGTTGTACTCGGAATTTATCCGAGCCCCAACATATTTTTATTCTTGTTTTTTAATTCTTAAATAGTTCTTTTATGTTAAAAAATAAAGCATGCAAATTAAATAATTGCATGAGATAGCTAGCATGCATTGCATGACAAAGTTGGCACTGATTGACAAATTTGTCAATTTGGCCAAGTCAAATTGAAGCCGTGTGGTAGGTGAGCAATGCTTCCTATAAATTGACGGGTCATTGTTCATTTGTTTTCATCCAAAAAAAATTGTGAGATCAAAGTTCATTTAAGTGAGTTTTAGAGGAGGATTTCCTTGGATGTTAAGGGGATCTGTTTGTGTGTATTGGGTATTAGGTTTTGAGAGTTTTTCTCATTTTTGTAAATTCTCATTATTAATAAAATTATTTTCCAATCTTTGCCTGTGAACATAAGCTTTACGTCGAACCACGTAAATTATTATGTCATATTTTTTTGTATTAATTTATCACCACATTTATATTTCTCCAAAGTCACAATTACTGTAATATTAGTAATTGTTCAACCACATGCTTCCGCAACATTTTAGAATAAGGCTCCAATTCTTCTTCTTTTTTAATTAATAATATTATTTCATTTTTTTGTTGATTTTGGTTGTAAGGAATTTAATAAATTAATTTTTTATTTAGCTTTAACAACAATACAACATGTAAAATCTAACCAAATTAACAAGTAAATAAATCAAGTACAAAATACACATCTATGGTGTGTATGTTTAACTTTCAAGTGTTATATTTTTTTAATTTTAAAAATTAATTTAAGGATCGAGTGTGAGTCTTTTGATAAGGCCCTACATTGGGTCTGATTCCTTGAGCCCTAACCCAATTACTAACTCCTTAAGTTTGGGCTAAAGTCATAAAAATTATGGTTGAATCAATTTGATCAATGGTTGGGTCGAGTCTTCCTAACATCCCTAAGATGAATTATCTTGATAAAAAGATAAATTTTAGTTTTTTTAAAATATTAATAATAGACTAGTAATTAAATATTTTAATGATTATTCAATGCCATAAAATAGCCAAGACCTTTTTTTCCCTTAACTAAAAATGCAAAACGCAAGTCCACTGGAGGAGCCATAGAAATCATTGACATTGAGAATTTAAAGACCAGAAGCATTGAGCACGAAAGTTCTGGCCGACAAGCGAAAGAGCTGGTCAAGATATTTCCTTACTTCTTGTCGGCCCAAATTCACAGAGAGACAAAATGTACTATACGAGTTAAACACATTCCGGATGACCCGGCGAAATAAATTTAGAGACTAAGTAAAAAAAACAAATCAAACGAGATTATTTATTGTCCTACAGAAATGAAAACTATTACAAATGAAACGCCTTGTAAAGTATTTGATTCAAAACCTAACCATCGCAGTTGAGACGAAACTTATAACAAAAATTACAGTATAAAACTCTGAAACTTCATAATTAACCTATTACTCTAAACTTTACAGTATATCATTTTAACCATTCAATTCCTTTTTTAAAACTCTTTTTTTTTTTTTTTGGTTTCTTTGTTTGTATCTCCCACTGTAATAATGCAAGTTCAAAGTCCACCGAGGGGCCACAGCAAACAGTTAATTGATGACTTAGAAGACTTGATGATGATCCAAAGCAACGAGCACGGAAATTTCTTGCCGAAATGTGAGACTGAGATCATAAATCCTTTTCGATCATACTATTACGTACCAAATTCGATTGATGCAAACGTGTCATATGGGCAAACGGAGGACATTATAAATATCAAGCAATATAATAACATTCTCATCATAAGCACACTTCCTTTCCCCATAATCAATTCATCACTATCCACAGCAATGAAATCAACCATGGGTGTTTTTGTTGCCCTTCCCTTTCTTGAGTTGTTTACTTTAGTTACCATGATCAACATCAGCTTCTGCATTGGCAACCCTAACGTGGGTTGCGTAGACAGTGAGAGACAAGCGCTTTTAAAGTTGAAGCAAGATCTCAGTGATCCTTCAAACCGTCTTGCCTCTTGGAATATTGGTGATGGAGATTGCTGTGCATGGGATGGTGTTGTTTGTAACAACTTCACTGGCCATGTGCTTCAGCTCAACCTCGGAAACCCTAATCCTAATTATGGCACGAGGTCAAAGCTAGTTGGTAAGATAAATCCCTCTTTGTTTGACTTAAAGCATTTGATTCACTTGGACTTAAGTGATAATGATTTCCAGGGAATTCAAATTCCCTCGTATCTTGGCTCTCTTAAGAACCTTAGATACCTAAATCTCTCTGGAGCCGAATTTGCAGGAGTGATTCCTCACCAACTTGGAAATATCTCTAATCTTCAATATCTTGACCTTAGTAAGAGTTATTATGAGTTACAAGTTGAAAGTATTTCATGGCTTTCTGGTCTTTCTTTTCTAGAGCACCTCGATCTGAGTCTGGTTGACCTTACTAAATCCTCTGATGGTTTAGTGACGATAAACTCACTCCCTTCTTTAAAAGTATTAAAGTTGTCCTACTGTGAACTCCATCACTTTCCTTCATTACCCTCTACTAATTTTTCCTCCCTTAAGGCTCTCGATCTTTCTGGAAACCATTTTAATAACTCGTTGTTTCAATATAGTAGTTGGGTTTTTGGTCTTCGTAATTTAGTCTTTTTCGATCTTAGCGATAATGAATTTCATGGTAAAATCCCCAGTGGACTAGGAAACTTGACGTTTCTTACACATCTTGATTTATCTTCTAATGAATTCAATTCTGCAATACCTGGCTGGTTGTCCAAGCTTAATGATCTTGAGTTCCTTTCTCTTAGAGGTAATAGCTTGCAAGGTACGATTTCATCAATGGGTCTAGAAAAATTGACTTCTATCAAAACTCTCGACCTTTCTTTCAATGTAGAACTTGGAGGGCAGATTCCAACATCATTTGTAAGACTTTGTAAGTTAACATCAATAGACGTCTCATATGTCAAATTGGGTCAAGATTTATCACAAGTCTTAGGTATCTTCTCGTCATGTGGTGCATATGCACTAGAGTCACTGGTTTTGAGCGGTTGTCACATTTCTGGTCACTTGACAAATCAACTCGGGCAATTTAAAAGTCTGCACACTCTTGAATTGAGAGATAACTCTCTTTCAGGTCCCCTTCCGCCTGCTCTAGGAGAACTTTCATCGATGACAAACTTAGATCTTTTCAATAACGCGCTGGATGGTGCTATTCCAGTGTCTTTGGGACAATTATCACACTTAGAACTTCTGGATTTGTCCAACAACAGGTTGAATGGAACTCTTTCTGAAATTCACTTCGTCAACCTCACAAAATTGACCTCATTTTCTGCATTTGGAAACTCGCTAATCTTCAAAGTCAATCAGAGTTGGGTTCCTCCTTTTCAACTCGAAAAACTAAGATTGAGGTCATGTCATTTAGGGCCTCAATTTCCGTCGTGGCTTCGTTCCCAAAAGCATTTGTTCATTCTAGACATATCCAACACAAGAATTTCAGATACTATTCCCCGTTGGTTTTGGAATTCCATTTCCCAGTACGTGTACTTGAATCTCTCTACCAACCAAATCTATGGTGAGATTCCAAATTGTGACCGCCCATTGCCTCTTGTACCTTCCCCGGGTCTACTTGATCTTTCCAACAATGCTTTGTCAGGATCCATTTTCCATTTAATATGTAAGAGGGAGAATGAGTCGGACAACATTTACGTATATCTCAAACTCTCGAAAAATTATTTTTCTGGAGATATACCTGATTGTTGGATGAACTGGCCTAACTTGCTCGTGCTGAATTTAGGTAACAACAACTTTTCTGGTAGCCTTCCTATCTCAATTGGAACTTTAAGTTCTCTTGAATTATTGAACCTTCGAAATAATAGAATGGTTGGAATAATTCCTGTGTCAATTCAAAATTGTTCAAATTTGAAAGTACTGGACATGGGTGAAAATGAGTTTGTTGGCGACATTCCAATATGGATGGGAGAAAGATTTTCAGGTTTATCGATTCTCAATCTTCGATCAAACAAGCTTCATGGGTCTTTGCCAATTCAACTTTGTCATCTAAATTCTCTCCAAATTTTAGACGTTGCACATAACAGTCTCTCAGGGATCATACCAAGATGCATCAATAACTTCGCTGCTATGGCGGCAGCGAATTCATCTAATCAAGATAATGCCATATCATATATAAGGGGAGGCGTCTCAGATGTCTTTGAGGATGCATCAGTTGTGACGAAAGGGTTTATGGTTGAATATAACACCATTCTTAATTTGGTAAGAATCATGGACATTTCCAATAATAATTTCTCAGGAGAAGTACCAAAGGAACTGACAAATCTTATGGGATTGCAGTCATTAAATTTTTCCCACAACCTTTTTACGGGAAAAATTCCAGAGAATATTGGAAATATGAGATCAATTGAATCCCTCGATTTCTCAATGAACCAACTTTCTGGTAAAGTTCCTCAAAGTATGTCAAGTTTATCATTTCTGAATCACTTGAATCTATCCTACAATAACTTGACTGGGAAAATTCCTTCAAGCACTCAATTGCAAAGCATGGATGCATCCAGTTTTGCTGGGAACAATCTCTGCGGAGCTCCACTTCCTAATTGTCCCGAGAAGAATGCTCTTGTACCTGAAGATCGAAATGAAAATGGAAACGAAGATGAAGATGAAGATGAAGTTGACTGGTTGTTGTATGTAAGCATGGCACTTGGATTTGTGTTGGGTTTTTGGTGTTTCATGGGCCCTTTGCTTATCAACAGAAGATGGAGGTACAAATACTGTTATTTCTTGGATGGCTGCGTCGATAGATTTGGATGCTCTGTAAGAAAATGTTACTAGAGTTTTTCATGTTTATCAGTGTTTGTTTTATGCTTTTTCTATTAAATTGTTGTTTAATGTCCTCTAAACAAGAAATGAAGTATTATACAATAAAGCGGCAAGATTGGACCATCTAAAATTAGACACATTTTACGCTAAATCAGAGAGCTATTCTAATAAATCGATCCATACTCATCCTGTATTGCTTATCAAGAACAGTTTGGGATTGTTTACAAACCTATTATTTAGCAAGACTTCCTTTTATGTCAAAAAAAAAGGGAAAGAAAAGCATCTTGAACAAGCATTATAATCTTCTATTTTGATTCAAGTTTTGCTACAAACACTGCAATCATTCCCTTCCTAAATGATACATGATTTTGAGTACAAACTACATAGTTAAAGCAGACAAAAACCGTGAAAGCATTACAAACTCAGATGGTTCTATATCATCCATCAGAACAATTTTTTTGGGCAGTCATTATCTCATGGCAATAAAAAGGTTGGATAAAAGTTGGAGTTTGGAAGACATGCCTGACAGTTCCCTACAAGTTTCTGAAGTTCAACTTTAACCAGTCAACTTTGCCTATAGAGCCACCCGGGAAAATGAATCATTCCACTTAGACTTTTGGGGTGCTTTTTCCACTAGAAGCTTGATGGTAGCCTGCAGAAATTAGTCTTTGGGAACGCCTTCTGCTTCAAAATATTTCAGAATCAAAAGAAATACTCCAAGAGCTAATATGGATAATTTCAGTCACTTGAACCTTCCTCATTTTCTGGAAAAACTAATTGCAAGTCTTCGTTGTCTCTGTAAACTTGAACAAGAGCAGCAGCCTTATATACAAACATGCCAACCATGGCTGGAACAATCTGCAATAAACAGGAACCAATGGGCAAATTAATAAACACAACTTATGTTAATAGTTTGAGGGCTTCATGATTAATTTGAAAATTTATACAAACAGCTGAAGACAACAATAAAATTCTTTTAATTGCTACCTGGAAATCAAAGAAGTCATTGGCAAAATACCGATGAGACAGAACCCACAAACCATATATTGTAGCCGGGATCACAAGCCTTGGAGACGAAAGAGCAAGGCTACTTCCCTTGATTGATCTCTCTAAGAAGTCCTTCAGGTCCTCGCTTCTAATTCCAATTCTACAAAAGAAAAGGAAATGTTTGCTTAATCAAGGGGGAGACAGAGAATAACTTAGCTACAACGGCGCCATTCGGGGAAGAAAAAAAAATGCAGAAGCTTTAATATGTACTTCTTGGACTTCTTACACATGAAAATCTGAGGAACCATGTCCTTGGACAGCCGGTCTGCATGTTGGTATAAGAGCTGAAGGTACAAGCAACTGCACTGGAAATGAAGTTTGTTAAACTATCAGAATTAGGATCAGTAATAAGAACAGATGGTCTCCTGCTGTTACTAAACCTTTTTTCGGTTTTCTATCAAAAAATGTGCTAAAAGCACTACTCGGAGTTTTTTACTTCCCTAAACTAGAAAATGAGCGAGATCTTTAAATTTTCTGAGATATTTGGAGTACCAATTAGACCACACAAAGATAATTCCTCCACAGCGAAAACATTCAAGGGAGTTCACTAAATCAAGAATATTTGATAGAAGACATCAACCCCATGGGCCATTTCTCCAGCTATTGATTTTTTAGGCCAAAAACTCCTGTGGATGACTAACAGTAATTTTCTATAGAAACTTTGCATATCACATTATCATGGTTTCCTTGCATTATAATATCGTTATACACTTATTTTTACATTATAGGCAAGTAAAAATTTGGATGAAAAAGTTTTCTGTCGAAGTAACTGAAACAGCAGAATCTACCATTCTTTTCGACAACTGATTGCAGTACTTAGTATTGTTATTATTCATAAACCTTCCTTTTGAGTCGTAGCTCAAAATCTAGGACTCAGCACTGAGCTTTGATTTTGAAAACTGGCTCATCAAGGTATTATTTGACAAATATTATCCTTAGTTAAAATAGATCAACTTACCCAGTGATTTGGAATGCTAAAGACCCTAGTAAAGTTCCACTTTTTGTTTGGTCCTTGGCTCTAGGTAAACTATGCTATTCAAAGATGGAATCATAGTGTGTGCTTGTCCTTCTTGGTGTGTCATGTGCAAGAGAAATAGCAAAAGAGCAGATCATTTGTTTTTGCATTGTCACAATGCCGTTCATTGTTTCAGGCAGCTAGAATTTCTTGAGTGATTCCAGCTTCTAGCATTTCTCAGCTTTCAGAGATTATTGATGCTTTTGGGAAAGGTAAAAAAGCTAGAGTGTCGTGGAAATGTTCAGCTCTGGCCACTTTTTGGGTGATCTGGCTTTAAAGAAATTAAAGATTGTTTTTAAGATTCTGAGGAAGACATCATCTTTTTGTGGGAAAGAGTGGGATTACTAGCTTTTCTTTGGGCATCATTAACAAAGGAATTTCAAGATTCTTTTTTATTCTTCATTCATCTAAACTGTAAGGGGTGTTGGCTTAATTCTGTGCTTTTGAGCTTGTTTTTGTTGTTAGATCATTTATTCATTTAGATCCTATACTTTTTTGGTCATCTGATCAGCATTGAACAGCATGGACTTTTTGTGATCTTTAGGGGTTCTTTATTTGCGGACTCCTTGTTCACTTTCTGTACATGTTTTTCTTCTCAATACAAGTTTCTATGTTTTCTATCAAAAAACACTATATATAAATAAATGAAAAATAAAAGATCAGCTTACCTGAAAAGAACCCCAATCATATAGCTAAAAGCCACCTGTAAAATTAATAAGGTCATTTCTATATAAAACCAAAATTTACAATATTTCACGAATATCTTACTTTACATTTAAAGAAAGTACATGAATCCATTCAATAAAGTAGAATAGGGAGAGAGAAAAAAAAATTGCCTACTCTGCCGCAATTTGTACAGTCAACTACTGAAAATAGATGAAAATATAATCAAAAAGTAGTTTAGAGCCGTTGTCACCAGATCCTCATATTTATTTCCAATCATATCTTTCAGCAAAATAACAGAGTGCAAAATTCCAGACTTCTATTAAATAAGCTAGAGAAAGGTCTGATATTAAAAATTTTTTAAACTTTAAATACTGTGCTTTAAATTTCTGTCAAGATATTACCAGGACTGAGAGCATTATCAAACAATAACCACTGCATGCAGTTCCAATGCCAACTGACAAAAGCATCAGTTCCCTCTTGAGCTGCAAGATCGAAGTACAAAAACCAGCATCTTAGACAGCTTTGGTAGTACTATGGCGCAGAAGCAAGCCTTTAGGTACTAACATTGTTAATTTATCACACAACCTAAAAGTTTGAGCAGAGAGAAAAGAGCCAAGACGACAGAGTCTAACATGTACCTTGTCTGCAAGGCATGTAAATCAAACATAACAACAATCGTGCTATAACAAGAAGCATAAATACAATTTTCTAATAATCCAGGTAACACATCAGAAAATCCAAATACAAGACAACTTGATCAAACTAGCTCCATTTCCCTATTATGTTACCACTCCACATCTAACCAATACAAAACGAAAAATAAAAGCATACAGGTACCATACCAAATCTGTGAACCCTTAGTTCTATTAACATTTACCAACTTTAACATAAAACTGAACCTATTAAGTCCTATCCCAGTTAGCTGGGAATTGAATTGGAGAAATATGGTTTCAAAACAGAAGGTTAAGTAACCAAATTTACAGCTTCCTTTGCAAACAGACATCTCTCAAAGCGCCATTTGCTAACAGAAGAATATATAAACAACCTTTAATCAAAACAGAGTCACATGGTGAACATCAGCTCATTCAGCTTGCAAGATTAAAGCTACAGATATAAGTATAATGAAATCATACCCCTAGAACCAAAAGGAGAAAAACCAGTCCACCCTTGCACGTACTTATACAATATGTTCATTTATTAATCAGCTCTTTCTAAGTTAGTTAGATAACAACAAACAATTTAAATTTCAAATGTAAGAGAATCTAACTTTTTAAAAGAAATAGTGGAATTAGAACCGAACAGAAAGATCCCAATTTCAGGCATTGACATCACATCAACAACCAACTAACCATGAGAAATTCTAATTTCAAGAGAAGTATCATACAGCTTCATATTTAAGAAAGTTCAGTCTCTTCCTTCTTTCACTGTCATCCTGCAAAGCCTGTATTTACATGCATCGGTTAGCAGTAAGAAATTGCAGATATAAAACTTAAAACAAATTCCCCTGCTTTGCTGAAATGGGGAGAAAAGGAGGGAAGGAGGATGGAGAGATGGGAGAGTGTTTTCAAGCAAGCTCATTATAATTTAATGACAGCCAACAAAATGCATACCTTAGCAGAAGGTTTCTTATTGATTGGTGCAGAGTTGTCACCTAATAGCCACTCATGGTTTTTCGAGAGTTTCAAAAATCCATCATCATTGTCACTTTCTATGACCTACAATATACATACCATCAATGACAGCAGAAGCACAACAAATCATCTAAGACACCAGAATAAAAACGAACAGAATGACACAGAACGAACAGAATGTTATACAGTTAAACTTAGCAATTAAATTAAGGAACTTTAAAGCAGAGAGTAGCTGAAACCAGCATGGAGATATGTATGCACTTTGAATTCATAAATGCGTCAAGAATGGAGTTGATGCCACAGTATAATGCTAAAGAGGTGACATAGGACAGATCAGAATAAGACCTCTGCATTGTCAACTGCCTCAAATTTCAATGGAACCTTTTCATAATGCTGGGAACGAATAAGTCCTCCTTCTATAAACAGCAGTGCTACCCCAGTCTGTTGAAGATATAGTTGCTGCTGAGCTGGACAGAGCTGACTGATGTGTCAAGATTGAATGTAACTGAATGACATGTGGCAAGAGCTCAATGGCTAAACTAAATCTGAAGTTGTTATTAGTTGTTTTGAAGTTGTTTAATTAGTTAGAATAATTGTATATAAGCTTAGCTAAGTAAGCTTAATAAGGATTGAATATTCTGGTTAATAAAATCGAGAAGTTTCCTTTTTTATTTTCTCTGTTTTTCTTTGTTTCCAAACATCTCATTACGAATTATAATATGGTATCAGAGCCACGAAACATGACGAATCAAAGCAATTCAGGATCGTCTTCACTTTCCTTTTCCTTTATTCAACCAACAAAACTTGATCGAACAAATTATCTGGTGTGGAGAGCTCAAATTCAAGCTTCGATTATTGCCAATGGTCTTGAAGGTCTTATCAATGGTGAATCTCCATGTCCAGATCATTTTCTTTCCTCATATGAGAATGCTGCCAGTAGATCAAAAGCTCCTAGCTCAAGCAGACGTGAAAATTCTGACTATATTGACTGGAAGAAAAATGACAAGCTTTTACAAAGTTGGATGCTGTCGTCTATGGTGGACAATGTACTTATCATGGTTGTGTATTGTGATACCTCACTTGAGATCTGGGAGAAACTTGCCGAGATGTTCATGTCACAGTCAAAGGCTAGATACATGTTGTTAAGGTTATAGGGCCCCAACAATTCTTCTGTGCGCTTGTGGGTGTAACATCCTTCTGTGTAATTCGATTGAGGTGGCAGTAAGGTTACCTAGGGCGTAACTGCCCGGCCCATTGGCACAATTACAAATGTGTGCAGCCCCTCATGTCCATCCACTGCTTAGTGTGGGGCTCTGCGCTTCAATTGTATAAGGAAATAAAGTTGCACCTTGGCTATCAGCTTAAGCTTTTAGCCCAATGGCAGGCGCTTGATCCTAACACATGCCTCTGAAAATGCAGATTCAAACCACAAAGAAAGGAGCTATGTCAGTAAGTGATTATTTCAATAAGATGAAAAAAATTGCAGATAGCTTAACTATTTGTGGTAATCCTCTTGCTTCAACAAATTTTATAATGCATTTGCTTACTGGTTTAGATGACAACTATGAGTCATTAGTGACAATTATACTTGCTAAGCTTGAAAAAGATAATCTCACTGTTGAAGAAGAGTATTCCTTAATGCTCAGTCATGAAACTAGGGTTGAGATGAGTAAGGGAAATGAGCAAAATGAATTGTTGCATGATATGTCAGCTAATTTTGTTAAGAAAGGACAGAATTACAATAAGTTCAATAATACTAATCAGAGAGGCTTTAATGGTGGAAATTTTACTGGAATGGATAATGGCAAACGGGGATATAATGTTGATAAGGAAGTAATTTGTCAATTATGCTTCATACCTGGTCATGGAGCATACAAATGCAGAAACAGATTTAATCAGAACTTTATTCCTAGACAATGAAGAGGTGGCTTTAGGCTTAGAGGTGGATTCAATTTTAGAGGCTTTCCTGCTCAGCCTCAGAATATGTTTGGAAGAGGTTATAGAAATTTTTATGGAACTACAACTGGTGCTCCTAGATATAATGCACCCATGTTTCAAGGAAATGTTGCATATCAGAATGCAAATGTTATGTATCCTCAAGGGTTTCCTGTGTTTCAAGGACCACAAGGTCAATACAATAGTGCATTTGCTACTCCATTTGCTAACTATGGAGTTGCTCCTTCTGCTGTTCCCACTGCACAATTTGCTCCCATTGGTCCAGTTGCTGATTATGGAGTTGTAGCTGATCCTGCTTGGTATATTGATTCAGGAGCAACAAATCATGTGACTAAGGAAGCAGGTATCTTCTCTTCTTACTCAATTTATCATGGTTTTGATAAGCTACATGTAGGAAATGGCATGGGATTACATATTAAACATGTTGGCTGCACACGATTGAATACACTTGCTGCAACATCTATCTATCTTAATAATATTTTGCATGTTCCAGCTATAACCAAAAACCTCTTAAGTGTATCTAAACTACTTGCTGACAATGATGTTGTTGTTGAATTCTATAAAACCTTTTGTTTTGTCAAGGACAAGAGCTCAGGGATCATCTTGCTCAAGGGGATTGCTAGAGGAGGATTATATCAAGTTGAATGTCCTGTTGCAGTGTCTCATGCTGTAGTTTCAAGTAGAGTTTAGTCTAATGTTTTTTGTGTCAGTTCAAATTCCAGTTCTGTGTCAAATGTCTGTTCTTCTCCAGTGTCAATGATTAGTCATTCCAATGTTTCAAACTCTATACATTCTGGAGAAATTTTGATAGATGTAAATATTTCTCAATTCAATAATGAAGCCTCAATGGCCTTGTCTATTACTCACTTAAACTCAGTTGATTACAATGTTTTACATAAAAGAATGGGTCATTCAACTGTGCATGCTCTTAAACAAATTGTGAAGCATTTGCATCCTTCTCTTGATATCAATAGAGGCCTCAAACCAGTTTTTTGTAATGCTTGCCAATTTGGAAAGTGTCACATGCAACACTTTCCCTCTATAGACACCACTACCATTCAACCACTAAAGTTGTTGCATGCTGATCTATGGGGACCAGCTCCTTTGATGTTCTCTTAAGGCTATCACTAATATCTTTCCATCTTAGATGACTTCACTAGATTCACCTGGATATTCCCTCTTGTTACCAAATCTCAAGCCTTACAAACCTTTATTGAATTCCAGCATATGATAGAAAAATGCCTAAATAGGAAAATCAAATGTCTTCAAATAGATTGGGGAGGTGAATTTAGGCCATTTCTTCCTTATCTTGTTGAGCAGGGAATCCAATTTAGACATCATTATCCTTATATTCACCATCAAAATGGAAAGATTGAACGCAAACATAGACATATAGTAGAAACAGGCCTTACTCTTCTTGCTCAAGCACATTTACCACTGAAATTTTAGTGGAATGCTTTCCATACTACCACATTTCTCATAAATAGGCTCCCTACACCCATTCTAGATAACAAATCATCATTTGAAAAATTATTCCACAAAAGACCAGATTATTCTATTATGAGAGTTTTTTGGTGTGCTTGTTTTCCATATCTGAGGCCTTATAATCATCATAAGCTAGAGTTTCGAACTGCTAGATGTATTTTTCTTGGGTACAGTTCCCTTCACAAAGGCTACTTGTGTCTTCATTCCTCTGGCAGAATCTATGTCAGTAACTATGTTACATTTGATGAGTCATGTTTTCCTTTTCAGTCAGGAGTTGATTTTTCCTCTGTTAGTCACTCTTGCTCTTCTTCAGATCATTCATCTCAGTCTTCTTTACATTGTTCATCTTCTGTTTGTCCTTTGATTCAACTTAATATAACCAAGTCTTCATCCTCTACAGCAGCTGATCTCAGGTTCTCTCAATCCTCTTCAGACTCCCCTTCTCAATCTTCTATACAATCACACTCAGAACCATTTACCTTACCTGTCCATAATTTAACTCTACCATTACAGTCATCTACTGGTCATCCAATGCTCACTTGATCAAAGGCTGGTATCTTCAAACCTAAAGCCTATATTACAGCCAATCCTACCAAACCTACAGAACCTGCTACTACCTCAAAAGCTCTTCAAGATTCGGCTTGGCATAAAGCAATGACAGATGAATATCAAGCATTAATTAATAATCATGCCTGGACTCTTGTCAAACCTATACATCCCATTAAAGTAATTGGGAATAAGTGGGTATTTCGGATTGAATATAATTCTGATGGCAGTGTCTCTAGATACAAAGCTAGACTTGTTGCTAAGGGATTTCATCAAATTCAAGGGCTGGATTTTCATGAAACATTTAGTCCTGTCATTAAGTCTTCAACCATCAGAATTTTCTTGAGTATGGCTGTCATGTATCATTGGGTACTAAGGCAAATAGACATTAATAATGTCTTCTTTAATGGCTACCTCACTGAAGAAGTTTATATGCAACAACCTGAGGGGTTTGTAGATAGTTCCAGGCTTGATTATGTCTGTAAATTGCATAAAGCTTTTTATGGACTTAAGCATGCTCCAAGGGCATGGTTTGATAAACTCAAATTAGTTCTTACAAACTCCGTGGGGCTTTACAAATTCTATTTCAGATACTTCACTCTTCTTTAAGAGCACACAAGGTCATCTACTACTTGTCTTGGTGTATGTAGATGATATCATTATTACAGGCTCCAATTCTCAGCTTGTTCAACAGACTATCACTAGCTTCCAGTCTGTTTTTGCACTTAAAGATCTTGGTGTATTGAATTATTTTCTGGGAGTTCAAGTCCTTTACAACAAATTTGGTATTCATCTTTCTCAATCCAAGCATATCACTGATTTGCTTGCCAAGGTGCACATGCAAGATAGTACACCTTGTTATACTCCTATGCTTTCTAGAGTGGCTTTCACTAAAATAGATAGTGAACCCTTTCCTGATGTTACTCTATACAGAAGCACCATAGGTGCTCTTTAGTAGACAACATTGACCAGACCAGAGATTGCTTTCTCTGTCAACAAGCTTAGTCAATTTCTATCTTCTCCAACTGTCAATCATTGGCAGGCTTGTAAAAGGGTTTTACGTTATCTGAAGGGCACTGTTAATCTTGGTTTACAGTTCTACAATCATGGTAGCATACATATTGATTGTTTCAGTGATGCTGATTGGGCTAGAGACAGAGATGATAGGAGGTCAGTGGCTGGTTATTGTATCTAGTGTCTTGGTGCTCTAAGAAACAAGCAGTGGTCTCTAGATCTAGTGCTAAGTCTGAATATAGAGCACTAGCTATGGCAGTAGCTGAAGTCTTATGGATTTGTTCTCTTCTTGCTGAGATTGGCCTTACTCTTTCCTCCATTCCAATCATATGGTGTGATAATCAAAGTGTAGCTACTTTAGCCTTTAATCCTAAGTTTCATTCCAGAACTAAACACATTGAATTAGATGTTCATTTTGTTCGAGAGAAAGTTGCTGCTCACTGTCTTGAGGTTCAGTGTATTTCAAGCTCAGAACAAACTGCTGATATTCTCACCAAAGCTCTTTCTTATCATTCTTTTCTCTACTTACGTGACAAGCTCAACCTTACTTCCTCGGTTGAGCTTGAGGGGGGATGTTGAAGATATAGTTGCTGCTGAGCTGGACAGAGCTGACTGATGTGTCAAGATTGAATGTAATTGAATGATATGTGGCAAGAGCTCAATGGCTAAACTAAATCTGAAGTTGTTATTAGTTGTTTTGAAGTTGTTTAATTAGTTAGAATAATTGTATATAAGCTTAGCTAAGTAAGCTTAATAAGGATTGAATATTCTGGTTAGTAAAATCGAGAAGTTTCCTTTTTTATTTTCTCTGTTTTTCTTTGTTTCCAAACATCTCATTACGAATTCTAATAGTCTAAGCCTCAATTGTAATTAGGAGCTGCACCTCAGGCTGTAATTTATGTCTTACAAAAGCCTAGGAATAAGAGTACACATGCTACTGCTAATTCCAACAGAATACAGGCTTGGCTAAGTTTTAAAATCCTTCAAGATATCGAATGAATCAATTGCTATTTTTGTACTTGGCATTATTATATCATTCATTAACTTCTTATTTGATATTCAAAAAACTAAATAAATAAGCAATTTTAGAAGATTTCTCACTGAAACAGCTAAACTGCTCCATTGTTAGTTGTAGAATCAATTCCACTGTCCATACTCCAAAGTCAGAACTGAAGAGACTCCCAAGAATCACGAACAGTACTGACAAAGATGCTCCATAAACCAGAAATGTTTGAAATTATCATACTTCTACACCACCACAGGGGACACGAAGAGAGATTAAAACTGGAACTTGCCGAAAAAAAGAATACAATAAATTCTTATGAATCAAAATCAAGAAAGCTCCTGGTGAGCTTGTTCAGAATTGTCAGCAAATTTGCCAGCATCAGCATCAGAGTCAACAAATTTCGAAGCCCCCTTCAGCCAAAACATATCAGAAGCTTTGGAAACAAAATCTCCATTCAATTCTCTATCCTTAAAGAACATTTGCAGAATATCCTCTTCAGCAACTTCACTCACTAAGAAGTCAAATAAGGAGAAAATAAAAACACAAAAACTGAAATGGGAATTCAGTGGCAAGCAGAGGAAGCGTCACAAAAAAAAAAAAGGCAAAGGATGGTGGCTGACCTGGACGAGTGCTTGTTCTTAAGAGAGAAGATGGTGATGTTTTCTTGGAAAGCGGCTTCTGGGTGTGAGGAAGTGGAGAGAATATTGGGAAATGAGAGCGAGTGTAGTTTGTTAAGAAGCTAATTCTTGAAAGAGCTTCCATTTTTTATTGGGCTTTTTTGGCTTCTTGCTTGGCTAATTGTTTTTTTGAAGATGAAGGATATTTGTGCTCTGTGAGACAGAGACCGCGTCACTGCACTCTTGTTTGATGCTGAATGATTAGAAACAAAAGAGGCGTCATCTCATTCTCTTGTACAGCACCAGCACTAGAAGCTCGCTATTTTTTATTCATAATAATAAATTAGTAGGGATAATTTCATGGGAATCCTTGCGGTTCGCTTAATACCAACAATACCATTTATGTTACTCATTCAACATTTGAACTCATAAACACCCCAAATTAATAAATCACCTTATGTTGGCTAATAATTTTATGATTGTTATAACTTTTGACAATTTATTTCGGCTTGCATCATGGTGTAATATTTCAGCAAAAGTGAGAAAAATGTGAATAACCTTCTTTTGTAATTTTATTTTATTTTATTGATCTTTAATATTAGTTCTTGATTTATGTCATTCATCCATTAGAATGTAAAATTTTATTTCACATTTCTACTATCTAATGGATGGATGCCACCATATTACTTAGGATGAAATCTTTAGAGATCTTACAAATAATTAAAAAGTGATTTATTACTATTTTCAATACAGTTAAATTTTGAAATATCCCCTTGTGAAGTAAAAATTTTAAAACACCCCCAAACTATTAGAAATTTCAACTTACTCTCATTTTTATTCAAAAGATAACTGAAAAATGAGGGTACATTGATGACATTTTTTTATCTTCTTTCGAAAACTAGAATGTAAGTTGAGATTTATAATAATTTGTAATATATTTTGAAGATCAACATTCCACAAAAGAGTGATCCGAAATTAATGTTTTCAATATAGCAAAAAGAAAATGCGTCAAAATGGCAAATACAATCCATGTGGACTTACTTGTCACTTGCCAGAGGAAAAAAAAAGTAAGTACTTATTGAGTTTTTTAATGAACAAGTTGCGTGGAGTTAATCCTTTTCTCACAAAATGTGAGTAGAATAGATATTTCTCTACTATTAGTGAATTGAAAATTTTGGTTGTGTTTCATAGATTTAATGTAGAATAATTTCAGGAATTATTTGATTATAAATATCAGCCATCCTTTGATTGCAATATAGTAAAAAAAAAAAAGGTTAAGTATGTACTAGTAGTTCTAATTGATTGTGAGAAGAACAACAGAAGGCATAAATAAATCAAAGCTTTCCTGAAATAACAACAATATAAACAAATACTATAGTAATCAATCATCATCTTCGCTATCACTATAGTAATAACCAGACTTATTGTTATAGGGGATTTATTATGATCAGCATCACCCCTATTTCTTTTTAGCATTGCAGGTTTGGGCAATTTTTCAGCTGCATCAATCTTTTCCAACGTACCTGTAGAAAATTCTGTTGCTACACTTTGAAAATCTTTCTTGGGTTTCTTTGCCAGCGGCACCACTTTCATAATCGAGCTCAAGGGACAAGACGCTGGATTCTTCTTCCCAATAATCAATCTCTGTTGATGATCATCATCATCATGGCTTGCTAATGTTTCCTTGGAAGCAACACATTGTGATGCCACTGTAACGACCCGCCCCGACCTCCATAGGGCGAATCTTACTGATAGATGCTTAAAATAAAATAATAATAAATAATAAATAATCATAATCCTTTTACAATCCATAAAAATCATATTCTTGAAAAATACAAATATAAATCGTAAACTGCAGCGGAAGAATTTAAAATTTATACCAAACCATCTAATTCCTTCATTCAAGTCCTTCTCGACGCTCGTCACGAAAAATCTTGATTTACGGAAACTGAATCACAATAAACTATAATGAGTACAAAACTCAGTAAGTAAATCAGTTTTGCATATACCAAAATACATACATACATATAAATTGTAACGACCCGCCCCGACCTCTACAGGGCGAATCTTACTGGTAGATGCTTAAAAATAAAATAATAATAAATAATCTTTTACAAGCCATTAAAAATCATATCCTTGAAAAATACAACTGCAGCGGAAGAATAAATTTATGCCAAACCATCTAATTCCTTCATTCAAGTCCTTCTCGACGCTCATCACGAATCAATCTTGATTTACGGAAACTGAATCACAATAAACTATAATGAGTACGAAACTCAGTAAGTAAACCAGTTTTACATATACCAAAATACATACATACATATATATACTGCACATGAATGACGTGCCATGGTATTCGAAAACATCGTAAAACAAATCATAGAAATCTCATTATGTCTTTCTCAAACTTTCACTTTCTCTTTCAAATCACTTACTTGAGCTACCTTCATTCGATTATCGCTTAGTAGGACACTCTCTTAACTTTCATAACTTTCATACTCTTTGGGCTTCTCGCCAATGCGTCATTCGCCCACTTATCTCATAATTGTATCTAGAGTATCCTCCACTAAGCCAGTAACGAATTCAAGCATCCAAGCTAAAACTGTAAAGCAGTCTTTCTTTCTTCAAATTCTGTTTAACTAAAATCAACTTTCTCATTTTCCAGAAAACATAATGCATTTTTGTGCTCATGCCAACGAAATATTCACACATACGTATGCCCATGTCCATAAATACACATAACAACATATCATATCAACACATCGCATAAACACATGGGCAGAACATATAAATCAATCTGTATATATATCAAAATAGGCTTTCCAAACATGGCAAACATATATATTGTTTATTGTGATTCGTTTGGAAATCTAGTTTACTTACCTCCTGGTAAACCAATCCTCGAGTAACAAATGCACATCGACATTATCAGTCTAAAAATAAATAAAAATACTCTCATAAGAATAAAATAAATCATAATCATAAACTCCAATATTCTCAAATTCCTCAATATAATCAAATTCTATACTTAACCTCAAATAATCTTAATTTAAATCATAAATCATCAAAATACTCATAATTCTTGAAATTATGAAATTACCCCCAACTATCAAAATTACCGAAATGCCCTTGAATCCAATATTACCAAAATACCCTCATATCAAAATTACCAAATTAACCTCAAAATCATAAATTACCAACTTATCCTCAATTCCAGCAATTACCAAAATACCCACAAAATCTGAAATTATAAAATTGCCCGTAGATAGTGAAATTACCAAAATACACTTGCCGGTCAACGGTCACCAGAATTTATCCGACGGCGACGGGAAGCTCAGAACTGAAAGGTCAAGCCACGCTGAGTCCAATGGTGGCAGTGGTGACCTCCCACGCGCGGTGATGGCTCCGGATCGAGCTCCCGAAGTCGTGAATCCTCCAACGGTAAAACGACGTCCCCGGCGTCAATGGTTAGTCGGAAATGGCAGAGGGCAAGGTAAGGAACAAAACCCAAACGATGGCTTCACCGGAAACCGATGAAATCATGGCAAATCGAGCCAGCGATTCCGCGGTACTTCATAGCTTCGATCGATGACTTTCTGATCGTTTTCTGGCAGCAAGGACGACATGGATACGTGGCTCATCTTCCAAGCTTCAAATCGGTACCAACCTCGCCCGGAACGGTGGCCGGAAACGGGAGAACTTGTCGGGTCAATATCGCGGGTTTAGGTCGGGTTTAGGTCGGGTTTCTGGGTCAAAAACGGGTCAACTCGTTTCTCTCTCTCTCGTCTCTTCTCTCTTTTGTTCTCTCTCTCTCTCAATTTATATGTGGGTAGTCAACAGGGTCAAAAACGGGTGTGGGGTATTACAAACTTCCCCCCTTCAAAGAATTTCATCCTCGAAATTAACTTGTAGTCATGCTCACATAATCTAAACCTCAAGAATTACTTATGATCTATAAATCCTTATATATATCAAAACCAATCATAGCACGCTTTCGCTACACTGCTCTGATACCTAAAAAATATATCGTTCTTAGGAACATAATCACAAATCCTAACGGTTTGGCCTAGACTTAATTCTAATCATCCTTGAAATATCTTTCCCAAGCGATGGCGAATGTGACTTCCATCCGCACATTTCCGGTTGGGTATACTCTGATACCATTTGTAACGACCCGTCCCGACCTCTACAGGGCGAATCTTACTGGTAGATGCTTAAAAATAAAATAATAATAAATAATCTTTTACAAGCCATTAAAAATCATATCCTTGAAAAATACAACTGCAGCGGAAGAATAAATTTATGCCAAACCATCTAATTCCTTCATTCAAGTCCTTCTCGACGCTCATCACGAATCAATCTTGATTTACGGAAACTGAATCACAATAAACTATAATGAGTACGAAACTCAGTAAGTAAACCAGTTTTACATATACCAAAATACATACATACATATATATACTGCACATGAATGACGTGCCATGGTATTCGAAAACATCGTAAAACAAATCATAGAAATCTCATTATGTCTTTCTCAAACTTTCACTTTCTCTTTCAAATCACTTACTGGAGCTACCTTCATTCGATTACCGCTTAGTAGGACACTCTCTTAACTTTCATAACTTTCATATTCTTTGGGCTTCTCGCCAATGCTTCCTTCGCCCACTTATCTCATAACTGTATCTAGAGTATCCTCCACTAAGCCAGTAACGAATTCAAGCATCCAAGCTCAAACTGTAAAACAATCTTTCTTTTTTCAAATTCTGTTTGGCTAAAATCAACTTTCTCATTTTCCAGAAAACATAATGCATTTTTGTGCTCATGCTAATGAAATATTCACACATACGTATGCCCATGTCCATAAATACACATAACAACATATCATATCAACACATCGCATAAACACAAGAGCAGAACATATAAATCAATCTGTATATATATCAAAATAGGCTTTCCAAACATGGCAAACATATATATTGTTTATTGTGATTCGTTTGGAAATCTAGTTTACTTACCTCGTGGTAAACCAATCCTCGAGTAACAAATGCACATCGACATTATCGGCCTAAAAATAAATAAAAATACTCTCATAAGAATAAAATAAATCATAATCATAAACTCCAATATTCTCAAATTCCTCAATATAATCAAATTCTATACTTAACCTCAAATAATCTTAATTTAAATCATAAATCATCAAAATACTCATAATTCTTGAAATTATGAAATTACCCCCAACTATCAAAATTACCGAAATGCCCTTGAATCCAATATTACCAAAATACCCTCATATCAAAATTACCAAATTAACCTCAAAATCATAAATTACCAACTTATCCTCAATTCCAGCAATTACCAAAATACCCACAAAATCTGAAATTATAAAATTACCCGTAGACTGTGAAATTACCAAAATACACTTGCCGGTCAACGGTCACCGGAATTCATCCGACGGCGACAGGAAGCTCAGAACTAAAAGGTCAAGCCACGCTGAGTCCAATGGTGGCGGTGGTGACCTCCCACGCACGGCGATGGCTCCGGATCGAGCTCCCAAAGTCGTGAATCCTCCAACGGCAAAACGACATCCCCGGCGTCAATGGTTAGTCGGAAATGGCAAAGGGCAAGGTAAGGAACAAAACCCAAACGATAGCTTCACCGGAAACCGGCGAAATCACAGCGAATTGATCAATGACTTTCCGATCGTTTTCCAGCAGCAAGGACGGCATGGATACGTAGTTCATCTTCCAAGCTTCAAATCGGTACCAACCTCGCCCGGAACGGTGGCCGAAAATGGGAGAACCCGTCGGGTCAATATCGCGGGTTCGGGTCGGGTTTCTGGGTCAAAAACGGGTCAACTCCTTTCTCTCTCTCTCGTCTCTTCTCTCTTTCGTTCTCTCTCTCTCTCAATTTATATGTGGGTAGTCAACAGGGTAAAAAACGGGTGTGGGGTATTACATAAATAGTGCACATGAATGACGTGCCATGGTATACGAAAACATCGTAAAACAAATCATCGAAATCTCATTTTGTCTTTCTCAAACTTTCACATTCTCTTTCAAACCACTTGCTTGAGCTACCTTCATTCGATTACCGCTTAGTAGGACACTCTCTTAACTTTCATAACTTTTATACTCTTTGGGCTTCTAGCCAATGCGTCATTCGCCCACTTATCTCATAACTGTATAAACATCTAGAGTATCTTCCACTAAGCCAGTAACGAATTCAAGCATTCAAGCTAAAACTGTAAAACAATCTTTCTTTCTTCAAATTTTGTTTGCTAAAATCAACTTTCTCATTTTTCAGAAAACATAATGCATTTTTGTGCTCATGCCAATGAAATATTCACACAGACATATGCCCATGTCCATAAATACACATAACAACATATCATACCAACACATCACATAAACACATGGGCAGAGCATATAAATCAATATCAATATCCGTATATATCAAAATAGACTTTTCAAACATGTCAAACATACATATTGTTTATTGTGATTTGTTTGGAAATTTAGTTTACTTACCTCCTAGTATCCTCGAATAACAAATGCACATCGATATCATCGGCCTAAAAAGAAATAAAATTAAAATTAAACTATAATCATAAACTCCAATATTCTCAAATTCCTCAATATAATCACATTCCATACTTAACCTCAAATAATCTTAATTTAAATCATAAATCATCAAAATACTCATAATTTTTAAAATTACAAAATTACCCCCAAATATCAAAATTACCAAAATGCCCTTGAATTCAATATTACCAAAATACCCTCATATCAAATTACCAAATTAACCTCAAAATCGTAAATTACCAACTTTATCCTTAATTTCAGCAATTACTAAAATACCCACAAAATCTGAAATTATAAAATTGCCCTTAGACTGTGAAATTACCGAAATACCCTTGCCAGTCAACGGTCACCAGAATTCAACGCTTCGATCGGTGACTTTCCGAACGATTTTTGGCGTCAAGTACGACATGGATACGTAGCGCATCTCTCAAGCTTCAAATCGGTACCAACCTTGCCCGGAACGGTGGCCGGAAATGGGAGAACCGGCCGAGTCAAGGTCGCGGGTCGGGTTTCCGGTCAAAAAATGGGTCAACTCTCTTTCTCTCTCTCTCGTCTCTTCTCTCTTTCATTCTCTCTCTCTATATATATATATATGGGTGGAGGGTCAAAAACTCGAGTGTGGGGTATTACAGCCACGGCTGCCCTGAAATGCCGAAGCTCCATGGCCTTTTCGTCAGTAAGCCGCCGCTCTTTTTCCTTCTTATACGACTCCCATCCGTTAAGAAACTGGGCCTCGTCTTCGTCCAAGGATTTCGGAGGCTTGTGCTTCCGGCGGTCCTCGAGTTCCTTTTTCTTTTTGGCTTTGTTCTCGTTCAGTATCTCGTGAATAGGCCTGTCTCTCTGTGCCGTCCCGTCTTCAACTCTTTCACCTCTTGTCTTTTTGGCTTCATCCAATTGTTCTTCTGATACAAAGTTGATCCTCAATGCATTACTGCTGGTTGCTGTTGATTGTTTATCCGCCATCTTCAAGATCAACCGAAATCAAAATCCAGGATACCAAAATCGAAGTAACTACAAAGGGAGTTAATTAAATACATAATTTAGCTAGACCTTTAGACGATGATCAGTATAACGATATGTGTGGACTTACTTGTGTTAATGATTATGAATGAATACTTTGTGCTACTGGGACTCCGAATATTAAGTTGCCGGAACCCAAGTTGGAAAAGTACAAAATACAAAATCCTAGTTAAGTTGAATTACAAGGTTTCAAAAATAAAAATTATATGTAACTAATTTTTCTAATCAATAAACACACATGTGGTAAAAGATAGTAAAAGCCTCGTCACAGAGAACTGATGAACACTACAAATCCGTTCCAATTCTTTAATTTTTTTTAAATTTTTAGTTGTAATTTCTAGTTATAATGCATGAAAGATTATTTATAAATTGTTACTACATTGAACAAAATCCTTATAGAAATTGGAGTACCTTATAGAAATTGGAGTAACTAGCGGCTCTTGGTTCACCTAAATTATAAAGAAAAATTTGGAGACCCGGCTAGAGATATATGATCAAAGATATTATTGTCCCTGAGATGGTAACCGTATAAAGCGAGAATTGGATTGTGAAATATGCAATTTGTAGAATTTGCTAAAAACAGGACAGTGAAAGTTACTATAACGAAGAAATCAATGGACCAATGAAACAATTTACAGCCAACATTAAATTATTAGGAAGTTACTCCCAAAGTAATGCTAAAACAAGACATGTTTCTTTTTTTTTTTTAAAGCCTAAAATCCTAAATGGAAGATTCAAAATTAGTGAAGGAACTGCTCTCGCACTACCTTATAAATTTCTCGACAATGATCGATCTACCATCTACCATTAAAAAACATAAAATAAAATAAAAAAGTTTACTCAAATTTATCGGAATATACAATACTTTCACTTCAATCAGTCATAAAATGGGTTTCAGCTCCTACTCCCAGCAAGCATTTTCACTACTAGTGTTGTTCATTACTTCGGTAAAAGGTATCGATGCAACCAACAGAGTTTTCAACGTCAAGGACTTTGGTGTCGCGGCCGATGGCATTAAGGATGATAGTAAGGTAAGAAAATAAGATCAGCAGCTTAATAGCCACAGCTGCTAAACAAAAACACGAAATGAAATGTCAAAGTTGGTGGTGGCCTAACCAAATTTTCTTGGTTTTGGCAGCCGTTGGCATGGCTGCATCTAGAAGCTTTGACATTTATGGTTGGCACTTGGCTTTGAGAAATTCTAGATGCCGTAAGCTTGAGGTTTTGGCCACTTGTTTGACATTTGAAGCAAAGTTTTGCCTATAAATACAAGCTCTCAATCTAGAGCTTGTATCCAATTCCATCGAGAGAGAAGCATTGCTTTCTTTGAGTGTTGAGAGATTTAAGAGTTTAATAAACTCTTGAGTGTCTAGTGAGGAGAGATTGGGTGTATTGGGGTTTTGTGTAGTGAGGTAAAATATTACAATACTTGTAATCCTTATTTTACTAGTAAAATATTTTCCTTTTGTTTTCGCCCGTGGATGTAGGGTAAAAGCCGAACCACGTAATTTCTGGTGTCCTCTATTGTGTTTGTTCTTTATTTTCTTTCCAATTTCATTTTAGTTGCGGTCCTTCTTCACCCACCAATTTTCTAACAGTGGTATCGGAGCTATTGGTTGTATTTTTTTAGTCGGGTACTGTTCACGTATACGGTACTATTCACAAGAAACGGTGGGAGCAATCCAAGAATTTTGCGGTGCAAAGCAGGGAATAGTGGTGTGAGTAAAGCAACTGTGTGGTTTTGTACATGTCTAGGAAAGTTCTGTCACAAAGGTGATAAGAGCCTAAGGAGTCTGGGTTTTAAGTGGGACCATTGTGACCCCTCCAGTCTTTCCTAGGAACTTTCCTGGTGTGCATTCTCACACATACTCACAACTATTCAAGGTGGTACACTACCTTGTGTGTGATATTTATCAACAAAATGGCAGCAAAGTATGAAATTGACAAATCTAACGGAAATAATTTTTCGTTGTGGAAAATGAAGATGAAAGCTGTATTGAGGAAAAATAATTGTTTGGCAGCAATTGGAGAAAGACCCATGGAAATAACTAATGACAAGTGGAACGAGGTAGACGGCAACGCCATTTCTGATCTACATTTAGCACTTGCGGATGGAGTATTATCCAGTGTGGCAGAGAAAAATACGGCGAAGGAAATTTGGGATATTCTTACAAAATTGTACGAGGCCAAGTCACTACACAACAAAATCTTCTTAAAGAGAAAACTTTATACTCTTCGAATGGCGGAATCTACAATGGTGACCGACCACATCAACACCTTGAAGACTCTATTTTCACAACTCACAACGTTGGGTCATAATATAGAGAAAAATGAACGTGCAGAGCTTCTACTTCAAAGTCTACCAGATTCATATGATCAACTCATCATCAACCTGACAAACAACAATCCAGTGGAGAGTCTAGTTTTCGACGATGTTGCAGCCTCCGTATTAAATGAGGAGAACAGGCAGAAAAATAAGGAAAACAGACAAGCAAGTTCGCAGCAAGCGGTGGCGCTATCGGTGACGGAAGGGAGATCAACAAAACGTGGCCCAGTGGGAGTCAAAATCATGGTAGATCAAAATCCAAAAATAAAAAGAATGTTAAATGCTACAACTGTGGCAAGAAAGGGCACGTCAAGAAAGAGTGTTGGAGTAACTAGAAAAAAAGAGAGGGCAAAGAACCTGAGTCATCAAATGCTCAGGGGTGTGTAGCAAGTACCTCGGATGATGGCGAAATACTCTACAGTGAAGCAACAACTGTTTCAGAAGGCAGAAAATGACTGTCTGATGTCTAGCTTATAAACTCAGGAGCTACCTGGCACATGACTTCTAGGAGAGAATGGTTCCACACATATGAACCTATCTCAGGAGGATCTGTATATATGGGTAATGATCATGCCTTGGAGATCGCTGGTATTGGTACTATCAAAATAAAAATGTTTGATGGTACAATTCGCACAACTGAGGAGGTACGACATGTCAACGTCCTGAAGAAAAATCTATTGCCTTTGGGACAAATGGATAGTCATGGGTACAAAACTCATGTGGAGAATGAAATTATGAAGATCGTTAAAGGCGCGCTTGTATTGATGAAGGTAGAAAAAATCAGTGTTAATATATTCATGCTTAAAGGAGAAACACTACAGGAGGTTGATGCGTGTGTCGCGACAAATGGAGAAGAATCAATGATGATGTGGCATCTCAAACTTGGCCACATGTCATAACAAGGCTTGAAGATTTTCTCTGAGCGAAAATTGCTTCCGGGGCTCAAATCGCTAAGTTTACCATTTTGCAAGCATTGTGTTACAAGTAAGCAGCATAGATTAAAATTCAGTAGATCTATTGGTAGAAGTAAATGCATTTTAGACTTGATTCATTCTGATGTTTGGGAATCACCGGATATATCCATTGGAGGTGCAAAGTACATGGTGACTTTCATTGATGATTATTCCAGAAGATGTTGGGTGTATCCAATTAAGAAAAAGTCAGATGTATTTTCTGTGTTTAAAGAATACAAAGCGCGGGTGGAACTTGAATCTGGTAAAAAGATCAAGTGCTTGAGGACAGATAATGGTGGAGAGTATACAGAGGGCGAGTTTCTTACTTTCTGTAAGCAAGAAGGTATTCAGAGGCAGTTCACGGTGGTATACACTCCTCAACAAAATGGAGTGGCGGAGCGGATGAACAGAACTCTTACAGAAAGAATAAGAGTTATGTTGAGGACTGCTGGTCTACCCAATTCATTCTGGGCAGAAGCAGCCAAAACTGCCTGTTATATAGTAAATCGATCGCCATCTACAGCTATTGGGGTGAAGACTACGATGGAGATGTGGACTGGAAAGCCAGGTGATTATTCCTACCTACATGCATTTGGATGTCCTATGTACGTGATGTACAATGCCCAAGAAAGAACAAAGCTAGATGCAAAATCTAGAAGATGTATCTTCTTGGGGTATGCTGATGGAGTAAAGGGGTATCGTCTGTGGGACCCCACTGCCCACAAGATCGTCATCAGCAGAGATGTTATCTTTGTAGAAGATCAACTGCAAAGAAAAGATGGAGATGACACTACAAGAATTTTGATTTTTTAAGACGATATTTTTTTCAATGCTTTGCAATTTGGTCACGAAATGATATTTACTGTGACAAATTTTTGAAATCGTATCTAATAATTTTGTCCTGACTTGTGTTATATTTTGTGACCAATAATTTTATTTTGGAACACAATATTTAGTATCTGATTCAACCTTTTTGTGACAAGTATTTTTTTAGTCACTGAAAAACATATTATTTTACCACAAAAATTTCCCTCCAAATTCGAAACATTTTAGGACAATATTGCATTATTTATGACAAAAAAAATGGTTGCAAAATATTAGTATAGGCGATGACACTATTTCGTAACTAAAAGTTAAGTACAAATTTAACCAAATTATCCGTGACATATATATTAGTCTCTAAAGCTATTTTTATTTCTTATAATTTTAAGACGCCATTTTTTGGTCTTGGATGAGTAATTACAGTGACAAAAATAAAAGTAGTAGCTAAAGGTTTTGTCTTGAATAACATTGTATTTTTGTGACCAAGTTCTTTCTTTTCTTGGACGCACTATTTGGTATCTAATTCAACGTTCTTGTGACGAATATTATTGTAGTCGGAAAAAATGAATTTATTTTTTTTACACAAAAATCTCATTAAAAAATTGAACATTTTAAGACAATATTTTATCCTTCATGACAAAATAAATGGTCACGAAATATAATTGTGGGTGACAAAAATATTTTGTAACTAAAAAATAAGTGTAAATTTAGGCAAACCATCAATGACACATAATATTAGTCTCTAAAGCTATTATGATTTCTTATAATTTTAAGACTTTATTTTTTTAGTCGTAAATGTAGTCATTATAGTCACAAAACTAAAAATAGTAACTAGAAGTTGTCTTAAATAACGTTGTATTTTTATGACCGAGTAATTAATTTATTTCCTAATGTAGTTTACACATAAGTACTTATAATAAAATGTAATTAAAAGGTTAGACAAAATTAATTTTTAAGTATGTATAAATAATTAATTGGTCTCACCAAATAATAATAATCGGTATTAAACAAAGGTAAGAAATAGTAACTTGTTTTCCTTAGTACTGTCATAGCAAGACAAAACACGCACATACTACTGTTACTTAAGATAATTTTCAGTTTTCCCCCTGACATTTGTCTTATCTCCAAGTTGATGAAAGTATCACAATATCTCTACTTTCCTCCCCTATTATTTCATGTATTGTTAATGGATGAGGGTAAATTGGCAATAATCTATTTAGATTCCAAAAACTTTAAATTAAAAAAAACTGAAGCTACAAGTTATTATCCAAAGCATTTATTGCTACATAATAAATCCAGTAGATTTAATGGTGTTTCTTTTACTTTATCGAAGTTACCCATCACAAAAAACAAGTGTTCTTCATCTAACCAAAACACGTACATACTCCATCTCTAAATGCTTTGAAGATAAAGAAATCAACCGCAATCCTGCAACTTTAGCTCGGAGAATCCGATAATAAAAGAACATGTGATGAATCAAGGGTGATGGCGTCGAGTGAGTGTCGCTTGCTATCGGCATTAGAGGTGACTGTCACTCAATTGCGAACAAGGTTAGTCTTTGAAAAAACTCTTTGCTTGTTTGAAATCAATGATTGGGCATTATTTTGTTATTGAAAAATGAAAATGGATTTATTAGTTTGTCAAAGGATCTGCTTTGTTGCTGATGTTGTTTGTGGATTAAAATGAAAATAGGTTTGTTGAATGTGTTGGAGAAGTTGCTCCGCGGCTGGTGTTTTTTTTATTAATTAGAATGCGAATGGGTTTGTTGATATATTGAATTAGAATTTGAATGGGTTTTTTTTTTAGAATGTGAATGGGTTTTTTATTATTATTATTATGCCAGTGTCCTTCCTGTGCATTAATTAGCTTAATAGTTTATTGACTCATATCCGATGCTTATTCTCCATTTTTCTAGTAGTCTATCTTTATGAGCGTGTGAAGTGAACTTTTGTTTTATGTTTCATGACTTGGGATTAAAAGTGTATAACATTCAATATCTTTATGTCAAAGAACTGATATATGTTAATGTAGTGCAACCTGGTTTTTATTAGCTTCTTGATTTGTGAGGATGCTTGATAACCATCTTTGACTATGATTGCCAACATATGAGCTGATATATGTTGAAGTAATTTCGGCTTCATAAGCTTCATAGTAGAGTGTAGAATTGGGTACAAATTTGGCCACTCATTGGGTTTTTTTGCTATGAGATGGTTCAATAAATTTTTATTTTGTTGTTTATTAGATGTAATGAGATGGGTCCTCTAGTCTCTTATAATTTCATCTCTCTCAAATGCATTAGCTGTTTGGTATTTGTTTAATCGCAATATATGGAATTATGAGGAAGCTACCCTTCTCAGCAGTTTTGTTAATCACGACTTTCCTAACAAAGGAATATCCAAACTCTGCCTTGTGAATGAACTTGATGCTAGCCTCCTGCTTGTTGCTTCATGTAATATTATTTTTCACTCTTTTCATTTGTTGTCAATTGGAATGTTAAATGCCCTATTATTTTGTCTTATTTTCTTATTTGATGTAGGCAATGGAAATATTCGAACTTGAAACTATTACAATCGGAAGGACAAACAGAAGCTTGTCACTGCATTTTCTTCAATCTAAGGTTGAAAACTTGGTGTACAATGTTCAAATGCCGTTGTGGATTGGCAGCAGCAGTCTGGATATCTGGTACATTATGATATATGTAGTTTGTAGGATTTAGTTTAGCTGCTAAAGGCAAATTATAAAACATGGATGCCAAATCACTGTCATATACGGACTGTCATTACATTTAGTTGAAGCGTACTATCTATATTTAAAATTCTGAGTCATTGGCACTTTTATCTTAACAAGGAAAATTGACAGTGAAGTAATTACATATATGTGCTATTTGTTTTAATAAATAATATATAAGTATAGACTTGTTATTTTCTTCATCAAAGTAATGAAAAAATTCTTAGATATGATTATTTATGTCTTTAAATTATTAGTATTTCATCCACTGAGAGAGGGGGAAAAACAGAAAAGATGAAGCCCAGTGAAATGTTAACAAATTTTGCGAGCTCAGAGGAGATCCATATATTAAAGCATGATTTATCTTTTGGATAGGTCAAGAAAGTTTTTGAGTTTCTGAAAAATGGCTTCCATGAGATCGGTAGTTCTTTGGATTTATCTTTTAAAGATGATTTGGTTGTTGATAAGAAGATTTCATTCCTAGCTTATCTTGCTAGTATTCTAAAAGAGTGTTTTGTTTTCCCATATGAGCCACTGCAGCAGTTGTATTGAGACTTTATCATGACCGAAAACACAATGCTCAATGCCACGAATCTCAAAATGCTACTAAAAGAGGTAAAATTCTTATTGGAATAAGTTGAACATTTGTTGACAGTCTGCAGAGTTGGTTCTATTGTTGTTGGAAGATTTTATCCGAATCAGCTTTTAATTATTTTACAAGTAGAAATCTCAAAGTTGTATTCATTTAGATGTAAAACAGTTAGCATGCTCATTATGGTCTTATACAAAGTTGTATTCATTTAACACTATATATATGTTAAAATTCTTGGAACAATTCATTGAGAACTGAAAAACCTTATCATTTAATCATGTGATTTACTGGCTTGCATTTGGCTATATGATATGGTTGGAATGGTGGTTCTTGTTGTGTAAAATTGATGAAACCTACTTTGGTGCAAAGAATTGACTGAAGAAGTTTTGCAAATTTTTTAGAACATACTATAGAAGTTGGCCCATGGATGTATCCAGAGGCTTATGCTCAATATGTTAGCTCATATATTTCTTTGTTGTTGTGCTTTTGAGTGATATATCGCTTAACTGAAAAAGAAACGAAAGAAGAAGTTTATTGAAGACTAAATGTCTTATTTATGTCTCTCTTGCAGGAATGCTGCTGTAAATGTAGAAACCTGGGTTAGTGCATCTGGAAATAATGGTTTGCAGCATGATTGGCTCATATTCATTGCTAAGATAGGCCAGACATTAACAAGAGCAACCAGGTAGGGAATTTTTGGTACAATTTTATTACTATTCTTTTGTGGTTGTTATGGAAGATGTGCTATATTTCAATGATTCTGGTAATAGTTTTATTTTGTTTTAGTAAAATGATTTCCTTATGGTAAAAGGATTTCCTTATGGTAACTTCCAAATTATAAATGAACAAAAAATATATAAATAAGTAGACTCTTTTGGCAGCCTACTTATGTTTTGGAAGATATAAAAATAAATTATTATTTTATAGATTGTAATGTTTATTTTTTTAGTTAAATTTAATGAGTTAAAAGAATTAATTTTGGCGGCATTAGATAGATATACCGCCACATCAGTTTATTAATTTGTTTAACAACACACATCTATTATGACAGCCTTTCATTAGTTTAACTCACCCAGGTAACTCTTCTTTTATCACTTCTTTAAACCCTACTTTATAAGGTTTTCATTACAAATTATTTCCAAACCCCGCCACTTTCCCCTGTGTTTCACGGTTTTCAAAGAAATAAAGCAACTGGTTTTTTTCCTAAGATTTCTATTAGGTTATTTTATTATTAGTTTATTTTATTTATACTGCAATTGTGTGCCTTCCTTTCCCTTTTTCTCCCTTGAAGTAGCAAGTACACTTACCGACATACACATTTTTTATTGCAATTTTTGTTTAGGGATTTTCATCCAGCAACTTTTTCTCTCTTTTCTGATCCATCAAGTTTTCATAGGGATTCTCCATTCTCTACTCACAAGGTTTGATTTTTTTTCATTTTATATTATTTTAATATAATATTATGCATTCATTATTATAGTGATATAATATTTTAATGATTAATTGTTTAATGAGCCATTGTGATTGAAAAAGCAAGTACACTTACTGACATATATCATATTGCAATTTTTGTGTTGGGATTTTCATCAAGCAGCTTTTGCTCCTTTTTCTCATCCATCAAGTTTTCCAACTGTCCTCCATTCACCAAGGTTTGGTTAATTTTTTGTTTTATATTAAATTCTGCTTTCATTATTATGCTGATTTAATATTTTAATAATTAATAGTTTCATGAGCCATGTATTGTTGACTTTTTTCTATTTATAATAATTAATAGGTTAAAGATATGTTTACTGTTGATTTTTTTCAATCCTGCAAAGTGACCAGGAAATATATTATTAGAACCTATACTTGGTATAACATATGTATTTGAAATACATATTTAATAAATAAAAGTATATAATATTTTAATAATTAACATTAGAAATACATATTTAATAAATAAAAATATTTAATATTTTAATAATTAATATTTGAAATAATTAATACTTTATACTTTATACTTTAATAATTAATATTTATGATTAACATTTTAATAAAAGTATATAATAAATGTACTTTAATAATTATTTTAATAAATATTTAATATTTTATACTCAAATACTATTTCATCACCATTAAAACATTATCATAGAAATATTTGAAATGCATATTTAATAAATAAAAGTATATAATATTTTAATAATTAACATTAGAAATACATATTTAATAAATACAAATATTTAATATTTTATACTTTAATAATAAATATTTATGATTAACATTTTAATAAAAGTATATAATAATATACTTTAATAATTATTTAATATTTTATACTCAAATACTATTTCATCACCATTAAAACATTATAACAGAAATATTTGAAAGACATATTTAATAAATAAAAATATTTAATATTTTAATAATTAACAGTTTAGGAGCCATGTATTGTTGACTTTTAATAGTTATACTTTAATAATTAATAGGTTACATGTGTTGATTTTTTTAATACTGCCAAATGATCACTAAATAATTAGTATACCCTAGACTTTGTATAACAAACTTCAGAAAAATAATAAAATATAAAGAACCAAACATTCCTGAAAGTTCAACTTTAACTTATATGAATGGTTTAACTGGCTAGTAGTGCAAGTTAATATCTTGCAAGTTAATAAAATACTGTTGTAGGAATGATTTTTTTTTCTATATTTTTTTGTTCTTCTGCATTGCTAGGAATGAAAATAATTAATAGACTAATAGATTGAAAATACATAATAATAGACTATATTTTTTACCAATGTGGATTGGGAAAAAGAATAAGAATGAAAATACATAATTAAGAATCAAAGTACATAATTAATAGACTAATAGATTGTTTGTTGTAACAGGACTTTAATGATGGATAAGAATTGGATGTGGTTGTCAAATAGACTGTCTAAAGAGTTTCGTGACGGTGTTAAGTCTTTCATTAAAATTGCTGAAAAAAATTTAGACCAAGATGGTAAGATACGGTGTCCTTGTCGAGATTGTCTGAATACTCGATCATTCAATGTGAAAATTGTTGCAAGCCATTTGATCCTAAAAGGATTCTCTAAAAGCTATAAAAAATGGACTTTACATGGAGAACAACTTGAAATCGGTAGTGGTAGTGCTAATTTGAATGAGGACACAAATCAAATAGGTAATGATGATGATGACGATGATGGTGATGATGATGATAGTGATGATGATGGGTGTCTTGAGATGTTGTCTGACATGTGTGGGGAAATGGATATGAATATTGACACAAGTCTAGCGAAATCAAATAATGTGGAAATTGCAAATATCTTCCATGAATTTGAAAATTTATTTGATGCTGCTAAGCAGGAAGCATATCCGGGTTGTTCTAAGTATTCAGCTTTAACTTGTATTGTCAAGTTAATGCACATTAAAGTACTTAATCACTGGAGTGATAAATCATTTGATATGTTGCTCTAATTCTTAAAGGATTTGCTTCCTGAAGGTTCAAACATTCCAACATCATACTATGAGGCTAAGAAAATGTTGCGTGACTTAGGAATGGGGTATGAATCAATTCATGCATGTGAAAATGATTGTGTTCTATTTTGGAAAAAGAATGTTGATGCTGATAAATGTCCTGTTTGTGATGAGTCTAGATATAAATTTGATAATGGAAAAGGAAAAAAGACTCCAAAAAAGGTCTTACGTTATTTTCCATTAACACCTAGACTACAGAGATTGTTTATGTCAAGACATACAGCTTCTGATATGAGGTGGCATAAGGATAAACGTGTTGAAACAGAAGGTATTTTAAGGCATCCAGCTGATTGTGAAGGTTGGAAAGACTTTGATAACCAATATTCTTATTTTGCTCAAGATCCACGTAATGTTAGATTGGGTCTTGCCACAGATGGTTTCAATCCATTTGGTAATATGAGCAATGCCTATAGCACATGGCCAGTAATGCTTGTTCCTTATAATCTACCACCTTGGAAATGCATGAAAACCCCATTTACAATGATGTCGCTTCTTATTCCTGGTCCAAAAGCACCTAGGAGAGATATTGATGTGTATTTACAACCTTTGATAGAAGAATTAAAAGAACTATGGACCAATGGTATTGATATTTATGATGTATCTAAAAAGGAAACTTTTTGTCTACATGCATGTGTTTTGTGGACAGTGAATGACTTTCCAGCATATGGTAACTTATCAGGCTGGAGTACCAAAGGCTACAAAGCATGTCCAGTATGTAACAAAGATACATCATCACAACCTTTGATAAATAAAATTTGTTGCATGGGTCATCGTCGGTTCTTACCGTCACGTCACCGTTGGCAAAATAGTTTAAAATTTAATAGGAAACCAGAAAAAGATCCAGCTCCAAAGGTATTGTCAGGGGATGAGATTTTGAAACAACTTGAGTGTGTGGAACATGTGCAATTTGGCAAAAATCCAAAGTGTTCTAGTCGGAAAAGAAAACATTCTTTTGAGGACCTAAATTGGACCAAAAAAAGTATCTTTTTTGAGTTAGAATATTGGTCTAAACTAAAGTTGCGGCATAATCTTGACGTAATACATATAGAGAAGAATATATGTGATAGCATCATTGGGACCTTGTTGAATATTGAAGGGAAAACAAAAGACACTATCAAGGCTAGAAAAGATTTAGAAAAAATGAATATTAGAACTGAGTTGCATTTAATACTTGATGGGCCAAGGTTTTTAAAACCTCATGCATGTTATACACTTGCTTTAGCTGAAAGAAAAGATTTTTGTCGATTTTTGAAATCTATTAAGTGTCCGGATGGATATGCTTCTAATATTTCAAGGAATGTGAATGTTAATGAGGGTAAGATTTCAGGACTAAAAAGTCATGACTGTCATGTGTTACTGCAGCAATTGCTTCCAATTGGTATACGACCATATTTGCGAGAAGATGTTTGTACAGTACTTGTACAGTTATCAAACTTCTTTAAACAAATATGTGCAAAAACTTTGTGTGTTAGTGATTTGAAAAAATTAGCCAAAGAAATTGTCCTCATTCATTGTAAATTAGAGAGAATATTTCCACCTGCTTTTTTTGATATTATGGTTCATTTGGCAATACATTTGCCATTAGAAGCAAAACTTGCTGGCCCTGTTGCATTTAGGTGGATGTATCCATTTGAAAGGTATTTAGGGAAATTAAAAAAATATGTAAGAAATAAAGCTAGACCTGAAGGTTCTATTGCTGAGGCATATATTGTGGAAGAATCACTTACATTTTGCTCGATGTACCTTAGTGGAGTCGAAACAAGGTTTAATCGACATGAGCGGAATGATGATAGACAAAATGAAGAAATTTCTAGTTTATCGGTGTTCAACCAATGTGCTAGGCCATTTGGTAAAAGGGAAGAAATACAACTACCTCGAGAGCTTATACAAAAAGCTCATTGGTATGTCTTGAATAATTGCGAGGAATTACAACCTTACTTGGAGTAAGTAAATTATAGTCTTTTGAAATACACACACACACACACACACACACGTTATTTATATGATTTTTAATTTCTAATTTTAATTAAAAAATTATATAATGAGCATGCTACGGAGTTGGAGGCACATAGTCTTTCTAATATATCGGAAAGACAAGAAGAGCAATTCCCTACATGGTTTAAAAATCGGGTTTGTAATGAATGTCATTTAGTAATTTAATATTTATACTTAATCAACTTTATGATTAAATTACTTTTTCATTATTTCTTTGTAGATGATGACTATGCATTGTGAAGGGTTGATAGAAGCCACTGGCCAATTTTATTCATTGGCTTGTGGTCCAAATCCTGTTGTGTACTCGTATTCTGGATGTAATGTCAACGGAGTTCGATATCATGTTCACACTCGTGATAAGAATCTAAAAACTCAAAATAGTGGAGTTATGGTACCAGGTCAACATGGCAGCATCAATGTTGACTTTTATGGTGTTTTATCTAGTGTTATAGAGCTAAATTATATTTCCGGAAATCAGATTATCTTATTTAAATGCGATTGGTTTGATACTGATTTTAATAAAAAGAGAATACAAAAGGATTATCATCTCACAAGCATTAATGTAAGCAGAATGTGGTACGAGAATGATCCTTTTGTGTTAGCTATTCAAGTCCGACAAGTATTCTATGTTGATGACTACAAGCTAGGATCAAATTGGAAAGTGGTAAACAAGATCCAACACCGACATGTGTGGGATGTTCCAGAAATAAATGACATAGAAGAAAGCTTTGAAAGTGTAGATAATATTTACCAAGAGAATGAGTCATCTGACATTCAATTGGCCGTCGAAGAAGAATGTTTAGATGGTAGACAATTCAATCGACCTGATGTGAGTCTTGAAGAAGCTGACAACGATGGAATATATAATGAGGGACTAATACTTGAAGATGAGGCTTCTGATGTTGGGGAAGAAGATGAAACAATTGAAAATTATTGTAGTGATAGTGAAAATATTTCATCAAAAGATAATGACAATGATGTCAATTAATAATACATGCAATACAATTTGGTAATCTTTTTTTTATGTGCATTATTATGTATGATTTATTATTAGTTATTTGTTTATGTTAGCACATATTTGTATTATGGATGATTTAATTATGTTTTGTTAAATTATAGGATATTGGATCATGGCTCCTGGAGGTACTCGCCGATCACGTTCAGTAGCAGGGGCACAAGCACGTAATGAATTAGCTGCACCAACTAATTCATTGTCCAATTTTACCTCTAACGCAATTCCTGGTATTTTATCTAGTCATATTTTAAATTTTTTTAATTTGCCTCATGTCATTTAAAATTATTGATATTTTTATTTTTTATTTTTTTTGTTGTAGCTGCTAATGTTAAGAAAAACAAGAGATCCAAATCAAGAGGCTTAAAACTTGATAAGCTCATTCACCAATCCCAAGCACCATTGCCAATTGAATTTTGTGAAACAATGAAAGTGCTTGTTGGTGTTAATGCAACAGCGTTAGCTTCTGATATTGGTGTCGTTCTAAGGAAAATTGCTCCATTAGGGGCAAAGAAATGGAAAGATGTGCCAGAATCTCAAAGGATATTGATGATAGATGATATTGCAGTACTATTTTACTTCAGTTCATGTTTAATAGTTAATGGATTGGTGGTCCTCTTTTTTTTACAAATTCAATGTTACTAACATTTGTGGTATTTTCTCCTTGTTTACATTGCAGAGCAAATTTGTTATTGATGTCCATAATCCAATCATTAGAAACTATTTACTAGAAAAATTGGCGACGAGGTTCAAAAATTTCCGTCACCAATTGAAGAAAGAGTTTGAGCAATATCCTACAGTTGAAGAGACAAAACGAAATCCACCGAAAGATCTTCGTCATAAGCAAGCAGAATGGGAGAGTCTTTGTGATTATTTTTCAAGTGAGGCATTTAAGGTACAATTTTAATATACCAAGTGCTATTTGCTGGTAGAATTCTTCTTTGTGATTTCTTTTTGTTGGCACTGTTTTTCTACACCATTTTTATTGTTTTTCTTTGTGATTTCAATCACTATAATTAGATTGGTACCTTTTATTATTAATGTTTATTATAAAATATATCATTGAGGATTTTTCCATGAACCATATTCTGTGTAAATCATAAAATGCAACTATTTTGTTAAAACGCTTTAGAAAATTGAAATTTATTGCAAACTTAGGTGTTGTAAATTATTATTAGAACCTAGGTCAGCTTACCCATTTCGCACGATGACATAATCTTCACGTAATAATTGTCAATTCTATTAATTAATTTAATGCCTAATAACATGTTCTAACAAAATTAATTACAGATACGATCAGAAAAAAATAAGCAGAATCGTAGTAAAGTGTCTTCTGTGCATCGTGGTGGATCGAAGTCTCATGCACAACATCTGAATGAAATGGTACTTGAAATGATGGAGATTTTGTTTGACCTTTTTTCTATTATGTACTTGTATCATGTTTATAAATATTAAAATGCTTTTCTTCTTTTATATTGGAAAGACGGAAACGCTTGGAGATTCTTCTGGTTTGATTGCTTTGTTCCGAAAGATGTTTTGGAGTGAAGCCAAAGGATGGAGTAGTATGGAAGCAAAAGCGAAATATGTAAGTTTTTCCAAATTATTTACGTTTACTTGCAGTTAGAAGTATATGTGGGATTGAGGACATATTTGCTTAAAAAATTTAACTAATGTTTCATTATTCCACTGTATTATCATTTTACTCATATTTTATTACAAAGAATAAAACCATATTTTATTAGTCTACAAGAAAAATAAGAATTGTTCCATTACGTGATTGTAAAGTGTAACTGTGATTGAGGAAATAACATACAGTCTGTTAATCAGAATTTATTCATGTGCAGAAATACAATATTGATAAGTTTATATGAATTTCTCTCTAGATTCGGTATTTTAATATTGAATTGAAATATGTTGCTGAACCGTTGCAATATAACTATTAGTTTATGTTTCTCTACAAGCTTGCTGATTATTTCTGCCATTTGTGAGTTCACTTTGGGTGTGTGTCTTGTTTACTGTAGTCTACATATAACCAACTTTTATCGATACACATGTTTGTTGAGTATCAAGTTGTCTATGGTAGCTATAATAGTTCTGCACAGGTGTATGACAACACTCCACTTAAATATGACTATCATATATTGCTCAACATGCACATTGATTATATTTGCAATGTATGACTTGTTGTGATTGTTCTGCTTTTAATTCCGAGCTTACTTTCCACTCATGTATGATGAGCTTAATGTGCTCTACTTGTGCATTGAGTGCGACCAGATTTTCAATATGCTTAGAATTGTTATTTTACATAATTCTCCAACATAGATTTGGATGTAAACAGAATATTAATTGAAATCATACTCATAACTCATTATATTATTTGCTTATAACCCTTTTTGTAATTTTATATTTATTTATGTTTTTACTATTCTTTTCTAGTACTAGTGGATTCTAGAAAGTATGTTATTATAGTAGTAATAATTAAAGAATCCACTCACCAAGTTATATATATTACACATTTATACTCATCTTTCTTTTTCTTGTTTCTATCTCCTCAGGCATTCAAGAGCTTCCTCCATGCTGTTAATATCTTTTTATAGCGAGATTCAAGAGCTTTATTTTTAATAGGACTAATAAATATGATTCGCTATCTTTTGTAGATGTGTTTAGTATTATTTTTAAAGATTTAGTAATTATTCAATTTCTAATTATGCAGGACCAAATGATAGACATGAAGGAAAACTCCAATACCGAAGAAAATGTTGAGCCATTAACTGATAATCAAATTTGTGAAATTGTTTTGGGGAAGAAATCTAATTTTGTAAAGAAAATGATAGGTCCTTCAAAGTTAACATCCAATGTAGCATTGTCCCAACAAAATCAGGAGATGGCAAAGACGATTGAGGAGCAAGATAACAGACTACAGGTAGTTGAAGATTTCATAAAATTCATGAAAGAGCAACCATCATTTTCACTTACACCTTCAGTTGATCCTGCATTATTTGATTCTCAATCCCAATAAGATCTTGGCAAATACATCTACTATGAAATTTTACTTTTAGGTCATTGATAGTGATTTGTGACTTTTATATTTACATTTATTTGTTAAGAACCAAATTTGTTTGGATTTCAATGTCATGCTTTGTGTTTGAATCCTTCAGATTATGAATAAATATTTCGAAGTCTTTCTTATGTTATTCTCATTGTTGTTGGTTTGATTGTTAATGACTACACATATTTTTAATAATCACACTAGCTTGTCTAGTAAATTACATCGTCTTTAAAAGTAATGTGAGACAATATTGCTTGTTATTTGAAACGAAGATAATTGCCATGGAATAATCTCTTTTGTACCCAAATTTTTTTGTCATTAAATATCAATTTATATGACTACAATATGTCGTCATGAATGCTTTCTTTTAATGACAATTTAGAGTAGTCACTTTAACTCTTCAGATACGATATAAATAGTCATCAAATAGTAAAATATATTGTGATTAAAAACAATGTGAGACTATATTATTTATCATTTGAAACGAAATTAATCGTCATGAAATAATATTTTTTGAATCAAAATTTTTTAGTCAATAAATATCAATTTATGTGACTAAAATGTGTCGTCATGAATATTTTCTTTTAAATGACAATTTAAAATAGTCACTTTAACTTTTAGGATACAATATAAATAGTCGTTAAATAGTCAAATATATTGTGGTGAAAAATAATGTGAGACTATATTGTTCGTCATTTGAAACGAAATTAGATGTCACGAAATAATATTTTCTGAATCAAAATTTGTTGGTCACTATATATCAATTTATATGACTAAAGCATGTCGTCGTGAATGCTTTCTTTTAATGACGATTGAAAGTAGTCATTTAAACTTTTTTGATACCATATAAATAGTCATAAAATAATAAAGTGCATTGTAATCAAAAATAATGTTAGACTATATTACATATGTTTTGCAACGAAAGAATACGTCACAACACATTAATTTTTTTGACTAAATATTATAGTTACGAATGCTTACATTTTATGACAATAGATAATAGTCACTTAAAATGTTTTGATACAATTTAACTAGTCATGTAATAGTAAAATAAACTGTCATTAAAATAAAGTTGACACTAAATTAATTAGTAATTGTATTAGCAAAAATTGTCACAAATGAAAACTACTAGAGACGATTATGAAATGTCGCGATATGTAAACTTCAACAACAAAAAAATAGCGTTGCTAATTGTATCGTCAAACCTCTAAAATGACAATTTTAGTAATTATTGCGACTATGTTTACAAACTCTTAAGACAAATATTATAGTCACTATAAACCACATATTATGACCGATATGAAGTGTCATTAATTGCATTTTTGAATCTCTAATTTGACCATTTTAGACACTATTCGTGACAATTTTAACTTAATTTTAAGACAATCATGTTTGTTATAGAAACATGTTCTTAAAGTGACGAAAATAATTTTGGTCGCTAGAACCTTTTAAGACGGTCTTTCTACGACTAATTTATTATTTTTAGTGACTAATATTCTTTGTAATAAAATCTCATCATGATGGCACTGTAAAAGAAAAGTCAGAGACTGTGCCAGTATATGTGGAAAATAATTTAGAAGATTCAGATTCTTCTGAAGCAGCACCAGAGCACGAGGAACAAGAACCAGTCGAGTCTGAGGCTCTAGAAGTTCGTCGGTCAACTCGTGAGAGACGACCGCCGGCGTGGCACTCGGAGTATGTCACAGAGATCAACGTTGCATACTGTCTTCTAACGAAGGATGGAGAGCCATCAACTTTCCATGAAGCTTTAGAAAGCTCAGATATTACTTTGTGGATGACAGCAATGCAGGAAGAAATTGAAGCACTACACAAGAACAAGACATGGGAACTTGTACCACTACCACGTGGAAGAAAAGCCATTGGAAACAAATGGGTTTACAAGATCAAGCGTGATGGCAATGACCAAGTGGAGCGGTATCGTGCACGATTGGTAGTGAAAGGATATGCTCAGAAAAAAGGTATTGACTTCAACGAGATATTTTCGCCGGTGGTTCGACTCACAACAGTCAGAATAATCTTGGCAATGTGTTCTACATTTGACCTACATTTAGAGCAGTTAGATGTGAAAACTGCATTTCTTCATGGAGAACTTGAAGAAGAAATATATATGCTCCAACCAGAAGGTTTTGCAGAAAAAGGACAGGAGAACTTGGTTTGCAGGTTGAACAAATCTCTATACTGTCTCAAACAGGCGCCGAGGTGTTGGTATAAGAGATTTGATTCCTTCATCATGAGCCTTAGATACAACAGATTCAGTTCAGACCATTGTGCATATTACAAGAGGTTTGAAGATAATAATTTTATTATTTTGTTGTTGTATGTGGATGCCATGTTGATAGCAGGTCCCAACAAAGATAGAATCCAAGAATTGAAGGCATAGTTAGCTAGGGAGTTTGAAATGAAGGACTTAGGACCAGCAAACAAGATTTTAGGGATGCAAATTCACCGAGACAGAAATAACATGAAGATTTGGCTTTCGCAGAAGAATTACTTGAAGAAAATCTTGCGACGCTTCAACATGCAAGATTGTAAGTCAATTTCTACCCTACTTCCTGTTAATTTCAAATTATCCTCAAGTATGTGTCCTAGTAATAAAGCAGAGAGGAATGAGATGTCTCGGGTACCGTATGCATCAGCAGTGGGAAGTTTAATGTTCGCTATGATATGTACAAGACCGGACATTGCACAAGCAGTGGGAGCAGTCAGTCGATACATGGCGAATCCTGGTGGAGAGCATTGGATAGCTGTGAAGAGGATTATGAGATACATCAGAGGAACCTCAGATGTTGCATTATGTTATGGAGGATCAGAGTTTACTGTCAGGGGCTATGTAGATTCAGATTTTGCAGGAGACCTTGATAAAAGAAATCCACTACTGGTTATGTGTTTATACTTGCGGGAGCAGCTGTAAGTTGGATTTCGAAACTGTAGACCGTTGTGGCTTTATCTACAACAGAAGCAGAATACATGGCAGCTACACAAGCTTGCAAGGAACCTATTTAGATACAAAGGTTATTGGAGGATCTCAGGCACGGACAAGAGAAAATTTCTGTATTGTGTGACAGTCAGAGTGCCTTGCACATTGCAAGGAATCCAGCCTTTCATTCAAGGACAAAGCACATAGGAGTCTAGTATCACTTCGTTCGTGAAGTAGTGGAAGATGGAAGTGTGGATTTAAAAAAAATCCATACCAAAGAGAACCTAGCAGATGTTTTGACCAAGCCGATAAATACTTATAAGTTTGTCTGGAGTAGATCCTCTTGTGGCCTAGCAGAAACATAGGCAACATGATTATGGCGAAGCAGAAAGGATGGTGTGGAGATTGATTGATTCTCAATCAAATCTCTAAGTGGGAAAAATGTCAAAGTTGGTGGTGGGCTAACTAAATTTTCTTGGTTTTGGCAGCCGCCCAAAGAAATATACAAGAATGGTTGGCATGGCTGCATCTAGAAGCTTTGACATTTATGGTTGGCACTTGGCTTTGAGAAATTCTAGATGCCGTAAGCTTGAGGTTTTGGCCACTTGTTTGACATTTGAGGCAAAGTTTTGCCTATAAATACAAGCTCTCAATCTAGAGCTTGTATCCAATTCCATCGAGAGAGAAGCATTGATTTTTTTGAGTGTTGAGAGTTTTAAGAGTTTAATAAACTCTTGAGTGTCTAGTGAGTGAGAGATTGGGTGTATTGGGGTTTTGGGTAGTGAGCTAAAATATTACAATACTTGTAATCTTTATTTCACTAGTAAAATATTTTCCTTCTGTTTTCGCCCGTGGATGTAGGTTAAAAGCCGAACCACGTAATTTCTGGTGTCCTCTATTGTGCTTGTTCTTTATTTTCTTTTCAATTTCATTTTAGTTGCGGTCCTGCTTCACCCACCAATTTCCTAACATGAAAGCCTTATGTGAAAACGTAGTCGCTTTACTAATTAAAAATAGTAAGTATTTGGTTCTTGTCAGTTTAATATAGGCTTTTGGTACTGCTTGGAGAGAAGCTTGCAACTGGGATGGAATAGAAAGCACGGTATTGGTAACTCCGGGAAAATACTTGTCGAATTTTGCGAACTTGAAGGTCCATGCAAAACTCCAATTTCTTTTCAACTTCAAGGGCTTGTCCAGGCACCAACCGGCCTATCAAAACTACCCGATAAATAAAGCTGGATCACCTTTCAATATCTCAGACACCTCACTCTCTCCGGCGAAGGAACATTCCACGGCCAAGGCGAAACTGCATGGCCACTAAATCAATGCCACAAAAACTCCGATTGCCAGCTTCCCACAGTAAGTCTGGTTAACAATGTTCTCTTTGTTTTTTGTTTTTTTTTTTGTAAAGCTGCTAATGAAAACAGGGTTAAAATAATTAGTTAATGTTGCTTCGGTGTCTAATTGACAGTCCATACGATTCAATTTCCTAAACGACTCAATAATTACCGGGATAAAATCTGTTGATAGCAAATACTTCCACATTAACATTTTGGGTTGCTACAACCTAATAATAAATGACCTCAAAATCACAGCACACGCGGATAGTCCTAATACTGACGGAATTCATATTGGAAGATCAAATGGGATTGAGATATCACATTCAGTTATAGCCACCAATGATGATTGTGTCTCTCTTGGTCAAGGCAGTAAAAATATTTTAGTATCTGACTTTTTTTGCGGACCAGGACATGGTATCAGCGTTGGTAGCCTTGGAAAGGATACAAAAGATGAAGAAGCTGTTGGTGTTGAGATTAAGTGTTGAATCTCGACTCAAAGATTACCCAAACGAATCAAACTAACTCCCCAAGAACTATTATCAAAAGATAAAGAAACAGTAACTCAACCAAGAAAAAACTAAAGAACCAAGAACAGAGGGAGCAAGAGGAAGAAGAAGCACTCAAAGATTACGTGGTTCAGTACCAATGGTACCTACATCCACGGCTGAAGAACCCTCTTGGGCTTGAAGCTTTTATTGAACAGATTGATTACAAAGAGACAACTGATGACAAGGATTAAATCGCTCTCATAAAGTATTTTCTATCTCTTACCCTAAGCCTCTTGAAATCGTGAATCAAGTCCCCTGGCTGATCAGCCTTGAGCCACCTTTTATAGCTCTGATTTTTGTCCAGCTGTTAGTAGTAACAAACTTAACTAACCCTGGCCCCACCAATACTGACTCAGCTCGCAACTTAACCTCTTAACAGAATTAACTAACTAGCTTCACAGTTGGATTGACTATAAGGAACTGTACCTTCACAGGCACAAGTAACGGCGTTAGAGTCAAAACATGACATGATTCTCACGTTGGAATCGCTTCCAACTTCGCTTTTAAAGACATTGTCACGAACAATGTGGAAAATCCCATCGTCATAGATCAACTGTATTGCCCATATAATAAATGTAACATAAAGGTACATGAACATTCATTCATCTCTCAAACTATTATGCTTCAGCTTAATTTTTAAAGCAGACCGCTCAGTTATATTTGACAGCTAATGATTACACGCCCTGCCGTTAATATTTTACAGGTTCCTTCGCAAGTGAAGATCAGCAATGTGAGATTCAATAACATCCGTGGCACTTCAGCTACCAAGGTTGCCGTAAGTCTTGTGTGTAGCCAAAAGATTCCATGCCAAAATATTGAGATTGGGAATATAAACTTGGTGTACAATGGGGTTAATGTTAAGGTTGAGGGTCCTGAAACGACATCTTTGTGTTCCAACGTCAAACCAACTCTCTTCGGAAAGCAAATCCCGGCTACTTGCGTCTAGATCTCCAGACTCTTCATATTTTATCTATACACGTTTTGTTACTTTTCATTTCTGTATACTAAATTTAGGAGTGAGTACATGTCAATATCATATCCCGCATATCCCAAACGAGGGTCTCCATTAAGGTTAATGACTTGTACTTGCTTTACTTGAAAATAGATGAATGAAATATGATTAGAAAATTACTCTTAGTATCCGAAAAATCTCATAACATTCCAAACATACCTAAAACTTTTGCTGTTTGATAACGATTTAGACTTGAATGAGTGGTAAAGTTGGTATTTGAAGTAAATGAAAAAAGGTGGAAAAAATAGATTGTTTATGAGTGTGTGGAAAATTGTTTGAACTGTCCAAAAGTATAACACACATGCCCCTTGTGTGTGTGTATAATAGTTTTTTTGGTCCAGAATTTTAAAGTTTAGAAAAGTTTGGAAAATAAAATTTTAAAACGCAGAATTTTAAAGTTTTCCCAAATTTTCCTTTATTTTTTTAATTAAATGGGGCTCAACTAAGCAAGCTAAACAGGAATAAGACGGGGTTGAGTAACCCCAAACAAGTCTTGCATAATAATTGAATAATTACCTATAAACGGGCCAGTAAATAAATGCAAACCATGGGGAAGTGAGTGAGCCATATTCACTACAAAATCTACTGCCGAATTTGCTTCACAATTTCCCTACACTTTAAAATATTAGATTGGAAAATTTCTCTCTCTCTCTCTCTCTCTCTCTCTCTCTCTCTATATATATATATATATAATCCTTCTTTAGAGCGGACGCCCTCAATTTTTTTTTCATGAAAACACACTATTAAACTATGTAATTCAATAAAATTAATGCAAAAACATTATTAATTGTAAGAGTTAACAATGTGTCCGTATTAAAAAAAAAAATAAGGGCACCGACACCTCAAAATGATTATATATATAGAGTTTGACAATAACATTGACTCTACTATTCCCGCTATACGTTTGATTGAGGATATTGTAAACTTGTGTGCGATTCCTTTTGATTTTACATCTTTTCACTGATGATACTTTGCTCTCAGATCAGTAAAAGAAGTCATTAGTGGAATTTAAGTCAGTTTTTGGGATAAGTGTTTGTTTTGTCATTTTGACAATGGTGTACTTGACTCATGCTCTGCGGCATTTTGGATTCTCCTGCAGTTCTTTCTCGAAATCCAATTTGCGAAATCGGCGATTCTCTGCTCAATATGAAATCTATTACAAAGATAAGCAATGCTTTGACCATTAATTATATTTAGCTAATATTTTGAAAGACTGTTGCTAAGGCTGTTAATCTAAATTGGATCCAACTCTCTCTCTCTCAAGTTGCCAAGTTCAGATTATTGCTTCTTCACTGAAGTATTGCACTGAATTACAAGAACCTCGACTTGCACACAATGACAAAAGGGTAAATAATGTTCCCAGTGGTCATTTTATTAATAGCAAGTTGTCCTCAAATTCATTGTTTTTTTTTTATTTGTTATTATTGTGACTAATATCTTGTTCATTTCTTATGTTGTTTTTCTCCATCCACTCTCTGAATTGCCTAGACGCTCCAGCCGAGTTTGCTTATTATTAGAAGCTTCAAAATTTAGACTTGGGAAATAATTTGATAGCAAGATCTCAGAATTGAGGTGAAGCATGAAAATTTTTTCTGTTCTATTTCTCCATTAATTTTTTTTTCTACATACATACTTTCTTGCCATGTATGATGGCAACATACTTGAATGGCAAGTGCTAAATTCATTAGTTAATCCTCAATCTACAAGGAAACACTGTAGCTAAATATGATAAATTGGAAAAGAAGGTAATGATGTTTTTCAAGTGTAGATTTGTGCTCCTAGCAGGACTAATCTAGAATCAATGTCATAGCATGTGAAAAATCTATTGCAAAACTTGCACATATTCAACGCTAGACCAATAGATAAAAACACCAAAAATGAGAAGGACGATGCTGTTGATAAGGTTAATGATTCCTCAAAGTGCTGATAACAAGATAAAAGTTCAGAAGAAATCGAAAAGAGATAGCTTTAGAGAAACAAATGACAAATTCTCAATGAAAGAAATTCTGTAGAGCAAAATTGATTTGCAGCTGGGAAGAAAGTGGTAAGTGAGAATAAAAAGAGAAGGAAGAGGAGCTTGATGCTATTGATGATGCAAAGAACTCTGGAGGCCTTGTGCCTGGTCAAAACAAAGATGGTCATCCAAAATCTAAATGATTCTAGAGATGTTGATCATGGAGTTACTTTTTTTAAGAATCATGATTCTTAATAAAATTAGATAGCTTACTTTTAGTACGCAAAATCCTACGTTACAATGGGTAAAGTCTTATAGCCTACGAACCATGCATACCTAATGTTATATCGAGGTTTTTATTTGGTATTGAGACGGTGTAAAAAAAAATTGTAATTATTAAATAAAAGTTAATAGTGTATGGTGAAAATAATTTTAAATAATGATTTCAATAAAAATAATAAAGATAATTATAAATTTTTCATCATATAAATGTGAAATAAAATGAACTAATTTTTTTTCCAACACTTAATAATGTAGATTTAAAGTTACAATTGTCCAACCACCCTACAAACTTAAAAAGAAAGAGGGCAAGTTAGATCATTATCGATTCCCCAAAGTCGACACCAACTTGCGCACAACACTTCAAAAACAAAGAAAATAGAAGAAAAGGCAATGAGGGAGAAAAATGTAATGTTAACACGTTGAAAGGAACTATTAGAGGAGAGCGAACAATATTATTAATGAAAGTAATTGAATTGTAACGTCGACCGTTCATTCTTTCTTAATCAAAAGGTTCAAATTCGTGTAAAATTTGTCGATAAAATTGAGGCTGCTTAACTTGTCCCAATGATGATTATAAATATACTCAAATTCAGTATTCATTGGGATAAACTAGCTAGTCATTTGAAATGAAAGGTGAAAAAATTGTAGATGCCGGCTCTTGACTTTGACGTATAAATTACCTTTTTTTTTCCCCTTCAATATCACTACTTCTATACACTGGCACGTCCTGAGGACGTCCAAGTTCTGTTTTACGTATAAATTACTTCAAAATAGCCGAGTTAAAAGAAAAGTGTGTGACTGAAAATATTCGTTCAATGATCCAAACCAAAGCTAGCACATAAAAAAAGAAAAAAAATAGCGGGACAAATTATCTCATTATCATTCACATTATGTGGCTGCTAACTAATTGAGTTAGTAAAGCAGTTGTGATGAAAATAAAGAGATTTAGAGTTTGGAGTCAGCTCAAAAGGGTGAGTGGGATTAGGTTGCCGGCTAAATAATAATAATAAAAGAAAACTAATCCAAAGATCGACACGAACTTGAATATCATACTTCAAGTGTATCGTCTGTTGATATTTGCATGAAGCCGGCAAGTAAACAACTTTTGTTCAAAATTAACTATGTCAAGTGGCTTAATGACACGAGTGTGACATTTGTTCACTCTATAATGTAAATTGCAAGTCCAACCAGAGGAACCCATAGAAGTTAATTAATTAATGACCTCGAAGATTTGAGTTTTTCTTGAAGACTTGAGTATCATCGTATTCCAAATTAGATTGAACCCAAATCATCAAATGGGCAAACTGAGGACATCGTGGACATATCAGGTGGGCAAACAGAGGACATTATAAATATCATTCAAAATGATAACTTTCTCATAAGCAACCTTCCATTTCTTATCATTAGTTAAATTTCTATCCACAGCGATGAAATCAACAATCATGGGTGTTTCTGTTGCCCTTGTTTTCCTTAACTTATTTTTTATAGCTACTATGATCAACATCGGCTTCTGCAATGGCAACCCTTTCGTGGGTTGCGTAGACAGTGAGAGAGAAGCACTTCTAAAGTTGAAACAAGATCTCAAAGATCCTTCCAGCCGTCTTGCCTCTTGGAATATTAGTGATGAAGATTGCTGTGCATGGGATGGTGTTGTTTGTAACAACTTCACTGGCCATGTCCTTCAGCTCAACCTTGGAAATCCTAATCCTAATAATGGCACGGGTTCAAAGCTGGCTGGTAAGATAAATCCCTCTTTGGTTGACTTAAAGCATTTGATTCACTTGGACTTAAGCGGAAATGATTTCCATGGAATTCAAATTCCCAAATATCTTGGTTCTCTTAAGAACCTTAGATACCTGAATCTCTCTAGAGCCAAATTTGCAGGAGTGATTCCTTACCAACTTGGAAATCTCTCTAATCTTCAATATCTTGATCTCAGTGAGAATTATGAGTCACAAGTTGAAAGTTTTTCATGGCTATCTGGTCTTTCTTTGCTAGAGCACCTCGATCTGAGTGACGCTGACCTTAGCAAAGCCACTGATTGGTTACTTGTCACAAACTCACTCTCTTCTTTAAAAGTACTAAAATTGTCCTACTGTGAACTCCATCACTTTCCTCCGTCATCCTCTGCTAATTTTTCCTCCCTTAAGACCCTCGATCTTTCCAAAAACCAATTTAATAACTCTTTGTTTCAATTTAGCAGTTGGGTTTTTGGTCTTCATAATTTAGTCTTTTTCGATCTAAGCGGTAATCAATTTCAAGGTAAAATCCCCATCGGACTAGGAAACTTGACGTTTCTTAGACATCTGGATTTATCTTATAATGAATTCAATTCTGCAATACCTGGTTGGTTGTCTAAGCTTAATGATATTGAGTTCCTTTCTCTTCAACATAATTCCTTGCTAGGCACAATTTCATCGATGGGTCTAGAAAACTTGACTTCTATCAAAACTCTCGACCTTTCCTTAAATTATGATCTTGCAGGGAAGATTCCAACATCGTTTGTAAGGCTTTGTAAGTTGACATCAATCGATCTGTCATTTGTCAAATTGAGTCAAGACTTATCAGAAGTTTTAGATATTTTCTCTGCATGCGGTGCACATGCACTAGAGTCACTAGTTTTGAGGAGTTGTCAATTTTCAGGTCACTTGACAAATCAACTTGGGCAATTTAAAAGTTTGAACAGACTTCGACTACGTAACAACTCTCTTTCAGGTCCACTTCCATCTGCTTTAGGAGAACTTACATATTTGACATATCTAGATCTTTCCAAAAACAGGCTGAATGGTTCCATTCCATTGTCTGTAGGACAAATTTTAAACTTAGAATACCTAGATTTGTCCAACAACTTGTTGAATGGTTCTATTCCATTGTCTTTGGGAAAATTTTCACATTTAGAATATCTAGATTTGTCCAACAATAGGATGAGTGGAACACTTTCTGAAAATCATTTTGTCAATCTAACAAAACTGACTTCATTTTCTACATCCGATAACCCGCTAATCTTGCAAGTCAATCTGAACTGGGTTCCTCCTTTTCAACTCGATACATTGCAATTGAGGTCATGTCATTTAGGGCCTCATTTTCCATCGTGGCTTCATTCACAAAAGCATTTGTCTTTTTTGGACATATCCAACACAAGAATTTCACATACTATTCCTCGTTGGTTTTGGAATTCCATTTTCCAGTATAAGTATTTGAATCTCTCTAGCAACCAAATCTACGGTGAGATTCCAAATTTAGATTTTCGTTACCGTCCATCGCCTCTTCTACCTCCCCCATCTAGCGTACTTGATTTTTCTAATAATGGTTTTTCGGGGTCCATTTTTCATTTAATATGTAATGGGTTAAAGATCACTTCTTATCTCCAACTCTCGAAAAATAACTTTTCTGGGGATATACCTGATTGTTGGATGAATTGGCGTAGTTTGAGTATGCTGAATTTAGGTAACAATAACCTTACTGGTAGTCTTCCGACCTCAATTGGAACTTTAAGTTTTCTTTTGTCATTGAACCTGCGCAATAATAGATTGTCTGGAGTAATTCCCGAGTCATTTCAAAATTGTTCAAGTTTGGCATCTCTTGACATGGGCGAAAACGAGTTTGTCGGGAATATTCCAACATGGATGGGAGAAAGATTTTCTGGATTGTCGATTCTCATTCTTCGATCAAACAAGTTCCATGGCGATTTGCCAATTCAACTTTGTCGTCTAACTTCTTTACAAATTTTAGATGTTGCTTATAACAATCTCTCAGGGACTATACCCAGATGCATCAGTAACTTCACTGCTATGGCGACGACGGACTCATCTCTTCTAGAGAATGCGATATCCTACATTGCAATGATGGATGAGAGTGAAGTTGTGGTGGATGCATCAGTTGTGACGAAAGGGTCTATGGTTGAATATAACTCCATTCTGAATTTGGTAAGAAGCATAGACATTTCGAAGAATAATTTCTCGGGAGAAATACCGATGGAACTGACAAATCTTAAAGGATTGCAATCACTGAATCTGTCCCACAATTTTTTTGCCAGCAAAATTCCTGAGAAAATTGGTGATATGAAATCAATTGAGTCCCTCGATTTCTCAGCGAACCAACTTTCTGGTAAAATTCCCCAAAGTATGTCAAGTTTGTCATTTTTAAATCACCTGAACTTGTCCAACAATCACTTGATTGGGAAAATTCCTTCAAGCACTCAATTGCAAAGCTTCGATGCATCTTGTTTTGCCGGCAACAATCTATGCGGAGCTCCACTTCCTAATTGTAATGAGAATAATCCTCTTGTACCAGAAGATCCAAATGGAAATGGGAACGAAGATGAAGACGAAGTGGACTGGTTGTTGTATGTAAGCTTGGCACTTGGATTTGTAGTGGGGTTTTGGTGTTTCATAGGTCCTCTACTTGTCAGCAGAAGATGGAGGTACAAGTACTGTCATTTTTTGGATGGCTTTATCGAAGAATTTGGCTGCTTTGTAAGAAGATGTTACTAGATTTTTCCGTGCCTGTATGTTTGTTGTATTATGTACTTGGGGTCCAGGATGCAATGTCACTCGATCATTACAATAAAAGGAAATAATTGGACATTGGAGCCCTCCAAAATTACACTATTTTTTCACCATGTTTCAGCATTTAGATCAACTAAGCAGGCGTCGAAATTAAATGAATTTCAGCGGAAGGACTCAAGAGGGCTATTGATTTCACAGTCCAATCTCTACTTAAAATTTATGTTTCTTTGTTTCAGAGGGTAAAAAATAAGAGTTGTCCATTCATTAGTCCATCCTACATTGCTAATGAAGAACTATTTTAGATCATTTACAAATATTTTCTCTAAATTAAATTTGTATTTTAGAAAAAAAAATCTCACAATATTCCAAACACAAACTTAATATTTTTACAATTGGGATTTAATAATGATTTAGAGTTGAATGAGTGAAGAAAATGGTGTTTGGTGCCAGTGATAAAGAGATGGAAAAACTAAATTGTTTACGACTGAGTGACTGTGTGTGATAGATTATTTAAACTGTATACGGTTAACATAACATAGATGCTTTTAGGCAAAGATCGGTTGCTTGTGAACGCCTTTTGTGCTCAAAATGATTCAAGTTCAATTAGTAATAAAAGGGTTAAGAGTTTGATATTTAACAGGGAGGTTTCTTGTTTCCGTTCAAACCTAATTAAAGGAAAAATATATGACGAACATATTTTTGGGCATTGTGATCCGGCCCCAGGAAAAAAAAAAAAGAGAGAGAAAAAAGTTGAGCTATTTTTTATGAATTGACCTAACAATTGGGTCAAATTTGCAAATTTCACTAATATGAACTCCTTCAGGTTTGAATTACATTGAAACGACGTGTCGGTTGACTCAAACGAGTACGGAACAAACACTGCCTGAGAGTTTGGAGATAAACCCTGGAACCAGGGACATTCAAAGCTAGGGTTTTGCTAATTCTCAAAGACTAAACCGAAGAAGCCAAATCATGACACGACTGAGCACCGAGCAAATTTTGAAGGACAACAAGACTGGCGATCCCAATTCCATAAAATCTCTGACTCTCACTCACAAAGCTCTCTCCAACGTCTCTGGCTTGACCTATTTCAACAACTTGGAGAGGCTCGACCTTAGCTCCAACAACCTCACTTCTCTTGAGGTGCCTACCATACATTCATTTCCCCAACACCCCAGTAACAAATTTACGCCTTTATCATTTCTTGGCATGAAATTTCTTTTTTTTTTTTAATTTTATTTGAAGGGGTTGAGGCATTGCGTGAATTTGAAGTGGCTATCAGTTGTGCAAAACAAATTGCAAAGCTTAAAAGGAATCGAAGGACTCTCTAAGCTCACTGTAAGTGTCATTCCCTTGCTTTGTTCGTGATATTTTACATTTTGTACACTTTTAAATGGTTGCTTGTGAGAGATTCTTGTTTTCCCATGAGAAGGTTTCAATGCTTATTGTTTCTGGGGCTTTGGTTGAAATCTTTTATCCGTTTGTTATTATTGTCCATTGGGACACTTGCTCGATCTAAACTAGTTGTTTGAAGTAGTTTAGGTTTGGAAATGATGAGCTAATTGGATTATTTAAATTCACCTTGTTCTGTGTCTATATAGAACTTTGGCGAGAATGGGAGAGGAATAAGAGCTGTAATTCTTAGAGAAGTAACAATTACATTTTTCTTAGAGTCAATAATTTTTAACTCTATAAATTTTACTTGTTCTAGGATTTGGTTTAAAGGAGTGGTTGGTTAAGGCATGGTCGAAAGACTTTTGAGTAGAGAGCAAACCTTTTTGATTTTGAGGAGATAGCAAACTTGTGTGCATTTCTTTTTGATTTTGCATGTTCATGATTGATGATACTGTGTTCAGATCAAAGCATTATTTGAATTTAAGTTGATTCTTGGGATAAATGTTTGTTTCTCATGTAGTTCTTTCTCGAAATCCAATTTGCAAAATTGGCGATTCTCTGCTCAATATGAAAGCTATTACAAAGGTAAGCAATGCTTTGGTCATTAATTGCCGTTAGCTATTATTTTGAAAGACTGTTGCTAAGGCTATTAATCAAGATTGGCTCCAGCTCTCTCTCTCAAACTGCCAAGTCCAGATTATTGGTTCTTCGCTCAAGTCTTGCACAGAACTGAAAGAACTCCGACTTGCTGACAATGACATTAAGGTAAATCATGTACCCAGTGGTCATTTTATGATAGCAGGCTATCCTCAAATTCATTATTTTTTTTTGTTAATATCATGATTGATATTTTGTTCATTTCTTATGTTGTCTTTCTCTGTCTCACTCTCTGAATTGCCTAGACTCTTCCGGCTGAGTTGGCTTTTAATAAGAAGATTCAAAATTTAGACTTAGGAAAGAACTTGATCACGAGATGGTCAGAATTGAAGGTGAGGCATTGAAATATTTGTTTCTTTTATATTTGTTTTCATCAAGTTTTTTCTACATACTTCGTCACCCTGCATAATGGTAACATGCTCGAATAGCAGGTGCTAAAGTCATTAGTCAGTCTGAATAACCTCAATCTACAAGGAAACCCTGTAGCTGAATATGATAAATTGGCAAAGAAGGTAATATCGCAATCATTTTATCATGTTAATCATCTTTCAAGAATTCTGCTCCTAGCTGGATTAATCTATGTTCAATATTGTTGCAGGTCAAAAATCTATTGCCAAACTTGCGTATATTCAATGCTAGACCAATAGATAGAATCACCAAAAATGAAAAGGACAATATAGTTGATAAAGTGAATGATTCTTCAAATAATGCTGATGACACGATAAAAGTTCATATGGAAAAGAAAAGAGATGGCACTAGAGAAACAAATGACAAACCCTCAAATAAAGAAATTCAGTGGAGCAAAAGTGATTCTGCAGCAGGGAAGAAATTGAAAAAGAAGTCAAAAGAGAAAGAAGGGGAGCTTGATGCTATTAATGATGCAAAGAACTCTGGAGGCATTGTGCCTGGTCGAAACAAAGATGGCGATCTAAATAGTTCTAGAGATGTTGATATGGAGAAAGATCTGAAGCGGAAGAGAAAGAAAGCCAGTGAAAATCTCTCAAACAAAGACATTCAAGTTGACGATGATGATAACAGATTTAAAAAGAAACAGAAGAAACAGTCAAAGGAGAAACAAGGAGAACTTGACATTATTGACAATGGAGAAGCCGCTTTCGCAGAGCTCTTCTCTGCCAATATTGCAGGAAATCCTGCGTTTGATGGTGACAATATGGTTAATGAAGCTTCTAAATTCAACTCAGTTGATGGCTTAGTTACCACTTCTGCTAAGAAGAAATCTAAAAACAGGGGTATGGGTCTGACAGTTCAATTGTCTCAGGAACTTGAAGTTGGATTGGGTGGACCGTCAACTTGGGGTGATGAGTGATTGATTATACTGTGACGGAGCTGCGTGAATTATTTGAAACTCTTTCAGTTGAGCAACTCTTCATCTCTTATTGAGTTTGATTATTATTCTTTGAGAAGCTTAACTCTCAGGTGTACTCCGTAAGTTTTGACGGTGAAACTTGCTTTTCTTTTAAGAAGGTTTCTGATGCTTAACATTCCATTTTGCTTCTCGAGTCCAGCCATCTCTAGTCTTTAATGGAATGCTAGCCTGGGTTGCAATTTAATGCTTGCCATTGCTGCTATGTGCTGCAATTTCACAGTGGCCAAGACCTCAATTGTACCTGTACCATCAATGTGGGAGTCGCCCTCGTGTTACACGTTTCTTGGAAGTAAATTTGCTTGAATGATTGTCAATAAGCCAGAACCATAACTGTATGTAGAACATTCTTGTTTTATCATCCCAACTATGTCGTTGAAATCATTTGGTTTGGCTTTGCTGGTCTCAGTTCATCACTTTGGGTGTGTTTGAATCATAGGATTACAGGGTATTAAAATCCAGTTCACATTAACTTAATACCAAGGTTGTGTTTGTAAAAAAATTGTAATGGGTTAAAGGGGGTATACTAATGCGGAGTCGGGTTTAGTTAATGCGACAATAGCTACATTAGTGTTTTGCTCTTGTTTTTTTTTTATAAATAATAAAAAATAAATATAACTTTTTCATGTAATATAATATTAATTTTTATTTTCTTTTATTTTTACATCATAATTATTAATATAAATTAATAAATAATTCATATTTTTATTTTTATTATAATAATTAATAAATAAAATCGATTAATATTTGACAAGTTACTATAACTAATAATAAGTACTTAAATAATATATAAAAATAAAAATATTACATAATATTACATTATTTAATTATATTATAATAATTAATATATAAAATTTATTATTATTTAACAATTTAATAAAACTAATAATAATTACTTAAATAATAATTTAATATAACTAATAATAAATATTTGTATATGAACAAATTTAAATAATATTAATTTAAAATTAATACCAATAAATGGTTGCTTGTGAGAGATTCTTGTTTTCCCATGAGAAGGTTTCAATGCTTATTGTTTCTGGCGATTTGGTTGAAATCTTTTATCCGTTTGTTATTATTGTCCATTGGGACACTTGCTCGATCTAAACTAGTTGTTTGAAGTAGTTTAGGTTTGGAAATGATGAGCTAATTGGATTATTTAAATTCACCTTGTTCTGTCTTTGAAATTCAGGTGTTGAATGCGGGCAAAAATAAGCTTAGATCAATGGATGAGGTGATGTCTGTCGTGAGCTTACGTGCTTTAATTCTGAATGGTGAGATTTAGACCCTAATTGCAGCACCCTTTTTGTAAGTTGGTGATATAAAATATGGAAATCAGTTCGTTTTTAACCTTTTTTTTTTGGGGGGGGGGGGGGGTGTGTGCAGACAATGAGATTGTTTCGATATGCAAACTTGATCAGATGAAGGAATTGAACACTCTTGGTACAGATTCTTATTTCTTCATGTTCACACTTCATTGTGTTTGATAAAATCTGTTCCTTGGCTGATGTTTGTTAGTAGATTCACATTACATGCTCTAGCCTATGTTTGTTCAAGTGGTGTTGTCTATATAGAACTTTGGCGAGAATGGGAGAGGAATAAGAGCTGTAATTCTTAGAGAAGTAACAATTACATTTTTCTTAGAGTCAATAATTTTTAACTCTATAAATTTTACTTGTTCTAGGATTTGGTTTAAAGGAGTGGTTGGTTAAGGCATGGTCGAAAGACTTTTGAGTAGAGAGCAAACCTGTTTGATTTTGAGGAGACAGCAAACTTGTGTGCAATTCTTTTTTATTTTGCATGTTCGTGATTGATGATACTGTGTTCAGATCAAAGCATTATTGGAATTTAAGTTGATTCTTGGGATAAATGTTTGTTTCTCAAGCAGTTCTTTCTCAAAATCCAATTCGCAAAATTGGTGATTCTCTGCTCAATATGAAAGCTATTACAAAGGTAAGCAATGCTTTGGTCATTAATTGCCTATAGCTATTATTTTGAAAGACTGTTGCTAAGGCTGTTAATCAAGATTGGCTCCAGCTCTCTCTCTCAAACTGCCAAGTCCAGATTATTGGTTCTTCGCTCAAGTCTTGCACAGAATTGAAAGAACTCCGACTTTCTGACAATGAAATTAAGGTATATCATGTACCAGTGGTCATTTTATGATAGCAGGCTATCCTCAAATTCATTATTTTTTTTTTGTTTGTTAATATCATGATTGATATTTTGTTCATTTCTTATGTTGTCTTTCTCTGTCTCACTCTCTGAATTGCCTAGACTCTTCCAGCCGAGTTGGCTTTTAATAAGAAGCTTCAAAATTTAGACTTAGGAAAGAACTTGATCACGAGATGGTCAGAATTGAAGGTGAGGCATTGAAATATTTGTTTTCATCAAGTTTTTTCTATATACTTTGTCACCATGCATAATGGTAACATGCTCGAATAGCAGGTGCTAAAGTCATTAGTCAGTCTGAATAACCTCAATCTACAAGGAAACCCTGTAGCTGAATAGGATAAATTGGCAAAGAAGGTAATATCCCAATCATTTTATCATGTTAATCGTCTTTCAAGAACTCTGCTCCTAGCTGGATTAATCTATGTTCAATATTGTTGCCGGTCAAAAATCTATTGCCAAACTTGCGTATATTCAATGCTAGACCAATAGATAGAATCACCAAAAATGAAAAGGACAATATAGTTGATAAAGTTAATGATTCCTCAAATAATGCTGATGACACGATAAAAGTTCATATAGAAAAGAAAAGAGATGGCACTCGAGAAACAAATGACAAACCCTCAAATAAAGAAATTCAGTGGAGCAAAAGTGATTCTGCAGCAGGGAAGAAATTGAAAAAGAAGTCAAAAGAGAAAGAAGGGGAGCTTGATGCTATTAATGATGCAAAGAACTCTGGAGGCATTGTAGATGGCGATCTAAATAGTTCTAGAGATGTTGATATGGAGAAAGATCTGAAGCGGAAGAGAAAGAAAACCAGTGAAAATCTCACAAACAAAGACATTCAAGTTGATGATGATGATAACAGATTTAAAAAGAAACAGAAGAAACTGTCAAAGGAGAAACAAGGAGAACTTGACATTATTGACAATGGAGAAGCCGCTTTCGTGGAGCTCTTCCCTGCCAATATTGCAGGAAATCCTGCGTTTGATGGTGACAATATGGGTAATGAAGCTTCTAAATTCAACTCAGTTGATGGCTTAGTTACCACTTCTGATAAGAAGAAGAAATCTAAAAACAGGGGTATGGGTCTGACAGTTCAATTGTCTCAGGAACTTGAAGTTGGATTGGGTGGACCGTCAACTTGGGGTGATGAGTGATTGATAATACTGCGGCGGAGCTGCGTGAATTATTTGAAACTCTTTCAGTTGAGCAACTCTTCGTCTCTTATTGAGTTTGATTATTATTCTTTGAGAAGCTTAACTCTCAGGTGTACTCCATAAGTTTTGACGGTGAAACTTGCTTTTCTTTTAAGAAGGTTTCTGATGCTTAACATTCCATTTTGCTTCTCGAGTCCAGCCATCTCTAGTCTTTAATGGAATGCTAGCCTGGGTTGCAATTTAATGCTTGCCATTGCTGCTATGTGCTGCAATTTCACAATGGCCAAGACCTCAATTGTACCTGTATCATCAATGTGGGAGTCGCCCTTGTGTTACACGTTTCTTGGAAGTAAATTTGCTTGAATGATTGTCAATAAGCCAGAACCATAACTGTATGTAGAACATTCTTGTTTTATCATCCCAACTGTGTCGTTGAAATCATTTGGTTTGGCTTTGCTGGTCTCAGTTCATCACTTTGGGTGTGTTTGAATCATAGGATTACAGGGTATTAAAATACAGTTCACATTAACTTAATACCAAGGTTGTGTTTGTAAAAAAACTGTAATGGGTTAAAGGGGGTATACTAATGCGGAGTCGGGTTTAGTTAATGGACAGTTGCCACATTAGTGTTTTGCTCTTGTTTTTTTTTTTAAATAATAATAAATAAATATAACTTTTTAATGTAATATTTTTTAACATTTGTACTAAAATATTATGATATTTTTTAACATTTGTACTAAAAAATAATGTTAAATTTTAAAAATTAAAACTTCTATACTTACTATTTTTATAGGTACTAAAAAATATTATTTTCTAAATATATAATTTAACTTAATTATAATAAAATTAATGCAGTACAGTGTAATACTAAATATTATATAATATTATTATAATACAGTACTAATATAATGTAGTATAATATAATATATATATATATATTAAAATAATATAATATAGTAGAATATAATATAGTGTACACAACACATCCTTTATATACAAACAATGTATTAACACCTTTTATCCCAATTACGTAATTGTAGCATCACTTTTACATAGAATTGTTTATTTACTAAATTTAAGCCACGTCATGGCAATGAATGCCTCGCACCAGAGTACTGAAAGAAAAACAACACAATATTTCTCTTTGTTTCTTTTTTAATAGAATTATTACAAGTGAATTAAAAAAGAATATCCCAACGAACTTGTGTTGTGACGTTGATCTGTTCCTTGTAGCAAGCATTTTCATCCACCTTTCCTGAGAGGATAAGGTCTTGGTCACAACTCACACGTTATGATGTGTTGCAGGTAGTCACAGTCAATCGCGATGACTTCATTAGATTTCCAAAAAAAAAAACAAAACAAAATTGGAAGTACTTTTCTTTAATTTAAAAAAAGGTTTTATACAAATGAAAATTTTTTTTCTTATAAGCTTTCATTTTATTATTTATTGACAAAACAAGTAGATCGCTAACAGATATTTTTAAAAGAAGAAGAAAAAAGATTGGGGGAGTTGACGAAGTCTATAGATTCATGACTTTTTAGGTTTTTATCCCCATCAAAACATAGATTTAATCAAAGAAAAACTACCTGAACATCATTTTAAGAATCCTCTTATCTTACTATTGTATTTTATATTTATAGAAAAAAAATAAAAAATTAACATAAATTTTTTTTATAAATTACCATATATATTCATCTTTTAAAAGGTAGAGAATAAAAAAAATTTTAAATCAATTTTCAATTCTCTACATTTTTAAAATTTAAACTCAAGTGATTAATTAAATTAAATTACTTAAAAAAAACACTCAACCACAAGCCTCAAGACCCATAAATTTTTTTTAAAAAAAAATCTAAAAGATTGAGAGGAAAAAAAAAAAAAGTCGACTGTTATTCCTTTCTTAATGAAATGTTTATGAATGTAGGTCCTTGGTTCTTTTTCATCCACTGCCTGTAAATTCCTTTTTTATATCTTTTATGCATTTGTCTATAGCCTACCAACCTTGACTTTTAGAATTTAATTCACAAATCTTGCTCATTACATTAAAGCGAATCAACTTATCCTATGATTGGATTAACCAAAGAATAATATATTCTAAAACTAATCCACCTTTTGTCATATTTGTTTCAACATTTTTGTTAGACCAATTAGGCCTAACTCTTTTGCTTATAAATGAACCCAACATTCAAACTCCATTTTGAGTTAAAAAATTAAAAAAGAATTAAGAAGCAATGGCTTCTTCTCCTTGTCCCACAAAATTTACAAGCCATCAAGGCATCACAAACTTGCTTCCCGACATCATCGAGACTCATATCTTAACCCGACTCGACGGCCAAACTCTTGCTGCCGCAGCTTGCACTTCATCTCATCTACGCTCTCTATGCACACAAGAAAAACTCTGGCAACATATCTGCTCTGCCACGTGGCCTTCCTGTAACGACCCACGTGTGCGAACCCTCGCCTCCTCCTACCCCGGAGGTGGTCACCGGTCTTTTTTCTCTCACTCATTCCCGGTTCTTGATTGCCAAAAACAAACCTCAAAACGCATTCATGATGATGATTCTTTACTTGTCACCGAACAGATAATCTCGGCCGTTGATCTTTACTACAGAAACGATCCCGTGTTCTCTAGGGTTACAGAGAATGAGACAGTAACCGGCTGGTTTCAGTTCCCACCTTTCAGGATTGACCTGGTCGACGCGAAAGATTCCGTTCCGACGAAGGTACCCTTTGTCAGTGAAGCAAATATTCTGTTTGAAGAGCTTGAAAAGAACTTGACATTGAGTTGGATAATAATCGACTCTAGCAGAAACCGGGCGGTGAACTTATCCAGCCGGTGGCCGGTTTCCGTGCGACAAGACTGGTTGACAAGTGACTTGCACGTGAAGTATGCGGTGGTGATCGAAGCAGGTGGTAATCAACGGTGGGGATTGTTTCCGGCGAGGGAGTGCGTGGAGTGTGAGGTGATGGTGACACTTGGGGGAAGGGGAAAGAAAGGAGAGGAAATGTTATGCGTGAAAGAAGTGAACATGCAAATGAAGGACATGGAGGGGAGGAATTTGAGTGGGAAGGATGGTTTAGTAATTTTGCAAGGGGTTATGGAGAGTGGGAAGAGAAAGAATGGGAGGAGAGAGGAAGTGAAAGAGAGGTACGAGGAGTTTTTGATGAGGAAAATTGATAGAAAAGAGAAAAAGGAAAGGGCAGAAAGGGTATTGAATAATGTTTGTCTTGCCACCGGGCTTGTCGTGCTTGTAGCCTTTTGGGCGTTCTAAGTGTTTTAGATGAGAGAACAAGAATGGAATTGTTAATGACACAGAGTCATAGTACTGTGTAGAAGAAGATGTATATATATATATACACACACGTAGTTGTTTATTGTTAATTAATTACTTTGTTTCACGCAAGTGATTAGAACTTATAAGAATAAAAAATTAATTTGAATGTGTTTCAATAGAAAATGTAAAGTTGTCTTCACAAGCACATTTACATGTCCTGCAAGCAACCTCACATAGTAGCTAGTGTGAATAAATTGACGTATATTTCGGGTACACAAGCATGCATGCAGTGAATATTTTGGATAAATAAATAATAATGAAATAATTTTGTTTAATTTTCAAAATTAATTACAAAAAATATGTTTTATTAGACATCACATACATAATAATATTGGAATTATGCTTAGTAGGAATGTTTTGACATACATAATAATACAAAAGTAATTTGTGTGACTATTTTAAAACTAATGCAGCCTATATAACTATTTGAGCAAACCTTAGAAACTTGCCTCATCTTTTTCTGTCAACAATGATACTTTGCTTGGGAAATATTACCGGAGATTTTTTTAACCCAAGCAAGGCAAAGGAAACAGGTCATTTTGGCTTAGCTCATATTCGACTTGCTAAAAGAATTTCGAGCAGTATTTTTCTTAACAAAGTAGCATTTTTGTTATTATATATACTTTTGTTTTTAATTATAGTTTATAAACAATTCAAGTTTCTGCTGACGTATTATATATAGTTTTTTTTAATTATAGTTTATAAACAATTCTAGTTACCGCTCACTTATGTAATCGGAATTCAAATCTCAAACCTATTATTTTTACCAAAAAAAAAAAAAACTCTACCAACCAAACTAGCTCGCACACATCTTATATATACCCATTACTTGAGGAAACGTGAAAAAGAAAATTGATAATTCTCTCTTTAATTAGACCATATAGAAGATTAAGCTTTCAGGTCTCCACTAGTTTTCCTCTTCCCAAGTCTTCTCTTGTCTTAGAGCATCACCAAAAAACTCTTCAAATAATATTTTATTACTTATTTAAAGAGGCACATCAATATTTAAAGCTCCAAAAGACACTCCAATTAAGATTCTTCAAATAAGAATTAATTATATCTCTTCAAATTTGGAGAGTTAATTTCTCTCTCTTCAATTTATATTTTTTTATTTTTTATTGAAGAAAGAGAGAGAAGTGCTTAATTACTATTGACTTTTCTTTTAAAAAATTAATTATATGATTAAAATAATATTAAATTATTTCTATTTGAAAAGTCTTTTGGAGAATATTATATTTTTTCACTATTTTATTTGCCACATAGGTAAACAAATAGGTATTTGAAGAGTAAAATTTATAAAGTCTTTTGGAGATACTCTTATATTGCTTTCATTATTGCCCTTTTCAAGTCTTGCCTGTTCTTTTCTCGCCAGTTTTTTATATAGCCAAATTAAGGGATATTAAAGGGTTTTTTTATTTAAATATCCTCAATTTACCCTTAAATGCCAAATTTATACCCTATTATATACATATATCTCATGAAGATAGGAAAAATAAAAAATAACCTTAAAAAAACTAAGAATTTACATATTTCTTCCCCCATGACTTCTCTTTTTCGGACTTCTCCCGCCGTTCTCTATTTTTCTTTTCTTCTCAACATTTCCCTCTTTATTTTCTTCTCTTCTCACCATTTTCCCTCTTTGACAGTTTCCTTCTATCTCTCCATTTCATTATTTGACAGTTTCCTTACTTGACTTTAGCTCCAATACAAAGGTTTTTGATAAAAATAAACAGTTAAGAAGGTGCATTATCAACGTATGTTTGAAATACATTCTATTTATATTGTTAGGTTTTGATTTCATTTCATTATAAGTGTACTTGCTAATGATTTATGAATTTTAGTAGTACATTATTCATTTTTTGTGCTTGCACACACACTATTTCATAGAATGTAGGGATTTAAGAATAGATTTTAAGTTATGAGTGATTGAAAAATCAGTGCAAGAAGAAGTCAGGTACGAAGTCGGGTAAATCGAGAATTTAGTCGAGTAAGAATTGGAGATAAGTAAGTCGAGTATATGGTCAGGTAAGAAGTCGAGTAAGAATATTAAATGAGTCGAGTAAACATATTAAATAAGTCAAGTATATAGTCGGGTAAGAAGTCGAGTAAGAATATTAAATAAGTCGAGTAAGCAAATTAAATAAGTCGAGTATATGGTCGGGTAAGAAGTCGAGTAAGAATATTAAATAAGTCGAGTAAGCATATTAAATAAGTCGAGTATATGGTCGGGTAAGAAGTCGAGTATGAATATTAAATAAGTCGAGTAAGCATATTAAATAAGTCGAGTATATGGTCCGGTAAGAAGTCGAGTAAAAATATTAAATGAGTCGAGTAAGCATATTAACTAAGTCGAGTATATGGTTCGATAAGAAGTCGAATAAGAATATTAAATGAGTCGAGTAAGTATATTAAATAAGTCAAGTAAATGGTCGGGTAAGAAGTCGAGTAAGAATATTAAATGAGTCGAGTAAGCATATTAAATAAGTCGAGTAAGCATATTAAATAAGTCAAGTATATGGTCCAGTAAGAAGTCGAGTAAGAATATTAAATGAGTCGACTAAGCATATTAACTAAGTCGAGTATATGGTCTGGTAAGAAGTCGAGTAAGCATATTAACTAAGTCGAGTATTAAGTCGAGTAATTTTTAAAAATAAGTCGAGTAAACGTCAAGTTATGAACAAGTCAACTAATAAAGTCGAGTAAGTCATTTAATCGATATTTTTTTTACTAAAATTTTTCTAATGATGGTAGTGTCTTCACTAGTTAATGGCAACTGTACGTGTTCCTATATTGTATAATGGTGAATGGACTAAGGAAAATGGTGAATTTAGATTTACCGGTACTCAGATACGGGGTATTAAAGTGCCACATTCAACTACACTAGAGCAACTTGTCGAAAAAGTGGCAGAAGTGATTTCTATTGACCTTTCTGAATTTGTTATTAGCATGAAGTTCAAGTTCAAAATATCGTCAGAGCCTTTGCCACCTATGGAAATTTTGAATGATTGTGATGTAGAATTTTTTTTGGAAGAAGCTAATAGCGGTTTCAGAAATCCTCTCTGCATCACTTATGAACATAGGGTAAATATTATCGAGCCTAATGGCGATATAAGGGTAGAGAATAGTCCACATGCAAGACACCTTTTTTAGGAGGAGAGTCACTATTATCCAACCGTTGATTTATCAGCTTCCCAACCTGAAGTTGACAGAGTTAGAATAGAAGATGATAGTTTTATTCCTCCTCCAACCGAGGTCCATCTTCATGTCGAAGACGGAATGGTACCGGATATTGAAGCACGAACTGTCCATCTTGATGCTGAAGACATGACACTACCGAATATTAAAGTAAAAATTGATAGTCCACCGGTGTTGACCATAATTCAGCCACGGTGTAGTAACAACTATTTACCGAGACTTGGTTTGCTGGCTAGTAGTAATTCAATAAGCACAAATGATTCGTTCCTTAGTGTTGATAATTTAGTATCAAATGAAGTTGGTGATGATAGCGATGGATTTATGGAAAGACAACAATTTTCCTCCAAAGAGGTCTTGCAAGGCAAGCTTAGTGCATATGCTATAACAAGAAATTTTGAATATAAAAAATTTAAGTCTGGTAAGAATTTACTTGTTGTCACTTGCGTGGATAAAAATTGTAAATGGCGTCTTCGTGCTGTTAAGGTCAATAATTGTGGTATGTTCGAAATTAGGAAGTATTGCCATGTACATTCTTGTTCCCATGATGTCTCGAAGAAAGATCATCGCCAAGCTTCTGCGAAACTAATTGCCCAAAATATTCAGTTTAAGTATGATGGTTCATCTTCTTACTTTGGAAACATCTTTCCAATGAACAGCACATTTAAGTTTTTCACCTTTGGCATAATCAACGACATAATTAGTAGCATTATTTGTCCATACTTTTTCAGGGTTGATCACGTAAACTGAATACAGATGCTTTAACTTTCGCTATCATTACAGAAAATAAAAGTGTAAGTGTCTTATATATTTTATATTTTCCTATATGTTTTATAAGTGTAATAATAAACTTACTTGATATATAGTGTCCATTATGGCACATCGTTGCATACTACAATATGGGGAGTTGACCAAGCTGTGTCGTACAGCATAAAAAAAAAGAGTCTAAGTGTTGTAGATAATAGACAATAGTTATTATATGCATTGTTTAACATATTCATTAAAGTACCTAACAAAAATTATTACTGCGCTAGATATCCATGATCTTGGTTTGCATAATAGACGGAAGAAGTCTTTATCTGCGTCGTGGACAGGCCACCTTATTGTCAAACTACCATAAAAAATAAAAAATATTATTACATAGTAACTTGAATAAATATAATTAACCCTAAAACAAGAATAAAAGAAGAAATAAATATGATTAACCCTAAAATTAAAAAAAAAAGAATAAAAGAAACTTACGGCTCCATATTGCCATCACGCATCCAATCATCAAAGTTTATTGGACCTTTTGATTCAGTTACTGCATCCTTTCGTGACTTCTTATAAGGGTCAGTGTAAGGTGTGCTAACATATACTGATTTTTTTCTCTTTTTTCTCAGATAATGTTGTTCCAATGGAACACAATCTTGTTCTTTGCATCTTTTTTTATCGTGAGATTTGCTAGAATTTTCATCAGTAATGTTAATTACACCATGTACAGGTGGCTGTATTACAAGTAAATAAAACAAAATTTAGAATTTTGTATATAATTGCTAGTAACTAATTTCAACACAAACTAAATTTAAATTTACCAACCTCAACATCAATTTTATCGGCATCTACATGAGCAGCCCCTGCGGTTTGATGATCATGTGCAGATGGCTATATTATCGATAAATACAATCAAATTTAGAATTTTGTACATAATTGCTAGTAACTAAATTTAACACGAACTAAATTTAAATTTACCAACCTCAACATCAATTTTATCGGCATCTACATGAGCAGTCCCTACGGTTTGATGATCATGTGCAAGTGGCTGTATTACAGATAAATACAATTAAATTTAGAATTTTGTACATAATTGATGGCAAGTAAATTCAACACAAACTGAATTTAATATTACCAACCTGATCATCTATTTTATCATGGTCTACATGAGAAGCCATTGAGATATGAGGATCATGTGCAGGTAGCTGTATTACAGATAAATATAACATAATTTAGAATTCTTTACATAATCATAACTAACTGAATTTAACTTCAATTATATTTAATATTACAAACCTGAACATCCATTTTATCTATGACTACATCAGAAGCCACTGAGGTAGGAGGATCATGTGCAGGTGGCTGTATTATGAATAAATATAACAAAATTTAGAATTCGCTCTTAATTATTGTCAACTGAATTTAATTTCAATTTTGTCTAAGCCACTGAAGTAAATGTAAAAATATATAAAAAAAAATTAAAAATCGCTTCTAAAAGTGTTTAAAATGTTGCAAACCTGATCAGTGAGGCTATCTTTGCCTGCATTAAAAGATGTTAGAAACTCCTCGAGTAATTTCGTCGTTCTCCATAAGTCTTTTGTAATGTTGTCAAGCTTTGCTCCCAACACATCAATCTTTTGCACCTTTTCCTCTATTTTGCTTAATTTGTCATAAATTTTCTGAAATGTTGGAGCAACATGATCGCCTATGGAGACACGACAAGACGGAGTGACCTACGAACATGTTTTAAGATATACTGCTAAGTTAATTTCATAAATAAAAATCTCAAAATGTCTTTAAACAAATCAACTAACTTACATTTTTGCTTGTTTTTTCGTGGAACAGTGTTGTCCTCTGAAAAGTAAGTGTATTACGTGGCGAAGGAAAAAATCCTGGGGAGGGTGCATTGAATGGTGTGTGTGAAATATCATCAGTGATGGTTGCATGCCTATCATCCATAACAACATCAACTTGCTGCTGCATTTGCACATTTGAATGTGCATAATTTGGTTCGTTGTTAGGCTCATCACCACTCACAGTATTGAGTTCGCCAAGCTCTTGCTTTCACTCAATTTCCGAAGCCAAGTACCATTGCATGTAATGTTGTGCAATCTCATTACTTCCATCACTTTCGGTGGCATGCAATGTTGTCGCTACAGTCAACTATATAATATAGATGTTAATTAAATTATACCAAGAAGGTAATAATACTTTAACTAAATAACTCAAGTTAAACTAAATAATTCATGTTAATGGTTCACACTTAAATAAGAATGAAACACTTACGGTGTCTTCTTCTTTCAAGGCTTTATTAATTACATCAGCCATAATCTTGTTCTTACAGAACCACTTAAAAATTCTTGGAACCTTTAAATCACCCTTTTCGGTTGCAAATTTTTGGCCGAATTCAGAAATAACCTCGTATGTCCACACCTGCAATATTACAGCACTACATCAATATCATATAAAATTCATGTATTTATTATAAAGATAAATAAATAAGCATTCTCACCTGAAACGCAAATGGAAAACCATAAAGGCTGTATTTCTCTTCTGTGTTTGGATCTAATGAACCAATTCTTTTGGTTCTCCTTATAACTGTGTTCTTTAAGCTTAACATTGTTGCCTCGAATGACAAGCGACCCCATGGATAATTATTAAATTCTTTAAAGTTGTCTAATAGACGAATATGGAGGTCATCAATCTTATTCTTGGGCTCATTTCCTAATAACACTGACTCTAAGAAATATAGCATGGTGAACTTGACCATCAAGGTATCATCATTGGAGTGGGCTGTTGAAAAAGCTTTCTGTAATTGTTTTTGAGTAAATTCATGATTGCCCCCCATGAACACATCACATATACTATCAGTATTGTCTTTCTCATGTACTAGATGATCATGTTCTTTATGGAATTTCAATCCCGTAATTAAGGCAAACTCAAGCATAGAAAATCTGCACTCTTTTTGTCCTATTTTGAAGTACATTGCCTTATCAGTTGATCTCACATACCGTAATAATAATGCATGAACAATTTGGCCAGCGAATTTTAGATCTTAAAGGTGCACAAAATGACCAAAGCATGTTTCCTTAAACACTTCATATTGTTGCTCTGTGAGACGTTGCTTTATAAGTGAAAGTGCCTTTAGTGATGACATATTAGACACTTTTACTAAAACCGCCTTCTGATCGTCGTTATCTAAATTATCATCAGATGGCATGGTTTTGTTTTTGTATATAGTCCAGAACCTACAGGATCAAGTAAAAAGTTTTATCTAGAGGTTAAATGAGTTACAAACTAATCATATGAAGCTTGATAGTAAACAATTCAAATGTTATTAGGTTAATAACATGCCAACAACTATTTTCCAACTCATAATTGAACTCTAACCCTGATTTTAGAACACAACACATATAGATTCTTACACTACAATCCTTAATTTCATAAATTTACAGAACAATATGTTTATAACAAAATTCAAAATAATAATAAATAAAAGGCATATCCAATGAAAACAATCAAATAACCTTTAAAATTGAATCATAATGTTTCAAAACTAAACACATTCTTTCTCCAACTGCAAAGCAAAAATTAGGAAAACTAACCCACATGATTCTTTAATCAACTTTTTTTTAACCACATTGTTGCCAAATCTTAATTGTTGCACTAAAAAAAAATAGAATACAAAATCCATAGAGGAAATAAAATAAATTTGAAGTTCTTAAAATAAAAATATGCTATCTAACATTTATTTTTTTATGTCTTTTCGTGATATATTGTATTACATTGTTCATGTTATACTTCTAATTCTTTCCATTTTCAGTAATCCCATAAATTATACCCAATTCACTAAATCACTTACTATGTTCAAGCAAAACCCTAAAATTTTTCTTTGAATATTTGTAGGAGAAAGAAGAAAACGAAAATTATTTACCTAGTAACCAATGATGGAGGCAAGACAAGGTGGTGGTGACACAGCTGAGGTGATGGTGATAGCTGAAGTGCAGAATGGGTAGAGAGCCGCTTGTTCTTCAAGGAGTTTTCTCTCTTATTTTGTTTACTCGACTTTGTGATTTTGGGTGGGAATCGATCTGTTTTGTTGGCTTTTATTAAGGTTATTTTTGTATTTTCCCTGATCTTTTTAAGTATATACGTGTAAAGTTAGCAATTTTAATATATGGGGGTATATTTTGGGTATTTTGAGGGAAACCAGGTATATCCCACGCAATTCACTCCATCTTAAATCCAAAGACATATTAGCTTTAAAACTTCTCTCCTACGAGTGTTCTTTTCCTCTCTAGAAAAAGAACTCGGTATGGACGAACAGAGGGGTTGCCATAACCCGATTTACGTCACTCACATGTTGGGTGTTTTTTCAGCACTTAAGTTCTGGAAGTAGCGTAAAAGGCAGTCAAATACAGAAGCTTAACTACTGTTGGCGGTGGTTGGGTTCGTTGTGAAGAACTTAATTTGTTGTGAAAGTAGTGATTGGTGGGAGCCATTTATTAAGGAAGTTTTAAATACGAGATTAGCAAATGGATACAGAGGAGCTCATACGTAGATATAAGTCTATCACTTTGAAGGAGGAAGAAGAGGATGCAATCATGTTCATCGGAGAAATGAAAAAAGATGGAGAAAGGGTAGCAGCCCATTGTCTTGTGGGTAAGATTCTTCTCAACAAAGAGGTAAATAAAGAGGAGTTGAGATACGCAATGCAGTTAGCTTGGAGAACCACTAAGGAGATTAAGGTGGAGAGTCAGGGAGACAACATTTTCGTCTTTAAGCTAGCTACAAAACACGATAAAAATAGAGTGCTGACAGAAGGGCCATGGCATTTCGACAAAGCTTTAATTGTGCTTGTAGAACCTGTGGGAATGGGGAGCATAAAATGGCAGCCTTTTACACATACATCTTTTTTGGTGCAAATCCATGGAATGCCCATCAAGTGTATGGTGAAATGAACCATTGAAAAATTGGGGGAAAAGATAGGACGAGTGGAGGAAGTAGAGACCGATGAAGACGGGGAATGCATAGGTCCTTTTGCTCGGGTGAGAATTTCAGTGGACATTACTAAACCATTAAAGAGAATCCTTATACTCAAACAGGAAGTCGAGGAAGATATTGTGATGCTTCTTAAGTATGAAAGGCTACCAGATTTTTGCTTCTGCTGTGGACTTATTGGACATCAGTTCAGGGAATGCATCCAGTACAAGGGCCAACCAAAGGAGAAGCTCAGTTATGGAGGATGGATGAAAGCACTGACCCCTTTTGAATTAGCTAAGCTCAACAAAGGCAAAAACAGAAAGGGTAGAAGGGATGATCAACCGGATGCAACTACCGGAAACACAAGTGTTCAGATACAGATACAACCAAAACCGAAAGAACAACCAAGAAACCCAAACCCGAGTAAGTATGATGGATCGGGTGCAACCCCACTGGATATGCCCAATGAGGAAATGTCAGTGGAGGTGACTTATGTGGCAGAAGTAGGTGAGGAATCATTCATGAAAGCGGCTGAGAAATCGAGAGAGTCGTACCTAGAATATGAAAAGCCTGCTGGGGCAGCAGCTACAACTGGGGAAATCCACAGAGTAGAGAGCAAAACAGAAGGAAACTTAGGCGGGAAAGTGAAAGTAGATGCATTGAGGAGTGAGGAACGGAAAATGGGATTGATAGGCCAACATGACAAAAATGAAAACCAAACCCAGGGGTATTCAATAGGCACAGAATTTAATCTTGAGCCCACGAAACCAAAATCTCACTCAAAGAGTCGAAAGTGGAAAACACAAGCTAGAGACTCAAACCTTACTACCAAGATGACTGGTGGACCTATTTCTACGAAAAGGTCATGCAGTGAATTAGATTGGCCGAGTCCAAACAGTAAGAGGCTGAAGAATGTGAGCCCCCAGGAAACTCCCATAGCGCCAAAGCTAAAGTTGGCCTGGGAAACCAAAGGAAATGTTAATGAAAGTGACACAGTTCAGCAAATGGAGAAATCAGTGGTGGAGGCTGGGAGCCAACCCTGCCGACAGCCATGAAACTCGTAAGCTGGAACGTTCGGGGTTTGGGGAATCCCCGAACGCGTCTCGCAATGAAGAAAATTCTCCAATTGCATAGGCCTCAGCTATTGTTTCTCTGTGAAACAAAGCTATTGTCTAGGCAAGCAAATGAAGAGTGTAGAAGACTGAACTTAGATAATTGTTTTGCGGTTAATAGAATTGGGATGAGTGGGGGATTGGCAATGATGTGGAACTCAGAGATAACTGTAAACATTACCTCTTACAGCAGCCATCATATTGACGCCATAATTCAAAATGAGAGTGGTAAAAGGTGGGGGTGTACCAAAATCTATGGTCGTCCAGAAGCTTAACAAAAAAGACATACATGGACTTTGATGCGAAGATTGAAAGGTTTGTCTCCTCTGCCTTGGCTATGCATTGGTGATTTCAATGAAATTATGCATCCAAATGAAAAATCTGGTGGGAATGATAGAAATGTAAGCATGATCTCCGAATTTAGAGAAGTAGTTTATGAATGTAACCTTCTTGACATGGGGTACAAGGGGCATCCCTATACATGGTCCAACAGACAATTCGGATATCACCATATTGAAGAGAGGCTGGATAGAGCTTTATGTAGCCAGGATTTAGGGAATTGTTTTCAGGAAGAGATCGTGACAAACATGGTTATGTGGGAATCATATCATAATTTGCTTGTGATGAATGTTCAAGAGAAAAAAAGTAGAGTGAGCTATGATCGAAGAACCTTCTCTAGAGTACATTATGAGGATTTTTGGACTCCGTATGAGGGTTGTAAAAATATTGTGAAGGAGGTGTGGTCTGGTTTTGGTTGTAAAGATGATATCAATCCAGTACAGATTTTCAAAAGGCTATCACAGGCTACAATGGCCCAATTGCAATGGTGGAGTAAAGGAGAGTTCGGGGAGCGAAAAGAAAGGCTGAAAACTCTTATGGAGAAGCTCCAGTGTGCGGTAAGCAATAATTTGCAGTATGACAATGGTGCTGAAATTAAGAACCTAGAACGACATATCAACAACTTATTAACCGATGAGGAGATTTATTGGAAGCAACGATCAAGGGCTGATTGGCTTAAGGAGGGGGATAAAAATACGAAGTTTTTTCACTTTAAAGCTTCATCACGAAGGAGAAAGAATAAGATCTCTTGCATTGAAAATCAGCAAGGGCATTGGCTGAAAGATAGAGAAGAGATTGAGAGAGAGTTTGGTGAATATTTTCAAGATTTGTTTACAACCTCAAGTCCAAACCAAAACCAAATCAATGCTGTCTTAGCAGGCCTGAACCCAAAGGTGACTGTAGAGATGAATAAAGCATTAGATCAACCATTCACAGCTGACGAGATCTTCGACGCTCTATTCCAAATGTGTCCAACTAAGGCTCCTGGACCTGACAGGCTGCCAGCAGTGTTCTTCCAAAAGCATTGGCAAATTGTCGGCAGCGGAGTCATCGACACATGCTTACACATCCTCAATGCACAAGGTGATGTTACTCCACTTAACCACACTTATATTACTCTCATCCCGAAGATTGCCAAGCCTAAAAAGGTCACCGAGTTTAGGCCTATAAGTTTGTGTAATGTGATTTACAGAATAGTGGCGAAGACTATGGCCAATAGACTAAAACAGATCTTGCATCAAGTTATCTCGCCTACACAAAGTGTTTTTATTCCTAATAGACTTATTACAGATAACATTATTATTGGGTATGAATGTCTTCACAAAATTAAGCATAATAAAAGTATAAAAAAGGGGTTGGTAGCTTTAAAACTAGATATTAGTAAGGCCTATGATAGAGTGGAATGGAGGTTCCTTGAACAAACTATGGAGCGGCTAGGCTTTTTACATAAATGGATAAAGCTAGTTTTGAATTGTATTACAACAGCAAATTTTTCTGTAATCATAAATGGCAAACCCAAAGGGTTGTTCCGTGCTCAAAGAGGTCTTAGGCAATGGTGCCCTCTATCTCCATATCTATTCCTTATCTGTGCGGAAGCTTTTTCAAATCTGTTGATGCAGGCAGAAAGACAAAACTTGATCCATGGGCTACGATTTGGGCAGGAGATCTCCATCACTCACTTATTATTTGCTGTTGATAGTTTAATTTTTGCAAGAGCCTCAACAAATGAGTGTAATCAGTTGAAAGCTTTGTTTGACTCTTATGCATCAGCCTCAGGGCAAATATTCAACTATGAGAAGTCATCGCTATTCTTTGGCGGCAAGGTGAGTGAGCAGCAAGCTGAAACCATTAAAAACATCTTCCAGCTCCATGTAGTATCGAGACACGAGAAGTATTTAGGGCTGCCTTCGATGATTGGTCGGAAAAAGATGAGTTTTTTTAATGATGTAAAGCTCAGGGTATTGAGTAAGATATCTAATTGGCAGCACAAATTCTTTTCAACTGGAGGGAAAGAGGTGTTAATTAAGGCAGTAGCTCAAGCGATTCCAGCCTACGCCATGAGTGTTTTTAAGCTCCCTATCGGGCTATGCGAAGGTATTCAAAGAGCGGTAGCAAAATTCTGGTGGGGCTCTAAAGAAGACAAACACAAAATTCACTGGGCAAGATGGGAGAGACTAAGCCATGCAAAGTGTAGAGGTGGTATGGGCTTTAGAGATTTTTGTAGTTTCAACCAAGTAATGGTGGCAAAGCAGGGATGGAGAATACTTCAGGATCCGAATTCTTTGACTGCCCGAGTTCTAAAAGCCAGATACTTTAAATGTTCAGATTTCTGGAATGCTAACTTGGGATCAAACCCATCATTCCTCTGGAGGAGCTTGTTGTGGGGTAGACAAGTTTTAAAAAATGGGGCTAGATGAAGAATAGGTAGAGGCGATATGGTGCAAGTTTATAAGAGTAATTGGATCCCAAGGCCAAATACTTTTAAACCATTCTCAGTACCATCTCTGTCGGAGGATGCTAAAGTGGCAGAGCTAATTGATGCAAGGAACCAGTGGAAAGCAGATCTAATTTTAGAGCATTTTAATAAAGAAGATGCAGCAGCCATAATGAGGATCCCTCTCCCTGTAAGCCCAAAGATGGATGAAGTTTGCTGGCATTTTGACAAGAAAGGCATGTACACAGTTAAGAGCGGTTATCAGATTGCTCTAAGACTGAAATATCCTGATATCCCCAGCACCTCGGAGGATAGCTCTTGTTACTGAAAGGCCATATGGAGATTGGAGCTGCCTGAAAAAATAAAAATCTTCTTATGGAGAGCTGCTCAAAACATGCTACCAACGGTAGAGAATTTATGGAAAAAGAAAGTGACTGCATCCCCTCTATGCCAAATTTGCAGAAGAAGTGTGGAAACTATTTCTCATGCCCTGATCGAGTGCAAAGCAGCGGGTAAGATTTGGAAGAAGTCAATCCTAGCTAATAAAGGCATTGAAGTTTATAAAGGGCAGGATATGCTGGACGTGTGGTTTCAGATGTCTAAAAGGCTGTGCAAAGCAGATTTGGAATTAGTGGGTGCTACCTGGTGGATTACTTGGAATGCTAGAAATCGGCTGCTTTTCAAAGGAGAGAAAATTAACTCAAATGTAACAGCTGCAAAGGCCCAAGCTATAGTCGAAGACTATCGACGAGTGAAGCATGGTGGAAGCTCTCAAGCTGCAAACCGAGAAGACAAGAAGCATCATCAGTGGACTCCACCCCCTGCTGGAAGCTTTAAAATTAATGTGGATGCTGCTATTAATGTTGAAGCTAAATCAGTAGGCTTGGGGGCTGTTATCAAGGATGATAAAGGAAGAGTAGTGGCAGCTGCAGTTAAACCATCACGACTAAGCTTGGACGTGCAGTTTGCAGAAGCAGAGGTTGTCGATCTGGGACTTCAAGTCGCCAAAGAAGTTCATTTGATATCATTTATCATTGAGACAGACTGCCAGAAAGTTGTTGATCTGGTCAGCCATAAGAAATGGAGTAAAATAGAAATTTGTTGGGTGATATTCGTTGTTCACGATATGAAAGGTGATTTTTACAAGGTTACCTTTCAACACACTCCTAGATTCACCAATGAACTAGCTTATAGATTAGCTAAGTATGCCCTCAAGAGTGAAAAGTTTAGTGTTTGGATGGACTCTTTCCTGAATGAGATTGCTTGTATTTTTGGAATTTTTCCTTAATGAAAAATCTATTTTCTTCTCAAAAAAAAATCCGACATCGCCGCTTGACCAATATCACAAAGTTAATGCCCCATATCATATGCTTCATGATCTTGTCGTTATAATTTTAACATATTCCAAATTTGATGATACGATAAAAACTATAAAAGAGGACAATTCAATTCAAACTCTTGAATTAAGAAAGGATGAAAAGGAGACTAGCTAAATCGAGAATTGTTAAAATTCTGATGCTACTAGAATGATTGATTCATTATCGTTAAATTTCAAGCTCAGACTGTGTCGATTCTTAGATAAATTTGCCCGATTTTATTTGTTAATACCTCATGTTTTATTTATTTATTATTATTAGCTTCTTCTTCTTCTTCTTCTTCTTTTTTTTAATAATGTTAACTCTCCACTTTAATGCTTGCTAATCCTTTTAAGTCCTTACGATTTCAATTAAACAGTTATTAATATGATATTGTAATGATATGATAATTAGGATTCTTGTGTTCGTACACTTATTTTATGTTCTATTTGGCCAAAATCAAAATCCAAATAATTTCTTAGTCAATTTTCTCTCCCTTTAAAATCGATGTAAAGGAGCAATACATGTTTGAAATCCTAAGTCAATACACAAAAGAAATACCTGATTCTCAAATTCAACTTTTGACCTGCAGGTTCTTGCCCAATTTGAGTAAATTCAGCCCCCATTGGCAATTATAATCATTTGGTTATGTGTTTATTTCTTTACAATTTGCATTGAATTGCGGCGTCAGCAATTAGTTGAAGTATGAAACAGCAGAGAATTATTGAAAGACGAAATCTTTGATCAACTCTTAACAAAGAGTTGCAATTTTATTGTTGTATAAGAGTTTGCATAATCATTCAAAAATGCTGTAAATTCTCATTGCATTGTTGGTTTTAACCGTGGATGAAGTTGAAGCCACTATTGGCATACACTTTTGGGCTTTGTTAGTCTATAGAGGTTGTTGATTGCGTGTTCTCTGTATCATCTTCTATTTTACTGGTCAAAGAGGACTTCCAAAGAATTTCACGTCAATTCGAGAACTTCAACAATTTTTTTTAAAAATCTTAATAATTTTCAAAAAAATCATTTAAAAATTTATCAAATTTCACTCCAGTCTAAGAATCTTCCCAAGTTTTTTGTTGTGGTCTAATTTCACCACTCTTTACATACATGCAAAAAATTAACTCAAACTTCAACCTCCAATCCCTTCAAGGCGAGTGGGTGGGTGGGTGTGTGTGTGTGTAAAAATAAGTATACACTTCATGGGAGATTTAAAAAATAGATAGAGTCAAGCCGAGTGTTTGTGTGTGTGTGTGTGTACATAAGCAAGGCGTAATATCGTGGAGGAATGGACATCAATTCACGAACACGAACAAGCCTTCGTGAAATGGGCTATCAAATGCGTAACATTTGGGCCAACCATTATGTTTCAATCTTGAGTAGTGCTATCAACATACCTCAAAGCTCTTTAAGTCCGTCTAAAACCCTCTTGCCAGAACTACCCCAATTACCATTTCAAATTAGAATGCCATCAATTTTTTTTCACTTTTTAAGTGCCCATTTATTTTTTTTTATATAATTTTATCTCTTTTTTTTTTGTCATTTTAAAGTGAATGAAAGTTCTAGTTGTATTCTACGTGTTATAAAGAACTTACGAGTTGTAACAAAGAAGATGCTTTGTTATTCTCTTTTCCCAATTATTGAATGGAAAATAGGCACCATGACAATAACTACTAGGTTTTGTAAGTCTCTCAAAAAAATAATGATAACGTTATAAAATTGAGTAGGCTTTATAAAATTGAGTAGTCTCTCAAATTAAAATTGATTTTTTTGAGAGACTACTCAATTTTCCCAATTAAAACCCGCTACGGGTTGCGGGTGGGTTTGGTAATTTAAATTTTGCGCAAGTTTGGGTTTGGGTTTGGTAATGGCAAATCTGCTGCGAGCAGTGCCCATTTCCATCCCTAAATACAACCTTAATTTGAAGTGAAATTACAGCAGGCCAGGCACCAACTTTTGTCCTTAATTAAATTAAATCTGAAATTTATAAAATTAAACCTATCATATTAACAACAACTTCTTGTAATTCTAAATAGGGCCTAAGTTACATCCGAAATGGTGAAATTTTAAAAATTAAACCTTTGATATTAATAGTTACTTCTTGTCATTACTCGTGTCATCATGTACAGAGAGATTGTGTTAAAAACAGACCAAGAGCCAAGATTGGAGCCGTAGTTGAGTTGCTAAAATTAAAAAATAATAATAATCGCCGTCATCATCAGTGTGGGGATTATTCCAAAGAACATCGGTAACTTAAAATTGACAATTAGGTGACGATTAGGTGATTAGCAACTAAACTCAATTGTTGCTTAAAATTTGAGCTTTAAAGCTCTCCGAGGATTAGGACATATGGCTTGTAGCTTAAAATTGAAGTGATTAATTAACCACCGATCCAAAGTCGGAATATTTTACAAGCACTGAATCGTTTAGTACATCAAATTGATAGCTGCTCATGAGCTGCAATTGCCGTGAAAGTACATCAAGATCAAGTTGATAGATTCGTGCACTTACGAGTTCAATAAAATTTGCACAATAGATTATTGTAGCGCAGTGTGAATCTGTTGCAAGACCTTTGTCTCCCCCACAAGATGGATTTGGTTATATTGTTTTTATATCTGCAAAATGCATCTGATGCTTGAGTGATGTTGCAACATCTATGAGACTTGATCAAAGTACACACACACACACACTTTGGATAGAATAATGCCTAAGTCTAAAGCTAAACTACTATGGCAATTTTGCATGATTGAAGGTGTGATCTGAGGGTTGAAGAATCCTTGTAAAATTTGATGACAAAGCTAAATTATTTGTTGCACTATTGTGTGATTGAAATGTGAGTGTTGTTGTCATTGCTTGAGGACAAGTAATGATTTAAGTTTGAGGGTGTGTTAAATCTATGAAATGAGAGTTATCATGATACTTTTGAGCTTAAATCAAGATTACTTAGAGAGTAATTGATGTGTTTTAGTACATTTTAATGATAGTTTACATGAACATTCATTTATAGTTTAAGTTTAATAAAGTGCGCTTGATTTTAAATAATTTTGTGCTTAAAACATATGAATAATTGTAGATAATCGGGAGTTTAAATTTCATGGGAATGATGTTGTAGCAATGAGCTTACAAAAATGACAAAAGAATATGGCTATAGAAGAATTAGAGCAAATTTGGAACAGTGCCGATACTGTAGCCATTACTGTAACAACCAGTGCTATGGCAATTTTGGAACAACGACAGAGAAAATCACATGCAAAGCAATTAATAGATTGTGATCTGTAGTTTCCTAATCGGAAAGATGCGCGATCGGGACCTCTGTTTACCCTAATTTTGAGCTATAAAAGAGGCACACATGCAAAAGAAAAGAAGGCCATCAACCAAGATCATAAATAAAAAAAGAAACAAAGGAAAAACATATTTCAAGAGCAAGAATCAAGGTTGCACCAGTGGAGAATTAATGGGAATCAACTGGAATTCAATCTTTTTTATTATTCTTTTGATTTCTTGTTTATTCTTTGACGTGAGAATGTATTTGCTAGCCGAATCTTTGTTGTTTAGGTTTCTTTTGCAAACCATGAACTAATATTATTTGTGGTTTAGTGATAAAGAATTTTAATGGCTCCTTGACAGAATTTATATGTTGCAACATGTTTACTATAGCATTTTGTTGTGATAGTATTTATTTGAAACCATTATTTCGGTTGACTACCATTTAATGATACAAGCTAGAAAAGAGCCACAAAATGGTCTATCTTAGTGGAACACATCATAACAATACTTGGTTTTAAATTGGATTTCCTGGGTTGAGTGTAACTTGAGTCCAAAAGGGTCATGCCTAATCTAAAATTAATAATGAAGTAGATCTAGAGATTCACCTTGTAGAGTAAATAGAACCTAAACGTATAATGTCATATATTATGTTGGCATAACAATTGGTCATTATTAGGTTGCATATAGATATAAAACATCCAACATGCGACAGCTGAGGATACATGAGGATTCTGCCTAATGTTGTATTAGATACTGCAGTAACTTAAATGAAATTTGCAAGAAATAGTCAATTCCGTTAAGAGAGTTAATCACTCAACTACTTCATTCTCATTAATTTTATCCTAGTGTTTGACGTGAGAGTTTGTTTTTCTACATATTTACTTATTGCATTTTATTAGGTAGTTTATTAGTTTAATTGTTCAATCTATTTTCAATTCGAGCAAAATTGTTAGGGTTGCTATAGCAATTTCCATAACATCAATATCTATGGAGACGATCTAAAATACTTATCATTAATTATTTGTTGTGTACACTTGCACATTGGCACCCGTAGCATTTGAATTTATACCAACATTGGTCTCTCCCTTCGTGCCCATGTTCTCTCGAAGTCGGACTCCCAACTCCATTGTTATGTACCCCGTCGAGATGCCCCCTATTGAAGGAATCTCCTCATTTCTATTCCTTCGGTGACTGGGCTCCTGGCAACATCGTCTCTTGTCACATTGGTCTTGTAAACCCTTATTTGGTCATTCCTTAGCTCATGCAATATGGCGGTAAAAGTCTCCATATGCTTTTCCATCTGCTCCATTCGCTCATGCATCACTCTCTCCCTTGCCTTATTTGCCATGTCTCTCATAGTTATCGTCTCATTAGTCTCGTGCTCGCCTCCTTTGGCATTATTCCTCCATATATCCTTGTACACGCGTTCACTTCTCTTTGCGAGTTGCTCTGTTTGTAGTAGCTTTTTGTTCAGTTCCCCACAGACGGGGCCAAAAATATAAATGCAAAAATTTGATCATATTTTAGGGCTGACCAAGTTGTCTCGTCAACACTCGAGTTAACTTTGGCTAAGTGCTACGTTGCTCGTTCCTTCCCTTGACGAGCGAATTCTGCTACCACAACCAACCTCGTTCCTTCTCTTTTAACCTAAACTCACATAAATGGATTAGGGGCGTCATTAATTTTTTCGGCAAAAATCCTCTGATACTTATGTCAGTATGTAGAGTCTCGGGAAAAACGTTGGACTATAGATCTATGCACGCTAACAATTGTTAAATGAAGGAAAAGTCTTTTAAAGGTTTCATGAAAGTGAGTTCTGAATCCAAAATGACAGAGTTTTCCCTTGTTTTTTTCCTTTCTTTTTCCTTTTCCTGTCGTTTTTCAGGGTTTTATAGTCAGCAACCCTTTGTGTCTTGAACATCCCCCCACATCCTCTATATTCGGGCCATCATGGATCAAATGGACTGCGAAAATCGTGCATTGGTTATCGTGCCTCCCCCGAACGGTTTGGACGTGGTGAAGCTGCTGCCTTGATGTGGCATCATGCCTTATTTTTAAGTACAATTCTCTGGTCGACCCATGGCTTACACCGAAGAGGGCTCTGGTGCCATTGTATCTACTCATCAAAATAGAGCAGAGGAGATTCTACCTCAACCAGATGAATCACATGCGGCTGGTGCTCTTTTAATCACCCAAACAATATTAAAGTTAGACATTTTATGATTATATGATAAACGAGTCTAGAAATATGTATAAAATACGAACTTAAATTGTGACAATAGATTAAATTGTGAGAACAGATATAAACCGTTGAATTAATGCCAATGAATTAATGTTTCGTTCAACATTTTTCCAGCATTGTAATATTTGCAAGAAAAAGAACAACAGTAAAACAAAGAAAAAGAGAGGGGGTGGGGGGACCACTGAATTAATTAACCCATTCTTTTAATATTTGCAAGAAAAAGAAGAACAGTAAAATGAAGAAAAAAAGAGGGGGCAAGGGGACCACTGAATTAATTCACCCATTCTTTTAATGCACTTGATTTATTTTGCAAGCATAAATTGGGGAACGGTGAATTAATGCACTCGTTCTTTTTCTTTGTTTTCTTCCTTTTTTTTTTCCTCTTTTGAATTGCACAACGGATTTTTCTTGAAGATTATGATATTGACGAAAAAAAATGCGAATTAAAAAAAAAAGAATACTCAGTTTCCTAACAAGAGACTCAGGCAGGCTTCCATGTTCCAAATTTTGCACAAACAAAAAGAATACGATGGATTTTTTTAAAAAAATAGATTGGCAACGGATTTGGAACAATTAATATATATATATATATATATATATATATATATATATATATATATATATATATATATATATATATATATATATATTAAATTTTAAAAACTATAGTTATGAAATTAGAATATAAATTTATTGTATCAAAATTAGGGAGAACGTATGTGATTATGAGGGTAATATGAGATCTGATGATTTATATATTAGGGTTTATAGATAAATAAGATATAATTATCTTTTAATAAAATATAAGGTTATAATAAAAATTTTAAAAAAGTGTGGTACTATATTAAATAAGCTGCTTATGAAAAGTAACCCCCTACCTACTTTTAAAAACTGCTGACAAAATGGATAAAATTATGAAATAATATGATTTTACAAAATTTATCAAACACTGTTTTTATAAAAAATTATGCAATAAACAGCTTATTGAATTTCCACCACAATCTCAAACTAGCCCTAACTAGGATTAGATTGACAAGATTGAATGAAATATTTTGTCCTCTTTATCACTCTTTTCTTTTTCATTTAAACTAATATTTAACTTAAATTAAATATAAAAATTAATTTCATAATTTATTCACCTAGAATTTTATATTATATCCAGTATCAAAATTTTATTCAATAATTTTTTTTAAATCGTACTTAATTTAATTCAACAATTTAGTTAAACTAGTATTGAATATTAAATGTAAAAATTATTCAATTATTTGTTTACAATAAAATGAATATTAAGCATCCAAATTATTATTTACTAGTATTTTATATTCAAACGCTTACAATTGACTTCCAAGGTGTCAATGAACCTTTACAACAAGAGATTATCCCCAATCTCTTAACCCAAGTGTATCCCAACACTTACAACCTCTCAAGGTTAAATATTACAAATGAATTTTCTCTCACACAATGTGTTTGATTACAAATGAATGCTCAATGTGTGAATAGATGAAGAGAGAATGTGTTTAAAGCTCTATGAAGATTGTATTCTCGAATATAAGCTCAATGGTTGTGTTGTGATCAATCTTTGTTTGGATTTGAATGAGCTTATTTATAGTTGGAGCTGAAAAACTAGCCGTTATTCACTTTTCGCTCACTGTCGGCTCGCCGTTAATGGATGTCGGCTCGCCGTTTATTTGAACAATGTGACCGTTGGGCTGGATTTTCAAATTGTCGGCTCACCGTTAACTGATGTCGGATCACCGTTAGTGATGTCGGATTGCCGTTAGCAAGAAGTCGGATCGCCGTTAGTGTCCAGAGGCTGATCTTCAATTCTGTTAGATGTCGGCGAGCCGTTAGCAAGAAGTCGGATCGCCGTTAGTGTCCAGAGGCTGATCTTCAATTCTGCTCGCTGTCGGCGAGCCGTTTATTGAGATGTCGGATCGCCGTTTTCTACAGTGACTGCTACAGTGACTGCTACAGTGACTACTATAGTGCACTATTTTGTAAAATAACAGTTTGACGCCCAAACTTTATATAACTATACTATGGCCCAAAACGGTATGAAACTTTGCAAAAAAGTCCAATTTCAGAATTTCTAAATAATACTTTGTTAATCCCAAAACTTTCTGAAATTATGGTATAGCCCAAAATGCTATGACACTTTCCAAATAAGTCCTTTACCAAAGTTTCAAGCAATACTTGTTTATTTCAAAGTTTTCAAATTCTTTCAATTAAACCATAAACTTTGAAAAACAACCAATTTCATAAAATCATTTTTCCATTAAACATGAAGCATTTATAATATGAAAATAATGATTTATTCAAAAGGAATAAAAACAATAAATTGTATAAAATCATTTTTCCATTAAACATGAAGCATTTATAATATGAAAATAATGATTTATTCAAAATACATTTTTCAATAATTTGAGCTTAAAACATTAATCATTCTTAATCTTGTTTGTTATCATCAAAATCAATATTATGGAAACATATATGTTAACAATCTCCCCCTTTTTGATGATGACAAACATTTCATATATTTAAAGAATGATCCCACAAATTGCTTCCCCTAAATAAAATTTTCTTTTACAATTTGCCAATTAGCTAAATTAATGATTTAAATACATTGATTTTTCTCCCCCTCATCATCAAAAAGAAAAACTTAATTGGCAAAGATAAAAGTAGCAAATTTTTTTTTTAAAATTTGAAAACATGTATTCTTCTCCCCCTTCATCATAAAAAAAAAACGTAAAGGAAAAGAATAAGAATAGGAAATTTGTTACCCATGTTGTTCGAATAGAAATTTCGATAAAATCTCCCCCTAACAACAAGCATCACTTCAAATACAAGATTAGTAATATTACTCACAAATTATTATCATTATATAATCCATTAACCATAAAATGATCATGAACTATTAATCCATTAGTGATCAAATCAATAACTCAAAACATAAAATCATCATATAAAATACCCATGTAATCAAATCATTATCATATCTCAAAATCATCAAAATTATCATCATAATCAAATATCAATTATCAAAACAATTACTCAAAATGCATGTTATTCTCCTCATTTTGACAAAATATAAATGATATAACCTTTGTCTCCCCCTTTGGACAACAAAAAAAGTTCAAAATACATATTATCCAAAATCATATTACATGCTCCCCCTAAATATATGGCCAATTTAATAATTTAACCAAAATGATTTTATCCAAAAATATATCATATTTGTTTCCCCCTATCAATCATCAAGACTTCAAATCAAGCACATATAATCATCAATCATCAAAATCAATATGAATTCCCCCAACACTTGTAACAATTAAATCCGAGGATTCCATAATCATATATCAACCATTAAAAGAATGCTCAAAATGCATGTTATTTCCCTCAATTTACATCATTAAAATGATTTATTATTTTGTCTCCCCCTTTGAACAATAAAAATGTTCAAAAAACATATTATCCAAAATAGAACAAGTAATAAACTAAGCAAGGGAATGCAAAAGTCATAAGAGCATAAAGGCAATATATAGATTATCAAAATCAACATATGCTTAAGAATCTCAAAGTAGATGTATTTCTCCCTTACATCTCATATCTCCCTCTTAATCATCAAAAAGTCAAGATAAGCACATTAGTTCCATATGATCCAAATAGCAAACAATGACCATCATCAATCCACAATGAAAGCAACAATGCATATGGAAATGTAAGTGCATAATATAATAGAAAACTATGGTAAAATTCATAAGAAGAGCACACTATGGAAGTGGTAATTTGAAATACTCACAATGCACAAATTCGAATTTTCAAGATATTAAGTAAAATGAGTGAGTTTGAATCAATTAAAATGATTTTAGAGATGATTCAAGGCGATGAATGGTGTTGATTAAAAACAAATTGTGGATTTTAAAGAGAGAGAGAAATAGAAACGGAAAGCCGAATGTTGTCCAAAGGGCAACCAAAGCTAATCCGGTTTTCCAAATTGAAAAATCGGTTATCCGGAATTTGACCCGAGAGAAATCAATAATAAGAATAAATAAAAAATTTCCGGATGAGTGGAAATGGAATATCGGCTAGCTCTTTTACTTGTACAACGCATACCATTTCATTTTTGGTCTTTTAAAAAAAAATTGATTAATTCTAAATCATTTTGGGATTTAAAACTTTTCAATAAGTCATTTAATGCATGAGACATAAATGCATAGAAGACCAAGCATATGAAGTCGTATCAAACAATGATGTCAATTTTATAAGTGGATGATGATATAACACAATTAACGACACAAGAATTCATGCATATAATTCATTCATCACAGTCATGAAACAATAAGCATCCAACAAGCATACAATCATGAAGCATATAAGCATTCAAAACTTAAGAACATGCAGAAAGGTCAATTTCAAATTAAAAACTGTATTGATTGAGAACGAATTAACATGCAAGCTATATACCGTTGGACAGATAATTAAATTAACTTTCCAATAAATTTTACAGAGCTTGATTTGGAGTTCTCTACAAGAAGTTATGACCAATTCATTACAGCATATGCAGACTCAAGATTTTCAACGACGATTAAATATATAAGCATTCAAAAGTGAATAAATCAAACACACCACTTAACTATCATGCTTAAACACTTCATAAACATTAACATCAAACAAATTCATCATGATAAATCACTCAATATTACACACAATAATAATTCCATCATGTAAACATACAAGCATACTTTCGCAATTTCATTTATCATGATTCATTCGACATAATTAATATGGCAAGAATTGTTACCAAAACAATTAAATTATCTTGCCTCATCTTTTTCTCCTAGATCATGCTCAAATGATTATCCTCATAAGCTTCATCAAGGAACTCTTCACTATTCCTTGATTGTGGTACCTACAAAGAAAACATTCAAGTTGTGCCCTTTGGTACCCAAATGCTCTTGGGTCCTTGAGTGTTAGCAATGATTCCTTTTGGAACCCAAACGCATTTTACTCCATAATATACTTTTCTTTTAATAGGGCAACCAAGCTTCATGTGACCGTTTTGATTACAATAATGACATACAACTTGATCATTTGTGGAGGTAGCCTTAACAAAATAATTCTTATAATATTTTTGTTTCAAGTAAGGCTTATACCCAAGTCCTCCTTTATCAAACACACATTTTTGTGAATTAAGCATGTTATCCAACATCTTTTGCCCATTTGTGAATTTCAAAACAATTTCATTGAGCTCATTACTCTTTTTCTTAAGCACATCATTTTCTTTCATCAATTTATCAACATGTGATTTTTCATGCTCATACGAAATTCTTTGTTGACATTTAAATGATGCAATTCTATCATACAACATTTTATTATCTATCTCTAGTCCTTTAAGCTTTTCATTTAATGAATCATTGCATTTTTGTAAAGCATCATTTTCATTTTTCAAGTCATCTACATATGATTCTAGATGCTCATGTGAAGTGCTAAATTTCTCATTTGATAATGCAACTCTATCATGCAATGTTTTATTCTCTAATTCTAGGCATGTAATCTTTGCACATAGAGATTCATTTTCATTTTTGAGCTCTACCATTTTCTTTTTAAGACATGCATTCTTTTTACCAATTTTTATCCAATTATCATGCAATTCTTTAAAAGCATCATGTAATTCATCATAAGTGGGAAGATCACTTACCTCATCAAGTTCATCATCCAATTCATCTCCAATTGCCATAAGTGCCAAATTCGACACTTCATGAAATTCATCCTCGTTCGTCGTCTCCTCATACACAATTTCAAGTTTTCTCCAAATTTCATAAGCATTAGAACAATTTGAAACTCTATGAAATTCCTTTTTATCTAAGGCACAAAATAAAGCATTCATAGCCTTGTAATTTAAAGACATGGTTTTCTTATCCAACTCACTTAAAACATTTTTCCTAGGAATGAATGAACCATCACAAACTATTTCCCATATTTCATAATCTAAGGCTTGTAAAACACTCTCATCCTAGTTTTCCAATAAGAATAGTCATTGCCATCAAAGAATGGAGGTCTAGTAGTGGATTGTCCTTCCCTAAAGGTTGAGTCACTATAGGTTGCCATTGATCTTTAACTCTAGACGGTTAAGTCTAAACAAGAGCACCTCGCTCTGATACCAATTGAAATACTATCTAGGCAACCCAAGAGGGGGGGTGAATTGGGATTTTAAAAATTATCCTAAGCAAACCATACAACAATCCAATCTAATGCCTTAATAAATTCGAAAACAATAAATTCAAAGAAAGCACAATAATAAATGAGTAAGGGAAGAGAAAGCAAACTCAAGGATTTTTACGTGGTTCGGCAATCCCCGCCTACGTCCACGCCTCCAAGCTCACCGGGCTTGAGGATTTCACTAAGCTAGCCTCCCAAGGCTTCAAACGCTTACAATTGACTTCCAAGGTGTCAATGAACCTTTACAACAAGAGATTATCCCCAATCTCTTAACCCAAGTGTATCCCAACACTTACAACCTCTCAAGGTTAAATATTACAAATGAATTTTCTCTCACACAATGTGTTTGATTACAAATGAATGCTCAATGTGTGAATAGATGAAGAGAGAATGTGTTTAAAGCTCTATGAAGATTGTATTCTCGAATATAAGCTCAATGGTTGTGTTGTGATCAATCTTTGTTTGGATTTGAATGAGCTTATTTATAGTTGGAGCTGAAAAACTAGCCGTTATTCACTTTTCGCTCACTGTCGGCTCGCCGTTAATGGATGTCGGCTCGCCGTTTATTTGAACAATGTGACCGTTGGGCTGGATTTTCAAATTGTCGGCTCACCGTTAACTGATGTCGGATCACCGTTAGTGATGTCGGATTGCCGTTAGCAAGAAGTCGGATCGCCGTTAGTGTCCAGAGGCTGATCTTCAATTCTGTTAGATGTCGGCGAGCCGTTAGCAAGAAGTCGGATCGCCGTTAGTGTCCAGAGGCTGATCTTCAATTCTGCTCGCTGTCGGCGAGCCGTTTATTGAGATGTCGGATCGCCGTTTTCTACAGTGACTGCTACAGTGACTGCTACAGTGACTACTATAGTGCACTATTTTGTAAAATAACAGTTTGACGCCCAAACTTTATATAACTATACTATGGCCCAAAACGGTATGAAACTTTGCAAAAAAGTCCAATTTCAGAATTTCTAAATAATACTTTGTTAATCCCAAAACTTTCTGAAATTATGGTATAGCCCAAAATGCTATGACACTTTCCAAATAAGTCCTTTACCAAAGTTTCAAGCAATACTTGTTTATTTCAAAGTTTTCAAATTCTTTCAATTAAACCATAAACTTTGAAAAACAACCAATTTCATAAAATCATTTTTCCATTAAACATGAAGCATTTATAATATGAAAATAATGATTTATTCAAAAGGAATAAAAACAATAAATTGTATAAAATCATTTTTCCATTAAACATGAAGCATTTATAATATGAAAATAATGATTTATTCAAAATACATTTTTCAATAATTTGAGCTTAAAACATTAATCATTCTTAATCTTGTTTGTTATCATCAAAATCAATATTATGGAAACATATATGTTAACAAATTGTGTAATAACAATCAAATTAATTATGAGAAGATGAAAAGCTAAATCTGAAAGAAAATTTCTCTATTTATTATATAATAGAGAATATATAAAGATGAGAAATGGTGATATCACGTCACCTGTTGTAGTTCCAACTTTATATAAATATATAGATTGGATTAACAAGGGTGATAAGTTTGTTTAAAGTTAAAAACACAGCCTGATAGATCATAAATAGACACAGAGAAAGTCATGGGTTCAATGAAGAAGAAGAACAGTTGTTGGTCTTCATTTGTTATGTTGCGGGTGGCATGTGTGTTGCTGTTGATGATGATGATGGATGGCAAAGTGAAAAGGGTGAGTGGGGGGGGGGGGGGGGGGGGGGTGGAGGATTGAGCCCGAGTCAGTGCAGCGAAGAAAGGCGGCTGGGGGTAAACGCATGCAAGCCAATCGTATATGGGCAGCCTCCATCTCCTGCATGTTGCCAACGTATTAGGGTTAGCCATATTGAGTGTGTCTGCCCTGCTATCACCCCCAAGCTGGCCGCTTTCATTAATGTCAACCGTGTCATTCGCCTCATTGAAGGCTGCGGTAGGAGAGTCTCTCGTCACTTCAAATGTGGGAGTAAGCTACTACGATATTTACAAACACGTCATCTTTACACACACAGTTCCTCTTTCATCATGATCTTTGTTAAAATGAAATATAATTACCTTCATCTTCATTGACATCAATTTTTTGTTTTTCTTTTTTCAGGTATCACAACTCCCTGACTTATCCCGCAGTTAGTTAATATACTTTGCCCGCTCCTATATATATATATATGGAGACGGTTGGAAAGATTAATAAAACGCTGGCATTACTTTTAATGCTCAAGCTTTATATATATTTTATTTGTCTAGTGTAATGGTAACTCATGTATTATCTTCATCAAATTACGCGTTTCTCTTATTGCTTTTCAATTGATTTGCTGTCCTCAGCAATCGATCCTTGATTTTCTTGTACAATTTTCATTACTATTGTTGAGTTTTCTCGGATGTTGTTGGCTTGTTGCTGTGCATGTATGGCTGCAATTAAACAACTGGAAACATTTGCTCTGTGCTATTCTTGTCTATATATTGATTCCAACTAATAATAAGAAACGCTACACATATAAATTAATGGTCTTGATCGATGAGCCAGCAAAGCAATTAACATACAACGAAATGCCTAGATGCCAGAATGAAACGGATTAGAGGAAACAAAATTGCGATTTGGCTTTCATATCCCTTCGAAACAAATTGGTGATTTTCTTCACAATCGAAAAATGCCATCCCTCAGCAGCTAGCTAGCTTCGCACTCCTAGTAGTAGCTAGCATTTCTACCTAGAAACTGTCATCTCATTCTCATCTTATCCCCAAAAAAAAAAAAACTGTCATACGCATAAACATTATGGAAAGATTTCTTTTCAGCACTACTTTCATTAGTAATAACAACTGGCCTTTCAGTTAATAATACTAAGTCAAGATTTAGAACACCTAAATGAAACTGGATCTGCTCAAACCAATCTGAGTAATTAAGGCCATTGAACTTAACAACAAATGAAACTTGTGAATAAAGAGCAACATGCACAAATATTGCAAATATATAAGTGCTTACACATTAATGCTTTGAACTTAAACACATAATATATATTTAGATAAAATTCACATAAACCTTAAGCGCATATTGAATTTTACATTTGGATACAACAATACACTACAATAAACATAAATAATACTTAACTTTAATTTCACATAATTAGTAATCAAGTACACATTAATTAGATATGTATGCTATCTTTAGATGTACTAAACATATCTAATCAAGCAAATTAATTACTTATAATCATAATCATAGAATATAAAATTAAGTAATCAACTTTTAGACGATTCTTAAATATTTTATAATTTATGAATTTTAATATACCCATACAAGAAAATTGTCATGTCATTCGATCATAAGCATCACAATAATTATGAGTATTTGAAATTGAACTTGATTTGACATCTATGAAAACTTTCTAATCTAACCACTTCGGTAACTAACAAATTAAATATGATACAGACATCAAAATCAAATAATGACGAATGTTGTAAAAATAATAGGCATATAAATACTTACAATAACAATCATATATTAAAGAAAAGGAACATAAATTCCTTGAGTTCATTAATATTGCATGTAAGCCAATAATATGCAAATAGTTTCAAACATATCAGACATATAATTCATAAGTTTGTTTAGATTAATTCGTCATGGCCAAGTTCTTAAGATTCATAAGCCTATATCAAATTCATAAAACAAAAATTTCATGGCCCAAGCATAATTGAGATATAGTCAAACCTTGACCAAAAAATAACAATAATAATAAAAATAATAAAATATAAAAGCCCATTAGATTCATGAGTAATTCACGTGAACAATGGTTCACAATTTCATAAATCGCAGGAAAAATTCATACGGCCGTTTCAGCGGAAATATATATATATACATCACCATAATCTTTAATTGAAAATCACGAATTCTAATTATTGCGCTGATACTAATTGTTGGAATTTTTTATAATTTTCATAAAGCTAATAAATCCTAATTTGTATAAACTTTAATTCTTAAAATTATAAAATATCATGATTTTTACATCATCATAATTAAGAGAAAACATACCCTGATCCATGACAATTTTTTTTGATGAAATATCACTGTAAGGAATTAAAAATTAACAAAATTGATCTATCTCTCTTGACCCCTATAGAGTGATTTACTTTTTGATGGAGAGAAAATTAAAGTGATATCCTTTTTATATTGGGTGGAGATGGGATCAATTTTAATAAAACCATAATTCCTACTTTCCATCAAAGTGGGCAATTAATTTTTAAAATTTCAGTTCATAATTTATTTTATTATTTAAATCCTAAATTATTAATAACTTATAATGTGGCACGCGGGCCACTATAAAATATTCCAACATTAATTTCCGCAAATTTTAGCTAGCTTTCCCTTTTGGGGTGTCTAGCTGGCTTTTGGCTTAAAATTTTCCACGAAGGAAAGCAAAGACACCAAGTCAAGGTCTGCCCATCAAATGAATTGCTTAAACAACACGGCAATGTAACCCCACTACTACTAGAAAGCTCTTAAATATAATATAAATTAGAAAATAGAATTGCGCTTCACGCAGTTTTGAAAAATAAATTTAGTATTATCTTTTTTTTTATTTTATACTTGATAAAATTGATAAAAAGTATGAATTATTTTTTTTTAAGATGAGGCAGCCTTATAAAAAATAAAAAAAAACTATTAACCAGCAATACAAATAAAGAAGTAATGCAAGATAAAGAATAAAATGAGAGAATATATTATAAAGTGATTTTATTCATTCTAATTGTGTGTGTACAAAACAAAAAGATAAGCTCTCCTTTTATAATTACATAATCACTCCATGAAATTAATGAAAAATTATGGATCATAATTCCTTGTGAGATAGTAGGAGTTATAGGGAAGCTAAAGGTTGCTAATGGGAGATAGTGGGGAGACTAAGAGATATATATTATGAACATCTACATTTATTTTAATAAATTCATAACATTCCCTCTTGGATGTTCATTACAAAGAATATGCCTCATTAAAAACTTTACATAATTGTTATTGTGTAATAACAATCAAATTAATTATGAGAAGATGAAAAAACCAAATTTAAAAGAAAATTTCTCTATTTATTAGATAATAGAGAATATACAAAGATGAGAAATGATGATGCAACATCACCTCCTCAAGTCCCAACTTTATATATATATATATATATATATATATATATATATATATATATATATATATATATATATATATATATATATATATATATATATATATATATATATATATATATATATATATATATATATATATATATATATAGATAGATAGATAGATTATATTGTATTATTATTGTTCCATTTTTTGTTGATTTTGGTTGTAAGGAATTAAATTAATTAATTTTTTATTTAGCATTAACAACAATATACCATGTAACAATCTAACCAAATTAGCAAGTAAATAAATCAGATATTAAATATTAAATTAATATGAAATAGGGACAAATATTAGTAGAGTGAGTTGTGACCACGAGTGGTATGTATGTTTAACTTTCAAGTGTTATTTTTTTAATTTTAAAAATTCATTTGAGGATCGGTCAAAGTTTTTTGATAAGGCCCTACATTGGGTCTGATTCTTTGAGCCCTAACTCAGTCATTAACTCCTTAAACTGAGGCTAAAGTCATAAAAACTGTGGTTAGATCAATTTGGCGAGGCCAATAGTTGGGTCGAGCCTTTCTACCATCGCTAGGAAGAATTATCTGGATGAAAAAATAAATTTTAATTCCTCTAAAATATTAATAATATACTAGTAATTAAATATTTTAACGATTATTCAATTCCATAAAATCGCCCAGACCTTTTTTTCCCCTTTGACTAAAAATGCCAAAAGCAAGTCCACTGGAGGAGCCATCAATGACATTGAGAATTTAAAGACCCGAAGCATTGAGCACGAAAGTTCTTGCCGACAAGAGAAAGAGGTGGTCATGATATTTTCTTGGAAACAGATCCGGTGCTCAGCTGAGTTTGTGCTGAACACCGATTAATGGTTAGCAATTATTTTATATAGGTCTTAAGCAATTTCTGACCATTGATATGGTGCTCAGCACAAACTCAGCAGAGCACCGGATCCTGATTTTATTTCCTTAGTTTTTGTCGGCCCAAATTAACAGAGAGACAAAATATACCACACGAGCTAAACACTTTCCGGATAACCCGGTGAAATAAATTTAGAGATTAAGTGAAAAAATAAATCAAACGAGTTTATTTATTGTCCTACGGAAATGAAAACAACTATTACAAAACCTATATCAATTGCTTTTCGACTCAGGGTTTCAACAGTTTTCTGCCTTGGAAACGCCTTGTAAAGTATTTGATTCAAAACCTAACCATCGCAGTTGAGACGAAACTTATAACAAAAATTACAACATAAAACTCTGAAACTTCATAATTAGCCTATTACTCTAAACTTTAAAGTATATCATTTTAACCATTCAATTCCTTTTCTAAAACTCTTTTTTTTTTTTTTTTGGTTTCTTTGTTTGTATCTCCCACTGTAATAATGCAAGTTCAAATTCCACCCAGGGGGGGCCACAGCAAACAGTTAATTGATGACTTAGAAGACTTGATGATGATCCAAAGCAACGAGCACGGAAATTTCTTGCAGAAATGTGAGACTGAGATCATAAATCCTTTTCAAGCATACTATTACGTACCAAATTCGATTGATGCAAACGTATCATATGGGCAAACGGAGGACATTATAAATATCAAGCAATATAATAACATTCTCATCATAAGCACACTTCCTTTCCCCATAATTAATTCATCACTATCCACAGCATTGACATCAACCATCATGAGTGTTTCTGTTGCCCTTCTCTTTCTTGAGTTGTTTACTTTAGTTACCATGATCAACATCAGCTTCTGCATTGCCAACTCTAACGTGGCTTGCATAGACAGTGAGAGACAAGCGCTTTTAAAGTTGAAGCAAGATCTCAATGATCCTTCAAACCGTCTTGCCTCTTGGAATATTGGTGATGGAGATTGCTGTGCATGGGATGGTGTTGTTTGTGACAACTTCACTGGCCATGTCCTTCAGCTCAACCTCGGAAACCCTGATCCTAATTATGGGACGGGGTCAAAGCTGGTTGGTAAGATAAACCCCTCTTTGGTTGACTTAAAGCATTTGATTCACTTGGACTTAAGCGGTAATGATTTCCAGGGAATTCATATTCCAAAATATCTTGGTTCTCTTCAGAACCTTAGATACCTGAATCTCTCTGGAGCCGAATTTGCAGGAGTGATTCCTCACCAACTTGGAAATCTCTCTAATCTTCACTATCTTGATCTCAGTAAGAATTTTTATGAGTTACAAGTTGAAAGTTTTTCATGGCTATCTGGTCTTTCTTTGTTAAAGCACCTCGATCTGAGTCAGGTTGACCTTAGTAAATCCTCTGATTATTTACTCACGATAAACTCACTCCCTTCTTTAAGAGTATTGAAGTTGTCCTACTGTGAACTCCATCATTTTCCTTCATTATCCTCTGCTAATTTTTCCTCCCTTAAGGCCCTCGATCTTTCTGGAAACCATTTTAATAACTCTTTGTTTCAATATAGTAGTTGGGTTTTTGGTCTTCGTAATTTAGTCTTTTTCGATCTTGGCAATAATGAATTTCAAGGTAAAATCCCCATTGGATTAGGAAACTTGACATTTCTTAGACGTCTTGATTTATCTTCTAATGAATTCAATTCTGCAATACCTGGCTGGTTGTCTAAGCTTAATGATCTTGAGTTCCTTTCTCTTAGAGGTAATAGCTTGCAAGGTAAGATTTCATCAATGGGTCTAGAAAAATTGACTTCTATCAAAACTCTGGACCTTTCCTTAAATTATGAGCTTGCAGGGAAGATTCCAACATCGTTTGTACGGCTTTGTAAGTTGACATCAATCGATCTGTCGTATGTCAAATTGAGTCAAGACTTATCACAAGTTTTAGATATTTTCTCTGCGTGTGATGCATATGCACTAGAGTCACTAGTTTTGAGGAGTTGTCAATGTTCAGGTCACTTGACAAATCAACTTGGGCAATTTAAAAGTTTGAACAGGCTTCGACTAGGTAACAATTCTCTTTCAGGTCCACTTCCATCTGCTTTAGGAGAACTCACATATTTGACATATCTAGATCTTTCCAGAAACAGGCTGAATGGTTCCATTCCATTGTCTCTAGGACAAAATTTAAACTTAGAATATCTAGATTTGTCCAACAACTTGTTGAATGGTTCTATTCCATTGTCTTTGGGAAAATTTTCACACTTAGAGTATCTAGATTTGTCCAACAATAGGATGAGTGGAACACTTTCTGAAAATCATTTTGTCAATCTAACAAAACTGACTTCATTTTCTACATCTGGTAACTCGCTAATCTTGCAAGTCAATCCGAACTGGGTTCCTCCTTTTCAACTCGATGAATTGCTATTGAGGTCATGTCATTTAGGGCCTCATTTTCCATCGTGGCTTCATTCACAAAAGCATTTGTCTGATTTGGACATATCCAACACAAGAATTTCTGATACTATTCCTCGTTGGTTTTGGAATTCCATTTCCCAATATAAGTATTTGAATCTCTCTAGCAACCAAATCTACGGTGAGATTCCAAATTTAGATTTTGATAACCGTCCATCGCCTCTTCTACCTCCCTCATCTGGCATACTTGATTTTTCTAATAATGGTTTTTCGGGGTCCATTTTTCATTTAATATGTAATGGGTTAAAGATCACTTCTTATCTCCAACTCTCGAAAAATTACTTTTCTGGGGATATACCTGATTGTTGGATGAATTGGCCTGGCTTGGGTATGCTGAATTTAGGTGACAATAACCTCACTGGTAGTCTTCCGGCTTCAATTGGAACTTTAAGTTTTCTTTGGTCATTGAACCTGCGCAATAATAGATTGTCTGGAGTCATTCCTGCGTCATTTCAAAATTGTTCAGGTTTGGTATATCTTGACATGGATGAAAATGAGTTTGTCGGGAACATCCCAACATGGATAGGGGAGAGATTTTCTGGATTGTCGATACTCATTCTTCGATCAAACAAGTTTCACGGCTATTTGCCAATTCAACTTTGTCGTCTAACTTCTTTACAAATTTTGGATGTTGCAAACAACAATCTCTCGGGAACCATACCCAGATGCATCAGTAACTTCACTGCTATGGCGACGACGGACTCATCTAATCTACAGAATGCCATATCTTACGTTACAATGATGGATGGGACTGAAGCTGCGCTGGATGCATCAGTTGTGACGAAGGGGTTTATGGTTGAATATGACTCCATTCTGAATTTGGTAAGAAGCATAGACATTTCGAAGAATAATTTCTCGGGAGAAATACCTATGGAACTGACAAATCTTAAAGGACTGCAATCACTGAATTTGTCCCACAATTTTTTCACCAGCAAAATTCCTGAGAAAATTGGTAATATGAAATCAATTGAGTCCCTCGATTTCTCAGCGAACCAACTTTCTGGTGAAATTCCCCAAAGTATGTCAAGTTTGTCATTTTTAAATCACCTGAACTTCTCCAACAATCACTTGACTGGGAAAATTCCTTCAAGCACTCAATTGCAAAGCTTCGATTCATCCTGTTTTGCCGGCAACAATCTATGCGGAGCTCCACTTCCTAATTGTACTGGGAATAATCCTCTTGTACCTGAAGATCCAAATGGAAAGGGAAACGAAGATGAAGACGAAGTGGACTGGTTGTTGTATCTAAGCTTGGCACTTGGATTTGTAGTGGGTTTTTGGGGTTTCATAGGTTCTCTACTTGTCAGCAGAAGATGGAGGTACAAGTACTGTCATTTTTTGGATGGCTTTATTGATGAATTTGGCTGCTTTGTAAGAAGATGTTACTAGATCTTTCCGTGCCTGTATGTTTGTTGTATTATGTACTTGGGGTCGAGGATGCAATGTCACTCGATCATTACAATAAAAGGAAAGAATTGGACATTGGAGCCCTCCAAAATTACACTATTTGTTCACAATGTTTCAACATTTAGATCACCTAAGCAGGTGTCGAGATTAAATGAATTTAAGCAAAAGGACTCAACGAGAGGGCTATTGATTTCACAGTCCAATCTCTACATAAAATTTATGTTTCTTCGTTTCAGAGGGTAAAAAATAAGAGTTGTCCATTCATTAGTCCATCCGACATTGCTAATGAAGAACTGTTTTAGATAATTTACAAACATGTTCTCTAAATTAAATTTGTACTTTAGAAAAAAAATCTCACAATATTCCAAACACAAACTTAATATTTTTATGATTGGGGTTTGATAATGATTTAATGTTGAATGAGTGAAGAAAATGTTGTTTGGTGCCAATGATAAAGAGATGAAAAAATTAGATTTTTTATGACTGAGTGACTCTGTATGATAGATTATTTAAACTGTATACGGTTAATATAACATAGATGTTTTTAGGCAGAGATCGATTGCTTGTGAATGCCTTTTGTGCTCAAAATGACTCAAGTTCAATTAGTAATAAAAGGGTTAAGAGTTTAATATTTAACGGGGAGGTTTCTTGTTTCCATTCAAACCTAATTAAAGGAAAATATATAACAAACATATTTTTGGGCATTGTGATCCGGCCCCAGAAAAAAAAAAGAGAGAGAAAGAGAGAGAGAAAAGTTGAGTTATTTTTTGTGAATTAACCTAACAATTGGCTCATATTTGTAAATTTCACTAATATGAACTCCTTCAGGTTTGAAAAAGGAATTACGTTGAAACGACGTGTCGGTTGATTCAAACGAGTACGGAACAAACACGGGCTGAGAGTTTGGAGATAAACCCTGGAAGCAGAGACATTCAAAGCTAGGGTTTTGCTAATTCTCAAAGACTAAACCGAAGAAGCCAAATCATGACACGACTGAGCACCGAGCAAATTTTGAAGGACAACAAGACTGGCGATCCCAATTCCATAAAATCTCTTACTCTCACTCACAAAGCTCTCTCCGACGTCTCTTGCTTGACCGATTTCAACAACTTGGAGAGACTCGACCTTAGCTCCAACAACCTCACTTCTCTTGAGGTGCCTACCATTCATTCATTTCCCCAATACCCCAGTAACAAATTTACGGCTTTATCATTTCTTGGCATGAAATATCGTTTTTTTTAAATTTTATTTGAAGGGGTTGAGGCATTGCGTGAATTTGAAGTGGCTATCAGTTGTGCAAAACAAATTGCAAAGCTTAAAAGGAATCGAAGGACTCTCTAAGCTCACTGTAAGTGTCATTCCCTTGCTTTGTTCGTGATATTTTACATTTTTTACACTTTTAAATGGTTGCTTATGAGAGATTCTTGTTTTCCCATGAGAAAGGTTTCAACGCTTATTGTTACTGGCGATTTGGTTGAAATCTTTTATCCGTTTGTTATTATTGTCCATTGGGACACTTGCTCGATCTAAACTAGTTATTTGAAGTAGTTTAGGTTTGGAAATGATGAGCTAATTGGATTATTTAAATTCACCTTGTTCTGTCTTTGAAATTCAGGTGTTGAATGCGGGCAAAAATAAGCTTAGATCGATGGATGAGGTGATTTCTGTCGTGAGCTTACGTGCTTTAATTCTGAATGGTGAGATTTAGACCCTAATTGCAGTGCCCTTTTTGTAAGTTGGTGATATGAAAATATGGAAATCAGTTCGTTCTTTAACCTTTTTTTTGGGGTTGGGGGGGGGGGGGGGGGGGGGTGTGGTTGTGCAGACAATGAGATTGTTTCGATATGCAAACTTGATCAGATGAAGGAATTGAACACTCTTGGTACAGATTCTTATTTCTTCATGTTCACACTTCATTGTGTTTGATAAAATCTGTTCCTTGGCTGATGTTTGTTAGTAGATTGACATTACATGCTCTAGCCTATGTTTGTTCAAGTGGTGTTGTCTATATAGAACTTTGGCGAGAATGGGAGAGGAATAAGAGCTGTAATTCTTAGAGAAGTAACAATTACATTTTTCTTAGAGTCAATAATTTTTAACTCTATAAATTTTACTTGTTCTAGGATTTGGTTTAAAGGAGCGGTTGGTTAAGGCATGGTCGAAAGACTTTTAAGTAGAGAGCAAACCTGTTTGATTTTGAGGAGATAGCAAACTTGTGTGCAATTCTATTTGATTTTGCATGTTCGTGATTGATGATACTTGACACAACTTAAAAGTAAATTTTAACTCTTAAGTATAAGAGTGTCTTGTTGTATTATAACTCGGTGAGTCCGAGGTCGATCCACAGAGAAAATATTTAATTAGTTTATTTTATTTTATCTAAAAATTGAAATTAAAACTTGAATATAAACAACTTAATTTAAATGAAACTATGGAATTGAACTAGTTAGGGTTATGGATCCACTCTTAGAAATAAATAAAACTTAATAAATTCTTTTTGCCAATTTTGTTTTAGATTTGTTACCCAAAAGATTAATTATAAAAATTATTATTATTTTCCCTTTAATTTTATGATGGATTAAGTATTTATTGTGCCAAAATTTAATTTGTCTACAATAAGTCAAAATACCATTTCACCATGCCTTATATTAAGATCTTAAGAATTTATTGTGCCAAATTCATTTGTTGGTCTACAATAAATCAAAATTACAAAATATAAAACATGTATAAAATTAAATAGAAAATAATTTAATTTATAAAATTAAAAATAGAATTTGATTAAATCATATTTATTTCTTAAGAGTTTCACCTTCCCCTAACTAATATTATTTAGTTAAGCATAATTAAAATAAAAAGAAGTAGTAGAATTGAATTACTTATAATTAAAAGAAATAAAAACAACTAAAATTGGAAATAAAACTAATTTTATTAATGAAAATAATTATACAAAATATTAAAAACACACCTGGAAATCAAGATTACAAGGAGATGGAGAGAATTTGAGAAGAAGAGAGTTGTAGAGAGATGATTAAAACATAAAAATGAGGCCCTATTTATAGAAAAATAAATTCATAATCTAGTGCTTTGCGGTCCATCATAGGCTTCATGCATGTGCTCCTCACAACCCTTAGATCAAGATCCAATGGCTGGTCAAACTTCAAAAGTCAACATCACACATGGCATAATTTGACTCGTCCGATTTACCCAAAAAACGGTTGAGATTTGGCGGGTTAATGGGTAGATCGGGTCGACCCGAATACAAAGATTCGGATCCTCCAACTTGCTTCACCTACCATTGCCACGTGGCACAATCATGGCCATTGAATCATGAACGGTTGAGATTTGGTCAAGATTGCCAGCTATCTCATGCACTCATATCTATTGTAAGCTCATTTCATCATCCAATCAGTGCTCGGTCAACAGAAAAAGTCAATTGTTTTTATACAAGCTCAATTTTAATCCGATCTTGACTGATCTTAAGGTTTTCGGACCTCCGGAATCCAAATTTGACCTCCGTTTATCTGTTTGGAGCCTCGAAATACTTGAAATTAATATTTTTCCTAATAAACACATAAAAATACACAAAATTAAATATATTTAAAACATAATTAATAATTCATAATATATTACATAAACACAAATATAAATTATAACATAAGCATAAAATAACATATTATCGCTTGATAATTAAACAAATTTTAATACTAATCAATACTGTGTTCAGATCAAAGCATTATTGGAATTTAAGTTGATTCTTGGGATAAATGTTTGTTTCTCATGCAGTTCTTTCTCGAAATCCAATTAGCAAAATTGGTGATTCTCTGCTCAATATGAAAGCTATTACAAAGGTAAGCAATGCTTTGGTCATTAATTGCCGTTAGCTATTATTTTGAAACTGTTGCTAAGGCTGTTAATCAAGATTGGCTCCAGCTCTCTCTCTCAAACTGCCAAGTCCAGATTATTGGTTCTTCGCTCAAGTCTTGCACAGAATTGAAAGAACTCCGACTTGCTGACAATGACATTAAGGTAAATCGTGTATGCAGTGGTCATTTTATGATAGCAGGCTATCCTCAAATTCATTATATATATTTTTTTTTGTTTGTTAATATCATGATTGATATTTTGTTCATTTCTTATGTTGTCTTTCTCTGTCTCACTCTCTGAATTGCCAGGACTCTTCCGGCCGAGTTGGCTTTTAATAAGAAGCTTCAAAATTTAGACTTAGGAAAGAACTTGATCACGAGATGGTCAGAATTGAAGGTGAGGCATTGAAATATTTGTTTCTTTTATATTTGTTTTCATCAAGTTTTTTCTATATACTTCGTCACCATGCATAATGGTAACATGCTCGAATAGCAGGTGCTAAAGTCATTAGTCAGTCTGAATAACCTCAATCTACAAGGAAACCCTGTAGCTGAATATGATAAATTGGCAAAGAAGGTAATATTGCAATCATTTTATCATGTTAATCATCTTTCAAGAATTCTGCTCCTAGCTGGATTAATCTATGTTCAATATTGTTGCAGGTCAAAAATCTATTGCCAAACTTGCGTATATTCAATGCTAGACCAATAGATAGAATCACCAAAAATGAAAAGGACAATATAGTTGATAAAGTTAATGATTCCTCAAATAATGCTGATGACACGATAAAAGTTCATATGGAAAAGAAAAGAGATGGCACTAGAGAAACAAATGACAAACCATCAAATAAAGAAATTCAGTGGCGCAAAAGTGATTCTGCAGCAGGGAAGAAATTGAAAAAGAAGTCAAAAGAGAAAGAAGGGGAGCTTGATGCTATTAATGATGCAAAGAACTCTGGAGGCATTGTGCCTGGTCGAAACAAAGATGGCGATCTAAATAGTTCTAGAGATGTTGATATGGAGAAAGATCTGAAGCGGAAGAGAAAGAAAACCAGTGAAAATCTCTCAAACAAAGACATTCAAGTTGACGATGATGATAACAGATTTAAAAAGAAACAGAAGAAACAGTCAAAGGAGAAACAAGGAGAACTTGACATTATTGACGATGGAGAAGCCGCTTTCACGGAGCTCTTCTCTGCCAATATTGCAGGAAATCCTGAGTTTGATGGTGACAATATGGTTAATGAAGCTTCTAAATTCAACTCAGTTGATGGCTTAGTTACCACTTCTGCTAAGAAGAAGAAATCTAAAAACAGGGGTATGGGTCTGACAGTTCAATTGTCTCAGGAACCTGAAGTTGGATTGGGTGGACCGTCAACTTGGGGTGATGAGTGATTGATTATACTGTGACGGAGCTGCGTGAATTATTTGAAACTCTTTCAGTTGGGCTACTCTTCGTCTCTTATTGAGTTTGATTATTATTCTTTGAGAAGCTTAACTCTCAGGTGTACTCCATAAGTTTTGACGGTGAAACTTGCTTTTCTTTTAAGAAGGTTTCTGATGCTTAACATTCCATTTTGCTTCTCGAGTCCAGCCATCTCTAGTCTTTAATGGAATGCTAGCCTGGGTTGCAATTTAATGCTTGCCATTGCTGCTATGTGCTGCAATTTCACAGTGGCCAAGACCTCAATTGTACCTGTATCATCAATGTGGGAGTCGCCCTCTGTGTTACACGTTTCTTGGAAGTAAATTTGCTTGAATGATTGTCAATAAGCCAGAACCATAACTGTATGTAGAACATTCTTGTTTTATCATCCCAACTATGTCGTTGAAATCATTTGGTTTGGCTTTGCTGGTCTCAGTTCATCACTTTGGGTGTGTTTGAATCATAGGATTACAGGGTATTAAAATACAGTTCACATTAACTTAATACCAAGGTTGTGTTTGTAAAAAAATTGTAATGGGTTAAAGGGGGTATACTAATGCGGAGTTGGGTTTAGCTAATGCGGCAGTTGCCGCATTAGTGTTTTGCTCTTGTTTTTTTTAAAAAAAAAAAATAATAAAATAAATATAACTTTTTAATTTAATATATTATTAATTTTTATTTTCTTTAATTTTTACATCATAATTATTAATATAAATTAATAAATTTATTATTTATTATTCATATTTTAATTTTTAATATATTAAAAATATAACAAAATAATGTATTATTTAATTATATAATAATTAATAAATAAAATTGATTAATATTTGACAAGTTACTATAACTAATAATAAGTACTTAAATAATATATAAAAATAAAAATATAACATAATATTACATTATCTAATTATATTATAATAATTAATATATAAAATTTATTATTATTTAACAATTTAATAAAACTAATAATAATTACTTAAATAATAATTTAATATAACTAATAATAAATATTTGTATATGAATAAATTTAAATAATATTAATTTAAAATTAATACCAATAAAATAATAATATAAACCATTATTAGATTATGATATTATTTAGAGATTATTGGATTAAATTATATCATTCGATCTTTGTTTTACACATTATATATTTAGAAAATATTGAAAAATAAATGTTATGTTGCCAAAAATGTAAAGTTATAAGCTTCGATCTTTATAAAAAATTATGATATTTTTTAACATTTATACTAAAAAATAATGTTAATTTTTTAAAATTTAAAACTTCTATACTTAGTATTTTTATAGGTACTAAAAAATATTATTTTCTAAATGTATAATTTAAATTAATCATAATAAAATTAATATAGTACAGTGTAACACTAAATATTATACAATATTATTATAATACAATACTAATTTAATGCAAGATACTACAATATGCAGAACACATCCTTCAGATACAAACAATGTATCAACGCCTTTTATCCCAATTACGTAATTGTAGCATCAATTTTACATTGAATTGTTTATTTACTAAATTTAAGCCACGTCATGGCAATGAATACCTCGCATCAGAGTAAAAGAAAAACAACACAATATTTCTCTTTGTTTTTTTTTAATAGAATTATTACAAGTGAATTAAAAAATAATATCCGAACTAACTTGTGTTGTGACGTTTCTCTGTTGCATGTAGGCTGTAGCAAACATTTTCATCCACCTTTCCTGAGAGGATAAGGTTTTGGTCACAACTCACACGTTATGATGTGTTGCAGGTAGTCACAATCAATCGCGACGACTTCATTAGACTTCCAAAAACAAAAAACAAAATACAAAATTGAAAGTACTTTTCTTTAATTTAAAAAAAGGTTTTATACAAATGAATTTTTTTTTCTTATAAGCTTTCATTTTATTATTTATTGACAAAACAAGTAGATCGCTCAACAGATATTTTTAAAAGAAGAAGAAAAAAGGTTGGGGGAGTTGACGAAGTCTATAGATTCACGACTTTTGAGGCTTTTATCCCCATCAAAACATAGGTTTAATCAAAGAAAAACTACCTGAACATCATTTTAAGAATCCTCTTATCTTACTATTGTATTTTGTATTTATAGGAAAAATTATAAAAAAATAACACTAAATTTTTTTATAAACAACTATATATATATATATATATATATTCATCTTTTGAAAGGTAGAGAATATGATAATTTTTAAATCAATTTTCAATTCTCTACTTTCCTCAGAATTTGAATTCAAGTGATTAATTAAATTAAATTACTTAAAAAATACTCAACCACACGCCTCAAGACCCATAAATCTATTTTTTTTTAAAAAAATCTAAAAGATTGAGAGGGAAAAGAAAAAAAAAACGTCGACTGTTATTCCTTTCTTAATGAAATGTTTATGAATGCAGGTCCTTGTTCTTTTTCATCCACTGCCTCGAAATTCCTTTTTTATATCTTTTATGCATTTGTTTATAGCCTACCGACCTTGACTTTTAGAATTTAATTCATAAATCTTGCTCATTACATTAAAGCGAATCAACTTATCCTATGATTGGATTAACCAAAGAATAATATATTCTAAAACTAATCCACTTTTTGTCATATTTGTTTCAACATTTTATTAGTCCAATTAGGCCTAACTCTTTTGCTTATAAATGAACCCAACATTCAAACTCCATTTTGAGGTAAAAAATTAACAAGCAATGGCTTCTTCTCCTTGTCCCACAAAATTTACAAGCCATCAAGGCATCACAAACTTGCTTCCCGACATCATCGAGACTCATATCTTAACCGGACTCGACGGCCAAACTCTTGCTGCCACAGCTTGCACTTCATCTCATCTACGCTCTCTATGCGCACAAGAAAAACTCTGGCAACATATCTGCTCTGCCACGTGGCCTTCCTGTGACGACCCACGTGTGCGAACCCTCGTCTCCTCCTACCCCGGAGGTGGTCACCGGTCTTTTTTCTCTCACTCATTCCCGGTTCTTAATTGCCAAAAACAACCCTCAAAACGCATTCATGATGATGATTCTTTACTTGTCACCGAACAGATAATCTCGGCCGTTGATCTTTACTACAGAAACGATCCCGTGTTCTCTAGGGTTACAGAGAATGAGACAGTAACCGGCTGGTTTCAGTTCCCACCTTTCAGGATTGACCTGGTCGACGCGAAAGATTCCGTTCCGACGAAGATACCCTTTGTGAGTGAAGCAAATATTCTGTTTGAAGAGCTTGAAAAGAACTTGACATTGAGTTGGATAATAATCGATTCTAGCAGAAACCGGGCGGTGAACTTATCCAGCCGGTGGCCGGTTTCCGTGCGACAAGACTGGTTGACAAGTGACTTGCACGTGAAGTATGCGGTGGTGATTGCCGCAGGTGGTAATCAACGGTGGGGATTGTTTCCGGCGAGGGAGTGCGTGGAGTGTGAGGTGATGGTGACACTTGGGGGAAGGGGAAAGAAAGGAGAGGAAATGTTATGCGTGAAAGAAGTGAACATGCAAATGAAGGACATGGAGGGGAGGAATTTGAGTGGGAAGGATGGTTTGGTAATTTTGCAAGAGGTTATGGAGAGTGGGAAGAGAAAGAATGGGAGGAGAGAGGAAGTGAAAGAGAGGTACGAGGAGTTTTTGATGAGGAAAATTGATAGAAAAGAGAAAAAGAAAAGGGCAGAAAGGGTATTGAATAATGTTTGTCTTGCCACCGGGCTTGTCGTGCTTGTAGCCTTTTGGGCGTTCTAAGTGTTTTAGATGAGAGAACAAGAATGGAATTGTTAATGACACAGAGTCATAGTACTGTGTAGAAGAAGATGTATATATATATATACACACACGTAGTTGTTTATTGTTAATTAATTACTTTGTTTCACGCAAGTGATTAGAACTTATAAGAATAAAAAATTAATTTGAATGTGTTTCAATAGAAAATGTAAAGTTGTCTTCACAAGCACATTTACATGTCCTGCAAGCAACCTCACATAGTAGCTAGTGTGAATAAATTGACGTATATTTCGGGTACACCAGCATGCATGCAGTAAATATTTTGGATAAATAAATAATAATGAAATAATTTTGTTTAATTTTCAAAATTAATTACAAAAAATATGTTTTATTAGACATCACATACATAATAATATTGGAATTATGCTTAGTAGGAATGTTTTGACATACATAATAATACAAAATTAATTTGTGTGACTATTTTAAAACTAATGCAGCCTATATAACTATTTGAGCAAACCTTAGAAACTTGCCTCATCTTTTTCTGTCAACAATGATACTTTGCTTGGGAAATATTACCGGAGATTTTTTTAACCCAAGCAAGGCAAAGGAAACAGGTCATTTTGGCTTAGCTCATATTCGACTTGCTAAAAGAATTTCGAGCAGTATTTTTCTTAACAAAGTAGCATTTTTGTTATTATATATACTTTTGTTTTTAATTATAGTTTATAAACAATTCAAGTTTCTGCTGACGTATTATATATAGTTTTTTTTAATTATAGTTTATAAACAATTCTAGTTACCGCTCACTTATGTAATCGGAATTCAAATCTCAAACCTATTATTTTTACCAAAAAAAAAAAAACTCTACCAACCAAACTAGCTCGCACACATCTTATATATACCCATTACTTGAGGAAACGTGAAAAAGAAAATTGATAATTCTCCCTTTAATTAGACCATATAGGAGAATAATTTTTCAGGTCTCCACTAGTTTTCCTCTTCCCAAGTCTTCTCTTGTCTTATATTGCTTTCATTATTGCCCTTTTCAAGTCTTGCCTGTTCTTTTCTCGCCAGTTTTTTATATAGCCAAATTAAGGCATCTTAAATCCGACATCGCCGCTTGACCAATATCACATAGTTAATGCCCCATATGATGTGCTTCATGATATTGTCGCCGTAATTTAAACATATTCCGAATTTGATGATACGATAAAAACTATAAAAGAAGACAATTCAATTCAGACTCTTGAATTAAGTAAGGATGAAAAGGAGACTGGCTAAATCGGGAATTGTTAAAATTCTGATGCTACTAGAATGAATGATTCATTATCGTTAAATTTCAAGCTCAGACTGTGTCGATTCTTAGATAAATTTGCCCGATTTTATTTGTTAATACCTCATGTTTAATTTATTTATTATTATTAGCTTCTTCTTCTTTTATAATGTTAACTCTCCACTTTAATGCTTGCTAATCTTTTTAAGTCCTCACGATGTCAATTAAACAGTTATTAATATGATATTGTAATGATATGATAATTAAGATCTCTTGTATTCGTACACTTATTTTTTGTTCTATTTGGTCAAAATCAAAATCCAAATAATTTCTTAGTCAATTTTCTCTCCCTTTAAAATCGATGTAAAGGAGCAATACATGTTTGAAATCCTGAGTCAATACACAAAAGAAATACCTGATTCTCAAATTCAACTTTTGACCTGCAGGTTCTCGCCCAAATTCGGTAAATTCAGCCCCCATTGGTAATTATAATGATTTGGTTATGTGTTTATTTCTTCACAATTTGCGTTGAATTGCGGCGTCAGCAATTAGTTAAAGTATGGAACAGCAGAGAATTATTGAAAGACCAAATTTTTTTATCAACTCTTAACAAAGAGTTGATAGTCAATTTGCATAATCATTCAAAAATGCTGTAAATTCGCATTGCATTGTTGGTTTTAACTGTGGATGAATTTGGAGCCACTATTGGCATACATTTTTGGACTTTTTTAGTCTGTAGAGGCCTTCCAAAGAGTTTCTCGTCAATTCGAGAACTTTAACAAATTTTTTAAAAGTTTTTAATAATTTAAAAAAAAATCATTTGAAATTTTATGAAATTTCTCACCCCAGTCTCAGAATCTTCCCCAGTTTTTTGTAGTGGTCTAATTTCACCCTTCTTTACATTCATGCAAAAATTAACTCAAACTTCAACCTCCAATCACTTCAAGGCGAGTGGGTGTGTGAGATTGTGTATAAATAAGTATACACTTCATGGGGAGAATAAAAAATTAGACCACGAACAGGCCCTCGTGAAACGGGCTATCAAATGCTTGACATTTGGGCCTACCATAAAGTTCAATCTTGAGTAGTGCTATCAACATACCTCAAAACTGCTTGAGTCCTTCTAAAACCCCCTTGGTAGAACTGCCCCCATTACCATGTCAAATTAGAATGCCGTCAAAAAAAATTTTCACTTTTTAAGTGCCCATTTATTATTATTTTTTTTTAACTTCATCTCTTTTTTTTTTTCATTTTAAAGTGGATGAAAGTTCTAGTTGTATTCTACGTGTTATAAAGAACTTAAAAGTTATAACAAAGAACATGCTTTGTTATTCTCTTTTCTCAATTATTGAATGGAAAATAGGCATTATGACGATAACTACTAGGTTTTGTAAGTCTCTCCAAATAATGATAAAGAAAAATAAAGCAAGACAGTGCAGTTGTGGAACTAGGATTTTGGTTCGATTTGGGACAAAATGAAGAATCTATAAATTTAGGATGACTGAAACAAAAAAATCAATAAAATTAAGGGCCCAATAATAAGGACCATAATTCATATATTATAAAATTAAGTAGGCTTTAGCGTTAGTGTATTAAACTTAAGGGGGGCTAAGGATGACGATAAATCCACCCACTTGCCGTGTAACGACGACTCATTTGCAAACTTCGAAAAATAATATATACATAATTGAGGTACTGTAACTTTTAAGTTACAAGTGTTGTGAAAAAAAAAATTATAATTATTAAATAAAAATTAATAATATGTAGTAAATATAAATTTTACATAATAATTTTGATAAAATTATTTAAAATATAATAGATTTTTTATTATATAAGTAAAAAATTATATCAAAATAACTTATAAAATATAACCGTTAATATTTACCAAATATTTTAATATTATATCTTAAACACAATCTCAATCCTAAACGCACCCTCAATCCTAAACGCACCCTACGGCAGCAATCATAACTGCTTAATTAATTTGAATCATGTTAGTCAAGTTTCGAAAATGTGGAGCATCCATTTGCAAGCTCCGAAAAATGAAAGCACTTTTCCAGAGCAGTCAACGGAAACCCGTTCAAACTCGTTTACTTTAACGGCGTTGTTGACCAATTCAGTCAAGAAATTTGGTGGAAATTAGGCATCAATCAACAATCAACTCATTATTTCAATTAGATTCAAAAAATAAAAAATACTAATTCACTATTGTTGTATGTCATAATAGTCACAATTTTTATTTTTATATTTTTATATTTTTATATTTTTACAACTTCTTGTTCCATTAACGAATTCATATCTTTTAATGCAAAACTTTATATTTATAACAAAAAAGTACTTCCATCAATAATGAAATGTGATTGTGAAGGCGTGATTAAAAGCCACGACAGTAATACTATAATTAAACAGAAACTATGTAAATGAAATATAAAATATATAGATTTAATAAAAATCGTAAATCAACAGCAGGTATAAAATACAATATAAATTATATAACTGTACGGTAAAATAAATAAATTAACATTGAAGTGATAAATTGATGTATTATTGGTAAATAAAAATTTATAAATATAAAAAAATTATAAATTAATATTAAATGTAAAATAAAATATAAATTATGTAAATAAAAAGTAAAACAAATGAATTAACATAAAAGTAATGTTGGTTTTACACATAATGCATGCAATGGCCGCTTCTGTCATCATAATGAACACACTCAAATTTTTGCTGCCCTTCATATCTTTGTCGGATCTCAAAAGAAAGGGGTAATTAATTACTTCTCAATCCACATTGATAATACAACCTTAATTTGAAGTGAAATTACAGCAGGCCAGGCACCAACTTTTTGTCCCTAATTAAATTAGATCTGAAATTTTTTTAAAATTAAACCTATCATATTAACAGCAACTTCTTGTAATTCTAAATAGGGCCCAAGTTAGATCCGAAATGGCGAAATTTAAAAAATTAAACCTTTGATATTAACAGTTACTTCTTCTCATTACTTGTGTCATCATTCATGTACAGAGAGATTGTGTTAAAAACAGACCAAGAGCCAAGATTGGAGCCTTGCTAAAATTAAAAAATAATAATAATAATCATCGCCGTCACCATCAGTGTGGGGATTATTCCAAAGAAAATCAGTAACTTAAAATTGACAATTAGGTGACGATTAGGTGATTAGTAACTAACTCAATTGTTGCTTAAAATTAAAATTTGAGCTTTAAAGCTCTCCGAGGATTAGGACATATGGCTTGTAGCTTAAAATTGAAGTGATTAATTAACCACCGATCCAAAATCGGAATATTTTACAAGCACTGAATCGTTTAGTACATCAAGTTGATAGCTGCTCATGAGCTGCAATTGCCGTGAAAGTACACCAAGATCAAGTTGATAGAGCTTAGTTTTCGTTTTCAGTTAAGTTGAAGTTAGGATGTGCCATCAAGAAAATGCATTTGGGAAATTAAATCCACCAATAAGCTCACTGATTTCTATTTCTTCTAATCTCCTATTAACTATGATCAATTGCTTTTCTTTAATTATTTTGAAAAAAAATATATTAGGATGCAATGAAAAACCTCATCTACTGAATATCAATTCTTAACTCATATTATTACTCAAATTTAGGCTCAGATTGAGATTAAGCTTGAAACGCTATAATTGACTTATTTAATACATTTTGATAAACATGGTGTTTAGTAAATCTTTTAAAAGATGTTTATTTTATAAGTTTTTCATTTTAACAACTTTTAAAAGCAAGTTGCTTTATGTAAACATGTTATTGAATAAGGCACCACGTTTTTTTTAAATTCTTATTGTAAATCTACTATTTTAACAAAAAGACAATTATGTATTATTTTCCACAAACCCCTAATATATTAATTAAAGTCATTTAAACGCATGTCTATTTTAATTATTATATAATAAAATATTATTTTTACAATAAAATTTACCAAATGCATATACTCTATTTTTTAAACTCACAGTAACAGTAACACAACACAATTTACCAAACACTTAACTATTTTTAATCAACAACTTATTTAATCCGCATAGCAAATGATGCATGTTTGATCAACCTTTACAATTATATAACTACAGATGCAAAGTGCATTCACAACCAATTGAACTAATATGCTCAGCGGCATATATATGCTAAAAACTAACAGAAATTTGGGGGGAATATATTATACTTTTAAAATTTGGGCAAAATCATAAAAAATTATTAAGAGATTGCCAATTTCTCTACTACTGAAATTAATATGTATCATTTACCCCTATATTTTTATAATATCCAAAACATCCCTACACACTAAATATTTAAAGGAAAAGAAGGGTAAATGAGTCATTTATTTGATAATTTATCTTGAAAATATAAAAATATGTATTTATTTTGGGAAAATATTTGAAAATAACAAAAACATCTTATTACTAATTTTTTATTCACATCAAAACATAAATTCCTTATTTTTAATTCTTATTTTTTTAATTTATAATAATTATGAATGAAAGTGCATTTGAAAATAAATATAATACTATAAAATCATAATATCATGGAAAGATTATTAATTATTATGAAAACAGTAATGAGATAAACGTATGGTATGTATTAATTTAAGTAGAGGGTAAATTGATAATCTCCTAAAATTATTTTATATAATAAAATTATAAATCTATCATACATTAATTTTTTTAGTAGCTTGCAAAGTATTTTTATATATAAATTTACAATAGTATCCTCGTATCATTTAGGATAAAAATTGAAGGATAACATTTAGATATTCATCATCAATTAAAGAAAAAAATGAACTATAAATTTACAAGAACCCGATATTGAAACCCAACTAACTAATGGATCAATACTAACCCCCCAAATCCTTATTTTAAAAAAAAAAATTACACAGAGACTAAAATCTTATCCATTTGTAGATGGGATTAGTTCAAGATCAAGTGGCTTGAAATATCAAAAGTATGGATAGCCACTATACACGAGAGTCAATTTTCTATATAATTGCAGATGACTCTTCCACAAAGTCCAAGTAAAAGATTTTGACAACATTACTAACAACCTAATCCAAGTGGAATTCAAGTGGTGATGGTGACGAGTAGACACTTTTGAGGCTTATCTTAAAGCACGCACTAGCAACTTGATCCATGCCTTAGGCTATAGGATGCATTGAAACGAGACGTCTAGTATTTTTTTATCTTTATTATGCATGTAATTTTATAACTTTAATTGCATAATCTTCATATTGATCAAACTTACGATAAGGAAAAATAATCATTTAAGATTGATTAGAAATCTTACAAGACATTGTTCCTCCAGCTGGAACAATGTCGAATTCTTTAAAATCATACTGATAAAATTGTAATTAAATTCATCGAATTTTTTTTTTTTACCACGAAGTATCCTGGAGAGGGCCCCAACTGTGGAAGGTACCTTTAAGCTCGTACCACAACCCAGATTAGAAGTCCCCGCTCGAACTGAGAGGCACAAGTTCTCCCAACAATGACGACTTTCCTGCGACTCGAACTAGGGAGCAAACCCAGTCAAACCACTTAAGGGGACTCTATTATCAGTAAAGCCAACACTTTATTGGTAAATTCATCTAAAACTATATTAATATATATTAGCCCAACTTGTGCGCCCACTGGCGGTGAATGCTCTTTAAACAGACAATTGTCAAGAGTTCGGATAATTTAAATCACCCAAAGTAAATGAGACCCAAATTTGTATAAAAGTCAATCCGAATTAAACACAACTTGTTAAAAGAACACATTCAATCTTCTCGACTTTCACACGCATACAATTATAAGTGTGACAATTACAACATGACACTCACATAATCAAGAATCATTATCACAAAGGCATTCAATTGGCAAGTCATTTATTGGTCTCACTCTAAGGCAAAGTTGGGTGCCAGATATTATAATAATTCAATTTTTTTGATAAGTTATTTACATGGAAATATCAAAATCATTAGTAGACAGAGAATTTATAAAAAAAATAATTTAAATAACGCCATGTTTATGTCGTTTTTATTTCCCCTTCTGTCATTAACTATATGTCGGTATATGTGTCCTTCATACTTACACATACGTATTATGCATATCCGAGCAATTACACCCAGATTTATAATAATAATTTAGTAGCTGAAAGCCTTGTTAAATTAGGGTTAACTTATATGATACTTATGATTGGTGGGATGATTCTCTCATTTTAATTCATACAAGTTTGTTTGATGATGCTTAGATCTCTCTAAATATTGCTTCAAATAAGTGAATTGGTAATCTTTTTTTCTTTCTTTTTTTTTATATAAAATTCAGTACCATATATACACACGCGCGCGTGTGTTATTGTTATTGCTTGTGTCGTTCTCCCATTTGTGATTATTAAACAATTAAGAATGGAGATTACGTTAAGAATTGAGATTGATGTAGGGCCGAATCGTTAGTTAAGCTGCCAAAAAAATAAGAAAACTTAATTAAGAAATCACTATGTGGTCTTATTATAGAAAATGATTTGACTTCACAAAATGTGGTCCAAGAATCCTAGTAAAACTAACAATTAGGTGATATATGTTAGGTAATGTTAATTACACATTAAGTAAGGTTTTTTGAACTTTGGGTTTTTGGATTCAAATGAGATGGACCTAACAAACTATTTTTGTGATTTTCAATTATTATTGTTGATTAATAAATAACTTTGTTAATCAATAAACATAAAATAACAATAGTTGGAGATTTTAAAGTAAGTTAATTCATAAATCGAGTCAAATAAGCTAAGTTAATTTATAAATCGGGTCAAATATGATATCTAAAGAAGTATTGTAATTGTAAATTAAAATTATTTTAAATCATACCCTATTGGCTATAGTGATCGAGTGGTGAATACTCATTTCTTTCTTAAAATCGAGTGTTGGAATATTTTCGTATATATTACGTCACTGCGAAAGTATTTTCAAAAGCCATGGGATTACGAAGTACTTTCCTAATAAGACAAAAACGATTTTCAGACAGCCACTTCTGACTTTGTAAAATTATCTTCCTCACCACTATAAATAAATAAATAAATTCAAAGCTTCTCTTATCACTCTCGAATGTGTTCAGATAAAATGTCTTCTTATTCCTCATCGTCGTCGACAGTCACCGTCGATGATGACATCTCCGCCGTCCCTCAAGACGTTATCCAGACCCACATCCTCACGCGCCTCGACGGCCCCGCTCTCGCCGCCACCTCCTGCGCTTCCTCCCAACTCCACGCCCTCTCCACCCAAGACGATCTCTGGCGCCAAATTTGCACCGCCACGTGGCCTTCCATCACCGACGAAAATGTCAGCCGCGTCGTCTCCACCTTCCCCGCCGGCCACCGCTCCTTCTTCTCCGACGCGTTCCCCGCTCTCGATCACCTCCGCCAGCCCTCAGAACGCAATCCCGATCGTCATCTTCCTAATGAGCTCGTCTCCTGCGTGGATATTCATTATAAGAACGCCCTCATTGTATCAAAGACCCACGTGATTGAAACGGCGACCGCTTGGTTTTATGCGGCGCCACTTCGGGTCGATTTGTTTGACTCAAAAGACTCAGTTTTGGCACCCACGCTGCATGGAGGTGAGGGTGACACGTGGCTCAAAGATCTTGAAGAAAACTTAACGCTGAGTTGGATACTAATTGACCCAGTCAAGAAACGTGCGGTTAATATATCGAGCGGGAGAGCGGTTACCGTGGAGCGGCAGTGGTCGGCGGGTGATGTGCTGCGGGCGAGGTTCGCGACGATCATGGCGGGAGATTATAACAGTAGCGGACGGTCAGGATCGTCAGAGATGGAGTACGTGAAGTGCGAGGTGGCGGTCACGTGCGTGAGGAGTAAGGAGGAGAGAGGGGAGGTGCACGTGAGGGAGGTGAGCATGCAAGTGGAGGACATAGAGGGGAGGAGCTTGAGTGGGAGGGACAGTTTGGTAATTTTGCAGGAGGCCATGGAGAATGGGAAGAGGAGAAAGGGAGGGGAAGGGGGGCAAAACGGGAAGGTGAGGTATGAAGAATTTGTGGAGAGGAAGAGGGTGAGAAAAGAAAAGAAAGACAAAAGAGAGAGAGTTTTGGATATGGCTTGTATTTGTGTAGGGGTTAGTGTTTTTTTTGCATTATGGTTCTTCATTTTGTACGTTTAAAATATTGATGGGAGAAAGGGGGGAAAATAGGCAAACAAAAGGGTTTGGAGTTAGTTCATAATTCGTTTATTCAATTAATTTTGCTAATTTTTCCTATTTCTAATGTTACCAAAATTGTTTCAATATAAAGAAGTGATGCATAAAGTTATAAAAGTGGTTCGATTTGTTTCATTCCATATCTAAGCTTAATACTTCATCTAAACTTTTACAATTTTTGGCTCTCACAATTTTTAAGATTTAAATATGAAATGGAAAATCTTACTCAATAAACATCGGCTCTGTTTTTTTTTTGTTACTTAAACTCAGATAATTATAGGTTCAGCCGATCAACATAAACAAATGATTTTTTTTTAGTTAATTGTTTGTTCTCTTCTCTTAGCTCTAGCAAACAAATTCTTTAATCAATTTATTCAAAAGGACACTAGCCGGTCTATTACTTTTGACTTTGAACGAGTATATATATAAGCCGGAAGCCGGCGGACTTTGATTATTCAGAAATTTTCAGATATTGACACTAGGGGCAAGAATCATGACGGTTTAGTAAGAATGATCTATTTTGAAGAGCTCCGTCTGCTTGGCATGCATATCATTATTTTTCACGAAAATTGTCTTGAGTTCGTCCCATAGAAGTTTCTTGTGTGGCAAAATCCAATGATATACATCTCTGTGATTTAATAAGGTTGGGCGAATTTGGGTCGGATCAAATTTGGATCAACCTCATTAGGTTTCGAGTTAACTGAGTTGAGAAGAAAGTAATACAAACTCAATCCTAATTTGTAATTCAATTCAATCTAAATACAGCTCAGATGAGATCGAAAATTTATGTCGTAGATGATTTGTGCATGCTTTAATTTCTTCAGATTTTCAAATTGAATTGGGTTTGACCTGATTGAATAACAATAAAATCCGATCGATTTGAATTAATCATTCGCATCAAATTCGATAATTTTTTTGTTCAGATTGACTCGGGTCAGGTTAGTTGCCCACTACTATGATTTAGTTCAATAGCTCATTAGTTGCAAGGAAAATCCCCCCGTTACAATGACAATATAATCTCAATTTAGTCACTCAAAAAGTGTAAAATTAACTTATCTATATTTTTTGTTAAAAAAATGGGATAAATTGGGATAAAAATATTTCTCAATTGTGCTACTTCTCAATTCATTTTTTCTACAACTCTTCTTAAAATACAATTTATAATTTTTTTCAATTTCTGTCTATGTTCAAATAAAGAAAGAACATTTTTCTACGAAATTCAAGTTAAATCATTTCACGGTATGACTATAGTACTTCGACTCTAGCATAATTTTTTTTTTTGGTCAGTTTCTGTTACATGCGTCACATTATTACATTTATGGGTGGGCGTTCAGATCGTGTTAACCCGAATGGATTCAAACTATCAACCCATTTGAGTTAAATTTGGTTTGGTTCGGTTCGGGTTGACGTTTTCAACCCGATTTGATTCAATTCTCCAACCCGATTGGGTTGAATACCAAACCGAAACCTGAACAACTCGAACCAAAACCCGATATACCCACCCCTAATTACATTTGTCCTCAAAATTTAGATATGAGTAACAAAAAAGTTGAGATTGTAACGAAACCCTTGATACAAGCAACGAAAATTTTGATACGAATAATAAGAAGAAGAAGAAGAAGAATTAAATAACTCGGTGCTATATATTGACGTCCGATGAGCAGCGTTCCTCTGACCCAAAAGACATGGTTTTATGTACAAGATACTATAAAATCTAATTTTTGTTTGTCACTTTTATAGACTAATTCAATTTTATAAAAAGATAATAATAAATAGTCCCTTAAGGTCGTGACTCTTAAAGCTGAAATTATTATTCACGCTCAGCTAGCAAACTTTTCTCATGTTTGGAATCCGTTAACTCAATGAAGGAGGAATTTATTATTAAACACAGAATTTATTTGACAGATGACGGGATCAAGCCGGCAAACTTTTCCTTATAAGCAGCCCATTAATTTTTCCAATCGAGCTGCCTCCCTTTTCTGACCAAGCCATGGAGCAAATCTGGAGTCCTGCTCCAAACCAAATATTTGACGATTTTGGATTTGACATTGAAATTGTCAAAGAAAACGATCTCGTGTGTACTTAATAATCTTGAAAATGTATTCGGTCGTAAGATTTTTTTGTAAACCCATATTAATTATAACATACAATAACTGTTAGGTAGTTTTTACTTGGACCTTATTATTGTGCAGGAATCAATTTGATTGGTTGAAAATTTTTAATTATTTTTAAATATAAATTTGAATTGTCTTCGTATGTGACTTCTTATGATCCTGCATAATTGCGATTTAATTAATTTTATGTTTTTATTTTTGATCATCAGTAACTGTACTATATTTTACTCCAAAAATGACTCATGTCACGTGTAAAATGAGATCCTTTCCGTAGTAAAATTTTATCACATGTTGATTAGTGACATAGTCACGTACCTTGCTAAACTACGCTACAATAACATCTTGTACCTACCGAAAGCCAGGCGTTGAATTAAGAAGAAGAATAGTGCTACTAATAACTGTTCATTATCTTCATAAGAATCATAACCAAAACCTTTTTCCTTCTGTAATTACATTTCAGGAAAAGTATATAAGTCTCTCTCTCTCTCTTTTTATTTTTTTGAACTGTTTATTCTTATTGCTGTGAAAGCTGAAAGTCATAAGGGAAATTATTCATGCACTACTTTTTCTTTTTGGTCATATATATATATATATATATTTATTTAACCATAATAAAATTTTGGCATATTCTCTACACTATGTTTGTATTTAAACTTGTATTAATCAATCACTTTAATACTAAAACATGATTATTTTACCTCTGAATGAATTAAAAAACTATTTCATTCTATAAAATTTTAAAAATTATAAAAATATAATTATAAAAATACTCCTAAATTTAATAAAACGAATAAATATTAAAATCTAAAATATTAATTTTTTTATCCTTATAATTTCACTAAAAAAATTTCATGCTAATTTCCCAAGTCATAATTAATCGGGCCGCCGAGCCCATTTTCGTAGCCCATTCTAACGAAAATGGGCCAACTTTAGATTTTTCTAGCATTGGCCAACAGGTGGTACGGATGGGCAGCGCGTAAAGTGAGGATAACAAATTCTCAGAGTGGCTGGCAATAAACAAATCAGCAAGTGACCCCACTCTATCCATACAAATCCTACGTGGCAGAATATCATTGAAGAGAAACCATCCGCGGAAATCTTTTTCTCTCCCACAAAATCTCCCATCTCTTACAAAAACAAAATCCCACTATGTTTTCGCTAACTCGCATCCATTCCAGCATCATCATCAACCAAGCAAAAAATTTAAAAAGAATAAAAAAAAAAAAATGGCAGCAGCAGCATTTGCTTCTTCGTCGCCCGTCGTAGGACTCGGAAGCTCCTCATTGTCTTCCCCAAAGAGAACCGCTCTCGGTTCAAGTAATTAATTGATTGTCATAATCTTTAATGCTTTCATATTTTATATATATTTAGAGTCGTGTTCAGGCTCGGACGTGCGGATATTCACGTAATTATATTAGTAGCCTATTTAATTGTTTTGATATTTCAGGCTTTGTGAAGTCTCCGGTGGCTGCTAGGAACCCACTGAGGGTGGCGGGTGCTTGTGGGGGAAAGGTGACGTGGTAAGTGAATCACGATCACGGCCGTTGGATTTTGTTATAAGATGAAAAATGATGAGTGAGTGATTGATTGATTGATGAATGATAATGATTTCAGCTTCGAGAGAGATTGGCTGCGTACGGATTTGAACGTGATAGGGTTTGGGTTGATCGGATGGTTAGCACCCTCGAGTATTCCGGCAATCAACGGCAAGAGCTTGACGGGGCTCTTCTTTGAGAGCATTGGGACCGAGCTTGCTCACTTCCCCACTCCCCCTCCCGTCACCTCTCAGTTCTGGTCAGTCCATTTCTTTGATTTGATATAAACTGAGGATCTTTAAAATACCCATGATTAAATGTTAAATTTTAGTTCATGTCATTAATAAGGCGTTAATTGTTAAATTGGGGACAAAAAATAGTTTTAAGGTTCCACCGAGATTTGAACTCGGGTTACTGGATTCAGAGTCCAATGTCCTGACCACTAGACCATGGAACCATCCTTGGTCAACGGGTGCTGGTTTAATTGAATAGATTGCATTATCTGGGTCCCATAATTTTGTTCTGAGCCAATATAAAGTGAAATTGATGTGCAGGTTGTGGTTGGTTACATGGCACTTGGGGTTGTTCCTGTGCCTTACTTTTGGGCAAATTGGATTCAAGGGCAGGACTGAGGATTACTTTTCAAAATAATTTCCTTTGTATTTGTGTGTAATCTATGTGGAATGGGATGATATATTTCTGTTTCTTTAACTGTAACTGCCTTTTTGTTTCTTCTAGTGGTGTGTAAAATATTTCTATCATAAACTTTAGTGCCTAAAGTGGCAGGGCTGTTGGCAAGCTAGACAGGGAAATGGCCAAATGGGTTTTAAAAATAATTTTAAAATAACTCCAATAACCCATTCTTTGTTTGATGAAAAAATTCCACAAATTATATGTGCTCAGTCTCCAATAACCAACGTGATTAAAAACGTGCACACAAAGTTAGATGTTCTTAATAACTTCTGAATTTAAATCGATGATCAATTGTGATTGTTGGCATAAGGAGGTCAATTGAATGATAATTGAGATTTAAGAGAATACAAGGGACTTAGCCTATTGGGCTTACACGTTTTTAAAGTGTATGCTGGACCCAATCCAAATGACGGACCATGGATCAGATTTTGTTTGAACCCGTCATAGATTCTAAGTAACCCCGCCCGACACATTCGTAGCTTATAACACTGTCATTGGAAATGGTTTTAGGTACTCTCACTGTATTATTATTTTATTCGTTCAATTTTTCCTATAAATGTATTTATTCGTACATTATTAGTTGAGAAGTGCTCAATTGCGCACGTACCAAAAATAATAAAAAAAAAAAACCAAACACAGAACGGTGTATGGATTGGAGCATTCAAGACTTTCTCATGTTATTACTCAATAACTTATTATTTAGAATTAAAATTTAAAATACTAATTAATTTCATAATGATAAAACAAAACACATGATTAATACGTATACTTGTCGTGAATATATCTCAAATATTCTTAGTTGCTGCCCACCAACCTAACATAACTGATTTCAATGGTCAAATTTTGATATTATATCAAACCGTTAGGATCGCACAATCGAAAATTTTCACCAAGTCAAAGTACTTTGACCAATAGTGATTTTAATACTGCTAGAATGACTAAAATCGTTAAAAACTATATCTAACATTATTATTTTGGTTACAAAATATCAGGCATTATCTTTTAGTCAACAATATGACCAACAAAATGAATCTTATACTGCCATATTTGAATCATTATCAACTTTTAACCTAATTATTTTGGTTTAGTATATAACTTTTTTTTTTTAAAGATAAAAGATGGACAAAGGTCATATTTATTTTTTAGTCCCTTACCTATCTTAAATTCGAAACTGAGTGGTCAACTAAATAAAACTACTTGAAAAACTTCTGGAGACACCCTTAACGACTTATATGTATACATACAACTTGATAATACAAAAGCCTACAACAAACTTAGATAAGATTTATTGCACGTAAATGTATCTCAAATTGAATACAAAAGTATAAATCATCATTTTGAAAGTCCTCCAAAAATTTTGTTGGAAAAATCAGTTTAATTCATAAAAAAAAACCAATATATCATCCTAAAAACACAGAGCTTGTAGAGTATAATTTTATCTATAATATAAAGGACTAGACTATGTTACATATAATGCAAAATATAATGAACCTATAAGTTGTCATTCATGACCGCTTTAATTGTTTCGTATGCTACAACTTTTAAATTTTTGGTGATAATTCAAAGGTAGCTGCATGCTATATATAATGTAACACAGCATGACCCTAATATACATTTAATTTTTTTTTTTCAATCAATTAATACCCACAAAAAAGGGGAAACAAAAAATAATTGTGATGTAATTAAGGAATGCTTTTCATGCTGAAGTGTATGGCTCGAGCCCCAATAATCCATTTATGACACAAAGGAGGCCCAAAAACCAAGTGCTCCGTGAAGTAGCAGCGAGCGAGCAAGCAAGCATTATCAGAAAGACGGGAGTTACAGAGAAAGAAAGACACCCTGATAATGATGAGCATGGTGGTCCATGAACATGCAGATTCTCCAATCTTTTGCCAAAGATGGTAGAACTTAAGATCATGATCATCGTAGGAACGGCCAACTACAAAATCAAACTAGACAAAGACAAAGGGGAAAGTGTGGGCAGGTGCAAGTAGTGGGGCCTGAATCCATGAGGATTTTTTTCTGTAAAATTACAGCTATGAAATCGCAGATCATTGAGCCGTTAGTGGGGCCCCACCTTCTCCAAATTTTCTGCTCTTCTGTGACACACCCTCTCCTTTCTTTCTTTCTTTCCTTCTTTGTGTTTGAAAGATCCCTAATTGATTGATTGATTTATTGTCCTGATGGGAAACTGGCATTAACACTTGGTCTACAGTTATTATTGCACAGTACTTTTTTATGTTACTCATATTTGTGAAGAGGCCCTTTCTTTTCTGCATATATTTTTCATCACCCTCCCACTTTTATACATTTTTTAAATAAACCACAATGTTAGATTAGTCCTGAATTTTAGTGTGAGTTGACTATAAGTCCTGTAAATATTTTAAGAAATTTTTTTAGTTGAACAAACTAGCACATCTATTTAAATAGCTTTTAAAAAGTTAATTTAACAATTTAAACGGTGATTTATAGTAAATAAAATATTTATTTATCTAAATCTTTGGATCCCTTTAGTATATTAAAATTACTGCACCAAGACGTCATCACTGAGCCTTTTATTTTATTCATAATTTTAAAAAAAAGTTAATAGTATTGCTAGTTAACTTATTTGATTTTATTACTATTTTTTTTTAGTGATAGTTTCACCTTTTGGAATTATTCATTATTTTATTGCATATGTGGACATTAGGAAAGTTGGGTATAGTGTTGTGATACAAAATCATGAAAAATTGGTAGTAGCTGCACGAATTGATTTTGGATTGTACTTGATGATGTTAATGTTGCTATTTGCTTGAGAGATTTAGATTTATTATGCATTGTTAAGCTTGTCTTGTGCCAACAAAGTATTTGTACTAAATCTTTTACTTGTTTCTAAAGTACATACATTTTTTTTTCCAAAAAAAGAAATATTCAAAAATTTTTTTGAATTAGTCATGTCATTGAGAGTGCGCATGAGATTGCGGTTGACATGTGTAACTTAAAAGTTATATTAATATAATTGTTCACTTGTATGATGTAAAATATAATTGTTCACTTATATAATTTTGATAAAATTATTATTTAAAATTTATATTTATTATAAATTATGAATTTTTTTTTCATAATTATAATTTTTTTTACAACAGTTATAACTCAAAAGATACAATATCTTAACATCAAATATGACCTAAGTAATAAATATTTCGACCAAATTTGCATCAATCAGGACCTAAGTAACAGATACTTCGACCAAACTTGCTATCTATTGTTTTAATACTTATAAATGATCGGAAGATTTTTCAAATGATTTATCTTATTGCTTTTAAGACATACGTTCGAGGCGAATTGTAAAATATTGCAAGAGTTGAAGGAGACGTACGCAAAAAATTTGTAAGAAAACGGATAGAGGCTGTTCATTCACACATGGAAGCAAGCTGCAAGTACCTGATTTGAAATAGCGACTGCGCTCACGTGTACGCCACGTCTGCTCGCTTCTCGTCTTTTAATCAAACGAATACGCAACCGCATTAATGTGCCTGTCTCTCTCCCTCTGTCTGACTCTTGCTTTTGCTTTCTTTTTATTTTTCCCTCTTTATATTTCTGAATCAAAGCAAAACTCCAAAGTCCCCAATTATCCCCTCCAAAAATCAAAAAAATCATTTCAAGGACATTCCATTTTTGACACTCGCCCACTTTCTTATCCTCTCTCCCCACACCACCCTTTGATTATTTCGTCTTTGGGACTGCTGCTACTCTACCAAAAGATTGCAACAACAAATTAGAAGAAGGAGAAGGAGAAGAATCATCTTTGATATTTGTCACTTTTTCTTTCTTCTTTTTTTTTTGAGGAAATCAAGGCCGTAAATATTTCACTTGCCTTAAAAAGAAAAAAAGTTTTTGTTTACCATTTGCCTGTCAAAATCAAAATCCTTACGAATCTTTAACAAATGGGTCACCACTAGCCACACTCTTCAGTCTTCACTAATTCTTTTGTCAGCAGCACCATCAAATCTCTCTCATTCACTCACTTTGATATGGTCAGTGATGGGCGTTACACAACTTTCCTTCTTCATTTTAACTAAAAATTAACGTTTCCTTGAAAATCTCGCAATTGGGCTGTCGAAATTGAGTGAAAGTTCCCATTTTTTGGGGGCTCCGTGTGTGTGTGTGATCATCACACAATGTCATGGCAGAGCCAAAAACATATAGACGGAAAAAGTAGTAGCAGAGGAGGAGGAACAACAACTAGCAAGATCAGAAAGCGAGGCTGCTCGTCGTCTTCATCATCGTCATTAGCCCAAAGATACAGATTTAAACGTGCAATTCTTGTAGGAAAGAGAGGTGGTCGTGGCGGCGGCGGCGGCGGCTCAAGCACGCCGGTTCCCGCATGGAAAACAAGCACAAAATCTCCATCTTTAGCCATGCCAGCACCTGAACAATCAAAGGGCACTTTGACTTCTCATCGTTGTGGAGTTAAAACCAAGGAAGTGTCAGTTTCAGCAAGAAAACTTGCTGCCACTTTGTGGGAAATCAATAAAGTCCCTTCACCAAAAGATAAGCAAATTTTGTCAGATCCATCTTACAGTCCATTTTCAGAGGTAGAATTTTTTACTTTATTTTTAGAGTACTTGAGTGAAAATTTTGTTGATTTTTATTTATTTAAATTTGCGTCACTGAATTGTGCAGAAAATGGATCGATCTAGACGCAATATTATTGCACGTAGGAAAAGAACATCAATGGGGTCTCAATCTCATGAGCTTCAAGTGAGTGATTGCAATGTGGGGGCAATGGACTCAAATTTAATTAGCAATGATGGTACAATGGAGGTAAGACTAAACGACAACTTAATTCCAAAACGGCATAGTTTTTGGGTCGTTTTCAATGAGACATTGTCATGTTTGAAAAGATAAGAAGTGTTATGTAACGACAGAGTAATACATAAGAAATGTTGGGGCGGTGCATTATTTGATGTAATATAAAATAGCCCTTTTTTCCTAATCATCAATTGTGATGCTTTTCTCCATCGCTAATATATAAATTCCTACAGGATTCTTGGGTTATTTTATTGAGGGTAAGTGCATGAAAATTTTGAGAAGATAAGTAAATTGATTTCTTGCTAAAAAAATGCAGATAGAAGCTCTTTGTTCTCGAGGCAAGCATCATAATGGATGCATAAGTGGAATCAAAACCCGTTTGAAGGATGTTAGCAGCGGTTTGACTGCATCCAAAGAGCTTTTGAAAGTTTTGAATCGTATTTGGGGCATTGAAGAACAGCATTCTTCTGGCATAACTCTGATCTCAGCTATTCGGGCTGAGGTTGATAGAGCTCGCGTCCAAGTTGATCAATTGATCAAGGAGCAGTGTTTGAATCACAGTGAGATTGAGTACCTCATGAAGCATTTTGCAGAGGAGAAGGCAGCTTGGAGAAGGAAGGAGCGGGAGAGGATCCGTGAGGCCATATCGTGCATTGCAGAAGAGCTTGAGGTAGAGAAGAAGCTAAAAAGACAAACGGAGAGATTGAACAAGAAGCTCGGGAAAGAATTGGCAGAGACAAAGGCGTGTTTGTCAAATGCGATGAAAGAGCTTGAGAGCGAGAAAAGGGCAAAAGATATAATGGAACAAGTCTGCGATGAGTTAGCTAGAGGCATTGGAGAAGACAGAGCTGAGTTTGAAGAACTAAAGAGAGAATCTGCTAAAGTTAAGGAAGAGATGGAAAAGGAGAGGGAAATGCTTCAACTTGCTGACGTGTTGCGTGAGGAGAGAGTCCAGATGAAGCTCTCAGAGGCGAAGTACCATTTTGAGGAGAAAAATGCAGCTGTGGAAAGGCTTAGGAATGAGCTTGAGGTTTATCTGCGAACCAAAAAGGGTAAAGAAAATGGTGACATGTCCCCCAATTTTGAGAGAATCAAGGAACTTGAAGCTTATTTGAAGAAAATCCAATTTGGTTCTTGTGAAAATGGGGTGACAGGGGAGAATGAAGGGGAACTAGCCAATGGAGAAGAGAACGATGGGGACAACGACTCAGCTGATAGTGATCTTCATTCCATTGAATTAAACATGGACAATGGTAGCCGCAGCTACAAGTGGAGTTATGCCTATGATGATCAAGAAGATCGGAAGAGGGTATCGGTTGATAAAGTATTTAAAGGGAGGAAATCTATAGAGAAAATTCAATGGGGAAACATTTGCTTTGGAAGAGGATCTTCTAATATGGAGCAGAGCTTCCATGAACATTCAGGTGGGATCGACAGGGAAAGATTAGCCGAGATCCTTTCACAGACTGAAACAGATCATGCTGACGAAATTAAACAATATCGGTCCATAGAGAGTCTTAGAGACCACATACTATCCGGTTCAAAGACGATGTCGCTCCAAAGCTTTGCGAGTCCTACACGCCAATGGGGACAATCCTTGCCTGTGCAGGATCCTGGTAGTGCAGGTCGGAAAAGTCAGGGCGACGACTCTGGGAAACAAGAAGTGAACGGCGGATGTCAATAAGTTCTGAAGAGTAATTCTTTTTGCTAGTCTGCTCGAGGTTACAGTCTCCTAAAAATACTCCCCCACGTGGATGTATTTTGTGTTGATTAATCTATAAATTCCAGAAAAGCAGAGTTGTAAATAGAAGATCACACAAGGCTGTAAGGATCTGGTAAAGCTTATTGGTCCGAAGCCTGCTATGAGTACTTGAGTTTTGCAGCATGTGTTGACCCCCTATATGTTTTTGAGTAGCATTCTTTACTTCACCGAAATTGAATTTTGCCTGAAATATTTTGTTACACTGTATAAAATTGTAAAAGGTTTGCTCCACTTTCCGATGGAATACAAGTTTAGCTTTTTAAGTTCAACTAAATTCTATTCTATATACCATTTTTGTTGAAAGACTCATTTTTATAAGCCGAATATAAGGTGAAGAGGTGACAACAACCAGATCGAGTGGTGGGTTGCTGATAAGGATAGAGCTAGTAGTGAGCAAGTGGCGTTGGGGGTGACTGCCCCGTTTGATTAAAAATATCCTTAAATTACATTCATTATTTTATGTCTCTGCCCAGTGAATTTAATTGAAGTATTAGAAGAATTTTAGCCTATGCTCCTATGAACTTAATTGAAATACCTATAAGTTGAAATTACAATCTCTTATATTAATTTATTTCTTAAATTGGCCCCATAAACTAAATACTAAATTTCTGACTCCATCACTGCTGTCAAGATATCTTATTTTATGATCACTCTTGACCACTCTATAATCTGTATCAAGCGTTCGCCAGGTCTACCGACCTAATCCATCCACTGAAAGCAGCGCATAAGTTTGTCAAGAAAGATCAGACAAACATAGAAATAATTGCATCTGCCAAAAGAACAGCAGGTCGATCCTAACATGGTGCCAGCATAAAATTTGCAACCAAATGTTGAAAAGTTCTTTATAATTGATTCAAGAGCCAAAGGCATCGGCCTAACGTGGATCTTGTGTATAATTGAAGGCGCCGTCAAGCATGTGACTTTATTCTGAATTGCACATTTACAAAGGGCTGCTTCAACGTGTTTAATCACAATCAAATATATGATTCCAAATTCATCTGCCTAACTTCTTAATCTGTCAACATTACTAGCCCCAAGATATTTTTTTATTAGGGGATCCTGTTGTACAATAGCCTATGGGGTTACCTAAGTTTATACTTTTTGAATTTGTTTGTTGAATACGCAACCATTACAATCTACCGGTTGCTTACTAACTCTCAATACTCTTTACATACAATAATAATCTTTACATACAATTTTACACTCATATATTACAACATTGTATTAATAACATTCAATATTAATTGACAAGAAAAAGTATCCTACTCAATAATTCCAAACATCATTAGCAGACACTACAGATATGACGTTACATGCTAAAGACCGCAGCCTGAATTCCTAATAATGGAGCTCAATTGAAAATTTTGAATATCCTTCTCATAGAGCTTTAGAAGTACGCATGGATAAGAAAGCAAAGAGGTTTACGTTCCTCTGTATCTCGGAAACTCTAAACTAACAATGGCTCTGATTGATATTGGTACTATGGCTTCAAAGCCACTACTACTCTAAAATTAAAACTCTAGTTGTCAGGTGCAAATTCATAGGTTTTTGGTAAAATGACTTTCAAAGTTCAATATATTTTATTTCAAAGTTATGTTGAATATTTCTAATTTAGTAAACTAAGCAATAGTTCATAAGCTTTCAAACAAGAATCACAAGTGCCAGTATTTAGCAAAACATTTGAGCAACTTATCTTTGACAGCACAACCACTAGACAACAATAAGCCTAAAAGCGCTATTTGCAAATGTTGACGTAATGGGGTTCTGGTGAATTCTTCTGTATTTTGTATATATCCTCCATCTCCCTCCACTTATGGAATTTGAAAGGCATTAAAGCCCCGAGCAGCATCCATTTGATGTAGAGTTTTCCCCAAAGTTAGGTGAATTTTGTATGCCAGCTAGAGATATTTATTTCCAAAACTAATCTAATACCATATAGCCCACATTGAAATTTGCCCGAAAACAAAATGGTGTAAAGTCAAAGTGCCAAACAGTCATCAACGCCAAAAGAGAATTTATAACTCTTTAACTGTAGCCAGTCCAAGTAAAATTCCCGCAAACAATTCAAAAAGATTGACATGCGGCAAAAATCCAAGGTAAATTTATTAAGAGTAAAATAAGGATTTTTAATTTATACATTAATCATAGAAATTACAGCAAAGCAAGATAGCAACAATTTGCAGCCAACCGTCAACACCAATTTACATTTGCTAAAGAAGAAAGATACTGAAGTTTCAAGCGTTGAGAGAATTGTCAGTAAGGGCATGATAAAGGAGAAATTAGGCAGAGAAGTCAGTATGAAGTTGATAAAACAGTAATTACACAGCTGACCTTGTCAATGTAGATGGTCATGTAACAAGGGTCCGCCTGATTATTAGAGGACCAAAGGATTTGCATGATAACTCAGCACTAGCTGGAATTAACTACTTGTGAGAACCTTCTGTTTTTGCAGATGCTGAGGTGAAAGTAACTGGGGTTGCAGGATGATCCCTCACAACCAAGCTAAGGACCTCAGGTCTTGAATAATGCCCCACCACATCAAAATCAAACTTTGCCCGAGCTATTTCTCCAAGATCTGGCCAACATTGATAATGGTCAGAAACAGAATTCTGCTCTAAAAACAGAACAGACACGTGACTGAATGATAAAAGATCTCAAAATAGAAACAGAACAAAGGTTGTCCAAGCATAGTATGCTTGGATCGGACCAGATTATGTTTTCTGGAGGATTCAAAATGAAAAAAGAAAAAAAAAAATTATTTTGCCTTTCTTCAAAGGAAGATACTACTTAGGATCAAACCAGGTATAATATTATTAACTAGATCTATTGCACACACAATATTGAGTGAGCAAATATGTTCAACCTATTACACCCTACTGCATTTTAGTCGCAAAATCAAAACTCTGTCCATAATTTTTAAAATCCTACAATAATGGCCTAGTCAAAATGTTCTAGGTTTTGTCCGCCAGAACATTGGCTACTGCCACTAATCTGCCTAAGGCAAAGAATAGATTTTCTAAAATTCAATTTGCTTGCACCAGAAACCTAACAGAAGGAATGATTTCCAACTGCACGTTCATAGTAGTATCTGTCTTCCTGATGGTCACCGGACGCCACACAATCTGTTGAAACACTTGTAAGATATCTGTAAAATGCCAATTTACCTAGATCTGCTGAGATAAGAGCCTCTCCATCATAATTTGGTCCAGCCAGAACAGACCCAGATGGTGATATGATAACACTGCCTCCAGCACAGACAATGGAATCTGGTGTAAGGTCCTGTTCTGTGCCAGAAAATTCATATTCCGGAGGAGGTGGGTAATCTTTCCTTCGACAGAATTGGTTGGCTGACAAAACAAAACATCCACCCTCAAGGGCAATATGGGTCATTGACGCTTGCCAAACTTCCCTGGAATCAGCTGTAGGAGCACAATATATTTCAATCCCTGGAAAAAGCAGAGTTTTATAAGCAAAGGTAAGGTATCAATAGTTGATTGCACAAATCACAAAGAAACAATACAATTCAAGAAAGCAACAATATTATCATGTCAACAACAGCATTAATAATTGATCTAAATGATATTAAGAAGCAGGAGCTATTCTTCAACTTTTAGATACAAATCCGAAGAGCTGGGACATCGTATCAGCAGCATCAAACAATATTCAAGATTGAGAAGACTTTACTACCAGAAGCCAGGGTACACCACTGCTTAAAACTTTCAACTGAATTCACTGCTTTATGAAATCAATACTCAAGTGCATGCAACCACATCCAAAGAAAATAAAAAAAAAAAAATCATGAATCAAGCAATTTGGAGAAGACACCCACTATTATTGTGAAGGTAAATTAGAATGCATGTGTAATTGAATTTCTAACCTTTAGCATACATGGCTGTCCTAAGAAGTGGCATTCTATTTTCCCAGCAAATGGCAGCACCAATTTTTCCAATTGGCGTTTCGAAAACAGGAATTGTGGATCCATCTCCAAATCCCCAAATTATACGCTCCAATGCTGTTGGCATGATTTTTCGGTGCTTCCCCAGGAAATGGCCCTGAGAATCAAAAAACAAAACAGTGCAGTACAGTGTATACCCATCTCTCTCTATCACACCCATTACCAAATAAACCTTATATTTCCCAGCCATAGCGGCCAGTCGCTCAACTTCAGGACCTGCAATCAACAAATACAAAGAGGTCAAGCAAAATACGAGTGGAAAGATCAAAAACCATAGTTTATATCCATAGATCCACTAGCGACTAGGGTAACAAATTAGATAAAACATAATCTACCAATTTATACAGTGCTTTGTCAAAAGTACTTATCAACCTAAAAATGCTTCCTATATCCCAAAGGCACTCATCTCTAGTTCAGGGAAACTATATAAAATATGAAAGAATATCAATTGCAATTTGATTTTTTTCCCTCACCCCCTCCCCCGGGCCCCCCAAAAGAAAAAGTACAATAGGCTCTGCTTGGAGTTGACGTCTACAAGCTCCAGCTGCAAAATATTTGGCAAACACTTATTAATGTGGTTTGTCATCTGAAAGTTAAGGTGATTTTACTCGACATTTGTCCGAGGAAGATCCTATATTACCCTTATTATTTTTGTAAAAAATATAAACGTTTGTAAGTAATATTTACTAAACACTATCAAGTTGTATTTAATCCCTATAGCTTTTGATTCACATTAATCCACAAAATACAAAATCACAATAGTAGATGGAGCCTAAAAAGAAATTTCGATTCCATAAATACTTCTTAAGAAAACACCAATCTCCTTTAAAAAAAAAAAGAAGAAGGCACTGCAATTACTTTCATGACATGAGAAAGTGCTTCAGCCAAACACCGCAAAGCAGACGATGAATAAAATAAACTAACCAGGAACATCAATGGCTGAAGCGTGATACTTGCGAAACTCCTCTTTACCCTTAGCCGTTCGATTGCCAATTGTCACGCCAAAATTTGAACCACGCGGATATCCACCGATGAATGCTTCTGGAAACACAACTAGCTGGGACCCATACCCCGCCGCTTCAGCTAGCAATCTCTCCGCCTTGTCTGTTATAAATAATAATCACAATACAATCAACATTTTCTTTTTTTTTTCAATTTTTTTTAAAAATAAAAATTATTTGAATTGAATTGTGGGCTGGCCAATACCCAAAGTGGCGGGCGTGTCGTAGAAAATGGTGGAGGCCTGGACGACGGTGGCGCGAACCGTGGGTGCAGATGAGTCCGCACCCATGTCCACTTCGGCAAAGAGTGGTGCGTCTGATGCTACTATCGCCATTTCTGTTGTTTTGTTTTTTCTTTCTCAGTTTGAGATTTTTTGGTCATGGGGTCATCATTCATACGAATAGCCGTCATCGTTTTGGACTCGCAGCCGCCAGGCTTCTGGACTTTTCTCTCTTTTTTATTATTATTATTATTTTTAATAATTATCAATTTATCATGCATGCATGTATGATTACCTTATGAATAGGGTCCGCCTACGTTACATGTAACGTATCGTACTCTCAGCCCGTGCAATTTCATATAGCCCCTTATATTTTATTTATGAATATTATAAATTTTTTGAAATATAAAATTTCGTTTAACTCATTATACTCAATTTTATTTTATTAAAACCTTAAAGTATAAATTCGCCCCTATAATATTAAATTCTCAAAATAACCTCCATTTAATTAAAAAATATAATTATTGTTAAATGAATTATAATTATAATTATTATTTTATTATAATCATAAATATTGTTTTTAATAGATTATTGTTATTATTAATAACAAGAATAAAAAGTATTATAATTAATTAATCTATTAACAATAATTAATAATATTTTTTTATTAAATTGTTAATAATAATAATAATAATATAATCAATGATAATTAATATATTTATGATTATAATAAAATATAAAAGGAGAGCGGAGACTTTTATTTTGAATAAACTAGTTCCGATTAATAAATTTATGATTATAATAATATTTTTTGAGTTGCTTGGGCAAAGAGGTCTCATGCGTGTGTGGAATTTTAGGCTGCCAGGAGAGGGGAGGCTGAAAAAATACCTTGCGTTTAAATAGTGACTTGTGTGTGAGTAATAATAATTTTTATTATAAAAATAAATTTTATTCCAAATATTAAAAAAAATTAGATAATCATTAATTATTATTATTATTGTTATTAACAATTTAATTAAAAAATATTATTAATTATTGTTAATAGATTAATTAATTATAATGCTTTTTATTCTTGTTATTAATAATAACAATAATCTATTAAAAACAATATTTATGATTATAATAAAGTAATAATTATAATTATAATTCATTTAACAATAATTATATTTTTTAATTAAATGAAGGTTATTTTGAGAATTTAATATTATAGGGGCGAATTCATACTCTAAGATTTTAATAAAATAAAATTGAATATAAGGGGTTAAACGAAATTTTACATTTAAAAAAAATTTATAATATTCATGAATAAAATATAAATAGCATAAAGTATAAAGGGCTAGAGGAAATTTCACAGGCTGAGTGTCCGATACATTACATGTAACGTAGGCGGACCCGAATGAATCTCATAATTGTATTCGTAAAAAATACAAATAATTAAAGAAAAATGAGATGTGAACAGTGAACTCATTGCTGACAAGACGACAATTGTAAGAGGGAATGAAGCAGGTACGTCCCATTCACACCAAAACAATGCATATATACCTTTTGAGTTTTCAGCTTAGGTGACAATTTTTTTTTTTTATTTGAATGTGTGAATTTAAATTATATATATATATATATTTATATTTTATTTTAAAGTTATTTATTTTAACAATTTAAAAAATAAAAATATTTATTTTTATATTTGTATTTTTATTAATTTTAAATATTAAATAGATAATATATATCTCTCAAAGAATATATATACCATAATAAAACATCATGATTTTAGAATTATAATATATAACATGGTTTCAATTTTTATCAAAAATTCTCAATAATAATACATAACATAAGATTAGATCATTAGTGACTAAACATGCATGGATAGTTTTGTGATAGGAATGAAAAATAAATTATAAAGTAGGGATTTTTTTATATTAGAAATTAGTTTGCTTATTTAGATTTTTCCATTCAGTAAAAAATTAAAAAAATTGGCTTATTTTTATTAAGTCAAAATTATCTAAAATTATGGTTAAGTTATAAAAACAAACATCTCTAATAAACTTAATTAATTGAGTTAAGTCACTTACAATCATTAAATTAAAAAAAAACCCTCTTAGTTCATTTTTTAATTTTACACATATATCTCTAAAAATATTAAGAAAATACTAAAAATACCGTTTAATCACATAAAATTAATTGACTTTATATTAATTTTCTTGACTTTCTTGACTTCGCACTTGAATTTGTACTCGACTTTTTCAATCTCATATTTAACTTACTCGACTTTCTCAACCTTAGACTCGACTCACACGACTTCATATTCAACTTTATAGTCAACTCACTCGACATATTTTTTAATTCTTTTAAGTCACTAAAAATAAGAGGGAAAAAAAACAACACAAAAAAGAGTTTAAATCACCACATCTAATAGAGTAGTATGTATTTATAAGTAGAACTAGGTATCGGTTTGGTTCGGTATATCAATTTTTCAAATATATATTTTTAATTTTCTTACATAATTTTATAATTTTAAGACATAAATATATCTCTAATATTATCCTATATCTAGCCACATGGTATTATTTATTATAAAATAATATTATCGATTTTTTCGGTTTCGGTATCGATTTTTAACTTTTCAAACAAAAACCGAACCAAATTTTCGGTTCAATTTTTTGTTCGTGTTTATCATTTTTTTTTCGTGAATGAGAATTGAACCAAAACTGAAAAAAATAAAAACAATGATATTTTTTTTTTACCAATTTGATTCTACCCACTCCTATTTATACATTTTGTTTTTCTTTTATGAATTATATTTATTAGATTTTGTCTTTTTAAAGTGTGAATGAAATATTGAAAGAGGGATGGTTTAGTGACGATACACTACATGTTTTTTTGTTTTTTTTTTCACTTTCCCCTATTTCTTGGTGTATATACGTAAAAGAGTAAAAATTTAAAATTTTGTAACAAGGTATGCCAAAAAAAATAAAGAAGGAAAAATGTAGTTTAAAAATGAGGTCCACCTACGTTGCAACAATTGTAACGTATCATACTTTTTGTCTCCATTCGAGACAGCCATTGGATGTAAACAAAATAAATCTAACGATTGAAAATAAAAAGGAGTAAAGGTCTATAGCCGGTTGTAGACAGATATTGTATATAATTTATTGACTCTAGTTTTTTTTTGTTTTTTTGAAGAAATACTGACTCTAGTCTGAGAGGTGTCCATCCAAAGATTTTGCACACCATTGCATTTGAGATCATTGAAATCTTTTCCACCCCAAAAAATGCGATGATTGAAGTGTTTTTCATCACCAGAAATCGCGATTAGTTTGGTGTCTCCCGATAAAATCATAAATGACGTAAGTAAAACTGACGGCCGATATATGACGGTAGCAACTAATCAAAAAAGATATTGGGCAGTCGTGTAAGTTTAGGAATTACAGACATCGATTTACCTCATAACTTGCCTCATAATAGAGTCAATTTCTCGCGTGCACTGGATCAATTAGATTTTTTTTTGCAGAAGTTGTCATTAATTAATTTTCTATTTATTGTTTTTTTTCATGTTTAATACCCGAAATATATCTCCTTTGTTGAACTCTCTTTAGCAAGAATGGCATCTGAAACTGTATTTTTCTTCTTTTTTTTGTTTTAGTTTTTTCTTCTCTGAGGAATTCCGTCAAACAGGTAGTAGGCATGAAATATATCTAAGGTCTTTTCAACTCCAGCACCGATATTCAGCACACAATAAGCACCACAGTGAGTCCCGAACGGTGCGTTTTGTGTGCAATATAAAAGGTCACTGTTTGAACAAACAAACACATTACACGCGCATCTCACGCACGCATCACTCTCACTCTCATTCACACCAAACCCACTCCTCATTCAAGCTAGAAATCTAAACAACTAATTCTCCTAAGGCATTTTCTGTTTTACTTGTGGACTGTTCCTCACGGTACGAAATCCGTCGGCTCTCTCACGGTATATCATCCTCTTAGCTGTGTGAAGAATTGAGTTGCATCTTGGTGACTGACTTCACTCATCGTCGATTGCGGCAATCAATTTCTGCAGGTATGCATTGGATGCGTATATGCTACAGATTAGGAGTTATAGAATCTTTGTTCAAGATGACTAGTTAAATCGTAGACGCGCTAATTGCAATCCAGGATATACTTTTTTTTTAATTTCATTGAAAAAGAAAAAAAAAAGAATGCAGCCCCTAGGAGCCTAAACCATTTCATCCTCTCCAATGACGCATTGTCTTGTAAAAAACTTGTCTAGTTGATCTCTATAAACAAAAAGGCATGGGCAAAAACCCGCATCATATGTTGTAGACCGTAAGCACCTTTCTATCAACTCAAGGCAGGAAATGGCAGCAGCCCATTTCACTTAAATTTCAATTTGCAACCCATTATTTTAATTTAAATTAAGTTAAACAAATTACTTAATGAAATGAAAAAATAAAAAATCAAGACAATGATTGGCATTTTATCTAGTATATACTGCAGATTCAGCTAGTAATTTACACTGCCATAAATTATTCCATACTTATTTGTTTAATTGTCTATTACAAAGTTAATAGTAAGCACGAAATAAATAAATATATGCTGCAAATTCAGCTGGTATATATTAAATTTGTGTTCACAATTTGCATCATTAGTTAGTTCAGTTTTGTAAGGTTGTACTGAATTATTTGTATTTTGTTACTTTCATTTTGTCAATGTGAATTATTTTAATTTTGTAGAAATAAATAATATGGAAAAGGACATCGAAGTTGAAGAGTTGGAGAAAAATGAGGAGGATAATGAGCCAATAATTGGGATGTCATTTGATAGTGATGTCGATTTGTTTATTTACTTCAAAGAGTACGGTAAAAGAAAAGGGTTTCCGGTTTTGAGGAGAACTAGTAGAAAGGATAGTGATGGGATTCTTAGAAATGTGACTTTTGCTTGTGGGAGAAGTGGTGAAACAAGAAGCAAATCTGTGAATATTTTAAAGCCCCAACCTAATGCAAAAACAGGCTGCAATGCTAGATTGGGAGCTGGTTTAGGGGATGATGGAAAGTGGACAATTCGAAGCTTAAATCTTGAACACAACCATGTGCTGTTAACTCCAACCAAATCCAAGTATTTTCGGTGCAATCGTAGCCTCAATACATATGCAAAAAAGAAGCTTGATGTGAATGATCGAGCAGGAATCAGATTGTGTAAAAATTATCAATCACTTGTTATTGAGGCTGGCGGTCATGAAAATGTGACATTCATAGAAAGAGATTGTAGAAATCATGTTCAGAAAGAAAGAAGATTACGGCTTGGAGATGGAGATGCTGCTGCTCTTCAAAACTATTTTATGAAAGTGCAAGCAGAAGATAATAGGTTTTACTTTAGTATGCAAGTGGATGATGAGGGACGATTAAAAAATGTTTTTTGGGCCGAGCCAAGAAATAGGGAAGCGTACAAGGAGTTTGGAGACGTTGTTACATTTAACACCACGTATCTTACAAATAAGTATGATATGCCGTTCGCTCCATTTGTAGGAGTTAATCATCATGGGCATTCTATTTTGTTTGGGTGTGGATTAATTTCACACGAAGATATTGAGACATTCACGTGGTTATTTCGAACATGGCTATCCTGCATGTCTAATTCAGCTCCCAATGGAATCATTACAGATCAAGACAGGGCAATGAAAGTTGCAATTCAGAATGTCTTCCCCAATACTCGACATCGGTGGTGTTTATGGCATATAATGAAGAAAATTCCAGAGAAGCTAGGGGGTTATAAAGAATATCGTAACATAAGTAATGTCTTGCATTGTGCTGTTTATGATTCCCAGAGTGCTGCAAAATTTGAAGAAACTTGGCACCACATGATTATAGAATATGATTTGGGGGATAACGAATGGTTACGAGGCTTATATGATGAGAGGCATCATTGGGTGCCTTGTTATCTAAACAAAACTTTTTGGGCAGGAATGTCATCTACTCAACGCAGTGAAAGTATGAATGCATTTTTTGATGGTTATGTTAACTCAAAGACTACTTTGAAGCAGTTTGTAGAGCAATACAGTTGTGCGTTGAAGAATAAAGTTCAGAAGGAAGTTGAAGAAGATGTCAGGTGTCTTTCCCAACAAATGCCATGTGTAACATCTTATGCAATGGAGAGGCAAGTCCGAGATGTGTACACTATTTCAAAATTTCAAGAATTTCAGCAAGAATTGATTGGGAAAATGTATTGCGAATTTGTCAATTCTATGGGTTGTGAATATATAGTTAGAGAGGATGTCAAAGTTGGAGAGGGTAAAAAGAGAACCTTTTTTGAAGTATATTTTGAAAAAGAAAATGGTGAAATACGTTGCAGCTGCTCAAGGTTCCAATTTAGAGGTATTCTTTGTAGGCATGCCATTACAATCATGATCCGCAATGACAAGGAAGTACTTCCAGAAAAGTATATTTTACGAAGATGGAGAAAAGATGTGTGGAGATGCCATAGTAGAGTGAAAGCGAGTTATGAGCTTCATAGCTGTACGGATGAGCAAAAACGATATGAGAAAATGTGTGCTACTTTCGCGGAGGTTGCGAATATGGCTGCACATAAGATTGAAAGCTCTAATCTTGTTTTCAATTGGATTGAGAATGTACGGGAGGATTTATCAAAGGCAATTCCTTGCGGAGATAATGAAGTAACTATTGTTACAGGCCAAGGAAGTTGTAGTGTGGAAGTAGAAACAGTTAGAGATCCAGTAGCTCGGCGTCGTAAAGGTCGGCCACCTTGTCAAAGAAAAAAATCTAATAAATTTTCAAAATCTAAAATGAATTCCTCACGTTCCAATGCAAAGGTACTTTTAAAATGTATTTTCAATTTAATTAAAGTTAAAAAATTTATGAGATAAATTATGTTCAAATGTATGTTCAAATGAGAACAATGTTGTTACAGTAGGTTTTATGGAATTCATATGCATGTCGTTGATTTTTATTACTTAATCATAGACATTTTTCTAATATATTATTGATCCTCTATAGGCATTTCAAAATCATGAAGGAAGTTGTGTTGATATGAATATGTACCCACATGGAGTTATGGACTATTGTAATGTAAGTTTTTCATAGTATATGTTATGAATTTATTCATCTTATCTACTTTATTTTCTTTTATTATAAAAAAATATTTAATTTTTTTTAATAGGAACCACAATTCCAGCCGCATGGACATTTTCAGCAGCTACTCTTTCAGCAAGATAATGAATATGAAGTTGATAAGGAGTTTTGAAGTGATTTCGTAGAATAGCATTGTTTTGGCCTTGTGCTATTGGATTAGAATGGTGGAGGGATATGTTGCATGTGTTATTTTTGAATTATATGTTGGTGGAATGGTGGAGGGATATGCTGCATGTTTTATTTTTGAATTAAATGCTGGTGGAATGGTGGAGGGATATGCTGCATGTGTTATTCTTTAATTGTGTGCTACTGGAATGGTGAGAGGATATATGATATTCTGATATTTTTTAATTGTATGCTATTGGAATTGAGGGAGATGCTGCAAATCTGTTATTTTTTGATTGTGTGCTACTGAAATGGTGGAGGGATAAATGATATTATGTTATTTTTTAATTGTATGCTATTGGAATTGAGGGAGATGCTGCAAATCTGTTATTTTTTGATTGTGTGCTACTGAAATGGTGGAGGGATAAATGATATTATGTTATTTTTTAATTGTATGCTATTGGAATTGATCCTCTGTAATTGCAGATATGTTATTCTTTAATTATTTCCTAAATAATAAATGTGTTTTTAATGTGCAGCAATTATCTATATTTTGTGAAAAAGCATGGAACAATTCCCTTACAAACTAGTTATGGGGATCAAATGACAGAAAGATGCAAATGATAAGGCAAATTAAAATGACAGAGACAATCATAAGCATAATCTTTCTTGCCCTTTACAGAAACATTAGTTTTTATTTACATCCATTGAAGTATTCATGATACAATTCGCAAAAAAAGAAAAAGAAAAATAACAATACATTAATTAATTACACAACTTAAATATAATACATATTAAAAGAGTTATCATTATTTGCGGGATGTATGTTACAAGAACACTTGGTTGTTGTCTTCGTTGAAGTTCTTGCTCAAGCAACTGAAATTTAAGAGATAAGCATTCGATTTGATGGCCCAACTTGCGGACTTCTGCTAACAACATGTCAATTTTATTCTGCTTTATAATACGATCTTCCATCCCTCTAAAATCAGTACATTCACTGCTCTTCCAATCATCATCCCATTCAAAAGCCCCACATCCTTTGCACTTCCAAAACCTACGATTCGGATTATCTTTTGTACGTGAAGTTCGCAAGACCTTATTGTTGTTGCAGCATTTATCACAAGCTTTTAGTTGTGTTTGCATTTCGCTTGTGCTTGAAGACATAATGATTGAACAAATTCTGTTCAATATACACAACAACCCAGATTCCTTCCAGAAAGAAAAAATGGTAAGTCAATATATTAAAAACCAGCTTACTGAACCAACTTCAAAATTACCAATTGCATCTTTATGCTAATGACCACCAATTCAACTTCACCCAGGCAAAGACAAAAAAAAAATGTTAACATCTTACTGTATTCATCTCAAAAGTACAACAAAAAGTCTACACTAATTTCATTCAGCTCAAATAAAATTATTCAATTTCAATTACAAAGAAAACAAAAAGAAGAAAAATATGGTCTGTTTGCCAATCATTTAAAAAATGTCTAAGAGGAACACAAGAATAATCAACTCACCCATCAGTTGGAATATTTGTAGTAGTCAAGTTCAAAGGATATAACGGATTGCCAATTGTAGCCAAGAAACTGCATGTAAATAACTATCAAAATGCCATCTCCAGCACAAGACCATCTCCTAAGGCTATCAAAATCTCATCTCCAGCACAAGGCCATCTCCTAAGACTATTGAAAATAATTGTCTCATTTGCTCACAATATCAACTGGATTTTCAAAAATTAAAAATCAACTCACGGAAATTTGCCATTACCTATACAATTCGACTACAACATCAATCCAAGTGTAATTAAGCTCACAATATTAACTGGATTTTCAAAATTTAAAAATCAACTCATGGAATTTTTCCATTGCCTATACAATTCGAAAGAACAGAGACGGTAGAGAAGAGAGAGAGCAGACCCACGGTGAGAGACCAACGGCGAGAGACCCACGGTCAGAGACCAACGCCGAGCACCACTGCCTGAGAAAATTTGAGAATAGAGACGATAGAGAAGAGAGAGAGCATACCCACAGTGAGAGACCAACGGTGAGAGACCCACGGCCGGAGACCCATAGCCAGAAACCCACGGCCAGAGACCAACGCCGAGCACCACTGCCTGAGAAAGTTTGAGAATGGAGACCAAAGAGAGACACGACGAGAGAAATAGTGAGATTTTTGTGAGAGCAAATGGAGAAAAAGTGTGTGTCGCGTGAGATCTACTGCGCGTGTTTACTGGTGGCTATGTGTGTATCACGTGAGTTGGCTCATTTTATACTATGCCCAAAACGCACCGTTTGGTGCTTATTGTGGTGCTTAACGTGGGAAGAATCTCATTTTCCTTTCAACTCAAGTGTAAGATAACACACAAAAATATGTTAATAATCCAAATCCTTTCCCCCAGTGCTTTGCAATTGTGTTCTTAGGATTTTGCTGTCAATGATGCAATTATCAAATGAAATCAATTACACCCACTGCACAAACAAATTTGCCATTTAATTCATATGCCTTACAAACCCACCCCAAGATGCAACATACACGAATCGTGAAGATCTTCTCCCCCAACAAATTGCAGCATATGTAAGGAAATCGATTTAGGTGTTTGTACATTCATTCTCAACCATGAGCCGTTAAACCCTAATTTCTATTTTCATAAGATATCTGCATCTAATTGAATGATTTTTTGTGGAACTGGCTTCAACGGTTACTGGTTAGTACTGCCTTGATCACTTACCTAATTTGAAGCGTTAGATTTATTTAGTTTACATCCAACGGCTGTTTAGAATGGAGACAAAAAGTATAGTACGTGTTGCAACATACGTGAGTCCTTAAAAATATCTCTTTGTTGGCATTTATTAAAATGGAAGGATGTTAATGGGAGTTTTTATTAAAATTTTATTTTTGATTGTTAATAAGATTTTTTATTAAAAATTATAAAATTATTTTAATAAGTAATTTTTTAAATTATATCATAAAAAAATAAAATAAGATTATTAAATAAGTAGAAAATATTTTAATATTTAAAAAATCTTTCGACCAATATTTTTAAAAGCTTAAAATTAAACTCTAACTAATAAATATAAATTAACTTATTTAATTTTTAAAAGTTATATTAAAAAAATAAAAAATTTTAATAAAGATTTATGAAATTAAATAAGAGATTTAATTAGTTATATTAGGACTCACTCCGAGATGAAGTACCTTCGGTGACTATACTATCAAAATTATAATAAATTTTTTATTAATTATCATTTGATGTGTAGGTCTTAGATCTGTATAGATCAGCTTTAAGGAAGCCATAGCCTTAGGTAAATCTTTATTACTACCAGATAAATCGTAAAAAAAAAAAAGTAACCCAAGTGGCAATCGAATACGCCATCCACATAAGCTGTCTGAATAAATTATACTGGCAGTTGGTCTGGCCCTATCACGTCGCTGTGTCCCATGCCAAGTGCACATAGACAGCCTCGACACGTACGCAAATGGAGGAGAAAAAGAATCAGCAAGCAAAATCAAAGCAAAGGAAAGCATAACCGTCGTTGTTGCCATTGAATTGAAGCACTGAGAAGCTAAATCAAACTCCAAATTATTTCTTTCGTTTGTTTACTTTTTTATCCTATAAACTCTTCAAGAAAAGTAAAAAGGAAAACACCGAACCGAAAGCAACCGAAAGGAACTTTTTTTTTGAAAAAAAAGGAAAATAAACAACAAGAAACAAAAGCAAAACAGAAAAACAAAAATAAAATTAGTTGAAGAAGAAGAACAAGAACAAGAAGAACAAGAAGAAGATGGCGGGGGTATCAAGAGAGACGCAGATGTCGATAGAGGCGTCGTCGATGTTTCCGGGATTTAGGTTTTCGCCGACTGACGTGGAATTGATATCTTTTTACTTGAAGAAGAAGATGGAAGGCTCCGAGAAGTGCGTTGAGGTCATTTCTGAGATTGAGATTTGTAGATATGAGCCCTGGGACTTGCCAGGTTCGCTCGCTTTTTCCTTTCTTAATCTTATGCTTTTAGCTTTTATAGACATACATACATACATATATATATTTTTAATTTTTAATTTTTAAAATTGGTTATATCTTCGTGTGAAAGTGACACAAGTTCATGGATGCGAACTCTGAACCGTCCATTTTTTTTAATGAAAAATTAATCTGACGGTTTAGAAAGCTTACAATATAAAATAAGTATTGAGGCAATTTCACTTTTGATTAATATAGCGACACAAATTTTGAGCATGCTAATTCGACAAAGCAATAAGGGTTCATGAGTTGGCAACATCTAATCCACATTTTCTATTTTGCATTTCCACTGTTGGATTGACTTAAATAATTGGATGGAATTTGTGTCTCAATTTAAGGTAAATATTCCCGCCCAATACTATCTTTGATCAGCTTGACTCTCAACCTACGATAAATAAATGGTTAGAGAATTTAGGGGTGGAATTATGCATCAGTTTAAGTCAAAATTTTTAGTCAAAGTGGATATTTTAATAAACAAATTGTTTACAAACAGAGTTGGTTGAATGGATCAATTGGATAAAAGTATCACCGGCACAGTGCTCACCTAGGCTACCAACTCAGTTAGTAAAAGGATATTTGTGGCTAGCAGGATGTGTGGAGCTTTTGCATTTGGATAATTTTTTGGAATTCATATGTACTTTTTCAATTTTAATAATACTCCTGTCTATTATTATTATATTTTTGTTTTAGGAAAAATAGAAGAGATTTGTTTACAAGTTTGGTTGTGAATGGACAGACAAAGGAAAGTTTGAACCTTTTAAGTATCTATGGTCACCATTCATTTGCGCTTGAAATGCTGAAACATGTCTTGCTTTGTTGTTATTGTTTTCTCTTCTGTTTTCTCTGTGGTGTTATATATATCATTATGCATTTACATTTGGTGGTTTCTTTTGTTAACTGTTGGTGGATCATTTTTAACCAGCAAAATCTGTCATCCAATCTGACAATGAATGGTTTTTCTTCTGCGCTCGTGGGAGAAAATACCCAAATGGCTCACAAAGTAGGAGGGCAACTGAACTTGGTTACTGGAAAGCCACTGGCAAAGAGCGTAATGTAAAGTCAGGTAGTAATGTGATTGGTACAAAGAGGACTCTCGTGTTCCACATTGGTCGTGCACCAAAAGGAGAAAGGACAGAATGGATTATGCACGAGTATTGCATGCAGGGGGGATCCCAGGTGATTTCAGTTATTTTCACTATAAGTATTAGTTATTCTGCTAGCCATTTATTGTAAGTTTTCATTCTGACTGTTGTTGTGTGCTATTAGGACTGATCAGTTATGCCCTCACCTTCTCTTACCTCTCCTCAACTGTTTGGTCCTGAAAGGTCATACAGTCTTGCAATTAAGTCATAGTCTCACTCTTGCCATGTAAATGGAATTTCTAACTTGAACCACTAGTACCCAAATATGGTTAGTTCCTGCTTTCTCCAATTTGGTTGACCAAACATTGCTGTAAATATGCTGCTAAATTTTTCCAAAGCACACATGGATGAAATTCTCTTATATGCAGATCTTATTATGTAGGATATTATATATGATTGCTTTCTTTCCTTGATTTTTTTTTTATTCCCAAGAAGTCAACTGTGAACTCTCTTACGTAATCTCCAGTTAATTCAAAATTTTAAGTTATAGTTATTATTTTCTAAATAATCCCTTTGAACTTAAAATTCAACCCCAAAAAAAAAGAAATGGATGCCAAGGTTTTCTGATGTCTCACATGTTTCAGGATGCTGCATATACTGATTCTTTCTCCATCAAGGTTGTGGTTGCTATGCGATTTGTGACAAAGATCTGGTTTATTGACTGAAAAATTCAATCAGAACTGTGTCTTGTAGTCATGGCTATTTCTAATCTATCAGCTGCCAAATGTTAAAATCAGAGCAGAAATACAATTCTCATCAGATTCTTTTCAAATTTTGAGTAGCTTGCAATGAACATGATTTCTAATGCAATTTTAAGCAAGCAACATAAATAAGACTGAATATGCAGAGGAGTTGGTGTCATAAATTGGGAACCTCATGTAGTGATTAAACAGATGGAAGAGCCCAAATCTTATTTTGCATATGTATGGTTTTGCATGCAACCTTTTTAATGGTTGTTGAGAGAAAAAATTACTATTATCTGACACCTATGTCTGTGTGTGCGTGCATACCTGCATGCAACTTTTTGATGGTGGAGGCAAGTGATAATATTTCTGTTCATCTGGAGAGTGAGGGTAGATGGATCCTAGACCTCATAGATAGCGATGCTGATATTACCTCCACTCCAACAACAAACAACCCCCCACCACCCCCCCCCCCCCCCCGGGCGCGCACGCCGGGTACTTTAAATTGGGTTGGGGAGTCCCATGATTCTGCCAGCTTCTTATTTACAATACTTAGGCAGCATATAGTGCCATGGTTTTGAAAAGGCTGGTTGTATAAATTCTCTTCCTTTTGTGGCACTTACCTTTGAAAAATAGCAGTTATGTATATGTATAAATCTGGCACACCATTTAGTCATTACTTGCTGATAGCTGTGCTAGATGGGAAATGATTGTATATGGGTGCATTTCATTGGACTACCATGAGTTGATTATAAAATGTTGTCTGTAGCATAAATATGCTATTTTCTTCTGGAAGAGTTAACAAACTTTTTTGCTGCATTCTGCTGTTTTAAATTTCCAGGATTCTTTGGTAGTTTGCCGTCTGAGAAAGAACAGGGAGTTTCATCTGAATAAAACTTCAAACCGAGCTTCTCAACATAGAAGAGTGCATAACAGTAACTGTGCGGTATCAGAAGGAGGTACTGATCAGACAGGCATGTCTGAAGGGCACAAGGCTGTTGAATGCAGTTCAAAGAAGTGTAGTAGCAGTCATGATTCTTACTCAATAGAACAAACTGATTCAGCATCTGAAGCCGAGGAGAAAGTGTTGGATGATGTTAATCCGACAGAATCTTCCAGCCATCAGAAGGTTAGTTTACATGAATTCGTAGTACTACACAATTGTTTGATACAAGACAGCCAACGTGAACCTCCTTGCTATAGATCAAGATTCGCGTTTTACATATTGTTAGTTATGATATCCATCTTTGTCCAGATAAAGTCGCTTTGCATGCTACATGGTCTTATAAGATTTTCTAGTTGCTTAGGATTCAAATTTAAATAATCAAGGAAGATGGCATCCCCAAATGGAAATTACAAACTCAACTTGAACATAATGGTCAGATCTCTGGCTTCAACATGATATTTAAGATTTCCTTATTCATGATTCTATGCATTTTGCCTAATTTACAGGATTGTCCAGGTGAAGAAGACTTCTATGCTGATATACTGAACGATGATATAATCAATCTCGATTCACTGTCTGCCATGCTGCCGCTGCCACCTGCGCTTGCTAGTCAACAGGAAACTGGTAGGAACTCTCAACAGCAAGGGGAAACATTTTCGTTTCAACAAGGGACGGCGAGTCGTCGAATCAAATTGAGGAAACAAAAACTGGGGCTTTGTCGTTTCCGCGAGCCCTCTTCAGAGAAATCAAAACGTCAAGAATCGAAGCGTCCGCAATGTCTGCTGTCTAAATTCGCGGGTATGACTGTCCATCATCGGCTTGTATCTGTAGGCTTTGGTCTCCTGACTTTACTGGCTCTATTTATTTTTCTACTTGGAGGTTTTTGGCCAATTAAAAACCTCACACGTGCTGCTTTAAACAAGAACCTCTGGCACTGATGTAAATTATTAAATCTACATGGTATTATTATAATTTGAAACTTGAAGTATTAACTCGCGGATATGGGTTTCGTCTACGAGTTTTGAGCTCACATTTGTCCACTCTATGATCTCACAACTTGATACCAAAACCGAGCGAGAATGGTAGTCATATTGCATATAGCATTTGCAGCTGATATTTGAGTATGCATTGCAGCAGCCAAAGCGAAAGAGCAATATTTTCCGATCATCAGCGTTCCAGTTCTCTGCTGCTCTACATATTTAAGCTACATGTAACTACCTGACTAAACGGCAAGTTCACCATTCTTCAAAGTGCTGAGTGAAATTAATTTCCATTTTTCCAACACGAAAATGAAATTTAAGATTAAACTACTTAGTGTTTACGTGGTCGTTACCAGATAATTATCTATCTGCAAGAATAATATTATATTTAGGGTTTGGATCAATTGCGTCCAGTCTCCTGGTTAGTATTTATATAATCGGGGTATACAATTCATATTCCAATTATGTGTATCACCAAATAAAATATGCTATGAGATAGGAGTTAAATTTTATTATTGCAACTCATGATATCGATTCTACGAAATCACTTTCCATTATTGCTACTCATGATATCGAGTGGTAACTACGCGAAATCTTAGCAAAACGAGTACATGATGCCATCACAAAATAGGCATTCTCATTTTATGCTAAAAAATTAGAGTCTAATATAATATTTTGTATCTCTTTTTTTTTTTTTTTATTACATGAGATTATTGTTCAGATTACAACTCATATACATGAGACTATAACTGATATTTACAAATCAAACTAGTACTGGGACCTACTGATATCATTGCTAATGGAGCTCTGCCTAGATTTTTAACCCTCACAAATATTCGAGAGATGTCTACTCCTCACTTATGGGTAAGAAAGAAAACTACATTCACTCAAATTAAATGAGAAAAGAAATACCTCCACAATACTTTTGTGGGGGTTCGAACTGCTGCCCTCCAACTTGGAGGACAGCAGCCCTAGCCACTCGAGCTGAGCCGAGTGGTTAATATTTTGTATCTCTTAAGTTTACCGTTGTCGTCGTTATTAAAACTTAATTGCCCTTTATGTATCGTCCTTTCATTGGTTGATAAAAATAGAAAATAATCAAAAGTCAAATTCCCATTAATATCAACCAAATTGTACCGCTTGTTAATATAAAACATGGCAACTTGTTTAAAAGTTAAATGCTCGCCATGAAGTTTGGAATTGTTGTAAGTAGATGACGAGAATCTGTTTATTTATAAAAAATCCCCTACCGTCAGTTAATTTTAACATTGACCGTTAGTTGACTGTGCAAAGACAATATTACCCTTAACAACAGTTTGTAGACGGAAATAACTAAAAAAAAAAACTAAAATTGTTGACTATTTTACCCTCTTTAAATTATTGATATTTTCTTAAAGTTCCTACAAGAAAGATAAAATTAAAAACTTAAAAAATCCTCTTTAAATTATTGATATTTCCTTAAAGTTTCTACAAGAAAGATAAATTAAAAACTTGAAAATAAAATAGTCATAATCTTTACCTATGATATTGTAAATCTTTGGAATTGAAAAGGATAAAATTGTCAAAAAATAAGGTTTGTACTTTTCGCGCCAACAATTTTAGTTTTTTTTTTAGTTATGTCAGTTTACAAACTGTTGTTAAGGGTAATATTGTCTTTGCACAGTCAATTAACGGTTAATGTTAAAATTAACTGACCGTATGGGGTATTTTACAAATAAACAAATTCTCACCATCTACGTACAATAAGTCCAAACCTCAGAGGAAGTTTTTAAAAATTATCCAAACAATAATGAAGTTCGATGTTACAGTTCCGAAGCATTAGGGGGGGTGCATTTTGATATTTAGATAAAACTCTGTGGGTTTTAGTGTCATTTCCCTAAACGTTGCGCGGCTCCATCCAATTTACTGGGATTGTGCTGAATTTGGGGACTCAATGCATGTACCAATTTGGGGATGGATACGGTGTTCAAGAAAATACTAAGGATTGTCTATTCTCATTACTTATTGACCCCATTCCTTAATTATGTGACGTAGCATTACTCATAATAAGGATTTTGTTTAGGTGTGGGCGGTTGTGTACTAGATCTCATAAATAATTGTGTAATTATATACTAGAAGGCGCATAATTTCGCTCACCAAGTCGTTCCTCCTTATAATAAATAGATAAATAAATAAATGTTATTTGACCCTTGCAGGTACTTTTTGTTCATTTTGATTTACTTTTATAATATTATTTTATTACAATAATATTTCTTTTTTTAGACATTAATAAAAAAATTAAGTTAACAATTTAACCCAAAAAATGAAATAAACACAAAAACAATGTATATTAATTTTCGTGGAAGCTCATCTATGCCCAAAAAAATTAACATTCTATAAAAAAATTAAATTACTAATTTTTGGACACTGATAAAATATATATATATATATATATTAACTCCTCAACAGAGTATTTCACAAAAAATGATATTAATTCTTTTTGTTTCCATTTTATTTGTTTGGGTTAAATTGGTAATTTTATTTTTTTATTAATATCGAAAAAAACATTATTGTAAAGGAGTAATGTATTAAAAACAAGGTAAAATGAACAAAAAATAACGACAATGATGTCAATAGTTTAACAATAGAGATTTTTTGAGATATTCTTAAAAATATAGAGATCTTTTGATATATTTTTAAAAATATAGAGATTAAATGAACATTTACCTCATAATATAGAGATTAAGCGAACTTTTATCCTTTGAGCATTTACACTTGAGAATTGCTATATATGTATATATATATGAAATTAACCGAACACAATTATTAAAAACTAAATAAAACGAGATCAAGAAGTTGGATGGGTTAATGATTTTGATTGAATCATACTTGTGCTTGATTCCTCGAGCGCTCAATGTGCAAAAAGAAGGGCCAGGCGAACACAGCAAGCCGGCCATAATACACCAACCTATTTATTAAAAACTTAAGGAGTAGCATAATTAACACCCATCAAGACAACAATAATCCTATTAGAACCCCGTTATAGTTCGATTTTAACCATATCTAAAATTACATTACAAGACAAATAGAGAAACTGATGAAACCCTGCGACCTGCACAATTCATTTTTAAAACTTCTCTTTATTAGCTTTCTGAAAATCTGTACGTCTTATATTATTTCTGCTTCTTTCTGTTTTTGATACTTGATTGATGCATGTAATTGAAATTGAAACAACCACAAAATTTTATACTTCAAGCATTCTAAAATAAGAGATTTATCTACAGAAGAAATTTCCTCATAATATAGATTTTTATCACTTCTATTTCTTGATGGATCGAGGTTCTATATTTTGCTGAAATTTCTCTGCTCCTCTATAAATTAGAAAATACTAGTTCTCTGTATATTAAAGTGGAGTATTTTACTCAAATTTATTAAATTGTCCTCTTTTTCTTTATCAAACCCCACCTATTTTGTTACGTAAATTCAAGGCTTCAAAAGAGATTATACAACCCATCTTTCATTACTTATTTTTTCCTTTTCAGTGAACAAGGGTATTAATGGAATTGATGGTGGTGTTATAAAAGAAATAGTTAGCTTTTTTTTTTGAATACTGGTTACACACCAAATTACTGCATTACACATATATTTACAACTGCTATTATAACAGATATTACACTGATATTTACAATCACATTACTGAGACTTATATTATTACATTAAATTCTATGAAGTACATGCTTAGATGAAATAACCCTCACAAATGAGGGATGCCCCTGCTCCACTTATATTTCACAAAGGAGAAGAGTTTTTATAAATATTTAGCCCCCACAATGCTTTTGTAGGAGCTTGAATCGCTGCCCTCACACTTGCGATGGCAACAACCCAACTACTAGGCTGCAAGAAATAGTTAGCTTTGAAAATATTGAACGGGGCATATTTTAGGGAAGGGATTGCGAGCGAATTATTAAGGAGTGCCACTAGCACCACTTTTGTTTCCCTGGTTACAAATTTATCTTTAAGAAGGATAATTTTTTTATGGTGGGGTTATTTGCATTTTAAAAATTGGGTAAATAATTTGTTTATGTAAATAAAATTATGTATTATAGAAATATTTATGATTTAAATTACTATTAAAGATAGTCCAAATTCAATGTACGATTCTCTTTTATTAGGAAATATGTCTCATTTTTCAATGATGATTTATAAGTCCTAAATTAGGATATTTCTAGCCATTTCTTATTTAGTAGTTTTCTTATTCAAAATGATTCCTATTTAAGGAATATGTAATTTTCCTTTGAGATTTGACTTATTATAGGAGGAATATAATTAGTATAAGGAAATGAATATTTCTCCTACAAAGAATTATCACTATATATAGGGAGGTTGGATTCACTTGTTTGTATAATGCAACAATCAATTCTCTGCAAGTAGATAGTTTTTAGTATGAGAGAAACAATAGGTTATTGAAAGATTGAGTGTTATTGGGGTTTTGGGTGTAAAGAAAAAAAATCTGGAATAATTGTAATAATTTTTTACAAAGTGGAATGTCTTTAGCGGCTATGGTTTTTTTTTCAGTATAGGTGTTTTCTACGTAAATTCTTATGTTGTGTGATTGATTTTATTCTCTATCTATTTTTTGCTTATTATTTGTTCGATATTTTTACTTGCAAGATCTTGGGTGAGATTAAAATTCCCTAACAAGTGCTATTAGAATTGAAGATTGTTCTGCAAAGCAATAATATGTGTATAAATTTTTAAATCCTACAAGGATTGAGCTTGAAAGTTTGATGGAAGAATCAATTTTAACTTGTGGCAAGTTTAGGTCAATGATATATTAATTCAATCTGGTTACACAAGAAAAATACGAGCGATGCAAACCTTATTCCCATAGTAGAATCCCCTGGAGGTGTGTAGACAATCAAGGCACTTTAAAGAAGATAGAGATACTAGTAATGTTAGGTATTGATGTGTCTCTTTTCTCTATGGAGATTGCTTTATCTTTTTGGCATGTCATGGAAGAGGATGTGTTGTTGCTAACCTATCCAAAAGATTGGCACACGAGGCATGGTTTGGCATTTATGCGAGGTGTGTGGTGGAATTTTTTATATTGATGGCTAAGGACTCTTAAGGAAGCTAAACATGAGAGTGGCTATTTTTCACAAGGTGATCGACATGTGCCAAATTTGTGTACTTTATATAAGGTGGAGTACGATGATTCTCAATGTAGAGACTTATAGCTACTAGATAGAGGATAAAATTTTACCCATAGTGGAGTGATTCTCATAAGCCCTATGTGAGTCTAGTTTTGGTGGAGTAAAGAAGGCGCAGACGACATGATTGTGTAGACACATGGTAGATCATGTTTTGTGACCTAATTAAAAAATTTTGCCAAGGTGGAGATTGTTAGGAAACATGTCACATTTTTCAATGGAGATTTGTAAATCCTAAATTAGGATATGTTTTAGCCTTTTCTTATTTAGTAGTTTTCTTATTCAAGAGGATTCATATTTAGGAAATAAGTAATTTTCCGTTTAGAACTTAACTTATTCAAGAAGGAACACAATTATTATAAGGAAAAAAAATACTTCTCGTATAAGAATAATCACTATATATAATGAGTTTGGATTCACTTATTTGTATAATAAAACAATTAGTTATCTGTAAGTAAACAATTTTTAATGTGAAAGAAACGATAAGTCTATTGAGAAATTGAATGTTATTGGGATTTTGGGTATAAGGAAAAAATACTATAGTAATTGCAGGGTTGGCAAAAAAGACTGGGCCCACCCCCAAGTCCCAACTTAGGCCCGCGGGTTTGAAGCCCGGTCCTCATTGGTTGGGTTTGAATATGAGATGAAAAATGTAAAGTCGAGATAGATTAGACTTAGATAAGGGCCTACGAAAAAAGCTTTGGCCTTTTTAATTTATAAATAAAAAATAAATTACATTTAAATAAGAAAAAGCTCAAAATATTAAATTAATATGTTGTTTTAAATTAGTATTTGTGATTTATTATATTGTATTACTAATATTTTTTTGTATTTGACTATTATTTTATTATGTATTTAATGATTATATTTAATTCAAACATTTTATAATTAATAAAAAAAGCCTAGGCCCAGCTGAAGCCAGGCCTGGCCCAAGCCGTGCTTTTGAACGATTTGGCTAGTTTTAAAAAATGTTAGTTTGGGCCGGACTTTTCCAAACTTAAGTAAAACAATTGTTGACATATTGAATTTTTTTTTGTTGTCTTTGGTGGCTGTGATTTCTGAATATGAGTTTTCCACGTAAATTTTTATACTGTTTAATTTTTTTTATTCATCATTTATTTTCTGCTCATTACTTTTTTAATATTTTTACTTATAAGATCTTGGGTGGGATTAAAATTTCCTAACATCTTTTCTTAAACTCTAATTAACTTTTTTAATCAGAACAAACAAGCGAATATAATTGCTTGACCATAACGGTTCAAAACTCATGCTATAATAGTTCATGTGTAAGTAGTGTCAAATACAATCACATCGCCATACAAATTATATACCTGCCCAGCTAGATGTTGCATTTGCCTAAAAAATATATTAATAATTCGATCTTAATTATCTGTATTTATGGCATAAGTAAATGCCACATTCTTTTCCTTCTCTGATTGAAAATACATGCCCCAGCCTGCAATTCGAGGATATTTATTTAAAGATGAGTTGGAACATTTGTAGCTGACAGTTACGGTGATTAATGGATGGCTGTGACTCTCCATAAACAAGCTGACAATATGATTTTACGATTTTGTTCTCACCATTCCAAGCTTTGCCTTACAACCTTCCCTATCGAACCAGTCCTTGGTGTTGAGAATAGACGTTCAGAGAGTTAGTTATGTTAGTTAATTAAGTCCTTGGTGTTGAGAATATACGTTTAGAGAGTCAGTTATGTTAGTTAATTAACTAACACATAGATGACTTGGCTGATCAGCAAGGTTGTTATAGGTGTAGCAGTATTCACATTATGTTATTTTGTTAATTAGTTAGTTACTATTTTGCTTAAACTTAGCACATGCATTAGATGTGTGTAGAAAGTTCTGGACATTTGCATATAAGCAGATCTTGCAATCACATTTACTACTGTAGAAATTAGTTCTTGCCTTTGTCAATTTTCTCTTACAAATCTTAGTTTTCTTTTTATTTTGTTAATAATCAAACAATGCAAGTCTACAAATTAAACCTTGCTTTGGTATTAAAGTTATAGATCAAACACTCTCATGGCTTCCACAAGTTTAACTACAAACTACTCATCATCAGTTTCATCATTTACATTTCATTTTGTGCTAATGAGCTTGAAAGTCTTCTTGATGGATCATGACTTTGTCCAAATCGGTTTCTCACTAGTGATTCACAAATTCTGATGCCAGTGCACAAGAAAATCCTGTATATGGTGTTTAGAAGAAACAAGATAAAATGTTACCGAGCTGGCTCTTGTCTTCTATCAATGTTGAGATCTTTAGTCATGCAATGACTTCTAAAACATTTTATGAACTTTAGACTAGCTTATAACAACAATTTGGATATAAAACTACTATTATGAAAGTTCATTTAAAGATGATATTGAATAATCTCAAGAAAAAGATCCATGTCAATTACCGATTACTTTAGCAAACTGAGATCAATGACTGATAAATTAGTTGTTACAAGTAGTCCAATTAGTTCTTTGGATTTACATGCTTAGTTTGTGGTTTAGATAAACTATATAATCTTGTTGTGGTTTATGTTGGGGCTAATGTTCTTAAGGTGAGCATTAATGAGGCTTATTACATGCTGTTGAACTCATGAAGCTAGATCAAAACCTACTTAGTCTAATGCCGGTAAATAAATTAAGTTGAATTATATAGCTAGCATAGCCCGGGTTGGAAAAAAAAATCATAAGACTGGAAAGACTGGAAATAATGGTGGTTGAAATAGTAATAATCAAGGCAAGTAGAATAGAAATTATGGAAACAAGAGTAGAAATTGTAACTGGAACAGTAATTACAATAACAGAGGATGTTATGGATAAGAAAGAGATAGATATTCTAGAAGAGAATCGAATGATGATCAAGGCAGAGGTGGATTTTCTAGCTTTTTTGGTAGCTTCAATAATAAAAATGGTGGCTTCGCTAGTGATTTTAATGAAATACTAGTTATGCAACGCAAGAGGGGAATGAATTGAATTTTTAAAACTTAAATTAAGCAAACCACACAACTATGTAATCTATTGACTTAATGAAATAAAAAATAATAAATTTAACAATGCCAAAAAATAAAAGAGTAAAGGAAGAGAGAGCAAATACAAAGATTTTTATGTGGTTCGGTAATTTCTGCCTATGTCTACGCCTCCAAGCAAATTAAACTTGAGGATTTCACTATTCAAACATCCCAAGTTTTTACAATTGATTTTCAAGGAGTTAATAGACCTTTATAATAAGAGATTATCATGCAATCTCTCAGCCTAAGTATTTCTCACATTCAAACTCTCACAATTTTGATAAAGAAATGAAAATTATAACAAATAAATCTCTTTTAGAGTGGATATACAAATGATAGCACAATGAAGATCCTATATATGATGATTTGCAAAATGAAAGCTTAAAATATGATGTATGCTCTTCTTCTTGCTTGCAATAGTTCTTAAAATTGAGTTTGGACACAAAAACTAGTTGTTATGAACAAAAACAAGAAGTAACCGGCTAGCCTCTTAATAAGCCAGATCACCGCTTAGTACAATGCAAGTTATCGTTGTAAATTTTGGCTTTGAAAATTTAAAATTTACCTCAGCCGGCTAGCCTCTAACTCTGTGTATTCCCACCATATTTTTAATATTTACTTTTTGGCCCCAACACTTTTAAAACTTAAAATATGGTCTAAAAGTTTTACAAATTATTCTATGGCCTCAAATATTTTACATTTTTACAAATGGGTCTAAATTCATAATTTGTAAATAATACTCGTTATTCCTAAAACTTTTGAAAATTATCATATGGCCTAAAACTTTATAATACTTTTTAAAAAGATTCTTTTCATAATGCTTATTGATTTCAAAACCTTTTCAATTTAATCCAAAATTTGAAAAAATCCACAAAATACTTGTCTTGTAAACATAAAACCTTTTAGTTTATAAAAATAATAATTTATTAAATAAAATCTTGTGCTCCTCAAATGCTAAAACATGCATATATTAAATCATACTACCTTTAATTTGTCGCAATAATGACTCCGTCGAGATAAACTTTGTTCTTGATCAAGTCGCTGTCCGTTGAGTATCTTGAGCTTGATTTCAATTGATTCACTTGCATAAATATTATCCTTAAAAAACTAGTGAGAACGTGAAATACAATGTGTATCATATCATTTTAGACACATTTTTGTTCTCATCAAATTACAGTATGTGTAATCCTTTAGACTAACATTTAAAAAATTGCCTTTATTAGTGGTCTTTTTGGCTTTGAAAGAGGAGGTGGCAGAGGAATTATCACCTATCAAATTTACTTTAAGCATAATCATTCTGCCGCTGAGTGTTCAGATAGGTTCAATAGGAACTTTATTCTGAGTCCTTCAGTCCAAGGTAACTTTCTTAATCATAACTAAGCTTCCAAAGCTGCATATATGGTCACCTCAAAGGGAGTTACGGATCAAGGATGGTATTTGGACAGTGAAACAACTCATCATCTCACTAATAATGTTCAGTAATATTTTTCTCATTGCATTATGTTGTTTGTATATTTAATTTAGTTAGTTCATTAGTGTAATTAATTATCTTATTTTAATTTAGATTGAATTTGCACTGTTAAGTTTACTGTAGCAAATCCTATAACATTAATTCATTTGAGGACAATTTGAATACTTATCAGTATATTATTTGTTGTGTACACTTGTACATTGACACCTATAGCAATAAGCATACCTTCCAACAATAAGCTTACGAGGACAATAAAATTTTAACAATACTTGCAAAAGAGTTTTAAGATACCTTCAATGCAATGCAAATTTTGGCCTCATAATTTTTTTTTTTCATTCAGGCTCTTTAAACTTAACTGCATATTCTGATGAAGAGTGGGGTTCAGATCTTGATGATCGTAGGTCCATTGATGGTTATTGTGTACTTTTAGGTAGCAATCTTATTTTTTAGTCCTTTAAAAAATAGTACATTGCATCAAGATCTTCAACTTAATCTGAATGTCTTCAACTTAATCTGAATGTCATGCTTCAGCCTTAACTATCTCAAAGATTCTATGGGTTATTATCTGTTAGAGGAGCTTAAGATCTCTCTTACTCAAGTTTCAGTTCTATATTGTGATAATCAGAGTGTTGAGACTTTGGCTAGTGATAACTCTATGAAATGAGAGTTATCATGACACTTTTAAACTTAAATCAATAATACTTTGAGAGTAAATGACATGTTTTTATTGCATTTTAGTTTTATTTTGTATGAATAACTATTTTACTTTATTTTTTATAAATTGCATGGTTTTAAAATAATTTGTGGTGCTTAAATCATATGCATAATTATAGATGTCCAGAAGTTCAAATTTCAAGAAAGGAATGCTGATGCAATAGGCTTGCAAAAGATGGAAAAAACTTGACTACAAAAGAATTGAAACAAATCTGGAACAGTGCAGTTGCTATAGCCGTTGCCGAAGCAACCATTGCTGTAACAATCCTGGAACAACGACAGAGAAAATTTCGTGTGAGATACTTGCAGAATTGCGATTTGCAGTTTTCTAATCTAACTTATGCAAACCCTAGGCTTCCATTTACCCTAATTTTCAGTTATAAAAGAAGCACATATCATAAAGAATAGGGAGAGCCGTCACCCAAAAAGGAAAACACAAAGAAACAAAAGAAAAATAAGATTCAAGAGAGAGATTAAGGACTGCACAGGAGGAAAAATTGTAAAGATTAATTGGGAGCTCAATCCTTCTTATCATTCTCTTGTTTTCATGTTTTCCATTTATTATGGGGATGCGTTTCATGGCTGAAACTTTATTCTTTATTTTTCTTTTGCAAATCATGAACTAAATTTATTTGTGGTTGAGTGATAAACAATCTTGATGGTTTATTAACTGAAAATATAAGTTGCTGCATGTTTGTTGTAATATTTTATTTTGATAGCATTTATTTTTATTTATTATTTCGGCTGATCACCCATTTAATGATACAAATTAGGACAGAGCCACAAAATGACCTATCTTAGTGGAACATATTAGAGCAATACTTGGTTTTAAATTGTGTTTCCTGAATTGAGTTTAACTTATCCCAAAATGGTCATGCTTAATCTAAAATTGGTGATGAACTAGCTAGATATAGAGATTCACCTTGTAGGGTAAATAGAACCTAAGCGTGTAATGCTATATCTTATGTTGGCATAACAACTGATCACTGGTAGGATGTATATGGATATAAGATATCCAACATGCGACGTCTGATGATACATAAGGATTCTGCCCAGTGCTGTAGCAAATGTTGCAGCAATCGAGCCAACCATTAGAAAATAGTAAAAACCATTAATAAAGTTTATTCACTCAACTACTCTATATTCCCATTAGTTTTATCTTTGAGTTTGATGTGATAATTTACTTTGTTGCATTTTATTTATTGCGTTTTTATTTTAATTAGTATATTAGTTCCATTAATTATTTTATTTTAATTTAGAACAAAATCTGTACTATTAAAATTGCTATAGTAAGTCTGATAACATCAATCCCTGTGAAGACGATTTTGAATACTTATCATTATATTACTTGTTGTGTGCACTTGTATGTTAACACTAATAACATTTGAATTTATACCCAACAACTAGTAATCCAAAATATGATTCACGCACTAAACATATTGAATTAAACCTTTATTTTGTTAAGGATCAGATTGCACAAAAGCAACTTCTTATTGATTATATTTTGATTCAAGCTACCTTAGTGTCACGGGATGAGTGTTTTGCGCAGCTAACCCGTGCGGCACTTAGACAACTTTGCCGAATGTTGCTAAGTAAGCCTAGAGATTCTCGAACAAGAGAAGAGAGCAATTGAGCCAAAGAAACTTGTATTGCACAAAGAGAGATTACAATGCTTAAAGCTTGTTGGATACAAATGCCTAATGCCATCCCATATTTATAGGGGAGGCTTGGTCAAACTTGGCCTAACTTTGCTAAACTTTGCCAAACTCTAGAGTATTCTACAATTTCCTAGCTATTTACATGTGCTGGAATTGTATAAAGCATTCTAGAATATTTACATGTTCACATGTACTAGATTTTCCTAGAATCTTCCGGAATTGGGCTAAGCTAGCACTCTTGGCTTTGTGTTGGCTCTCTAGCCCGAAATTGTGGACATTTGGGCTAGCGAATTGGGCGGTCCGCAACATCCTCCCCCACTTAAGCTCGCGGCGTCCTCGTCGCGCTTTCGTGCTTGAACCTCTAGATGTATTCAGCGAATTGCCACAAATCATCTTCACGTTCCCAAGTGGCTTTGCTCTCGGGGAGGTTCTTCCACTTCACTAAGTACTCGCTATGTGCTGGCATGCCCCTCCTCGAAACCGTGCGGTCCGCAATGATGTAGTCCACATCTTTGTCGAATGCGGTGACAACGGCAGTTGGCGCGCGCCTCGATTCTCCGCGACTTGGTTCTCCCATGTCTTCGTGATAGGGCTTGAGAAGGCTCACATGGAAGACCGGATGGATCTTGAGTCTTGGCGGAAGTTGGAGTTGATACGAGACGTTGCCCACACGTCGAACAACTCGGAAGGGTCCCTCGTAGCGTCTCACTAACCCCTTGTGAACTTTCCGCAAAGTCTTGAATTGTTGGGGTAGGAGCTTGATCATGACTTGATCACCTTCCTTGTACTCAACATGCCGTCTCCTTGTATCCGCCCACTTCTTCATTTTCCTCGTGGCTTTGTCAAGGTAGGCTCGCGTGATGTCCGCTTCCTCATGCCATTCGCGGGCGAGCTTGTGTGCCGCGGAGCTTTTCCCTCCGTAAGTCGAGGCTATGGCATTGGGAGTCATGGACTGGAATCCCATGATGATCTCGAACGGACTCTTGCCCGTAGCCTCACTTTTCTGTAAATTATAAGAAAATTGGGCAATGTCGAGTAGCTTCGCCCAATCCCGCTGGTGAGCGCTCACATAATGCCTCAGGTACATCTCGAGGAGGCCATTGATGCGCTCGGTCTGCTCATCCGTTTGTGGGTGGAAGCTTGTCGAGAACTTGAGATCAGTCCCCAACATCTTAAAGAGCTCCGTCCAAAACCGCCCAGTGAACCGAGGGTCTCGGTCGCTCACAATGCTCTTCGGAACTCCCCAAAGCTTCACAATGTGCTTGACGAATAGGCGGGCTGCCTCGTCTGCTTTGCAATCGACAGGCGCGGCAATAAATGTGGCATACTTGCTGTATCGGTCTACCACGACCATGATGCTTTCGCAACCTTCGGACTTGGGTAGCGATGAGATGAAGTCCATGGAGACACTTTCCCATGGTCTTGTTGCTAACGACAGCGGTTCCAATAATCCCGCTGGGAGTTGATGATCTACCTTGTCTTGTTGGCACACAAGGCAAGTTCGCACATATGCCTCGATGTCGTCCCTCATGTGCGGCCAAAAATACGAGGCTTGAACTAGTGCGGTGGTGCGCTCGATTCCTGGGTGACCAGCCCACTTGGAGTCGTGGCACTCCTTGATAACTTCCTTTCGCAAGTTTCCCCACCTTGGTACGAACAGCCGATCTCCCTTGGTGAGGAGGATGCCTTCCTCTTGCCAAAACCGCCTTGTCTTTCCCTCGAGCACCTTCTCCAGCAAATTCTTGGCTAGCGGATCTTGTTGGAGACCTTCCTTGATGCGTGAGACAAGGTCGGACTTCGGTTGGCTCATGCTAAGTATTGCCAATTCTGCCTTGCGGCTTAGAGCGTCTGCAACGACGTTGGCTCTCCCCGGTTTGTACTCTAGCCGATAGTCGAATTCCGCAAAGAAATCTTGCCACCGTGCTTGCTTCGGACTCAACTTCTTCTGAGTTTGGAAGTAGCTTGTCGCCACGTTGTCCGTCATAATTGTGAAGTGTGAGCCAAGCAAGTAATGTCGCCACACTCTTAGGCAATGGATGATGGCTGTCATCTCATTCTCTTGCACCGTGTCATTTAGCTTTCGACTCTCGAAGGCTATGGGGTGGCCTTCTTGCATGAGGACTCCTCCTATAGCAAAATCCGAGGCATCCGTTTGCACTTCGAAGGCTTTTGTGTGGTCCGGAAGGGCGAGCACTGGTTCCTCCGAAATTGCCTTCTTCAACTCCTCGAATGCGCGTTGGCACTCTTCGGACCAATGCCACGCTCTGTTTTTCTTGAGCATATCCGTCAAGGGTGCAGCCTTGGCTGAATAGCCTTGAATGAAGCGTCGGTAGTAATTCACCAGCCCAAGGAATGAGCGAAGCTCGGGCACTTTCGAGGGAGGTTCCCATTCGAGGATGGCCTTTACTTTGTCATTCTCCATCATGATCTTCCCACCCGCAATCTTGTGTCCAAGGAACTCCACATCTTGTTGGGCAAACGAACACTTCTCTAGTTTGAGGAAGAGCTCGTTGTCTCGGAGTACTTGGAGGACTTGTCGCAAGTGTTGGACATGATCTTCGAGCGTGGTGCTATACACCACTATGTCGTCCAAGTACACGACCACAAAGCGGTCGAGGAATGGTTGGAGTACCTTGTTCATGAGTGTGCAAAATGTGGCGGGTGCATTAGTAAGGCCAAAAGGCATCACAAGAAATTCGAAAGACCCGTACCTTGTTGTGCACGCTGTCTTCGGTTCATCTCCCTTGGCGATGCGCACTTGGTAGTACCCTGAGCGCAAGTCAAGTTTGGTGAAGTACCGCGCTTTGCCAAGCTGGTCGAACAAGTCCGCAATCATGGGAATCGGATACTTGTTCTTGATGGTGATCTTGTTGAGCGCTCTATAGTCGATGCACATCCGCAGCGATCCATCCTTTTTCTTTTGGAAGAGGACCGGTGCACCGAATGGGGCCTTTGAGGGGCGAATGTAGCCTGCGTCCAGCAAGTCTGTGAGTTGTCTCCGCAACTCCTCTAATTCGGGTGGCGCCATTCGGTAGGGCGCCAAGGCTGGTGGCTTCGCGCCTTGTTCCAGCTCGATCGCATGATCTACCTCTCGTCGCGGTGGGAGCTTCTTCAGAAGTTCTGGAGGCATCACGTCTTTGTACTCATTGAGGACAGCTTGAATTCGCGGAGGGACTTGGCTTGGCGACGTTCCGCTATTTCCTTCCTCGTTTAGTTCCCGAATGGAGACCAAGAAGCTTGGGTCCTTCTTGAAAGCCCTCTTGAATTGCATGGCGGAGAGTGTCTTCTCCTCGGACTTGCCTCGTTCCGTGGGTACCATGCATGCTTTGCTCCCGTCAAGGATGTTTAGGGAGTTTATAGCGGGCAGCGGGAAGGCATGGACTTGGTCGAAGAATTCCATGCCAAGGACCATCTTGAAGTCATCCATGGGCACAATGGAGAAATCAAGCTTTCCGCTCCATGTACCGAGTGTGATGTGCACGCCTTGTGCAATTTCCGCAATTGGTTTGGCGGGTGAGTTTACTGCCTTCATTGTGCCTCCTTCTTTGGTGGCCTTGAGGCCTAAACGCTTGGCCTCGTTTACGGACACGAAATTGTGTGTTGCTCCTGTGTCTAGCAGCGCGCGAACGGACTGGCCGTTTACCTTTGCGCTAACATACATGAGCCCTTTCTTGACTAGTGCGGGCTGTTGGCGGTTGAGTGCGCCGAGGCGTTGGAGAGAACCCATGCTGAGTTGGGGTTCCTCCGTGGACATTGTGGGGTTGCTCTTGAGTTGGGCAGCAAGAACATTAAGCGACCGCTTCTCCGGACAGTCGCGTACCCAATGCGGACCATTGCATATGAAGCATGGGCTTCGCGGCTTTGGCGCCTCCTTCTTGCCCTTCGATTTTCCTTGCCAACTCTTGTTGCTAGGTGGCTTTTTCTGCCCCCAATCTTTACGGTAGTTGCCCTTGTCCTTGCGACTCTCTCCCCCACCTTTGCCTTGGCTAGGCTTCGTGTCCTTGGATTGGGCAGTGTATTCAGTGAGCGATTCCGCAACGGCTATGGCGTCGTTAAGTGTTTGAACACCACGCCTATCAAGCTCGGTCTTGGCCCAATCCTTGAGGCCATCTTGGAAGTAGAAGAGTGAATTTTTGTCGGACATGTCGCTTATCTCCAGCATGAGGGTAGAGAACTCGTTGATGTAATCCCGAATGCTACCCGATTGCTTGAGGCGACGTAAGCGCGCTCGCGCTTCCTTCTCCGCATTGCTTGGGGCGAACTGCTTTCGGAGTTCTTACTTAAAGTCGGCCCAAGTGTCGATGGTGCAAATGCCTTTGCCCATCTCGCCATGCTTGCGACGCCACCATAGTTGTGCAGCGCCTCTAAGATACGTGGGTGCAGTGCCCACTTTCGATGCCTCATCTCGTACACCCATGGCATCGAAGTATTGATCCATCCCAAATAGGAAATTGTCCACGATTATGGCATTGCGTGTGCCATCGTAGGTGTCGGGTTTTGGCACATCAATGCGGCGCGCATCACTCGAGTTAGCGGAAGCTGGACTTGCGGAGAGTGTGCGCTTGTGCCATGCCCAATCCGAGCGGACTTCATCCACTTCCGCACGGACAGCTCGTAGTTCCTCCTGAACAAAACTACGAAGTTTCAGCAACTCATCATGGAAGGATCGAAACTCACCTCGGAGAGTGTTCGCTTGCTCATGCATGAGAGCTTTTGTGGCCACCATAAACTCGCCGTATTCTCCCTCGAGATCGTCCACTCTTTTCTCCAATCTCTTGAAGCTATCCTGAGTGGAGAACAATGCTATTTCAAGAGTGCCTACATGAGGCTCCAACGCATCCACAGATGGGGTCTTGGACTTGCCACGATTCTTGCCTTGGGCGCGATCTCCCTCTCGGCCGCGGCTTGGTTCCGGTGGAGCATCCACACCAACAACACCCTCTTGTGCTACGTTCGAAGGGTTGGCCATTGCTTCGTGAGCTAACTTGCGTGCGTGCAAACCTTAGCTCTGATACCACTTGTCACGGGATGAGTGTTTTGCGCAGCTAACCCGTGCGGCACTTAGACAACTTTGCCGAATGTTGCTAAGTAAGCCTAGAGATTCTCGAACAAGAGAAGAGAGCAATTGAGCCAAAGAAACTTGTATTGCACAAAGAGAGATTACAATGCTTAAAGCTTGTTGGATACAAATGCCTAATGCCATCTTATATTTATAGGGGAGGCTTGGTCAAACTTGGCCTAACTTTGCCAAACTCTAGAGTATTCTACAATTTCCTAGCTATTTACATGTGCTGGAATTGTATAAAGCATTCTAGAATATTTACATGTTCACATGTGCTAGATTTTCCTAGAATCTTCCGGAATTGGGCCAAGCTAGCACTCTTGGCTTTGTGTTGGCTCTCTAGCCCGAAATTGTGGGCATTTGGGCTAGCGAATTGGGCGGTCCGCAACATTAGGGTATTGTACCCTGAGATACGCATAATGATTCTAGCTTATGATAAATTCATAATGATGTTAATGTGTTTATTTTTGCATCATAATATGGAGGTTTGAAACTTATGTGAAAATCAAGAAGGAATAACAAGAAAAAATCAAAATTAAAATTCAAAACAAATAACGGAATAAAGCAAAACAAAGAAATCTCTATATACATATAACTTGCTGCGGAAAAAAAGATAGAATTTTTGTTATCTTAAATAAGTTTCAAGTCTCTCTATAATATGACGTGAAAAGGAATATATTAAGGGGGTGTTTGGTACCCCTCATTAAACGCAATGTAGCCCCAGGTTATTTTTTTCACTTTATAATAATAATAAATAAATATAATTTTTAATTGAATGTATATTATATTATTTATTTTTACATTATAATTTTAATATAAGTTAATAAATTTTATTATTTAGTAATATTATATTATATTAATTAATATGTAAAATTGATTAATCTTTAATAAGCTAATATAACTAATAATTAATATTTAAATAAATTTGAATAATATTAATTGAAAATTAATAATATAAATAATTACTGGATTATTGAGCACAATTCATTTTTTTTTAGTGAAAAAGTTATAATAATTGTATCACTTTATTATTTTTTAATTATCTTGTGATATGTATAAACTTTTATTCTATCATTATCATCCTAAGATGATTTTTGAATTGATCTTGAAGATTTTAACTATTTATTTATGTTGTTAAATTATTTTAATATTTTTTGATTAAATTATTTACTTTGATCTTTATTTCACAGGTTATATATTTAGAAAATACTGAAAAATACACTTCCTAAAATTTAAGGCTATAAGCTTAGGAAGAATTTGATATTTTAACATTTTTTTAATAAAAATGTTAAATTTCTAAAATTTAAGACTTTTCTATTTAATTTTTTTAGTACTAATAAATATTATTCTCTAAATATATAATTTAAATTAATCACAAAAAATAAAATACAATACAATGCAATACCAAATATAATATAATTGAGAATTAATATAGTACAGTGTTACATCAATATTGTACAACATTATTATAATACAATGCTAATAAAATATAATATAATACAATACACCTACATTAAAATAATGCAATACAGTGTGTCAAACACATCATAAAATTATTATCGCAAGGTTGAATTGATGTCCGAATGCTAATTATTTTCTTTAATTATTATACATAACATGTGCTAAACATTTTAGCGATAAAATTTTACACTATAATTTGAGGGGGAAAAATGTTTTAAAAGAGATAATACAAATAAAATTAACCAAACAAAAATGTTTGTAGAAAAAAATTAATGCATTTCATTAATGAAAACCCACGCCAACTTTTACCTCTTGTTTTAACTACGAATATACTAATAATCTAGAGGTGAGACTTTTCTACTTTTCAATAAATCATGATAGCCGCCGGCAGACCCAGCCAGTTCGATTAGCGGGACTTGGTTCAAAAAACTTAATTCAATTTAAAGGAAATTGACCTTTTCATATTGTTCGTTTAACTTTTTTTTTTGTGGTTGTAGAGATTTGAACTGAGGTTTTCAAAATCATAAATAAAATTCTTATTACCAAACAATAAACATTTTATTTAATTTAAATGTGGTCAAATTCTTTGTATATATTGTCTATTTTAGAAAGGGCTTGAGATATATTTAAAGGGAAACAACATCCTTTTGGATCCGCAAGACACCATAACTTACCTTCATTTTTTGGTTGCTGTGCGTGCTATAAGAATGGGCAGTGCTTCAGTTGTCTCAGCAACAGCAAGAGGGTTTGTTCACATTGCTGAAAACTCTTACCAGTTCCAAGTATCATTTGCCTAGCTATTGTTCAAAGCTTATGCCTTAATTAAGTTTTAGTTTCGAATCTTAACACTCAACTAACTAGATCGATTAGATGTTACAATTGTGCATGCTAATTAATTTGATATTGCGTAGGCTACAAGGCAAAGTGGCACTTATCACCGGAGGAGCAAGAGGCATTGGGGAAGGCACTGCAAGGCTCTTCTCAAAACATGGAGCTAAAGTACTCATTGCAGATGTTAAAGATGACTTGGGCGAATCTGTTTGCGAAGACATAGGCTCTTCACCATCATCAGCCAACGGCTGCTCCTATGTCCATTGTGATGTAACCAAAGAGAAAGATATCGAAAACGCCGTTAACACGGCTGTCTCTCAATACGGAAAGCTAGACATTATGTTCAATAACGCCGGCACTGTGGACGAAGCCAAACCTAACATACTCGATAACGATCAGGCTGAATTTGAGCGCATACTTTCCATTAACCTCGTTGGCGAATTTTTGGGGACGAAACATGCTGCTAGGGTGATGAAACCTGCAGGACGAGGCAGCATAATTTCAACTGCGAGTGTTTGCGGAGTCATTGGTGGCGCTGCAACGCATGCATACACAAGTTCAAAGCATGGCGTTTTGGGGCTGATGAAGAATACTTCTGTGGAGCTTGGACGATTTGGCATTAGGGTGAATTGTGTGTCACCTTATTTGGTCTCAACTCCATTGGCTAAGGATTATCTCAAGCTTGATGATGATGGTTTGGGTGGCATGTATTCAAATCTTAAGGGGGCTGTTCTTGAGCCTCAGGATGTAGCTGAAGCTGCTCTTTATTTGGGGAGTGATGAGTCTAAGTGTGTGAGTGGGCATAATTTGGTCGTAGATGGAGGATTTACTATTGTCAATGCAGGGTTTTCTATGTTTGGGAAATCTGAATGAGTTTATTTTCGGAAGCTTGTATGTTTAGATCCTAATAATTCGTAATTGAGCTTCGATTTTACTGCTTTTTAGTTTTTACTATGAAATTTATTTCGTGTAGATTGGATAATTAGTACTTTTCAACTCACACAAATGCCAATTTGAATTACTTGCCTAGAATTCAAATTCTATGAAAACACTTTCCATTATTGCAGCTCATGATATCGAGTTGTAGTTGCACGAAATCTTAATAAAACGAGGCGAGTAGATGATGCGGTCACAAAACGGACTTTCTGATTTTATGGGTCAGGAAAATTGGGACTTCTTCGGTACCATTTTTAGGGCTTTATTTTCATTTTCATTTTCATTTTGAAACTATACATGTAATACATGTTTAGTTGATGGATTAAAAAATAAATTTGAAAAAAAAATAATTTAGATATTTTCTTATTGATATAAAATGGAAGAATATATTTAGCACATTTTCAATGAATTGCAAACTAAATTCTAAAATAAATTATAAAACAAAATCCAAGCAATTGATCTTCTTTCTCCTAAAATCTTATCTCTTAATCTCGATCTAAACTCATAACTCCCCCTCTCTCTTTTCGTGACTATACTCTTGTTCTTCAACCACAATTCACCATCACAGCTCTCTCTCTCCCCGTCCCCAAAAACGATTGTTGCTCCATCTCTGCTGTTGCTGCTGCTGCTCCATCTCCATTGTTTCTGCTCTGTCTCTGTTGCAGCATATTCTCTTGTTGAATTGCTCGCAATTCCAGACTCACCATCTCTCTAGAGAGTCTTAGTTAGTTTTGTTTAATTAATTATTTTTGTTGTTGCAGTTTTACTTGGGAGATATTTTTTGGTATTTATAGCTCATGAAAAACTCAAGTTGTACAGTTCCTGGATTAGAACAATGAAATGTTAATGTTGTTGCTTCTTTTTTGAGACACCAAATTGCTCTTTTGTTTTCAACAAAGGGTGATTCTTTCCTGACCTCTACTTAATGTTGCCGCATAGGTTGAATTAAACTCTTCTTTGCTTAATTGGGTAGCCATACACATATTATCTTATTTATTTTTTCACTACTAGCAATTTATGATTCCATATTTTGAAATTACAATTAAATTTCTCTGTGTAAAATTATAGATATGTGTGTGTTGTAATATATATCTTAATTATAGTGTAAAAAAAATGACAATGTTATGTGTGTGTGTGTTGTAATATATATCTTAATTATAGTGTAAAAACAATGATAATGTAAATTTTTTTTTAATTAATACTAATTCTAAATTATTTATGGTATATTTTTGTATGTATTAGCTAAGTAATTACTTTTCACTATAGCTTAAATATTTAGTAAAAGCTGCTTTTAAAGATGGTACTATCAGATGCATATTCACTGTTGCTGAATATAAACTATTTATTTGATTGACATGTTGTTTTGAGGAAGAATGTTCATGTGAATTGTCGTTTGCTTATTATTATTATTATGATGATGATGATGCATAAATATCTCTTTTGGATGATGTTCCTTCTTTGAACCACACATACTCCTCCCCTACAATTTCTTTTGTATTTTAATCTTGTTTACTGGAATAAATTCTAATATTAAATCAAGCATCCTTTGCATCTGTTGAAAAGTTCAAGCACATCATCTAGTGATTCAAATTCTTAGCCTAACTTGGGCTTCCGATCATGTCTCACAACTTCCGGTAAATAAGCATTATCATCATGAAATCAAGATTTCTTGCTCAACCCCTTGGCCTGAACAAGTTGAGTATCAATGAAGTGCCTTAATTATGTCTGTGGAAAAAGAAAACAAATAAAATAATTAGTAAAGTTGATAAATTAATTTAAAAAAAAAAACCCAATGCTTATCTATAACATAATGTCATTCCTAATAATATAATAATATCACATAATTCAATAAAATAATATTTATTAAGTTAAAAAATGACCACTTTTTTTTAAGATAAAAAATGATCACCTACTGTAACAAGAAAAGAACCTCTGCAAGAGATGCAAAAGATTCTAAATTCACCGCAAAATTGCATTACATCACAGATTGAAAATAGGGCTCCTTATTGAATAATATTATTTTAAATACTTATAATGGGCAAGTAGAGTTAAATAGTTAAAATAAGCAAGTAGAGTTCTGTTCGTAAATATATATCTAATATAGTGGATAGGTCGCTCACCCATGTATCAAGGTCTCAGGAAAAGAGCAGAGCTTTAGATCTTACAACACTTTTTTTGAGAGCTTGACATGTGGCCATTCCTCTCCTTGTGGAAAGAGACCATGCTCAATGGATCGCCTTTCTTATTTTGAAACATTTGATTGTTGTATTTTCTAATAATAACAATAGAAACATGATGGAATATTGGACGAAAGAGAAAATAATGTGAAACGAAATAGTAAGAGAAGGATTTACCCCGGGAGAATGGGGGGGGGGGGGGGGGGGTGGAAGAAAAACATGAGAAGAAAATTAAGTAAAATACAGGTCCCCAGCATAAGTTGTCAATTATCATATGTCAATAAAAATAAATTTTTAACAAGGAATCTTTTATTAAAATAAAGAACAAAATAAAAGATTAAAAAAAAACGTTCCAAACTGTATTCTATTTTACAATATACTAAAATTTATATTTTTTAATATATTTTAATTTATCCCTCAATTTAATATTCTCATATTACATGAATATTTTGTTAATTTTTTTTACATGAATATTTTGTAAAGTCATATGATTTAATAACGTGTCTGTACGGACTTTGTTAAACAATATAACCTAATAATGTGTGCGCATAAAAAAATGAGGACATTTTCAAGAAAAATGTACTATATATATATATATATAATGTACTATATATATAACATTTTCAAGAAACAGTTTTACTACACCATACATTAATTTATAACATTGTAAAAGTCAATTTATGATGTCATAAATCCATTATGGACTTTAATTTAGGTTTCAAAATTTTTTTCCAACATATATATATATAATATCGCTGTATTAACTTGTAAGATTTTGATCTGGCGGGCGGAGCCGTCCTCTTTATTGAAAGCGACAGCCTGTGTGTTGAAGAGAGCTATGAAACAATATTTGATAGTTGTATTTTCTTGAAACAGCTTTTCCTGGGTCGGTGAGAAACGGAAATCCTAAAGCTGGAATCTTTTTGTCAAAACCACTTTTTAAACTACCAACTCATTGAGGAAAAATGCTATTATATTTCGGTAGATGTTTACTTATAAGATTAATATTGAGTTTTTAAAAATTTTATATTACGTATCTTTTAATAATAGTATATAAATAAATTTTAATTTTTTAATTTTAATTATTTATTAATTATTAATCACTAACATATATTTTTTTTAAAGATAAATTAGATCATAAAAAAATCTTAATATTTATTTTTGACCTTCTTACTTGACAATAGGGGTTGCTTGTTGGGTGCCTCATGAAACAAACGTACGATTGGATTTGAATGTAATATTGTGTCTCTAACGAATTCATGGTAATTAACAAAACAAGAATTTATCGAGGAAATCTAGTTTTGAACTCGATATAAACCAACAAAAAGAAAAAAAAAATGATGTAACTAAAAATGTTTAATTTATTAGTTTAAATTAGTCTATTGAAACTAATCGAAATATTTATTTTTTAAGGCATGGAAGCACACTTTTTAGGTACACCTAACCGGTGATAATTACGTAACTGATTAACATCCATAATATATGCGGCATATAAAAATGCTGTGGGGTTTAACATTCTTCAAAGTGATGATTGAAATTAATTTCCAGTTTTCCACCAAAAAAAAAAAAAAGAAATTTAAGATTAAAACGATTATTACTTGGTTTTGTCGTGGTCATCACCAGACAATTATCTATCTGCAACAATAATATAATATTTATGGTTTGGATGAAGTGCGCCCAATCTTGCAGTTAATATTTATATAATTGGGGTATATAATTTATATTCCAATGATGTCTGTCACGAAATAAAATACGCTATCTGATTGGTGTCATTTAGTTTATTTTTTATTATTTAAAAATTTTATGCGTGACTAGTAATTTTTCATATCTAATCTATGGAATGAATGATAAAATCTTGGGTGTTATTACGAAAATATCTTTTTTCTGTTTCCTTTTTGTTATGAAGTTGGATGTGACGTTTCAAGAAATCTGGAAATGTTCAGAGACACATGGCGAGAATTTAATAAAAGGGAAGCAATAATGCACGAATCCTGTCTCGTATGTTCAACGTTTTGCATTGAATAGATAGATTACTTGATGATGCAGCGGAAATTTAAGGTTTTAATATTAAATTCACGTTAGTTAAAAAAAATGGTAAATTTAAAGTTTAAAATTCGTTGATCCAGTAAAATATTAAGAATTAATTAATTCAAAGATTCACATAAAAATTTTAAAATTAAAAATATTATTTAAAATTAAAATCGCTGCGTATAAAAGGTACAAAAGACGTGTATTTGTATTAATTAATACTTGTCCTAATTTGACTAGAAAATCTATTTTAATAAGTTTTATATCTAAATTAAGAATATTAATCAAATAAGAAATGCTTAAACAATATGACTTTAAATAGAAAACTAAATTAAAATAAAATATAAATTAATTAAAATATCTTAAATATTATAAATTTCAATATAATTAGAATTTCTTCATGTTCTGCATCATTTGACAACAAAGTGATACGTGATCCATAAGAAGTGGTGTCGATATAAGACGGATGTTGTACTGGTTCAGTGGAGATTGCAATCTATAACAAGCTCAATTTTTGCAAAGAGAAGTTAAAGTTTGCTGGGTGATAACATCCTTTTAGATTTGTAAGTCACCATAATTGATCTTCATTTTTTGGTTGCCATACGTGCCATGGTAATGGGTAGTGCTTCAATTGTCTCAGCTACAGCAGGAATGTTAGTATAATTTGCTCAAAACTCTTATCAATTCCAAATAGGCTTCGGCTTAGTTACGTTTAACGTAACTTACGCCACACACAGGAACAGTGCACAGTGATAGGACCCACTACTTTTGTTGTGTGTGGTGTAAGTTACGTTAAACGTAACTTAGCCGGCTCCTTCGAAATATCATATGCCTAGCTATTTGTCAAATCTTAAGCCTTCATTAAGTTTTAGTTTTGAATCTTGACTCTCAACTAGCTAGATTGATTAGATGTTACAATTGTTGCATGCTAATTTGATGTTGCTAGGCTGCAAGGCAAAGTAGCACTTATTATCGGAGGAGCAAGAGGCATTGGGGAATGCACTGCAAGTCTGCAAGGCTTTTCTCAAAACATGGACCTTTGAAGTGTTAAAAGAAGTCAACCATCGCAGTGAAAAATTTTCCCAAATAAATAATGAAGTGACAAGCCCTTTATCTAATTTTCGGCGTTAGCGCTAGGGATGGGCGTTCGACTCGGGTTGATCTGAGCCAAACTGAACCCGAAATTTTATTTTGTTTTCAGTTTTGTTCAGGTTGACCTTAAAACCCGAACAGATTATATCCTTAGAACCCAAACTCGTTTAACCATTTTATCTTTCCAATTGCATCATAACTAATTAAATTTCTCAGTTCTAACAAACCCAACTCCAACACCCTACCCAAAATCCCAATTCCTGAACGCTAACCAAAATCGATCCCCATTGGCAGTTTCTCTACCGCTCCACGTCGACGTCGCTGCACTACGACAACACACCACTGCCTCACGCGTCATGTCTTCACTGTTCAATTTCGTCTTAAGATCAAAGAGGTAGAGCCAAACAAACAAAAATCTTGAAGTTTTTTTAAGTTTTTTATGATAAAAAAAATTAACCCCTCAACCGAGTTCTTCTTATATAGAGAAAACAAGAAAATAAACTAATAAAAGATATAACTAAATATGGAAACAACTAGCTAGAATCAAGGCAAATCAATCTTAAAGGGAAAATGTTGTAACATTTCCCCCTCTGTTAAGGAAGTCTTGTCCTCAAGCCTTAAATTCTAGAAATTTCTGCTGAATAATGTAAGCATCTTCCCATGTAGCATCCTTAGAAAATAATTAATCCAATGAATCAACCATTGAACTACAGGCCTGTTGTTTCTCTTAACCGTACATCTCTCCAACAATGCTAGTGTTGAGTGTTAGAAAATGTATATTTATAAAGGAGAAAATCTTCATTTTACATTTTAAGTCTTACTAACAACCCTTACTTTTATGTATTTAAGCTTCTTGTAATTTAATTATGTGTGTTTTATTTTAATTAAGTATTTTGTGTATTTTAGGGGTATCATAGTTATTTAACAATTAACGAGAGATCAGACGGCAAAACGGACATCACTTTTAAACTCAAGACGATCGAAAACCTTAGGAGGAGCATAAAAGGAAAAATGATATTGTTCACATGTATGGTACTATTCATATATACGGTACTATCTACATTACTATTCACGACACTGTTCACATAGACGGATCGATGATGTGGCATTGACTGATGATGTGGCATTGACTGATGATGTGGCATTGACTGATGAGGAGTCATGATCCTGTTGGACTAAAATTCTTATGTACTATTGATGGTGACGTGGCAGCATATTAGTGGATCAAAAAACGCGCATACGGTACATGCAATACATGGGATTATTTTCAACCAAACCGTATTACTGTTCAAACCGCGTGGTCAAACCGTGTTACTGTTCAAACTGCGTGGTCAAACCGCGTACTGTTGACGTGTACTGTTGACTGATGATGTGGCGCAATCCTGAGCGTCTAAACTGTTTTTAATCTGATGGCCATGATTTACTCAATGTATTTATAAAAAGTGGACCTCTCCCCCCTAATTTGGCATCTCTGAATCCATTTTTGGGATCCATTTTCTGTAATTCCTTCTCTATCTTGTATTTTCTATGTATTTTAATAAATTTCCATTTTGCCCCTAGTTCAATTATGAGTAGTTAATTTTCTTTCAAGTTTGGGTTAAAGGTGAAGTCTCAACATGTGTCATGGGCTTTATTTGGTAAATTTACTTTTTCTTCCCCACAAATTTTTGTGGATGTTTTGACTTCTTGTCGACAAATAATATTAATCTTGTCTAGTACCACATTGGTTTCACCGGCACCAGAGTACAAGGTTATTATTATTTGGCACGATAACCTTTTAGCACCATATTGATTAGAGTGTGGTTCATGAGGTGTGGATTCCCCCCTCATGATTTAATTGGTATTAATAATGAATATTTAGCTAATGGTGCATGTTGATACGGATCCAGATACCCAAGTACGTCAATTTAATAGATTTTCACTTCAATTTATTCTTGTCATTTTAATTCGAATTTTAGGATAATCCAAATCATTTTCACCACAAATCCAACCACCTATTTACAAAATTAATTCTACACACAATTAAAATCCACCTCCTCGTGGGATCAATACTCGTCACCATTAATCTATTCTACAATTGATTTATGCACTTGCGAGTTCAATAAAATTTGCATAACAGCTAGCGGCTCCAGCTGCATCCTCCCATCTTCTTGGATTGTAGGTAGTTCTATCTGCTGAACATTAGCAGCTCCTAATTTTTTCTTCAAGTAAGAAATATGAAAAATTGGATGGATTTTGGAGTGTGAAGGAAGTTCTAGCTTGTACACCACTTGTCCAATCTTTTGAAGAACCTTGTAAGGTCCGTAGAACTTAGGAGCCAACTTGTTATCTATCCGAAGAGCTAGAGAAGCTTGTTTGAAAAGCTGCAGTTGAAGATAAACCCAATCATTTACCTCAAATTTCCTTTCTGTCCAATGCTTATTCGCCATTTTTTTTCATTTTTCTTTGAGCTTGATGCAAGTTCTCCTTAAGAAGGCGAATCATTGCGTCTATGTCTCTTAAAGCTTGGTCTACAAATGCTACGAAAGTCTCACCGGGAATGTAAGTAGTATAAGTAGGAGGCTTCCTGCCGTAGACAACCTCAAATGGGGTCATCTTAGAAGAGAAATGAAATGAAGTGTTGTACAACCACTCAGTAAGCGGCAACCATTTGCTCTACTCCTTTAGCTTGTCTTCAGTCATGCACCTCAAGTATTGCTCCAAACACTTATTAACTATTTCAGTCTGACTATCTATCTTCAGATGATAAGATATGCTCATAAGTAATCGAGTACCCTGTAGAGTCAAAAGATGTTTCCAAAATTGACTGTGAAAATTCGATCTTGATCGCTTATTATGGTCTTTGGTAGGCCATGAAGCTTATAAATGTTATCTAAGAACACTTGAGCTACATTCTTTACTGTGCTAATGCTAAAGAGTGAGCATATTTGCTTAGTCTATCAACCACCACCAGGATAACCTCATTACCAAGAGATTTCAGAAGGCTTTCTATAAAATCCATGGAAATGTCAGACCAAGTCAATTCTGGCATTGACAACGACTATAAAAGTCCCAAAGAAGCTATAGTTTCAGTCTTATTTCTCCAGCATGTGTCACAGTCAACTACAAATTGACACATTTTTCTTCTCATCTTCTTCCAATAAAAAGCTCTTCGTACTATTTCTAATGTTTTCTTCACCCCCGAATGTCCACCTTCTACTTTACCATAAGCTTTTTGCAATATCTCCACCTTCTACTTTACCATAAGCTTTTTGCAATATCATCTTCTTTATTTCAGATTGATCTTTTAGCCATAACTTCCCTTTATATCTCAGCTGGTTGTCTATCCAAGTAAATTTAGAGTATAAATTCTGATCTAGTTGAATCTCATGGATGAGTTTTTGTATATTCTCATCTTTCTTCCATTCATCTTGTAGCATGCCCAACCAATTTGCTATTGGAAATGACAAGGCTATAATAGTTAGTTCTTTCCTTCCCTCATGCACCATTGATAAGGCATCTGCACCTGTATTCTCTTTGCCATTACAGTAGACGATCTCATAGTCATAACCAGCTAATTTGGTGAGCCATTTATGTTGCATCGAAGTTGAATCTCGTTGATCTAAAAGGAATTTTAGGCTGAGATGATAAATGATTATCTGAAAGTGCTTCCCTACCACATATGGCCTCCATTTTTGTACTGCCATGACAGCAGTTAATATCTCTTTTTTGTATGTCAAAAGACCCAAATTCTTCGATGCTAAAACCTTGCTCAAGCAAGCTATGGGTCTGCCCTCTTGCAGCAATACTGCTCTTATCCCATTTTCAGACGCATCAAACTCAATCACAAAATCTTTCTAGAAGTCTGACATTGCCAATACTGGTGCCGCACACATGATGCATTTGAGCTGGTTAAAGGCGTCTTCTACAGCTTGAGTCCATTGAAAATTATCTTTCTTCAACAAGATAGTGAGTGTTTGAGCAGGTAATAATCTGTGAGCCTAAAAAACCCCCTTAAAGACTTGATGGAATTATGTTTAGGCCATTGCAACATGCTTTGAATTTTTACTGGATCAATGGCAACTCCTTCCTCTGAAATTACATGCCCCAAATACTCAATCTTCTTTTTACCAAAACCGCATTTTGATTTTTTAACAAATAATTGGTTCTGAGTCAATATTCCAAACACCAATTCCAAGTGCTCTAAGTGTTCCTTCTAATCACTACTGTAAATTAAGATATCATAAAAAAAAATACTAGGACAAATTTCCTCTGAAAGGGTTTAAAAATCTCATTCATTAAGCTCTGAAAAGTCGATAGAGCATTAGTTAGTGCAAAAGGCATGATTAAAAATTCATAGTGCCCCTCATGGGTCATAAAAGCAATTTTATGAATATCAGAAGAGTGCACTCTAATTTAATTGTAGCTGGACCGAAGATCAAGCTTAGAAAAATATGTAGCTCTATATAATGCATCCAACAACTCATTATTGACAGGAATAGGAAACATATCTTTTATGGTAATTTTGTTGAGGGCTCTATAGTCCATGCACATTCTCAATGTTTTATTTTTCTTCTTGACCAATAACACAGGTGAAGAGAAAGGACTCACACTATGCCAAATTGTGCCATTTTCGAGCATTTCCTGTACTAGTTTTTCAATCTCACTTTTCTGCACATAAGGATACTTATATAGACGTATATTGGGTGGTGTAGATCTAGGTTCAAGGGGGGCTTTTATGGTCATGTTCCCTTTGAGGAGGTAACCCCTTCGGCTCATCAAAAACCTTCCTATAATGATGCAATACTTGCTCTAGATCCTTTGGTTATTTGTTTACTTTTTTGCTTCCTCATCTTCTACTTAGATAGAAAAAATGTGAGCTGCTGATGCTTGAGACAATGTTGAAGTTCCCTCCGGATGTGCTTTGGTGAAACCATTTTAGTAGGGCCCAGTGTATCACCTTTCAGTGTAAAATTTTGATCGCCAACAGAAAATTCCATCATCAATTCCTTGAAGTCCCATAATACAGGTCCCAATTGAAAAAACCATTGTATTCCAAGAACCATATCACATCTTCTTAATGGTAGAACCTTAAATTAGCTCGGAATTCCTCTCCTTGCATATTCCACTTCAATTGCCGGTAAATAGCATCACTAATTATTTTAGTTCCATCTGCCACTCCTATAGTCATTGGACTAACACATTGAATTTTGCAGCCTGTTCTTTTGCAACCGTAGGGTCAATGAGTATGGTGATAGCTTTCTTTTTTATGCTGCCATAAATTCTTATAGTTTGGTGAGTGCTAGACCCAGATACGACAAGAAAGGAAGCTTGAGATTCTTCTTTTCCTTCCACTTTGTCAACCTCATTTGGCTCTTCACCCTCGCTTTCTTCGCTTTATAATAGATAAATATGTTTCTGTTTGCATACATGACCATGCTCATACTTCTCATCACAATAATAACAAAGCCTTTTTTTTCTCTCCTCTCTCGCATCTCTGCTGCAGAAATCCGTTTCACAAGTGGTAATCGGCTATTGTCTGACTTTTTTGGTACAAAAGAATTCATTGTACTCACCCCACCTTTGTTAACCCCTTTGGCCTCCTTAAGAATTGCTTACATAGCTCCTTCTTGTAGCAAGGCTAAACCCATGGCTTAGGTCAGAGTGTTTGGTTGAAACATGGTGACTTGGTTCTTAATGGCATCATTCAAGCGACTAATGAAACATTGAATAAAGAAATCCTCTGGCAGCCCCTTCGTTCTAGCCATCAATGCCTCAAATTGTTCTTGATAGGCTTTCACTACAGTAGTTTGCTTCAACTTAGTTAATTACACAACTGGACTATCATAAGCATTAGGACCAAAACGAGCAACTACATCCGTAGAAAAACTCTCCCAGTTGATATTCTCATGGCCAGCTTCATACCCCTGAAACCATTCAGGGGCATGTCCCCCCAAATCGATCGACGCCATCCCTATTTCTCTTCTTTAACAATTTCATTGATGTTGAAAAAACGGTTAAATTTGTAAATCCACCCACTAGGATTTTCACCCTCGAATTTGGGAAAATTTAGTTTGGAAAATTGAGTTTGAACAGAATTCTTACCAGTATGATTATTATTCAAACCCCTATTGGTTGAAGTACTTCCCCCGTTGTTGGAATCCCATGTCTTCGTTGTTGTGGATTGATGAAGTTTCAAGCTTATAGCAGTCATCATTTTAGACAAATCCGATAAAAGAAGGCCGTATTTTTTTGAGGTCTTCCGCAACTGCTTTATAGACTCATCACATGCTTTTGCTCTTGTGCTTTCGTTCTGTCAGCCATACTGGTGCCAAAATCGAGCTCTAATACCAAATCTTAAGATTAAAGAGGTAGAGCCAAAAAAACAAAACTCTTTGAAGTTTTATTATGTTTTTTCTGATAAAAAAAATTAACCCCCAATCGAGTTCTTCTTATATAGAGAAAACAAGAAAATAAGCTAATAAAGGAAACAATTAAATAAGCAAACAACTAGCTAGAATCAAGGCAAATCAATCTTAACGGAAAATGTCGTAACATTTCGTCTCGGCTCTCTCACACAAGCCACGACCACTCCTTTGCCATTAGCCTACCATCGTCACTCGCCAGCACAGCAAATCGCCTACAGCCACGCTATCGCAGCTCGTTATTCACTCGTTTCGCATGGTAAGTCAATTATAAATTTTGCTTGGCTGCATTTTCTTGCATTGTTGTGTACTGTGTTGTTTGACCCATGTCCACACACACTTTCCAAAAGCACTAAAACTTGAGATCATAATCATAGGTGGTTGTGGTAGTGATGTTGGCTTTATGGTCCATGGTGATCATGAATCGACTGGTCATCCCTTGTTTTGGAACCTTCTCTTTGTATTGATTTGTCCGATGCCCACATGCAAATAAAAAGCTTGTAATATGTAAATGCCAATCTCTTGATTATCATCTTTTTGCTTTTTGGCTTCTTGTTTGAATATTCTCAGCCGCTACTTGCAAATTAACATCAATTGTATGTTCTAGAACAAAAAAAAATTTACTCTGATATTTTTTTTCTATTTGTTGATGGAGAAATTAATTGGTTTTTTTTTTTGCAGAATGGACTGATTTGCTTCATCATTTTCTGTTTGTTGATGGAGAAATAAAGATGGTTTTACTTTAATTCAATAATTTGATGGTCGTTTTTATTTATTTGGATTAACCTCATGACTTGGAAATTGGAATTGGAATTAGGAAGTTACTTTCTTTATTGTAGTAGAGTATTTTCAATTTGGAGTTTTGATGAACTGAAAATTTCATCATTTGCTATTTTGTTATTTGATTTGCTTATTTGGCTATTTAATTTGATTATTTTTTGCTAATATTAGTTTGACCAGATTTATTAACCAAAACCGAATTAATAACCCAAACTACTTTGCAACCCGAAACTGAACCAAATTACGAATCCGACCCGAACCGAACCAAATTCCAAACTGAACCACACCGAACCGAAATAATTTTCTAACCCGAACGGGTTGTAAATCAAACTGAAAATCAAAAAAACCGAATTGTAAACCGAAAGTCCCACCCCTAGACTTAGCGCTTGCCAAACACCCAAAAAAGAAAAAATAATTTTTTTTTCAAAATCGAAATTCCTCTTCGAATCTCTCCTAGGCCCTAGAGTAACATAGTAAATTATATTTACACATTTTTTTTATTTTAAACCACCAAAAAGTTGGGGGTTAGGCTGTACTCATATTTGTCATATAAATCCGATAAAGATAAAATACACATAGAGAGACATAGACTAAAACCTTTAAACTAAAAAACAATACAAAAAAAGATTTAAAGCAAAGCCTTAACAAATGTAAACATAATAAAGGGCTAATGCATTTGGCCATATTATTTTTTATGATACTTACGGCCGGTAATTGGTTTGGTGCCCTTCCTTGATTGTAGGCCATCAACACTAAAATCTAGACTAGGGCCTTCCACTATCCTCAAGAGCCGATAACAAATATCCATCATCCATTGGACCATCAAAACTTAAATCCTCATCATTATGAGAATTGTAGTTCACAATATGACATAAATCTATGTGGGGATCATCATTAATCTCCTCACTAGGTTGAACAAGTATTAACATAGAGTGGGAATTGAAGCCGACAACCCCAGTGTGAATATCATCTATCATATTTTGGACGAATGTAGTGCATGCGGATGCCTTTTATGCCAGAACATTTGAGACAAAAGGAGGAGGGATAACGTCATCAACACACTCATATGTATCACCAGTCAGAGCAACAGAATCCTTTAAGCCACAATTATCTTGAACTCGAGGCTCAAAAACTGATTTCTGAACACCCAAAGCCTAAGCAAAAGGGGCAATACTAGTAACAAGTGGGGAAGTCGAGCCAGAAATCTGACCATGATCAACAGGAGCCTGGTTGCAACCTCTTGTGGCCTGAGTTTCTCCACTATGCCATTGGGGTTTCCGAAGCTCAGGGTTAGCAAGGAAGCACTCTTCAGCGGAATGGACAAGGTGCTTGTATGAGGCACAATAGGCATGGATCCGCTCGAAAATGACCTTATGTTAGAAACTAAAATCAACCACCCCAATCCAGATTTGAGGAATTAGAGGTCGGTAGATGCCGTACTTAATTAGGACTTGTGCCGATAGTGGCCTGATGACAGCAACGGTAGCATGATCTACCCTTAAAAGCTTACCAATAGCACTGGCAATAAAGATTAGAGCTAGTTTGCAATGGATATATTGTATCGGTAAAAAATGTAAGGATACCCAAACTGAAACAATAAGAGATTCCTTAGATGAGTGAGAGTTTGTAGGGTGCAGCCATGGACTGCTCTTCTAACTTAGAAAAATGCATTGTTGGCTCTCTGTGGTGGATAGTAATTGGCTTGATGGGGATGTTCGAGTGGGTAATCCCAGCACAGTATCCAAAAAGGATTTCAAATATTTGCTTTGAAGCATTGTTATTCTAAACTGTTATCGATTTTATGATATTGGCAAATGGTGGCTTCGGAAAATGTTGAGAGTTGGGAGGCATTTTGGGATGTTTGGTCATTGTGAGTAGTATTTAAAATCTGAGTGGGGGGCATTTTTTGAAGGGTGATGAAAGCCGAATGAGCTTGAAAAGCCAAATGGGCTTGAGGTGAGCGTGTATAGTTTGAGCTATAGTCACAAGGTTTTGTGGTATGAGGTGCGGTTTATGAAAATGTCCCATGCGTGAATGTTGTGGGGATCACAGCATGTGCTAGAAAGTTGGATCCATGTGTGGGAAAAAGGGAAATAGGTGGCAGCCCATCATGGGATGCCAAAAGTGGCTCATTTGTTGCCAAACCTTTTTGTTGGCTGTGGCATGCGTGGGGAGCACACTCAATTGGACTTGGTTGCCTTTCATCATGCATTGCATGATTGGTAGCAGTTTGGAATGACTTTACATGGTCAACAATGTCAGGTTGGTCGGTGATGGTAGACTGATTGGCAGCAGTTTGTGACTGACAGTGGCTGCTTAATGTTGCTGCATGGGCTGGATGATCGAATTGTGTCAAGCGGGGTGAGCTTGGATGGTTGGAAACAGTGACAGTGGCTCAGTTGGTGAATTGTGGCGATCGTTGCATTGACACTGGTGACTTATGCAGCAGCAATAATATATGCAATAATAGTGATTGGCTGTTTGTGGTTGGCAAAGGCTGTTTTTGATGATTAGATTCATTTAATGTATGAGAAATAGGATTTGGTGGTTTGTTCAAAGATGATGGTGTCGACAATGGTGGGTATTCATCTTGGTTAGCTAAATTGGTGTTGGGTGTCTGATTTTTCTTGTTTCGTCTTCTTTGTTGAGAATGATTGGATGCTTTAATGACCATTGGAAGGGGTGGTGCACAACCACGGTTATAGCTACAGGCTAAAATGCAGCGGACGTAATCTTTTTATAATTTTGAATGTGGTTGTCAGTTTTGTGATGGTTGGCTAGTGCAGGACGGTGGATCGGTGGCATGGGGTGGCTCTGCATGCTCCAATGATGGGCGGCTACCACCACCGGTGGTCAATTGACCATTGGCAGCCAGTGGAAGCCTAACTAAGCCTTGCCACTTTTTTCCTTTAAGGCTATTAAACACCCTCACTAGTATTTACACATTGTTTTATTTCTCAACACAACAAGAATTTTGCAGATGCATTGATCGATTATGAAATTAGGTCAGTTTCACTAAATTAGGTCTCTCATTCATTTCGATTTGATTTCAATTTCATTAAATTAGTCAAAAATCGAAAAAAAATTAATTGTTGGATTAGTTATTAATTTGGCGGGGGTGATAACTCTGTAGATGAAGCATTTTTATATTATGAACTGATTAAATTAGCTATGTTAAGTCTATTATTTATAAAGTTTGCATCTTATGGCAAGTCTAGTTATTTGAAATTTTATTTATTAAATATCTTGTAATAAAGTTTTAATTAATTAAATCCCTAATTTAACGAAACTCCAATTTAGGAGGAATATTTGTTTTCTATTTTAATTAGATATCTAATTTAACAAGTCAATTGGTAATGAGATTTTATAATTGTCATTGAGGATTTATTTAGAGTAAAAAATTGGTTCAAAAAGGAAGTTTATTAAATGTTTTAGATATTTCTTAGGAAGCAAGGTAAGAATACCAAAATTATTCCTATTCAGATTCATAGGAATTATAAGATGAAAATAACACTTATTTGGAAAGAATTTAGGTCTTTTAAGATTTTTTTTTTTTTGGTGAAATCTTAGTGCGTATATAAAGAGAGGTATTTCACAATTAAAATAGCACAACTCAGAGCATAAGGCAAAGAAGCAAACTTTAGCCTTCTCCTTAGAGAACTCGAATTTGGCACATCATGTTGTGTTCATTTGTTTTCTTGTCTTTTTCATTCAAGTCTTCTAGTGAGACTATTTCATTTTATTTATGTGGAGAGTCTATGTAGATCTTAGATCACTAGATATTAAAGAATTGAAGAATTATTATTGATCATTTTAGGAAATATCTTGAAAATTGAGGATTAAGAGGGGCAGGAACTATTTAAGAGGAGCAGATTTAGTATGAGGTTCAGTAAACTATATGGTGATAAACGGTAAAAGAGAGTTTTAAGTTTGGTAAATCCATAAATTATAACATCTCAACTTAGTGAATTACTTTTCATCTAATAGTGACCACATTATGGGGAGTTGAAGGAAGTTGATTTCCCATGTCAGTTTTTATGAAATATAAAACTCCTTGAATAATAAGAACGAGTAATGAAGAGCAGAGAAGAAAAGAACAGAGTGAGAAGAAAAAGAACTTTGAACAATTCATTAGAAAGATGGCATTTATACTGTGATTAGAGGAGGATTCCTGCTTCTAATCTCATTCCAACCATTGACATGATTCTACACGCAATTACTCTGTTACTTAATTTGAGAAGAAAGGTATTTCTAGAATCCTTAATTATTTTTCTTTCATTGGTATTAGAGCAAGTTTTTGTATTGGATTTGTATGAATGGTTGAATTTATTTCATGGAAAATGCATGAATTTTATGTGTTAATTATTTTTCATGAAATATATAATCTGGTGGTTGTTCAATTTATGTTCTGGAATGCTAGAATCATTGTAAAATTCTGGAATTAAATGACATAAATGCGACCTAGGGTTTAATTTGTATGAACCCTAATTAAAACATTAAATCCAAAATGTTATATGATCATACCTTTTGATTTATGCAATATGACATTGTGTTTTATATATTATTGGAAAGATCTTTTTGAGACCTTTCCAACGATATGTGATTTGTTAAAAACAGATTTCAAATGAGGCCAAAATACGAAGTTGGTCGCATTAGGGTTACAAAATTTCACAAACCCTAATTTTGGAGAAGATAATGAACAGTATCATATTTGGTTTTTCGTTGATTCCGACTTATTCTTACCTCCGATTGAAAATCTAAAGCCACCATTGGAATCATGACTAAAAATCGAGTCGAAAGATGCTAGACCCAATGTCATCGAGGCCGAAAGAGGTAGTGCGTGGGTCATACTCTCTGATTATGTGCATGGGGGAGTGGATGATTGTGCGATACTGTAGTGATACTACCCCTCTACTTCGGTTTCAAAATCTAGTAAACCCAAGAAGGCGTTATGTGTATGCTTGGGGAACAAGAAGGCGTTCACGGCGTATCTTATCCTTTTGGGTACGTGGTGCACGTTGGAGAGTGGTCCAAGGTATCTTAGCAGTGGTTGTCTAGTAAGGCGGCTGAGAACTACTGTCTTTGGAATATAGTCCTTCACTTTTGGAAGAGATGACAGGCGGCTGCCGCCACTTTTTTAGTAAGATATTTTATTAATTAATTATGACAATATCAAATATTATCCTTCAAGCGATTGAGACATCTCTCATGGCTAACTTTTCAGATGACTTTCCTCGTTCGCTTCGAATTTGATTTGTCGAGTATCCCAGGTATCGAGTTATGCGGAGTAGGTCGGGTACCGAGTTAGGTGGGGTACCCTTGATATCGAGTTATTTAGGGTACCATGGGTACTAAGTTATTTGGGGTACCCTAGGTACCGAGTTATTTAGGGTAGGTGGGGTACCCTAGGTATTGAATTATTTGGGGTACCCCAGGTACCAAGTTATATAGGGTACCTCATATAACGAGTTAGGCGGGGTACCCCAAGGACCGAATTATGTTGGGTACCTCAAATACGTACAGTAATTACTTATACTTATTCTGGTTCATCGACAAGTGGCGTTCTGCTACAATTTTTCCTCTTTCTCCCTAAACAGTATGAAATAATTAATTCGTGATTGAAGTTATTCTAACTCTTTTCTATCAACTTTTCTAAGAAGTACACAAATGTAAAATAATTACATTGCAAAAATCCATTGGCCATGTTGGCTTCTAAAAGTGAAACTATTTTGCTTTTTATTGCCTTGGGAGTCTAAATCACTTTTTTTTTATTTCCATAAATAATTCATGTATAATAAGAAATTTAGAAAATAAGCCGGTAGAAATCTGAATATGCTACCTTAGGATACTGTATATTGAGACTCATATCGATTCAAGCTTATAATAAATTGATAATGATGTTAATGTGTTTATTTTGACATCGTATTATGGAGGGTTGAAACTTATATACAAATTAAGAGGGAATGACATGAAAATTAAAACTAAAATTCAAAACAAATAATTAACGCAATAAAGCAAAATAAAGAAATCTCTATATACATATAACTTGCAGGCAGAAAAAAGAAAGGACAAAATCTTCATCATCCTAAAATAAGTTTCAAGTCTCTCTATAGTATGGTGAGAAAAGGAATACGTTAAAATCATTATCCTAAGGCAGAATTGATGTCCAAATGTTAGTTCTGTTCTTTAATAAATATACATTATAGGTGCAAAATATTTTAAATGATAAAATCTTACACTGTAACGAGAGAAAAATGTTTTAAGAGATATAAAAAAAATAAAATAATCATTTAGATTCATATATTCAGTTCTATTTAAAATTATAGGATTTTTTGGTAGTTTGCCGTCTGAGAAAGAACAGAGAGTTTTGTCTGAACAACATTCCAAACCGAGCTTCTCAACATAAAAGAGTGCATAACGGCAAGTATGCGGTGTCAGAAGGAGGTATTGATCAGACAGGAAGGTCTGAATCGGACAAGGTCGTTGAATCCAATTCAAAAAAGTGTAGTAGCAGTCATGATTCTTACTCAATAGAGCAAACTGATTCAGCATCTGAAGCCGAGCATAAATTGTTTGATGATGTTAATCCAACATAATCTTCTGGCCATCAGAAGGTTGGTTTACACGAATTCGTAGTACTATGCAATTGTTTGACACAAGACAAGTAAGATGACCCTCTTTGTTATCGATCAATGTTCGTGTTCTGTATATTACTAGTTATGATATCCATCATTGACCAGATAAAATGGCTTTGCATGCTACATGCTCTTATAAGATTTTCTAGTTGCTTAGGATTCAAATTTAAATAATCGAGGGAAAAAGGCATCCTCAAATTGAAGTTACAACTCAACTTGAGCATAAAGGTCAGATGTCGGACTTCAACATGATTTTAAATTTTCCTTATTCATGATTCTATATAATTTGCCTAATTTCCAGGGTTGTCCAGGTGAAGAAGACGTTTATGCTGATATACTGAATGATGATACAATCAATCTCGATGAAACTCTACTATTTACCACGATGCCACTCCCATCTGTGTTTGCTAGTCAGCTGGAAACAGTTAGGAACTCTTAACAACGAGTGGAAACTTTTTCGTTTCAAGCAGGTCCTTTCCAAGGGACAGCCAATCGTCGAATTGAGGAAACAAAAACCAGCGCTTTATCATTTCAATGAGCCCTCTTTAGAGAAATCAAAATGTCAAGAGTCAAAGCATTCAATGTTTGCATACTATGGCTTTGTTTGGTACAGCTTTTTAAGTAAAGTTTATTTAAATAGAACTTTTATTAATGTTGGGAAATTGATGGGTGAAGCATATATGCAATTAAAGTGAAATTGAGAAATAATGAGATGCAAAATCACACAGGGACACTAGAAATTACATGATTCGACTTTTAACCTACGTCTACGAGCAAAGATATAATGAAAATATTTTAATAGTGATGTAAAGTATACAAATATTGAAATATTTTGTCTAACAGCCCAATATCCCAATACACCAAATTCTCTCACTCACTATTTACTCAAGAGTTTGCTAAAACTCTTTAAAATACTCTCACCAACTCTTTCTCTTTACAAAATAGAGAAGAGAAACTTAATAAAATGGAATAAATAAAATGAGGAGGGAGGCTCTCTATTTATAGCCAAAATTGGCTATTAAATTTTTTTTTTCTTTGGGCAGCACCCTTTCTTCTTCCATCTTCTTCTTTCTTCTTTTCTTATTCAAGTATTACGATACCACAAAAAATGGCGGGTCGCATGAGACTTTGTTGATGGTTTGGCACTGCCCATCTAGAAGGGTGGTGCCAACCATAACTTTGACAATTAATGGAGCTTCTACCCAAACAACTCTAAAAAAACTTTAGTTGTTTGGTTGTTAATAAGAGTTTTTATTAGAAATTAATGAAATTTCTTTAATAAGCAAACTTTTTAAAGTTATATTATGAAAAAAATAAAATAAGATTGTTAAATAAGTATAAGATATTTTAGATATTTTTAAAATTAAAAAATAATTTTTTGCACTTCTACACCCAAAAGTGCAAAATATTTTATGTGCAATCAGATGATAAGGAAACGAATCATCATCAATACATGCAAATCAGCCAAGATCATAGACAATAGGAAGTCTTATCATATTTCCGTACTCATCTCTGTATATTAAAAAGTATTCTACAAGTAGTTAATCATCAATCAAAAAGAGGCCTTTCAGTCATCAATTTCGTCATCGTATCAGAGCACCAAACAAAACCAATATCCATGGCCATCAAAGAACCCCCTCTTAGCATCCAAACCTTCCACCAATGCACTTCATTCGTCTCCATCAAACTCAACAAATCCAACTACCTACTCTGGAGATCCCAAGTGCTTCCACTTATAAGAAGCATGGGAATCATTCACCATTTAGAAAAAGAAAAGAAACTTGAAACTGAACCAGAAGAATCAAGCTCAGAAGTTGATATGTGGATTGACAATGATGGCTTGCTAACCTCATGGCTGTTAGGCCTCATGACAGAAGAAGTTCTTAAGATGATTGTAGGAGTAGAAGCGGCTTCTCAGGTGTGGAGTTCGCTTAAGGAACAACTACTTCCTATGACAAAAGAAAAGGAAGTTAATCTAACTGATAGACTATTATCCTTGAAAAAAGGATCTAGTTCATTGAAGAATATCTGCAGAGATTCAAGGCACTTTGTGATAGACTTGCCACTATCAAAAAGCCTATTGATGACATAGACAAGGTCTTTTAAATGGCAAGAGGTCTGGGTGCTGAATATCAAGACTTTCGAATTGCAATGCTTGCAAAACCGCCTTATCCTTCCTTCAACCAATTCGTTGCAGCCTTACAAGGCCATGAGCAAATGTGCATGATGAAGCTGATGAACGAAAACAGTATGTAAATCACGAACATGCGTTCTTTGGCCAACAAGGAAAGGTAGAGGGAATAGAGGTAGATTTATCCTTAGAGGACGTGGAGGTTTTCAGCATATTGGTCATGATTTATCCTTAGAGGACGTGGAGGTTTTCAGCATATTGGTCACCTTGATAACTATGAAAATGGAACTAAAATTAGCAACAAGTGAATCGAAACAACAACAATCAATGGAAAGGCAATCAAGAAAAACAACTAGTTCAGTAAAAGAAACCACAATAACCAAATGGTGAAGAAAAAATGATACGTCAATTGTGTTTTAAGGCAAATCGCACAGCTTTAGAGTGCTGGCACTCACTATTCCAACCAAGCTGAACAAATTCCACGAGCTCTTGCTACTGTCAACCTGAACAGAGAACATCATGATACTATCTTTAATGCTGATTCGGGTGCTACATCGCACATGACTAATGATCCAGGTAATATATCACATATTGTTCCTTAAAAGGTAATGATTTAATATATGTTGGTAATAAGGAAAATCTAAAAGTCACGCATGTTGGATATGCTAAGATTAAAACTGGTAAAGGGGAACTGAAACTAAAAAATGTCTTAGTTGTTCCCCAAATAAAGAAAAATCTATTATCAGTAGGGCAATTCACTTCAGATTATCCTTGTTCCATTGAATTCTCATCTAATGATATTGTGATAAAAGGATAGTCAAGGCAAGATCATAAACAAAGGACATAAGAAGGGGCCTTCATGTACTTGGAGAAGCAAGCAAAGAAGCATTGGTAGTGTTTAAATCAAATGAAGCTTCCTTTTTTATATGGCATTAGTGAATAGGACATCCACATATGAAGTTTTTGAAACACTTTCAAGCCAAGCAATTTATTGCCGTATCTAGTGGGGTGAAATCAAATTTTATTTGTATAAGTTGCCAAATGGGAAAGAATTGTAAGCTATCTTTTAACTCTTCAAATAAAATCTACAAGTTTTCTTTAGAGATTGTGCATTGCGACCTAGGGGACCAGCACCTGTGACATCCAATCGAGGTTTTAAATATTATGTTATTTTCATCGATGATAGCTCAAGATACACTTGATTTTACCCTTAATCTGAATTTTATGAGTATTTCCAGTGGTTTCAAAAATTTATAAAAAATCACTTTGAAAGAAAAATCAAAACTTTCCAAAGTGATGGTGGTGGTGAACTTAAATCACGTGATTTTAAAAATCATTTGAGTCAATGTGGAATCTTATATCAATTTTCTTATCCCCACACTCTAGAGCATAATGGAATTGCCGAAAGAAAGCACAAACATTTGGTTGAAATAGGATTAACTCTTTTATTCCAAGCAAATTTTCCACTAAAATTATAGGTTGAGGCATTTATGATAGCAGCTCACTTAATTAATCGAATGTCGTTATCTTATATTAAGATGGAAACTCCATTCCACAACTTGTATAAAAGAGATCCTGATTACAGCAGCTTAAGGGTATTTGGGTGCAGATGCTTTCCTTATCTAAGGAAATACAACAAAAATAAATTTGAAAGAAAGACACATCCCTGCATCTTCATTGGGTATAGTCGATATCACAAATGATATAGACGTCTGGATCCTAAGACCAATCAAGTATACATATCCCATCATGTACTATTTGATGAGTCTAGCCTTCCATATGTTGTTGATTTTGAATAGGAATCTAAAATTAAAGGCACTCCAGAATTAGTTATTTTCCCTGAGTCTGAGGCGTGGACAATGATTTTGAATAGGAAAGTAAAATTGAAGGCACTCCAGAATTAACTATTTTCCGAGTCTGAGGCGTGGACCGCTAAGCTAGCAATAATTGGAGATTTCATTGACAATTTACCAAATTCAACTGGATGTTGTAATCGTGCCAATATTAATGAGACAAAAGAAGTAGAGAATTATTGCAACACCCCCTTACCAAAATCTATTCTTATTGAGCACGAATTCGTTGAGCCAGCAGAACCTGAAACTAGCAATGATACTCCCTCACGCGAATTAGAAGACATGCCTACTAATTCTAGAAGCACTGAAACTATCGAGAAAAACAGTAAGATTTTTCATGTTCATGATCCAAATGTCATTGGTGATAAACTATTCATTGATTTAGTCATTCCAAAGAAGCAAGAAATTATCTCATCGGCATCAGAAAATTACCATCAAATTGTTACCATCAATGAAGATTATTTTGGCAAGCTTATTTAGAGGCTAAGCATGGACTTTGCATTAAAAGATCTTGGTGAGCTTCGTTATTTTCTTGGCCTTGAAATTCAGCAATTTTTACGAGGTATTTTTATAAGCAAACCAAGTACGCAAAAGACCTTGTAGCTCATGCAAAGATGCTGGAATGCTCACACTTAGCTACCCAATGGCTATAACGCTACCGCCGACCAAGTTTGATAGCACCCCAAGGGATCCAACAGAATATCGACGCCTTTTTGAGGGATTACAATATCTGACTTTCTCTTGGCCAGACATTGTGCATGTTGCTAATAAGGTCTGCCAAAATTTTTAAGAACCTGGGGTGGGTAATCTTCGTTCTGTCAAGAGCATACTACGATATCTAAAGGGCACAATAGACTACAATATTCAGTATCTTCACAAAAGCACCCTCTGCCTTAAAGGATTTTGTGATGCCGATTGGGGAGGATGTACAATATCTTTTCTTTTCTTTTCTTTTTTTTTTTCTCTTTTGCCACTTCTTGTTATGAAGTTAGTTGTCACTATCAACAAATGGTAAGAATTTGATACAGAATGCAATAGATGTTAAATTTTATGTGCACCTGATAGTTTTTCATACCTCATCCATGGAATGGCCGATAAAATCTTGGGTGCTCTTACAAATATATTTTTTTTTTGGTTCACTTTTGGTTATGATGTTAGGTGTGGCTTACAAAGGATTTCTTTATAATGTTGTATGAGTTTTTACAATATTAATAATGAAATTATTGTGGATTCTTGATTTTAGTATTTTAATCTCTACTATTCATTTGATATAGTGGATAAAAAAATTAATTATTTAAATAATGACAGGTAACCTTTAGCTTGAAAGTAAATGTAGATTTTTTTTATTTTAAGAAAATTTATATTATGTCGGATAAAAATCCCACATTCAGTAATCATGGATCATTGGATTTAATATTAGAATTTTTACCCTTAATTTAATTTTAATGGATAACTAATTATATAAACAGTAATTTACAAGTTGTGATATTTCTTCGTACTTTAAATTATTTTTATATCCATTGATAAATACAAATAATTTTGGAATTAAAATTGTTATGTACTAATTCAATCACTTTATAGTTTTATTTTTTTTCTTTTACATTTAGTATTAGAAATATATATAATAGCATTAAAATAAATTTAACTAACAAGTAATATTATTTAAATAATACTTTATTTAAAGAAGTTTCATAAAGTCTTATAATAATTTGTATTGATATAAATTTAATTATAAAATATTAATATTTAAAATATGATGATAATAGAAGGTATTGTAATAAAATATTTTTATTTATGTTTTATTAATGATACTATATAAGTCATAACAAATGAGAAATATTTTGCTCGACAGTTATTATTGAAAAATATAGATGTCTATATAACACATAATGAGAAATATTTTGATTTAAATTTTTAACACAAAATTAAGCTATTAATTTCATGCAATTCAATGTTGAATGATATAATATTATAAAAAGTTACTTTAACTTTCAATATCGACCATTAGTCTATAAGAGAGTAATGGCATTTTGTGACAAAATTTTAAGTTAAAATATTCCAAACCATGTTTTTATAATGGAAATATATAAGCATATAATGACTTTTTTCTCATTTTGTCCATTAAATATTTTTGGACGTAATATTTTATTTATTGTCACCATTAATTATCATAATATATGTCTTAGTAATATAAAAGTTTCATAACTACAATCAAAAGATAACAATAAAATAATCTTTCATGTTACATAAACTAAAGCTAACTAGGAATATATGTTAGATTTAATTTTCATGAAATTAACAATTGATATTCGAAAATAAAATGAAAATAATCTTGTGAAACTTAAATTTTATAAGGCTTGGAAAATTTTGTACATGTAAATAAAAATATAAAAATTTACGAAGAATTTCTTTCTCATTCTTTCACATAATATTATTGGAGATAATATTTTATTTATTGCCATTATTAATTATCATAATAAAAGTAATGACTCTTAATAACATAAAGTTTTGTAATTACAATTAAGGAATATCAATAAAATAATCTATCATGATTCATAAACTAAACCTAATTAGGAATATATATTAGATTTAACTTTTATAAATTTAACAAAGTAATATTCAAAAATAAAATAAAAATATTTAGGCTTGTAAAACTTAAATTTCCTACCATCTAAGATTATTAATTGTAAGATAAACAATAAATTCATGGAATACATATGCTAAATGAGTATTAAAAGTAATATATGCTTCATGATCAATTATACGATGGTCCTTAATAGTATATAAAATCATGAGTATTTTAACATGCGATATTAAATTGTATTAAAAAATGTGTGATCAAGTATTTTTTAGGTTATTACAAGCAACCTCACCCCAAGAGTTTATTGATGTAATTATGATATTAACTTAAATATACTTAGACAAGGGCTTAAGAAAAAAGCCCCAGCATTTTTATTTATAAATAAAAAATAATTAAAATAAAAATTTAAAATTTAAAATATTAAATTAATATGATTTTTTATATTAATATTTATAATTTATTATATTGTGTTATTAATATTTTATGTATTAGATTATTATTTTATTATGTATAAGATAATTAATTTTAATTTAAATATTTTTATTTTATTAAAAAATTTATTTCGTAATTAATGAAAAATGCAGGCTTGTCTAGGTTCGGTCCAAGTCTGACCCTTCTAAATTTAGACAAACTTTTAAAAAGCCCTAAACTTTTAAAAATCCGAGCCAAACCCACAATTTACCAACCAAGCATAAACGTGTGGTAAGAAATACTAAGAATTTAATAAAAAGAAAGTGGTAATGCACGTTCTTGTGTCTTCTATGTAGAACGACGTGCGTGGAATAGATAGATACTTGACAACAAAGTGACACGTTCTTGTGTCTTCTATGTAGAACGACGTGGTGTGGACATAGACAAATGTACTTGCTGCGTAATAACATCCTTTTGGATCCGCAAGACAATATAACTTATCTTCATTCTTAGTTGCCGCACGTGCTATAAAAATGGGCAGTGCAGCAATTGTATCGGCTGCAGCAAGAAGGTTACTTTAATTTGCTCAAGACTCTTACCAATTCCAAATATAATTTGCCTGGCTATTTGTCAAATAAGCTCAAGCTTTAATTAAGTTAAAGTACCGAAACTTGACTCACAAATAAGCTTAAGCTTTTTAAGTTATAGTACCGACTCTCAATTGGCTACTTACAGCTGAAGGTTGTGCTCTTTGAGGATGGCTGTGACTCTCCAAAAATTAACAAGCTGACAATATAATTTCCCGATCTTGTTCTCACTACATTGCCGGCTTTGCCTTACGACATTCGTGATCGAACTAGTCCTTCGAAACATGCATACTCCTTCCTACAATTTCTTTTGTATTTTTTGTCCTTTTTAGTGGAATAAATTCTAACACTAAATGTAGCATCCTTCGCGTTTGATTCAAATTCTTGACCTAACTTGGGCTTCCTGTCAAGTCTTACTACTTCTGGTAAATAAGCATTATCATCATTTTCTGAACATGAATTCAAGACTTCTTACTCAGCCCCTTGGCTTGAACTAGTTGAGTATCATTGATGTCCATTAATTATGTCTGAGGAAAAATAAAATAAAATAGAACAATCAGTAAAGTTTATAAAAAAATTTAACAAAAACCCAATGCTTACATATAACAGCGCGTCATTCCTGGTAATATAAAAATATCACGTGATTCAATTAAAAAATGAATAACTAATTGAGTTAAAAAATTATCAATTACTGTAACAAGAAAAGAGCAATTATGAGAGACGTAGTAGATTATGAATTCATTGCAGAGATGCATTAAATTATAGATTGAAAATGGGGCTCCTTATTGAATAATATCATTTTAAATACTTATAATGAGCAAGTAGATTAAATTGTTAAAATGAGGTTGTGTGTGTGTGTGTGACTGTGTGTATACACATATATACATATATACAATTTGGTGAGTGGGTCGCTCTCGCATGTATCAGATCTCATGAAAAGAATAGAGTTTGAAATTCTAGCTATGCAACCCTAGAAGGAGATGAATTGGGTTGTTAAAAATTATACAAGTAAAAATCACAAAATAATTTAAATTACTGTTTTAAGAAATATGAATAACAATAAATTTAACAAAGTATAAGTTTAAAAGGAGTGAGGGAAAAGAAAATAAACACATAGATTTTTACGTTTTTTGGCAAATCACAAAATAATTTCAATTAATGTTTTAAGAAATATGAATAACAATAAATTAACAAAGTATAAGTTTAAAAGGAGTGAGGGAGAAGAAAACAAACACATAGATTTTTACGTTTTTCGGCAAACCAACCTTCATCCACACTTCCAAACAAACCATAATTGAAGATTTTACTATCCGAGCCTTCCAAGACTTTAAGTTCTTACAATTGACTTTCAAGATTTTGATAATGAATTTGAAGATTACAACAAATACTCTCTTTTAGAGTGAATATACAAATGATAGCTCAATGATACTTAATGTATGTAGATTAGTAAAATGAAAACTCACGGTAGGTTGTATAAACTGATTTTAGCTTGATAGAACTTGAAAAACTTATTAGATTGGAGTTCAATTTGAATTTTTATAGTTTGAACAATCAAACTAGTCGTTATTGATTTTTTAGTAAATTATTGGATCACTGCTAAAATGAGGCGGTTAGCTACTATATTGTTATGGCAAATTCCCATTACAAAATCTATTTTGAAATTTCGCCCAAGTAGTTAGTTGCTAGATTTAGCTGACTAGCCTCTAAGTTTCCGGACTTCGTACGATTAGTCGCTACAAATTAAGTAGTTAGTCCCTACTGTTCTAAAATTTGTGATTTTACCTCAAAACTTTTAGAAATTATACCGTGGCCCAAAATATTATAAATTTTTCAAATAAGTCTATCTCCAGAATTTAAAACATTTTATTTTAGTCCATTATTTTGAAAAAACAACCAATCTCATAAAATTACTTGTCTTATAATTATAAAGCCTTTAGTTTATAACAAATGATTATTATTAAGCAAAATATTGAGTTTTTAAAATGTTAAATCATGCATACATTAAATTGTACCAACTTTACAAGAATTATAGCAACGAATATCACTTTGAGCTAGTCCTCTTAATATTCGTCCTTCATCGTGCTGTTGTCCATTGCATGTCTTGAGCGTGATATTGCTTGAATGAATTTTGCCTTTCAAGAACTAGTGAAATCGTGACATATATATTTACTATTTTACCCTTAATACATAGTTTGTTACCATCAAAATTACTGTTCGTATAACTTTTTAGGCTAACAGAGTTTTGGATCTTACAACTTATTTTTTTGAGAGCTCTGACATGTGCTCATCACTCTCCTTATGAAGCGAGACCATGCTCAATAGATCACCTCTCTTTGAAAAAGTATTTGATTATTATATTTTATAATATTAACAAGACAAACATGATGGAATATTGGACGAAAGATAAAATAATGTGAAACGAATCTAGTAAGAGAAGGATTTATTGAAGGGGCAAAAGAAATATAAACAAGAGAAGGAAAGTAAGAAAAATTTGGGTCCCCAATATAAATTGTCAATTATCACATGTAAGTAAAAATATATTTTTAATAAAGGATCTTTTACTTTAGGAAAAAGGTGTAGAGAAAAAGAAAATCTATATCTCCAAGATTTAGGAAAATGATCACAAAGACCCCCAAGTTTTCAACAAGGGACACTAAGACTCTTTTTTGACTATGATGCTCTTTAACTCTATAAATTCCTAAAAAATTAGAGATGACAAAAAGTTTAGTCCTGGTTTGGCCCGACCTGTAAAGGGGTCGTCCAGGCTTGAGGGCTTTAGGCCCGAGTCATAGCAAATGAGCCTAGATATGGGCTCATGGGAAAAGCCTGAGCTTTATATTTTATAAATAAAAAATTTTATTTTATATATTATGGGCTTTATATTTTAAATTTTATACATATTTTTATATTTTCTGTATTTGATTATTAGTCTATTATATATTGTATAATCAATTAATCATCTTTAATTTAAGTATTTCTTTTTTATTTTAAACTCTATTAAAAATTCATTTTAAAAATTTTATCTAAACCCAAGCTCGACTCAGGATAGATAGGCTTTTGGTGGACTTCGGCCTACTGTCAATAACTTGGGTTTGAGCTTGAAAAAGCCCGACCCAAGATCTTAAATTATTATCCCTACAAATAATAACCTCAAAAATTTTTATAACAAATGAAAATATGGCATTAAAATAAATGTAATAATATATACATTTAAAAAAATCTAATATTTAAAAATATTTTATATTTTCAATCTATTAGACCTATTTTATCATATTAAAGTAATTTTTAATAATAGATAGAAACATAATATTAAAATAATAAATAAATTAAAATTAAAATTATTTTGAAGATTATGTGAAATTTAATTTTAATATTATTAATAGGGGGATTTTTATTGTAAAATTTATTTAACCCAAAGATTTATTTAAAATCTTTATAATATTACAAATATATTATTGAAAAATAAAGATAATAATTTAAATTTTGAATATTATTTTAAATGTAAAAAATAATTTAATATTATTATTCTACTTGATAGATTATATTATTTATATTAAATTTGTGTTAACTAAAAACTTTTAAAGTCAATTTTCTAATTACTATAGTCAAAGAGTATTATAGGCAAAAAGGGGTCTTGGTGTCCCTTTTTTAAAACTTAAGGATCTTTGTAACTATTTTTCCAAATCTTAAGAGTGTTGGTGTCCTTTTCCATTTACTTTATTTAAAATAAAGGATAAAATAAAATATAGAAAAATATATATTTTACTACGGTGTATTTTATTTTATAATATACTAAAATTTATATTTTTTTAATATTTTAACTTATCCCTTAATTTAAGATTCTCATATTATAAAATTACTTATATACCTATGTATAAAATAAATAATTTATTATTGAAGTTATTCTAATTTTTTATGTCAATTTTTCTAAACAGGGTACACATGGAAAATAATTACTTTTCAAAAATCCATTATTTTGCTTTTGTTGTCTTGGGAGTCTAAATCAGTCTTCTTCTTCTTCTTTTTTTAATTTGCATAAATAACTCATATTTAATAAGGAATTTGGAAAATAAGTCAGTAAAAGTCTGACTATTGTTACGGACCGCAATCATGACACCCAAGATATGCGCTCGTACGCTAGTGTCGTTGCTGGTTGTGCTGATTGTAGGAGACGTGCTTCAGGAAAGTGTGTGTGGCGATACAATGCCCTAGACTCTTTGGAGTTCAGGCAGGCCGACCCGGTTGAGTTTGGGGAGCTTGTCGCTAGTCAAGGACTTAACGCTGAAGAGGGGTCTAGGAATATCCTAACGCACACTGGTTGGGAACTGAAGCCGTTCTCCTGACGAGCCCAAGGCAGGGCGAAACCAGTCGACATTGTGCCACTTCCTCCAGGCTTACTCTCGTAGTATGGGATGCGGGAGTGCCGCACGGGGTCGAAACCTCTTGTCCCGTGACAGATGGTATCAGAGCCGCGATTGTCATCTCGCAAAGCCCTCGTCGCGAGCTCGCCAAGCGCTCCAATGCCGCACCACGCGGGTCCCCGCCCTTCCGGATGCAAGGGTCGACAAGCGGGACGAACAGGCGGGTTCTCACACCCCCAAGCGTTCGCACCAAGTGGATGGTGTCTGCACGCGGGTCCTCTCCACGGATCGAGGACGAGTAGGCAGGGAGTTCATGGGTTGATGACAAGCCGATCTCCATGTTTTCGCGTGGAAGTGCACACTTGCGAGGCGTACTCCTCATGCACGAGGACGTGCATGGTTATGGCGGTGGAAGAATGTTACGGACCGCAATCGTGACACCCAAGATATGCGCCCGTACGCTAGTGTCGTTGCTGGTTGTGCTGATTGTAGGAGACGTGCTTCAGGAAAGTGTGTGTGGCGATACAATGCCCTAGACTCTTTGGAGTTCAGGCAGGCCGACTCGGTTGAGTTTGGGGAGCTTGTCGCTAGTCAAGGACTTAACGCTGAAGAGGGGTCTAGGAATATCCTGACGCACACTGGTTGGGAACTGAAGTCGTTCTCCTGACGAGCCCAAGGCAGGGCGAAACCAGTCGACATTGTGCCACTTTCTCCAGGCTTACTCTCGTAGTATGGGATGCGGGAGTGCCGCACGGGGTCGAAACCTCTCGACCCGTGACACTATGCTACCTTAGGATACTGTACCGAGAAACACTCATATAACGCATCAAGCCTATGATAAATTGACAATGATGTTAATGTGTTTATTTTCACATCACATTATAGAGGTCTGAGACTTATGCACAAATCAAGAGGGAATAACAAGAAAAACTAAAACTAAAATTCAAAACAAATAACGCAATAAAGCAAAACAAAGAAATCTCTATAAACATATAACTTGCAGGGGGGAAAGAAAAAAAGAAGAAGAAGATAGAATCTTCATTATCTTAGAATAAGTTTCAAGTGTCTCCATAATATGATGTGAAAAGGAATATATTAAAATCATTATCGTAAGGTTGAATTGATGTCTGAATGTTAATTCTTTTCTTTAATAATTATACATAACAGGTGCTAAACATTTGAAACGATAAAATCTTACATTATAATTTGAGGAACAAAATGTTTTAAAAGATATAAAACAAGTAAAATAATCCAAGCAAAAATTTTGTGGTAAAAAATTTAATGCGTTCCATTAATGAAAACCCACGCCATCATTTACCTCTAGTTTTAACCAAGGAAATATTAATAATCTAAAGGTCTGCGTTTCAACAAATCATCATAATGTCGATAGACGACGAGTGGCGAGAATTCGAGAATTTAATAAAAAGGAAGCAACAAAGCATGTTCGTTTTTCTTGTACGTACAACGTTTTGCATTGAATAGACAGATTACGTGACAGAAAAAGTGACACGTGATCCATAAGGAGTGGTGTGATACAAGATAGATGCTGTACTAGTTCGGTGGGGACTGAAATCTTAACAAATTCAATTTTCAGAAAGTGAAGCTCAAACTTGCTGGGTAATAACATCCTTCTGGATCCGCAAGACTGTATAATTGATCTTCATTTTTGGTTGCCGTACGTGCTATAACAATGGGCAGTGCTTCAATTGTATCAGCTGCTGCGATAAGGTTAGTTTAATTTGCTCAAAACTCTTACCAATTCCAAATATTATTTGCCTGGCTTTGTGTCAAATAAGCTTAAGCTTTAATTAAGTTATAGTTCCGAGTCTCGATTCACAACAAGCTAGATTTGATTAGATGCTACAATTGTGCATGCTAATTTGATGTCGCCTAGGCTACAAGGCAAAGTGGCACTTATCACCGGAGGAGCAAGAAACATTGGTCAATGTACAGCAAGGCTCTTCTCAAAACATGGAGCTAAAGTACTCATTGCAGATACTGAAGATGACTTAGGCGAGTCTGTATGCAAGTACATAAGCTCTTCATCATCATCAGCCAACGGCTGCTCCTATGTCCATTGTGATGTAACCAAAGAGAAAGATATCGAAAACGCCATTAACACGGCAGTCTCTCAGTACGGAAAGCTAGACATTATGTTCAATAACGCCGGCACTGTGGATGAAGCCAAACCTAACATACTCGATAACGATCAGGCTGAATTTGAGCGCATACTTTCCGTTAACCTCGTTGGCGCATTTTTGGGGACGAAACATGCTGCGAGGGTGATGAAACCCGCCGGACGCGGCAGTATAATTTCAACTGCAAGCGTTTGCGGAGTCATTGGTGGCGCTGCATCGCACGCATACACAAGTTCGAAGCACGGCGTTGTGGGGCTGATGAAGAATGCTGCCGTGGAGCTTGGACGATTTGGCATTAGGGTGAATTGTGTGTCACCTTATGTGGTCTCAACTCCATTGGCTAAGGATTTTTTCAAGCTTGACGATGATGGTTTGAGTGCCATTTATTCAAATCTTAGTGGGGCTGTTCTTAAGCCTGAGGATGTAGCTGAAGCTGCACTTTATTTGGGGAGTGATGAGTCCAAGTGTGTGAGTGGGCATAATTTGGTCGTAGATGGAGGATTTACTATCGTCAATGAAGGGTTGTGCATGTTTGGGAAATCTGAATGAGTGTAATCGGAGGCTTGTATGTTTTGATCCTAATAATTCCTAATTGGGCTTTTTTTTTTTTTTTGCTTTTTATTATGAAACTTATTACAATTAGCACTTTTCAGCTTACACAAATGCCAAAATTTGAATTACTTAGAATTCAAATTCTACGAAATCACTTTCCATTATTGCAGCTCATGATATCCAGTGGGAATTACGCGAAATCTTTGCAAAAGGAGTACATGGTGCCATCACAAAACGGGCATTCTCATTTTATGGGTCCAAAATGGATTTGGATCCTCTCCTAACTTAATTTTTCCTGATTTTTTAAGAGATTGAGACACGTGCTAATTAAATAATTCTACAGACAAGATTAAATCTATTCTTAAATTTTCTTAATAAACACTAAAAGTTTTTGGCTAACTAAAAAATTAGCAAATGCACGCCGTTAACTCTTTTTTCTTTTTTATTAACCATTTTTTTTTCTTCTCTTTTCTTGAGAGATTGTCGCTGGTTTGCTTTTGTTCTAAAAAATTCTAGCAGCCGCAGGACACAAAACTTCAACATAATAAAAGAAAGAGATTGGGGAAGGGCAGCGATTGTTTTAATATTATTTATTCTATTGTTGCTGCTGCCATCCAGTCCAAAGCTAATCGTTGTGATATATATATGTATCTATTCATACATGCATGGTTTCTATTTTTGCTCAAATCTGCTATGCTCTACGACGATGTTTGATTATTTATTGATTTCTTTTACTTTGTGCTAGTACTTAATTTTAAAAATTAACTATAATGTAATATTTGTATTTCTTTATTTTCTCATATTACAAATAAATATATATACTTTTTTTTTAATTTGTGTTTTAGGATGGGTACAAGTGACAATGCTTCAGAATGCCTAGGTGATCTAGACTGGAAACCAAGACTTAGTATAGAGTTTGATTCTGAACAAGCAGCTTATTACTTTTATAATATGTATGGTTTAAAACTAGGATTTTCTATTAGAAGATAATCATGTGATAGAAGTAAGAGTACTTCTATTTGTTTGTAGTAAAGAGGATTTTCACTCTAAAGATAAATGAGATCATTTGACAATAAAGGTTAGACCACAGACCAGAACTGTAATAATAAATGAAAATAATAAATATGGCATTAAAATGAAAATATGGCATTAAAATAAATGTAATAATATATACATTTCAAAAAAATTAATATTTAAAAAATATTTTATATTTTCAATCTATTAGACCTATTTTATCATATTAAAGTAATTTTTAATAATAGATAGAAACATAATATTAAAATAATAAATAAATTAAAATTAAAATTATTTTGAAGATTATGTGAAATTTAATTTTAATATTATTAATAGGGGGATTTTTATTGTAAAATTTATTTAACCCAAAGATTTATTTAAAATCTTTATAATATTACAAATATATTATTGAAAAATAAAGATAATAATTTAAATTTTGAATATTATTTTAAATGTAAAAAATAATTTAATATTATTATTCTACTTGATAGATTATATTATTTATATTAAATTTGTGTTAACTAAAAACTTTTAAAGTCAATTTTCTAATTACTATAGTCAAAGAGTATTATAGGCAAAAAGGGGTCTTGGTGTCTCTTTTTTAAAACTTAAGGATCTTTGTAACCATTTTTCCAAATCTTAATGTAGTGTTTACTTTCTGGAGTGGGAGTGTGGAGTGTGGATTCCTCCCACTCCAGTGTTTACTTAGCTTAAAAGAGGGGGGAGTGGGAGTGGGAATCCGTGGGTCCCACTCAATTTTGGAGTGGGGAGTGGGATTCCCACTCCCATGGGGAGAGGTGGGAGTGGGAATCCACTCCCTCCTCTTCCCATTTTACCCCCATAAATAAATAAATAAATAAATAAATATTTAATTAATTAAATAAATAATAATTAATTAATTAAATAATATTTAATTAATTAAATAAATAATATTTAATTAAATAAATAAATAATATTTAATAAAATAAATAATATCATATTTATTAAAAATAATAATTATATCATATTTATTTTATTAAATTTAATAAAATAAAAATAAATAAATATTATACTTAAATTAATAATATTAAACATTCATTTTAATAAATATTAATTATTTAATTAATAATAATAATAAATATTTTATTCTAAAAAAAATAATTTTGTACTATATTATTAATAATAATATTTCATTTGTGTTGTTATTATTAATAATTTTTATTCACATAATTTAAATTAAAATTAATAAAAAATTATGATTTATATAATTAAGAATATTAGTAATTATTATTAATTTAGAAATATAATAAAATATTTATTTTATTTTCTAAATATTTTTTTATTAATTTTTTAATTATAAATTATAATTCTGTACATAAGGATAAAATTGTAATTTAAAATAATTTACTCCCAATTCAAGACAAAGTAAACAAATAATTAGGATTCTGATTGACAATCCATACTTTCATTTAGTCTAAGTAAACACCCTACTCACACTCCCACTCCACACTCCTAATCCAAGGATTCCCACTTCTCAGGATTCCCACTCCAATCCAAAAAGTAAAGGATAAAGGATAAAATTTATTCAAAATAAAGGATAAAATAAAAGATAGAAAAACATATATTTTAATACAGTGTATTTTATTTTATAATATACTAAAATTTATATTTTTTATATATTTTAACTTATCCCTTAATTTAAGATTCTCATATTATAAAATTACTTATATACCTATATATAAAATAAATAATTTATTATTGAAGCTATTCTAATTTTTTATGTCAATTTTTCTAAACAGGGTACACATGGAAAATAATTACTATTCAAAAATCCATCATTTTGCTTTTGTTGTCTTGGGAGTCTAAATCAGTCTTCTTCTTCTTTTTTTAATTTGCATAAATAATTCATAAATAATAAGGAATTTGGAAAATAAGTCAGTAAAAGTCTGACTATGCTACCTTAGGATATTGTACCGAGAAACACTCATAACGCATCAAGCTTATGATAAATTGATAATGATGTTAATGTGTTTATTTTCACATCACATTATAGAGGTCTGAGACTTATGCACAAATCAAGAGGGAATAACAAGAAAAATTAAAACTAAAATTCAAAACAAATAACGCAATAAAGCAAAACAAAGAAATCTCTATAAACATATAACTTGCGGGGGGAAAGAAAAAAAGAAGAAGAAGATAGAATCTTCATTATCTTAGAATAAGTTTCAAGTGTCTCCATAATATGATGTGAAAAGGAATATATTAAAATCATTATCGTAAGGTTGAATTGATGTCTGAATGTTAATTCTTTTCTTTAATAATTATACATAACAGGTGCTAAACATTTGAAACGATAAAATCTTGCATTATAATTTGAGGAACAAAATGTTTTAAAAGATATAAAACAAGTAAAATAATCCAAGCAAAAATTTTGTGGTAAAAAATTTAATACGTTCCATTAATGAAAACCCACGCCGTCATTTACCTCTAGTTTTAGGGAGTTGCTACCTTACATTGCATGTAAGGTACAGCCTCTCACAAACTTAATTGTGGGTCCCACTTGGACCCACCAACCTTGTGAGAGGTTGTACTTTACATGCAATGTAAGGTAGCAAAAGCCCTAGTTTTAACCAAGGAAATATTAATAATCTAAAGGTCTGCGTTTCAACAAATCATCATAATGTCGATAGACGACGAGTGGCGAGAATTCGAGAATTTAATAAAAAGGAAGCAACAAAGCATGTTCGTTTTTCTTGTACGTACAACGTTTTGCATTGAATGGACAGATTACTTGACAGAAAAAGTGACATGTGAACCATAAGGAGTGGTGTAGATACAAGATAGATGCTGTACTGTTTCGGTGGGGACTGAAATCTTAACAAATTCAATTTTAATTCTGAAAGTGAAGATAAAACTTGCTGGGTAATAACATCCTTCTCGATCCGCAAGACTTTATAAATGATCTTCAATTGTCTCAGCTGCAGCAAGAAGGTTAGTTTAATTTGCTCAAAACTCTTCCCAATTCCAAATATTATTTGCCTGGCTATTTGTCAAATAAGCTTAATGTCACGGACCGCAATCGTGACACCCAAGATATGCGCCCGTACGCTAGTGTCTATGATGGTTGTGCTGATTGTTGGACACGTGCTTCAGGAAAGTGTGTGTGGCGATACAATACCCTAAACTCTTTGAAGTTCAGGCAGGCCGACCCGGTTGAGTTTGGGGAGCTTGTCGCTAGTCGAGGACTTAACGCTGAAGAGGGGTTTAAGAAAATCCTGTCGCACACTGGTTGGGAACTAAGGCCGTTCTCCTGACGAGCCCAAGGCAGGGCGAAAACAGTCGACATTGTGCCACTTCCTCCAGGCTTACTCTCGTAGTATGGGATGCGGGAGTGCCGCACGGGCTCGAAATCTCTCGTCCTGTGACAAATGGTATCAGAGCCGCGCTTGTCATCTCTCGAAGCCCTCATCGCGAGCTCGCCAAGCGCTCCAATGCCGCACTACGCGGGTCCCCACCCTTCTGGATGCAAGGGTCGACAAGTGGGACGAATAGACGGGTTCTCACACCCCCAATCGTTCGCACCAAGTGGATGGTGTCTGCACGCGGGTCCTCTCCACGGATCGAGGACGAGTAGGCAGGGAGTTCATGGGTTGAGATTGGCAAGCCGATCTTCACGTTTTCGCGCGGAAGTGCACACTTGCGAGGCGTACTCCTCATGCACGAGGACGTGCATGGTTATGGCGGTGGGAGAATGTCACGGACCGCAATCGTGACACCCAAGATATGCGCCCGTACGCTAGTGTCGATGATGGTTGTGCTGATTGTTGGAGACGTGCTTCAGGAAAGTGTGTGTGATGATACAATGCCCTAGACTCTTTGGAGTTCAGGCAGGCCAACCCGGTTGAGTTTGGGGAGCTTGTCGCTAGTCGAGAACTTAACGCTGAAGAGGGGTCTAGGAAAATCCTAACGCACACTGGTTGGGAACTGAGGCCGTTCTCCTGACGAGCCCAAGGCAGGGCGAAACCAGTCGACATTGTGCCACTTCCTCCAGGCTTACTCTCGTAGTATGGGATGCTGGAGTGCCGCGCGGGCTCGAAACCTCTCGTCCCGTGACATTAAGCTTTAATTCAGTTATAGTTCCGAGGAAGCTAGAATGATTAGATGCTACATTTGTGGATGCTCATTTGATGTCGCCTAGGCCACAAGACAAAGTGGCACTAATCACCGGCCGTATGAAGTTAGGTATGACTTTCAACAATCATGTTAATGTCTATAAACGCGTGGCCAGAACCAGAATTTGATAAAAAAGGAAGCAATAATTCACGTTCCTGTGTCTTGTCTGTACAACGACGTGTGTTGAATTGATAGGCACTTGAAACAAAGTGATACGCGATCCATAAGGAGTGGTGCGGATGTTGACAAATGTTGTACTGCTTCGATGGATTAGATAAAACTTGCTTCAGTAATAAGATCCTTTTGTATCCGCAAGACATTATAATTGAGCTTCATTTTTGGTTGCCGTACGTGCTGTAATAATGGGCAGTGCTTCAATTGTATCAGCTGCAGCAAGAAGGTTAGTTTAATTTGCTCAAAACTCTCATCAATTCCAAATATTATTTGCCTGGCTTTTTGTCAAATAAACTTAAGCTTTAATTAAGTTATAGTTCTGACTTCCCAGTCTTAACTGTCAACTAGCTAGATTGATTAGATGTTACAATTGTGGTATGGTAATTCGATGTTGCATAGGCTTCCAGGCAAAGTGGCACTTGTCACCGGCGGAGCAAGCGGCTTTGGGGAATGCACTGCAAGGCTCTTCTCCAGACATGGAGCTAAAGTACTCATTGCAGATATTAAAGATGACTTAGGCGAGTCTGTATGCAAGGACATAGGCTCTTCATCATCATCAGCCAACGGCTGCTCCTATGTCCATTGTGATGTAACCAAAGAGAAAGAAATCGAAAACGCCGTTAACACGGCTGTCTCTCAGTACGGAAAGCTAGACATTATGTTCAATAACGCCGGCATTGTGGATGAAGCCAAACATAACATTCTGGATAATGATCAGGCTGAATTTGAGCGCGTACTTTCCGTTAACCTCGTGGGCGTATTTTTGGGGACGAAACATGCTGCGAGGGTGATGAAACCCGCCGGACGCGGCAGCATAATTTCAACTGCAAGCGTTTGCGGAGTCATTGGTGGCGTTGCATCGCATGCATACACAAGTTCGAAGCACGGCGTTGTGGGGCTGATGAAGAATGCTGCCGTGGAGCTTGGACGATTTGGCATTAGGGTGAATTGTGTGTCACCTTATGTGGTCGCAACTCCATTGGCAAAGGATTTTTACAAGCTTGACGATGATGGTTTGAGTGCCATTTATTCAAATCTTAGTGGGGCTGTTCTTAAGCCTGAGGATGTAGCTGAAGCTGCTCTTTATTTGGGGAGTGAAGAGTCCAAGTATGTGAGTGGGCATAATTTGATCGTAGATGGAGGATTTACTATCGTCAATGAAGGGTTGTGCATGTTTGGGAAATCTGAATGAGTGTATTCGTGTATTCGGAGGCTTGTATGTTTTGATCCTAATAATTCCTAATTGGGCTTTATGTTTTTTTGCTTTTTATTATGAAACTTATTGCAATTAGCACTTTTCAGCTTACACAAATGCCAAAATTTGAATTACTTAGAATTCAAATTCTACGTAATCACTTTCCATTATTGCAACTCATGATATCCAGTGGGAATTACGTGAAATCTTTGCAAAAGGAGTACATGATGCCATCACAAAACGGGCATTCTCATTTTATGGGTCCAAAATGAATTTGGATCCTCTCCTAACTTAATTTTTCTTAATATTTGTAGGACATTTAAACACGTGATAATTAAATAATTCTATAGGCAAGATTAAATCTATTCTTAAATTTCCTTAATAAACACTAAAAGTTACCGTTTTTGGCTAACTAAAAAATTAGCAAACACACACCGTTAACTCTTTTTTCTTTTTTATTAATCATTATTTTATTCTCTTTTCTTGAGACATTGTCGCTGGTTTGCTTTTGTTCTAAAGAATTCTAGCAGTCGCGTGACACAAAACTTCAACATAATAAAAGAAAGAGATTGGGGAAGGTCAGCGATTGTTTTAATATAATATTATTATTTATTCTATTGTTGTTGTTGCCATCCAATCCAAAGCTAATCGTTGTGATATATATATCTACTTTTGCTCAAATCTGCTATGCTCTACGATCATGTTTGATTATTTATTGATCTCTTTTACTTTGTGCTAGTACTTAATGCTAAAAACTAACTACAATGTAATATTTGTATTTCTTTATTTTCTCATATTACAAACAAATATGTATACTCTTTTTTTTTTAATTTGTGCCTTAGGATGGGTACAAGTGAGAATACTTCAAAATGCTTAGGTGATTTAGACGGGAAACCAAGACTTAGTATGGAGTTTGATTCTAAACAAGCAGCTTATAACTTTTATAATATGTATGGTTTAAAACTGTGGATTTTCTATTAGAAGAGAATCATGTGCTAGAAGTAAGAGTACTGGTGAAATGACATCAAGGATATTTGTTTGTAGTAAAGAGGGTTTTCGCTCGAAAGATAAGTGAGATCATTTGACAACAAAGGGTAGAGTACAAACAAGAACTAGTTGTTATGCTTAATAGGGAATCAAGTTGATAGGGAAAAAAATAATTTTTTTGTCAATCATTTTGTTGAGAGTCACAATCATGGGTAAAAGCTTGTTTAGTCCCTATATTATGAGCTTAGTACCCATTTAATCCCTATATTTTTAAGAATATCTCAAAACGTCCTTACTATTAAATATTGACACTTATGCCATTATTTTTTATTTTTTTAGCATGCTTTTACAATTTTACACTCTTACAGTAATGTTTCTTTTTTAGATAATAATAAAAAAATTGGATTATCAAATTAAACCCAAAAATAAAATAAAAAATAAAAAAAGATATATATTAATTTTTGTGGAAGCTCATGTGTGTCCAAAAAAAAATTAATTTTGTAAAAACTTAAGTTATCAATTTTGTAAAAAAATTAATATTTTAACTTCTCAGCAGAGTGTTCTACAAAAATTAATATATATATTGTTTTTATTTTTTGGTGTTAAACTGGTAATTTAATTTTTCTTTTTAATAATGTTTAAAAAAAGGAACATTATTGTAATAGGGTAATATTGTAAAAATAAGTAAAAATGAACAAAAGGTAATGGCAAGAATGTCAATAATTTAATGATAGGGATGCTTTGAGGTATTTTTAAAAATATAGAGACTAAACGGACACTAACCTCAAAGTATAGGGACTAAACGAGCTTTTACCCACAATCATCTTCTTGTAATACAAGAGTGTGCACATATGTTACCATCTCAGCATGAAATTACTCTTTCTCAAGCTGTTGAAGTAGACTTGACAAAACAATCGGGGATTCCATTGAAATCTGCATTTGAGTTGATGGGTAAGGAATCGAGTGGAAGGGAGTCCCTTGGATACACAAAACTAGATCATAAAAGCTATTTAAGATCAAAGATACAAAAAGGCTTAGCATATGGAGAAGTAGGAAGTATCTTAAAATATTTTGCTGATCAGACATTGGAAAACCCATCATTTTTTTCTTCCATACAATTGGACGATGAGGAAATGATTACAAATATATTATGGGCTGATGTTAAAATGATAATTGATTATGATCATTTTGGAGATTTTGTAAGTTTTGACACAACCTACAAAACTAATAATGCAAGTAGACCATTTGCAGTTTTTGTGCAAGCGTTTGCGGAATCATTGGTGGCGTTGCATCGCAATGCATACACAAGTTTGAAATAGTGTTGAAAGACAAACGATATAAGGAGTTAGAAGCAGAATATGACTCATGTTTTCCACTTGGTTAATGCGAAAATATTTGTCAAAATGTTGATTCAAGCAAGAGAAGTTTACACAAAGAAGATATTTGAAAATTTTCAAGATCAGTTTGAAGATGCTGTTGATTTATCTATATATAGTCGATTCAGTGGTCGATGAAGGAGTTACTTTTTATTAAGTCAAAAATATGATCAGATAAAAAAGCAATGAGTGAGAGGAGAGATTAATAACTCACTATCTTGCAATTGTAGAATGTTAGAGAGGGTGGGAATATTATGTAGTCATGTTTTAAAAGTCCTTAGAAATTCCTTGGATATAAAATAATCAATCCCCAGTGAATATATCTTAAAAAGGTGGACAAAACATGTTAGATCATAAAGTGTGCAAGATATGAATGGAGGTGAGATCTAACCAGATCCAAAATTGCAACAAACGTGTTGATATAGATATTTTCGCTCTATCTTCACTAGGATATCAAGTAGAGTTTTTGAGAGTGAAAAGGCCTATAATCTAGCAAATCTGCATGCAAGTAATCTAGCTAAATTAGTCGAAAATATTTTAAAATTAGAAAGGAAAGGTGACAAGGAAAAAGAATATGAATTATCCACTCCAATAGAACAGACAAGCAACAACAAGATGGAAAGTGAAAAAGAGTCTAATTTTTCCTTAGCCAAAGGACTGAAGAAGAGAGAGGGATCACCCGGAAGACGTAGATTGAAGGGCAATTTAGAGAAAGCTTTAGCCAAAATAAAAAAGAAGGCCAACAATCCATCACAATCTGAGCCTCCAGTGCGTTTTATATGTCTTTTAACTAATCATTTTATTTTTAATATCAATGCTTTTTTATTAAAATGTCAAATAAAGTAGTTTATGTTATTATTGTTTATATTATAATGGTTTGTAATCTAAGTACTCCAAATGAGTCAGTTGGATGAGCGAGAATTCCTTATGTATCAACGAGCTTCCGTATTCCCAACCTTGTAAGTATTTTTCTATTCATAAAACAACTGAAGAATTTATGCTCATTTTGTAATATTAGTTTTCATCGCTCATTTTGAATTACGAATGTCAAATTGTGAGTGTAGGTTCAAACTTTTATATTGGATGAAATAATTATCATTTTTGTGTCCGATATTCATATATTGAACTTGTCAAATTGTTAAATATGGTGTCCAAATGACTTAAGTCTCTGCCTTTTTTGTTTTTCGTTCTAAGTCAGAATTGCAATTACAAGGTAAAAATATGTCTGCTCTCATGCCATGGACACTTCATCAACAATCTCAACAAACAAGTTTCCGAGAGTTGCTTCAACAAAATATTGTTGGAATTCCGCAGACAATTCAAGACTCTCAAGCATCAAACAACTACATTTGAATTAAGTGATTGGAAATTTTAGTTTAATTTATGATACTTATTATGAAATCTTATTTTATTTTACAGTTAGTGTGCTCTAATTAAAGGTTTTTATCATTTGATTTGCAAATTCTTAATATTTGGGGCAGAAATTTTTTTTTTGTTACAATCTTAATCTTTTAAAATAAAAAATATTACTCATTGAATTTTTTTTTGAAGGTATGGCAACCTTTCTTGAAGAGTTTAGAGGACAATCCAAGAGAAAAGAGTCCTAAATAACGACTGAAGAAAAGGGAAAAAAAAAAAAAGACAATTAAAGAAAATGAAAAAAATTAACGGCAGTTTGTATGTTTGTTAGTTTTAGAATTTTAATTAGCCCAAAACAATAAGTTTAGAATTTTAATTAGTTCAAAACTGTGAATTTTAACAATTATTAAGGAAAATTAAGAATAAATCTAATCTTATCTATAAAATTATTTAATTACCACATGTCTAAAACTCCTACAAAGATCAAGAAAGATTAAATTAAGAGAGAATCTAAATTGGTGGAGAATTAGAGTCTAATATAATATTTTGTGTCTCTTGAGCTTACCGCTGACATCGTTGTTAAAACTTAACTACCCTTTATGTAACGTAATTTCGTTGGTTGATAAAATAGAAAATAATCAAAAGTCAAATTCCCATTAATAATAACCAAATTGTGCCGCCTGTTAATATAAAACATGGCAACTTGTTTAAAAGTTAAATGCTCGCCATGATTAACATACGGTTCTCCATCTTATCGTCATCTAAAGAATCCCAAAAGTCAAAACAGTAACGAAATGAACTCGACGTAACAATTCCGAGGCACGGCGGGGGGGGGGGCACATTTTAATATTTAGATAAACTCTGGGGGTCTCAGCGTCATTGTCCCTGCAAGTTGCGCTTGCGCCGCTCTATGACTGTCCAATTTACATTACTGATTTACTGATCCCCATCTAGTTTTAGAGTCTATTTGTCATGATTTAAATAAATTAATTTATTATTAATAATAAAAATTTAAAATTTAAATTTTTAAGAATAAATATTAAAAAAAATCTTTAAAATTATATAATATAAAAATATTACACAATTTAATAATTTAAAAATATTTTTTTATTAATAATTAAATATTTAATAATTTTTTATTTAAAAGTTTTATTAATATAAATTTTATTACTATAATATCTATTATTATAAATTTTATTTAATAAATAATACAACATCTTAACCATTTTTATCTTTGAAGTCTTAAAAGTAGTCAACCACCGCAGTGAAAAAGGTTCCCAAATAAACAATGATCTGAAAAACCCTTTGTCTAATTTCCGGCGTTTGCGGTTACCAAACCCCCCGAGGGAAAAATAAAAAAGGATCAGAATCAAAATTAAAAAAAATAAAAAATTTTGTTTCAAAATGAAAATTCATCTTTGAATAGCTCAATCAGGCCAAAGAAACACAGCAAATTACATTTACGCATTCTATTATTACTAAACACAGAAAGAATTTTGCAGATGTGTTGATCGATTATGAAATTAGGGTTTCCATTCAGCTTCGATCAGTAAGTTTCTCTCACTCTCTCCCATTCATTTGAATTTGACTTCAATTTCATTAAATTAGGTCAAAAAATTTGAAAACAAATTGACCGCTGGATTAGTTATTAATTTGGCGGGGGTGTTGACTCTTTAGATGAAGCATTTTTCTATTATGAGTAATTTTTTATAATTTTGGTTTGATTTTAATGAACTGATTAATGTTTGTCGTTGGATAGGATTTTGTGAGAGCTGCTTGTAATGATGTCGAGACCCTTTCTACTCGTGTTTCTGTTGATTATTCTCATAATTACTTCCCAATTTGAGTGGCGGCAACAGCTTGTTGCCGACCTTGACTCGACTCCCTCTATCAACCAGAAGCAGCACCAAATCTCAAAGAGGGAAGAAGCTGTTAAAGAGAAGGTACTAATACACACACACACTCACTCGCTGAATCAGAACTTGGGATTTTTATCAAATTGCAAATCGTGCTTTGTAATGTGTTTGCTTTCCTTGTATGTTGATTGCCTTACGCGATGTCATTTTACATGTATTTTTTAATGCTTCAATAGTGGTCCACTGGGAAATTAGACAGTAGACTTCTTGAAATCCTTTTTCGGACTAGATAAGCCTATACTTCATGCCCCTAATCTAAATTGAAAATTGCAAGCCTAGGTTTGATTTTAATAATGTTTTGTTAGTGGTTGAATATACAAAAGAGGTTCTGCTGTGATTGAGTTTGCTTGATCTGCCTAGTTCATCTGTTCTATATTTCTCTTGGCCGCAGACAATCTTTACATCTCGCCTACATTACAGTGCTATTGTGATGACTTTATTAAATAGTGCCTGGTGTCTCTTTTAAATCAATACTATTATTTCAATAATACTAAAAATTTGTGCGCCAAATCTTCATTGTTAGTTGTTACTATCTCTTTTGCAGACCACTGTGCATATCCAGTCACTTCATTGAAGTCTTAAATGCACTATGAATGCTATTAGACTATGATTTTGTAATTAAGCTGCCTTATGTCAATTTGATAACTGTTATGATTCATCAATCCATTTTTTTTTTTTGGGGTCTCATTTAAAATATTATAGACTTCTGTGATTGATTTTGTCCAACTCTCCAAATGTTGTTTTAAACTTAGTTATATTTTAAGCCTTTTGGTCTGTAAATCTTTACCTTTCAAAGGATATTTAAATTTCTTGATGCCATCCACCTCTGCAGATATATTGTAGACTTTCAACATATTAGATTAAGATTGGTTCTGTTTGTTATTATCCAGAACCAATAAAGACAGACTAAGACAAATAGGGGAAATCAATTCTTTCATTGGATAATTTAATAATACATGATCAGTACTCCGAACTGAAAACTGAAAAAGTAAGGCTTCATCTGTAGTATTAAGTAACACAAAATCTATTTGACAAGAAAACTACCTCGGAGAAATTAAACCAATGGGAAGAAACACAAATCAAATGCTTAAAATACAACCCGGTTATACTAGAATGAGTTGGCGGAAAAAAAAATTATTAGTATCAAGCCTGGTTTGTCATACATCAGGCTATTAGAAAAACTTTTACAGTGTTCTTCTCTGCTTTAACCCAATTTCTGTCTGATGCTGTTTTGGCAGCTTCTTTCATTACAAAGTTGTCCTTTGACAAATTATTCTTCTGAAAAGTGGTTTGCCTTATGTTATTGAGTAGGATAGATATAAATAGGTTTCTGGTGACTTTATTTCTAGCCAAAAGTCTGCAAAATTGTATTGAGAAAATTTCAAGATGGCTTTGGAGTTCTATATAATCTGGCTTTAATCATAAAATTCTCTCACTTGTTGCAGATTATCTTATCTCAAGAGAAGAGCATTCAGAGACTTAATGAACTTGTGCAAAGTCTTCAGGAACAGTTGTCACATTGCAGAGGAAATAATGAGACTAGAAATAGCACTGTAAGTCATATGAGTGAGCATGTTATTGAAGTTGAACGGCAGCAGATCCTGGAGGACTAGCCTAGATCTTAACCAGCCTCTGTCAGATCATTAATGTAACTTGTAAGTGGTAAAACCTTCATTCTGCCAATCACTTTGAAGTTTGTTTTGATGTATCTTCTATATACTTTATATTAGAATAGGAATATCCATGATGTTAAAGGGTCATCATGGCCATTTGAAATCATTTATAAGTGAAATGATATTTGTGTTTTGGTGGTGATCTAGTAATACATCAAACTTATAATAGAATATCTGAGCAAAGTCGGGTAGAGCAAAAGACTAAGAGCTAAAACAACTGTAATTTCATACCAGCATGAGGATGAAACTATTGCTGTAAAAATAAAGATGAAAATAATTACCCCAGCATGACTGTAATTTCATAAAATACACTGAAGAAATTGATTTAAAATGATAACTGTTAGCGTGCATCAGTTGGATACACTTGCTGACAACATTTTGGTTACTGTAATGGATTTGCTTGAGGCAGGGTAAATTTTCTGCTTGTCCTAGATCACATATCTGAAATGATGCATGCATGCTTGCATACAATGATGACTGAAATTTACAAAAAGGAATGTGTTAAAAGTTGATATAGAGAAGATTCAATTGCTTTGTTGACAGTAATTATGGGTTCTCATTTGTGTCGTTTTTATGATATTTATATATGTGGTTTGCTATTTTTACATGGAACTATTTTACACAAGCAAAGAACCTTATGTCTAGAGTGATTTTAAGTCTGGTATTTGGATAGTTTTAAGTTTTAACATTTTAGTTAGAATTCTGATTGGAGTATTATACTTCGATTGTCATGTCATTTCTTAAAGTAGTGTGAATATAAGATTTCGGACTCTTTCAAGGAATTTGATGATAATAATTTTAATTCCTTTACTATTCTTCCCACCACATTTAAGAAGTAATTGTAGTTAACAATGTTTCAATAATGAAAAATTGATTAAAATGTGGGTGTTGAAAGGAAAAGTATGGGTTTAAATAGCTCCTAACTTTTTGAAATTGAAAAATGTCTTGTGCCCTGCAAAAAGTGTTTTGAGAAAAGCTTCTAGTTGGTCAAACACATGTACACATGTTAAGGTGGTGTATCTGAACATAAAAGCCTTCTCATTATACAATTAATTGTTGTTGTAAGATTTGGTGAAAGTAGTACAACCGATTCAATGATCTTGTGACGGTTATGAGTTCTAAAACAAATGTTACATATAATATATATCCAGCTTAAAAAGTTAGATCTAAAATAAATTAAGTGAAGTAATGGAAACGGAATAAATTTTAAGGGTGTTGAAGTTCTCTCTGTTTCTTTTATGGGTTGGTGTTATACGGGTTATATGGCTTCAACGATAACCATTTTAACTAATTGAATGAATCAAACATCACCGAGGGGTAAAAGGTGAGAATATTGGTTATAGTTCCCTCTTACGTAGATGTAGATATTATCTCGTTATAAATTGGGATAGAGATCTGGCCTCTTAGTAAGTATAGATGTTCCGAGCAATGTTCAATAGGCTTCTGGTTGAATTCACATTCCCATAGATTTCAAATTGATAGCAACCCTTTCAAAGAAAGAAGTGATTGAATCAATCATGTATTTGTGGAGAAATGTAGCAGCTACATGGCACATCAAAGACGTTTACCGTTTGACTCACGCTTTATTTGGCAGTTAAAGATTCTCCTCTAGCAAGCAATTATTAATGGCTGCTGCTGCTCGAGAAACCAGCGACCTCTTTATCTCTTAAAGTGCCATTGTCTTTCTCTTTTTTTTTTTTTTTTCCCCTGGAGCGAATAACTTTTTTGAATTTAAATATTGCTTCCAATGCTAGTTTTTATGAAATTCAAAAAGGTCACTTAAAAAAATCTTTTTTTTTTTGTCCCACTGAAGGTATTAGATTAAAATACTGTTTTGTATTTTGAATTTTAATCATTTTATTTTTATTATTTGCTAATTTATAATAAATTTAAGTTTATTAAATATTAGTTTATATTTATATTTAAATAAAATTTAATTAAAATGATAATATAAAATATTAATAATTTTAATTTTATTACATAAAATCATTTTAATTATTATACTTTAAATATGGTAAAAGTATTTTAATTATTTAATCATTTATTATTTACCAAAATGCTAAATTTAAATTGAACGATTATATTTAACATTAATAAATAAAAATTAATTCAAAAATCAAACTTCAAGATGTAAGGCTTTTCTATTGATTTGAAAATTTAAACAAAAAAATTAAGGATTTTCTTAAGTTATATTTATTATAACTTAGTTAATTAACAAAATAACATAATCTTATTTATTTTGTGTGTCATCTACAGGCGCTTTACCCTTAATTATTTTGGATAACACTTGCATCCACCGTAATACCATGGCTGCTGATACAGAGTTAGTCAATGCTTATTCCTTTAAGTACTGTCATTACTTCTTTTTTGAGAAAAGAAGTTCACAAACTCATAGGCCTTCTACCTCCACACGGCATTGCTCCGTCAGGCTTTCGCCTAGTGTGAAAAATTCCTTACTGCTGCCTCTCGTAGGAGTTTGGGTATTTATGTACTCTGTCATCAATTTGATGAATTAGCTTCAAGATGTAAGGCTTTCCTATTGATTTGAAAATTTAAAAAAAAAAAATTTAAGGATTTTCGTAAGTTATATTTATTATAACTTATAATCAGACTTAGCAGTATAAAACGAGTAACAAAATAATAGGGTCAAGTAGGCCAATGGGTAAATTTTACCTAATTGTAACTTAAGGAAACCGAAATTAAAATACTTATTATTGTCAAAAGACTATTTCCATGTGTAGAATTAGAATCAATTAGTCATTTCTTGCTCCTATTTCATTCTCCGTGCAGTTACGAATCAATATTAAATAATATGACAGGTAACCAAATAATTGATGGATGATTAAATGAACATTTATGTCCCTGAACAACGGAAATGAAAAAAAAAAAAAATCAGTATCACGAGCCATATAATGAATGCTTGAGTACTTCTAGTTTCACAATAGGAATACACTTGGATTGCTTTATTTGTTATTTACAAATACATGTGATTGACAAAACGTTTGATTTCTCAGTTATAAGATCTTGCATTGCTTTATTTGAGTTTTTTTTTTTTAAATAATTACATAATAAACTTGTTTAATCAAATTACATGCAAGTTTATATAATGTCTTTATAACAAAGTTTATATTAAAATTAAATTAACAGCTCACGTAAAAGCTTAAAATCAAAAGAGAATGTTGATACCAATAACGGAGATTGGGCACAACAATTTTCAATTTTAGTTAATTAACACCAGAAATCACACACATGTAGAATCTCAGCCATATAAGTTGCATTTATCTTTTTTGGATGTCTTGTCATAGTCATACCTAATATATAGTACTAATAATTAATATTCAGATTTCAATTGTGTCCTCTTCTAGATATTGAAAGCTCATGTACAAATGCCTTCTTCATGATATGCATATATAGAGAACACTCAGACACCCTTTTAGGTAATTGTATTATTTATAATCCTAACCTTACATTTTATTTACTTTTACAATAATACCTTTCCAATAATATTATTAAAAATATTAATGAAAAAAGTATCAGTTTATTAAATTAGCATTAAAATTAGAATAAAAATTAGTTGTTATTATTTTACTTTTAGAATTAATTTGGTAAATTATTTTTTATCAAAAATAATTAATAAGATTATCGCTAGGGTATTAAACATTGCTTTAAGTTGACTACTATTAATTTATTGATAAATAGTAATTAGCAAGAATGTTGCAAGAATATGAAATATGAAACATTGCCTACTATTTCATATTGATATTTTTTTCTTCATTTGCTAGTAAGAATATCAAAGAATATAAATAAGATAATATATTATCATAAAATAAATTATATTCAATTAGATGCAACCCTTTGATATTCTATATTAGTATAAGTTAATCAATTTTATTATAGTTCATGATGTTTTTATATGAAAAATAATCATAAAAAATTATGAAGATAAATAATAATTTTATACCACTATGTATTATCACAAGTTCTAGAAATGTATAATAATGCTAATTATTAAATTTTATTTAGGTAACGTTAATTAATTAGGTAGGGATATTTTGGAAAATATCTTTTATAATATTATTCAAACCTTTTAGATTAAGAAAAAATAGTAAAAAAATTAGCTTAATAATTTAATGACTTAACGACTAAAAAATTTGATTGATTTAAAAAGAATAAAAAGACTTAGGTGCCGTTTGTTTTTTAACTTAATGACCTAATAGATTTAATTTTAATCACTCAAGTCATTAAATCTGTTTGCTTTTCAATAATGAAAATTTTTAGTTAGTAAGTCATTTAGTTATTAAACTAATTTTTTTTAACTTTTTACTTAATCTAAAAAGTTTGAATGGTATCATTAAAAGATATTCTTCAAAACATCCCTATCTAATTAATTAATTTTCATCCTTGCCTAAATAAATTTAATAATTAACATTATTACTCATCTCTATATAACTTATGATAATATATAGTGGTAGACAATTATTATTTTTATCTTTTTATTTTCTTCAAATTAACATTTTTTATCTTCATAATTTTTTATGATTATTTTTCATATAAAAACATCATGAACTATAATAAAATTGATTAACTTATACTAATATAGAATATCAAAGGGTTGTATCTAATTGAATATAATTTATTTTATGATAATATATTATCTTATTTACATTCTTTGAGATGCTTATTATTTGTTTAACATTTATAATTTGTAAGGGCACAAATATAAAAAATACTATTTTTCATTTTTTTAGGTTAAAAACAAACAAATTAATATTTATTTTTTGTGATTCATACTAAAAAAAAAATCATTCAGATTCAGACATTTAACTCTGTAAAGAATTCAGATTTTTCATATAAAAAAATTATAAACTATAATAAAATTAATTAATATATATAACATGAAATATTAAAGAGTTGTATTCAATTGAATATGATTTATATTATGATAATCTATTATCTTGTTTATTTTCTTTGAGATATTTATAATTTGCAAGGATATAAATGTAAAAATATTAAGTTTTAGATTTTTTAAGTTAAAAAAAAATTTAAGATTAATTTTTAGCTATCCAGACAAAATATATATATATATTATTTAAATTCAGACATTCAGCTCTATTTATAATTTAGATTCATTCAAATTTCAGACGAAAAATAAATATTACCTTAATGATTTAACTAATTGAAATTAAGTCAATTAAATTATTAAGTCAAAAAAAAAAAAAACAATCCTTTAGTGTGAGTTATATGTAAAATAGATGCTGCCGTATCGGCAACCTGACGTACCCATGTAAGTTTAATTTATTTCGGGTCTGATCACTACCTACAAATATTAATTGAGCCTACTCTCATCTTAAGTTCATTGTTATTTATGTGCCTAATTTGATTTTGATTTTTCTTTTCATTAATGAAACCCAACTCTTATATTACATATCTCGTGCATTCAACCGTACTCGTTCTTTTCAAAGAGAAATAATGTGATTTTACTGCCATCTTAGCATCAATTTTTAGTTATCTTTGCACGACATCACTGTCGATTCTTAATTTGATATTCACCATCTGCTGAGAATGACGTACATTTATGGACGGTTGCGATTGATTTATTGTGTACGTGATCCTAGTGCGAAGTATACCCACAAGATTGATTAAGGTAGTTGAATATCAGTTGTATAGCTAAAAATGGCGAGTCTGCTGTCTACTTTAAAAGTGAAAACAATGATATGCCACCAAATCAAGGTATATAATTAATTAACCCACCACCACCGATGCATATTTACTATTTAGTTTACTACTTTTGCCTCTATCTTAGGTTCTTCATTAAGAACATTTAATCACCTTCCAACTAAAATTATAATGACCAAAATAATATCGGTAATGAGTAATGACAATAATTAAGCCCCATGTATATAACTTGAAATTCATTTCATGGCAACCTAGAAATGTAGCTTAGAATAGCTATGTGATTAATATATGTAACTGAGTCTAGCTAATCAAAATTGAATGGTTTTAATAACCAACTCTTTTACAATAATTTGTGCTCCTAACTTTGTAATTATTTTCCCCCTTAACTAACCAATGTATCTATTTTTAATAACAATATTAATTAATCTCTCTCTCTCTCTCTCTCTCACATACACTCACTTTCCCAAAATTGCTATATATATTTTTGCCTTAAGAGGTTCAACAGGACCAAAATCGACCAAACTTACCTTCCATATTGCTAAGCGTACATACATCACTTGAGGTAATTTCATTTATCTTTTCGTGTTTCTCTTTTAATTTGTTCCCACTTCACCTTTTCATTGTTAATGAATTTGCACACAAAATAGCTTTATGTAATTTTTATGATCACGGGTGAACTGACATTAATATTATTGTTATTACTGCACTGCTAGTCCTCGAGGTTTAATTTCGTGTTTGAAGTAGGGAACAAAATGAGTCGACGAGGTAACAACAGTACTCCGAAGCTTGAACTGAAGCTGAACGTATCACCTCCTAGGGCTACGGCTAGGGCTAACAACAACAACCAGGCGGTTATTATTGATTCACCACCAAACGAGTCATCACCTAATAATTCTTATTCGTGGGAAGTAGTGTCACCGGAAAGCTCATGCGTGTCATCGGAGCCCGAAGAGATGACGGACGCAGCGGCGGCTATTCACGTGACAACTTCAATGGCACTGGCCGGCTGCCCTCGTTGCCTTATGTATGTTATGTTTTCTGATGCTAATCCAAAGTGCCCCAAATGCAAAAGCACTGTGTTGCTTGATTTTCTCAATGAAGAGAACAACAATAAGGCAAGTACCTAATAAAGATTGAGCTAGCTAGCTAGGGTACGCACGTGGGGTTTTTTTTCCCCGAACTTTATGGTGTATTTTAATTCTCCTTTTCAGTGTGTTTCTACTTTTCCATCTTCTTCTTCATGGGGCAGTTTGATTTGCCCGTGAGAAAAAAAGGAAAGAAAAGGAACTTTTATTTTTAGGGTAATAGATATATATTAGTTCATTATTGCTTAATTATATATCTGTTACTGAGTTATTTGCAAAGAAACCTAATGTAATGCCAATTTTCTCTTTTGTTATTATTATAAGCCTAAATTTGAAGCAAATAAAAATTTGTAATGTTTCCCTTTGAATCTGGTTCCCCAATCCCCATATAATGCACAACTGCATCAGACCTGAGTTTTGCTTAGGTTAAAGTTTGTAGTTCCTTATGGATGAAGAGACAAGTAGCAACACAGTGATATTAAATAATAATAAAAGAAAGTTCGTAGTTTCTTCTCCATTAGAATCTGTTCATATAAGTTTAATATTTGTTTCTTGTAGCTGTGTGAATCGATTTTGGATGCTAGTTTTTTCAATTGAGAAAATCTCTTTTTGGGATAAGAGAATTAAAGAATGCAGGAATTAAGATATTGCTAGATTTGGAGAGAATAGGTGGAGAGAAGAAGGGTTTGTGTATTTCCTTGGTTCAGTTCGAATGACTGTGAATGCGTTTTACATCCACGATTAGCTGAATTTGAGTAATAATAAGAGGTAAGGATTGGTGTTTAGTGGGTGAGATTTATCATCTCTTTTGATTCTTGATTTTTTTTTTTGGTATAAAAAAATAAAGGAAAAATAGAATAACAGAAAAAGTAATAATATAAGTACAACTCTTATACAAATTTATTTTGTACAAACTAATGTGGAATGATAAAATTAATTGAATTAAAAAATTCTTAGCCCACATGATTTATTTTTATTATTTTATATTTTCATTTAACCAATGAATTAATGCCAAATCATTTTGTAGAAGATAAATTTACACAAGAGTTTGTGGTTGTATCATCACTTTAATAGAAAATAAGTGCCCAGTTATGAATAAACTATGCAATAAATATGTATATGAAGATGATTTAGTGGGTAGTAATGTACACTATATAGTAGCAAATAAGAAGTTTCTTTTGAAAAAATTAAATAAATAAAAAATTGGCATACTTTTAAATGACAAAATATTTATAGTTACCGGTAAAAGTGATATTTAGAAGTTTTGGAGACTTGGATCAAATTTCAAGAGCCATATATTTTTTTTGAAAAGATAAGTTCACAAAGTGACTGCAGTGAGCTCCACCATTTAAAATTAAAAATTTGAAAGCAAATAATAGAATTTTAGTCTTTGAGATTTTAAATGATTAAGTGAACGGATTTTTTTTAAAAAAAAGTGTTAATACCCCAAATTAAATTAAAATTTTTTGAACTAAGATCTCCTAATTTAAGTGTTTGAGTCCACCATTAATAAGCACCTATACACAGAATAGAATTTTTATAACTCCTTATAAATAATCTTCAAACTGTGAATTAACTAAATAACACCATTTGACACTGGTACTCATCATACGGTGGGCACCGTCCCCCACCAGCCAAGATCATTTTACTAAATATCTATATATTTGCTGACAATCGATTATATGTGTCCATTAATTTGTATGCATGCAAACTTATATATTTGCAACAGCCAATTGAATTCACAGTGGTCACAACCGGGCAAGTAATTGAGAAAAATTATCATTTATTAATGCATGTGCTCAATGGTTTTGATGGTAGTTGAGCTAGTAAAAGTTTGACAGATAGTTGAAGGGGACTTGTGCGTATCGATTCGGGTAATCAAATTTCATCATCAATTGTTAACTGTTACTCTGGTCATATACGCAGTGCAGTGCCATTATTGATTGTTAAGCCTTTTCCTTTTTCCTTTTTTCCTTTTTCTTTCTTTCTTTTTTTTTTTTTAAAAAATCTGAAACACATGCAAATCAACCTTAAAATCTGCTAATTAATCATAGTCATATAACGTAAAATGAAACTGATCACTCATATATTGAAACTGTTTGATTTTTCTACGGAATTCGAAGAGGCCAAAATGTTACGTGAAATTGTGAATCAGTCAATAACCATTAACTACAAGAGTGTAATAGATCCGTTATTATCCTTTAAAAGAACTAAAAGTCTTTTGGATCAATTAATTCCTACTGCCGTTAGTTGTTAACTCTCTACTATCTCAAACATCTTGAATTAAAGCTGATAGTGTAATCTAGCAATTAAGGTCCATAGCTAGCAACAAGGGACACTAGGGTTCATATGCACAGCTAACTTTTTAATCTTATAAATAAATGGATATAGGTTCACATCAATGCTTATATCTACAGGCAATTTTGTAACAATTAAATCAAAACTTATCTACTTGTCAATGTAACTTGTAAACTTTGTAATAATAATTCATACAATGTCTTTTTCTTTACTATGCCCTTGTTTAACTAACTATTATTATTATTATTATTTCTTTATTTAACACTTATCTACAAGATCTTCTTCTTCAGTTTTCCACAATGAAGAGGGTTCAAATGTCCAAGATTAATAATAATTTAGAGAGTCGCAAGTCGCAACACATAATAAAAAGAGACAGATCACTTGAGCAGCTTTTTTTTCTCATCTTGTAAAATGCATGTGTAGCTAGCTAGCTTTTTCATTTATTGCCACCGTACTTTCCTCTGCTTCTCTTCAGTTCCATATCTATGCTCCCATTAATTAATATCCCAGCAAATGCGTTACATGTGTAGAGTACGGCCACAATTTATATATTATTGGCACATGGACTAATTAATAATTTTAAATGGCATTTCCGTTTTTACCGTTTGATCAAAAGGTTTTATCAACTGAATAATGACCGTTTAAAGTCAGGGTCATTATGCAAAGGGAAGTCCTGAGAGATACCTAATTCATTAATATACAAAATCTTATAAATATTTTTGTACTGAGTACTAATGAAGCAAGAAATTCAATGAGATACCTAATTCATTAATATACAAAATCTTATAAATATTTTTGTACTGAGTACTAATGAGACAAGAAATTCAATGAGGTCTGACAGAAGACCAACAATGCATGAAATTAGTGGAAAATAATAAGTCAGCAGTTAAATCTTACAAGTTGTTCGGTCCCCCGCATGTACAGTGTCTAAACTGGAGAATAGCTCTTTCCGCGGCCGCTAAAGTTGAATGCAAAATATACAGAACAAATTCTTCTGGCTAGTGGCTACACACTGAAAAATATACCTAACAAATTCCCTATACGAAAAAAATAATGAAAGAGAATAAAATAGAAGCATTTCTTTCACTCTTGGAGCGGAACCCTTCTTATCCGCGGAAATTCTATTTAAGCTTCTTCCTGAATATGTATAACTAAATTACTTTCTGTGAACTTTTTCTTCAGAAAGAAGAGTAATCAAGAAACATCTGAAGATATAAGTTATGATAAATTATGATAAATCACCGGCCCTTCACTACTACAAGATAGCTTTATCCATCCTTTGAGAAACTTCCGTGCAAAGCCTTATAAATCTTTTTAGACTTGTTCTTAATAAGTATAAATCAACAAGTTGCGATGGTTTCTTATCTGTCTCACGTTCCAAAAACAAATCATTGTGCATTCCTCAGTCAGAATCTCATTAAACATCTGTCATTTGTCTAGTTAAGTCTTTTATTAAACAAATTTTGAGGCTACTCCCATGCGCAGGGCACATGCGATTTTAGATGAGGATCCATTGCGCTCATTATGCATTGTTAACTGACAAACTAATTTATCAACAAAGTAATCAACTAACCCAAATGCAATTCACTTGATACAAAATAAAATTGCCAGTGCAATGCAATCAATTTATTTAGGATCAAACACAGCTACAAGTAAAAACATTACAAGTATTTAGAAGAATTTTTTATTATTTTCAATTTTTATTGTTGGGTTTTGTTAAATTCTGTGAATCAATAGTGGGTAAAAAAAAATAGGAGGACGTGAGAGAGGAGAATTCTCTTTAATTTCTTATGCTCGGCTTAAATAGGCTAGTAAGCTTAAGTTGTGGTTACATATTGTAAATAATGTCAATAAAAGAAAAAAAAAAAGGAAAAACAGTCGAACATACTAGCTAGTGTAATGCCTTCCAAAATTTTGGAAAAAAAAATACTTGTTTAATGTAATTTTTTTTTTAAATAATTTGACGTTTTCTAAAACTAATTTAACGTAATAATTAATGTTGTAAAAACCATAAGTAAGAAAAGTAGTAGTGGGAAAAAAAGTCTAAGAAATAGAATAATTTTAAATTATTTATCAATCAGTAGCATAACAATATAATAAGAGAAAGAGACAATAAATTAAATGATATATGTAATAGTATATTCAATCTAAGTGTGTACAAATAAAGAAAAAAGACCTCATTTTATAGTGATACAACAATAAAGTGGTGAATAATAGATCATAAATATAAGATATAATAATTCTTAAATTAGGGAGATAAAAAGAGTTATAGGAAAGTTAAAGATTACTTATTGAGAGATAAAAAATATGGAGTTGCATGCATTAATATGATTGATAGACATCCGCATATATGATCTATCATACTTCATAACAAGTAATACTATTTCGTGGGCCCTCATTTTTCAATTTGTTCAATAATTTTTCTAATAACCCTGATAAAAAATATTTTTTTAGTTTCATTTCTTTTCTCTCTCTCTCTCAAGCAACCCCATCACCCCCACCCACTTATTTTCATCACTTTCAGTCCCTCTACCACCAACATATCATGAGTTCCATTGTTGGGTTTTGTTAAATTTTGGGATTAAGTAGTTTTTTTTTTTGGGAGTGATGCTAATGTTAAACTTAGTTGGATGCTTAATTTATGTTCCAGCCAATGTGATTAATGATGTGTCACTATTAACTTGAATAATCATAAATTATTAACCGTTATTATATATAATCTAAATAGTAAAATTCTAACGGCGACACATCAATTGGAATATAAACTAAATATTAAGTAAGTATAGAATCATTGTTTTAATTTAAAATTTATTTTAGGAGTCAATATTTGATTCAAACTTTGAATCAATTAAAAAAGGGGGGGAATGTGAGAGAGGAGAAGTTAAATCTATAATAAACTTGAGAAATGGCATATGAGAGAAAATAAAATAAAATTTTAATCATTTGTTTATTTTTCGATAAAGATATTTTTTGAAATAAATTATGTTAATTGAAAAGTTAGAGTGAAAATGAGTTTTTTTAAAAAAATTGAGCGATGATCTTTTTCTCACTTTTTTTTTATTAAAAATAAAAACAAAATATATTTTTTTTCACTATCCACCCGTTTCACACCGGTCCACTTTTTACGAACCCAAGTTACGGGTTTCCGACTTTCCCCTTCCTCCTGCTTTCAATTCAAATGCAATCTCAGCCGTCGATTCGGCATCAATTCATCCAACAGCTCTTATTATTTTTGTTGCACGGTGTGAAACGCTACTCCAAAGCCATCTTTCTCTTTAATTCTTTGAACCTCACACCGTCATAGCTAGGGTTGTCAATGGGACGGAATGGGATGGGATTTACCAATCCCATCCCGTATAGGTAAATGAGATGAAAAAACGTCTCAATTTCGTCCCTATATTTTTTTTTTGGATAAAAATATGTCTCAATCCCGTCCCAAAAGAGATAGAATCCTGCGGGATCCCATCCCAATTGAAAAAATTTTCATTCTTAATCGATAATGAGACGAGATGAGACGGAATTTGTCAATCCCACTCCCGTCCCGCATATGTAATTGGGATAAAAAAATGTCCTAATCCCGTCCTAAATTTTTTTATGGGACAAAAATATGTCTCAATCCCGTCCCAAATGGGATGGGATCCTGCAGGATCCCATCCCATCCGGAAAAATTGCCATCCCTACCAGCCACAATACCAAATAAGGCTGAATAGAATTTGATTAACATTCGACCTATAAAGGCTGGCGTCGACAACTTTGTCTGAGCTGTTTGTTTGATTGCTGTTGTTCATTTTCTTGCAAGGTTCAATGTTCTAAAGGCGAAAAAAAGTCAAAAATAATTCAATCTATTTTTTTGTATTTTTCCATTCTCTGTTCCTTTTTATCTAGAATTTGTATAATGGTGTATTGAAGGTTTGCTGCTAGTAATTTTCTTACATTTTTATGCACCTCTTATCCGTTCAGATCTTGCAGTTCTTCACTATGCAGTCTTCCATGGATGTTGAGACAGTTTCATCTCAAATACAAAATGAACCCGGGCCTCTGCCCCCAAAGCCCCTGTTTGAGCCGTTGAAGGCTCATGAAATGTCTGATGGTCGAGTTCAATTTCGGAAGGTTCACGTTCCACCCCATCGATATTCGCCTCTCAAGAAAGTATGGATGGATATCTAGACTCCAATTTTTGAGCAGATGAAGATTGACATCCGTATGAACCTCAAGGCTTGTAGGGTTGAATTGAAGACTAGAGTAGACACACCAGACATAAGTAATCTACAAAAGTGTGCAGATTTTGTTCATGCATTCATGCTTGGTTTTGATGTTATCGATGCCATTGCCCTTCTGCGTTTGGATGAGCTGTATGTGGAATCTTTTGAGATCAAGGATGTCAAGACGCTTAGAGGTGAGCATTTGTCGCGTGCTATCGGAAGGCTTTCTGGTAAAGGTGGCAAAACAAGGTTTGCAATCAAAAATGCAACGAGGACAAGGATTGTCATTGCTGATACGAAAATTCACATACTAGGATCTTTTGCCAATATTAAGATTGCAAGGGATTCCCTTTGCAGTCTCATCTTAGGATCTCCTGCTGGAAAGGTGTATTCAAAACTTAGAGCAGTGACTGCCAGATTGGCAGAAAGGTTTTGATCATTCTCATATTGTTATGTTATGTATGCAAGATTTCTTTATGCCGAGTATGTCTATGAGAGTGTAACCTAGCGGTTAGGATTTTGTCAATCATAGCAGTATCATTGGTACAAGTTTTTGTTCGATTGTGTATTCAAATATGTTTGTGTATCGATTATCATTCTGTGCTGTTGGATTCACTGTTTACTGCTTTGTCAAGCGCTCTTCATATACAAGGGATTATCAGTTATCCAAATGGACAGCAAAAATTTTGGTTTCCCCGAACCTTGCTACTTTTTGTTATTGTATCTATCTATACAGCTCCAAGTGAAGAAATTTTAAATTCCTCTTTTATCTTTATTGCTATGCTCTGTAGCAAATGGGAATAGTCTTTGTCAAGGTGCTAAAATCTGTGGTGCAAAATGGTGTGCTTACGTGTACTATTATGTTTCGGCAGAAAATGGTTATATTCTCTATGCTGCAAATCAAAGAAAATGGTTTTTAGTTTCATTAGCAAATGATCAAACATCATTTAATACAGAATGAACAGAGTTTGCTCACATAGCTGCCATTGCCTCTTCTCTCAAGCTCTGTTCGGTTACCACTCTTAGCAATAATACATAAACGGACTAACAATTGGTGTTTATTGGGTGAACTTCTTATTTTCATTCAAAGAAAAGAAATAAAGGGATTTATGTAATTTAGATTTTTTGTGCTTTCTTTCAACAAAATAACACAGTAATACAAAATAAATGCCAGCTTGTCAATAAACTAGGATAATATTAAAGAAAATTCCAATGTATATGTAGAATTTTCCTGAGTTATATTTATTATAACCTATAATTAAGTTGTTTAGTGTAAAATTAGTATAACCTTTTGGTGATACTCTAACAAATACTAATTTTGACAAAAATATATATGTATCTTGAGGTGGCTACGTGTAATATGAACATGTATATGAAAACCATATTAGCATATTATCTATTGCTGACTATTGCAGGTATTTTCAATTTGCCAAGTGGCCTTGTTTTGTTAGGCTATGTGATAAAACAGATATTATAAAGAATTATGTTAAGATCCCAAGATTATCGAGTGATGTCTATTAATATGTATCGATGGTAGAATATTAATTTTATTAATTTTGAAATTTATTAGTCAATAAATGAATAACACATAATAATTAGACTCAATTTAAAATTTAATTATTGAAATTTCTACCGTATGAATGATACAAACTACAAAAATTTGTTACGGTCAAATTATTTGAAGGGACCCCAATTGCAATCCAATAAGCTGCAACTCATAATATTAAAGAAAATTCCAAAGTATATGTAGAATTTTCCTGAGTTATATTTATTATACCTATACTTAAGTTGTTTAGTGTAAAAATGAATAATAAAACAGTGAGTTTAATGAACTACTTGGTCAATTCACTATCTAATGGAATTGGTGTTTTTCAAATATTTATAAATATCAGTTATAGTATTATATAATATGAGTTGTATTCTAAAAATAATCTCCTAAAAAAAAAAAAACAGTGAGTTTAATGTAACTTAAAAACCAGATAAAATCGATCCTTTAGCCGACATAACCCACTGTTTTTTTACTTATTTTTACCTTATGTTTGTGTGTGCGTGTGTGTCCAATTGCATGTGTGATGATATAAAATTCGTCTCGTTCAGTCGCAATACCGAATAAATGCAAACTTGGAAATAGCCAACTTTAACAATCGTACTGATGCAGCAGGCAATTAAATTCACCGTGGTCACAACTGGGGCAAGTAATTAAGTGCGCGAATTTCATCGTCATTAATGCATTCAATTATTTCAATCAAATGGTTATGATAGCAGCTCAGCTAGTAATTAACAATCTACACGTAGCTGTGACTTGTACGGTGCGATTCAACTTAGGAAAACCAATCATCGTCGGATTTGATTTGATTTATCAGACGTACAACTGGGCGTTCTCTGAGAAGTGGGGTCTTTTTATGTTACAGAAAACCGCAGGTAACAAATACTGATTTTGACAAAAAACGAATCTCTAGGTGGCTACGTGTAATACACCCGAACAAGCTCTACGTGGCTACGTGTTATACGCCTTAACAAGTGTGTGAAAATAAAATTAATAAAAATATAATATAATTTTTTACCATATAATTATAGGACAAAACTACGTTACAGATTCTGTAAGGTACAGACTGCAGCATCAGCCGTTGGATGTGGTTGGATGTGGAGTGAGAAACTAAACAAAAGAAAATCGGATGGTGGGATGACGGGAGATGTTTGTTACAGATTCTGTAACATAGACAGGTCCATAATTATAAAATAAAATAAAATTAATTTTTAAATTATAAAAATTAATATTTATTAAATATTTTAATATTCTACCTTTTAAATTTCGACAATCCAACCTCAATTTTAAATAGGACTTAAATGATTTTTAATTTCACCAGCAAGTGATCAAATGCATGATTTTTATGTATTTTCCAAAAGAACTTATTAAGAATCATTTAACACAAAATGAACAGAGCTAGCTCTTAACAACAAACAAAAGTAGACTAGAGGTTGGTGTTTATTAGGTGAGATTTAAATTTACATTTAAACTTTTTGAAAAGAAAAAGAAGGATTTATGTAATTTTTATTCTTTATGTTTTCTTTTAAGAAATTAACATAATAATACAAAATAAATGCCCACTTATTAATAAACTAGGTTAATATTAAAGAAAATTCCAACGTATATGTATAGAATTTCCCTAGGCTATATTTATTATAACAAATAAAAATTTGGTTAGTCCTTATATTTTAAAATTAGTAATTGTTTAATCCCTATATTCTTAAAAATACTTTAAAACATTCTTACTGTTAGATTATTGACACTCCTATCATTACTTTTTATTCCTTTTAGTTTGCTTTTACAATATTATCCCTCTACAATAATATTTATTTTGGACATTATTAATAAAAAGAAAATTTTAAATTATTAATTTAATCCGAAAAATAAAATAGAAAGAAAAAGAATATATATTGATTTTTGTGGAACGCTCTACTAAGGAGTTAATATATTAATTTTTTTTATTAATGTCTAAAAAAATTGGTAACTTAATTTTTTTACAATATTAATTTTTGGACATATGTGAACTTCCACAAAAATTAATACATATTCTTTTCTTTTTATTTTATTTTTGAGATTAAATTGGTAATTTAATTTTTTTTTTCCGTTTATTAATGTCCAAAAAAAAGAAACATTATTGTGAGAAGATAATATTTTAAAAATAAGCTAAATAGAACAAAAGTAAGAACATAGATGTCAATAGTTTAGCAACAAAGATGTTTTGAGGTATTTTTAAAAATATAATAACTAAATAAGTATAACCTCAAAATATAAGGATTAAACGAGTTTTTACCCTACTATAACTTACAACTAAGTTTTTTAGAATAAAAATGAGTAACATAACAATAATTTAGGTGGACTAATGGATGAATATTATTTGGCTTTTAAGTTATGTTAGGGTGACAATCCTTATTGGAAGTAGCTAACTTTAACAATTGTAATTTGTACTGATGCAGTAGCCAATTAAATTCACCATGGTCACATCTTCAAAAAAAAAAATTCACCATGGTCACAACTGGGGGCAAGTAATTAAGTGAGCAAATTTCATCATTATTATTGCATTCAATTATTTCAATCAATGGTTATGATAGCAGCTGAGCTAGCAATTAATATTTAATAATATATAGCTGTGACCTGTACGGTGTGATTCAAATTCAACTTCAGAAAATCCATCATCTATTCATCATCATCAACTCATGGAATCGACGGATCAGACGTACGAGTGGGCGATGTCTGAGAAGTGGGTTCTTGCTATGATATGGAAAACCGGAGCTCTTTTTAAATAAGATTTTATAATTTATTTATTTAAAAAATTACATTAGTATTTAAGATTTTAAAAGACACTTCAATTAATATTTTTTAAATAATAAATGTTTTTCTCTCTTTACTTTTGTAGAATGTTTGAAATTTAGCATATTATCTATTGCTGACTATTGCAGGTATTTTCAATTTACCATGTGGCCTTGTTTTGTTAGGCTAGGTGATAAAACAGATAGGATGAAGAGTTATGTTAAGATCCCAAGATTATTGAGTGATGTCCGCTAATATGTTTGATGGTAGAATATTAATTTTATTAGTTTTGAAATTTATTAGTCAATAAATGAGTAATACATAATAGTTGGACTCAATTTAAAATTTAATTATTGAGATTTCTACCGTATAAATGATCCAAACTATAGAAATTCGTTATGATCAAGTTATTTAAGGGACCCAATTGCAATCCAATAAGCTGCAACTCATTTCCTTTTTTCCGCCGATGGCCTAGATCCTGACGCATGCTATTTTCTATGCAATTTATGGCCAATAAAATATGTACAGTGTCGTAGATTGAAATAGAATTTGAGGAAGATATTACGTAGTATGAATTGGGCGATCAGATGAAGTTCGATTAATGAAAGTGTATGAAGAATTAGTTATGTAAATGTTATAAAGGTGACAATTTACTTTTATTATCTAAGTCCAACATGGTACGTTTAATTGTTAATTATATACTAAATGTAGAACAAATAAACCGAAACCGTGTTTGTCAAATAATATATGGTTTTCATATAAAATTTTTGGAAGTGCTGAAAAGAAGCGAGGCTCGTAGAAAATATTTTAGATAACACCACTGAAAGTTTACAAAAATATTATAGAAACGAAAAAAGAAATAAATATGTTGAATTGTATCCCATATTGGCTAATAAATGAGAGATACTTGAGTTTATAAGGAGGTAAGTCACTTCACCTAAGAGGCTAGTCTTTTTGGTTGGATAATTAAAAATCTTATGTTAAGTCCTCCCAACAAAACACTCGAGACATAGAGATCCACAGACACAAACTCACATATTCATAGATTAAGTAAGGGAAATAATTATATCTTAACTAATATTAAGGACACGTGATTAAAGTTCTTATTAATCTTAAATTGAAAATGAAACAAATGCTTGCAACCACAAACGACGTAAACATGTTATTTGGTGTAGAAGAGGGTCTGCACTTTTGCTACCTTTAGTGTCGGTCTTGCTCCTTGAACTCTTGGCTTCAAAGAAATCTCGCGACATTTTTATAGGCTTTTAAAGATGTGATCAAAGTGTATAAACTTTTACTGGGCCGGGCTTCCATACCTCTGAGAAACCCATTTAAACTGCTAACATAAAACTTGTTGGTTGGCCATTAAACATCTACTCGCACATGTTCATTCCAAATGAATAAATAAAATGTTAAAATGCAACATTTAAGATTATGAGTAGCTTCGGAGAAGCGTAGTAGCTTTTCTTCTCGACTTTAAGAGTGATGTTGCGCTACACAGCCTAAGATACATACGTGGTTTATCACATATGACGTGTCCTCATTGTCACGTTAATGATGAAAAATTTAAGGTGTATTTGAGATTGAAGTTGGACAAACACTAAAGTGTTTGATAAACACTAACTGTTGTACCTTGCAATGTATGTTAATATGATTTTTCACTTGTATAATAAAAAAATTATTATATCTTTAATAATTTTATCAAAATTATTATTTAAAATTTATATTTACTACGTATTATTAATTTTTATTTGATATTTATAGTTTTTTTTCCACATCAGCTGTAACTTAAAAACTTCGACACCTCAATTCCAAACAAGACCTTAATTATGTATCTCGTCTATCTATACAATTTATTACTAGCTATGTCATTTCACGGTAGTAGATGAGTAATAAGTAGAATTTCTTATGCTTATCCAAACCTTAATAACAGAACGAAAAATCAACGTGTCCAATTCCGAATAAACGGTAATGTGTGTTATATCCTAATCCAAAGCAGCTTCACATATCCTAATCCAAAGCAACTTGTGAAGCGTATTTAGGATGCCTTAAATCTTGATTTTACGGTTATCTCAAGTTGGGGGCATTGAAAGAACTTTCCTTTCGATATTTAAATCGGATACAAAATATATGGATTAAAATTGTGAAAGCTAAGTGGGGATGCTTGTGATGGTGAAATTTTGAGTGATAAAGTCCAACAAACACCAAGTTGTAGAAGCTTCACCCGCAGGCAAGAACGACCCCACCCCGCAGCCGTCTCACTTGAAATTCACTTATTTTAGAAATTGTCTCATTTCAAATAGTTATATCATTCATAACTTTGAACAAGCATGATTGTGATTTATTTGTTTCATACTTTAATTTATCAAGTTGATGATTGTAATAAGCACATGCTATTAGAAAGAACATCATCATCATCATAATAATAATAATAACTTGAATGAGAACATAAATAATAATTTCTAAATTTTACTGTACCTATCTAACGTATGATTTATCGGATTCTTCTTATGTTAATTCAATGAGTGATTATCGTTGAAATATCAAAAGTATCTTATTATTTCATAATCATTTTTATCAAAAATAAGGTTTAAAAATCTACTTATCTCATCGTTTTCTCTCTTAATTTTGATAGAATTTTTTAAATGTATAAGGAGTTACTGATGTAAGATGGTTGTGCAAGATAAATAAGGTATCTTTTAAAGGTCATAACTTGAGTTACATGTATCTATTTTGGGCATATAATAAATTGCTTCAAAATTTGCGATGAGACAAACCAAAATCAAAATTAAATACGTTATTATGTCTCATGGTCGAGCTAGAAATTTTGTTTCTTTTTGGTCATTTTGCAGTTTTAAGTTATTTTTTTATTTTTCTTACTACTTTCAGGAATTATATATAAAGATATCAGACTTGGACTTTGTTTGTTTTGTTTTTCTTATTTTGATTAGAAGAATTTTATTATAAAATAATATTTTAGATTTGTCTATTTTGATAAATTCTCAGTATTTAAGGTTAGTATAAAAAGAATCCAAAACCTTGGTTTTATACTTAGACTTTTTAATAATATTTTCATTATTAAAAAAGTTAATTTATCTTAACTATCAATCTTTTTTTTTTTACGTTTCCATATCATCAATCATCTTTTTTTTTTTTAATTAACCTATAAAATAATCTAGTACAATCAACACTGGTAGAGTTCATAGGGAATAATACAAATTGCTGTTATTAAGTCAACCTATGGCTCAAACTTATATATATGTGAGATATCCTCCAAAATAAAATAAGTGGGTTCTGTACATAGAAATTTGGCTTTTTAATTGATCAGTAGCAGATTTCAGGAGACTCACGAACTGAAAATGTAGTGTTAATTAAAAGAGGGGGGGGGGGGGGGTGCTATAGGTATAGTCACTTATGAAGAAAGCAATTTCTAATTATATAGAATTTTGCAAGTCTCTTTCAAATCTCAAAGTGGGAAAGAGAACGAGCAAATCGGAGCTTCTAAGCTTGTTCCTCAATTGTTTTAAAATTTATTAATTGATATGCTGATGATTATCGCATGTTTTATTCTATATTTTTTAATTAGCAACTCGATTAACAAATTTGATGCCGGACCAGAGGATACTCACACGATCAGATTAGATCATTAATTTAATTACATACACAATATATGATTATTAAAATATTACAGGATCATTTAAATGTGATTCTTATGTTTTGTTGAAGAGTAACGATACAGTCATAAATTTATGTGACATTAATTCATTAATTAAATTAAATATCTCTTGATCCATATAATTTTTTTTATTATTTTATATTTTTATTCAACCAATAAATTAATGTCACATCAATTTGTTGAACTACCTGAAGGAATAATCAACCCTTTTTTTTTTTTTAAATTCTCTGCAAGCTGCAATGATCTCAAATTCCGAATTATCAGTCAACGCAATCCTTCAACTTTTCTAGAAAATCTTTCATGATAACGTTATAAGATTTTTCTTTATTTAAAAGCTGGATGAAACTTTTATTCAAATGAAAGCAAGATTACAAAGAATTCAGAATATCTCCGTTGGATAATCTCTCAACCAAGCTCACAAATCACAATTCACGAATCCGTAAACCAATCTTGTCTTAAAAATGAGTCGATTTGATTCGCATGTCCAGAGACATAAGTGACGGAACAGACACCACAAATAGGTCCAATGTACTTCAACCGTCCAGTGCTTGTTTGCCAGTCTTTCAACCTGATTAGACGTGAATGAATATGATTAATTTGTTTTATGAATGACGTGATATTAATCATATGAGCGAGGTTATTTGTACTAAAAAAATTATTTAGAACACTCAATTACTCATAACACTCATTTAAAAAATTAAAAAATTAAATTTTTATTGTGTATGCTATATTAAATCTCAAAAATAACCTTTAATTTTTTTTTTCAACACCCATTTTTTCTTCTTCTCCTTTCTTTTGTTTTTCTCTTACTTTTGTTTTCAAGAACCAAACTTAGAAGACAACATGCGAAGAAAGAGGATCTATTGGACTTTGCGAAATCATTAGAACTCTTTCAAAAAATTAATGTTTCAAGAATTAATTCGTGGGGTTTTAGGTGTATGAATGGGCGGTTGTTCTAATTGAAAGTTTTTAGTTTTTCTTACAAGTTTGAAATTTTAAGTATTTAATTGTTTCATATTTGTTTAACATTTTTTTTTCTTTTAATTCGATTATTCTTAAACTTGAGGTTTTAGAATTTCATATATTTAATCATTTCATCTATGTTTAGCATTTTTTCTTTGAATCTGTTACTCTTTTCAATTAATTTTCAGTACGCCTAATCTCTGGGCCAAACATTGCATAAATCTTTTTTTTAATTAACATAGTTTGTGAGATATTGTAAGAAAAAGTCTAAACTAAGGTGGCGTTTGTTTTTTAACTTAATGACTTAAAGTGACTTAACTTAATTAATTAAGTTAATTCGAGATGTTTGTTTTTATAACTTAATGAGACTTTTTAGATAATTTTGACTTAATAAAATAAGCTATTTTTTTTGACTTTTTACTTAATGGAGAAATCTGAATTAAGTCAATTATTTATTAATGTCCAAAATATCCCTGTTTTATAATTTATTTTTTATGTTTATCCCAAAACTCACCCATAAATATTTACCCCAAATAAAAATATTCCTATTTTTTCTTTCTTATATTATGTACGATAAAATTTAAAATTTATGGTATTTTATTTATTAAAATTTCAAAATAATTATGTATTCACTTGAATATAATTTTACTTATAAATGTTAAAATATTGTGGTATTTAATATATTATTTATTTGACATTCAAATTTAATAAGGATACAAATGTAAAAGTACATATTTTCAGTTTTTTAAGTTGAAAAAAAAAATAACTTAATACTTATTTTCTGAGATTCAGACGAAAAAACAAACATATTATTCAGATTCAGACATTCAGACCTATTCAGAATTCATACTAATTTAAGTTTATTCAGATTTCACATAAAAAAACAAACGGCACCTAAGTCTATTTGCTGGAAGCATTGGATTGTTGTTCTGTGCACCAATGGCGAGATATACAATGTTGTTTTCGAGTTTTTATAATACCTTAATGATGAATTTGTCAATAAAGATTTAGGGTTTGTGATAAATAGTTGTGTAAATGATTTTTATTTTTTAAATTGAATTTATAATGTCCTTATTAGTAATTTCATAAAAGGATATTTATATAATAAAAAATAAAGAGTGCTCAAAGTATTTTAGAGTGTAAATAGTCTCCCCCTAAATATATTTAGGTTGAAGTTATATTTGAAAGGCTTACAAGTAATTTTATAAAGCTAAGTTGATTTTGATGTTTCGGTAAATTTTTTTTAAAATTCACTTTCGGTAAAATCACCTTTTCCTACTCTGGATTTTGAAAAGTATGGAAGAAATGGCTTCTAAATTTTAGTTTTGAAAATCAATTTTATTCTTAATATAATTCCATATTCGTCCTTATATATATATATATATATATATATCCTTATTCAATTAAAAAATAAAATTATTAAATTTAAAGAGATAGAGATAAGAAAATAAAAAAATAAAATTTATAAAATAAAAATAGTTATTTTAATTATCAATTATTATATGTACACAATAAAAAAATATTTTATACATTCTTATAAATATGTAGATATTTTATTCAATAGTATGTCTATTTCATTCACTTATATTGTTATAACAATTTAATAATAAAAATTATCAAACACATACTACTACTTTTAAAACTAACAAGATTTTTGAAAATAAATTTTACTAAATATTTAATTAATTATTTTCATAATAAATTATTTATATGACACAACTAATTTTAAAAGTTATAACATTGTCAAGCCGGCCCTTAATTTTCTAAAAGTTTGTCTATAATCGTCAAAACTTTTTTTATTATCAGTAACAATTTTTTTAGTTTCTTCGCAGGACTTTTTGTATGTTGCATAACACTATAGGCGAACCTATTTAAAGCTCAAGAGAGATTTCATCCCCTTGTGGACCATTATTTTTTCTTTTAAAATGTATGATAAGGCTCTTCTAAAAGAGTTAAATAAAAAATGTGGGCTCATTTTATATATAACAAACTACTTGTAGTTTAATAGTAAAAGTGCACTTTTATAATTTTGGAGACTTGAGTCAAATCTCAATAGCATACAATTTTGTTTCTTTAGATATTTGGTTCTCAAAAACTCAAATTCTATTATTTTCTCTTAAATTTTTAAAAATAATAGTAATAAACTATTTATTTTAAATGTTGGATATGAACATTGAAAAAATAAGCACTCCAAATAAAATTAAATTTTTTTAAACTAAGCCTCGATGATTTAAGCGTATGCGTCTGCCACTACGTAACACATTAAGTTAAAATAATATTTTATAAAAATATAAGGAAAAAACTTATGACTGATGCCACAGACAAACAGACATGAAATGCAATGCATGTGTGACTGCCTTTCTAAATTTTTTATTGTAGCCGTGGGTTTCATCTCGTTAGGACGCATTTGAAATTGAAATTGGAAGGTACATTACTAAAGTGCTTAGTAAATATTAATTGTTATATCTTGTAAGTTATGTTGATATGATTTTTTATTTATATAATAGAAAATGTGCTATATCTTTAATAATTTTATCAAAATTATTATTTAAAATTTATATATATTACATATTATTAATTTTTATTTAATAATTATAAATTTTTTTCCACAACCACTGTATCTTAAAAATTGTAACATCTCAATTCTAAATAAAACCTTAATCTTGACAAAAACAGCTGTTAAGTTACAATTTATTTTTTTTCGTTACATAGAACTGACACAAAGTTAGTGTCACGTAGCCCCTCAATTACTTGACAAGCGACGATTGAATCTTATATTTTTTTTTTTATAAAAAAAAGGAAAATAAAATAGTTTTGGATTGATATACGTTACAGATAATATAATTTAACAAAATCCTCAGAGAATGAAACTTACACGTCACATACAATGCTCTTAGACAGAAAAAGTCAATTACGTTTGAATTGAATTAACAACAGAAAAGTGATCCAGTCCCAAGTGGGAATACGCTGTTGCAAACTCAGCTGCCTTCGATTCACATGCCAAACATAACAAGGAATCCGAATCATTAAATATCAAATGAAAACGACAAAAGCGTGCATTGCATGCAATGCATGACCCTAATAAAATGAACCCCCCCGAGAAAAATTAATTGGAAAATTAACCAACAACGCGCACAATAAATAATTGAGACCAGGTCCTCATTCTTGCGAGTAACTCCCCTCAGTCAAAAGCCTCAACGCGTAGACCCTGACTTTCCTTGCACCGAATACAGTCATTAATCAATAATCAGGGCCACACACACACCCACTTCCCCCTCTTTCCAAGCAACATCTCCGCCCACCAACAGGAAACACAATAAGCTATCGGTGTACCTCTATATATATATATTCCTCTATTAGAACTTTTCACAAACACCTCTCTCAACTCTCAAGCAACAGCAGTTACCAGCAACAGTAAGGACTTTCAAATCTCACTTGCGAAGCTTCAAGCTGCAAGCTATTAGCTGACCATCATCACTCATCATGGGAGTTGAAGATTTTTCTACGGATTTAGATTCAAATTCAAATTCCAGCTCATCGAATTCGATTATAATACGCGAAGTCTGGGCGTCTAATTTGGAATCCGAATTCGAACTCATCAGCCAAGTCGTCGATCGCTACCCTTTTATTTCCATGGACACCGAATTCCCCGGTCTTGTCTACCGACCCGATGTGGACCCCTCCACCAGGCCTTACTTCCGTCAACGCAAGCCGTCCGATCACTACAAGGTTCTGAAATCCAACGTCGACGCCTTGAACTTGATCCAGGTGGGCCTCACTCTCTCTGACTCCTCCGGTAACTTGCCGGATTTGGGCTCCGGGGGCAACAATAAATTCATCTGGGAGTTCAACTTCCGGGACTTCGATGTCGCGACTGACGCCCACGCGCCGGATTCGATAGAGCTTCTGAGACTGCAGGGGATTGACTTTGAGCGCAACAGGGAGGAAGGCGTTGACTCGGTTCGGTTCGCCGAGTTGATGATGTCGTCGGGACTCGTCTGTAACGAGTCGGTGAGTTGGGTCACGTTCCACAGCGCGTACGATTTCGGGTACCTGGTTAAGATCCTCACGCGCCGGAGCTTGCCCAGTGGCCTAGACGAGTTTTTGACGATCCTCAGGGTGTTTTTCGGTAACAACATTTATGACGTCAAACACATTATGCGGTTCTGTCAGAGCTTGTACGGTGGGCTGGACCGAGTGGCTCGGACGTTGGATGTGAGCCGGGCGGTCGGGAAGTGCCACCAGGCCGGTTCGGATAGCCTTCTGACCTGGCATGCCTTTCAAAAAATTAGGGATGTGTATTTCGTCCATGACGGACCGGAGAAACATGCCGGCGTATTATATGGACTAGAAGTGTACTAAATTTAATTTTGGCCAATTATATTAATTTGATTTTTTTAAAGTGCCATTTGCAAATTAATAAGGAATTTAATTGGTGATTAAAGAAAATAAATTCTTTGCAAGTAAATTGACTTTTTTTTAAGGCAAATAATTTGACTTAAAAATGTGTGATTAAATGAGTGCTAAGTTTGGGCTTCATACGTGATTCAGGTGAGAAGACCGAATCAAAGTTGCGGTCAACTATGGTTGGGCAGTCAACTTACGCATGCCCTTCTAGATTTTGAACATTCTTATAGTAAGTGAGTTCAAAATTTTCATAACCCGATCGTCCATTCATTGGCTTAGGGGCGATTTTTTTTTTCTCTAAAATTTGAATAAATTTAAATTAATTTAAATTTTAAATAGAGGTAAATATTTGAATTTGAATGGTATATTTATTTTTTTGTTTGAATCGCTAAAAATAAATATTAATTTTTTTAATTTAAAAAATTTGAAAATTAATATTTTTACATTTATGTCTTTATAAATTATAAATGTTAAACAAATAATAAACATCTCAAAGAATATAAATAAGATAATATATTATCATAACATAAATCATTTTCAATTAAATACAATTCTTTGATATTCTATATTATATATGCTAATCAATTTTATTATAATTTATGATGTTTTTATATGAAAAATATTCATAAAAAATTATGAAGATAAATAATGCTAATTTGAAGAAAATAAAAAGATAAAAAGAATAATAATCTACCACTATATATTATCACGAGTTATATAGAGATTGATAATAATGTTAATTATTAAATTTTATTCAAGTAAGGATGAAAATTAATTAATTAAATAGGGATATTTTGCAGAATATCTTTTAATGATATCATTCAGACTTTTTAAATTAAGCAAAAAGTTAAAAAAAATCAGCTTAATAACTTAATGTTTAAAAATTTTCATTAAGTTGAAAAAACAAACAGATTTAATGACTTAACTTATTAAAATTAAGTCAATTAAGTAAAAAAAAGCCCTTAGTATATGTATGGTATGACACTATTAGTACTTATTTAATTTTATAAATTTTTGTTTAAAATTTTTATTATTATGTAGTTATTTTTGGAGTAAAACTTTTGAGGCTCAAATAAACTATTTTATTTTTATTAACAAAAACTTAAAATTTAGACTTTTAGGAGTGGAGTTTAGAGGATATTTTTTTTAAAATGTAATTCTAAAATACCAATTGTTTATGTTCTTATTTCATTTTTTTATAACATAATTTTAAAAATTTGTCTATTTTATAATTTTTAATATAAATTTTCATCGACAACCAAACAACTAATATCTTTTTTTGGGTAAAAGCTTACTATTTGGGGAAGTAGTTGAATATTAATAATGCAGTGCCACATGTCAATGAAAAATTATATGATTAAAAATAATAACTAGAGGGTACCCGACCTAGGGTACACATGATAATTAAGCTGGTACGTTGGATATGCAATGCCAGAAGTAAGGTGATAAAGAAAAGTCTCCAAAATATCAACCATGAGAATATCTTCATCGCCCAAAGAGAATATTTGATTTGGTAAGATCAAATGGGGAATATCTTGCTGAAAAAGAGGGGACAATTGGTTGTCACATATGCAAAAGACAGCACACCAAGGACAATAGTCCTCGGCTGCCATGCCCAAAAGCTGCCAAGACAACGTTTGCAGAGTTGTTTTGGACCACACTGTAGCATACACCACATGTACAAGAAGACAAGCCATGCCAAATAACATCCTTTTTTGCACCTAAAAAATGCTCCTAATGCCCCAAAAATCATGATAAAGATGAAAAGACGAAAGAATCTTAAAAAAAGACAGCTAAATCACCACTAGAAAGGTGCTGCGTGGTAGGGCAACCAGGATACTCCATATATAAGGACACTAAGGTTTGCTTTTGTCGATCATCACTAAACACACCCACTCTACTAAAAAGGCTGAGGTCTTCTTCAACCTCCAACCACCATTTTTAAAAGCCTACAAACTCTTGACAATATAAACATGTTCAAGAAGTTGACTTGAGTGTTGGAGTGTGGTCGTCGGCCACCCCCAACTCCACCTTTAATTTCTTTTTGTTGTTTTGCTGGTCTAAGGTGTTAACATATATGTTTTCATAATATTGATTTTGATGATAACAAATAAGATTAAGAATGATTAATCTTTTAGGATCAAATTATTTTTTATATATTTTTAAATAAATCATTATTTTCATATTATAAATGTTTTATATTTAATGGAAAATGATTTCATGAAATTGATTGTTTTCATTCTCTTTAAATAAATCATTATTTTCACATTATAAATGTTTCATATTTAATGAAAAAAAGGATTTTATAAAATTGGTTTTTTTTTCAAAGTTTATGGTTTAATTGAAAGGATTTTGAAAACTTTGAAATAAAGAAGTATTGCTTGAAATTTTGGTAAAGGACTTATTTGAAAAGTGTCAAGCATTTTTGGCTATACCATAATTTCAGAAAGTTTTGGGATTAACAAAGTATTATTTAGAAATTCTGAAATTGGACTTATGTGCAAAGTTTCATATCGTTTTGGGCCATATTACGGTTATATAAAGTTTGAGGGTCAAACTGTTATTTTACAAAATAGTGCACTATAGTAGTCACTGTAGCAGTCACTGTAGCAGTCACTGTAGAAAACGGCGATCCGACATTTGAATAACGGCTCGCCGACATCGAGCAGAATTGAAAATCAGCCTCTGGACACTAACGGCGATCCGACTTCTTGATAACGGCTCGCCGACATCTAACAGAATTGAAGATTAGTCTCTGGACACTAACGGCGATCCGACATCTAGATAACGGCGATCCGACAATTTGAAAATCAGCCCCAACGGTCATATTGACCAGTCAAACGGCGATCCGATATCTTGCTAACGGCGATCCGACAGTGTGCAGACAGTCTATAACGGCTAGTTTTCAGCTCCAACTATAAATAAGCTCAATTCAATTCAAACAAAGGGGATTCCAATGATTATCATTGAGCAAAATATTGAGAATACATCTTTCATTGAGCTTTAAATCATTGTATTCATCTCATTTATTCACACATTGAGCTTTCACTTGAGATCAAACACATTGTGTGAGAGAAATTCATTTGTAAACTTTTTTGTAAAATCAAGTTAAAAGATTGTAAGTGTTGGGATACACTTGGGTTAAGAGATTGGGGATAATCTCTTGTTGTAAAGGTTCATTGACACCTTGAAAGTCAATTGTAAGCGTTTGAAGCCTTGGGAGGCTAGCTTAGTGAAATCCTCAAGCCCGGTGAGCTTGGAGGCGTGGACGTAGGCGGGGATTGCCGAACCACGTAAAAATCCTTGAGTTTGCTTTCTCTTCCCTTACTCATTTATTATTGTGCTGTCTTTGAATTTATTGTTTTCGAATTTATTAAGGCATTAGATTGGATTGTTGTATGGTTTGCTTAGGATAATTTTTAAAAACCCAATTCACCCCCCCTCTTGGGTTGCCTAGATAGTATTTCATAAGGCACCATTTCAAGCTCTCTCAATGTGGATGTGAACCTCTCGCCATAACCAACCTCTTTGTACTCTTCTTTATCTCCATAAAAACCTAAAACAAGCCACACACTTCGATTAGGAGAGGCACCCTATATCCCAAAAATAAATTCATTATTTTAGTTAGGTTTTGCCACTTTTTCTTGCACCTAAAATCTACTTAAAACACCAAACATCCCTATCTAGCTTGTTTTATTAATCTTTTATAATATAAAATTTATGTAACCTTTTATTCATACAGTGGATTGGTGGTGATTTGCTCTCATGAACATAAGTCAAAGGTTGAACCACGTAAATGGGGGGTGTTCTTTATGTTTATGCTCATTTTGCAGTATTTCTAATTTGATGTCCATAACGATGTTTCGTGTACGAGTGTACCTGAGCTACCCTAGATACTCTAAGTCTATGGGACACTTGAGTTACTCTCAAGATTAGCTCCTATATGTTCTTTTAGCTCACCATTTAGGATATCTCAACTAAACCACCTACCCAAACATCAGAAAAACACACCTAATCCCAAACTGATCACAACCTCCCTTTAAATATAAATTTATTTGTTTGAGTCAGATTTCGGCTGGATTTGGTGAGCACCACTCAATTGATACGAATCGGATCCTAGCGAAAATTTGGTGAAAACACTTACTTATAAAGCTTTACTTGAATAAGCTCTATTTGAAAAGATATACTAAATGAAGCCTTAGTGATTGAAACCTGCTTAACTCATTCTTGAAATAGGATCAAAAATAGGATCAAATCTAAGTGGGATGATAATTACTTTTAATTTAAGAATAGACATTTTTATTTTTTTCTCTAATTTGTTTTGACAAACTTTTAATTGTAACATCAATATATCTCCATTTTTTTTCACTATTATATTGATATTTGGTACATTGAATTATATAATCACCTAAAAAAACAAACTTATTCATTGATTGGCTAATAACTTAAAAATCGATGGAGAGAATGATAGTTGATGGGGATTTGTAAGTCATTTTTTTTTTAGTTGGACTATTGGCACCCTTCTAATATCTTCAATTAGCCCTTTCTTTAGTTATATTTATATTATTTCTAAAGATGTCCTTATTTTTTAAAAAATACTTCTAATTTTTCAATTAATTTTTTATTGTTAAAACTCAAAGCAGTAATGTGCTATTTTTTTTTTAATTTCTTTTGGAATCTTTTTATTACCCTACACACAAATTAAAAATTTTTTTAAGTGAAGAATTCTTTTATTGTTAATCATTGGCTTAAATTACACATATTTTAAATTTTAATTTAAAAACAATCTTAAGTATAAAAATATTTAATCAATAAAAATATAAAAAATAGATTATTTTAAATTTGTGCAATTTATGTTAGTTAAATAGGAAGTAACATGTAAAAAATAAAAAAATGATTGATTATGAATGCAAGTAATTTGTTGGATTAAACAAAATCATGTCTGTTTAATTCTTATTTATTTTTCACTATAATTTTATTTAAAGTATGACTTTATAAGAATAATGAAGGGTGCTAATAGTTTCACCTTTTTTTGGTTGGGGGGGGGGGGGGGGGGGGGAGCGGGTTTTCCATTTAATGGTGGACTGACCCAAACAAACTTCCACTATGAGTAGTTGTCCTTTCAGCGTTTCAAGAACATGGGGAGAAAATTAGGGAAAATGGGCATGGATAAATTGGGTTTTATATGTTCTCTCTTCACCCTCCCCTTTAGGGCTGACAAACATTGGGTTTGGGCTGGGCTTTTTCAAGCCCATTTTAAGTTTAGTGTGAGGGCTTGGGGGCGGGTCCATTGCGGGCCTGGACTGGGCTCTGACTTGGGCTTTATTTATTTTTTTTAATTTTTTTAAATTATTATAAATTTGAAGTAAATTAATAATTAACAAATTATTATAATCATAAATAAATTAAAGAAAATGAATATTTTAAAGTAAAATAATAAATAAAGTAAATAAAAGTTCATAACTTTAAATTTCTTTAATATTGGATTCTCTAATTCAAACGCTCTCTTATTTAATTAACACAAAAGAGAGAGTTTAGTATCATGAATTTAATTTTTTTTAATCATCATTGATTTATAAGTTAAGAATTTAATTTTTCTTAAAATTACTTTTCAATTTTAATTATATTATTCTAATGGGAAATTATCATTTTACTACTAAAGTTTTACTGACATATCATATCAGTACCAAGGTTTGCCAAAAAGTGCATTTTACTACCAAAGTTTTGCGCCGTTATCAATTCACTACCATTCCGTTAAGAAAAAAGTTAATGTTTAACGGAAATTGAGTTAAAAGTCGATTTTACCCCCAAGAGTTTGGTAGTAAAATGATAATTCCCCTAAACATTTGGTAGTAAAATGATAATTATCCTAAAAATTAGGTAGTAAAATGATAATTTATCTATCAAATTAATAGACAATTTTACTTTTACAGCTAGAAATGTCTTTGATGCCCTTATGATATCAGCAAATTTTTAACGTTGTTAACAGAACGGTAGTGAATTGATAACGGCGCAAAATTTTGGTAGTAAAATACACTTTTTGGCAAACTTTGGTACTGACATGATATGTCAGTAAAACTTTAATAATAAAATGATAATATCATTATTCTAATTTATAAATTTATTTTTTAAAACAGTGAGCCTGGACTTTTTTCTTGGGCCCTTATCCAAGCCCTCATGCGGCCCACGGGCCTGGACTGGGTTGGGAAGGGCCGGCCCAAGCTTTTCTTTCCCACCCTACTCCCCTTGGCATGAGCTAATTTAGCGTTTGCAAGTATGATATCAAAGGCTTAAAATATACAGCACAAATTGCATTTTAAATATGAGTACGTGTAATATTAGACATGTTAATCTATGAGTTTCAATTGGGATGATATTTATTTATTGGGTGGCTAATTAGAGTAATAAGTAATTTTAGTTATAATAAAAATTCATCAAATTATAGGTGTGTGCCACTGGGTGGGTAGTTGGGACTCAATTGAATCTTTTAAACCGATTAGAGTCCAATTCTAACGATTAGTCTAATTTAGTCATGCGCAAATGAAAGAATTAATGGCAAACAAACAAGTTGTAATATAAACTTATTTAACAAGTCCTGGACTCCTGCATTTCTTTACTCTCTTCTTCCCTTAATAAAATTCGAGTATCATTCGTACGAAAAGAAAAAAAAGTTGTAATAAAGACAGAAACAACAAACGTCTAAATTTTATTAAATATAAAACAAATTAAGCCCATTGGCCATAGCCAATTAGCCATCGCTCGAGCTTTAATTAGAAACAGTTGCCAAGATATGATTAATGCCACTCATTATAATTTCATGCACGACGACTGAGACATGTTCTAAAATGTGGTAGTTGATCCACTTCAGTTAATGGGAAAAGAATTTCTAGTGTAAAAATTGAATGCATTCGCTCTTGGTACGTAAGCTATCTGGAATATGAGAGATGTCACCGATTCATTTTATTGCAATTAAATCAGCCACCACCTACTCTTTGGTATAACTGTGACCACACAATTAGAGAGCAAATTAGATGATAATTACTATTGCGAAATGTGTCGTTATGAGTAGGTACCACGTGCACTTCTTAGAGAATTTGCTTAGAATTAATACGTTATCATTTGTCACTAGCTATCATTGATCCAATATTCTTTATTATCCTTTTTTCTTTTAACTTAAGCGGGAATTCTAAATGTATAATTCTAATATTGCACATTTCGTGTAATCTCTATTTAATGTTAATTATAAGGGAACTCTTTTCTTAATAGTAGTATAATAACTCTCTTTTGCCCTCTAGGTATAGTTAGTTGGCAATGAATGTTTACAATCACAATTACCTAATTTGAGTAATAATAAAGAACAAAAATGAATATTGTTGAATGAAGTTAAATCTCTTTCTATAAAGAACTAATAATATAATACAATATTAAATCTCTTTCTATTTTTTTAAAAAGTAAATTAAGTATGTATATGGTCACGGAATAAGTGTTTTGCGCAATAAATCCGTATGGTTAATAATTTATATTGAAAGGTTACATCAAACAGTAAAATATTTTGCATTTTCTCCAAACCAAAAAAAAAAAAAATCAAAGAATCAATTTGAAAAAGCTGCAATAATTCTCACCATGAAAGACCATATCAAACATTTTCCTATCATTAACGTCACAACACTTCATATTATAAATTCAACATCAAAACGTGCACATGCATGTGAATTCACTTTGTCCACAGACATGAAACTCTCTTTATTCCTCAAGGATTTGCAAAATACCAAAATCAAAATTTCATGGAAATGGGCAGCTTTGAAGCACTTCAAAATCATTTCATACCCAACCAAAAGCAACATGCCTAAGAGTAGTCTCAACTCTGTTAACGTATGTGATACAGCCACGTGTCAACTACAGGCGTTGACGGCGGGGGATGCCGGAGAAGAGTTGATTGAGATGGCCATTAAGGCGTTGAGATCAAAGAGACTGCATTTCCAGCCGGGTAACACAGGTTCAATACTAGAGACAGCTAAGTTCCAATTCAAGGATTGTGTTGCCCTAGCCATAGATTCTGAGGACGCTTACTCGGATTTTCGAAGATCGATGGAGGAAATGGTTGAGGCTTATGGACTAAAGTATTGGGAGCATCTAGAGGAGTTGTTGGCTTTGTATTTGAGGATGAATAAGAAGAAGAACCATGGCATTATTGTAGGGGCATTCATTGATATTTTTAGCAAAGGCATTTCTTCTTCTTGTTCCTTCTCCTATTGTGCTGCTGCTTCTTCTTCATCTTCAAACAACAAGTGACGTAACTGATATATATTTTTTTATATTTTTATATTCGAAAGTTATGATCTACCAATTTATTTTGAGAATTTGCAAGCTAGAGTGTTCGACTGATTCACTGATTAGAAGAACCAAAACAAAGGTCTGATTTATACACATGAGTTTATATACAAAGTGTTTGTAACTCTATCATTAACTAGTCAATTGAAATCAATTATAAATTATCAGTCTATATCATGCCCTCAAATAATAATAATTATGTAGAAACGAAGTATTGGGTGGCAAAAGCATGCGTTAATCATAGCTATACGATAAAATAAGATCATATTCTTGTTATTTTTTTAATTTTTTTATCATATTCTTATTAATTAATCTAACAAAGACGGGGAATCCAGTATTATCACTATGCTATATGCATTTCATCTATCAAAATGATAACCAAGCACATCTCAATTATTCTGATCATACAAGGGATCGACGAAAATTTTAGACAGTGTCTAGCTAGAAAATTTTGAACAAGGACTCAAAATAAAGTTGCTTAATAATTGATCTCTCATGATATTTGCAAATTAATTAATGAAAGACAAATTTACATTTGTGGCTGTAAATGTAAACTCTAACAAGCCACGGTTGTATAATCATATTGAACAAAATGCCTCCCAGCAAATATAGCCAACTACTTATAAATGACAATCTTGAATATTTTAGATATGCATATATGAATGGTCAAAAACATAACCAAATATACATACCACAATTTCACATTATAAACAAAATTAAAAAACCACTTGACTCTCAACCGTTATTAATGTCAAAATCACAACTTGCAGAACTGCAACATGTATGTGTACGTACATCTTTCTTTCAGCACCATACAAACCCCGATTTCCTTCTCTGAGATTGTCTTGACCAACCCCATGCAGTTTCCCACGTATGAAATCAAAGTCTTTAGATGGCCACTCGTACGTAACCAATCTAGGTAGCTAGGATTCATGTGACTGATCATCACAGGGTTTTTTTGGACTCTTGAAAACGGCCTCATTCCAAACCCCTGTGAAAGCTTGAACAATAACATCATGGTTACTAGGAGAATTCAGCTGCAAGAAGCAATTAAGAAGCTCTCTAAGATCATCATTTGAGTAGATTTCTTTCTCCATGATCATTTGCAGCATCGAGCGTCGAAAATCTTCATATGGGTCATTTGAATCCTTCACAACAGCAATGCTATCAACAATTTTAGGGCAAGGGCTGAGTACTTTTGGGACTTTCAGATCGGTTTCGTACTCAGAGTTTTGAGTAGTAACGGAAGTGTAATCTCCACTAGTGTTTTTGTAACCAGAACTTGAAGATGAACAAGGTTTGGGATTGTGGGAAATAATTTCATTGGAGGCTCTTTTAGGTTTTGGTGCTGGTTCATGTACATCAGAAAGTTTAGGCTTGCCGCAGCCACAGCCACAGCCAATGACTTTGGCTGTGCATATGGTTTTGAGGAGGTTTTTTTTGTTCTTATTGGCGGTCATATGATCATTGATAAGAAAGAGAGAAAGAGAGAAACAGAGAGAGGGAGATGAGTTTTGCAATGCAAGATGTTATATACTCAAATTTTGAAAGAGTTTGATTTATTGTGGCAATTAGGATAGCATGTTAATTTTTTGTTAGCTAGAAGGTTTTTCTGGTAAGCGTCCCTATCTTATCTCTCTCTGACTATTGAGAGATTTGAATTAGAAGCCGGTTTTGGGTAGGAGTCATTTTCTACAATGTTGTTGAAAGAAAGCTTTAACGACAAATTTTAAGGGCTTAATTATGACACTAAATGAAGCGTGAGGATCATGAAGTTGCTTGCATAATAAGCTTTATACACACACACACACCGTTTCTCTACTTTGGAGCCTACGCGCTAAGTGGCTTAATAGTGTGAGCAAGTTAAGAGTCGAGAAAATTATAGGAGTAGATCGCAAATTCAGAGCCAAAAAAAAAAGGAATAATAATAAAAAATGAGTAAATAAATAATATGAAAAACAAGGACAGCTCTACTTTGATAAAAAAATTGAGTTATAAAATTTTGACAAAAAAATATGAAAAGAATAAAAAATCTTGATAAAAAGTAAGTTTTTTATAATGACCTTCATATTTAGTTTTTTCTATATCTTTCATCAAAAGTTTGTAACCCATTTTTTGTCAGATTAAATAACATTATTGTAAAAATAAACATAAAAATGAATATGATCTTCTTATCATAAAAATTATGGGTTTAGTCATGTGTTGTAAATTTTATAATATTAAACGCAAGGTTAATGAGAGATTTTACCTCTCACTGTTTTACACCAAAGATCACATTTAATGCATTGAACCCGTGAAAGAAGTCAATAAAAGCTCTTTTTTTTTTTAGGAAAATTATTGCTCATGATATTTACAACCATACAAATTACTAAGATCAGTTTACATCAATTCTGATATGGCATCGCTTAGATTTTTTAACCCCCTCAAATATTCGAGGAACGCCCAACTCTCCTTCTGGGAGAAAGACTGCCTTCACTCAAGCTCTGAAACTTCAAGGAATAAAATTTAAATTAAACCCATACAATACGTCTGCGAGGGTTCGAACCACTTCCTTCACATTTATGAGGGAGTGGCTCTAGCCAAATTTAAAGCTCTCTTTCTGCCAAATTTTGATTGGTTAAATTTAAAGCATAGTTTTAATATCTTTAAGATTTATTTAAATTATATAATGATGATGATGATAATAATAATAATAATAATAATATGATGTAAATAATATTAAAATATTGGAGAAAATTAAAATTAAGTCCTGCAAGTAAACCATCATAATTTCATCTACCTTAGACACACGCTAATCTTTACATTATTCTTACTATATAAACACACTAATCTTTCCAGTAATCTTACAACGATAAAGTAGGAAAATTAGAATTATAATTTCAGTTACTCTTATCCATTTAAAATGTAATGATAAACTCATTGAAATTTGATCACTTTCACAATCTATCCAATAAAATCTTGTGCATATTTAAAAACTAACAATCATATCAATATTTCAAATTAAATCAACACACATGCAATCCAAATTTGTTTTGATTATATATACAGCACTTCTGTCTATTCTAAATTAATTTAGAAAACTAACATCATCTGTATCTTCTTCAAAAAAAGAAAAAATGAAATCCAAGAAGCTTTCTTTCATAGCCAAAATAAAAAGCAACAACTTGCCAAGACATTCTAATTGCAACAATACTTACTTCTCAGCTAGCGGTTCTGAGATCAATTTTTGTTCAGCTACAGCCATAGCAGTAGAATATACGTCACTCAGGGACGTTATGGCGTCGATGAAACATTGTAGAAGTGCATATTCAAAAGCTAACTTTCAGTTTCATTCTTCTCTTGATAATATTCCTATGAGTAATTTTCTTGTTAATAGACCTGCATTGGCTTACTTATCGCCAAAGCCTGCAACTTCTTCGAGGACGTCGCATAGAAAGCAGTTCTTTATTCGTACATGGGATAAAGTAAATTTGCCGGTGAGAGCTTGTGTTAATTTTATCAATAGACATGTTGTTTCCAAGATTACGGGTGTGTTTGATAAGGTAATGGCAGCAATCCATCTCGATTTCCGATTGATTTTTATTTTTTTATAGATAAATTACAATATAGAATTTTTTTTTATCATTTTATCTTAAATTTATTAAATATATATCCAACAAATAATTAAATTTAATGAAACTCATGGAATACATAATTAAGAAAATAGATTAGATGAGTCATGAAATAAACGTTTACGATTCCATTAGTTGAAAAATCTATAAAATCGAGGTAAGATGATTGAAGACGGCTAGAAACCCCACCAAATGATCGCAAATTAGCTGCCACGCTAGTGGAGACTAATGCTTCTTGTGTACACAATTAATCAAATTGTGTTATCATATACTTCTATTTTAATGTTTGAGATTCCTAAGGTCCGATTCGAATGGATTAAAATCAAACACTTTACACAATACAAAAATTGACACATATTTTCTCTATTCACTTCTACCACTTCCTTATTCTAAGAAGTATGAAATTCTTTACATCATGATTTGTCATTTTTTTTTTTACCTATAACTTTTAATTTCATCTTTTTTACTTTTAAAATAAATAAAATAAATGATATTTTTAACCAATATATAATCAATGGGTGTGATTTGTATTTGGTGGAGGTGTATTCGGAAAAGACCTAGAGCCCAGGCACCACCATCTTGGTTATTTTTCAGGCATCATGTTGCTCTACTTGCCCTTTCCTTGACCATTAATTTGTTTGGACAAGACAAAAACACAACCATGCAAATGACCATAATAACCTTTTTAAATTTGTCCAGGCCAATACGTGCCATTGGAGCATCGTTTCTGTATCTCAAATTTGCTTTGCCACGGCTTTTGTAACTTTTTTTCTATTCGCACGACTAAAAGAGTATGCTTTGAGCAGGTAGATGATATTTTTAGTTTTTGCTGAAAATGGCAACAACTCTGCTAAGCCATTCTCTCTTATCAGCTTCAATCTTGGATAGCAACAACTGCAAATTCTGCTATGTTGGTTCAATTCAATCCTCAAAACCCGTCCGGAAAAGCTTCAAAGTCAGAGCCATCAAAGAAGAAACAGAAGAAAAAACTTCATCTTCTGCTTCTGCTTCTGCTGAGGACATTACAAAGAAGTATGGCCTTGAAGCTGGCCTTTGGCAGGTACCCATTTCACTTATCTTTCTTATTTGGGCATCTCAAGTGTAAATTCTAATAGTAATGATCGAAGAATTTATCTGTTTTTTTTTTTTTTGGTATGATTGTGGATGTAGTTTTTTGAGAAGTAATTTTGACAATTGTGTTCATAGGATGAAAGAAACTGCTTACATGAGTTACTAGTTGTGTAAATTAATTAAAGATTGTTCTTTCAATAGCAAGGCCATGGTAACCGTCTTGTTTATTAATTTACTTGCACATATAGATAAAGTAGAAGAAGGCTTCGTTTGGTATTTCACTGCTCTGGCTAAAGCCACTGCCGTGAAATGAAAGCTCTAGCCGTGAAGTAAAGGTTGATAGTGTCATCTCCAATATTTAGGAGATACCAAAAAACTTAGTGAAATTAATGACAATTTTGCTTCTGCAGTTGTATATTATTATATCCCCTGATTGGTAAAATTAATTGATCCATCTTTTACTCTATAGATATTCAGGTCAAAAGAGGAAGGAAATGCGGAAGGTGATAAAAAGAAATCAAGAGGGGATCAAGCAAAGGAACTGCTAGCCAAATATGGAGGGGCATACCTAGCCACTTCTATAACACTCTCCTTGATCTCGTTCTCTCTCTGCTACGTGCTAATTGTTGCTGGAGTTGATGTTCAAGCTTTGCTGCAGAAGGTAACTAAAACCACCAAAGAAAGCCCAAGTAGCTAGCCTCCTTCTGTTGCAAATTTCAGCTTTTAGATTAATAACAACTTTGTTTGGAAATTGGAACTTATAGGTGGGCATCTCAACTGATGCAACTGGTGAAAAGGTGGGGATATTTGCTTTGGCATATGCTGCACACAAGGCTGCATCTCCAATTAGGTTTCCTCCAACAGTAGCTCTGACTCCTATTGTTGCTAGGTGGATCGGAAAGAAAGTTGAAAACGAGAAATAGCTTGCTTAGGTTCTTGCTTAGATGCAAGGCGCTTCATGTATAATGCTCATCTTTTTGTCTAGTTTCTCTGGTGTTAGATTCATATGTTCTCTTAAATATTAATGACATTTTGGTTAACAGCAAATGGGGATGCAAATATGATCTTTTTCTGGCAGCAGAAATCATAGCACTTTCACCTAAAGTGTCATGATACCAATAAAAAGCAAAAGAATAGTTTGGATCAATTGTTGACGTTATGATCAAACCGAATTTTTAGCATTACATTACATGTTACTATATAATCCTATCTGTTGCCAGTCAAGCTTACCATCTGAGCTTGTCGCTACAACAAAGTGAAAAGGTATGCTGTAATATACAGGGCTCTTAACTACAAATACATACTTTATTTACTAAGATCATATCGGATCATATATATTACTCGACTGTACAATCCCGATACCTCTTCCTATTCTTTAGTGCCTTGGAATCTTGATGACTCCTCAGGACCTTCAGCCGCACCTCCAATTATCAAAATGAACAATAGGTGGACATCAAACTGAACAATGGGTAGACATCCCAGTTTCTAGACAACAAGACCACGTATCTTCACTTTCTCGTTTATCAACATATCTCGCTCACCTTCCAGTATTAGCAGCAGCAGGTGGCGCTTCTGCAGTATTGGATGGTGGAGTTTGGGGCTGTGGTGTGCTGACAGTAGGCATGCCATAATCCTCTTGAAGTGTACCCAAATCATTCCATTCCACCCCAGCTATTAGTTGAGTCAAGGACCTTGCCATTTATTTTTTGCTCAAAGATATTATGTAGCAAAAGGGGAAGGAAGGGGGGGCATAATGATTGAAACATGTTAATGAAAAGGATACGTTCAGTTCGCCAAATGTCTGTGATGCTAACTCCAGCATCTGATAAAAGCCAGTAATCTGCATCACTCTGCAAGTCAACAAGATAAAGTGAATGCTTGTAATTAGTATAGCTCCTTTCTTTGACAATATAGCATAGAAATTTTAAAGTTACACCTGTATAAACTATTTGTCAAAGAATGATTTTGTTTCAAAAGTAAACCCTGTTTCCTGGTTATTTTATCATTAAGATTTAAACCTGGAACTACGTAAACAGCTTAACCCCACCCGAGTCACTTGAAATGATTGTGAAGGATGTTTTTTTCTAAATGAGAATTATGTCACTTGAATGCCTAGGCCCTAGGAGTTCAGCTTAAACTGAAGCATGTACAATTTTCAGATAACTGGAAAACTGAAGCATGCTGCTTGTGCTTATAAAGACAAAATCACTTGTAACTGGCCAGATTATCTTCCTGAAAGCAATAATACAGAACCCAAGCAAGAACAAAAACTTACATCGACTTCTGAGGGAACAATCTTCATGATCCCACTCACAAAGTCCTGAGAGGAACTAAGATCTGTGCAAATTCTTTGAGAATCTTGCTCTTGCACTTCAATGTCCTTGCCTCTGCTCTCCTCTGTTATCACTGTTGCTGTCTGGTTTTCATTAAAGCCCGAATTTGATGGCAAGTTTGGAGGTGCCTCTGCACCAGGTATCTCCTCAAATTTTTCTTCAAATTGACTAGAATGGCAGAGAGACAAGGACAGAATGAGAGGGCCTCCAAAAACTGCTTTAAGTGGTCATTGTTCTTAACCAATAAGAAGTAACTGTACCTGACAAGGTAAACATCTATAGGACCCATTGTACTTCTGAGAACTATTCTGTATCTTCTCTGGGGATAGTCAACAGCCTGGAAAGGAAAGGATGAAAAATCAGAATCTGCACATACAAAATCAAGCGAAATTTCCTTGCCTTTTGCATGCTTTTGGGTTTACCTCATCAGGATCTGGGACTTCCAGAGTGGTGCCATGTGGAGCTTTTATAGCTATCAAGGTTTCATTCTGCAGGAAACAATTGAACCATACTCAATTCACTACATACAATCAAGAAATTCTGTTTTCAGGATGTAAGTCGATCATACAACCACCAACGCTAAAACACAAGTGCCAGCCTGACAAACGAAGAAGTTAACCTGGAAGCAGGGTAAGCTCTTGATATCATCTTCCGTGACAAAAAGCCACCTAAGATCATAAAATATTAAATCATTGGCTGATCAATTAATAAACAATTGTAAGTTGCTAATAATTTGTAATGGGTAAAAGGAGAAGGAAAGTACTTCTGATTATTTTCATCTTCGCTAAGATCCCTCAATCGCTCTTGCATTATTCTGCAAGAAGATGGAAACGTCAGAGAAAACTAATGGTTGCAAATTAGCAGTGTTAAAGAGAGGAATAAAAAAGGTGACTGCATAACCTTATTTGTTCATCTAATCGGCGCTCTTGAATAGTAAGGCTCTCTACTTCTGCCTGCCAGACAAGAAAGAGTTGAATTAGTCAAATCCTGGAATGCCCAATTTCCCAACCATAATTTTGTTAATATTCTGCTAATTGACCACAGAAACTGTGAATGATCCATCACTATCCGAATATGCATAACCAACCAAATGCAACTCGGGAAGGCTTGTCCTAACTATTTGAGCTCGAATGAGCAAATCCTATTTAACTGCTCATCATCCTTAGTATTGTCAGCAGGAAATAAATAAGATAAAGAAAAGCAATAAAGACGGTCAAAGTGTGGGGTAGGACAGCATAAACTACAACAGAAGATTGGCTTGAGGATTGACATGAGGGGAAATTTTCTTGTTACTACACTAACTAGTTGGCAAAGTTTCTTGTTCCTATGCTAACTAGTCGACACAGGGGGAATTATCGAGTTTGTCTGCAAAATCACATTTATTTTGATTAAAGTCATATTGATAACTAAACAAAGAAAAAAAAATGAAGAGAATAAAAAAAAATGAAGAACTCTGCAAAGCCAAAGAAGCTATCAAATGAAATTGGAAGCTTAGAGCTGAAAAATGAGAATTCGCAAGTGGAAATTTCTAATGCTTTACTACTCATATGGTATAACAAAATGTTTGAAATCTGAAGAGGAGGGAGGGGGAAAAAAAGAACTATTTTGTAATTAATTAAATCCAATAAAGTAACATCCACTAAAACCCGTGTGAGGGAGTACTGTCTAAAGTAACATAAATATCACTGCACCAGTTATTTTATTGTGGTGGTGGTGGTAGCGATAGAGGTTATATGATAATTTTAGGAAACAAATTTTAAAAAGAAGTGTTGAAGACGAACAGAGTATTGAAAGTTGTTAAGAAGATTTTAGGGCTGATTTAGCAAAGTTTTCCAAGACCTTTCAAGCCAAGATTTTGGAAATTTATATACCTGTAAACTCGAAGCATTTTCATCAGCCTCCCCAGGCCTTGATACGTCAAGTCCCCTAACATTGAAGAGGGTACAGTTTAATGAAGATTAAGAAACTAAGATAGTTAAACAATCACAAACGACATCAAGGTTAAAAAATCATTCTGTGTCCATACTTCCACTGAATTCTGTTCTTGAGCTTCTTTTCTATGAGACCAATACCTTCTAGGACATTTGTTATGTCATAAATGCGTCTCTTTTGCACCTGTGGCAAGGGAGAACCTTCTAGTAACTGAAAGTTATGATATAGGGAGGGATTAATTTAACAAGTAAAACAGTCACCTCTAAAGTGTCAGCAGCTTTATTCAGATCAAGAATACCATCTTCAGCGTGTTTGATCAAATTGATGAACTTCTTTGTCAGAAGCCCTGGAATACAGTAAACAAAATTGCTAGGTAATTTCTCTGTTCCACAAGGTATGAATCAAGCTTTGAGAAAAGAAACCTTGTTTCATCTAAAAATAAAATATAAAAGAACAAACAAATGAATATGGAATAAACAATTACCAAGAGAGCTGTCATATCGGCAGGGACCAGTCGGTGTGAGATTATTGCCAGGAGAACCTGTCAAATAAGAGTTTTTCTCATCAAATATATTAACTTTTGTTTACTTATGTCCTGCCGGTGTCAACAGAAAATAAGCTTGTTTCAACAAATACTAAGGTGGCAACAACCGATTTTCCAGTTTTATACTAGACTATAGTTAATCTATTGCAGAATTAAGCAGAGAGCTTCCTACACAAGATTTAAGCGGTGGTACTCACCAAGATTAGAAGCAGAAATCTGTGGTCCAATTTTACTATTCTTTGCAAGCCTTGATGTTTTTTGTGCCTTTCCTCCTTTTCCTGATACAGGTGTCTGAAGAGGGCTGTTAACTATTTCAGTGTATCCAGGACCAGTAGTCTTCTCACTTGACTCAGCATCATGATCTGCTGTGTCACTCTTTCGCTTTAATAGCTAAAAGAACCAATCAGTTTTGCAAACCACAATAAGCAAAATGAGCAAATAAGTTTCAGTGCATGGTTAATCCAAAAGAAAAGCATGAAAATTAAGGAAAGCAAATTAAAAGAATCATATAGAACACACACATAAGCGGAGCCAAGTACAGGATTTCAGTCAAGAGAAACCAACTCCAGTTAATAGCCTTTTTTTTCACACTCTAGACTAGACGCTAGAACATACAACCACCTGAATTGAAAGGAGATAGACAATGACACAAGGAAGATCAAATCTTTTCCTATCTCATCACATACATACAATTGGAAATCCTAAGCATATTCCCACCCAAAACAGGGGATAATATCCAAACCATTTGTTTAAATAAAACAAAGAACTGCAACACACCTAGCATAACCTAAATCATGCACTATGTATGGTATCTTATCTGTAAAATTTCGATCTTTCCACATTCAATGAGAAGAAAAAATGAAGATGCATGCTCACCACCCTTTAAGTTTCAACAATTTAGTCATTCACAGTACTACCTCTCCGGCACCATTTAATGAGGTCAAACTATATTGTTAACCATTTCCCCTGCTGAAATACTCCATGATAAATACAGCTTCTCTCACTGCATCATAGTACTATGGCAAAATAAATAGTCACAACTCTGTGTCGTTTTTAAGAAAGTCCATATGACAAGATAGAAGATTGATCACATGCTTTTAACTACTTAATTACATATCCAACATCAATGTTTCAAATTAGGGCTCCTGTATTATTAGTTAAGAACCAGAAAATCTATGGCATTTATATCAAGTCTACAATGCGGCACAAATTTCTATAACACTGATTAGAAAGTTACTGGAACATACTCTTAACATTATATGCATATAGCTCATCATTTTCCTTCCTAATTAAATAATTTTTCACAACATAAGCGAATGATGGACTAAGAACTACCTGCAAACATGCAACCTAAAATCTAACCATATTAACCAATGACAGCATTGCTTCATGAAATCAATGTTGGTCACTATCTCAGTTGTGCCCACTGTAAGATTCTTTAAAGTTAAAACATTAGCAACGTCCCAGATTTGGTATGCTACACCAATGTATACTGATTTTGCCAGTGGATATAATTCAGTAACAAATCAATTTTTATGCCATAAGAATACAAAAGCACTTGAGACAAAAAAAGATTCGAGACTGTAAACTTTAAGCCTATATGGGAACTCAGTAGGCTTTTTCTTTGCTAGTGGAAGCTTTTCTGAGGGTATCTAGACAATAGATGTAAATTTACAAACTATGCATATTATCAAACAATTGAAATTGGCAACTATTTAACATTATGAGGAAAGAGTAGAAGCAGAAGCTGAAACTAAGCTTAGCCATGCATAAGTTCCTTGTTTCTTATGTGTTTTACATTTTACTTGAAGAATAACAAGTGATATATCAAAATATGGAGAGATGCTATTAAGCATGAAACAAAATTCTGAACCTGTAAGAGTGCAATAAGTAACAACAGCCAACTGTGAAAGATCAGAGCATGAAAATACTTGATGCTTTGCTATTAATCCCCTTTTACCCTCAATGGCAAAGAGAAGACTTTTTCTTTATTTACTAGGGTCCCAACAAACAGTCACTCATGAAGGCATAGGTCAACTAAATCCAGATCCATTAAAAAGACAAAAGAGATTAAAACACTACAGGGAATGCTGTCAGTCAAATTCATAACATCCAAAAGTTCATAATGACAAGCCAAAGAACAGGCAATCAAATAAATGAAAAGTCAAACTAGTAATTTCATGACAAAATAGGTCATTCCCTTTCCCTCTTCTGACTACACTGATACTCAGAAACCGTCAACACCAGGCACAAATAAACGGTCAAGATCAATCCTGATTAGCACTCTGATTCACATACAAAACCAAGAACAAAAACACAAACAATCACCCAATTGACATCTAAATTCACACAGCTCCAAATCTGCTGCAGCTTAACATACAACATATTAAACAAACCCACTAAGCCACCATTAATGAAAGAAAACTTGGAAAAGACAATAGTAAAAAAGACACCGGAATTCCCAAAAATCAGTACAACCAAACAGATATTCTTATCAAATGAACAAACAATCACTGCCCACAACAAATCTAACAGTCCCCAAGACTAATTCTTATCAGTAATGTCACCAACCCAATATCCCAAATTCACAAGTTTAATCACTAAGGAACCAGATCCTCATACAATTAACACAACGCATACCACTAACTCGCAATTACACTTAAAACATAAACCACAACTTTAAAATTGCTAAGTAACACAGAACCCCAAAAAAGTAAAACACAGGCAAAAACAGAAAATTAAAAAATAGAAACAACTTGAAAAGAGAAAACTCACAGGAGATTTAACAACGATGGCCTCGGCTTCCTGATCGGGTCGGCGGTGGGGCTCGGCCGCGAAGCGGTGATAATCACCACCGGGAGCTAAAAAAGGCGGCTTCATAGCCGAAAACGGGAGCTGCCGCTTAAACGCGGAGCTGTCCTGCGGCGTTTGAGAATTCGACATCTCCAATTTAAAAATACAAATACAAATTCAAATAAAACAAAAACGAAATTTTAATAATTTTTTTTTTAATTTTGTGAGGGTTTGGGGATTTTAAAGACAGCAAAGCAGATCAAAGAGCGATGTAGTGGAAGTAATCGTAAGGAATTGGACAGGAGAAATTGGAGGGGATGAGGGGAGAGATCTGGAGAAGGGTGTTTGGTTAGTAGGAAAATAAAAAAAGCGGGAGATAGAAAGAGAGAGAAAGTGAGCAGAAAACGAGGGAAAGAGTGGGGGAAGGAGGGAATTTGGTTCGGATATTGATGTGGAGGGAAGCTGATTATTAATTAAAATTATTTCATTTTATAAAAAAAATAAATTTAAAAAGGAAAATAAAAATAATTGGCCAATTAAATAATTTATAGATGGGAATAATAATATATATATTACCGTTTTCAGTCTAGTTAAAATTGGTTACTGTTTGGCGCCGTGGTATAAGTCAACTTGACTTTTTGAGAAAGTGTAGGAAGGAAGTCTTTAAAAATTTATTGGAAAGTTTGTGCATTTATTAATTATTGAATTTTTTAAAATTATTACAGATCTTGTCTGTATGTTTTAAAAATACAACTCATATTTATTTAGATTTAGATAAAATTAAGTTAAAAACAGATTTAAAGTTAATTTTTATGTTAAAAAACATATAAATTAATTTGATCAAATAGACCGGATTAAAATATGAATATAATACTACAAATTTTTCCGTTATCATTTAGTCACGGTGCATAATTTAATGCAAATTGTAACAATTCAGTGTGAACTACAAATCATAATAATTTTTTTTAGTGATTATATATGCTCCATAAATGTTATTATTATTATTGATAATTATTTTACAGCCTGAATTAAAAAATTTAAATTTATTTTCGAAAAATCAAAATCCCTAACGAAATTTTTTTTTACAATTTTTTGTCGAAACAATTAGAAAATTGAACTAAAAACGGTCTGCTAATAAACAAGAGTAATTTTGATTGATGGCAACGGATATGGACTAAATTGTAAGGTGTATCATATAGTAAAGCCCTTGAAGTAAAAAGAGAAATATAAGAGGGTTCGAATCGGCGATTGGCGCCTTTTATGAACGCAAAGAAAGTGGCGATTATTTGGCGCGCATTAAGCCACAAACCAAAAAATCAAGAAAACACCTTCCACCTAACGCCAACTCATCACTTTGTCACCACTCGGTCACTGGCCATTTCTTTAGGGCACTGTTTGCCCAACCTGTACTAAACAGTTAATCGTGGGCTGGGCTCTTTAAACATTGGCCTTTTAAAGAAAATCATAAATTTTAAATTATTCTATCATAAAATGATCACCTACAAAACACTATTTATAAGGAAAAAAAGAGAATGGAAAAAATGGGAGTAATTGATGATTTTTTTTTTTGAAAAATGAGAGTAAATTGAAGCTTACAATAATTTGGGGGTTATTTTAAACATTATCATTTTACAAGAGTAATCTAAAATTAATCTAAAAGAATTAATATATATTTTTAAATGAAAAAAGTAAAGAATGGAAAAGAAAAGGCTTCCGTTTGATGATTTTCTTGAACTTTCTTATGATTTTATCTAAAACCCATCTAACTACTAAAAAGAAAAATTTAAAGAAAACAATCAATTTCCAAGAAACTTCCTTTCGGACGCAAGCAGCATAAATGGAATTATATTCATTCCAAATACTGAAATTTGAAAGAGGTGACCTCACCAAGTCATAGCACAGTCTTGCTTAAAAAAGCATGTCTAAATGCTGACATTTTTTTTGTTATTATTAATTTTTTGAATTAGGGATAGAAAGGGCTCACCGTCCATGCATGATTGTTAGGAGTAGGTCCCCATATGCTTGGCTAAGAGACAAAACTCAAACGGCACTTTCACAGTCACGGTGGTGGCGGCATTACTGGGCATGCGCATTCTTTCTCATTGTCATTGGCTTGGATGGAGCCACAACAAAGCTAAATAAGCATATTTTGGCATCTCTACAATCATGATTATACTTTACAACTTAAAATTCATAGCTAGTAACTATACCCATAGTTTTAGTTTTCCATGGTTTTTTAATATGGGACCTATAATAACCTAATATTCTGTTTCTGGTTGCCTGTTCTTTAACACCATCCACATTGTGATGCGGCGAATTATCAAATATTAGTAAATGAAAAGTAAAAAAAAATTGTGTCCTGAGAGAAAGAAAGAGAGCTTAACTACCATCATTCCTAACCTCCAACAAACATCAGCTACAATAGAAAACCAGGGATTCAAAAGTTATTATCATATATGTGTATTTTGACAAAAGTCAGAAAAACTCTCTAGTCTGCGGACATCAACAAAAGAGTATGAGATTTAAAAGTTATTATCATACTCCATTTACAACAAACTATATGTTACAAGATGACCTACTTGAACAAATGGGCGAGATCTGGATCATCCAAGTCCACATCCAACCTTCCATACAAGCGCATGTGTTCAATATAATGATCTGGTGGTTTTACCGCATGTGGGTTTATAGGAGTAAATCGATGAATCATCTCAAGATCCCGAACAAGCCATCGGACATAAGCACGGTCCAGGGGAGGTATAACTTTCAAAAAGATTTCTTCCCTTTCCTGCTTTACTGTCATTGGCACTGCAGGCTTGTTCCCCATGCTACCTGCCTAGTTTTGAACACAAAAGCTGTCTGCTGAAATGAGTTAGATCAGTTCATAAACAGATAAAAATATACACAACTAGAATTCTATCCGAATAAGCTACCATTGCTGCATCTGCCAAAAGTTTATTCACACACAACTCCGTGACTGTAAAAGGCTTGCCTAATAACAGGTTCGTACGAACCAGAAGCTTTCAAGTTATATGTAAAATAAGCTCAGATGGCAAGAATCACTCAACATTATTAGAGGCGACAAGCCAACTATTGCTCAAATAAGCAACATATCGAATTAACCCACCAACTAAATGAGAGCAGGAACTCAAATTGTCTGAGAACTTAAAATACAAGCATTAAAATTTAGTATACCATCAAAACTTAGATACACTGGAACCTCTTTTCAAGCCAATCAAAATACTACTTGCTTAAGATTGCATTAGAAACTTTAGCTCCAAAAAATGCAAACATGATTCGTTCACCAGTAGCACTAGAGACGCTTATCAAATGCATTTCTGCACAGAAGCTGCTTAGTGCTTGCAAATAAAAACTAAGAATACAATACACAAATGCACAGACTATCCTACATTTTCTTTCAATATCCAGCATCAGAAGGCCAATAAGCACCATGATTTTGACATGCATGCTAAAAGAAACTCTTTTAACGCCTACAAATTGCAATATAGCATTAATTTGAAGGCATTATATTAACCTAAAAAATTTGATCATCTTTGAAACATAAATTTAGACCAACACCCACCAGTGAAGCTGCTGTAGTAGTATTAGAATGTAACAACCATCAAATTGGCAAATAGTGGGTTTTTAACAACTGAACAATTGGTTTCAATCGTGGGCATTCCGTTTCATATTAACAAGAAACACATCGTAAGAATCAATACACTATCAACTAAGATTATAGGCAGCCATTCTCCGTATTAAGATGGAAAATTCATTCCTACAATCAACTGTTCAGTAATGCTCAAAGAAGTCAAAAATTAAAAAAACAATAAAAGATAAAAATCCAATGAGTTAAATCAAAACCAATCAATTTGATCATTGTCATACTCCAAATTCAATTTATACCACACGTATGTTAAACCCATAAAGCTTGAGATACCATACAATCGAATCTTTAAATCAAACACATTTCGTTCATTACCAACAGAAAAAACGACAATCTAAGCATGAATATAGAAGATGAGTGAAAATTTTCAAGAAACTTACCGTTATCGGAGCTTGTAATAATAGGTGCAGCGTTTAGCGAAGCGGTGGATAGGTGGTTGATTACCAGAAGAATGGAGAAAGCTCGACTGGGAAAGTTACAGGGCCAGGGTAGCCATAGAGTATTTTACCGGTTTATCCTCTTTAATTTTCCAAAAGGGTAAACTATTTTCACAAAACTAACCACTGCAAATAACAAAACTTACCCCTTTAAACAACATTCCTAGATATTTGAATCCCCTGGTAACTAGGGGCTTTTTTTTATTTAATAATTTAATTAACTTAATTTTAATTATTTCAGTCATTAAGTCTATTTATTTTTTAAACTTAAAAAAAAATTTAGTTAAGTTATTAAGTTATTTTTTAATTATTTACTTAATTTAAAAAGTCTGAATAATACCATTAAAAAATATTCTCTAAAATATCTCTATCTAATGAATTAGTTTTATTTTTACCTAAATAAAATTTAATAATTAGTCTTATTACCCATTTGTATGACTTGTAATAATATATTCTTTTTATCTTTTTATTTTCTTCAAATTGGCATTATTTATCTTCATAATTTTTTATGAATACTTTCATATAAGGATATCATAAATTACAATAAAATTGATTAACATATTTTAATTTACATTATAAAAAGTTGTATTCAATTGAATATAATTTATATTATGATAATATATTATCTTATTTAATTTATTTGAAATATTTATTATTTATTTAATATTTATAATTTGTAAGAACACAAATGTAAAATTTTTAGTTTTTAGATTTTACAAGTTAAAAAAACTTAAAATTTATTTTTAACAAAATAAAATATCATTCTTATTTAAACATTTTGTTTTATTTAAAATTAAAACTAATTCATATTTATTCAGATTTCAAATAAACAAACAAACAAATAAACGTCATCTTAACCTTCATGATTTTGTTGTTTGGTAAAAAGTTATCACAAAAGAAGATCGGAACGTTTTGCAAGTTTTGAAAAAAAAAAAAAAAGGCTGCATAGAGGATTTATTATGCAAATGAGAAGGGTAATCCGGTCCTTGCAAGTCCAAGTTAGGTTGATTTTGAGTTTTCACTTTTAGGTTCCGTTTGGTACAGCTTAATTTATAACAATAGAGCTTATACTTATAGAGCTTATATCAATGGAATTTTTGGACAAAAAATTATTAGGTGTTTGGTTGTTAATAAAAAAATATTTTTAAACCATTAAATTGTGTGATATTTTTTATATTATATTTTTTAGAAAAATTCTTTAACTTTTACTTCCAAAAGTTTAAATTTTAGATTTTTATTAGTAGAGATAAATTAAATTATTTAAGTTAAAAAAACTCTACTTAAAAAATAATTAAATACCATAAAATTTTTAAAAAAATACTTATAAAATTAAATAAATACTTATACATTTTAAATAAATCATACTAAACAGACGCTTAGTACAAAATCGTCAATTTTTCAAAATAAAGAAAAATAAATAAAAACGACAACGCCTTTATAAAAGTGTTAAATCCAATCGCCGACGTCGTTTCCGCACTCTAATCTGCAAATTAATTTCACTATTTCTTCCCTTTCAGAATTCAGTGAAGAAGCAGCTTATTACAGCTTTAAATTGATCACGTGCTCTGTGCTCAATCCTGTACGAAAAGAATCTTTAATCAGCTTTGTAAACTCGTTCGCTGGAGCCGCTGAATCGACTCAGGTACCCGTCGATTTTCAGTCTCTCTCCTCTTTTTTTTTTTTTAAATACATCAATAATTTTATATAATTAGCATTCTTGAGTTTATATTTGGTCCAAAATCAATCGCAGCGTATAATTGAAAAATCATGAGTAAATACGGCTTGCAACTTAGGGTTAATCCATCACAACAGAAGAAACAGCCAACAAATAAACCTCCGCTGCCACCGCCTAAGGCTTTTGGTCTTGATGACGACGGCGGCGGCGACGACGACGACGTGGAGGGAGAAATCTCCCGCCAAGCTATCAAGAACAGGGCTCTCAAAGAGGTAAAAGATTCTCTGATTTTTTATTTATTTTATTTATAAATAAATGAAATTAACTGTCATGCTTTTGTTAATTTTAAAGATTGAGGAGCAGCAAAGGAAGGCCTTGGCAGAGGATCCAAGTGTGTTTGATTACGACGGATGTTATGATGAGATGAAGCAGAAAAGTGTCCGACGTAAAGTGCAGGATCGTGCAGACACACAGGTATATATGTAAAGTTAATAATAATAATTCAATCATTTTTTAATTTAGCTTTATTTTATGTGGTATGCTGACTTTAATAAATAACTGGTGTGATTGTATCTTGATTAAGCCGAAATATATTCATAAACTGATTCACAAAGCTGAAGAGCGAAAGCGGGAGCATGACATAATCTATGAGAGGAAACTTACTAAAGAGAGAAGCAAGGAGGACCACCTTTTTGCAGACAAGGAAAAATTTGTTACAGGTGCTTACAAGAAGAAACTTGAAGAGCAGCAAAGGTGGGCTCGTGAACAAGCCTTGCGTGATCTTCGAGATGAGAGAGATGATGTATGTCTAATTTTTCCCTTGTGATCTTTACACTTTTAATTATGTCACTGCTTAAATTTTTCTGATTACTTTTTCCTGTTATTTGAATTTTGGTAGCCTTTTTTTTATCTCGTCTACTGATCTTTATGAAGTATATGAGCTTAAAATTAGTTATTCAACTGGTACTTACAAACTTACAAACATTTATTCAAAAATTTTCATCAGTTCCTTGCGTCTTGGACTGCATTTGTGTACAATTTATGGGAACAGTGTGATATTTTCGAGTTATCATAATGATAAATGGATTATCTGTCATTTTGTCTTTCAACGTGTCTTGTGAATCACAATTTGATGGAGGTGTAAGACAGTCTTTTCGGGCATTTCATAAAGTGACTTTTGAAATGACTGGAAATAGCTATTTCATCTTTTTTGCTAGAATGCTTTTACCTGATAGGAGAAACGCAAATAGATTGCATTTGGTTTATTTAGGAGAAAATGTCATATAATAGCTATTTTATCTATCTTGGTTAGATGCTAACTTCTGTTTATTATGCTATTCTTGTAAGAGTGTTATGGTGTTCATAATACACATGTGGCAGTGGGGAGACTTCTTGTGTTTGGTCAAATTTGTTATCTGATATCTGTGTTTGTTCCTTCTGGAGGAAATAAAATATTGGTTGTTTTGAACTTCCCCCATTCTTGTTTTGCACACTTACTGTCTTCTCAGTCACCGGGAAGAAATTTGAAAAGCATGATGAGATGAGGTAGAAAGAAGAAAACAGTGAACTTGAACCACTCATTCCACTAAATCCATCTTCAAGTTTTCATATCTAAAGCTCATTATAATGCTTTCTCGTTCCTTAGTTTGCATCAGCCCTTGTATGCTCAAAAAGTACAATCAAGCATCCCCAATCCAGTTATTCAGCCCTCATAACTTCTATCCTCTCTTGATATAAAGCTGTTATCTTGTTATGCTTTTGACCTATATCATAGTTGTATTCCTGTTGGAAGTTTATCCTTTTTGCTTCTGCATAAAAATATAAGGGGCAATGCAAATGCTTTGCATGGTTCTGAATCAATCTACCATCCTGACCTTTTCTGTTTTTGACCTCGCTTGATATAAAGCTGTTATCTTGTTATGCTTTTGACCTATATCATAGTTGTAATCCTGTTGGAAGTTTATCCTTTTTGCTTCTGCATAAAAATATAAGGGGTAATGCAAATGCTTTGTATGGTTCTGAATCAATCCACCACCCTGACCTTTTCTGTTTTTGGATGGGGTGGAGGGAACCAAAGGTTATACAACCATTTAATGAGTCGCAAAATTCCTGTACCTTATAGTATGAGGTACTTGCTGCCGCCTTGTGCAAGATTGGATGAGCAAGTACTACCTAGGTAGTAGCATTAGCCTAGCACCCTTACATCCAATGTGTGCTGGAATACCCTTGTATCTACCATGCAGTAATTACGATGAACAGTTTTAGGGCAATGCTCTTGAATCTTGATAAAAGTGCTCTGGTCTGGGTATGGAAGCCCTTAGTGCCCCCCTAGAGCAATCGGATCAAATAATCTCATACCATTTAGCATGGGTTCTTAGCAGCTTCCTTATGGATACTATATGCAAAGAAGGCAGCAATCTTGCACCTAGGGAATCTGATACTGCATGCTGCCTTTTGTGTTTGTGGTTCTTTTTTTTTCCTCATATATTGTGACATTTTCAAATTTATTTTATCTGGTCATTCTGTATTCTGTAGATTTGGCTTGAATATCCCAGAGGTGAATTTTAGGACATGGGTTAGGCTTTTTATCAAGTGGATAATATACCTTGTAAAGTCTTTATTGGTTTGATGACTTAAGAAATCTTAGATGCTGTATTTCATCTGGCCATATCAGGGTTTGGATGGGTTTGATTTAAATCTACATCTATGCATAAAAATCATGAATTGTTACTATCATTTAATCTCAATCACCATTATTTTTTTTTTAATCGTTGATGTTGCATTAGGTTATTGCCTGAAAGCATATCTAGTGCATCCTTTATTGCTTATCAAATATTAATGAACTACTGTGTGATTGTGAGTGGTATTTATTTGATAGAACTGAATTAGTATTTAACGCAAATTGCATTCTGATATTCTTTCCCACTTGATCTTAATTGACACTTGTATGATTTCATATCTTAGAAATCTATAGTCTGCATCTAATGAACTTCCTTCAGCTATTTTTCTAATTTGTTTCATGTTCGAATCTCTGTTCTGAAGGTCACCAAGAAGACTGATGTGAGTGATTTTTACTTCAACCTTCATAAAAATGTTGCCTTTGGTGGAGGCAACAAGGACTCAATGAATTTAGACAAGAAGGCTGAAGTAACAAAGCCAGAGAAAGAGGTAGACAAGAAGGCCGAACAAAGAAGGCCAGAGGAAGAGGAAATACAAAGAGCTGCTGACACACCAGAGAAAGAACGTTTGTCTGCCTACTCAAACTCTGCTTCGGAGTCTTCCAGAGGGAAAGAAGGGCATCAGGCTGAAACTTCGACTTCTAGAAGAAGCATCGAGTCCTCAGAATCAAACCCAGCATCTGGCAGGCCAGTTTCAGACAGTTCAGAGCAAGAAAAACCTTCAGTTGAGGAACCATCTGATGGCCAACCAAAGCCTGACCATCACAAAAGAAGTCAAGATGCACTAGCTGCTGCTAAAGAGCGGTTTATGGCACGCAAGAAAGCAAAGGAACAATAATGTTTCTGTCTATGGCCACAACAATTCTAACTTTACAAGCTTCAACATTGAACTATTCATTTTCCCGTAATATGTGCTAACCATAGAGACTGTTTCTGAATTCCTGATCTGTTTCTCTACAAATCATTTTCGCCTCCCAATCTGCACTAGTTTGTTAATTATGAAGTGATCAACATTGCTGTACTTGCTGATTTTTCCTTGTTCATCCAGTATTGGTTCTGCACATGTTCTGTTTACTTGAGCAGTAATAATACAGCACGAAAAACTTGGTTTGGATGGTTCTAGCAAGTATTATGTTGTAGTAGGGTATGTTTCTCTACCATTGTTGCTCAAGACGTCAACTTTAGTGGGATCGCCCTGGCAGTGGACAAGTTTGGCTGCTTATATTAAATTTTGCCAACCGCCCATCTGACCTTTAACGTTACATGCGGGCAGCAAGCCAAAGCACGACGTGAGATGAACGGGGGCCATTCATCTCAAACAAATTGAATGTGGTCCACGTGCCTGTTCCCCACAAACGGGAATAGCGTTCCGCCAAAAAGTTATGTACGGTGTTGCCCTACACAACAGTAGATGAGAAAGCTTAATCACCTAAGCTCCAGTGGTCTCATGACCCACACAGCTCATGAGGGAAAAAAAAGGTCTGCAGTAGATCGATTGTATTATTCCATTCAATAATTAGTACTTTTGATAATGAAACGCATTCATGTTGTATCCATGCCTGTCACCGAGTGAGTTGTCTTTTGCTATTCCAAATTTAATGCATTAGATAATCACAATTTTTTTTTAATTGTATTCTTCAAATTTTTATTTTTTTATTCATGTAACAAATAAAACGGAAAAAAAATTAGTTGTTTTTCAAAAAAATTTCTAAATAAAAATAAATTTATATTTTTTTTCTTCATTGAAATAAAAATAATTAGGAGGCTTGTAAGTTGTAACTTATATCACATACAACAACAGTAAGACATTGGTGGGACTCATATGTCATTCTGTATGTGACGTAAATTACGTTAAATATAACTTACTGTTTGTCTAATAATTATATCACTTTTATCTCTTTAATAATGGCTAGACAAAAATATAATATAGTACTATTTGAAGAGGAAATGACTCAATATTAAAGAGAGAAAAAAAGACAATTTAACTTTAAAAAATTTTTAAAATTTTTATTAATGATGTGACTCTCCACATTCAAAATTTTATTTTAAATGGTTTTATACCAGTTGCAAATTACTCACTCGATCAAAACCTAACAGACATTGTTCACATTCTTTCCATTGCATTAACCCATTAAAACCTCAAGAGTACCCTCTTTCTGGGCAACAATAATCATGGCTTCCAATATTTCTGCTCTCTGTTTATCATTCATATTCTTCTTCAGCCTGCTCTCCATTTTTCCCTCATCAATCACTTCCCTCACTTTCTCCCTCTCTCGTTTCCACACAAACCCATCTCAAGATTCATATCAAAACCTCAATTCTCTAGTCTCCTCGTCGTTAACCAGAGCCCTTCACATCAAAAGCCCCCAAACTAAAACCACCACTACCGCAACAACAACCAAAATCTCTTCTCACAGCTATGGAGGTTACTCAATTTCCCTCTCATTTGGTACTCCCCCACAAATCATCCCTTTCATATTAGACACAGGCAGTCACCTTGTCTGGTTCCCATGCACAAACCATTATCAGTGCAAGTACTGCTCCTCCTCAAAAATTCCTTCCTTCATTCCCAAACTATCCTCCTCATCAAGGCTCCTCGGCTGCCAAAACCCTAAATGCTCTTGGATTCACCACGAAAGCATTCAATGCAGAGACTGTAATGATGAACCCTTGGCCACCTCAAAAAACTGTACCCAAATCTGCCCTTCTTATTTGGTCCTCTACGGCTCCGGCTTAACAGAAGGAATTGCTCTGTCAGAAAACCTAAATCTTCCCGACAGAAAAATACCTAACTTCCTCGTCGGATGCTCTGTTTTATCCTCCGGCCAGCCGGCAGGCATTGCCGGGTTCGGCCGCGGCAAAACCTCACTTCCGAGTCAGCTCAACCTCGACAAATTCTCTTACTGCCTCCTGTCTCACAAGTTCGACGACACGACAAGAACCAGCTCTCTGATTCTTGATAACGGCAGCTCGGATTCTGATAAGAAAACAACCGGTCTAACTTACACGCCTTTTGTAAATAACCCAAGTGTTGCTGAAAGAAATGCCTTCTCAGTTTACTACTACGTTGGTCTCAGAGGGATCACTGTCGGTGGCCGGCGTGTTAGAGTTTCGTACAAGTACTTGACGCTGGATCGTGATGGAAATGGAGGCACCATTGTTGATTCCGGTACTACGTTCACATTCATGGTACCCGAGTTGTTCGAGCCATTGGCTGATGAGTTTATATCCCAAATGGTGAAGAACCGGAACTATACTAGGGCACTTGGAGCTGAGGCTTTAACGGGGTTGAGGCCCTGTTTTGATGTTCCAGGAGAGAAAACGGCGTCGTTTCCGGAGTTGAAGTTGCATTTCAAGGGAGGTGCTGAGGTGACACTGCCGGTGGAGAATTATTTTGCGGTGGTTGGTGAAGGTTCGGCAGTTTGTTTGACGGTGGTGACAGACAGGGAGGAGTCTGGTGGGCCGGCGATAATATTGGGGAATTTTCAGATGCAGAATTATTACGTGGAATATGATTTGAGGAACCAGAGGTTAGGGTTTAAGCAACAACTCTGCAAGTGATCAGGATACAAGATATTATTGGCCTTCGGACACTGATACTTGAGCAGTTGAAAGAGAAAACAGAAAAATAAGATAAGATGACTACAAAATATAACTGTACCCCGTACCATTATACATTATATTCTATCAACATCTCAGCCCCGACATTACTATTCAGTTTATCATATTTTCATTCATATATTTGTACTATTGTTATATGGAGTTCATTATATATTACTAATAATACGCAAGATCTTATTATATTTGACAAATTACTTCTGTTTAGTTTTTGAAACCTGAAGAGTAAATCTATGTGAAGATCTATGAGTTGCAACCAGTTATTATTATTATTATTTGATACATTGGAGCTTTGTAAAAACTAAGCCTGAATAAAACGAGAAACCAAGGTCTCATATATATCATTATATAACCAATAACCAAGCCCCTCATAAGGTTTTCAAAGACATGAAGATCAAGGGGTAAGGAACTAGCAAGTTTTGCTACGGAATCTGCAGCAAAATTAGCTTCTCAATATATATGCTTTATGGTGATGATTCATTGTCTATTCATTAATTCTTTGGTGGCAGTTATGAGAGAAAAATGTGCATCAGGTATCAAGCTAATGGAGTAAATAAGTTGTGATTAGTTTATTAATTGGTGAAAATGCTAATATTTTCTTAAGTTCATAGGAGATTTGCACCCTTATTATTTTAATAATTGTAAGGACATGATTTAGTTAATTGTTGACTTTTCTTATGAAACACAAAAACATATGTTGATAGTTAGCTAAACTTAATTATGAAACTAATCGACTTTAATCTAAAATACTCTTATTTTATGACATTCATTTTGTGAGATATCATTAATAACCAAACAACTCATTTTCATTTTTTGGGTTAAAAATCTACCTAATATCTACTTAAAAGAATTTTTATTTGAAAAGAAAAACATACCTTAAATCAACATAAAACTTGTGAAAAATCATATCATTCATTTCTTTAGGCTGTGCAGTAAAATATTGTCTCATATTAAAATTTATCATTTGCTTTCCCTTGTTCACGTTTAGAATGAAATTTTGGAATATCTACCATCGGTTTTGAATATTCCTTATTAGAAAATTTGGCTGGATCGATCATCATCCTTTTCCTAGCAGATGCCTTTTATAATTTTATTGCACACCTTCCTCGGGCTTTCGTAATCTGTCACAAGAATTCGACTTGGGATAAAATACTTGGGCTGAGTGATCTGGACTATTTTGGTTGTTCAGGCCCATTAAAATTGGCTATAATGGCTTAGGTAATATTGTAGTTGTATATGTATATTGAGAATTGTATGTTTCCTTCAATATAGGTTATTAATCTCTAGATCTAAATATTCTAATTTCTGAAAATTCATAAAATACTGTAAATTTCTTAAGTCTTCTAATTTATTCTTAATTTTTAAAGCTAATGTTTCATAATAATTTAAACAGTTTAATTATTTGCAATAATTTTTTTTTAACATGGAAAGTTTTGAAAGAGCTTTAACGCTAATTATTCTTTCTATTTCAGGGACTAATGAAGCTGTATAATCTAAGATTCCCCCACTATAAGGTAATTGAATTTCATATTATTAATGCTAACATTAATTACACGATTCATTGATGATAATGCATGGAAGATGATGTGAAAAGGACCATCAGCTAGAATTGTTCCAACTTCACCAAACCCTAATAATATCAGTGCTGGTGAATTTGATCCCTCTTTTAGAATCTATGCAACTCTTCTTTTATAAAGTTGAAGCAAAGCGAAACTAAATATGATTTCTCTTTACTCTATCTCTCTTATGTACTTTAATTTTTTTTTTCTCCCTTAACAAACACCTTTCATGATTTCGTCTATATGCCCCACAAAGAATAAATATTTATATATATAATGACAAAAGCTCATGACCTATATGCATACTACAAAGAATATTACTTGAATCAAGCAATTCGTCATTCTGATACCCTTTTGATATTTTTCAAAGTCATGCTAGGAATCAACGGAAAAAACTACCCAATATATACTAATTTTTTAAAGTTGAATAAGCTCATGGGAGGTTCTTATTGGTTAATCTAACCCTAGAGATTGTAATTTCTGCTATTCACTGTCCAATTTCCTCATAACATGATCCAAAATATGTGCTACTTGATATGCTATTAAACAAATTCTTTTTGGAGTTAGCATTAAAAGATACACTTAGAAAAGACCATCGCTTGCTGTCCCAATGAGAAAGAACCATTGTCAAACACCAAATCTGAGACAGATAAATCTATTTTGTGTTTCCAATAGAATGAAACAGAATCCAATTGCTTCGCAAAATGCGAAGCGGAAACATCCAAACGGCTTCCAAAAACTCAAGGGCCATCCTGTAATTCTACTCGAATAGAAATAAAATCAAGTGAAACAACAATCTATTCCTTGGACCCCCATGTGGGTACCCAACCCCGATGTGTTACCCTCACTCAAATCCTCTACCATGCAAATGTCACAATAACATATCTTAAATCAAGGCTTGATTAATTGACATTAACCAAAAAAATCAAATTCAATATTACCCAAAAGATAAATTTTATATTAACTAAAATGAAGTCTCATATAACAACAATTAACAAAGAAACTAAAAATTAAAGAAACCCTAACCATGAGAAGATGAACAAATTGATATTGATCATTATTAGACATCAACAGAGCAGCTCTGCACGAGCTGGAACTTAACAGAGGCGCCAGAAGCAATGCCTTTACTCTTGTCACCAAATGTAATATAAGCAGGACAATTTACATGCAAGTGATATCTTCCAGAAATCCAAGTGCCAACTTTCCATTTGATTCTCCCATCAACCTTGATGTTCAACATCACCATGCCGGCATTCAAGTCCTGGCACAACGCCGCCGCCACAAACGGCGACAGCGGCACGAAGTTTCCGTACAGAAACGGGGACCAAACGATGACGTCCTTGTGGCCCTGGTAGGTCGTGGGGAGCAATGTGGCAAGACTTATCTGCTGGTTTCGGTAGGAAGCGTAGACGTCAGCTTTCTGGTAGTAGATTCCGATTTTGTCGTTTGGGTTTCTCGTCGTGATCGTGACCTGTAGGTTCGTCGTGAGGGCGTTCGGTGGCGACGGTCCAGTTGAGAGGTTGAATGCGTAGAGGGTTGCGTCCTGGAGGATGAAGCTTGGCTTTGACGGCCTTGTGATTGCCCAGAAGAGGAAGATTATGAGAAGAACGACGATGATTAAGCCGCCGACGGCGTACAGTATGAGCCGGACCAGCTTCTTCCTGTCGTCGTGGCTGTGGCTACAGTCCTTTTCAGACATTGTTTCTTTGGTTGTAATGTAAATGCAAGAACATGAACAAAGAAGAGATAAAGAGAATGGAGAGTTTAGGGTTATATAGAGAAACAAATTTGCCGTGTGCTTTAGGTCACATTATTAATTACACTATGTTTTCATAGCAAAGGAATCAATTAAGTAAGTAATTAATAATTCAATTGGTACATACTTCTTTAGTCTTTTTAGGTTTGAACTAACTACTCAATTAGTACTCTTATTTTTAGAAATTTTTTCGTACCATCTTTATCGTATAAATTCATTAAAAATCTACTTAATAATTCTCTTCTTTTTTCATTTTTTATATGTTATATGTTAAATTTATTTGAGTTTTAAATTATGTCAAAAATATTAATTTATTTTAAAAATTAAATCTATCAATTGGAAACTAAAATAATTGACCGAAACCTTAAAGACTAAGATGACGTTTATTTTTTAACTTAATGATTTAAAGTGACTTAACTTAATTAATTAAGTTAATTAAAAGTGTTTGTTTTTATAACTTAATGAGACTTTTTAGATCATTTTGATTTAATAAAATAAGCCAATTTTTTTAGTTTTTTACTTAATGGAGAAATTTGAATTAAGTCAGTTACTTACTAATGTAAAAAATATCCATGTTTTATAATTTATTTTTCATATCTATCCTAAAACTCACTCATAGACATTTATCCCACATAAAAATATCCCTTTTTTATTTCTTATATTTTATATGACAAAATTTGAAATTTATGGTATTTTATATATTAAAATTTTAAAATAATTATGTATTCACTTGAATATAGTTTTACTTATAAATGTTAAAATATTGTGGTATTTAATATATTATTTATTTAACATTCAAATTTAATAAGGATACAAATGTAAAAGTACATATTTTCAGCTTTTTCAGTAAAAAAAATAACTTAATACTTATTTTCCGATATTCAGACGAAAAAATAAACATATTATTCAGATTCGGACATTCAAATCTATTCAAAATTCAGATTAATTCAAGTTTATTCAAATTTTAGACCAAAAAAACAAACGCCACCTAAGACTAAGAGGAAAATTTACAACAATTTTACACGGTGAGGTGGGTGGTGGGAAATTGAACTCATCTCATATGCAAGAGAAACGCTCGGCAGAGAATAAAAGTGGGGGCCAAAGTAATTATAATGAAGTATGATAAGGGTTTTAATTTGGTGACCGACTATTTTACTTGGATGTGAAATTTCAGTGGGATTAAAAAAATTATTGTTACTATTATTTCACAATGGATCTGTTCTGATTGAGGGCTCTGTCAGCTGCCTTTTCTTTTTTTTTGGTTCGTGGTTTAAATGGAATTGCATTGCATGTGTACAAGAAGTACTATCTACGGAGTTATTGATGGTGAATTGTTGGCATTGATTGGAATTTTACAAGTTATCAATGCTTGGTTCCTGTGTTGGTAGAAATTGTGGCTCCGAAAATGAGTTAAAAATTAAAGGCACAATTGATATTAAAAATAAGAAAAATACTTATTAAGTACCATTTTCTTAACTAACATACGCATATTACTGAGGTTCAAACTCAAATTTTGAGTTTGGAGAGGCACTCCTTGGCACTTTTCTACTAGGTAATTGGAAGTAAATTGACATTAACGTATTAATAAATTATTTTCACACAATAAATACGTAGATCAATTAATATTATAATTATTCTAACTTAACCAAAATTCTCGATTCAATTCATCACAATTAAAAAATAGTACTCATTACTTTGTTTTACACTAGTTTATCGTGACGTTGACAGTGCGGCTGTTGCATGTGAAATATCAAATGATAAAACGCATGATTTAATTTGAAGGCCTATAAATTGACTTTTAATTAATTTCGAGACTTTGTTATTCAACAAAGTACTCTGCGTAAAAATAAACACGACACATGCTGTGGTTGAAACTTTAATCATTGTTAAATGCGGAGGCTGAAGCAGTGTCAAAATTGAGAAGACGACAATTGTAGTTGTGTTTGATGCAGCTTCGGATTGAATTGACTTCGGACAAGGGCGTTTGATAATTAAGTTGCATTTAATTGGACCACGTGCCACGCATAAATTAATCTTGACCTCTGCTCGGCTTTGCCTTCTTTTTCACCCTTCTATGTTCCACCTTTTTCGGAACCATATATATATATATATATATATAATACAAGAAAGGTTAATGCTAAGATAAATGTATGTATTTTATAATCTTCTCACATGAATAATAAATAGACCTACATCACTCACTATTTATATGAGAAGATTATAAAATATATACATGTAATTTAGAGGGATCCTATAAGAAAATATAATTTATAATGTACTAAAATCTATATATATATTTTAATTTTTTACGGATATTTTTACTTTAATAAAATAAAGATATCCTTTCTTATGAATGATATATGTATTGTACATACATACATATATGGTACTTACGCAGTAGTGCCTCCACAAACCTCTCGAAATAAAAAGAGAGATTAAAAATTTAAAACCATTTTTTTTCATTCACTAATTTTTCGAGTAGAGTTTTGAGAATGTATTTTTTCTTTAAAAAAAATTAAATTAGTTTTATATATACAAGTGATGGTACAAAATATTTCAAATGAACATTACAAGTCTAGCAGATGTTTTTCTTGTGTGCAAGGGAATCACAAGATTCAGTATTTGATTTTGAGCATGGAGACTTTGAATCAAAGTGATAAATGGGGAATAAAGTTGAGCTTTATGAGGGAACATTCTTTACCACAAAAAGAGGCAAAATTAGAATCGTAGGCGACAATTTAGTGGGATAGTGGGAAGCCAGATTCTTCGGCAACAACACTTTTCGACTGTGAACGTCGATCAATCTCCAGAATATACTCCAACCCTAAAACCCTAAAACCCAAAAAAAAAATTGAATTTTGAAGATCTTTTTATTCTTTACTAAAACTTACCACAACCTTTTAGATTATTTTTGGTATGAAAGATATACATTCAAGATATTTGAATTTTGAATGAACTATTTCAAATATTAAGAAGAAAATATTCTCCTATTAATTAATATACACAGCGAGACTTGAGTCGCTTCATTTTTCATTATATGAATAGACAATTTTGAAATATTTATAATTTACAGTTCTACCAAGAAAATAATCTAAGCTTTTGATATATAAATATAAATGCTTTAGCAATATACACGTACGTATCATAAGTCAATGAGGAAATTGTAATTTTAGTATCTTTGATGTTGAGCTAAGCTATCAAGATTGTTTTGCACGGCAGTAACATGAAGTTATTCATTTTCATATACTTTTTAACGTAAATGTTTGTTATAATCAGATTATCTATATGAATTTTGCTTAAAAATGACGTCCCAATAATCAAATATCTAACAAAAGATACTTGAATTTTTATGTGACATTAAATTATTACTTTTTTTCTTTTCTTTCAAAATAAAATAAAGGAAAAAAAAAACGACACTCAATATATGGACACCTACATTGCTTTCAATGGTGTTCAGTGTCTACCAACCGATCATGGGAGCTCACCAAGTCACCACACATAAAAAGTGAGATTATTTTGCTTCAAGAATAAATTAAGAACTTTCTATTATCATTCGTGGGGCCCTTTGAAAAACTATGCTTATTAGCAATTATTAATATTATCCAAGCTGCCATTTTGGCTTGTAACCCAATGGTGGGGATGCCAAAAAATCACAAATCCCATATTGATTTGATCCATATTATTGAGATTAATTTTTAAAAAGCAGTCGCGATTCGAGATTAAAATAGATCTCAATTATTAATTTGAGACGAGGTTGACATTTATCTCAGGATCCCATGAGATCCCGATCCTCCCAATTGTTTTAATTGATAATGTGTTTTAACACTTTTTTTTCTTTGATACTGTTAATTATATTTTATGTAGTTATCAATATATAATATTTTTTACTTTTTTTTAATTGTATTGGAGATGCTCTTTTTAAAGTCAATTGAGTAATAGGAGTTATTATATGAAATTTTAAATTAACTGTTATTAAATATGTTAATGGAGATTAATATGTTAATTGAGTGGGACATTTGAGACAATTTGGATGGGATTGGATTTTGAAAGGTCTAGGTTAGTCTTAATTTTGATCCCAAATGTATAATAGGATAGATTTTGGTTCATGTTTGTGTCATATTTGAGAAATTGGATGGGAGTAGAATTGTCAAATCCCAGACCATCCTATATCATTATCATCTCTGCCCAATGGTACTCATACCGTGTTGAGGGTACGAGTTTGTGTTCAATTGAGGCCAATCCCTTTAAATAATGGGAAATTTCTCCCCATATATTAATGGGAGTAGAATTTGGAGCTTAATGCTCTATAGGCCTTTGAATTGTACTACAAATATCTCTTAAGAGTTTCAGTAAATCTTTAATTGTAAGTTTGTAACAATTTCAAAAGAAAAAAAATGTATTATTAGGCTTATTAGCTTGGATAATGTACATTATATGCATAATTTACAATACACGGTGGTTATGGCAATTTATGAGTTGTTCCTATACATTGATGATGTTCATTTGTGAAAACAAACACAAAATTCCATTTTTTTTTTTTTTGGCTTGGCTTCAAAGGGAAACATGTAGGTCACTAGGCTTTTGATTATGTGATCTTATCTTTCTAATTAAACCAACCGCGTATGCCTTTTCCATTCTCCTTCTTCCCGCTATAAACTTTCTCACCATCTCATGTTTAAGACTTAACATTATGCTCATGTTAATATATTTTCAAGATCATAAATAGTATTCTAATAATAGACACTAATACACTAACTTCGTTTCCTGTTGAGGTTAAAGTTTTATTTTCTTCTCTTCAAAGAATAAGCGAAATTGAAAGAAGAGACCAACATACAAAAGTGTGAACAAGAAGAGATAAGGCAAACAAAAAAGTCTCCCCCTCCTCATCTGTTGAAGATTCGAAAGGCATTAAATTCCAAGGCAAAAAAAAAGGCAAAATGAAATGACAAAAAGAAAGGAAAGAATCATTTTGCTAAAAAGCTCAAGTAGAATAACTTATCCTTCTTCTTTTTCTTTCATTCATTTTAAAATACTACAAATAAGGCAGCCAATACAAAAATTTCTTGCAAGTTAAGAATAGAATAGGTTTCTGGCCAGTGCTCAATTGTACATAATATTTGATCAAACTGCAAAAACTTACATAGAGTTCTAGGATATAATGGAAAAAAACCGACCCCTAGTTTGCTTGCACACTGTTGATAGCTCATTGCACTTGATTTATCAATTAATTGAATGCAGTACCATTTCTCAAGCTACCATAAACGTATGCGCCACCCATATAACTAACACCCTACAGCATTGTTCCCGCGGCTTCGAGAGACTTAAAGTCTTGAAGAACATCAGAAGATTGCCCAAAAGTTCACCGCTACCTAGAGACAAAAGGTTAAAAGTTGGTTCTCTCCCACCAAAAACACTTTTGACAGTGGAAAGCCAACTGATGCTCCATCGGCCTCAATCGGCACCCAACAATATATCAACCTACTATTAGACATAATAGAGCATATCAAAAGTAAAAATGATTATTCACAAATTCGCCTAAGATTATGCCATTGAAAAATAATGGAATAAAAAAAGGGCACTCGATCAAATTTAGACCAGCAATAGCAGTCGTAAAATAATACCAAACTTTACTCACTGCAATTATTTTCCAGAAATCAATGGAAACAGTGATAATGATACGACAAATATGATGCAATAGATATCAAGAACACATTCCTAAATACAAAAAGCTAACTACTCTTAAGAATTCAACAGAATTTTACTGTCCCATCCAAGAAAAAATAATAATAATAAGACACATTAATTTAAGCTCATAAAATTTGTTTTCCGGCTGAATCTCCCCTCCAGCACTACTAGACCTGTAGGCACCTCATGGTTCTAAGGTTTTTCGAAGGTTAACAAAGACGAACAGAAAGTAGATGTTACCACATTTTGGGTTAAGATTATAGACTAAAAGAAGAAAAATGGCTGTACTCAAGACAATTTGATGTACTTGCTTGATTAGATTCTCCAAATAATAATGAATGATTGATAATTATATTCATATAAATTCCCCCATCTTACTCTCACCTGCCACTTCATGCAACCAATCTGTCAGGGGGAAAGGGGAAAAAAAAATCTTATAAAATAGCACAAGAATAAAGGTTTGTAACTTCTTAAATCACACATTTGGACTGGCTCAACACTCAAACAACATCATGGATCAGAATTGCATGACAAAAAGTACACACACCTTAATAAGTTTACAGTATATTTTTACTTCTGTTTCTGATGACAGAAAGTTGACACTATTCAGTTATCTTAATGATAGCGGGGCTTAGATTTTTGATGACTACAGAAAGCTTTTTTCAGAAAAAGAATGCATATACCAAAAGAACTTGCTGACCAAAGGGAAAAATCAATGGAGTTAACAAAATGAATGAATGGTATCTTAACTGAAAGCAATGATGAATCAAAGAATATTTGAAATTATACAAGGGTGGAAGAACGTGAAGGCAAAGAGCACTGAACATTGTAGAGGAAAAGAAACAACCACTTGCAAGCAAAAGAGTATAGCAAGGGCAGATTTATAAATAAATTTAAAAAAAGGAATTGTTTCTTCAAATGGAAGTAAATCTAGCAAGATATCATCATCATTCATTACCAAATGAAATGTGAAAAAATGAGTTGAAGTGTTAAGCGCCTTGGGGCATTGAAAGGGCAATTGGCAATTTTCAGAAAGTAAATAAATAAATAAAATACAGAAAATTGGCTGATCTCTTCAATATATGCAGGAACACCCACTGAATGATGAAGCTATGCTAGGCAGGAGTATTATCAACCCCAATCAGCAGCGAATCACCACTCTTAATCAAGGAAATGGTCCAAGTAAATATAGCATCAAATTTTCCCCAGAATAATCCAAAAGGACATGAAGGTAAAAGAATAAACAAAATAAAAACATTTACCTAAACTGGGATCATCCTAATAAACTAGGTAATTTAAATGCGTATCATTTATATCCTATTAGCAAAATACAAATGCAAAGAAATCCAGGAAGTATTATAAGAAAGGTGGATTTTTCATCACTTGGACTTCACAAAGATGAGCCCATATGTTTTTATTTTGATTTTGTGTCATGGTTATTGGGTTATACTTTGGCTCTTGTGAGGCCATTATCATCATAACTGGCTAGCCCATCAAGCCTAGTAAAATAAATGTACACCATTTGTAACCAAAAGAAATTAACCTATTTTTATTTTATTTTACACTCATTTGCTAATTTTTATTTTTTGTTTTATTATAAGAGTTGTACATAAAGCGGAAAACAAGCAAAAGAGTGCAAACCAAGTGAAAAGGGAAAAATGTCAAGTGTGGTGACACTATCTTCCATCAACACACAAACAAGTAGAAGAGTGCAGTGCAAGTGCAAGTTCAAGAGAGAAATGTCAACTAAAGTATTGAGACACTATCTGCCATTTTCATGCTCGCCCCCAAAAAGGTGTCCAACCAAGGCCCAGTAAGCCAAGCCCTTCAGGCCATCCCCTTCTAATTTAACACTTAACGTCCAGGTCCTGCTCCAACTTTGTCAATATTTTCTATATCGATAATCACCAGTCAAGTCAGAAGGATTAGGGCTACATTAAATCATATCTCACATTGAAAATGAAAAGTTCCCAATAGCATAGAAAAAACATAGCGAAGCTTCTGATTCACTAAGTTGCCAGATCCCATGAACTACAGATGACTAAGAAGCAGCACATTATTTATCCAAGATTTCCTAACACAGACCTAATTTCCCTTTCTTCGAAAGGATAAGGATATCATGTTGGAGAGAAAGCCAAACAAAACAACTCTAATAAAAGATATTTCTTTGAAATACATAAAAGTATTCAAGTAAGAGACTTATGTAAAATTGTGAAACCTCTTAAAGATCCCTTACCTTTTCAGACTTTTGTTCAACCATTTGTAAATCCTCTAACAAAGATTCTAATTCCCCTACATTGACATTTGTCTCATGAACAACACATTCGCCCCTATTGTAGGATGAAACTTCTCTAAATATGAATATTGTATCAAGTAGCAAACTACTGCCAACTATGACATTTGTATTTATCTTCTCCAACTTCAATGACACTTGAAAATAACACCAATTCAATCAACATAAACAAAGGTAATCAATAATAGCATAAAGGAAAAGACTAGACAGATATAAACACATCCATTATCTGCCTCAAAATCCTAATCCATTTACATCTATACTGCATCAATTCGTTGCACCATGCAATTCACTCTCACTTCGAACTAAAATCAGAATTAATAGTAGAAATAAAAGAATCTAGCTCTCCTTCAAGAAAACATATACTAAACTAACATCAAAACACACCCAATTTCGCAGTAACCTACATACTAACCCTGCATTTCCTGGCACCACCCACCAAGCTTCCCGATCCCTTACTCGAAACGTTAACCGGCACGTCAGGACACCAAACCCTAACCAGCCTCCTCCTGGTCCTCCAGCCGCCGTACTTGAACCCGGCAATAGCCTCCAATCTGAAATCGAATTTAACGGCCCCCCTTGCCCTCTCGGCATTTATAGAATCCAAAACTTTCCGCTCAACATACGAGTCAATCACCGAGAACTTGGCGCTCAACGGCGTCCTCTCCCGAGTGTCCTGACTAAAAGGAGGGAGTGGCGTCCGGGTTAAGTAGTTACCGTCGTAGTAAATCCCTGAAACGACGTCGTAGTAGGAGACCCTCATTTTCTTGTTAGGGTTGTAAGCCTCGATTGCGGTGTCCCAGTTGCCGGTGACTTGGGACTGGTTGGTTGAGAAATTGGAGACTGAGAGGGAAGTGAGGTGGAACTCCGGGATGCGGGGGCGGACAACGAGCCAAAAGATGAGGAGGGCGCAGCCCAAGATGACGGTGAAAGCGACTGCGGCGACGACCAAGGGACGGAGCAGGTTGTTGCGACGGGTGGGAGGTTGGTAATAGGGAGGGTAACTGTAGGGCTGGGACCGCGGCGGTGGGGCCGAGTACGGGTAGGCGGTGTTCGGGGGCGGGTAGCCGTTGTGAGTCGGGGCCGGGTAGCCGGTTGCTGGTCTGGAATTCTCCATTTGATTTGTGTGTGAATCGAAGAGAGAAAAGGGACAGAGAGTGAGAGAATTTAGAGAGGTGCTCGAAAGTGTTGTGTTAGTAGTGATCAGTGCACGACTCCGTGTGGGGAAAAGTTTTTTTATTTTTTCTTTTTTTTTGATACGCGTATTGGGAAAAGTTGAAAGCGAAGGAAAGGGATAAAAACTCGGCTGCTTCTCGATTAAGTAATTGCTGTAAAGTCACAAAAATATCTACTGAGATGCTAGTTTAGTTGTTTGCTTTTCTTAACCGTATGAAGTTGTCAATGGGCTTGTAGCCCATTAACAACCCGGGTGCCGAAGGCCCAATAATTTTGGGCGCACGAGTTCAAATCCCAATAATAGATGAGACTCAACTCCTCTCTTATGTAGATATTCATCTGTTTATCTATCTTTATGCATTTGACGTAAAATAATTTTTTATCCAATATTAAAGTGAGGGTAGATCTCTCTCCAATATTAAATGAGGGTTGACTTTTTGAATATTAGTATAAAAAAAAAATCTAAAATTTATTTCTAATATACTTTATTAAACGTTTTATTATCACCAAGTTTTGTAGGTTAGTTGTTTGCTTTTACTAAGTATTTGTTAGTAAAATACTTTGTGATTTTCAAATAATTTTATTTATTTAGCCACCAAAGTCCAAATCTTAAAAAAGATAAGAGGTTAAAAAATATATAGTTTTGGGTATCTTAGAGGGAAAGAGTGAAAAAAAAAAATTGTTAAAATACTCCTGAATCAAATTAAAATTATGGACACTAAAATATAGTCCAAAAAAATCAATTTTTACTACGAAAATCATAAAAATTGCATAACTTTTATTATTCTTATAGATAGATAGCTAGATACATAGATACATAGATGAAAATTCCAATGAGTTGAAACACTAACTTTATACGAAACAGTAAAGATGAATTCTATATGTAAGCATAACAAAAGACAATAATTTTGTGTTGCTATTTATTTAGGAGAAAGGTTCACAAAATACCTTCCCTTAAGAAACAATATCTTGTCACTAAAAAAATAATATACTTTTCTATGTAGCTCATGTTGATGCGAAACTGCAGAAAGGTTGTCGGGTAGTTTCCATTTCAGGGCAGAGTAGTAGGAGAAGTAAAACAGAATGAAACCTCATGGTTGGAATAGTAAAGAACTTAAATGTTTGTTTATCCCAAAATCCCAACAGCAACTCCATATTTGCTGGCAAGAGAAATTCCATTCTTAATGAATTCATCTTTATCATCATTACTAAATGAAATTAGTTTTTTTTTCCTTAATTTTAGGAAAATTTTACTCAACACGAATTCTGTACTGAAAGAATTAACAATGAGCTACATGATTATGGAATTTTTATGAAAGGAAAAATAAATTCATAAAAGCTGCATCCTTATGCATTTATAAGATCTAAATTAGGTAATAAGGGTTTATAAATGAACTGAATAGGTTTAATGAGTGAAAACATCAATTTTATATAAATTGGGTTTCGTAAGGATTTATTGGATATTTAGTTGATTTGTTGGGTAAAATTTAAAATTTTAAAAATTGAGAATGGGTTTGTTTAGAATCTAGATTTAGTAAACAGTTTAATGGTTTCAAATAGCCCCCACCCATTATATATTGTGTTTTGATACTACATAATTTCAAACAAACAATAATTTTGACATATTATTTCATTGATCTCTTTTGCTTTTGCCTGATCATTTTAATTCCTTTTATTTTTATAAAAAAAATGTGTCTTTTGCAATTGCTTTAACTTTGAAATCATTATTCATTAATAGATTATTCTTTAGTCGAGTAATGGGTACCTTTGTATCTCATTTTTTAGGAGGATATAACTGCCAAATTTCTAGTAGAGAGAAGATGATTAGCACTAGACGTGAATGTTAATGTATGTCACTGAAAATGTCAGAACATTTCATGCGTGCTTGACACTAATCCTTCACATTTGCCACTTGACCAACAGACTAATTACCAGCAATGATCGATTAGATGAAGAGTAATGATATAGGCACAAATTTTTGAACAAATTTATTTTGTATAAACTGATGTGGTATGATAAGATTGGTTGAATTAAATATCACTTGGCCCACATGATTTGTTTTTATTATTTTATATTTTCATTCAACCAATGAATTAATTCCACGTCAGTTTATAAAAAATAAGTTTGTACAAGAATTTGTGGCTGTATCATTACTCTTAGATGAAACGAGTCTGGCCTTAGAATGTATATATTCTTATATCAAAACGACGATAAAAATTTTCAAACAAAAGTAGGTAGCCATGCATGCACATGCACTCACGAACTACAAGTGAATTAATGTTTTGTCTTTTGGATTAAATTTTGTGATTATATTGTCTTGAAGGTGTGGTTCAATTGCTTTCAAGTAGATTTATATGATTGATTATCTGAGTTTAAGTCTTAGAGAGATAACAGAAAAAGTGAATTTAGACTTTGTCTACCCCTTATCTTTAGAGAGGTTAAATATCTACAATAGTTGTAGAAAACTGTTGTATGGATTGAGTTGTTAGCTTACACTGCATCCTTGCACATATCAAGTAGAAGCCTTATTATGCAAGTCCTAATGCTACATCAAAACAATCCCCTTAAGGATTAGTTGTTTGCTTTCATTAAACGTCCTAAATTTATCTCTAATAAGTTCCATTATCTTATTGATTATCACTAAATTTCCTTTAGATATCATTTGCCTTTTGCCAATAAGGGTAATTAACGAAATTACTCCATTGATGGCTTCTTTTCATATGCCACTAAGCCATACAGCCCAATGGGCAATGGTACGTAACGATAACACCTCAAAACATTTGAAGGTATGAGTTTAAGCCTCATTTAAAATACCCTATCCTAAAACGCTAAACTCGTTTTTCTTCTAAATTTTCATTTTCAAAAATATGTAAATTCACATGTATTTTATTTACAGCATTTTTTTTCGAAATCATATTTTAGACCACAGTACAAGTAAAATTTTAAAGATCTTCAGCAATCCAGGTGTTGTATATATGAAAGCCTAAACATGAAGACATTTCCAAGTAAAATTGAAAGTCCAATTGTGAAAAAAAAAAATCAAAAATGTATTCAAGCTTTGGTCAAACAACCAGGCCTAGCCTATTTGTTATCTCTATGGAAACGTTTAAATTTACAGAGATTTATTGACAGCTTAAATTTCATTCGATCGGTATTTATAAAAAAATTCCAATCTCTTAGACCAAAGGCTAAATATAATGAAATTATATACAAAATTTATATTAATTTTTTTATATCGCTGGTATTTTTTTGGTTTTCTCATTCCTAAAATCCTGTGTAGATTGATGTTTGTTCATTACTAGCTGGAGCTCCGATGTCACTCGCCTCTTTTGTCTCACTTGAACACTAATCACTACTTGCTCACTGTCATCGATAGAAGGAAAAAAATAGACTTTCAGACACTAAAAGACAAAAATAATGCAAAATATTTTTTTATCTTTTAATTTTGTCTGTATGAAATTCATATTTTAGTGTCTGCACCTGAGAAGCTCGATTTAAAATTAGTTAATATAACAAAATATAAAAACAACATCGAATAAGCAAAGGGTTGACAATGTGGCGCTGTGAGATTCACAATTTGAAGCCCATAAGAGCTATTTGGTATTGCTGCAAGACAATTATAATTGCACACATATATAGAGTAAATTCACATCTTGTTTTCAATATAAAAAATTCGAGTCTCTTGCATGTGGTTTAGTTATAACTACACATATATATGTGACCATGTGATATTGAAAGCTATGACTACAAAGTACTTGGTAGATACTTGCAGTTATGACTTTTAATTGAAATTGAATCTATCTTATAGTTATTTGATAAAAAAAAATAATTTGTAATAACATCAGTAATCTTGTAATATCCACAGCAATAGATTTTTTTTCGCAATAACTATAACTTAATAATTGTGATTTAAAAGTTACAATATCTAACTATCAAAAAGACCCTAAAAGCAATTTTTTGTTTGGAAAACTCATTAGGATAGATGTACTTGTTACATACTTGCAGGCTAATAAGCAGTTTTAATTATGATTATCAAAACATAAGGCTTTAAGCTTTTATTTACAAATGGAGATATTCACGACGGTGGGATATATGTTCATGCATACTCAAAAATTGGAAAAAAAAGTAATAGATCATAACGTTTTAAACACACCCACGCACCCCCCCCCCCCAACACACACACACACACGCACAGAGAACACACACGCGAGTGCACGCACACCTACACACGCACACGCACACACATACAAACCCCACACACACATATATATAGTAACTTTACATCTTGTTTTCAATATCAAGAATTCGAGTTTCTTCTATGTGGTTAGTGATTGTATTACTGAATTTAAAAAAAAAAAGTAATTTTGTAATCAAGAAACATTATCTCAAACTTACATTATTAAGTCAATAATTATTTTTATGGGTAATTTTTAGGGACCTCCCTTGAGATTTAAAGTATTAACACTTATATGAAATATATTGATGTAATTACAGATACCCTGCCGTTAGTATAAAAATACGTTTAGCGTCACTATGAAAGGGTAAATGTGTAAAAGCATATTTAAAATTCAAAATAAAACCCTTGAGTTTCTTGATGTTTGAGAAATCTTGTTTGATTCACTCTATTACCTCGTGGTGTGTAATGACTAATGGACAAAGGCAAACAAAAATCTCCACAAAATGAAGCTTGCACTTAGCTTTCTCTTTCATGTAAGCAACACCCAACACAATTTTCATCTTTCTAAGGCTGTAAAGAAGCAACTGCATTTGCCCGAAACTTTATCAAGATTAAAAAAGGATTTTAGCTTCAATTATGAATGAGATAAGTTCTGATGGTGGCCCAAGTCTTCCATGAAATGATTATTGGCGGCAAATGACTTCAGTCGGGATTGGACTTGGAGCAAAAAAGAGGTAATCCTCATTTATAACAGTTTAAATATGTGAATCAAATGCAGTAGATGATTTTGTTGAACCTAGGTTGATTAAAACTAAAAATGGGTTCTTTGTATTTTGATTTTTTTTTTATGCATGATGATTTCAACAACCGTAGGTTATGATTTTCTTCATTTTGAGCTAATCAAAGTGTAATGATAGAAAGCCCTGGTCTATGTAAATCTTAATTTAAAAATTAGTGGGTTTATCATCGTCATGAAGTTTTTGTGCACTAAGTATTGTGATTTGTAGTTGTTTTAAGAAATGAGAAAAAATTGTGTTGTGCATTGAGCACCAAGCATCGTGATTTGTATATACATAAGATAATCCCAAAACCAAAAGAAACTGCATGTACTTGTAATCTTACCCAACTTTCTAATTTAAATTCATTTAGTTTTGCATTAAAGGAAGACCTATTTCACGCCATCATTAGGTTCTGTGAATTTTATTATGCTGATTCAATGCTAGTCATTTTATTATTATAAAGTGCCATGTTGAGAGCATATAGGCTACTTTTATATGTTTTAAATCCATTTAAACTTTTCATATTTATTTTTTCTATTTTTAATGAGAAAAATGCAATGATGAAGAGCAATTATTTTGAATTTTCTATATACTTTGTTTAAAATCCATTAAGGCTTTTCAATTTAATCCTTTTTATTGTTAATAGGAAACTATCAATGATGTGGAGCTGTTATTTTGTACAGTAGAACCTTCAAATAGAAATACTCTATATAGGAATAACCTATTCATAGTAATAAAAAATTGTGTTTCCAACTTGGGACCAATTATAATTACGAATAAACTCCACATTGTAATAAGTTATATTTTTTGTAGGTCTTGTCTTAATAAACTTACCTCCACATAGTAATAATATTTAAAAAAATGTCATTTTACATTAAATAATGAAGATGGAACAAAATATATTTCTAAAGTTGGTTGTAACAATGATTTGTTCTTTAAAGTTGCAATCACATATTTCAACTTGCGGATATGTATTAATTGGTCAACATAGGAATCTTCTTATTGAAGCCAAAATATTTCTAACTTCTCAAGTATGTTTGTAGGTTCCTTGCAAGAAACTTTTTGCATTAGTTTTTTGAAACTATACTTTTTTTTTATTAATATTTATCCATTGAATCTGACTCGCTTATTAATTTAGGAAAATTATCATTCGTATACCCTATATTTGCTATGTTATCAAAAATACTACAAAACTTTGAGAGTGTATCAATCGTCCACCCTAAGTTGACGAAATGTTTCAGACTACCACCAAACTGTTAATTGTTGTTTGAAAATTAACGGAATTACAGTGAATTGACGATTTTACCCTTGAAAATTATCACTTGTATACCTTTAAATTCTCTTTTTATCACTTGTATATCCTTAAATTATCACTTGTATCATATAAAAAGACCAGATTACCTTTCTGATGCTATCATATTTAAACGGCAACTAACGGTTTGGTGGTCGGCTAATACATTTTGTCAACTTAGGGTGGACGATTGATACACCCTCAAAGTGTTGTAATATTTTTGATAATGGAGTAAACTACGGGTATACAAATGATAATTTCCCATTAATTTATTAATACATGACATAATTTACCTCTATATCACTTGCATTGAGGTTAATTAAGTAAAGATAATAATTTTTGTACTATACTTCTATTGAATTAAAACCTCTTTATAAGAATAACTTTCTCTAATCCCAACAATATGCTATATAGAGATTTTACCATATTTTTTACTTATATCTGTGTCAAATCCGTTTAGGCTTATCAAACGCTCGCCTCATTTATCTTTTATTTTTTTAAATCCATTTAGTCTTTTTCAAATTCTCTCCTCTGTTCATGATGGGAAACTGGCAATGATGAGCAGCTGCTATTTTGAAACAAATAAAAGCAAAAGAATTCAAAATAATATATCTCGGTAAGTCCGAGGTCGATCCACAGAGAAAATCTTTAATTTGTTTACTTAAGTTTATTCGAATAAAAATAAAAATTTATAAATATGTAATTTATTTAAGAAAAAGTATAAAATTGAATTAGTTAGGGTTATAGATCCACTCTTAGTAATAAATACAATTTAAAAAATTCTTTTTATTTTTATTTTATTTCTCAAAAGATTAATTGTATAAATTAAAATTATTTTCCCATTTATTTTGTTGTGGATTAAGAATTTAATGTGCCAAAACTTAATTTATCTACACTAAATTAAAATACCATTTTTTCATATTTTATACTAAGATATTAAGAATTCATTGTGCCAAATTCCTATTTTGTCTATAATAAATCAAAATTTCAAAATATAAAATATGGATAAAATTAAATAGAAAACAATATAATTTATAAAATTAAAAATAGAATTTGATTAAACTATATTTTTACTAAGAGTTTCACTTTCCCCTAACTACTAATATTTAGCTAAACACATTTAAAATAAAAGGAATTTTCTTTAAAAACAAAAAAAATAAAAAAATGCTTGAAAATTGAAAATAAAACTAATTTTATTTATTGAAAATATATTACAAGGAGAGATGAGAAGAAGAATTTGGGGGGAAAGAATAGAAGAGAATGTGTGAATAGGTGTGTTCACCCCCTCTCTATTTATACTAATACATGGTAAATCCACATTACACAAATAAAAAACATCTAATTACATCTTACCCTTACATTTGTCACACTAATAAAATATAAACCTAACTTAGGGTGCGTTTGGGATTGAGGTTGGACAACTGTAGCTTAAAAGGTACAGCACTAAAGTGTTTGGTAAACACTAGCTGCTGTACCTTTTAAGGTATGTTGATATGATTTTTCACTTGTATAATATAAAATTTATTATATATTTAATAATTTTATCAAAATTATTATTTAAAATTTATATTTACTATATATTATTAATTTTTATTTCATAATTACAGTTTTTTTTTCACAGTAGCTTAAAAGGTATAGCACCTCAATTCCAAACACACCCTTAATCCACTCAAGCATATCCAACACATTCCACTAACAATTACCATTCCCAACATGATAAAAACTTATAATTTTACAATTAACAAATTTACCTTAGTAAAAACGTAAAAATTTACATAAAATTCTCGGCTCCTCCTTGATAATGACATAATTTCTTGAACTTCCGGAATCTGAATTTGACATTCATACATTTGTTTGGAGTCTCAAATTGCATGAAATTATTATTTTTACCTAATAAACACACAAAAATACACAAAATCAAATATTTAGAAAATAATTAGAAATTCACAATATGTTAGACAATTACAAATATAAATTACATTAATATCACAAAATAATATTTTAATCCCTTAATAAACATACAATTTTTAACACTAATCGGTGATTGAAGAGCCATTAATGCTAGAGGATAGGCCGGCAAAAAATTAGAATATAGACTATAAAAAACAAGACAACACAACTGGCATTGAAAAATTTCCTAGGAAAGTGAGTGTTAAAATGAGAACTAAAGAGAAGGGAGAGAATGTAAAACCTGTTCAGAAAGGCAAATTGGTCTTAAAAGGCCCAAATGAATTGGTTTTGCAAGATCAAAGTACATCAAAAGAGCTAGATAATGGATTGACTAAAGCCATTCAAAAGTCAAGAGGTCGAAAGTGGAAGCTCCAAGCTTGTGGACTACACAGTAAAACTAAGTTAATCAATGGGCCATTAACTATGAAAAGGTCCACTTGTGATTCACTTTCACCAAAATTAGGCTACAAACAGGTTAAATTCAATAGCTCCCTCAAAGTTGATAACAGTCAAATTCATGTTAATTCTGCACCAGCAAGGCTTACATTAGTACCCAAACAAACCGACAATATAGCAATGGAAGATTAAGAGAGAACATACAATGTATTATAGGTAGAGGCCAACAACCAACCATTCCAACAGCCATGAAAATCATCAGCTGAAACGTTTGGGGATTGGGGAATCCCCGGACACGCCTAGAAATAAAGAAAATTCTCTAATTCCATAGACCCTAATTGATGTTCTTCTATGAAACTAAGTTAAGGGCTATGTAAGTGTCGAATATATATAGTACTTTGGGCTTTGACAGTTTTTTTATAGTTGATAGCAATGGAAAGAGTAGCGGTTTAGCTATGATGTGGTGTTCAAATATTACTGTAAATGTTAATTCCAACAGTAATCATCACATTGATGCTAAGGTTTAAATTGAAAGGGGCATAATATGGAACTATACAGGGATTTATATCATCCTAAAATGAAGTAAAAAAAACATACCTGGAAATTAATGAGGAGATTAGTAGGTTTGTCTTTAAAACATTGGTTGCTCTTTGGTCACTTTAATGAGATATTGCATTTGAAGGATATAAATCTAAGAATGACATATGAGTTTAGAAAGGCAGTCAAATATTATAGATTATTGAATTTAGGTTATATAGGGCACCCATTTACTTGGTCTAATAGGAGCTTTGGACCTCATTTTATTAAAGAAATATTATACTGTTCCTTTTGCAGCAGTGAATGGGCGAATTTGTTTGAGGATGGAGTTGCATCCAACATGGTGAATTTGGAATCATCTCACTATCCTGTAATGATGGAAGTAAAAAGAAGAACCAATGGGTGAATTATATCACTAGGTTTTTCTTAAGAATCGATTACAAAGATTTATGGAGTTCTTATGATACTTGTAAACATATTGTCAAAGCTAAGTGAGCCCGATATTATGAAAGATGTGGTGAAAACCTTATGTTGAGATTTAAGCAAATGGCCAAATGGTTTCTGGTTGAGTTGCAGTTATGGACCAAAGAGGAGTTTAAGGGAAGAAAAGAGAAGGTAGATAAGGCGATAAGCTGATTAAGAAGTTGTAGGATGTCAAAAAATAATAATAATAACCTGCAATATGAGAGTAGAACCGAAATTAGAGCCATTGAAAAATAAATCTAAAACTTTTTGATTGATGAGGAAATATATTGGAAATAGATGTCAAGAGCAGATAATTTATTAGAGGGTGATAAAAGCATTAAGTTTTTTCATGCCAAAGCCTCAAGTAGGATGAGAAATAACAGAATTTGGGGAATTAAAGACAAAAGAGGACAATAAAGAAGGAAAGTGAAATTGTGAAAAGAGAATTCTACAATTATTTTCAAGAATTATTCATAACATTAAGCCCAAGTTCAACACAGATTGATGCTGCACTAGAAAGCAACCAAGAGTAACTGATGAAATGAAAAAAGAATTGGATTAACCATTTACTATGGAGGAGATCAAGACAGCCCTTACTCAAATGTGCCCCACCAAAGCACTTGGTCCTGATGGTTGACCAGCTGTATTTTTTTAAAAGCATTGGAAGGTAGTTTGCAATAGAGTTATGAGAACTTATCTAGGGATGGCAAATTCTAGGTCCGAGTCCGGGTTTAGCCATTCTGGTTCCGGACCCGGATGTTAATTTGGTATTTCGAATTCAGATATAAACCCGGATAATTTATCTCTGGGTCCGGATCAAGTTTAACCTGAAAAAATCTGGGTTTCCGGATTACGGGTTTTAAACCCGAATGTTTGTATTTTTTTGCCCATTTCTAATTCTCTAATAGGTTATGGATATAATGGAAAAAAAAATACACAACCGCATAGCCATCCAAAATAGTAAAAGTAGCATAATGAAAACCAATGCAACTAGAATTCAACCTTACATTAAAGAAGCAATTAAAAGAACATAAGCCTAAAAAATTACAAACCCATATCATCTCCCTCATATCCATTTTCACCCTCGTCAGATTCAGCACCAACCTCCTCATAATCCTTCTCTAAAGCTGCAAAATCCTCACGGGCTTCAAATAACTCACCTTTCTCTATGCCCTCTTAGCATTACATCAAATCAAATTTATGGTCAATGCGAGAAAATACCTTAGCAATACTAGTTGAGTTTGCTGTCATGAGCACAACCATTTGCACCTTCGCGAGATCACCACTCGAAACAACAGTTGGAGGCTGGTAATTGATACCACACTTGAATCCAGTTTGGCACCAATCAACAAATTGAATGGCAGTTGATGATGATAATGATCAACACAGCCGCAGTGGCAGCAAAGCAGCGAGATGACGATGACGAAAAAGTCAATAGTTGAGGGCTGTGTTGAATTGATGAAAATAAGAAGAAAATGGGTGGCGGCTGTATTAAGAGAAAGTTGTAAAGTGCAAACTAAGGTTTCCTCTTTCCTTTTGACTTTTTACTTTTCTATGTATATTTTAAAAAAATTAAAAATATAATATTAAGAATAAAGACATCCGGGTCCGGGTTCCGGATATGTGAGTCGACCTATTCTGGATCCAAACCCAGATATATCTGGGTTTATTAAATTGCTGCTGAATTTCGGATTTTTTTATATCCAGTGCAAGTTGAACCCGGTCTGAATTATCCAGATTCTTGCGAGTCCGGGTTATTTTGCCATCCATAAACCTATCAGTATATCTTAAATGGTTAAGGTACAAATGCTCCCCTAAACCATGCTTTTATAGCTCTCATCCCTGAAGTTGCTAAACCTAGGCGAGTATAGGCCTATTAATCTATGTAATGTAATCTACAAAATTTTCACTAAAAGTCATAGTTAATAGAATGAGACAGATTCCACATTATGCAATCTCACCAACACGAAGTGTTTTTATTCCAAATAGGCTTATAATAGATAATATCATCATTGAATATGAGAGTTTAGACAAAACTAGGCATATTGTGTGTTTGAGAGTGAGGTGCTGTAGCTTTTAAGCTGTAACTGTTATGGAGTAAAAGCTACAGTTGTGGAATAGAAGTTAGGAAACAAAATTTGCTAAGTTGTCAAAGCCCAACTATAAGTGTTACCAAACACCTTAGTAGCTGGACTTTGGCAGCCCAACTACCTCACCACACTCTCAAATGGGCTAATAATAAAGTGAGAAAAAAGGGATTGGTAGCTTTAAAGCTTGATGTAAGCAAAGCATATCATAGAGTTGAGTGGGGTTTTTTTTTGCACAAACCATAAGAAAATTAGGCTTTTCATCTAAGTAGATAAATCTGATCATGGATTGTATTACCACCCCAACCTTTTTTATCCTAATTAATGAGTAGCGAAAGGTTTAATAAGCCCCTAAAGATGTTTAAGACAAGGATGTCTATTATCACTATACCTGTTTCTAATATGTGCAGAAGCTTTCTCTAATATTTTGGTGCAAGCTGAAAGAAAAAAATATAATTCATGGGCTAAGATTTGGCACATACACAACAATATCTTGTTTACTTTTTGAAGATGATAGTATGATTTTTATAAGGGCCTTTATTAATGAATGCAAGCACTTAAAAGCTTTATTTGATTGTTATGCTCAAGCTTCAAGACATATTTTCAACTTTGAAGAGTCTTCAATGTTCTTTAGCGAGAGAATTATATAAGGTCAAATGTTAGCAATTAAGACACTTTTCCAACTAAAAGTAATATGCAGGCATGAGAAATACATAGGATGGTTGTCAGTGGTAGGAAGAAAGAAGATGCATTTTTTCAAAGATGTCGATATGAGATTGTTAAGTAAAATCTCTAATTGGCAGAACAAACTATTTTCTAATGGGGTAAAGAAGTGTTAATTAAGGCAGTTGCATAAGTGGTACTAGCTTTTGTAATGAGTGTGTTTAGGCTTCATATGGGCCTCTATAATGACATTCAGAAAGTTATTGCCAAATTTTAGTGGGATTCTAAAGAAGATAAGAACAACATCCACTGGGCTAGATTGGAAAGAATGAGCTATGTTAAGAGTAGATGAGACATGGGATTTAGAGATTTTTCTAGCTTTAATCAAGCACAAATAGCCAAGCAAGGGTGGAGATTGTTGCAGTTCTTTGAATTGCTGGTAGCCGAGATCTTGAAAGTAAAATACCACACTAGTTTTTTGAGTGCATCCACTACATCTAACCATCTTATATTTGGAGGAGTATTTTGTGAGGTACACAAGTTATTCACAAGGTGCTAGATGGAGGATAGAAAATGGAAGAAAGATTCAAGTGTATAAAGATAATTGGATCCTGAGGCCTGATTTTGTTAAGCCTATTTTTGTTCCAACAATGCCTGAAAATGCTATTACAGATTTGATTTATTCTGAAAATCAGTGGAATGTAGACTTGGTGGAATAAGACCTTACTAAAGAAGATGCTGAAGCGATTTTGAAAATACCACTACCAGGGAGTCAAAAACAAGATGAGATGTACTAGCATTACAATAGAAAGGGGCAATACTTTGTAAAGAGTGGATACCAAAGAGCCTTAAAATCAAGTTCTCAAATATCCCTTGCTGTTCAGTAACTGCTCCAGTTATTAGCAGATAATTTGGAACCTCAATGTGCCAGAAACGATAAAGATCTTTTTGTGAAGAAATTAAAAACCCCCATGTGCCAAATATGCAAAAAAAAAGGTCTGGAAAACATGCCACATGCCTTATTTGACTGTAAGGCAACTTGTAAAATTTGGAGGCTTGCTCATTTTGCTGATCACAACAAGTCATTTTTTCCATAACAAGACGGGATGAGTTTTATTTTAAATACACTGCAGAATCTGAGCAAGAAAAATAGGAAATTACAGGTTTGTATTTGGTGGGTGGCCTGGAATGCAAGAAATCATTTTCTTTTTAAAGGAAAGAAGTCAAATGCTCTTTTGTCCTTTGCCAGGGCAGAAGCAGCAATAGATTATTTCAAGAGAGTTAAATTGAAAGATCAAGTTCAGATTGAGAAACCTACCGAGAATAATCAGCGGAGACCCCCAACTTATGGATGGTTGAAGGTCAATATGGATACTGATATTGATGTGGAAAATCAGAGAGCAGGGAAATTGTCATTAAAGATTTTGATGGCAAGATTGTGGCAGCAGCTGCAAAAGCTCCAAGTATTATAATAAGGTGGCATTTGCAGAAGCTGAAGCCATTGAGTGGGGAATGCAGATCGTAAAGGAAGCATAATTATCATGTGTCATTTTTTAAACAGATTGTCAGGAAGTTGTAGATCTAGTAAACAACGGAAAGGGTAGTGGGACATAAATTTGTTGGGTAGTTTCCGACATTCTAGATAGGAGAAAATATTTTCAAAATGTTCAGATTCAACATACTTCTAGATTTTCAAAATGCCCATCCCTTAACTAAAAGGGCTTTAGGATGCAAAGAACCTGTTGTATGGATGGATAATGTACCATTAGAAATTATGTGTTTATTTCTACTTTGAATCAATGAAAGCATGACTTTTCATTAAAAAAACAAAAAATTAAGTCAATATTTTGATCTGCTGTTGAATATTTTTCCTATCATACCCAGGGCCGATGAATCTTTTGATGTCTCTTGCCTCAAAACAAATATCGTTGAAACTTTTAAATTGTAATACAAATATCTCAATCATAATTATCATCGTTTGAATATACTGTAAAACTTGATTTATTATTCTGGCATATATTATCAATTTTGTAGTTCCGTCTGCATTTAAAGAATAATTTAATTAACTTCGCATATATAATAGTTAATTAAATAAAAAAGAGCGATCGAATATACGTAACAAGACTGTAGATATATTCATATCTTCTAATTACATTTACAGGAGAGATATCTACTCTTATTTGATTTATGGGAAGGCAATAGAGTTCCAGTACTATGCTAATTGATTGAACATTAGTGATTGCGGGTATATATATCCTAATATGTGAATAAAAGTCAGGAGCATATATGTTATGATATATATAATTGATTTAGGTTAATATTAACAGACTCTTATTATAAATACGAAGCAAAATTTCTGAGAAGGTTTTAGAGAAGAATATAGATATGAGAAAAATGGCTTGACCGACGTTCATTGAACAATATAATTACAATTTTATACAGTTTACATGATTATATAGAATACAGTAACTATCCAAGACTAAAATATATATATATATAACCAAAAATAAATGATATACAATCAAGTAATGGTTGACTATGATGATTCCTTAATAATTTCAATTGTAAAAATATGCCTTTATTAAACAAACAGAGGCATGCATGCACCAGTCACCACCATGACTTGATAGTGAGCGACGGCGACAGACCGTGGCCGAGTTCATTGTACACAGCGATGGAACTTCAAAGGGTGCCTTTGATTTTCGTTTATCAATCAATTAAGTGAATGAGAACTGCTTTCTAGCCAGCATGTACGTAATAATATGTATTATGTGTATCTATCCATCCTAATGTTGGCTCACTCCAATTAAAGTTGACTTTGATTATTTGGCTTTAATTAAAATTTAATTCTACTGCTGGGAATGCCTTTACGCCACGTGGTCAACAGCCAACCCCATTTATGCCGTTTTGTTTTTCAACTCGCCTCCGTTTTTTTTTTGTTTTTTTCTCTCCAACGGCGTATCTTTTCCGGCGATAACCACATCATAATAATTATTTTTTTACATGTGTATATTAATGTGTCCACAGTAGAGGCAAAGGAAAAATTTAAGACTATATTAATGATAATACACTCAATTAATACATGTATAATTTTCTTAATAAGAGATGTATTCCCAAGTGACCAGAATTTTTTCTATATTCATTAAGTAAAATCCACCATTAATAAATAAAAATTTCCAAGGTAAAATAATTATAAAAATCAAATAAAACCAAAAAAAAAAATTGAAGGTGTGCAGTGAAACATATTTTAAAATAATCTATATGAAGGTTGGTTGTGTCTCCCCACACCACATCACCAGATTCACCAGACACCCCCCCCCCCCCCCCACCTTCCCAAAAAAAAAACAACACTTGAACAAAATGTCAGATACTAACAGGTCATCAACTGCCAATTCCCAATCCGCCGTTCATATTCAATCTAGTGCTTCGCAGCCTCACAGTAACTCGCATAGTTCCTACTTCGTCCGCCGTTTGATCATTGCACTTGTTTTGTTGTTTGTTCTACTGAGCGTCATAAGCTCGATTGCATGGTTGATTGTACATCCATTGCCGCCAGTTTTCACTGTCAACTCCTTCACCGTATCAAACCTCACTCTGTTGAACTCGAGAGTAAAGGGTGATTATGAATTTGTAATCTCCATTAAGAACCCTAACAAGAAAGCCAGCTTGTCGATCGACCGTTCCGATGATGTCTGTCTGATGTATGATAAATCCGCCGACGTCATTGCAACAGCGTGGATGGGGCCTCTGTATTTGGAGAAAATGGGTCAACAAAGTCAAAGTCCGAGGTTTCGTAGTGACTTCTCTGGGCCGTTGCATGGAGGAGAATTCAATGAGATGAGTAATGACTATTGGAGCAAAAGAACGGTGAGTTTTAACGTGATAATGAGGATTAGGGTTAGATTCAGGTATCGGATTTTGCCAACAAAGCAAAGTCTCATAAAGGTTTCATGCATGAATTTGGTTGTTGAATTTTCAGCTGCCAAAGAGATTCATGGGAAGCTCAAGGATACTGGAGGGAAAAATAACTGCTCAGTTCATCACGATTAGGTTCGTTATTCGGTTTTAGATAGTTGTTCGTTATTCGGTTTTAGATAGATGTTCGTTATTCAGTGATTTTTGTTTTTTTTAAATTATTTTAAGTCACTGTTTGTTGTTGAGGTATTATAATTTTTAAATTATAATTATTATAGAAAAATAATAATTATTATAAAATAAAAGTTGATAGTTTGTAATAAATATAATTATTAAATAATAATTTTAACAAAATAGTAAAGATATGATACTTTTTTGTCATATAAATATAAAATTAAATCAAATTAATCTTTAAATCATAACAATTAATATTTATCAAAATAATTCTCAACCAAACATGACCTTTAACTTACAAAACTATAAATGCCTGAGAGTTGAGAGCGGTAGCCTAGAGCACTAACAAAGACGTGGATCAGAGGTGAGCCCAGTAACCCACAAATCACAACAGAAATGGGCCGTATCTGTACAATATCAAATATACCCCACTCTATGGTGAGCTCAAAGTGCGTTAAATTTTGGTGGGGATATTTGCAGTCTAAATATTATTTTGTACGTCTGCACACTCATATATTAATTAAAAAAAATTACTTTAAATATTTTTTAAAATTTTAAAAATATTTTTACTTAAATTATTTATTTTATTTACTTAAAACCCTAATAAAGCTATTTAGCATACTAAATTTAAGAGATTTAACATATAACTATATACAACAATATAATTAAGTAAAGTTTGTAAATAAATTATTTAACATAATTCTAGCTATTAATTTTTTTTATTTTTGTGTTCAATATTGAATTTTGCACCTAAAATAACTTGCAATGAGAACATAATAATAATAATAATTCCATAAATAAAAAGAAAAAGAAGGACCAAAGGAGTAGAAGAAGTCAAGAAGATGAAGAGATGAAGAAGATGTAGAAGAAGGGCCAAAGCCAAACAAAAAAAAAAGAGTTGAGAATAGAATTTTTAAGGTTTAAAGTATGAGAATTATAAATTGAATAATGAGCATGGTATGTGGTGTTTAAAGTAATTATATATTATTAACTTGAATTCAGTTATGGTAACATATATTATTAACTTGAATTCAGTTATGGTAACGTACCACTATTTTTTTTTTGTTTTTTTGCCAGTAGTGTTGTAAAATTTCATTGAATCCCTTCTATTCATTTTTATTTAAACTTTACCTCATACATATTAATTAATTTCTATTGCATCCATATAAACATTATAATTAGCACCTTATACTATTTGCTATTTATACATTTTTCTTTTATATTGCACCTTTATCATAATACCCCCTCTCTTTATCACAAATACCAGCGAACCCGACCCGGATTTTGTTTCCGTTTCTGGCTACTCCATCAGCCAAGGTTGGTACCGATCGGAAGCTCATGCGACGCCGGTCATTTTCATGCCATCCTTGTCGCCATAAAATATTCAGAAAGCTGCCGATCGAAGCCGTGAAAAGTCACAAAATCCTTGCTTCAATTCATCGCGGTTTCTCCGGTTTCCAGTGACGCCACCACTTTGATTTTGTTCTCCATAGTTCCCTCTGTCTTTTTTGACCAACCACAACCACCGAAGGAGCCGATTTGCCGTTGATCGGCCATTGAAGGATTCACGAGTTTGGGAGAAATGAATTTAATATTTATGAAACAAAGTTCAAATAAGAATAAGTGAAAGGGCTTCATAAAATTTTACCCAGAAAAGACAAAAGCGGTGGCATGGTGCCACTGTTGCACGATAGGCGAGTCTTATTAACTTATAATATATTGTTCTTAATAGTAATTCACATGACGGATGTTTTTGTAATATATATTTTTTATTAAAATTAGAGTGTTCAGGATGATTTTTAGAATGCAAATAGCTCCACCCTTAAATTTTTAGTATTAGGCCTATTTGTGTTGTATTTGGGTAGCTGAAATTAAAAAATTACGGTTTTAAAATATTTGATAAACATTAGTTATTGTGGTTTAAAAACTAAGTTAATTTTATCTTACACTTATATGATCAGAAAACTTATAACATCTTTACTATTTTTTTATCAAAATTATTATTTATAAATTATATTCATAAGATACTATCAACTTTTATTTAATTATTAAATTTTTTTCCACAACACCTTAATACAATATAGGACTTTAATTACTCTTCATTAAAAGCTGCGTATAACCAATCATTTATGACATTATGAAACAAAAGAATATTTTTAGAATGTAAAATCATTGAAGGTTTTGACATTTTATTGCCTATTTATAATTATTAATATGTGTCCACGCCATTTTGACTAATGGAGTACCCCTTAGTAGAACAATAGCCATCTCCTCTTTATCGGTAGGAAATTTTCATGAGCCTACATCGTCAGTGACTAGATGGTAACATAAAAATCTGAGAATGATGACAAATTTTTTGCTAATAAATCATTTGACTTTATTGAACTATATAAAAAATCAAATGGAAGTAAATAATAAAGTTTCGCGTGAAGAATGAATCGAAGAATTTGGGTCACTAAATTATAATATCTTAGTCATTATTTCTCTCCAGCCGTGTCCGTACGTACATAGTTTCACTAGAAAAAAAAATCATTAAATCACAATTAATTAGAGCAATCATGAAGATCGAAGAACGTATACACATACCCTAAACGGATGCACAAAGGGGGAATGTCACAAGAAGAGAACAAGTCCCAGAAGAAAAATAATGAATTACACTAAGCCAAATGAACAGAGCAATCTTTGCCTCCAGCACCCCTGAGCTTCCCATTAATCCCTCGAGGTTCTAAGAATTCAACAACCAAGTTGATGCAAGAAACATTCATAATTCTTCTCTTTGATAAGCAAATCCCATACGTAAATGTAGCCCCAATCTTCACTTTCACATTAAAACTAACCACTCTTTTGCTCCAATCTTTACCAATCTCATTGAATTCCCTTCCATGCAAAGGCTTACTGAAGTCCTTTGGAAACTCGGGGCTCCAATTTTTTTGGCTCATCTTCTCCAAGGACACGGCTTTCGTGCTCCTTGCTTGTGTAAGAACTGCATCCTTTTTATACAACAACAGAGTTTCAAAACTGTCGATGGCTAAGGGAACTTTCTTGTTGGGGTTCTTCATGGAGAATACTAAGTGATAATCGGCTTTAATTCTTGAGTCATTGTTATTGGAGAGAGTTAAGTTTGATACGGTCAGGGAGCTGACTGTGAAAACCGGACCCAATGGATGAACAATCAGCCATGCAATCCAGCCTACGACGCTTATTAAGACGAACAACAAGAGAAGTGCAGTGATCAAGCGGCGGACGAAGTGGGAGCACTGGGAGCTTTTACTAGGCTGCGGAGCATGGGATGATGGTAATTGTGCTGATGTTGTGTTAAGGGGGGGAAAATTGATTGCATCCGACATAATAAAACGAGAAAGGAAAAGAAATTAAATTAAGTGTTTGTAATTGTACCTTAATGGTGAAGGTAGATATGAAGAAGAAAGAGAAATTAGATTGTGGAGAGTGTTTGTAAAACGCGGTGAGAGTGTTTTTGGGTTTTGTAAACGTTTCTCCAGGAATGTTCGTTGGAATCAGATCGTTGTCTCGGACGGTTGTTTAGTACGTGGCAAAAAGGCATATCCTTGGCGTGGAATTAATTGCAGTATTGTGCAATGAAAGTACAAGGCACTTTCCCGGAAAGGAAACAAAACGATCGTAGCCGGTTTCGGTTGTTCCTTGCTTTATCTGAGAATTGGAAGTGACGCGGCTGACATGTTGCTGCTCAATAACTGCCGAGAAAGTCAAAAAGGCCGAAAAGGACAGCCTCTGATGCAATTCCTGATGCTTGATGTATCAGCATCTGAATTTGGACATCAGTTTGCGTGCAATCATAGTACAATTTCACTAGTTGAAGCAATTTCGTCAGTTGAGGAATCCCAGCCTACATCAGTTTCAGGTCATGTAACCTCACCATCTCAACTAATAATATCTTCTGGGTTCGTACCGGCCTCAACAAATTGAAACAAACAGTTAATTTAAGAGTAATGCTATGCATCCCAAATTGTATTCCTCCCAAATAATACGACATAAGATGCATCATTCATCAAATGAACTGTAAGATAGTATAATAAATTCACTTTAAATTTATGAAAATCTGTTCATATGCAAGTATGACATGCTTCATTTAGAGTCCTCAGCTACACTAAAGGAACCGAATTTTGTAAATTAAAACTGCGAAATATAAACACCTGGATCAATGGCTGAGAGTGCCTTTGCCTTCAAATCAATGAATAATGAAGGTACAGTCTAGCTGTAAGCTAAACAGTCTACCTTGTTTTCTCCAGAGATTAGTCAAGTTATCACTAAACAGTCGTGAACAACTAAAGGGATGCCTTATCAACAATTGCACTAAACCTTGCATTCCCCACATATTATAGCATGTCCATACATTTGGCTCAAAGAAAAATTATATAATCTGTATTGTCACTATGTACAATGACAAAATGCACTAAAAGAATTACAAAATGAGGAAAAAGATGACAGGCTTGACTGTTCTTAAAATTTCAAATGGAACTTGAATATGCAAAAGCATGAAAAGCACTAAGAATCACTAGAACATAATCAAATAACCTTAAGCTAGACAGGCTTCCCACTGGAGAAGATTCTTCATGAACTCCGCCCACACTCCTCAATCATCATTCCTTTAAGACTCTTCGCCAGCCAGATAGCTGTCTCCCTTGGGGAGACTTTATCTTTCCCAAAAGGCTTCAAAACGACTGCAAGCTCTTCCAACCTATTTTGTTGCAGCAACTCTGCAGATAGTTCTAAAAGACCTTCAAGTGCATCTGCCCTCTGCCTAAAAGACTTCACGTCTAAGATTTCTTTCACTGGTGTTTCATCTTCTGTCACGGGGGAATTTGGTTTTGATTGATCAGAAGAATTTGATATTGCAGCAGAATTAGGGTTTCTCACATCCATTTCCTTGTCGCCTGATTGATCAGATATGTTTGATTTCAAACTCATAGATTCGGAGCAACTTGATGATTTCAGAGCCACTGGAGTGGCCGTATTCCTCATTTCCAATTCATCCCTCACAACATTTATCAGCTTCCCGACATCCACACTTTGAACCCCCATTTCCACAGTTTCCAACACTGGCTGCTCACTCCCAACACGGAAACTGCTATGCCGTATGACATGTATGACATCATCAAAAGCAGGAGGACGTTGACCAGCACCAGACTTTTCAATCACTGGATTTTGCAAAATAATACCTTTATCGAGCTGTAAATTGTTTTGAGTAGGAGAAATGGATGAGGGAACAGAAGGGGTGCTTTCTGCTACTGATGATAAAAGTTCCCTTAGAGTGAATTTTTCATCACTGTTTGATGCTGTTGGAGGATTTGACTGAACTGGTACATCAGACCTACTACTGGTTCTATTTAAAGGTGTATCATCCTTGGTGCTGGGTCTGTTTAAAGATGTATCATCCTTGGCACTGGGTCTTTCTGAATATGTATTATCCTTGGTACTGGGCCTGCTTAAAGGTGTATCATCCTCTGTTGCAGGACAGCATAAAGTTGTATCATCTTTAGTACTGAGTTGGCTTAAACGTGTATCATCCTTAGTACCGGGCCGGCTTAAAGGTGCGTCATCCTTGGTGCTGGGCCAGCTTAAAGGTGTGATATCCTTGGTGTCAGGCCGGAGTAAATGTGCATCGACCCTCGTGCTGAGCATATTCAAAGGGATATCATCCCTAGTGCTAGGCCGATTTATAGGCTTATCATCATTCATATCAGGGCAACTTAAAGTTGTATCACCTATACTTGGCCTGCTTGAAGGGGTATCATCTTTACATGAAAAAAATTCTTCACTTGGTGTTTTTGAACTTATTCTCCCATCACTACCAAGTATATTCTGAAGACATGAGAGATCCTCAGAGGTATCAGTTGAGCACATAACAGTTTTATGATCATGCCCAAGGTTTTCTCCAGACGTACTTCCAGACTTAACAGAACGCAAATGAGATTGCGAGCAGCTGGGTGGGAGTGCTTCTAAGGCTTCATGGCGGACAATTATATCATCATCAATGTGTGTCCGTTCAGTCATGTCAATAAAAGGGGTTGTTGCATCATCACAAAGTTCAAATGCCTGAATTGAAACTGATGACGACACTGAGTTGCTGCTATCAGTTGGCATTCCCTGTGAATGTCCAACCACAACCTTCTGAGACTCCTGTGAGTTTGCCCTATAAATACGAATAAGGCGACCATTGGGCACTTGATGAGGAGTATTTTCAAGCTCCTTAGGTGCAGCCATTGGAGCCACCTTCATGGTATTGCTCACGGTGTTTGGAATGGCAATCCCAACTTGTTTTGTCCGAGCTGGAAATGGAAACCGTCTAACCACACTGGAAGGAGGGGTTTTTTGCCTTGTCTTAGTAGAGAGTCCATCTTCGCCAACATGTTTTACAGGACCAGTAGGAGGAATGCCATCATGTCTAGGTTTAGTCTTTGGAGAGGAGTCAATTACAGGTAACTGCAAAAATAAATCATTGGGGAATAAGAAACTATTGAACCTACCAGAGTAATAAAGAAATCAGACAGAAAACACCAAGTCATGACTCTAACCTGATGCTTCAAAGGATTTGATCCCTGAACCCGCTTTGCAGAATCAAACATTAGCTTTGCTGGTGCAAGACCTTGTGTGTCTGCATTAGACTTCAAACCAGGAGCAACAGGGCAGGGTTTGAGGACTTTGGGTGATGCTTCTGTGTTGCAGCGTTGGGGTGGTGCAACTACAGCCTTTGTACGAGTGCTTCTCATCGGGGAACCATTTTCTCTTACTTTCCCTTCTTTCAAAGCCATCATTATACTTTTGATGGTTTTTGGCTGCTTAGATTCAACAGTGGATATTTGTTCACTGTGGGAAGGTTTCATCACCGCTCGTTCATCCGTCTTGACAAGGCAAACATCAGGCCCATGCTCTTCCTCACATGGCGGGGGCTGCTCAGAGCCATCTTCGTCATCAATGGAGATCAAATCTGTGTCAGTGGCTTTATTTTCACTGTTCAACACTGTTGCTGAGATGTTTCTATCACCTGAACGTAAACTGTCTTTATCACTAGCTGAGCTACTACTGTTTTGGCTTTCAGCCATACATCTCCTGGACTCATGAGCAATTGAAATAGGTTTCTCTGGGGAGCAGGCTGCTGGAGGAAAGGTTGGACGATATTGATCAACAAAATGCTGTAGAAATGGATGCTTCAAAAGCTCTGATGCCTGAAAAATAAGTTTAAATTTAAAATGTCAAGATGACAACGAGCTCTTGAAATTGAAATGCATTGTTTTGGATAATGCTTACACTTGGCCGATGCTCGGGGTTCTTTCTCAGCATACCTTTGATAAGTGTTTTCCTGTGTACAAAAAAAGAAACAAATTAACTGCTTAATCATCCTATGTACTGTAGACCAATAACACATTGAAAAAAAAAAAAAATGAGCTTCGCTGCCTACTTTAAATCAACCTCCTTTCACGTCAGCCCCTGCACACAACCATAACATGCACACATGCCACTTTTATCTTTTTCCATAGGCACACATGCAAGCATGAACTCATATAAGCTACAATCATCCTCTAGACTCTTCAACAAGGTAAATCATCAAAAAGTAAAATTCCATGACTATCGCATGTATCATAATATTTAAAAATTCATACACATCACAACAGTATATGGGACTTACAAGGATGGTGAATAGCAGGAAGGCAAAGGGCCAATAGAGGAACGATTTATCTTGCTTATCAACCCTGCCATATCCTGAAGTATGATAAAATTAGTTCAATTGAAATAGTATAAATTACTATAATTACAAATGGCATAAATGTGGTCAACTACAGCGTGCTTTCAAAAAGAGCATGGTATCACAATTCATTATTAAACGGCTCCAAAAGTCAGTGAACTTCAGAATTGGGGCAGGCAATATACAGACAGAGCAGTTAGCTACACAGAGAACATGCATGATTTGTCCAAACTTTCAATACAAAGCGGGTCAAATAATTTTGCAAACGACTTAGACTTCCTCCACAAAGACAATTCAGGCAGAATACAAGAATAGAAGTCATTGATCAAGTTGCTCTCAAAATAAATTCTAAATGCAAGAGTGTTGATCCATTTGCAAATTGTCATGATGAAGAATCAGTATTCATGTAAATTCATCCCAATATACAATTCATATCAAGTAAAGAGAAATCTTACAAAAGCTTTAAAAGCAGGGCGATGAGCAGCCATCTCATACATGCAGCATCCTGGTCAACAATTAATCGCTTCAGCCATAGAGACAGCCATAAAATATCACAGAATATGTTTAGAACACAGGACTCGACACTAGAAAAAACATACCCAGCGACCAAATATCTGACTTGAAACCATAAGGAATATCTGCAAGCAGTTCAGGACACATGTAATTGGGAGTTCCAACCACCTGAGCAGAATATAAGAGTTATTAATCTAGCAACCAAAAGCACATATCAATCATGTATAATGCAGCTACATCCAACAAGTTATCAGTATTAAAGGTAAATAGCTTCATAATTACAGAATAAGCATCTAACTACATTTCATCATTGTTTAAAATTGAAAGTTAAAACATTATTTAAATTAATTTCTATGATGGTTATTGCCAATGTTCTATATGTAACTATATTCTTAGCTGTTTAGAATTAATAGTCGATTTCAAGGAAACAAAATGTTGGCGAAACACCATCAATTCACACAAACTTATCTGCTCGTTAGACAATTAAATGTTTCATTAACTAAAACTAAGTTTGCATATCAATATCAGATGTCAGGAAATTACGTTATCAAATGGGAGTTTTCACACCCATGGTTTATATGTTTATTTAATATATGAAACTATGATTCTTTGCTCTGGAAAAGGGAATGCCTTAGAAGACAGCCTGTGAAAAAATCCAGGTATTATTTTTATCCTATTTCATATGAAACTGAAAACATGAAACACGGTTTTCTAAAGGCAACAAATATCAAATTTAAAAAATAAAAATATGATTGGCATAGAAAGTACATACTGAAGATGCCAAGTCATCAGCCTTGAGAGTCTTGGCAAGTCCAAAATCCCCTAAAAAGATTAAACTTAGAATAAGAGCATAATAGTGTAGTCAACTTTCTAACACAGGAAAAAAAGAAAAAAGAAAAAAGAAAAAGGAGAAGTCCATGTCAACCCGACTATGATTAATAAGAACTTACCAAGGCGAACATCTTGGTCTTTGGTAAGAAAAATGTTGGAGCACTGCAAGGAAGAGAGATATATATCAGTCCATAAAATCTCTAAACGTAATGTAGATAAAACCAAAATATTAGTCCAGTTACCCATAAACATACTTTTAGGTCACGGTGCAGAACATAATTCGAGTGCAGGTAATCAACGGCTAGCAGTAGCTGTGCAAACCACTTGCATAGTTTCTGTGCAACATTCATATTCATAAACACACGTATAGGTGATAACAAGAAACTTTCAATTCATACACAAGCTCAAAATAATGAAAACAATAACAAAAGAATGAAGTAATGGAAGTACCTCCTCAGGGAAATAGGCCCCATTTGATTTTTTCATCAATTCAGCCCTGTTATAGAGAGTTGGTTAATAAACAAAATGTGAACGTAATGCTTAAATTATACAGTTTAAAGTACTTCAAACATCAAGATCTTAAAACGAATTTACAACTCACATGTCTCCACCTTCACAATATCCAGTGACAATGCAAACATAACAACCCTACAAATTACACATTCATAAACCTTTTCATCTTATCAATCTGCTCAAACTCACAAGATAATGAAAAAGACAACAAAAATGGGAAGTATCTACTTACTTTCTCAACCCACGCTTCTTTAAACTCAACAATGTAAGGATGTTGAACTCGAGCAATCAGAGCCATCTACATTACAATTATAAATTCTTATCCATCGAAACGACAAATCTAATAAGACAAAACCACAAAGCATACTAATTAGATCAGTAGTTTTAGCTCACTTCTTGATGAGCCGATCTCCTGCAACGCTCCGTTTGCCTCGCTAACCGAATCTTCTTCAACACGTACCTGAAGAAGAAAATCCACAAATTGATCCAATCACCAAAACTGGAAACGTCACCGTTTCAACTTTCAAATTTTAACAATATTATACTAACTTACTTCTTCTTCTCGGCCCTGTGGTTAACGAGAATCGCCGCACCAAACGCGCCTCTACCGATCTGCTCCATGATCTCGTACTGATCCATTCGAGACTCCATTTGCTTGCTTAAAAACCTCTCAGTCAATTTCAAATACGTGTTGATTGATTTTACGGATCTCTCTGTAGATCAAACCATTTGATTTTCTTCTTCTCCTTCTTCTTCTCGGAGAATGCGAAACAATGCTCGAACGTCCGTTCGGTGAAATGCCACCGTTTTGTTCTTCTTCGATTCAATCATTTCAAAATAATTTCGTCTGTCAATAAAGTCACCGAGACATCTCCGATTCCCGTCTTCTAATTCCGATGCGATTCAATGCCTTTTCATTTTCCTTTTCTCCTTACTTTTATCGTATCACTCACTCCACACTTCACTCACTCAGCTGAAAATAGTTATTATAAATAAATAGTTGTTATTTTTTTGTTGTTTTAAATAAATAAAAAATATACATATAATATAAAGAATGAAGAGTGCGGTTAATTTATAACTAAGGATTATGGTTAGTAGTTAGTTAAGAAAACGAGCTTATGGGTTTTGCTTCTTTCTACGCCGACAAAACCAGCTCTGTTACAAGTTCATATGAGCTCTACGGCTTGTCTTTATTATTATTTTTTTATTTTGGTACAGGAATAATAATAATAATTGTACTAATCAATTATAGGGAAGGGGAGGCTCCTGGCTTGCCCCACAAGCGTTAAGTAGGGCGCATTTATTTATGAATCCTTTACTTGGGCTTTAACTTAGTCTTGAAAATTGAAAATTTGAGATAAGTTTAATCCTAATTATGATAAATAATTTTTTCCCCACAACTATGGAGTGGTGTTACCAGCTGTAACCAACCGTCTAATTGTGTTTATAAGCAATCTAAAGTTAGTGAATTTTTTTAAGTACATTAGTACATTTGATTAATGATATATCACCTAATAATCAACATCTTGTTTTCTTCCTCAATATGTAACAAACCTCATTAAGAAGGTGATGAGTGATTAAATTTCAAAATGTAATTAATATACTCCAATTTTCTTAACACGACAAAGTCAGGAATGTTGTACTTTTCCTGACTTTTTTTTAATTAAAAAAATTAACTGATTAGTCATGTAGTCATGTGTTTCAAATTAGACTGTAACTATATTTAAAATGTTAATTTAAATACGAGTCCATTTGGGTGCGTGTCATGCTACCTTAATATTATCCATACCAAATCTCACTAAAGAAATAATGGTAATAAAATAAACGAAGGTTAACATCAGGTAGCAGTATATTTTGAAAATTTCAATTTACTCTTATATATGCATATGAAACTATATGTGGCTAATGAATCAGTCGTTGATGGTTGTAAAAAGAAAGTATTTTAGTGGCTAATGGGTTTTTAATCTAGCGATAAACCCCTACTCTCACAATTAAGCATGATTGTGAAGATAGGGATTCAAGTCTCTATGAATTCAAATTGTCTCAATTAAACATTATGTATGATTGTGTGAAATTATTTACAAGTTTTTTTTCCCAACAAATACTTCATATCATTTAATATAATATTATAAGTGTCAGTTATATGTCTTATTGTAAATATAAATATCTAATGTAATTTAATAATCTGATGTATAATCAATATTTAAAAAAAAATATGTATTGCATTGGTTCATAAGTAAAATAACTAAGAGCATTGATATTTGGTGTGAACAGTGACATGTAAAACAATGTTGCTGTATTTTTCTATTTTCTTTTTTAATTTTTAGAGGGAAAACAATATTTTACTTGTTTTTCCATCATGATTAAGGTCAAGTATAAGGGAAAACAATATTTTGATTATAAATAATTAAATATTGTTTTTCTATCATCAACAGTGACATGTAAAATACCGTTAAGGCCAAGTATCATTTCGTAAAAAGAAAAAGAATGAAGCCTAGTATACCATCTCATTATACGATAGGTTCATGGTTTATTACTTTAATTATTTATAATCAACAACTCAATCCTTGTGTCGTAAGAGAAACATCCTTTAATTGAGTGATTTGCATCTATCTTTTCTTTAAGGGAAGAGATTCAATTTACATTAATGATACATTATTTATGGATAAATTTCTCCTTTTACTTGGAGTAAATTTCTCCGATCTTAAAATATATTTTTAAATTGTACTTATTATCAGGATCCAGCTACGGTACCACCCGTACCACTGATTTTGTCTTTTGTGCCAGCAGTGTTGTAAAATTTCATTGAACCCCTTTCATTCATTTTTATTTAAACTTTACTTCATAAATATTAAATTAATTTTTATTGCATCCATATAAACATTACAATTAGCACCTTATACTATTTGTTATTTATACATTTTTCTTATTTATTACACCTTTATCACAATACCCCTCTCTTTATCACAAATACCGGCGAACCCGACCCGAATTTCGTTTCCATTTCCGTCCACGCCATCGGCCAAGGTTGGTATCGATCGAAAGATCGTGCGACACCGGTCATTTCCACACCATCCTTGTCACAAAAATAACCGGGTCAATCCGACTCGCGAACCCGACCCGAATTTTGTTTCCATTTCCGGCAACTCCACCGGCCAAGGTTGGTACCGATCGGAAGCTCGTGCGATGCCGGTCATCTCCATGCCATCCTTGTCGCCGTAAAGCATTCGGAAAGCTGCCGATCGAAGCGGTGAAAAGTCACAGAATCCCCGCTTCAATTCGCCATTGTTTCTCCAGTTTCCGGTGACACCACCACTTGAGTTTTGTTCTCCACAATTCCCTCTGTCTTTTCTGACCAATCACAGCCACCGGAAGAGCTAATTTGCCGTTGATCGGCTGTTGAAGGATTCACAGGTTTGGGAGAAATAAACTTAATATTTGTGAAGTAAAGTTTAAATAAAAATAAGTAAAAGGGTTTCATAAAATTTTACACAGAAAAGACAAAAGCAGTGGCACCATGACACTGTTGCACGATAGGCGAGTCCTTATTATCATTGCGCCGATCAAAGATAGTCTTTAACAATTATATTTAATATCTAAAAAGAAAAAAGAAAAAATTGCAATGAGCCAATTTTTGTCTAAAAACAAATGGGAAATAGGAGGATGAAGAATGTGCTTTAATCCTGACCGTCGAAGTAACAGAACTCAACTACATTTGACCAGGATTGGACGGTAAGCAAAGATTTCACGTTCCCAATGAGTTGACATTCTGAACAAAATGATTATTGTAATTATAACGTACTTACAGACAATAAATAAGGCGCCGCACACGGCTCCACTCATGCACCTTCGCGTTTCTTCTCCCACCTCAAATTGCCACGCTGGAAGGCCTTGATTGGCCCACGTAGTCCCCATTCTTCTCTCTACCATCACGTGGATTCTTCTTTGGTAGTCCGCTAACATGGGCACATGCGGCTTCGGAAAACGACATAGACATCAGTTAAGTGTAAGCCTCGTGGCATGGGACCCACCTTTAATTGCCAACGTAAGCCAGAAAGGTTTCTTGGTGGACTGACACCCTGGCGTATGTTATTTTCTCTCACTTCCTACGTAGACGAGTTCTGTTATTATTGTTTTATTATTATATTTATTTATTAAATTAGGAACTAACGTAAAAGGAAAATTAGATCCGAAAAGTGACGGTAGTTTGTTACATTTACAATTTTATTTATTTATTTGGTGTGTGTGTAAATGAATGGCTTGGCTTTGTTGGTTGTGAAGTGGAGAGGTTGGTATTGGTAGTTGGTGAAGATGCAATCTCACTCTCTTAAGTAGTGACTAATGCTTAATTATAGTGGCATTAGTAATTATTAATTATCACCACCATCAGAGCATCCAACTAATTTTATTATTTTACTTAGCTAAAACTTTGATTGATTACTTTAATGGAGGAAGTGTTACTATGGTTTTGACATAAATTAGCATCGATTGATCTTGGTCCCTAGTCCAATGATGTATTTACCTTGTAATGCTTATGGTAACTTAACCTACTTGTCTTAACTGTATGAGGGACGTAACATATATAATTATCACATGGTCAACTTGAATGCTCTTTTAAAATTTAATGCAAATTAATAAATTGCATATAATAAAAAGAGGCGATTTACGTGATTTGTTTTTAAGTCGCCATGCTGAAGTAAATCTGCCATAAGCAAACACAATGATTTGATTTGATTTAATTTATTATAAAGTAAACGAAAGTAACACTTATTGACATTAAGCTCTTAATAGATATTAAATCATGCTTGAATTGGAATTGTTTTTTTTTTTTTTGGATAAATTTTGAAAAGCGGCTTGTATTGAACCATACAAAATAACAAAGTGGTGGCTAAAGTTATCTTTGACTTGAAGTGGACATTTTAAGGATTTGGACACACACTAGGGGCTAGGGCACGTTCTCCTTGAAATGAAACCAGATTTGGTGCGATTTAGGAAACGTGGTGGTCCTTTTGCTCCCGAGTTCAAGTTATTTGCAATTATTTTTTCCAACCACTAGTAGTCTTAATTCGAATAGCAAGCACATGGCCACACAGTAGTACGAATTATAATTTTTTTTTTATTTTGAAGAAATTTTAATTAATTTTTATTGATAATTAAATATTCCCGATCATGCATGAGATTGTGTTTAAGTATTCAATGCGATTTCAGTCTTGAATTTTTTCCCCCGCTTTTTCGTTTACATTATGAAACAAAGCACGTGCTTTTTGTGCACCTTCATATTTCATCAGCTGTCGTTCCTTTCAGGATTGCAAATTTGCCGGGAATCGTCGGGTTGTAAAACGCATGGGCCCTGCCCGCGTACTATTTTACTTGGGCCTGGGCTTTTGAGTTTGTGTGACGGGCCGGTCCTAATCAAAATTTGAGGTGCAGAAAGCGTGTATTGCAACCATCATGTGAGCTTAAAAGTGGAATCCGTAGATTTAAAATTGAGGACATTAAAATATGTTTTGTGACTTTTGTCTACTTTCAATTATTTCCAGGGATGGCAATGGGGAGGGGACCAATCTCCTCGTACTCATCTCCGATATTCAATGTATGTCTCGTCTCGTCCCGTCCTCATTCCTGTCACAATTGCCTGAGAGAATCAGTATCTTCTCCCCGAATAATAACAGAGGATTCCCGAGAGTCTCCAATCCCCAAATAATTATTTTTTTTTGTTTTTGATTTTGAGTTAATTATATTAAAATAAAAAATTTAAATAAAAGTGAAGTTTGAAATATATCTTACATTAACATTGATCCATTACAAAAGTTACATGCAAAATACAAATTATCAAAATAATTATCTTTGTCAATCTTCATAATCCTACAATAAAAAGAAAAAGAATTTTCTTTTATATCGGTAATAAAATAAATGAAATAAATTCAGATACTTAATTAATATTTTTAACAAAACAAAATTAAAATTAAAACAAAATTTTTGGGCGGCTTTTTAATGTCCTAAATAAAAATTTAAGACTTTAATTAATTAATTAGGCCTAAAATTTTAATAATATAAATATTTTGATATTTTTTATTTTTACCAATATTTACAATTTTATAATATAATTCTAATTTTATTATTTACTTACTAGTAATTTTAAAAATAAAAATAAAATTAAAAATTAAAATGGGGGAAATGAGGAGGGGATGGGGATTCCATCTCATCATCGTTCCTTCCTCGAATAAGAAACTGGGTAAAAAAATTTTTCCGTCCCTTACTCGAATAAAAAATCAGATATAAAATTATTCCCGTACCCTCCCCGAATGAGAAAAATCCCTGTGGGTACCCGTCCATGTGAAAATTTTTTCTATCCCTAATTATTTCTGCTAACACTCCCCTAAAATTTTATGTAACTAATCCCTTATGGCTAAAGCTACGATGCCAGGCCTCAATGCTCGGCATTGTGCCGGCTTGTAAACGCAGCCGTTGGATTCAAGTAAAATGAATCCAACGGCTGAGATTAAAAAGAAATAAAAAAGAGAAAAAACGGGTAACCTGTTAAACCGGTTCCCAAAGGTTGCAAAACTAAATTTTGGTCTTTCATGGTTCCACCCACGCCATTCCCAATCTCTTGCACCTCTCTTTGAAATCACAAATTTCTCTCTAATTTCTCTATTCGATTTGTTTAGTAATCATGCAAGATCGAAGACACAATCTCGTTCAAAGCAAATAACAAGTGGAATCCATCAACCGGTCACTGTCATCCTGAGGTGTTGAAGTTGAACACGATTTCCTCTCTTTCTTTTTCATTTTCGAGTTAATGGCAAGGTGAGGAGGTAATTTTGACCTTTGTGGTTTTTGTGATGTATTGTAAATGTTGTGTGAAATAATTAGAGATTTGAAACAATTAGAAGTTTGGTAATTTTGAGTGAAAAAAGATATTTAGATGATGAAAAAATGACATTGAAGAGATGATTAATGGATTGGAAGCATGAAATTGGCAAGAAAACCCTAAAAACAATTTAATTTTTTTTTCTATTTTTTGGTTGATTTTCTGAGGTTTGGTTTTTAAGTGTTATTTTTCTATAGGTACTCTAAATTTTTCTTGTTTGATTTTAGATGTTGTTTGCTTGTTTTGAGCTCTACACTCTTTGCTAAGAATACTAAAGATGGGCGCTCAATAATTTGGCAAGAACTTACCTATTGTTCTGGGTTCAGCCTTGATACTACATTTATGTGTGGTCTATTTCAGGATTTGAACCATAGTATACAATTATAAAATAGAGTCCATAAAAGCTAGAAGGGAAGGACCTGGTCAGAGAGCGTGGATACACTTTTTGTAAGTATAAAATTATTACTGTGAATAAAGTTATTATTATAACTATCAATTTTGTTGATGTCATTAGTTGAACTAAAATGTTGTGTACAGTAAGCATGAAGAAGAAAAGGTTAGGCAAGAAGGGATAAAAAACATTTGTAGGGCGACGATTGTTGAAAAATGGAAGAAATTAATGAATGAGGATAAGTGCCAATTTAGTACGATGCATGAGGACCCAAGTTCAAATGTTGGTGAAAGGAGCGTTGAAAAAATAGATGAAGAACAAAAAATTGAGGATAAGCATTGCCAATGTAATTTATCTCGTTGTCGTGTTAGCACATTCACTAAGGTCCTTTCCATACTGTCGCCTGACCAACAAGCTGCAATTAGAGAAATTGGCTTCGGAAGCATGCTATAATTACGATGTGGTCGCTTGAAACAAGACTTCTATGAAACACTTGTCCAACAATATGATACAAAGAGGCATTGTATAGTTTTGCATGGGAGAGTGTTTTGTTTAAACCCTACAACCTTCAGCATCGTAATGGGGACCAAAGATGGAGGGGAACCCGTATACATTTGAGAAGAAGAGAGTGATATAATTGAACTGCATGCCAAGTATAGAATAGGTGGAAAAGGAATTGAAATAACCGCAGTTAATGAAAGATTGATAGCTACTAAGAGTAGTGATGATGACTTTAAGATCATGTTTTATTTGTTTCTTCTAGGAACTGTATTGTGTCCCACAAGTGCCAACTACATCAATTTGATGTATCTGCATGCCCTAAAAGATGTGCAGTTAATCAAGAAAAAGAATTGGGCTACATGGTGCTTTAACTTTCTGTGGGAGGGTATAGCGAAGTATAAAGATTATCAAGTGAAGTCAGTTAGTAGTTGTGTTGTGTTTTTAGAGGTATATTTAAGAAATCTTATATGCCATAATTAATTTGCCAAATATGAAAAATAAAATATCGTAGTCATTGTTTTTTGAATGAACAGTTGTTCTACTTTAGTGCTGTTTTGTATGATCGGTGCTCCATGGACAGAATAGTATGCCAAGTTAGTGTATGGACCAAGGAAGAGATTCGACGCTTATTGAATTGGTGGAAAAAGTTTGGGGACATGACAAGTACTGAGGTTTGTTTTATTTTTTGTCTTGTTCACACATGTATTTAATTTTGTTTACGGTAAATTGATTATATTTTGATTGTCATTATGTATGATTGTTGTGCATATTTATTTTAGGTTCTAATGTGTAAATCAAATTTTCTGTAGCTCGAAAGAAATTTCCCTCATTTTGAACAAACCGAAGATGATGGGCCGAGCACTGTTAATATGGAGGAAGCTTTTAGGGTGTTAACACAGTGTGTCCAGATAATTGAACACAAAATGGATTCGTTCGATGTGAGAATGGAGATGGTTGAGAAGTTTTTGGAGGAATTGAGATCCAAGTCTCCGGTTGGTGCACCATTAAAAAAACCATCTGATCCATCCCCGCCATCTCCGAGCTTGAAAATAGTAGAACCAACATGTCTAGTCGGAAAAACCGAGCCAACCACTGATGGAAAAAATAAAATGGTAATGGATAGTGACTCGTCCATACTTTTTTCCCTTAGCCCTTCGAAATGACACCAAACGTCAAATTATGATTCGTCCAGACTTTTTTCCGCGCCGCATATCATCTTTCCTAACACCAAAACCAATCATTTGGGCATAATTGTTACACCACAGTTCTGCATCCATTACTGAGTCGAAATGACTGCCAAGTATGTCTGATGCCTGTAAACCAACCTTTGGAGCAATGGATATTCGTAGGTTGCTATTATTATGTGGGCTGCTCATATTTAACCATTGTTCAACCAAAATTTTGTTAATAACATAATTCACACCCTTTATCTTAATAATTTAATATAATAATAAATATGAAACCATCTATGGGATCACAAATCTACTACTTAAATTATAGCACATACCTTTGTTGGAGAGAAACTTGACTCATGAAAAGTAGAAAACTAGGCATCAAGAGATATTCAACGAGATTTTAGAACATAACATTTGGGAGCCAGCATTTGGAGTGAGTGTGTTTTTTGTGAAAAAGTCTTGGACTTGAGCCTTAGAATACTCTTGCTATTAATGGAGGGAAGGTGAGTTTTGTTTCCTCATTTATTGCAAATCTAACCTACCAAACGTGCTAATTTTAACTTTAATTTTTTTTTACTTTATTCAGGACATGCAACATTTAACGTCAAAGATGCAACCGTTACGTCCGACATGCAACAATAGACGTTAAACATAAAACTTGCAATACTTCATGCGAAATATACAACTTCTCACGTAAAGCTCGCAACTTGGACGTCAACCATGAAACGGAAAAAAATATTCGAGAATATTCTTTATTTTGGCTTTATCCAAAACATGCAACATCTTATGTCAAACATGCAAGCCCAACGTCCGATATGCAACAATAGACGTTAAACATGAAACTTGCAATACTTCACACAAAATATACAACTTCTCACGTAAAATTCGCAACTTGGACGTCAAACATGAAACAGGCGAGTATATTCGAGAATATTTTATATATTGACTTTATCCAAAATATGCAATATCTTACGTCAAATATGCAAGCCCAACGTCCGACATGCAACAACGGACGTTAAACATGAAACTTGTAACACTTCATGTGAAATATACAACTTCTTAAGTAAAGTGCACAACTTGGACGTCAAACATGAAACGAGCGAGAATATTTGAGAATATTCTTTATTTTGACTTTATCCAAAATATGCAACAACTTACGTCAAACATGCAAGTCCAACGTCTAACATGCAACATCGGACGTTAAACATGAAACTTGCAACACTTTACGTGAAATATATAACTTCTCACGTCAAGTTCACAACTTGGACGTCAAATATGAAACGGGCGAGAATATTAGAAAATATTTTTTATTTTGGCTTTATCCAAAACATGTAACATTTTACATCAAACATACAAGCCGAACGTCCGACATGCAATAACGGACGTTAAACATGAACTTGCAACACTTCACGTAAAATATACAACTTATTCAAGACATGCAACATCTAAGGTCAAACATGCAATCGAGATGTCAGACATGCAACAAGTGACATTAAACCTGAAATACTATTTTTTTTATTTTCAATTTCTTTATTTTTTGCCATTTTATTTAATTATATTATATTGTATTATATTATTCAGTTTTTTTATCTTTTGCTGTTAATTATATTATAAAAAAATTATTTTTTGACATTTTATGTTATTTTTTCATTTTTATATTGTATTTTAATATATTTTTAAAAAAAAATGGTGCAACCGGTTTGTTATCCGGCTGCACCAAGTCTTTGGCTGCCAAATGATGTATTTTTCTTATGTAGAGAGTGCATAATAAGTTGTGTCTGCTCTTAGTTATCAATAATAAATAGACATTCTAAAATTCTATTAAAAAAATTATTATAAATAATGTGATATTCATTAAGTGTCGTAAAATTAGTTTTTTTTTGTTCCATTTTGTATTATTGTTTTAAGAATTAATACAAGATAGATTATATAGTCTCAAATATATTGTTTTTAATTTTCAATTACAAAGAACGGATTTTCTGTTTTTGAAAAACATTCTCTCAACTACAAATGAGAACATAAAATCCTTTTGAAAATGCTCGATCGGCCGAGCTTAGAAAATGCTTTTGAAGAGAAAGAAGATCTGTTCTATGCAATTGATACACAAAATTACAAAAAATTAAATTGACGTTTAAACTAAATTTGAGAAAGATTAAAATAACCTTATTCATTTTTTTGATAATTTGCAATTTTAGTAAATATACTGAAGCAGCTAAGCAGAGTAAATTGCTTTGGTGAAAACACTTCGTAATTATCAAAGTACAATAACTGGACTTCATAATTTTCTTAAGTTAAGAAAATGTAAACAATATGATCAATGAAACTAACACATTAACAATATATCAACATCAACTCATACAAGTGCAAATAGTCCATCAAATATAATATCATACAAGTAGGATAAGCAATTAAAGTATCCAAAACTAAATTAAACATAACTACAAGCTAATGACTTTTCCAAGGTTAAAGAAACAACATACTACAAACTAGCCAACCAAGCTCTCTTCCTGTCATCAGTCATACTAAGAAAAATTTTCCTCCATTCAAGATCTACGATCTTCTCCATCAGCTTGTTGAAAGTGTCATTGTCGACATCACCCATAGCCTCAGCAGCATCAATACATTGTTGGATGGAATAAATCTCAGTTTTCAGAGATGGCTCACAGCTTTTTTCCTTGATCTTCTCTAATTTTTGACTTACGACTTTGGTGCAGATCTCTAAGTAATGTTCCAACTTGTCCCAAAGTTTGGGAATATGCTCGGACGTTTGGTCGAGTGATCGACGAACTCTTTTTTCCTTTCGACACTCCACTGCAACGTCCATAAGATCATCATCCTTGGGAGCATCAACGTGAACTCTAGACTTGATTAAGTTTTCAGATAATTCGCGTTCATCATCTGAGGTTGGAGAAAGTTGGCTCAATGATAAATGCATTTGACTTGTAGCTGTATTTCCGCTGAATATCTCCCCTAATATATGATAGTTCTCCAAACCTTTTTTCCGATATGGCTTCACACCTGGAACGCTCTACTAAAACAAAATGATATATAAGTATAGGATTTCAATATTGAAAAAAAATTATGTAACAAAGATAGAGTACACTATATACCTTAACATAAGCAGCCCAAACAGAGTCTGGTGCAGTGATGGTATTTGAAACAGGATTCCAGTCAAAGCCAGGATGCTTAATTAGATCAGAAAATTCACGATATTTCTTGCGTAAGCGATTGAACTTTGACTTAAGTTTTGGTATGGTGTATCTTTTATTAGTTTCTGCAAATAACTCATCATCTATAACACACCAATGCCTCTTGATAAATGTCGTTTTGGAATCCAATTCTCCCATTTTGACGTGTTTGTGCAGGATACGAATAAATATTCCTTCATTCCTTGAAGACCACTCGGCTTTATCATCACCATCAAAATCATCGGAAGCCATAATTATACGTGCCAATTTGAGTTTCAGAAATTCAATCTGCCAATAATATGGAACCCCAAAATAAATATCATAACAAAACATGAATGTGATCACCAGCAAGCTCAGAGACTTGAAACTCAACCAGCATATTTGCACGTATCTTGAAACAATATAGCAAAATCAAAGTTACTAGAATCAAAAGATAAAGGACAAAAAGACAGAGTTGATGAAGGTTCAGAAGAATTCAAGATATACGGTACTGAAAGAGACAGGTATATCTTGTATCTATGGGGATTGAAAAGTTCGAAGAAAATTCCAGCAGCAACTTGTGAGAGGCTAGAGAAGAATGCTGTGCACTATGCTTAAACACTTCACACAAGAGCTCACTTCTATCATTTAAGACACATGGTTCTAGTGCAGGTTTGTTATACTTATTGAGATCATTATAGTACTGTTATACACTTGAATTAACTTGAAAGTTATCGAGTTCTAATGATATAACATCAGCATAGAGGATTACGATTCAGCACTGCCGTAGAAATCATTAAACAATCAATAGCAGAATTTACATTATCCATACAAAAATGAGAAAACCCATATCTCAACATGTGGGATTTTGAACACTCAACGAGAAAAATTATGAATTAAAGATTCAAGAATACTCATTTAAAGTGATCCTGTCAGTTCTTAGCACTGAGAAGCGCTTTAATTACTTTGTCTTAGTTTGTGTACATATAACAAGGATAAGATAGTTCTAAGAAACCCAATCTGTCTTTTAAGTTCTACACACAAACAACTGAAGACTAACGGGTTTAATTTCAAGCTCATTACAGAAATTTGAGAAAACCCTAACAAAAATTAAAAATTTATTTCTTTAGTTTAGCTAATTTTGAAGTAATACCAGCGAGAAAATATACATATATTTGGCCACGGATATTTGTAGTGGGGGAAGAAGAACAGTACCTGGCTGGCGTCTGGTCCTGGTCCTGGTCCATGGGTGGAAAACGCCGGATACGAAACAGTGAATCCTGTTTTCAATGGATTTGGGGATTTCTTTTCGCAAAACAGAAAAAACGGCGCCGTTTTGTCATTTGAACACAAACCTGCGTTTTATAGTATATATTTCTCAAATACGGCAGTCGGGCTCGTTTTCCACGTTTTTTCTTTCTTGAAAAACTTAAAATGAAAAACAATTTATAAAGGGTAAATTTCATGAGAATCCTCTTTGTTTTGTTTAAATATGGACAAACTCCAAACATTATAGAAGTCTTCTTATAAGTTTAAAATGTTCTAAAGAATCAACACATAAACTCCAAGTTTTTTTTTGTTAAATATGTTGCGTCAATCCTAATGAAGAGGGAACTTATCTTGATTCATCATATTTTTAAACTGCTTTCTGTAGCTCAAGTTATTTCTTTCGGAAAGTATCATACTCATCCCATTTAACCATCTTATGTTAATTCGACCTAAAAAGGAAAAAGCATTAAAGCTGATTGTCATTTTCTATATAATAGAAGATCAATAGGTTCATATTGGCTTAAAGATACTATATTGAAGGATAATTTGGATATGTATGAAAGGTTGGTAGTTGATGAGAATCTAAGAGTTAAGGGTTGGAAAAACATATTTGCAATTAGGGATATTACTGATATTAGAGTAAGTTTAAAGATAAATGTTTAAGAAGAGATAAATTTCTAACACGGCACTAATAGAAATTACTAATGGCTGGAGAAAATGAAAGCAAAATGACAACTTATAGGGCACAGTCTGCAGATATGGCAATTGTTTCCGTGGGAAGGAGAGATGCAATGCAAACAGTTGCCATTTATAACAAATAGTGGCTGGATTCCATGCTACTTCAAGTCTAGAAACTTGTATGTTAGTAGAAACAAGGGAGCAATTGGGCATATAATCTGATGATAATATTGTACATTCTTGGGATGAGCGAAGCTAACATCATTTTTTATAGGGTGAGCTAAAATTTTTTAATTATTATTTAAGTTCATGACACGTTTGAGATAAATCAACAATTCATCTCAATTAAGAAGGTTTTCTTTAATTATGGGTTCTTGCTTGAAATTTTCAAATCAGACATGCAAACTAAAGAATTTGTGTAATTAAGTAACAAATTATTTCCAAAAATCTTAGCCCGGGTTAGCCACCCTTTAGCTTCACCTTGACATGTGAGTTCAGTTCGTTTGGCATCTTACAAGGTACAGCCTTTCTAATCAACTTTCACTGTTTCAGCTTGAGGAGTTGTTTGCACACTCTTAATGAAGTTGTATTTTTCTGGCTTTGCTTAACTATTATAAAATGTCTTCATGAGATTGGCAAAAGCCTTGTCTACTGTTTGGTGCAATTTTCATTACTGCATTATTATAGCACGAGTGCATGAAGAGCAAGTAATTTTCATTTGCCATGAAATTAAATAAATTAAATTTTAAGGAACAAAAACAACCATTTTTATTCCGTCCAATCATTTTCCAGTTTGGAAAAATGCAATCTTTTCATCCCCTATTAACGCAAGAAGATTTGTTTGAGGTGCTTTAACAACAATGTATTTAATTTTGATGTGGTACCGCAGTTTACTGAAGGCTGGAGCAACCAAAACAGCATCTAAAATTGTGGTGTGGTTGCCTAATCCATCTTGTGCTGCGATCACGTCAAATCTTTGGGCAGTTTGTCCTTGGAACATAATTCAACAACTTAATGTTCCATAAGATCAGTTGTTTCATAGGAGTAACAGTCAAAAAGAACAAGCTCATATGATTGCCAGGCACAAGTCAATCTAAATTGCTACATATATCAAGCAAAAATTAGTGACCCATGACTTAACATACAAGAAAGTATTTTGATACCTTCACCAGCTGATGCATCTTCAGGCACTGTCTATGTCAGATGCAGAATCTGAATAGTCAGATGCTGTCGGATATTGTATAGCATATGGGATATAATTTACAGCCATGTCATAAACTGAAAAACAAGTGTTAAAGACAATTTTTTAAAACTTTATCAGTTGTTTCATTAAGAATCTTTAGGATGTCAAGGTGTCGCAACACCTCTATTCAGTAGATCATGCAACGACGACTATGAAAAATAAAATAAATCAAATTCACCTTATCCAGCAGCAGAGCATGCATCACAAGTCCCTTTGTCTACTCTGCATCTGCTATCGGATGAGGGTACAGTTGAGTATTTTTCAAACGGTAAGGTCTAGTTATTGTTTAAGCCAAACTATAGGGGTCTAATTAATTCTTTTAAAGGCTTAATTGTTTTAAATGACAATTTGGCCACCGAACTACCCTTTAAATCTGTTTTTAAATTGATAAGAATGACTGAAAGGAAGGAGCATGGAAGGCTGTAAAAAATGGGCGACTTGTCATCTCTGCATTCGAACATTTTCCTTTCATCATCTTTACTTGGAATTTGGTTAAGCCGCGTCCTTATATAAGATAATGACCGGTTAAGCGTTCTAAATCGAGTATCAGAGGAGAGGCAGAAGCAAAGCAGAGCATCTGGGAAAGAATTAATGGAGAGTCAGCGGCAACAACAATCTGAAGGAAAGAATAAAAGAGTGGTGGTGATCGGAGGAGGGGTTGCTGGTTCCCTGGTTGCTAAGTCTTTACAATTCAGTGCAGATGTTACCCTCATTGACCCGTAAGCAAATCTTTCTTGTATCTGTTGATTCATATGTGAATATTCTGTTTTTCGTATGTCATAGAATGATAAACTGTTGAAAAAGAAAGCTTCAATATTTGTATTTTCAGAAGGGCATCTTGCAAATAAATCACCAAAGGGTAGTTAACAAAGTTGGTGGCTAAAGAATTGTACCTATGAACTTTTCTTTATGTTGGGGATTGTTCTATTCTTTGTGTTTTAAGAAAGAGTGTAATTGAAACAGGAAAGAGTATTTTGAGATCACATGGGCAAGCTTAAGGGCAATGGTGGAGCCATCTTTTGGAGAGAGATCAGTGATTAACCACAGAGATTACCTAGTCAATGGTCGTATTGTCGCTTCTCCTGCAATCAATATCACTGAAAATGAAGTTTTGACTGCAGAGGGCCGCCATGTTGTGTATGATTATCTTGTCATTGCCACCGGCCACAGGGATCCTGTCCCCAAAACTAGGACTGAGAGGCTTAATCAGTATCAAGGAGGTAAAAACTGTAGTTATGCAAAGCCGCCTAATTCATAGTATTAGCTTTGTCATAGCTGCTATTGTAATCTCAAGTTAAACTTTGTTTTGTTTGAACTGACAGAGAATCAAAAGATTAAATCTGCTCGTTCGATTTTGATTGTTGGAGGAGGTCCCACTGGTGTTGAGCTTGCTGGAGAAATAGCTGTTGACTTCCCGGAGAAGAAGGTTACTCTAGTGCACAAGGGGTCGAGGTTGCTGGAATTTATTGGACCTAAAGCCGGTGATAAGACTCTAGATTGGTTGATATCAAAGAAGGTTGATGTGAAGCTGGGGCAAAGAGTCAATTTGGATTCTGTTTCAGAAGGAAGTGACACGTATCTGACCTCAACAGGAGATACCATAAAAGCAGATTGCCATTTCCTATGCACAGGAAAACCAGTAGGTTCAGATTGGCTTAAGGATACTATATTGAAGGATAGTTTGGATACTCATGGATTGTTAATGGTTGATGAGAATTTAAGAGTGAAGGGTCGGAAGAACATATTTGCAATTGGAGATATTACTGATATTCAAGTAAGTGCTTCTATGAATTTTCCTCAAGTATTCTCGCTTGCAGGAGCACAAACCAGTAGTATTTATTTCAATCCTTGATGAGATTGCTAATTAACTTGGGTCAAGAAGCACTTTATTTAGCTACAGTTCGCAATTTCTGTTAACTACAGCAATCTAGTTGCAATAAACTCGTATGTAATGTTTCAAATTGACTACGATGTAATTACTCAAGGAGATTTTGAATCGCTGTTGAGTGGTATGATCATTTCGTTAACATAGTATTAGCTTAAATTTTGATGTCATTGTTGTCTATCAAAAGTTGGTTACCTGCATCACATGCTTCTCCTTCAACTGAGCCATGCAACAAGGAATGCTGTGTGGCCTAGATAGTTTTTCATGCTTTCATTTTGAAAATCTAATGCCTATTACTGATTGGATAATACATGACAGGAAATTAAACAGGGGTTTTTAGCACAGAAACATGCTCAAGTGGCTGCAAAGAACTTGAAGGTATTGATGGTGGGAGAAAGAGAAAGCAAAATGGCAACTTATCGGCCACATTCAGCAATTGCAATTGTTTCCCTGGGAAGGAAAGACGCTGTGGCACAGTTGCCATTTATGACCACCATTGGTTGTGTTCCTGGCTTAATCAAATCTAGAGACTTATTTGTTGGGAAAACAAGGAAGCAAATGGGCTTAGAACCAGATGTTGCACATGCTAAAGAAGTGAGTTCAGTTCGTTAGACATCCTACGGGTGTAACATTCTCAATTTCTTTGTTTCATTTAATTTGTTGTACGTGTTTATTGAACTTTATTGTTCTGTGTTTGCTTAGGCATTTGTATTTTTTAAGGTTTGGTGTGATTTGATTGTATAAAATATAAAACTAACATATTTGCTGTGAGTTTTAAATTGCCAATACTGTGCAAAAACTTTTCACAAAAATTATTATTATTATTATTATTATTATTATTATTATTATAGCAAAACGAAGCTGGACTTCTTTATTTACACATAAGTTGACAAAAATAGGTGAAAAAAAAAAGAAGAATAAGTAAAGAAAACAACATAATTACAAACAACAAACACTAACAAGTAGACAATACAGCAACTAGCCATAGCAAATCCAGAGACGTGTGCCGAAATTCTGGATTTGCTTATATGCAGATGACACAAATGTGGAAATAGTTCATCCAATTTAAGGCTACAAAAGTAGGATCAGCAATTGGTGTATCCAAATCTAACTCAACTACACATTACTAAAAGCTAAATAGTTTTCACAGTTAACACAACAATATATTACAAACTAGCCAACCAACCTCTCTTCCTCCCATCATTCATACTAAGAAAAGCTGTTCTCCATTCAAGATGCATTATCTTCTTCATCAGCTTGTCAAAAGTGTCAGCGTCAACATCTCCCAATGCCTCAGCAGCATCAACACATTGTTGGATGGAATACATCTCAGTCTTCCTAGTTGAAGCAGAGCTTTTTGCCTTTATCTTTTCTAATTTATGTTTTAAGAGTTCACTACAGATCTCCATGTAATGTTCCATCTTGTCCCAAAGTTTTGGAATATGCTCGGATGATTGGTCAAGTGATCGACGAACTCTTTTTACCTTTTGAGGCTCTGCTGCAGGGTCCACACGATCATCATCCTTTGGTACATGAACAAGAGCTCTACCCTTGAATAAGTTTTCGGGAAGTTCACGTTCATCATCAGACGTTGGAGAAAATTGGATCAATGTGACATGAGCGTGACTTGTTGCTGTAGTTGTGCTGAATATCTCTCCTAACATGTGAAAGTGTTCCAAACCTTTTTTACGATATGGCTTGACACCAGGAACTTTCTACAAAAACAAAATGATATATAAGTACACAATTTGAACATTGGAAAATATTATGTAACTAACAATTTGAAAGTAGAAGATATACCTTAGCATAATTCGCCCAAAGACTATTTGGTGCAATGACAATATTTGTAACAGGATTCCAATCAAAGCCAGGATGCTTAATTAGATCAGAAAATTCACGGTGTTTCTTGCGTAACCGATTGAACTTTGACTTAAGTTTTGGCTCAGTGAATCTTCTATTAGTTTCTGCAAATAACTTATCATCTATAACACTCCATATCTTCTTGTTAAATGTCGTTTTGGAATCCAAATCTCCCATTTTCACATGTTCATGCAATATACGTATAAATATTTCTTCATTCCTTGAAGACCACTCAGCTTTATCATCAAAATCAAAATCATCGGAAGCCATAATGTGCATAACTTCTCCAACTACCAAGAAAACAAAACTTTGAAACTATACTCTCTTATAGGTGTCAAGATGTCAAATATTCAAACCATTAATATCAAGGAAGCCCAAAATCAAACAATAACAAGTTACAATGACATAACGTACATGTCATCTTTATCCAATCTTAGATACTTGAAACTCAAAACCAGCACACACATCTTCAACTGATGTTGTAAAATCCAAGTTACTAATACAGAAAGATATAGAGAGAAATGACAAAGTAGAGGAAGATTCAGATAGAATTCTAGCCAAACTTAGTTTGTTACAGGGCTAAAACTGTAAGAGAGAAGAATGATCATGTTATGTCTATCAGGATATAAAAAATTGGCAGAAAATTACAGAGTTTAAGAACAATAGTGTGACAATACACCTCATACAAGAGCTCACCTCTATCATTTGACATATGGTTCTGGTACAAAACTTGTTATGCTTTATAATAGAACAGTTATACTTAAATCAAACTGGAAACTCATTGAGTTCCTACGAGACAACAATGACAACAACATTCATAAGGTTATTAAAAAATAATTGGGCGAAAGGTAGTGCTGTATTTTTCCGAAAACTTGTTTTTAGGTTTGTTAATTTTAATGTAAGACTCTGCGTTTGCTCTTCTACTGCTTATAAGCTTATACAATATTGCTGCGTATCTGAAGCAACTGTTCCCATTTAGAGAAATTTTAGCGCTTAGTAGTAGAATCATCAGAAAATTAATCTTATACGTACAACAAAGACAAAACCCACGTCTCTGCATGTGAGATTTTGCAAACTCAACGAGAAAAATTATGAATCAAAGTTTCAATAACACTCATTTAAGTGACCCTGTGGGTTCTCAGCACTGAGAATCCCTAAAACTTTGCTTACATTTGTGTTAATTAGTGTTTAAAGAATACTCATTTATGCTAGTTGTAAGAGACCCTATTTGCGTTAGAAGTCTTAAACACGGGCAACTGAAGATGAATGGTTTTAGTTTGAAGCCCAATATAGAGTGAGAAGAAGAACAGTACCTGGCTGGCGTCTGGTCCGGGTCCCTGGGTGGAAAACGCCGGATACGAAAGAAGTACATCCCGTTTTCAATAAATTTGGGATTTTATTTTGCGAAATAGTCAAAACGACGACGTCGTTGTACAGTTTCCAAACGCGATCCTGCGTTTTAATGAAATTAATATATTTTTAAAATACGGCAGCAGGGCCCATTTTCTACGTATTTTATTTTTCTAAAAACAAAAACATAAAAAAGAAAGGGTGAATTCCATGTAAATTGTAAATATTTGATATACTAATAATAATAAGGATAATGATGATAATAATAATAATAATAATGATATTGTTAGTACTGTTGCTTAATGCTTACTCTGGATATTCAATGCATCCTATGTAAGATCAAATATTTTAATAATAAAAAAAATAATCTAAAGTGGAAAATTATCTTTATTTCAACAAAAGGAGGGAAAAAGAAAAGAAAAGACTTATGTGATTAAGTTTAAAAATATTTGAAATTTATTTGATTCATCAAATTACTTAATAAACTGACTTTTTAAAATAATTTATATTTAAAATTTCCCATAAGCAAATTAAAATTGCTAAAACTAAATTTTTATTTTAAGCAAATTACAATTGTTAAAAATAATTTTTTTTTTTTAAACTCTTCCAACTCATCACTACATGATAACCTACTTTTCTTAAACATTAAGTTGTTGCTTGTATCCAAATATTGTTATTTGTATCTACATCTAAGTCAAAAAATGACAACTATTGGTGTTATGGAAGATTTTGCAAGGAATTTTAACGGCAAAAGGTATGTGTTTTTTTTAATTATTTAAATTTTGTTTGCATTATATACTTTATAGTAGTTCAAAATTTGTTTGTCCAAAAGTATATATGTACATATATATACATAGATACATACATATTCTATTACAAATTTATGAACAAAATGAGGATCTTTAATTCAATACAAGTATATAACCAAATAGTTTAATAATTAAATTGTTTTAGAGGCGTGGACATAGATTGGTGGTGCCAAACCAGTTCTCCAAACTCTTTATTTTTTTTGGATAATTTATTCTATATTTATTGTTGAATTTTAACGAAAAAAAAAATTATACCTAGATTAACGAACTTATCCGCAACTATACTTTCGTTTACAAAAGACAAACCAGAAAAAAATGGGGAAAAAAAAAGATTTATAGAAGCCACTTGTAGTCAAATATATTTTTCACAATCTTTTTTATTCTTACATTAATTAATCAATCAATCAATCGTAAATTCACATTCACTCAAATAGAATTAAGGAATAGGTCCCTCTTTAAGTGTTAACAAAATATTGGTTTCGTTTATTATTAGCGGACGGCCTCGATATTCTTTCTGTAAAAACCAGTAGAAAAGCAAAATGACATCATAAAAAGGAGACCAAATCAATCAGTAGCCATTGGTTTTCATAATAGTACAAAGCAAATCATCCCTATTAAATCAGATTATATCATCATCATCATCATTACCGCCCCTTATTTCAAACTCCTCCAAGTCCAAATCATCCATAGCAACTTTTCTTTCACCTCAAAAAAAGTAAAACTGTAAAAGGATTCTCTCTACCGGCTAACTCTTTATTTATTACCTTTACAATTTTGTTTACACCACACACAATTTTTTTATTTTTTTTTTATTTTTGCAAACAACAAAATCACACAAGGATTTATGAATGTCTTTGAGAGGCCAAAAAAAAAATGAAATTTACGATTGTGGCCGGTAATAAACATTTTGGCCCCTAGTTTAGGACTTCAAAATCTATCACATTTATAGTATTTCTCTTCGTTTTTTAATTTATAGTTGAATTCAATATTTCTAAAGTTATTACATTATACAGGAACATATGTTATATATTTATAATACACTGCATAAGTCTACTCAACATAGTTCATAGTCCAATTAATAGTTATATTAACTAGAGATAAAGTTTATATCTCACACACACACACATATATAGGGAAATTTACACCAATAATCATAAAAATTTTAGTTTTTTCCATCTTAACCCCCCAAACAAATTTCTATCAACATTAGCCATAAAAGAACATTTGAGACCAAACTACCCCTCTCTCTCATCTCCCTTTCCTCTTCCTCTTGCCTTCTTCTCTCCAGTTCTCTCCTAATTTCAGCATCCACCGCTTTCTTCTTCTTCTCTCTCTTGTAATGTTCGTAATCGTTCGGTCTAGCGGGGTCGTACTCCTCAATTACGGTCGAAGTGACGCCGACCAATGCCGGTTGCGGCAGCGCTGCCACGTCGTCGGGGGAAGGTGTGATTGCCGGTGAGGAATGGGGTCTAGTTGGGAGAGAATTTTGGGTGGTTTTGGGTTTGGATTGGGGCTTGAGGATGGTTTGTGGTGGCACGAAAATTGACCAGACGGTGGTGGTCGTGTTGGTGGGTTTGTCCTCATCGGAGGGTGGAGGTAGGTCTCCGAACAGCCCGCCTAGCATTTCGTAATGTGGCTTTTGATGGAAAATCCCGGGAAATTTGAATTTCAAAATTGGATTTTGGAGAATTAAAAGGCTGATTTTGTTTTGTTGTTTGGGTTGTCGGATGAGATTCGAGCTGAGGTAGAAGAAGATACTACCTACGAATAAGAAGAGACGAACAACGAAGAAAGGACTGGTGAAAACAAACAAATATTGAGGTAGAAGAAGGTAACTTGTCGCACGAATCTTGGTGCGACAGGTGCCTGTTGCTCCAAATTTTGGTGAGTCAGGTTGCCTGTCGCTCGAAACTTCGTGCGACAAGCAGTTTGTCGCCAGATTCACCCATGACTCACAGTTCACTGAAACTCTAGAGCAAGTTCAGAAAATAACTCATACTAATATTTGATGCCGATTATTGTTGGATCCGGATAGATTATGATCGGATTTTACTTTTATCGTTGCCTTTTGCCGTCGCCGTTGGTTGATGATTTAAGAGTGGAAAGCTGCCTTTGGTTTGACGATAGAGGAGAAAGAAAGTTGCTTTTGGTTTGTAAATAAGGGTAATTTTGGGAGAAAAGCGCGTGTTTGACTAATGTTGATAGAAAAAAGTTGAGAGAATTAATTATGAAAATAGTAAAAGTTTTATGGTTATTTTCGTAAATTTCCCATATATATATATAGGAAGATATATCTACTAAATTATTAGTAAATAATTTTTTAAATTAATGTAAATCTAAAAATAAAGGTAGTATATACATATAGAGTAATTTTTTTAATGAGGGATTTCTTACATTATTTATATATAAGGACAAACTAAAAGACAACAAACTCCACACTCGAATACATGATCAAACAAAGTTGTATTATGTTGTGTTTTATTTACCTCTTATTATATCATTTACTTCAATAATTTAATGGATCCTTAATTAGATAATGAAAATCTATTGAGAGAGAGAAAGAAAGTTTTTTTCATTAAGGATATTCCTCACTTTGTTAAAAAAATATACTATATATTAAAAAGTATAAATTTTAACGTATTAATAAATAAAAAATATAATTTTTAATAAATTAAAATTTTTATATTTTCTACCTTCACTTTATTAAGGTGAGCATGTTCTCTCTTTCTCTCTCTCTCTCTCTCTCTCTCTACAAAAGTTTGACGTGGGAACAGGCTAAAAAAGGAATCGAAGGATAACGGTAAACTATAAATGATCGTCCGGCTGGTAATTTTACAATATAGCATCGAGAAGACGCCATGTTTGAAAAGATACAATTATGTGGGATCGATCATCTGGCTCGTGTTCTGTGTCGTGCGCCTGCCGAAGGTCGATTCAAAACAGCGCCGTCAGCATCGCAATCTTTGGCATTTATTTATTTTTGCGTTATATGTTTATTCAATAAATCATTTCTCTTGAAAACGGCTGCATAAGCCATCATTTAATTTGCATAATTTCTCCTCTTCTCTGTAGATTGGTCTTCTTTCGTTGCCATTCATACGTATGCCTTTGTATCTCTCTCTAAATCTCTCTCTTCTTTGTAAGACTAGCTAAATAAAATTATAAAAAAAAAATGGCTTCCAAATCAAAGGTTTTTATTAACAAAATGTGTGTGGATATACATAAAACTTCTCCAATAGAACATCTTCATTTAAACAAAATAAGTATGCCACTATATTGAATTATATGATTTAATAAAGTTACTACAAACACTATATTAAACTATATGATGTTATAATGAATTAAATAATATTAATTTTATTAAACTATAAAATTTAATAGTGTGGTCATATATTAAAAAAATAAATAAAAACACCAGCATCTACAAATTTCTATATAAAGAAAGAGAAATGAAAATTATTTGTCAAAAGTAAATGGAAACAGCTGGTGATATCGACTGTGGAAGGGGAAGGATGTTGACAGTTTTAGAGCTGATGACTTGATAGTCACACAGTGATCATGATTGTTTGTGGGCACTGGATATTTGTGGATTGGAATGGAATCATCAAGATTCAAGATGTATACTCGAAGCTGGTGCGACATTTGGTGGGTGGAATCAGGTACGTACTGCAATAACCAACCTGGAGCTGTTACTCCAAATTAGTCTGTAATTTTGTATGCGTGGCGCAGGTGATGTGACACTGATCCATGGAAATAATGGTGCTGGGATCACCTTGTTAATCGTAATAGAAATGATTTTGAGGGAGAAATTTGACGGAAGATAAAAATAAGGTCGGGCCTAATTTATTTTGTTGATTGAAAAATGATTAATTAAAAACAAGTTCAATTCAATTTCGTCTAAGCAGCGTGTTTCTGTGAGTACTAGCCTCTTTAGCATTTTCTTTACTCGTAATTGATAAGGAATGAGAGGAGGCTACATTACTCCAAGAAAATAATTTCTTTTTAAACACGAAAGAAGGATCTTTTTTTTTGTGGTTGGCTTGAGCATTTGTATACATGTATCAAGTTTTATGAGGAATGTAATTATCGTAGTACTCTTCATTAAAAATAAGACTATTGTTATATTCTTATTTTTTCCAACTCTTGTTGGAAAAAATAATTTTAAAAAAAAGATAAAAAGAAAATTACTTAAGTTACTAATTAATCCTTATTAAATTTATTAAAATAAATTTTATATTAAATTTATAAAAATAGTCTCATAAACTCATAAACCAATAAAATTCAAGTTCTACCTTTAAGAATTATAAAAGCATACACTTAAATTAAAAAAAACACACACATAGACTAAGGTGGCGTTTGTTTTTTAACTTAATGACTTAAAGTGATTTAACTTAATTAATTAAGTTAATTAGATGTGTTTGTTTTTATAACTTAATGAGACTTTTTAGATAATTTTGACTTAATAAAATAAGCCATTTTTTTTTTACTTTTTACTTGATGGAGAAATTTGAATTAAGTCAATTACTTACTAATGTAAAAAATATCCATGTTTTATAATTTATTTTTCATGTATATCCTAAAACTCACCCATAGACATTTACCCCACATAAAAATATCTCTTTTTTTTCTTTCTTCTATTATATACGATAAAATTTGAAATTTATGGTATTTTATATATTAAAATTCTAAAATAATTATGTATTCACTTGAATATAGTTTTACTTATAAATGTTAAAATATTATGGTATTTAATAAATTATTTATTGGACATTCAAATTTAATAAGGATACAAATGTAAAAGTACATATTTTCATATTTTTCAGTTGAAAAACACAAACAACTTAATACCTATTTTCCGATATTCAGACGAAAAAATAAACATATTATTCAGATTCAGACATTCAGATCTATTTAGAATTCAGACTAATTTAAGGCTATTCAGATTTCAGACAAAAAAAACAAACACCACCTAACCCACATAGATGATTTTACTATTATTTAATTTAACTCCCATTAAATATGTTTAAACTATTTAACCCATAAAATTTTAAAATTAGTATATTCTCATTATATAATTTAACCTCTAATAATTTATTTTTCTGAATCTGACACTGGTGGAAACTATGGTCATACACTTGTATACCGCCTAACATAGCTCTACACAATACTATATGAATTGTGAGGTACATGCTTATCTACAAATGAACACTTTTTCTATGAATTGATATTTTACATCTTTAAACCAAATTTTCTTGCTTCAGCTGTCGTCTTAGCAGATTAAAAAATAAATTACACTAATTTTCATCTCATAAAGTATTAAGAAAATCAACATCTGATATTTCTTGACCTATGTTTAGTTTAATTAAAATGTATTTAACTTTCTCGTCGCCATTCCACCCTTTATATTTCATGAAATTAAAGCATAATATTATTAAATATTAGAAATACATATAATAAATATAATTGATACTCAAAATACAATGACATAATTTTGATAAAATATTTTTTAATGGACACCAATATTTCAAATAATTTTTTTTAAAAATTGTAAGACCAAAATTAAACCCTCTTCTTAATCATCCAATCGCAAATAAGGTGGAATAGCCCCCCCCCCCCCCCCCCCCCCCCTTTTTTTTTTAAAAGAAAACAAAAAAAAAAAGAAAAAAGAAAATCAAGCATGATTTAAGGCAAGGGTGAGGCTTGCTGCCTGCTGTAAAGATAGAAATTAAAATGTAATAAGCAGTTGTGTAATTCATTGAACATTACAGCTTTCTTCATGAATGAAAGACACATACACTTTCATGAAAAAGTAATGTCTACAAGATGTCATTCTTTGTAATTATTTTGTATATCAAAACATAAATTTATAATCTCTTTTAACACAATAATCACTCCGTGTTTGTTTTCGTATTTATCATGTTTATTCCAACTATTATAATATCTATGAAATCGGGTGGTTATTATTCTCAGGTCATTTTAAAATATAAATATATTCTTGTAATAAGGTAATTTTGCCGTGGATTATTTGGTTACTTTAGCTTGTTCTATCCTTTTAGGGTTTTATATTTTTAACTCTCCACTTAATGGGGTGCTCCAATTTATCTCTCAAAATATTTATGGAGTAGTCTATCCCTGCTTTATTATTTTTTAGCTCTGTTAAGAGCTCCTCTTAATAAAAAAATAATAATGACACGAATTAATATTAACATAAAGATATTATATGATTGGATTAAAACAGTACATGACTATTTACATTTGATCACCTTATAATTCAACTAGTGAAAAACTACGTAATTCACCCACCCAGGATGTTAAAACTTAAAACTAAATACAATGGCCTTTTTTTTTAATTAATATGAATCACAGTAATTCAAGTTTAATAATTCAACATTTGTTAACAATTGTACTATGAACTAGAAATCAGTAGCAGCACAGCCTAGTACGCAGTTGCTGTCTCAAATTCTCAATGAAGAAAAGCAAAATGGCATCATAAAAAAGAAAAGGAAAAAGATCAAATCAAGTATCAGTTACCAGCATCCATTGGTTTCCATAAATGCACAAAGCAAATCATCCCTGTGAAATCAGATTATATCATTATTATCATCAGCATCATCATCATCACCAACCCCTCTTTTTTCAAACTCCGAACTTTTCAAACCTCCTGATTCCAAATCAGCCGCAGAAACTTTTCTTTTTCCTCAAAAAGGGCATCTCTCCAGCTAGTAACTAACTGCCGGCTGTTTATAAGGTACATAATTTATAATTTATATTGACTAAAATTAATTTTATAGTTTGACTCCGTTATTGTTTCTCAAATAATTAGAGAATCATAAAAAATTATTTTTAGACCAACTCTAAGTTCATATAATTTAAATTAGCACTTTAGCAGCTGCTCTAACTATACATCTACTACTTATACAGTTTTATTTACACCGTATGCAAGTTTTTGCTCACATAATAAAAAAGGGAGATTGCCACTTTCCCCCCTACAGAAATCAACATATATTATTTACCTCCTTACTATTTTTATAATGGCCAAAAACCCCTCTTACAACATAAGTTTACATTTTTATCCTTATTTTTAACTATTTTTTATTTATATTTATTATAAATTAAATAAATCACATGAATATAAATTAAATAAAAAATTAAGCATTAAAAATAAGAAATATATATTTTGATATGAGCAAAAAAATTAATAATAATTTTTTTTCTTGTACTAATTAAATTTGTGAAAATTTTCTTATAATAAACGTTTTGTAATATTTAAAATTAAATGTGAAAAGATAGGCAAAATATTTTATTATTTATCTTATAATAAATTTTTATTTGTCATTCAAGTTTTCTTATAATAATTTTATTATTATTTTATAATAATTTTCTTATATATTTATGATAAGAAAATTTTCACAAATTAAATTAGTACAAGAAAAAAAAATTATTATTAATTTTTTTGCTCATATCAAAACATATATTTCTTGTTTTTAATGCTTAATTTTTTATTTAATTTATATTCATGTGATTTATTTAATTTATAATAAATGTAAATAAAAAATAATTAAAAATAAGGATAAAAATATAAACTTATGTTGTCAGGAGGGTTTTTGGCCATTATAAAAACAATAAGGAAGTAAATGCTATATGTTGATTTCTGTAGGGGAGAAAGTGGCAATCTCCCTATAATAAAACTATACAGAGATTTATGAATGTCTTGAAAAAAAAAAAAATTCACAAAAAAATTCACAAAAAAAAAATAATTTCATCATTAGTTTTTAGTCTTCACAGGTAATGACATAGTATTTCAATGATAATTTTTGATTTATTATAATTTATTATTTATGAGTGCACTGTTTAGAGGTCTACTCAATATAACTAAAAATTTTATACCAACCGGAAGTGATACATTTACTCCACACATAAGCAAATATATCTATGCCCACTAAAAATTTATCCGAGAAAGAAATATAATGATGGTAAATAAATATAAAATTGCAAAGAAATTATTCCAAAAAAAAAAAAAAAGAATTGAAAAGAGATTCAGTTTATACAGTCGCCCTTTAATTCACGTCAGAACAGGCTAAAACAGGTAACTGAAAAAGTATTCGAAGCATAGCGGTAACTACGTACATACGATGATCGTACGTTGTGTAATTTGACATTATAGCATCGACACGACGTCGTGTTTGTGAAGATACGATTTTACGTGGCACGTGCCTGAGATCACCCGGCACTCCGTTGGGGGTAGTGACTAGTGACGGTCCATTCAAAGACGGCGCCCGTCAGCATCGTAATCGATCGCGTATATCTTATTTTCACAGTTTTTGTTTATTACAATAATCATTTCTCTTAAAAACGGCTGCATGAGCATCATTTGCAGCATCTCTCCTCCTCTATAAATTTAGCCTCTTGCATTTGCAATTCATGCGTTGCCTTCATATCTCTTTCTTCTAGCTTTTCAATACTAACAAGAAAGACAGGGAAAAAAAAATGGTTTCCAAATCTAAGGTTTCTTTTGTGGGCCTAGGGTTTCTCTTCTTCACGTCTGTAGCTTTGGTGCTGCTCTTTTCTTTGGTCATCATGCAAGAACATCCTGGTCTCTCTCTCTTTCTCTCTCTCTAACTAATGTAACAATCTAGTGTTATTTCCTATTTCCTAAATATAAGTTAAATGGGATTTTATTTTTATGTTCATCTTTTCAGATTCTGCTGGTACTGAGAATATTGGTTGCTATTATGGAGAAATGGACTTGAAAAACAGAAAGGTGGTTGTTTTATTTTTATTTTTATTTTTTCATGTTATGTAAATGATATTAAAAAATAAATTGTTGATTGATGCAGCTTTTGAGTGAGAAACAATTACCGGCAAGGACTGGGGGGCTGCTGCATGCAATAACAAGTGGTGATGAGAACATGATGGTGGGTGGTTCGGAGTTGAGGGTGGTTCCTTCTGGACCAGACCCATTGCACCATAATGGCAGCCCCAAGAAGCCAAGAACTCCATGAATGTTATATACATATATGCGGCCGCATGCTAGCTGGGAACGTCGTTTTGTTTTGTAATATATAAGGAACTTTTTGGCTGGTATATATATGGAATGAAAAGTAACATATATGCCGTTTTCTGTATGGGAAAGCAGTTCAAGTATTTTGTTCTCCCCTGCCAACTAGCTGTATGGTAATATTTGTGCACGTAAATGCATATATAATTAATTACTCATGGCATGCATCTGTTCTTAGCTTACTGTATTTTTCATGTTCATGACTAACGAATTAAAGTTAATTCACTTACTTTTCAAATTTAAAGAAGTTTAACATGATAAAATATGACGAAGAAGTCAAATCGAATTTGTGAGAATGTTATTACATGAAAGGGAAGATAACTAGATAAGTGCAAATTGATTGTCAAGAGTATATGGAAACAGCTGGTGATATGACTGTGGAAGGAGAATAGGAGGTGACATTTTTAGAGCTGATGAGTGGTTGACAGTCACAGATCACAATCAAAATCGAGTAAAGATTGCTCTCGCGTTACAGCATATTTGTGGATTGGAATCATGTACGTACTACTCCAATAACCAACCCGCAGCCATCGTTTCGAATTAATTTTGTAATTTTGTACTCATTATGACGCAGGAGATCAATGTGACGTCGATGGATTGGGATGATGCTGGATTAATGACTCTTGTTAATTAAAGGGTCATGCTATGTGTGTGTAAACTTACATTAACTCAAAAGTGGCAATTAAAAATTTAAGTGTTATTTGATTGTCAACATGTTTTGAGTTATTAGATGTGTAACTTTCGTGTTGAATGTAGCCACCACCCGTTGTTAGATAATTATAATTTTGATATCATTTCTTTTGAGAAATAACAAATGAGAGACAAAAATGTATTTAATTACTGGACTACTTTCATAAAGTAATTTTTTAAAACAAAAAAAAAAGAAAAATATTTCTACATTTCATGAGATCAATGTTATTATGGTAATATTCATATTAAAAGACCTTGCACTTTGAACTATGACTATAGTATAATAATACGTAGTTTTAAAGCTCTATGTAGCACTGGATATACTTAATTTACCTTGCTTCTAATTATAAGAGTTTGAGAAGTGATAAAATAAGAAGCAGAGAAAGAAATTACTAGGCCGATACATTTCTCATCAATTTTTAGTATATTTTGGAAAACTCCAATGTCAAGTTAAAACTTGAAAATTTTAAATATCTGGTGTCAAATATTTTGTTTTTGAAATAAGATCTACAAATCAAAATTTTCGGAGAACCTCTTCTTATTTTTTATACAATAATAAATGATTTGTTAGTTCAAAAGACATGTAAATATTAATTTTTTTGAACTCAAGTGTGATTCGTTCAACACTGCAAAACATTATGAAAGTTTTATTCATGAAGAAATAGTGTCTACGAGTAGTAGTTCTCTTAATTGATTAAAATGCACCAGAGCATGAACGGCATGACAAAAATAAGAATTACTACAAAATTGACTATGAAATTACAAATCCTGCAATTATTTTGTGTTATATTTCTATTCCTCTATTTTTTTTTCAATTATAATTGTTAATTATGATAAAAGATTTTTTTTAATGGAATTTTTATAGATTAATTTCATTTCTGAACTTTTATATCAACATTTTCTTTTAGTTATCTTGTAATTTTGTACGCATATCTACAACTAAATTGAACGATTAACAAAATTCTTTGGAAAACTCGATCTTTTCGAATTCAAAGAGCTGTCAAATTCATCTTGTAAAGTAAATAATTCAAATTTTCTTTTACATTACTAGAAAATTATCATTCTGAACCAATCTTCAAATTTTATCATTAATGATAAATATAAAGCCAGCTAACATCTAGCACTTGTAATTAATGGTTGATGACACATTGATTAGAATATAAACTATGTATCCAAACTATATGTTCCATAATGTTAATGTACAGTATTTTTAATTGATCAGACTATTTTCATTTGTCCTGCACTACCAAATCGAATGATAAATTGGTCGATCAAAACATTTTTGTGCACAAGAATTGCCATTATCTGTCATAAAAGATACTTTCTTTGTTTGATATATGTTCTATTCACTGGATGATAGTTTTGAAATTTGTCATAACAAATTTAATGTTCAAATGTATGGCAGCGGATTTTTTTTTTGAAAATAAATAAATAAAGCTTCCATTACTCGGGAAGAGATACTACATGCTCAATCTCTGGAGGGAAGTTCCCCTTCCAAACAAAAGAATTAGTTTTACCTAGTGCTATTTTCGCTAACTTATGAGCACAGGTGTTACAAGACCTGGGAACAAACTTTGCCACAAAATGGACTAAACTGACTCATTAAGCTTTGAATATCCGAGATGATCCAGTGGACTTCTGTCATGTTGTTCCCATTGTTGTTAATCAGATCAGCTGTTGCTTTAGAGTCAGTTTCTAGAATTACAGCCTGCATGCCTTCTTCCTTTGCAAGATAAGTGCCCCATTCAGCAGCTTCTGCTTCTGCAAACAGAACATCACCCTTGAAAGTGACCGATTTAACAGCTGCAGCTAAGCATTTTCCTGAGGGGTCTCTAAGTACAGCCCCTAATCCAGAACATTGGCTCTTAGCATCAATGGCAGCATCAACGTTGATTTTTACCCATCCTGGGGGAGGGTGAGCCCATTTGTTTTGTTCCTGCCTTAGCGAATTTTTTCCCACCAGCATCTCTGGGAATTGGGTTCTTTTATAAGCCTCCTTTACTGCTTCAGCCTTTGCCACTGAAATCCCTGGGTCTATCTTCATTCCTTCGAACACAAACTTGTTTCTAGCATACCAGATGATCCATAACAGGACCAAGAGCAATTCAAAATCGTTATTACTTAAGCTCCTCTGAAGTTTTGTCAGCTCTCCAAAGAGATCTGAGCTAGCTATTTCATGGACTGCATCTGCCACAGGGGAACGTTGCCAGACCTTTTTTGCTGCTTTGCATGTCACCAGCACGTGCAAAATATTTTCCACTCTATTTCCACATCTCTTGCAGTGAGCCTCCTGGACAATTCCACGTTTGCATAGGTTTTCAGCTGTCGGCAATAAGTTTTTCGTTGCCTTCCAAACAAAAATCTTTATCTTCTCAGGGAGAGAAAGCTTCCAAATAATGCTCCATTTACTGCTGTTACTCCTTGAGCATCCAGGCAGATCCGGGAATTTCATGTTGAGGGCCACTTGATAACCACTCTTGACCGAATATTCTCCTTTTTTGTCGTAGTGCCAGATCACCTGATTCATTGAAATTTTGAAAATTTTATATCCAACAATTTGGTATTGGAAAAAAAGTGATCGTATCTTTTCAGTATTTTGAAATGTAATATAAATAGTAGGACATTTGTCGTGCCTTATTTTTATCCAACCCCAACATGTATGTTGAAAGTCAAAACCAAATAGAATAATAATTATAAAACCTAACACCGAGGAAAACTTTTCACTCTCTTGGCCGCGAACGAACTCTGTAAGTCACTATGTAAAGAGCTCCTTCCACCAGATGGAGGCATTCTGATTCTAAAGTTAAAAGAAACAAAGAGCTCTTTTGCCGCTATAACTGTGGCAAACCTTACCATTTTTTCTTGTTTTGCAACTATTTTCTCTTATTTTGCAAATCAAAGTACCAAAGCATCGTAGGATCTTTATTGGTATCAACCACGGCACACTTGTCATTTTTTTGTGTTTTGTAGATCAAAATGCCCCAGGTACCGAATTCATAAAGAGCTATCTTGAGGAGTTTGTTAACCCATTCTCTTTGTAAATCCCGATATCATTGTTGAGCCAAAATTTTAGTATCAAAAACACTAATTTAATGTTATTCATAACAGATATTTTAGTAGATTCTAATATCTCAAATAAACTTTTTTAATTATAAATCTTTTCAATACAACTTCAAAACAAATATTTTAGTAGACTTTAATATCTCAAATAAACTCTTGATTATCTAAATCTTTTTAATACAACTAAATTACAACAGCAAATAGCCAAAAAATTTTACCAAAAGAATAGAGCCAAAAGAATGTTAATATAATTTTTGCTAGTGTTCATGCAAGATAGCTTGCACGTTACCACAGCTACATCATATTATGAAAGGCAAACATAAATGTATATTTATATTACTCGTTCAAAACTAGTGATACATCAATTATCATGAACGTTTTTATTCATGAAGAAGTAATGTCTAGAACTGGTCATGGTAATAATCATAACGCGTTGAATAGTGTGAACAAAATAAAACTCATTATTATTACTTTTAACTTTTCTTTAATTTTGTACTTCGGGGCGTCAGACTAGGTACGGTAATTTAGTGATTTATTTATATAAATCTCACTGTTATCAGTCCACTTCGTAATTACCAGAATTGTTGCCGTTATGGTTTTTATTAATGTCTAAGAGTAGCCGTTTGTTGTAATTAATTAAATTGCATCAGAGCAAGAATAGCATGAAAAAGGAAAAAAAAAAACAGCTTTATTACAAAATTGAGTATGAAATTATAAATTTTTGTGTTAAATTTCTAATAATCTATTTTGTTCCAATTATGGTTGTTAATTATGGAAAATGGTTGTTTTCTATTCTAAGTTATTAAATACTCACTCCTCAGCCGTCATATGGAATTATGTAGATTCATTTTATTTCTAAACCTGATATAAACATTTTCTTTGGTTATATTCTAAATTTGTGGAAATGTTTAAAACTAATTGAGCTTAAAAACTAAATTATTTGGAAAATCAGATTCGATATATTCGAATTAAAGGGCAGTCAAATTCAGCTTGTAAATTATATCATTCAATTCAAACTTTTAAACTTGGTAATGTAATTGAGCACAGATTTATATATACCTCTCCCTTATCAGTCCACTTCATGTTCAATTTCACACTTATCTTTATTGTTCTAATTGTGGATTTCATCATAAATGGGTTACACCTTATATTTGTAAAATACACATCTTCATATATTAAAAAATGTGAATAATCTATAACTTTTTTTTTAAATTTTTTTAAACGTTATATCAACTATCAAGAACAAAGGTATGCTAACGCTGCTGTCCAGCAGCTGAAGTTAGCAGATTCAGTTAAAAGTAGTTATCAACTCTGCAACTGGGAGCATTTCACTTGAGCTTTATTAGAATAGAAATTTATAGTGACTCCATGTTGTGGCATAGAGTAAGTTGCATCACAAGGGATGAAGTTTTCCTTGGAAATCCAAGATACATAACATTTAGGAATCCATTGATCTTAATTTACTAATGAAACAATCGCCGACAATAGATCAGCCAAGAACTCACCTACCACAAGGTTTAAAACGAAATGCAAGGGTTTTTATGGTAAAGAATCAGTCACCCTATTTTCCATATCCTAATTGCAAGGATTAACATCTTTGAAGAAAATCAGAAACTCAGTTTTTATACTTGACAACCAAAACTCAATCATTTTCATATAATTCTCCAGCAACTGTGTTCAGGAACATAACCACATAATTTCAAATCAAAAGAAAGAAGCTCTAACATTGAATAGATGTGATCTGACTCCAAGTCTACCAGATACTTCATTAATCTTTCTGCTAAGACAACATCACCCTCAGTCCTACATGCTGCCAGCAATCAACCCAACACGACTTCTTATGGTTCCATAGGCATATTTTCTACGACATTTAATGCATCCTCCAATCTCTCTGCATGGCTTTAAAGATCCACAATGCAACCATGATGCTCAATCTGAGGAGAGACTCTATAAATTTTCTTGATAATGTCAAAATATTGAAGCCCGTCTTCAATTAAACCAGCATGGCTACAGGCGGTTAGCGCTCCTGTGAAACTGACTTCATCTGTTTTGAACACTCCTTTCTGCATCAAATTGAAATACTCCAAAGCTTCCCCCACAAACCCGTTAACTGCAAAACCCACAATAATCGAGTTCCGAGACACTAATGTTCGTTTATGCATCCTTTGAAACACTTGACTAGCAAATTCAATGCAGCCGAATCTAGAATACACATCCATTAACGTATTACATACCCTGACATTGTCTTTAAAGTCTTGCTTTGGAACATATCGATGTATCCACAAGCCTATACCAAGAGTCCTGACATTGGCACACACATTAAGAACTGAAATAATGGTTAAATAATCCGGCTCCACCCCAGAAATCTGCATTACTCGAAAATACTCCAATGCTTCCTCAAAATAATCTCTCTTAACAAACCCATTAAGCAAAGCAGTCCAGAAATCGCATCCCTCACAGGCATTTCATCAAGCATTTTAACTGCAGATGCAATATTCCCATGCCTCATGTACCCATCAATCATTCATTCCAAGTAAACGAAATTTTAACTCTCATCACATCGAAAACCACCGTAGCCAAATCCATTCGACCAAGTACATGTCCAGAAGTGCCGTGCCGACCATCACATTATTTCTATCCAACCCAAGTTCACAAACAAGCCCATAAATCAGAGCACCGAAAAAAGAGCATTACGATGGAAAATCAGCGCAACCCGAAAGAAGGGTGACGAAAGTGATGTGACTTGGATTGGTACCGTAGAGTCTCATGCGAGTAAACTCTAAAGCGGCTTCGAGTATGCAGCCGCTGCGGCAGTGGCGAGATATAGAAGAGGTCCATTGGACTGTAGTGTCGATGGTAGATTTGCTGTTGTTGGTTTGTATAGAGATTTGGGGTCTCTTTTTGAGGTTTTGATTAGGGTTTTGTTGATGCGGAAGAAAAGGTTGGCGGAGAATCGTTGCTAGAGCGGGAGAGTTCATTTTTTTTTCGAAATACCGTTAAAATGATACGAGGAAGTTAACAAATGAAAAATTTAGAAAATTCTTATTTGGCCCCTCAGTTTGTTTCTTTAGTGGAGAGACGGTGAGGTAAGCCATCGATTGGTTTAGCACTATTTTTTATGAACGCTTTGGGGAGCTAAGCACAAATGCACAATTGAGGTCCTTGGTGGTTTGAGGATTTAGGTAATTGGAGATGAGTGTCATGAGAGTTTAGAGAGCATGTGAGGGAGTTGCGATGAGTGTTTTATGCAGAAAATCCTGCGGCACTTGGATAATTTTTGTAAAATTATTGTTAAGTAGCTTATTAAACTTTTCGAACTAGTTGAGCAAAAAGACTTGGTGTTTACGAGTACACTGAATGCTAGTGATGGAAGCTTCTAGAATCAAACCAAGTTAGTACACCTTAGTTCAATTTAACCTTTCTTGTTGGAAATTTCGAGTGGTCTGTGACATCGAGATGGCTAAGAGTAGCTAAGTAAGCTAGTTGAAGCTCAAAAGAGATCATTAGAAAAATCAAGGGTAGCTCGGGTGAGTTTGGTAAGGCTCAAGAGAGTTAATACGTGAAATAAGTACAATTGGAGACAAAATCTAATAAAATCATACATATAAATATAAATAAAGCAAGATATTTTTTCATATGTGTGTTTAACTATATACAAAATTCAAAATTTATCCTCTATATATCCAAAGTTATAAAAGTAAAATTGCTTAAAGGCCAAGAATGACAGCATCTAGAAATAGATTTTCTTCCAAACTTCATTCAAGTTCTAATTAAGTCTCTTATTCAATACTAAAATCCGTGCGAATTAAACTAACCATAGTTTAACTTGTGATTAACAAATGTTAAAAAGTTCAAACCTAAAATACATCAATTAGGAAAGAAATAAAGTCACTAAGCAGACCATATCAGAAGTTTCTTAGATACCCGAACATCAATAAAGATCAAAGTTTTATATTTCATATTCAAACTATTAAAAGAATTTACTAACCAAAATCAAAGAAAACAGAGAAGACTTAAGCTTCTTAAGGGAATTTGAAGTATGACAATGAAACAACCAAAAAAAAAAAAGAAGTGATTTTAGTTACATATAAAGAGAAGTTAATGGTGGTTACATAAGTGGGGAAAGTTGAGTACAAATTAGATAATAGGAGGTTTTTCAACTTCCTTAAATCAATTGTAATTTCAAAAATAAAATAAATAAGTAATAACATAAAAATAAACGAGATAAAAGTTATTTCCTAAAACTACATGTAAGTATATAAAAACAAGGGATATTATCATTTTACTACCAAAGTTTTACTAACATATCATGTCAGTACCAAGGATTGCCGAAAAGTGCATTTTACTACCAAAGTTTTGCGTCGTTATCAATTCACTACCGTTCCGTTAACAACGTTAAAAATTTGCTGATATCATAAGGGCATCAAAGACATTTCCAGCTGTAAGAGTAAAATTGTCTATTAATTTGATAGATAAATTATCATTTTACTACCAAGTTTTTAGGAGAATTATCATTTTACTACCAAAGTTTTAGGGGAATTATCATTTTATTACCAAACTCTTGGGTGTAAAATCGACTTTTAACTCAATTTCCGTTAAACATTAACTTTTTCTTAACGGAATGGTAGTGAATTGATAACAGTACAAAACTTTGGTAGTAAAATGCAATTTTCGGCAAACCTTGGTACTGACATGATATGTTAGTAAAATTTTGGTAGTAAAATGATAATTTCCCTAAAAACAAAAGACGTGAGTATTACAGCTTAGCCAAAGTGACTACCCGGAACAAAATGAATATTGTAATCACAAAAAGAAAATGATCGATACCACTCACTCAACATGGATCGGGCAAGTCATCCTTGGCTATGAAACAGAACTTCTATGTTCACGCAAGTTGAAATTGTTTTAATGATTGTTTGGTTAATGATAAAGTAAAAGAAAGTTGAGAGAATAAACTGAAGTTCAGAGGATTCTAGAATATCATTTTATTCATTCTGAATCAATCCAAAAAATGATTACATTATTGTTTATATACAAAGCTGAAGATAACAGCTCAAATGCATTGTTAACACTAACTAATCAAAACGAATCTTCACATGTGCTGGTAATTACATAACCACTTGGTGCTACCTGGACAACCATGTCATCAACCTTTAACCGTATGCTACAACTACTGCAATCCTCTGCTTTATCTTTTGTTTTGCTTATTGTACAACAAACAAGATGAGCTTCCTTAACATCCCCCTTCAAGCTCAATGGTTTGTTGATGACATTGAGCTTGGATCGAAAATAACTGAACTGAGATAAAGATAAATGTTTGGTGAGAATGTCAGCCACTTGCTCTTCAGTAGGAATATATCTAACTTCTAATTCCATGCTGAGAACCTTATCTCTAATGTAATGCAAATCTAACTCAATGTGCTTGGACTTAGAGTGAAAAACAAGATTTTTAGCTAGTGCCCCTGCACTTTGATTATCACACCAAAGCACTGAAGTAGGTAACTGAGCTATGTTTAATTCAGAAAATAAAGATTGAAGCCAGGAAAGTTTTGAACATGCTGATGATAAGGCCCTGTATTCACTTTCAGTACTGGACTTAGCCACAACCCTTTGCTTTTTAGATGACCAAGAAATTAGATTGTTGCCGAGATAAATGCAATATGCTCCAATGGATTTTCTATCATCAATATCACAAGCCCAATATGCATCTGAATGACCATTTAAACCAGCAACTTCAAGTGATCCCCCTTGCTGTATATAGAGACCATGAGTAATGGTAGCTTGAAGATATCTGAGAACTTTTTTACAAGCTAACCAATGCTAGATTGTAGGAGAACTCAGATGGTAGCTTGAAGATATCTGAGAACTTTTTTACAAGCTAACCAATGCTAGATTGTAGGAGAACTCAGATACTGACTGAGGTGGCGTTTGTTTTTTTGTCTGAAATCTGAATAGATCTGAATTAGTCTGAATTCTGAATAGATCTGATTGTCTGAATCTGAATAATATGTTTGTTTTTTCGTCTGAATCTCGAAAAATAAGTATTAAGTTGTTTGTTTTTTTCAACTGAAAAAGTTGAAAATATGTACTTTTACATTTGTATCCTTATTAAATTTGAATGTCAAATAAATAATATATTAAATACCATAATATTTTAACATTTATAAGTAAAACTATATTCAAGTGAATACATAATTATTTTGAAATTTTAATATATAAAATACCATAAATTTCAAATTTTATCGTATATAATATAAGAAAGAAAAAATAGGGATGTTTTTATGTGGGGTAAATGTCTATGGGTGAATTTTTTGGATAGACATGAAAAATAAATGATAAAACATGGATATTTTTGCCATTAATAAGTAATTGACTAAATTCAAATCTCTCCATTAAGTAAAAAGCCAAAAAAATTGGCTTATTTTATTAAGTCAAAATTATCTAAAAAGTCTCATTAAGTTATAAAAACAAACACCTCTAATTAACTTAATTAATTAAGTTAAGTCACTTTAAGTTATTAAGTTAAAAAACAAACGCCACCTGAGTTTGTGTACAGAGTATGCAATATCAGGTCTTGTTAGGACTAAGTACTAAAGACCTCCAACAATACTCCTATAAAGGGTTGGGTTTTCAAACTCCTGCCCCAAAAGTCCCCTAGCTTGCCTTTCCAGCTTAAGACCTGTGCTGAAAGGTGTGTCAGTACCTTTACAGTCTTGCATTAAAGCTCTACTTAACAGATCCTTAATGTATTTTGTTTGCGAAAGATGCATCCCATGATCTATATAACAAACTTCCATAGCCAGAAAATAAGCAAGCAACCCAAAATCCTTTAAAGTAAAAACTTTGCTCAGTTTAGAAACAAATTCTTTCAAAACAACAGAATCAGGTCATGTGACTAGGATATCATCAACATGAATCAGAACTATGATCAGTCCTTTGGTGTCATGTTTGATAAACAAAGAGGTATATGCTTTAGAGTTGAAGAAGTGCCAAGTTGTAAGACAATGCTTAAGCTTGTCATACTAGGCTCTTGGAGCTTGTTTCAGCCTATAAAGAGCTTTGTTGAGTTTGCATACATAACCTTCTTCAATTGTAAATCCCTCTGGTTGTGTCATGTATACATCTTTTGTTAAATCTCCATTAAGAAAGGCATTATTGATGTCAATTTTCCTAACCTTCCAGCCTTACATCACAGCCAAGCTCAGGATAACTCTGACTGTAGAGGATTTAATTACAGGGCTAAAAGTTTCTGAATAGTCAACTTCTGCAGTTTGATGGAATCCTTTTGTAACCAGGCGAGCCTTATGCTTGGAAATTGATCCATCAGTGTTATATTTAGTTTGAAATACCCACTTGCAACCAACAACTTTGAAATCTGAGCACATTGGTACAAGACTCCAGGTGTTGTTTTTTATGAGTGCATCATATTCAGTTTGCATAGCAGCTTTCCAATTTGGATCGGACAATGCTTCATAAGGGGTATTTGGTTCAAGGCTGTTGTGAGAAATGAAAAAGGCCTTGGGTTTAAAAATGTCAGCTTTCGCTCTGGTGATCATGTGGTGGGTTGAGGTTATGGTGTTGGACTGAGAATTCGAAACTGGAGTAAGAGAATATGGATAAGATGAAGGCATTTGAACTGCAGATGATGGGCAGTGAGAAGTATATTCATTTTGTGTAGTTGGAGATGAAGGAATGGGTGATGTATTAAGTGAATTGAAAGAAGTATTTGTATCTAGACATGGAGAAATGAGATCATTACCTGGTGTATCAGCTTTAAAGGTGTTAAGATTGTTGTTTGATGTTGGCAAGGAGTATGTTTGTAGAAGATTGTATTGAAAAGCTGAAGTATTTGGTTGTGGAGAAGATTATGAAGAAGAGTGATTGAACAGTAATGGATATGGAAAAGAATTTTCCTGGAATAGAACATGACTTGATATGTACACTTTTCTAGAAGGATGCAAACATTTATATCCTTTATGGAGAGGACTGTAACCTATGAAGACACACTTAGAAGAATGAAAAGAGAATTTGTGTTTATTATCGTCTCTGAGAAAAGGAAAACAGAAACACCCAAAGCTTCTAAGAAATTTGTAATTTGGTTTCAAATGAAAAATTGCTTCATAGGGTGATTTCATGGATAATGTAAGGGTAGGTAATCTATTTATGATGTAAGTAGCTGTATGAAATGATTCCCACCAGAATTTTATGGGTAAAGTGGCTTGTGTAAGTAAGGTTAAACCAAGTTCTGTGATATGTCTATGTTTTCTCTTTACTGTTTCATTTTGGTTATGTGTGTAAGGACAAGAATGCCTGAATAAAATACCTTCTTGATGAAGATAAATGACAAAAGATCTGAACTTACCACCCCAATCAAATTGTAGGCACTTGATAGATTTATTAAGCTGTTTTTCAATCTGAGTTTTGAAGACTTTGAAAACAGAGAGAGTTTTACTTTTGGTTTTAAATGGAAATATCAAGGTGAACCTTGTAAAGTCATCAACAAAGCTTACATAATATCTATAGCCTTGTGAAGAAAGTACAAGAGCTGGCCCCCATAAATCTGTATGTAAAAGTTCTAAGGGATTGTTGGTTTTAATGAAGCTACCTGGAAAATGTAATCTATGTAACTTTCCCATCATACAAGCATCACAAGATTCAACAAATTTACTTCCATTGATTGTCTTCAAGGCTGGATAAGTTTTGATTACATGATCTAATATTTTGGAACTTGGATGTCCTAGCCTTTAATGTAAAACAGTAGTACTTAACAAACACCTAGAGTTCATACATGGAGCTGAAGTAGTGTATGAACAAGAAATTTTATCTTGCAAATCAGAAGAAACAGCAGAAAACATTGAAAGAGGAACAACTGGAACAACAAACTCAACATTTTTTACATGAATTCGAGAATGAGAATGAGTTTTATTGGGTGACATCAACAACAATTTGTATAAACCTTTGTTAGCCTTGCCCTGCAGTATGATCAAATTCTTCACCTTATCCTTCACAAAACAAAATTTGTCAGTGAATTCAACTACCAAATTATTGTCTTTGGTTAACTGGGATATACTAATGAGATTTTTGGTGATTTGAGGCACTAGTAATATGTTGTTAAGATTGAGTATAAATGAGGCTTTGGTATTACAATCAAGCATTTTTAAAGTGGCATGACCAAGGTGAGTAATGCTCAGACTAGTACCATTACCAACTACAAGTTTATATATACTTGCAAAAGGCTCAGCAATGTGCATGTTGTTCATGTCATTAGTGAGATGATATGTTTCCCCACTGTCAAGATACCAGTTGGTATCTGAAGCACCATCCATATTTTCTAGATAAGCTGACTTAGGATTCCTATTTGGTGGTGGCTTATAGGCACCTGAAGCAATGAACTCTTCAAGTTTCCAGCAGATATTTGCATTGTGACATGTTTTGAAACAAATTTGACTGGTAAGTTTAGAGGCATTCCATTGAGGTTTGGCATTTCCATATGGTTTATTATTGAAATTGCATATCCCCCAGGATTCCGATTCCAATTCCCTCCATTTCTTTGATTATCACCAGAATATCCTCTTTGCTGAAAATTAACACTAGACATATTTCCTCCATTGGCTCTAGCACCTCCAGAGTTTCTTTTATAACTACCATATCCATAATTTCCAACATTACCCAAACTAAGATTATATCCATAGCCACCAAAATTCTTACCTCCAGATATAAAACCTTTCTTAAATCCTCTGTTCTGGACTAAATTTGCTTCAAAATTCTGTTTCACATCCATACCAGCAAGCATATGTGCTTGTTGTTCTATCCTAGCTTCTTGAGTTAACAACATTGCATATGCCTCATTTACATTCATTTTCCCAACACCAATTTGACCAGTTATGTATGTAGCAACATAATTATATTCAGGTCCTAAAACAGAAAGTATGTGCAAAATTAAGTCATCATCACTTAAAGCACTTCCAGTAGTAGCCATATTATCAGCTATATTCTTCATCTTAATGAAATAATCAGTAACTTTCAAATCATCTTTCCTAGTTGAATTCATCATGTACCTTAGATGCAACAATTTAGATTTTGATTGTGAACCGAATTGTACCTCAATGGCCTTCCATACCTCGAGTGAAGTTCCTAAACTGAAGACTAGACTGATGATGCCTTCACTCATTGAAGAAAGCAGCCATCCAAGAAGCATCTGATCTTGTGATCTCCAGGTGACATACTCTGGATTTTCAACAGATCTGAGATCATCACCATCTCTTTGAGCAATATGAGAAGGTGGAGGAGTTACTGAATCATCAATGAATTTTTCCAGTCTATTTCCACGAATGGAAGCAAGAACTTGAGATCTCCAAATCAAGTAATTCGATTGATCCAGCTTGACAGGAGTGTTAAATGAAAAGGTAACTGTGCTTGAATTAATGGCGGCATTATGAACTGTATTAGAAGATGAGGCAAGATGTACTGAAGCCATACTGTCTCTGATACCAAGTTAAAATTGTTTTAACGACTATTTGGTTAATGAGAAAGTGAAATAAAGTTGAGAGAATAAACTGAAGTTCAGAGGATTCTAGAATATCATTTTATTCATTCTGAATCAATCCAAAAAATGATTACATTATTGTTTATGTACAAAGCTGAAGATAACAGCTCAAATGCATTGTTAACACTAACTATTCAAAACAAATCTTCACGTGTGCTGGTAATTACATAACCACTTGGTGCCACCTGGACAGCCATGTCATCAACCTTTAACCGTATGCTACAGCTGCTGCAATCCTCTGCTTTATCTTTTGTTTTGCTTATTGTACAACAAACAAGATGAGCTTCCTTAACAATGCAAGGCTCTTTTTCTCAAACTAAATTAATGCTCAAATGAAATTGGATAATAATCAAATTATTTGAAGCCTAGCCTAGCATGAGTGATAAGAGCCTGTCAAGATAGCTATCTAGGTTTTAAAACAATTCCTCATAGCTTTGGTAGCAAGACAAATCTTTCTTGGCTACCAAACAATCTTCATTATCTTCATGTTAGGCTTACTCTTCTGTAGGTCTACTGAAACTCATGTTCTTATTGGATACCAGTGAAATGTTTTGAAACCTCTGTTTATCGCCAATGAAAGAATACATATCGTATGGAGACCCAAAAGTCAATAGATTGTCATCAAAGTAATTGCTTTATCTGTTTGCTCATACTTTTATCCACCTCACTGTTTCATTAGGCTTACCATATTGTGGAATATATTCTCTGCGTCGGTTGAGACTAGAAGTAACCCCAAAGTGCAATGTATTTGCTCCATCTCGTTGCTGATAATTAAAGAAGAATCGGAATTTCCCTTTGTAAGGAAAGTCCATGAATGTCTAAATACAGAACTCAGGTCACGATGCATATATGCTTATTGATACCCCGCCAATTTCCGATTAATGTCATATAATCAAGCCTTCAGCTCCTGCAAACGCAGGATGTTTTATGGCTGTTATTGTTAAAGCCAAGATTGCGCTGCCTTTGATCCACATTTGGTATATGTATATATATCCATCTATGAAAGTGCAATTTTGCAAAAGTTCATGTACAAGGGAAACTCTGATAACAGTTAAGATAATCAGTAATAATGTAAACTGTGGAGACAATCTTCTTTGATGTACATTACTTACCATATTATTAATTCTATCCCCTTCATAAATATGGTTGATGCATGGATTCAATGGCATATAAGGACGCCTCAACCGACAAGAAGATTGAAGTCAATGTCATTACCAATAAAAAAGGGGAAAAGAAGATTTTGCACTGTATTCGGAATATCACATCTGAGGGCTAAGGGCTTTTGCAAATAGTATTTAAGCTTCACATGAAATATATCACAACTCTTAACATTATGTCACCCTGAATCCAAATATCTATCACACTTAAGCGGCTCGATTTACCGTGTGAATTTAATTTAACTAAATCAGTAAAATTAGTGTTGGTAGAGATTCAAACATGTATAAAACTGTGTAATGTTGTAATGTCAAACCTGGCAAAATCTTTATGAGCACATGCAGTTTGCGCATCAACTTAAACTCACAGTTCTTGATTAATTATGTCATTCACTTGTCTTGTTATGTTCTGTAGTGGGGTTATGGAATCTCCAGGTTGATCATTTGCAACATTATATTAAAGACAACAATTAATTATCTGAAGGAAAAAAAAAAGTTTTATTGAATGAAATTGATAAATGATCATGATCAATCATGCATAGAAGTTACATATGCTCTTGTTTTGTGTATGCAGACTTCCGAAAATTAAATTGCCAAAACCCAATTGGGAATCTGTGCATCCTCTTCATCAAAGTACGAGTCCGATTCCTTCTTCGATCACTTCTCTCTACATATAAGTATTTACTTGGAACTTGAGGCTTGACAGTTGACACAATTTAATTATCCTAGAACTTTCAATTTATCACTGCAAAATTAGTACAAAATAAATATATAATCAAAAAGCCAATTTGTGGTGCCTGGGAGAGAAGAAAAGCCCAGCATGAAAAGTAAGTCTGTCAGCTTAGCCAAGGTGACTGTCTGGAACCCAAGTAAAAGTTTGTAGTTAATTATTTTTATAGAAGAAGAATTGAATGAGTTATCCACACTTACTCAGAAGGAGCGGGCAAGTCATTCTTGGTTATCAAACAAAACTCCAATCTTCATGTAAGACTCTTTTCTCAAAACGCGTCATCTTCCTCATATGCACTGTTAACTGTGTAATTTTTAAGGAACACATGCGACAGGCAACAAGAATTTGAAGTGGCTGTGGAAGAAGAGAAAGCCTAGCATGAATAATAAGAGCCTGTCAAAATAGCCAAAGACGACTTGCCTTGGAACCTGCACAAGGATACTAGCTATATATGTAGCTAAGCTAAAGTTGAGAGACCTTTCTTTAAAAGCAAGGCAAGTCATCCTTGGCTATCAAACAAGGTTCTTTCTTCATGTTAGGCTACTCTTCCTCTGAACTTCTTCTATGCTTTGATATAATTGGATGCCAGGTATTGTGTTTGGAGTCCCTATTTATAGAAGAGTACATATAGGATGCAGATCGGAAAGTTAATAGGTTGCCATCAATTTGCGTAATTTATGATGACTCTTTTCCCCTGTTTTATTTTGTTCATCACTCAGTGTCAGTATGCTTGCCTAACTGAATATATTCTTACTGCCAAAAGAGATATCAGAATTTTTTTTTTCAAAGGAAAGTCCATAAGTACTCCTCATTTCAGCAAAGGCCAATTTGCTTACTAATTTGCCCTGAAATTTCCGATTAGATGTGCACATAATCAAAATTCCAGCTTCTCCAAATTGAGGATTTTTTGTTGGTATACATAGTTGGCTATACGTTACAACCAAGATTCATCTGCTGCTATTATAGTGTTTGTCATGTACATCTGGTGAAGTAAAATCTGATTTTGCTTCATTGACGATGCTCTGTAGATTTTAATTCGGCTTGCACTGCTTTTAGTTTACTATGCTGTTATTGCCTTTACTAAGAACTAAGATCTATACATGTCTTGTATTCACAAACTAATAATAGGATAGATGACACTAGATTAACAAAGTTTGGATAAAACTAATAAAATATCCATTTCTTTTCGGCAAAGGCATTGACTTGAAATGGTGCTAGATGGGGAATCATTATCTTATCTATCCGTATATTTATGCCGTCGGTTCCTTGACTCAATGATGTGGTGAACAAAAAAACCGAAGGTCATGAGAAAGAGCTTCATCCTTTTGAAAAAGAATTATTAGAGCTCTACAGTGATTCCCCACAACTTTATTGATCAATTCCACATTCTTCTTTGTTGTATTTTATGCTTCTTGCCCAATTTGTAGTAGTGTGAATATCCAGCTAAGTCAGATTAGTCTCCATATAAGTAGTCAACTCAAAGGAAAAGGGTAAGTGCATAACAAGTTATAGCATCAATAAGAACAGTGTCTGCAAATTTATAATTTTATAATAACAAGCTATGTGAGAAGAGTGAACCATGGCTGTCACAGCCAAATATGATACATCAGATTAAGTAGATGCTACTGGTTCATTACAAGCCAGTTGAACCTTGTGTACTTTCTTTCTTTGTTGAAATTCTGTACATTTTTTAATCTGCAGGGACATGAAACAAATGCATTGCATATACAGAATACATTCCTATTTGGTAAGCTTAATGATTATACAATACAAAAGTGGCGAAATAATCACTGTTCTTTCATCGGCTATAAATAGCAACTTTGAAACACAATATTGGTTTATCCAACAAAAGAACGAATTTCAGAAAGGATGAGTAGCTTAACATGAGGATGAAGTGCCTTGTTCGGTAGCCAAGAATGACTTGCCTTGCCACCACGGCAGCTACAAGAAATTGTTTGAAGCACATGTAGCTTAGCTACGCAATTCAAAGGCATATCATATCTTGGCTAACTTGACAGGCTCTTATAAGTCACGCTAGGCTTGCTCTTCTTCCACAACATTAACTTCTCAGTACGCGACTGCAGATTAGTAGAGATAAGAGTCTTACGGTGAAGATAAGAAAAATAATGCTTTCACTCTTGCTTATTCTTTTTTTTTTTTTTTCAAGTGATAAAGCTGAATTATGTAAGATAACAAAAGATAGTAAATGAAAATGATCGGATACAATATTTTGGAGATTCTTTCAACCCATTTGCATTAAAAAGCCTTGATTTACACACACTCACATATGTATGTTCTTCATCACATGCTCTCTTTGCACTCACAGATAGAAGGATATTCTTTAGACTGCTTCAATTTACACTTACAGCTCTCCAAGTCATCACTTCATGCAGGCTCTAGTTATTGCTTATACAAACTTCTTAATAAATAAATGAAGGAACCAAGAAATGCTCACGCCCCATCCCCACAATTACCGAAAATGGGGAAAAAAATTAATGCATCCCAGCTATTGTTAAACTGGAAAAATCAATATCACGAATTAATTTATTACCAATAAATTTCACAGAATCAATTAATTACATGCAAATGTTTAATCTCTGTGGTGCTTAGGAGACAAGAAATCAAAAAGAGAGAGAGCTTGTCAGCTTACTCGAGGACTCAAGCTGGCCGCACGATATACTATTGAAGGAAACAGGCAAAATACAGAGCAATAATCTGAAGTGCTTGTGGAAGAAGAGAAAGCCTAGCATAAATAATAAGAGCCTGTAAACTAGCCAGAGATGACTTGCCTTGTAACTTCCACAAGGATTCTTCTAGCTAAATGGAAGCTAATTTTGAGATCTTTCTTTAGGAGCAAGTCAAGTCATTCATGGCTATCAGACAAGACTCTATCTTCATGTTAGGCTACTCTTCCTTTGAACTTCTTCTATACTTTGATATAATTGGATGCCAATACTGTGTTCTGAAGCCTCTATGTATAGCTGGTGAAAAGAACAATACAAATCGGATGCAGATCAGAAATTCAATAGGTTGCCATCAAATTGCATAAAATGACTCTTTTCCCTTATACGTTCTTGCACTCAGTATCATTAAGCTTACCATAATGAATATAATCTTTAAAATTGAGATGGACCCAAATATGAAATGCATTATTGCTTGATGATCATGTACTTCTTACTGCCAAAACCCAAAAGTGCTAGTCAGGATTTTTGAAAAATCCATGAAGTCCTCAATTCAGCACAGGCCAATCTTCTTATTAGTTCGCCAGGAAATTTTCAGATAAGACATGCATATAATCAGACCTCCAGCTTCTCCAAATTAAGGATGTGTTATATACATGGTTGGATGTATGTGACAACCAAGTATCCTCTGCTCCTATAATTTATTTGACATGTACACCGGGCAAACTACTCTGATTTTGCCTGCTTCATTGAGGATAACCTTTTGATTCCAATGCAGCTTACATTGCTTTAACTATGCCACAGCATTTAATTCACAACTATTAATTGTTGCTTTCTTGCCTTTATATTAAGAACTAATAATATGGTTGATAGCATTTTATCACCAAAGCTAGATACCAATAATAAAGGATCTGCGAGAGAAGAAACACTAATTTCCCAAATTTTTTTCTTTGCCATTTATGTTTGAGGAAAATATAAGATAAAAATGGCTAAAAACTTCCAAGAAGGAAAAAGGATAACAGATGAAATCCGAAAACACTATAAAACCAAATTGTTTTAGATGGCAAAGGCATTGACTTTATATGATGCCCAAGAACTTTAGTGATTCCAAATTCCTTTGCTAAATTATGTGCTTCATTCCCAAATCGGAGTAGGGGCCAATATCTAGCTAACTCAGAAGGCCTATATGGATATATATAGTCAACTCAAAGGGAAAGGGACAAGATGGACAAAAAGTTTTAGCATCAATTTGAACAAGCGTGAGCAAATTGTTTAGCTTGATAGTGACAAATTGTGGTTGAACAAAATGTCGGTTTCTAATGTTTATGATTACTTGTTAATGATACCATTTTCTTAAAACTTGAAAGTCATCTAGGAGAGTTTGCCAGCTTCTAGTAATTGTCAATATTAATTCTTCATAAACATCCCCTGTTAAAGCAATGTGCTGTATATAATTGGGTTTGCCAAATTTGCAGTCCAATATTAGTTACAGCTGAATTTTGTGCAGAGTGAATCATGACTGTCACCGCCAAATATGATACATCATTGTCCAAGAATATATTCCAAATTGCTAAGCTTAACAAGCATAGGAAAAGTGTATAGGAAACATTGAAATAATTTGTGGACGGTAGTCTACTCATCTACATCTGACCTGTAGTCTTTCGTCCACTAGAAACAGAGACGTCAAAACACAATATTGGCATCCAACTAAAGCATGAAGCTCAGAGAAGATGAGTAGCCTAACACCAAGATGAAAACCCTTGTTTGGTGGCCAAGAATGACTTGCCTTGCAACTATAGCTGCAAGGAAGAGTTTACAAGTTTCTGGGTAATTCAAAGGCACTATCTATCTTGGCTAATTAGATCTTCACTGTTCATTGTTATAACACGTGGTACACAATCTGTAAAAGATCATCACAGCTTAAATTAGAATCAGATCCACATTCATCTTATTTTAAGAATCAAACAGAAATTTTAAAAGTAGCAAAGTAAATGAACAAAAAAATTACACAACACGCTATTTTTAATTTCTTCTTGAATATATATGTATGTACAAACTGATTTTTCCGACCAAGATGTGTAATAATATTGTACTATACACAGTTGCAAATTGATCCTATATAGGGAGTAGGGACATTGTGACTTTGATCTAATAGTTGCTGTGATTGTCCTTCTATTAAGTACAGCTCCATTTGTCTTCATTCCAACCTGAGCTTATCATCAATTTCATGCTCTATGGCATTCTTGATCAAGTACTAAGTCACCTGAGTTCTCAACTGTCCTTGGCTTGCACATCACTTGCCTTTTATCGGTTCATGTAACTTGATGACGGTGACAGATGGAGGAGTGCTCGTTGAGACAATTCGCCAAACACTTAATTCATTTTACCAAATACCTTCGTAACAATCATAATGACTCATTCTTGCTATATATGCATCATGCATGACATAGACACAATCTGACAAGTAAACTCAAGAAAATAATGTATTTTTTTTAACGTACAATTTTTTTTTTTGGTTGTGATTCGGCCTTCTAACTTTAAAATTTTGACTTCCTATCCCAAAATTAGTACATATTCACTTCATCAAATTATGCTGGATCCTTCACTTGTCTTGACACCATTCAATTAAAACTTCATGGCTCATCTTCAATTCATCACTTTGTGCTCTAGTCATTTAATTTATTCTGTAAAGCTTCATAGTAATAAATAAATGAAGCAAGCATTGATGCCTCAGTCCTACAAATTAAAAAAAAAAAAAGGAAAAATTAATGCATCCAAGCTAATGTTAAACAGAAAATACCATTGCCTAATTAATCTATTATCAAAAAATGTACGTATATCATATCTCACAAATCGTCAGTACGTAAGCTAGCATGCATGCTCAAATGGTACATAATGCCAATCATGCAAACAGCCAGAGCTATAATTTGAAGTGGTTGTGGAAGAAGAGAAAGCGTAGCATGAATAATAAATAAGAGCCTGTAATGTCAACTAGCCAAAGATGACTTGCCTTGTAACCTTCAAAAGGATTCTTCTGACTAAATGTAAGCTAAACTTGAGACCTTCAATAGAAGCAAGGCATATCATTCTTCGCTATCAAACAAGGCTTCGTGTTAGGCTACTACTCTTCCTCTGAACTTGTAATGGCCATCAAAACCAACACTCATGGGAATTTTGCTTGCTTATTTCTGCAAATTGCCCATATTATGACAACAGAGAAGCTAGAATTATGTGCAGCTATTGCATAGATCATCTCCAGAGAGAGTAATCTTTTTATTCGTAGTCACGTGCCGGAAAACCACTTCAGCACTTTAGTTCGAGCAAAAGCAACTGTTGAAATCTACGGAGTGCTCAGGACTCCTCTATTCAAGTTTCCAAGGGAATTCAGCCAAGTAATGAGTCGCAATGTCTCAATGGACTCCCCTAGAAGCTGTTCTAGCGGGGATCAAGTTGGCCAAAGATTCTGGATTCTTGCTTCTTGGATATTATGGAACTCACTGCTGAGTCAAATCAATTTCATATCAAACTTTTTCCAATAAATTGTTACAGAGTAACCCATGCTATGGCAAAATTAGTTTTTTCATATTCTGATTACCAAGTTTAGTTGGGAGATCCCCGTTGAAATTATTTTCTCCATTATTCAAAAAAAGAAAAGAAAAAACTTGCTAATATGATTGAGTACAGATTTAGTACTCATCTTTTATCAGTTGACTTCTTGTTCAGTGTTGTTACGAACAAATAAGCTGCTGCTAATACTCTCTGTTTCAGCTTATGATATTCGGTTTCTTAATGTCTTCTTGGATACTGGACTTCTTTTTCGGCTTCTTGGCTTTTTGACTTCTTTATGGCTTCTTGCTTGACCTCCTTTCTTCTTTGTTGCTCAGCTTCCATATTGCCCTTTTTCCTTTTTCCTTTTCTTACCCCCGCTTTCGTGTCCCTTCATCCTTAGCCTTTTATAGTGAATCTAAGAGGTGGTGGTCAAGCAACTATTTATATTTATATTTATTACATCTGTCCAGCAACTATTTTTAATTGATATTATCCATTTCAATAATAACCTCGCTTAGTTGTAAAAGATGACTTCTTGTTCGGTTTCTTAGTTATTTTAATTGTTCCAGTTGTGGTTTTTATCATAAATGGGTTAATTTTCTATTCTAGCTTATAAAATATTATTTCTTCATTTATTCAAAAGTGTGGAATAATCTATAGATTTTTTTTTATAAATTATTTGATATCATTATCGTTCGTTTTATACTCTACATTATATTATATTTAAAAATTCAACAAAATCTAAAAAAAAAAACAAAAAAAAAAGCTGAATGTTGGGCCTCCAAATCCTCCGTTCAAACGGGTATCAAGCCTCTCAGGTTTTTTCCACTTGCTGTCTATCTCACGGGATATGATCAAAGTTTGAACAAATATATTATAAACAGAAAAGATAAAATAAAACAACATATCGCATTTATATATGTCCTTTGAGCTAGTTCGGTAAATCTATTTAGGAAAATATAACAGGACACAAAGCTAAACAATATTTTAGCAAGATTAATTTCTCATAATTATTTTACAAATATGGACTATAGAGATTTTTTAATTTTGAATGAATAACTCTTAAACAATTCTCACCTTGAACAAATATAAGTTTCTAAAAGTTAAATTATTGAACAATCAACAATCGCTGTTAGATACATTATTTTAGACAGAATAATGATAAAATATACCGCCATAATATTTGCTAATTTAACCATATAACGTTTGCTAATCAAAGGCTATTTCTTATGACCAACGAAAAATCAGTCCAAGAAAAAATACAAAATTGCCAAGGTGAAACGAAACAAAACGCCTCTATATCACATTCAGAGTTTAGAGTACATCTTCCTTCAATATTTTAAAATAACCGCCAATATTCCATTAATTTTTAATATATTTTAGTAAACTCCAATATCCCATGAAACTTAAAAAGATTTGAAATAATATCTACCACTCAAATTTATAGCAACCTCTCCTTATTTTTTTATACCACAATAAATGATCGCGAAGTTTTAAAAATACACATAAACATTAATTTCGTGAACTGGATCACACCAGAAACAACAGGAAAGTTTTTATTCACGAACAAGTAATGTCTAAGCGTAGCCGTTTGTTGTAATTAATTAAATTGCACCAGAGTTAGGCTTTATTACAAAATTGAATATGAAATTATAAATTTTTGTGTTAAATTTCTAATAATCTATTTTGTTCCAATTGTAATTGTAAAATGTGAAAAATGGTTATTTTCTATTCTAAGTTAATAAATACTCCTCAGCCGTCGTATGGAATTTTATAGATTTATTTTATTTCTGAACTTGATATAAAATCTTCTTTTAGTTATTTCTAAATTTGCGCAGATATTTAAAATAATTGAACTTAAAAACTAAATTCTTTGGAAAATCAGATTCAATATTTCAAATTAAAGGGCTGTCAAATTCAGCTTGTAATTTAAATCATTCAATTTAAACCTTTAAACTTGGTAATGTAATTGAGTACAGATTTATATACACCTCTATTATCAGTCGACTTCTTGTTCAATTTCACACTTACCTTAATTGTTCGAATTGTGATTTTTATCATAAATAGGTTACTTTTCTATTCTAGCCTATAAATTATTCACCTTCATGAATTCAAAAGCGTGGGATAATCCCTAGATATATATATATATATATATATATCAATTATCAAGAACAGACAAATGCTAACGCTGCTGCTCAGCTGGAATATGGAGGACCAAGCTGTCACGCCATGTCAGCCGACACTAGCAGATTGAGTTAAAAGTACTTATCAACTCTGCAACTTGGAGCATTTCACTTGAGCTTTGTTAAAATAGAAATTTATAGTGACTCTTATGTTGTGGCATAGAGTAAGTTGCATCACAAGGGATGAAGTTTCCCTTGAAATCCAAGATACATAACATTTAGGAATCCATGGATCTTAAATTACTAATGAAACGATCCCCCACAATTGATTAGCTAAAAACTCACCTACCAAAAGGTTTTAAAGTAAATGCAAGGGTTTTTATGGTAAAGAATCAATACCAAAAGGTTTTAAAGTAAATGCAATGGTTTTTATGGTAAAGAATCAGTCACCCTATTTTCCATATCCTAATTGCAAGAATTAACATCTTGAGAAAATCAGATACTATTACTATACATGAAACTCAGTTTTTTATACTTGACAACCAAAACTCAATCATTTTCATATAATTCTCCAGCAACTGTTTCTGGAACATAACCACATAATTTCAAATCAAAAGAAAGAAGCTCTAACATTGAATAGATGTGCTCTGACTCCATATGCGACCTATCGCCAGCCATAAATTCATGAATGCCACACCCAATCTCAATTGAACTAAGTCCTGGCTTCTTCTGTATTCCACGACCCTTCATTGTTCTCCTAATCTTACCCGCACCATCCCATTTTCCAACAGCCGCGTACATATTCGCAAGAAGCACATAATTGGAATCAACGCCAGGATCCAAGTCTACTAGATACTTCATTAATCTTTCTGCTAAGATGATATTACCCTTAGTCCTACATGCTGCCAGCAATGAACCCAACACAACTTCATTTGGCTTCATCGGCATATTTTCTACGACATTTAATGCATCCTCCAATCTCCCTGCACGGCTATAAAGATCCACTATGCAACCATAATGCTCAATCCGAGGAGAGACTCTATAAATTTTCTTCATAATGTCAAAATATCGAAGTCCGTCTTCAATTAAACCAGCATGGCTACAGGCAGTTAGTGCCCCTGTGAAACTGACTCCATCTGGTTTGAACCCTTCTTTCTGCATCGAATTGAAATACTCCAAAGCTTCCCCAACGAACCCGTTAACTGCAAAACCCACAATAATCGAGTTCCAAGACACTAATGTTCGCTTATGCATCCTTTGAAACATTTGACGAGCAAATTCAATGCAACCGCATCTAGAATACATATCAATTAACGTATTGCATACCCTGACATTGTGTTTAAAGTCTTGCTTTAGAACATATCGATGTATCCACAAGCCTATGCCAAGCATCCCGACATTGGCACACGCATTAAGAACTGAAATAATGGTTACATAATCTGGCTCCACCCCAGAAATCTGCATTTCTCGAAAACACTCCAATGCTTCCTCAAAATAACCTCTCTTAGCGAACCCATTAAGCAAAGAAGTCCAGGAAATCGCATTCCTCACAGGCATTTCATCAAACATTTTAACTGCAGATTCAATATCCCCATTCCTCATGTACCCATCAATCATTGCATTCCAAGTAAACGAACTTTTAACTCTCATCGCATCAAAAACCACCGTAGCCAAATCCATTCGACCAAATTTGGCGTACATGTCCAAAAGTGCGGTGCCTACCATCACATTATTTCTATCCAACCCAATTTTACAAACAAGCCCATGAATCATCGCACCTAAAAAAAAGCATTGCGATGGAAAATCAGCGCAACCCGAAAGAAGGGTTATGAAAGTGATGTGATTCGGATTGGTGCCGTGGAGTGTCATGCGAGTAAACTCTAAAGCGGCTTCGGCCATGCGGCCGCTGCGGCAATGGCGAGATATAGAAGAGGTCCATTGAACTGTAGGGTTTACGGTGGATTTGCTGTTGTTAGTTTGTATAGAGACTTGGGGTCTTGTTGTGAGGTTTTGGTTGGGGTTTTGTTGATGTGGAAGAAAAGGTTGAGGGAGAATCGTTGCTTTAGCGGAAGAGTTCATTTGTTTTTTGAAATACCGTTAAAAGGATAAGAGGAGGTTAACAAATGAAAACTTTGGATAATTATTATTTGGCCCCTCAAATTTTATGATATTGTATACAACCAAAGTTCGGTGGCCCAAAATTCGGATAAAGCAGTTCGTTTCTTTAGTGGAGAGACGGTGAGGTCAGCCATCGATCGGTTCAGCAATATTTTTGAGGAATGCTTTGGGGGGCTAAGCATAATTGAGGTTCTTGGTGGTTTGAGGGTTTAGGTAGTTGGAGATGAGTGTTATGAGAGTTTAGAGAGCATGAGATAGAGCTCAAGATGACTAAAGGGTAGCCTAGGTAAGTACGGTAAAACTAAAAAAAGATCATCAAAAGAAAATCAAGGGTAGTTCAGGTGAGTTTGGGGAGGTTCAAGAGAACTTATTTACGAAATATGACTTGGAAATAAATTCTAACAAAATCATGTATAAATATAAACAACTCACGAGATTTTACGCAGCATAGTTTAGTCTTTGACTTACATCTAATAGAATAATTCATCTTCAATCTTCAATCTACTATATAAATATAGATTATATGAGATTTTTACGTTATCCAAGATAAAAGACATAAGATAATTAACAATATAGAGATAAGAGTGTTGATTCAAGATAGAGAGCTCCAAATATTGGAGAATATGTTATTTATATAATAGAGGCTAATGTGAATGATGGCTCATTTGTAGTCATTTTACTAGTGAAAGGAGTAATAAAACTTAATGTCAAGTATCATGTTTTTACAAGTTTTTTTCAAGTTGCATTTATTATACCTTACAATTAGAAAAAAAAAAAAAGAATGTAAAAATGAGTAACTGAGTAGTGGGATTAGGTGGTGTGGGTGAATTTTATCTCATTGTTAATTAAATAAAAAATAACTTAGGAAAACCTTGTTTTTATTGCTATACATTTAGGAAGATAAAAAAAAGGATAATTTTTAAGTTTTTATCTGATGACTCAAGAATTCAGAAGAACTAAGAATTCTGGCTTTACCTTCTTATCCAATATCATGGAAAATGTTTTACTTGATTGGATATCCTTGCGAGCTTTGAACCTAAATATATTATTATGAGAATTACCCTTTAACTTATTATTCATCATCCCTCTTTCCCTAGCACCATTCATCTTAAAATATCTGGCTTTGTATCTATCTCAAGAGATCTTAATGGAGTTGGAGATCCCCAATAAAAAAATTATAGTGTAATGAAAATCTTCATGTAATGGAATTACTTGATGCAATTGACAAAACTGAAAGATGAAGTGGGCAGTTACGATGAGTAATATACAGGTAGTGTTGTTGAATGAGTGTTATAGTCGAAAATCAATGAGTAATTATAAATATTATTTTGATTGTATTATTATTATTATTGATGATTTTCTTAATTGGTCTTTAATTAATAATAATAATAATTTATTTATTTATTTATTAATTATTATTATTATTATTATTACTACTACAACAATCAATAATATCAGTATACATATTAATATCATATTAGTGTTTGGACTTACTTGAGTTTGGGTTTAGGATCATTATTGGGCCTAATTTGTAAATTGCTTTATGTCAAGCCCAATTGAGCCCAACTAAGCCCACTAGCAAGAAAACCATAACTATTAATGGATAAAAGAAATGAGAACTAGCTCCCCATTTTCATAGCCATTTGAGATTGAAGAGCGAATGGCAAAGCTTTTTCTTGATTTTTTATCACTCAAGTAACAAAGTTGTTAGAAAATTGTAGATGTGTTTAAGATATGCATTTCTATGATATTTGGGAATTATATTTCTTATGTAAATTTAGAAATTACTGCATCTACAGATGATCTATGAGATATATTTGAGAATGTTGGACCTTTATATTTGTACAACTTTTATGTTTGATCTTACAACAAAGAAGTTCTACGCTATTATTCTTTCAAGTGAATATGGGATTAATGCACAATGTTTGTTTTTGTTTCCTTTCAGGGTTTTAATGTGTTTTAGGATCAAGGATTGTCTTTGCCCAAATTGTCTTTGCTCTCATTTGGGCATTCGTTGTGTTTTAGGATTAGGAAATGTTCTAAGAGCTAGAGGAAGAGGCTAGCCAAATGTGATGACAATAAATACAAAAATTGTATCTTTATTAGCTTTTGGGGGTTCATTTTGTTTTGATCGAGGATCATTCTAAGAGTTAGAGAAAGAGGTTGAGCACTTATAGTATACATATGATACTCACCTTAAACTTATATTTTGAACTATGTTAATTTAAAAAAAACTTATTTCAAATTAATTAAACAAATTTGGCGAACGAAATCTTTTTAGATATTGTTGGTGCGAGATTCTGGTCGCCTTTTCTACTAAGACCAGGACCTCTACTCTACCAACTCTACCACGACCAGGTTCTCTCCTCGAAATGCTCATTCTCCAAAAGTTCCTACGTACACAGAAGCAGGTCAGGGCATGCCGGTTGTTTCCCCGGCGTAAACCCTCTGACGCTCAAGTCAGATATGAAGGTTTTTTATGCCCTAAGGAACTCTAGCCACTAATCCTATGGCTTTTCTCTGATACCAGTTCTCTAGAGCTTTATTTTCTTAGTTATAATATCAAAAATGCTAACTCTTTTACCTTCGCTGGCTACTTTTTTATAGGTTCTCTTGAGTCCAGACCTTCCCCTCATTTGTGCTCGTTATCCTCCACTTCTCGGACGTGGATGCTCCATTTCTGGAATCATGGGTGGTTGCGTGGCCTTCGTGCCTTGATTCTCGAATTGCAGAGCTCGCTTCACCAGCTGTCGTTGATCGGGTCTCTTCGACTAAAACCTTTAGCAGGAATGACTTCATGTTATAGCAGGAGTCCGGACTCGTGGACGGCATATTCGCGAATGAGCAGAATATTCCTGTTCTTGTTCCCCTGCTACCAGGCTCTTATAGGACACACTTGTTCGCAGAAATTTGCCACCAGATATCTGTTCATCACGCCTGGTCTCGTTGACGTACTTCTCCCCAAACACCGGTCCCCCAGTTTCTGGTGTTGGGTCATGTAGTGGACCAGCAGTAGAAACTTGACAGTACTTGCTCGTGTGGGGTTGGAAAAGGCTGCCAAGAGTCATATCGCATTTAATTGTGGACGAGGTGATGTGGCAGAAATCTGCCCCTCTATTCGAATTTCAAACCAACGGTTACGAGGCCCTTGGGATTTGGTGCTGTTTAAATTCTGGCAACCCAAAAGTCCATCCCCATTAGGAAAACCCAAAACCTTTCGAACGGCAACCTCGTCATTCACTCTGTCTCTGTCTCTCCGGTAAAGAAGTTCCGGCATAAAAACCTTTATCTCTGTCTTTCCCCAACTGAACCATTACTTCAGGTATTTCTTCTATCTCCTCGGTCTCGAATAGTTGTAGATATTTTCTCTTCTCTTTTGTTTGGGTAGTAGTTGGTGGTGGTGTTCTGGTTATCTCTTAGGGAATGTCGAAGGGAAAAGAGAAAGTCGTTGAGATTGATGACGACGAACTAGGTTTCTTGCCTAGTCTGCTCACCGATCCTGCTTTTGACCCCGGAATCCCCTTAGAACCCATTAGGTCTAGTGTCGGGACTAGTGCTAAGTGGATGTCCCCCTAAACGACCTCCACGAGCGGAAATAGTGGTGAGGAGAAATCTTCTGACTCGGAAAACACCCTAAGTGAGGATCAAGGAGGTGGCTCTTTCGGGTACGCCTTATTGAGATCTGTGAAATCTACACATATCCTCCACTTGCCATTTGCCTTCTTTACCAGCACCACATTCGATATCCACTCAAAATAATTAACTTCCCGAATGAACCCTACTCTCAAGAGCTTCTCCACCTCGCCATTTATTACCTCATATCTCTCCTGATTGAAGCACCTCATTTTCTGCCTTACTGCCCGAGCTCCTTTCTTTATTGCCAGCTTATGACATGCTACCTCAAGATCAATCCCTGACATGTCTTCATGCGTCCAAGCAAACACATCTGCGTGAGCTTGTAAGCACTGCACCAACTCCTGCTTCTCTCTTCCTTAAGTCTCGACCCGATTCTGATCGTTTTTCCCTGATTCTCTAGTCCCAGGCTTACTGTCTCCAACTCCTCTACAGGTTTTTGCCTGCCATTCTTGTTTTCCACTCGGGTATCAAGGGATATTATCTGCATTGCTTCCATTGCTGCAGAGGAGTAACAGCTTCGTGCGATTCTCTAGTCTCCTCATACCACTCCAACGATCCCATTCACCCGGTACTTGAGAGCTAGATAATGGTTGGACAGCACCGCTTTGCTTATCCTAAAAAATGGCCGACCTAGGATCATCTGGTAAAGACCTTTCTCATCCACTACTACAAAGTCCAGTATCATTGTCCTTTTTGTCGGGGAGCTCCCAATCGTGATAGGCAGCTCGACCACGCCTAGGGGAACCACATTTCCCCCTCCAAACCCCTTCAAGGAGGTATTGGTGTACTCCAACTTCCGGTCTGCTATTCCCATCTCCTCCAGAGTTGACTTAAATAACACATCAACTGAGCTCCCTGTATCCACCAGTATCCGGTCAAACTTCTTGCTGGCAATAGTAGCCTTGATGACTAAAGCATCCTCTTGGGAGTATAGGATCCATTCCTCGTCCTCATCCGTTCATATGATTGGCACTTGCGTGCTGCTGGGGTGTTGAAGAATACCTCTTTGCTGGTCATGGCGTATCTAGCATAATTCTTCCTCGATTTATTGGAATTTCCGGCCAATGTTGGGCCCCCAACTATCACCCTTACTGCAGGCTGCTCGCGTTTCAAGTTTCTGTCACTCTGCCCCCTTTCACATGTCGAGGCCACCATCGGGAAAGTCCCATCTATAAACTCATCTAGGTATCGATTTCTCACCAAATCTTCAACCTGGGTCTTGAGATCTCTGCATTCTGCAGTGGTATGGCCATGAGTGCCATGTAACTTACAATAACGTCCCCTATCCCTTCTGCTGGGTAGCTTTGTTATTGGGGTTGGGAGGTACAGTAATCTCTAGTCCTTTATGGTTTCGTACACCTCGTCCAGGGATACCTTCAAGGAACTATACCGCTCATAGTTCTGGTTCTGGTCGATCATATGCATTGCCTTTTCTCTATTTGCGCCGTTCTGAGTTGGATGCGGTGACAGCGCTTCTGGTCTGCTCCCTCTACTACCGTGGGAGTGTGGAGGAAGACCACCATATGCCGAGTCATGTGTTCTCCAAGGCTCTCTAGCTGGTGAGCGAGGAGGCTGCGCCCTGCTGCGTTGATACTATGGTAGCCTCTGATGAGGCTGGTAAGCGGTTGCCCGACCCCCTGCACCATTACTTGAGGTTTGGTGGTCCGTCCTCCTGATCGGCCCATTCCCAGGTAATGCTTTCTTCTCATTCTTTCCCAACCCTTCTAGCTGGTCGGTCTTAATCTGTGCCGCTTTTTCTTTCTCGATCTCTATATCCCTCTTAGCCTGCTCGTATGCAGCTGCATATGTCTGAATGACTGGACTTCTCAAGTTGTACCACAGGCTTCCTATCTTCACCCCTTCTTTCAATCCCCTTAAGGCTTGGGGATGGTTGAAGGCTCCCAAATCGAGGACTGCACGATGAAACCTCTTGATAAATTTCCGAAGGGTTTCTTGCTCCCCATGCTTTATGTTTTTCAATTCCATCATGTCATCTTCTGGTGCCATTGCCCCATGAAACTGCTCAGCAAATTCCTGGCACATCTGTTCGAAGGTTTTAATGCTCCACCGAGGAAGTTTTCTGTACCACTCGCGTGCACTGCTTCCTCATATCACCCCCTTGTGCACTGTTTTCTCCTGCCTCCATTATTTTTCCACTTGCTTACTCCTCTTCTTACTGTCGATAGAAGCTTTTTTATCAGTTCCCCACAGACGGCGCCAAAATATTGGTGTGAGATTCTAGTCGCCTTCTCTACCAAGACCAGGACCTCTGCTCTACCAACTCTATTACGACCAGGTTCTCTCCTCGAAATGCTCCTTCTCCGAAAGTTCCTGCGTACACAGAAGCAGGTCAGGGCACGCCGGTTGTTTCCCCGGCGTAAACCTTCCGACGCTCAAGTCAGATATGAAGGTTTTTTATGCCCTAATGAACTCTAGCCACTAATCCTATGACTTTTCTCTGATACCAGTTCTCTAGAGCTTTCTTTTCTTAATTATAATATCAAAAATGCTAACCCTTTTACCTTCGCTGGCTACATTTTTATAGGTTCTCCTGAGTCCAGACCTTCCCCTCATTTGCGCTCGTTATCCTCCTACCTCTCGGACGTGAATGCTCCATTTCTGGAATCGTGGGTGGTTGCGTGGCCTTTGTGCTTTGATTCTCGGATTGCAGATCCCGCCTCACCAGCTGTCGTTGACTGGGTCTCTTCGACTAAAACCTTTAGCAGGAATGGCTTCATGTTATGGCAGGAGTCTAGACTCGTGGACGGTATATTCGCGGACGAGCAGAATATTCATGTTCCTGTTCCCCTACTATCAGGCTCTTACAGGACACACCTGTTCGCAGAACTTTACCACCAGATATCTGCTCATCACGCCTGGTCTCGTCGACGTACTTCTCCCCAAACAGATATATTACATTAGAATAATCAAGATGAATGGAGGATGTATTAATTTGAGGAAGATGTTAATCAACAACATCGTAAGGGGCCACGTCGTTTTCTTATTTGTATTCATAGAAGAACTAGAGTAGAGATACCAATGGACTTTTGGTTTAATGAGAGAAACCTTGCACTTATAATGTTGAGTGCAAGGGTTCGAGTCTCCATAAGAGTTTTATGGAGGTTAGTTTTATTACTCCCTCAATTATCAACATAATTGAGTGGAGACAGTCTCTCCCTTACGAAATGTGAGTAGAATAGGCACCCCTCGAATATTAGAGAGGGTTTAAAGTATCTGGACAAGTGCTTCAGTGTATCAATATATGGTGGTGATCCTAATTTTGTAGTATGATTGTAAATATTATAAATATTAATTGTAATATTTAATATAATGTCAGTAACATCTGTGTATAACATAATTAAAAAAAAAACTAGAATAGAGATAATCTAGTGCTCTTGACTCGTTATGCATTTATAAGGGGATGTCAGGCAATGATGCATCTACGAAGTAGAGGAAAAGATTGGCCGAATGTGATGACATGAAATACAAAAGCTGTGTCTTTGTTCCCTTTTGGGAGTTCATTGTATTTCGGTATCAACGATTGGTCGAAGAACTAGGAGGTTGAGCACATCTAACAGACATGTGGCTCTCACTTTAACTTACATTTTAAGTTAAAGTAATTTGTTAAAAAAAATGAGGCATTAATAATAATAAGTAAAAGTAAATCCTTATGTAAGACGAACTAAAATAATTTGGGAATGGAGGATGTATGATGTGTGTGTGTGTATATATATATATATATATATATATATATATATATTTATATATAATCATTCTCAAGTACAGGTGCCTGTATTTTTTTAAATTCAGACACGCTGTTAAACCGTGCAGATTGATAGTATTTTTAAAATCTGATTTTGTTAAACCTCATGATTTAAAAACATGTTTGCATAAAAAAAAAAAAGATCGCACCTGCACTAAAAAATGACTCTACATATGTATATAAAATATGTTTTTGAGGCAAATGTTGAACAACAAGAAGCCAAAAGTACTACGATGTATTCTTAGCTATATTAATGACAAAGGAGCAAGTATAGAAGAACTTAGAAGATGGAAGATGGATAATCTAATGTTCTAGAATGGTTATATATTTATACGAGCACATCAAGGAATGACGTATCTATGTGGTGATACTAATTAATTTGTGGGGCAAAACTATGTTATAATAGTGGTACCGTACTACAATTGCTTTCAGTTATTGAATTTATAGTTGTACAGTTGTATTAACAAGATCCAATAGTTGAAAGCAACAGTGGTACCGTACCAACTGTTGCAACATAGTTAAACCCTAATTTGTGAATTTTAGTGTGTTTCTATAAGAATCAAATAATTTTTTTTTTTAGTATTAGAGCTTCTTGCAGTATCCAGTGATTTGTGATAACTACATTAAAGTCAATTTTTTTGAAAGTTCATAACTAGGGGATAATATTTCAAATTTTTTCTTGAATGATAGAGTTCTTATTATTTTTCTAAAATCTTTGTATAAACAAGTTTTTTAACATCTCATTAACAAATAAAAGCAACCATTTCGACGTGTAATTTTTTTTTTTAATCTAGTTATCCTTAATTTTTCACGTGCCTAGAATAAAAAGCTTCAGTAAGATGGTTGGACCAATAATTGAAACAGAAGTATATGTAAGTCATGGCAGAAAATAAGACTTGAGGAGGAAACATAATGGCGCCATGCAGATGGCGCACATGCAATTGTCATACCTCACACATGACATGAAGCAACAACCGTATCATACTCGTTTCTCTCTCTTTTAATTACATGATTGTATTTATTAGATTAATTTTTTTTTATATTACATTAAGAAGTCTATCGAGATATGTCAATAAAAAAATCTACTGAAACGTATCTTCAAGTTCTCGACTTACTCTTTAAGGCCGCGAGCAAATAACTTTCAAATAGTTTCATTTGACAAGTTCACTAAGGACTTAAGAATAAATTTAAATTTCATCCACTCCTTACTTTAAAAATAAAAAATTAAGAAAAAAAAAGTCCCGATTCGGAAAATTACTCCAAAATCATAAGGTCTCCGCTTTGTTTGTTCAAGGATGAGACAATCAGATATTAGTCACTGACCCAAAGAGTGGTTCACAGATTAGTTACTACTAATTAAAATATCAAATTTTATTAAAATTTGTTGTGTGTGTGTGTTTCTATTGGAAATTAAATTGTTATTTGTGTTTGATTAAGAAGTTTACATGCCAAATCAAGTTAATGGACATACTTCAATATGGAATCTATATGATTTAATTAAAGGGTAATTTTTAAAAACCTCCCCTGAGGTTTGAACTTGTTGCAAGTAGATTGCGAGAATTTGTTTATTTGTAAAAAAAATCCCTACCGTCAGTTAACTTTAACATTGACCGTTAGTTGACTGTGTAAAGACAATATTACCCTTAACAACAGTTTATAGACGGAAATAACTAAAAAAAAAATTAAAATTGTTGGCGCAAAAAGCACAAACCCTATTTTTTGATAATTTTATCCTTGTCAATTTCAAAGATTTACAATATCATAGGTAAAGATTATAACTATTTTATTTTTAAGTTTTTAATTTTATCTTTTTTGTAGAAACTTTAAGAAAATATCAATAATTTAATGAGAATTTTTAAAATTTTTAATTTTATCTTTCTTGTAGGAACTTTAAGAAAATATCAATAATTTAAAGAGGTTAAAATAGTCAATAATTTTAATTATTTTTTAGTTATTTCCGTTTACAAACTGTTATTAAGGGTAATATTGTCTTTGCACAGTCAACTAACGGTCAATGTTAAAGTTAACTGACAATAGGGGATTTTTTACAAATAAATAAATTCTCACTATCTACTTGCAACAAGTCCAAACCTCAGGGGAGGTTTTTAAAAATTAACCTTTAATTAAATTTATGATTTAATTTAAGCAAAAACAGAACCAAATGGTTGGGGGGGGGGCAATTATGGAATCTATAAGTTTCAATTATAAACTTCTTAAGAATACAAAAAAAAAAAATTATGCTTAATAATTCACGAGAGAGTACACCCGGTGAGACTAGAAGAGTAGAAGATCACGGCTTTCCTTGATTTCTTTACCAAAACTGGTCGCTAAAAAAGACATTTGTAGTTGAGGCAAGCAAACCGAAATTTGAGTGAGCAGTTAGGACCTTGAAATTGTATTGTAAGTTGCTAAAAAGTCAAAAAAGAGACTTCAGTTCATTTTTCTGCAAATGGGAAAATATGCTTAGAGCAGCAAGAGACAACCAACAGCTTGACAGTATGCATGCTCCATGTTCAAATAGCATTAGTTGAATATTTATCAACTATTAATCTGTTCTGTTCAAATGGCAGAATTTGGAAACAATCAGAGCATGATTCAAAATGACATGAATCCTTTGTAAATTATGCGAAAAAGAAATTGAAATGAGATACGCATTGCAGTTCTGACTAATGAACAAAAACGTGAAATCAACATTTCTATCTATCTACAGGAATATATCATTCTTTGCAAGGTTCAAGAAACAAATCCCAAAACCTCAAATGAATTATAATGAACACTTGATTTCAATTCATTGTACTGTATGCAATAACCTATATGCAATGCTTGATATTGATATTCCTGATCCAGAAAACATCTAATGGCACGAAGAAGGCGAGCAGCATGCTTAACGAAATCTTGACAGGATTCATTATTATCTGCTCTAGAGTTACCTTCACTCATCGGCCATCAGAAGAAGTGAAGGACTCTGCAAATCCAGTAGGCCTAGCCGGTATGCTTCCCTTGCTGTCCTCAAGATTAGGATAGCTTATGTCTTTGCTTTCTGCTTCCTGCCAAACCTTCAACATCTGGGGAAGTGGGAGGGTATAATCAATTCCAGAACAACACTCTGATTCATCAGTAATTGGTCTCCATTTCTCAACCAGCGGGGATAGCACATTCACTACGTGGCCCATATCAGGCCGATGATATGGCTCCCTTGCAGTGCAATGTCCAGCTAGTTCAGCTATGGTGGAGATGCTCTCAAAGGTTTCTTCATTTACTTCAAGAGCTGGATCAATAGCAGCCTTAAATTTCTCTTTGCTTGATTTGATTCGCCAAAACCACTCAGCCAAGTAACGACTTTCTTCTGGGCGCTCCTCATCAAGTGCTGCCAACCCAGTCAAAAGTTCCATTAAAACTACTCCATAGCTGAAGACATCAGCTTTTGTTGTGATTTTCCCCATCACTAAAACCAAAAGAATCTGAGTTAGTGGGAATAAAGACACATTATTGCGAGATTATAAAACTACTTGAGGAAGGTAAAATATTGGAGTCATATTAGAAGGCTATAACCAAGATTCTCAACGTTTGGTGGTCATAAAAATTGACAACGGAAAAGTTCCAAGTATAATCAAGCAGTTTAAGACCAAAACGGCGTCATGCTAATAATCATCAGTCTCTATACTGTATTGTTGTTCTTCAAACAACTACATGGATGCATGTTTGATATTCCATAGGTGTTAAAGTAAGAATTTGGGAATCCCCAGTTATTGCTTGATCTCAACCGTAATGCTCTTTGGCCCAACAATAAAATTACAAAATAAGTACATTTCATGGATACCTCGAACAAGAATGGATGCATATTTATCACAAATTTAGACAGTTTAGTTGGACAGATAGAATACCCCAGCTATCCTATTAGAGGAAGAACAATAACAAGATCACCATGCATAAAACAAATATAAAAATAACAGTGATGATATAAATAATCAATTTAATGTGCCATATTTTGACTATTTTAGCTGGTTCATCTTCTAGTGCTTCACCAGGATACATAATGAGAAACAAACTTATAACTATTGAACTATCTTTAACATTTGACGGAGCAAAATTAACAAAAAAGTTTTGCTGCCAGTTTGTCTGTTTTAACACACTATAAAAATATGACCCAGAGCCAACTTGATTATTATCACATTAATGAGATATCGGTGAAAATTGAGTTGTCGAAACTGTATAAACAACAGACGACTTGAAAAGCAACAAGTTGTTAAATGTCATTTTAGGCTGAAAACTACAGAAAAACTTGGGGTAACTTGCAAGATCCAGAAGCAGAAAAGATTATGTTCTGATAGTTATAACTGTATTTTCATGAGATTTTCAAATACTCAGAACCAATACCAGTGGTCATACACATAGTTGTGACTAGGGTTTTGAAATAAGAGATCTTACCAGCATATTCAGGTGCAAGGTACCCAAATGTCCCAGCAAGCCTAGTAACGACAGACTTCTCGCCATCTGGAGCAAGTTTCACTAATCCAAAATCTGAAACTTTTGCCCGAAAGTCATCATCCAAAAGAATGTTGGAAGATTTGAGATCTCGATGTATAAAGGTCTGGCGAGCAAGACAATGAAGATACTCCATTCCTCTAGCAACATCCAATGCAATGCTGAGCCTCCTCGTCCAAGATAGAGGCTTCAACTGCAACTTCTTCCATTGGAAAAGATGTCTGCTTAGAGCACCATGAGGCATGTGCTCATATACCAGAAGCCTCTCATTGCCTTCAATAGAATAACCCAAAAGAGAGACCAGATGTCTGTGCCGGACCTTAGAGAGAACAGCTATTTCAGATTGAAATTCATCCAGTGCTTTGGTGGTTGTCACGCCAGCCTCCATTCTCTTGACTGCAATTTTTGTTCCATCTTCCAGTTCACCCTTATAAACAGTTCCAAAGCCACCTCGGCCAAGCTCATTTTCCTGTGCAAAATTTTGAGTAACTTTACGAAGAACTTGAACAGATATGACCAGATTCCCTGACTCAAACATATGAGAGTTCTCTGTTGCCCCACTATTACTACTCCCAGAACTAGCCACAGTTTGACTGGATAAACTTCTTGCAGTGTTGTTCGAAACAGCAATCTTAACTATGTTCTCAGGATCAGATGGGTCTCTTGGGTGAACCACAATGGAACCAGGAGTCTCCAAACTACCTTTCCTCTTCTTACGGCAATATATAGAGAGAAGAATCACCACAAGAACCACAGTTACAACAACTGATATACCAACAACAACCAGTAGCTTCAATCTTTTGGTACTTTTACGTTGGGGCTGTACATGGATAGAAGAATGATTAGAGTTCAGGTGTGTTATTGGAGAAGGTGGACTGTTACCAGATGATGGTGATTGTCCCTTGCCTGATGAAGTGTGGTTTGAAGGAGATTGTGAACCAGGAGGGGTGGGGCTGCTAACAGGGCCAGGGGAGGTGGGTGCCTGAGTATGATTAATTCCACCAACCAAAAGAGGATTTCCATCAATAAAAAGCTTTACAGTGTCATGAAATTCAGGCAGTGGAGGCTCAATATTGTTGTCACTTACATCCAACAATCTCAAAGACTTCAATTCCGTAAAATTATTAGGAACTGTACCACTTATACTATTTCTTTCAAGCCTAATTTCAATCAGTGAATCTAAATTTACAATCGAAGGACTAAGAGTACCAGTGAGATTATGTCTAGGCAAATTAATTATAGAAACCTTAGAATTTGAAGTACAACTCAAACCCAACCATGGTCCTTGGCATGGATCATTACCAGACCATTGAGGAACAAGATTTACAGGATAATTCACACCACCAAGAAAATCCAATAATACATAAACATCAGGGGCACATTCAATACCAGGCTCAGATTGACAAAATGAATTAGAATCGTAAGTCACGTTACCAGCCTTGAACTTTGGTATTGGACCCATCAGCAGATTATTGTTCAAGACCAAGTTATCCAGCTCCATATTGGCCAAGCTTTTAGGAATCAACCCAACAAGCTGGTTCCTATTGAGATTGAGATCTTTCAAAGAGGACAAAGCTCCAATATCCTCCGGGATAGCCCCTGTAAACTGGTTCCCATGAAGCCATAGCTGCGTTAAAGAAACCATTTTGGCAACAACATCAATAGGACCAGTCATGCCACCAGCATCTTGATCATTCAACCACAAAATCTGCATCAAAGATTGCCCAAAACTTGCTGGAATCACACCAGACAGCCTATTATAAGACAGCTTCAGTGCAGCAAGTGATGGCAATGTGCCTAGAAAATCAGGTACTGGACCAACCAAGTTACAATTTATCAAAGATAGATTTGTCAACTGAACTGAATTTGCCAAACTATCGGGAATAGACCACCCAAAAGTCTTGTTAAAAGGATTATAATCCAATGCCAAGACACGTACACTACTAAGTCCATCAAAAAAATCCGATGGGATGGTATCAAATTCATTGAAATCTAAGTAAGCAAACTCCAATTCTGACAAGCCACTGAAAGTGGGTAACTTTCCATTAAATTTGTTCCTTTGAAGACCTAAATTGTAGAGCTTTGTGAGCTGGTTAAAGTTTTGAGGAAGAGGGCCTTTTAGACCAAGATTTTGGACCTGAATTTGGGTGACTCTGTTACCAGAACAGAACACATGAGGCCATGGGGGAGGACCACAGGGATCATCACCATTGGCTGGCCACTTCAGAAGCTCAGGATTTTCCAAGCCATTCTTGAAATCATTCAGAATTTTCAAGTCATTGGGATCTGTGGCACTGTTAGCCACACCGACAACAAAATACAAAACAAGAACAACGGAGAATCTTACATGATCCATAGAAGCCCCCGAAAAGAAAAAAAAAACATTAACTAAATTCCCAAGAAAAGTTCAAAACAAACAAGGAATATAAAACGCACATGAATGATTCAAGAAGAAGCAAACCCAGAAAGAAAATTTGGGATATTTGGCAAGTTTGAGATGGAGACAAGAACAATGGGATTAATTTTCAGGTTTTAGAGGTTTTTATCCAATTCATGTGACAACATCCCAAGAACCCTTAATACAATTGATGACTATGACATTGATGACTAGTCTTAGTCTAACCTTAACTGCTCTCTCTCTCGCAACGACACACAAACACTGTCACACTCGCTCTCGCTTTCATTTGCTTTCCGTTTTCCGTTTCACTTTTATGGTTTTAGCTTTGGCTAATAACATTTAGATCCCTTCATTTTGGAAGAAGCATTAATAAAAATGCAGTTTTATATTCTTTTCCACGTGTTCCTGCTAAATTTCTGGTATTATGAACGATTTGTAATTTATTCATTATATATAGATTTAAATCATACAAAACCATATGTCTAATATTTTTTTAATCCATATTTGGTACTTATTCTAAATATAATCTATAAGTTAATGTGTCCACTAAAGGTTTCTAATGTATCAACTATCTACACTCTAATATAATATATTATGATCGACACTAATAAATTCAATTTTATATATTTTATACAATGTCATTAATATTTTTTTAATAAAATCAATTATTTAATTGTGTTATCCTTTACAAAGAATATGTACCCAAATTAGTTGATTTCATAGACAAGGCAGTTAAATCATTTAATTTTGTTAATGTTATTAAATCATTTAATTTTATTAATGTAAGTTGACTGTAGCCTGTAGGGACTGTACGAAGACAATTATAAATTATGCTCCTACCTAATATTTTGTCCAAATCATGGATCTACAAACAATTTAGGGGTATAAGTTAAATGACGGTATTGGCCTTGAAATTTGTGGCTCTACTTGAGTACCGACAGAGCAATGATGTTTTCATGTGCTGGTGACGTGGCATTTTAAATTCAAAATTAGGCAAATTATCAGACGAAAATAATTCCATAATTGGTAAAATAAAATGTTGGAAGGAAAATTTGGGTCCCAGTAGATTACGGGGGTACTCACGGCGGCTTGTTCGAGAAGCAAAGCGCCACTAATTTCGGTTTTATAGATTTTTCTTCTTTTTTTTATTGTCGGTAATTTTTTTTTTTTAATTTTTTTAACGTAATAAAATTGCAGACATCATGGTTAAAAGGATGTTCACGAATTAAATTTTACGGATTGAATCTCAATTTATATTCGATTCATGATTTTATAAATTATAAATTTTTAATTTAATATAATTTACAGATTAGTAAAATTTAATCTAAATTCAATCCATACATCTGCGAATCGAATACTAATTTGACCTAATTCATATTTAATCCACTATTTTACAGATTATTTTATAAACTGAAAATTAATTATGTCTAATCCATGAACTAATTAAATAAAAAAATTTAATATAAAAATAATTTTATTACCAATCAAATTTAAAATTAAATAAGATTTAAATTAATTAATTATTTAAATAAAATTAGAAAATACATTTAAAGTTTCAAAACATAACACACTAAAACGAAAAAAAATCTAATTCGTTTTAATTAATACATGGAAATTAACTATTTAGAAAGCTATATTTGTTTATTTAATTATTTTTTATTTTATATTATTATCAGATAAGATATAATATAGTGTTAATATAATTATATTTTAACTTATTTATTTACTAGCAAGTACTGATGCCATATTTACAAGTTTTATTTTTTATTAAATAAATACTTTTTTTTTGCGGATTTGTAGATTTACAAAAGTAGACCTATATCCAATCTACCGATTGCAGATTATCAAATTTTCAATTCAATCCAATCCAATATACTAATCCACAGATCGAATTTCTACGGATTAGATGAATTGAACAGATCTAATTGGATTCTAAACACTTTAATGATTTATTATATTATCAATAAACAATTGAGTACATATAAAAAGAAACATGGATGGTGCGGTCACATTGACCGAATTTTTAAAAAATATAAAAAAAAATTATTGGCTTGATGGCAATCTTTTATTTATTTATGTTAGTATGAACCTCAAACATCCATTTCAATAAACACGTAAACATGTAAACATTCATTAACCTAAAGATTAGCTTAATTCGAGTTAAAATAAATATTTAGTTAGGTCACTACCATACTATTTTAGAAATAAGTTATAGAATGCTTTTCTAATGAGCAAAGTGAGGATGCACATTAAAATACAAAAAAATACAATTTTAATATATTAAAAAGTGTGTTTATTTTGTTTGTTAGTGTATTAAAATTTGTGTTTTTTTAATCTATTAGTAACATTCTCATTTTAACAAAATGAGAATGTACTCTGTTAGAAAATTATTAATAAGTTATATATATTTAAAAAAAGAGGTGAAATAAAATCAACCTCCTTTATTACCACTCTATTAATTGTGATTAAATTTTTAGATGATGACTTTATATATGTTTTATAACTTAGATATAAATAAATGATTTTCTATGTTATGAAGTTTAGCACTATCTACCTTATACACTTAATTTAATTTAATTTTTTTTGAAAAAGTTGGTGGGAGTTACGTTGGTGGCTTTTTAAATTAAAGTAGAGAACAAAATTAGGTTCCCATATATTTTAAATAAACGTTAATAGTAATTTAGTGGGGGGAAATTTAGGATTGCTTATCCATGTAAATATATGCAAGCACTTTTTTAATCATATCGAATTTAAGCTCTTTCGTTCCCCTCTTTTGTGCTTAACATTTTTATACATGTTCTCGTTTAAATTATAAAGATACGTTGATAATGTTCGAGCACTTTGATTAACTTGGCATCCTAAGCCAATTGTGTGGTTTAGAGTTTTTCCAATTTATTTTTCGAACTTTTAGTTAGGTGATATTTGTTTTTTAACTTAATGACTTAAAGTAACTTAACTTAATTAATTAAGTTAATTCGAAGTGTTTGTTTTATAACTTAATGAGACTTTTTAGATAATTTTGACTTAGGTGGCGTTTGTTTTTTTGTCTGAAATCCAAATAGATCCAAATTAGTCTGAATTCTGAATAGATCTGAATGTCTGAATCTGAATAATATGTTTATTTTTTCGTCTGAATCTCGAAAAATAAGTATTAAGTTGTTTGTTTTTTTCAACTTAAAAAGCTTAAAATATATACTTTTACATTTATATCCTTATTAAATTTGAATGTCAAATAAATAATATATTAAATACTAAAATATTTTAACATTTATAAGTAAAACTATATTCAAGTGAATAAATAATTATTTTGGAATTTTAATATATAAAATACCATAAATTTTAAATTTTATTGTATATAATATAAGAAAGAAAAAATATAAATATTTTGATATGGAGTAAATGTCTATGGGTGAGTTTGGGATAAACATGAAAAATAAATTATAAAGTAAGGATATTTTCGACATTAGCAAGTAATTAACTTAATTTAGATTTCTCCATCAAGTAAAAAGCCAAAAAAATTAGCTTATTTTATTAAGTCAAAATTATCTAAAAAGTCTCATTAAGTTATAAAAACAAATACCTCTAATTAACTTAATTAATTAAGTTAAGTCACTTTAGGTCATTAAGTTAAAAAACAAACGTCACCTTAATAAAAGAAGCCTTTTTTTTTTGCTTTTTACTTAATGGAGATATATGAATTAAGTCAATTACTTTCTAATGTAAAAAATATTCCTGCTTTATAATTTATTTTTCATGTCTATCCCAAAACTCACCCATAGACATTTACATCACATAATAATATCATCATTATTTTTTTAGCCGTCATGGAATCTCTCTTCACTTTGGTATCAACTCCTCAAATATTGAAGATCAAAATTACATGCGACAACCTCAAGATGAGATGACAAATCAATTGTTTCAAGTATCTTATTAGTTTTTTCTTTATTATATTATATACGATAAAATTTAAAATTTATGGTATTTTATATATCACAATTTAAAATTTATATATCAAAATTCTAAAATCATTATGTATCTAATTGAATATAGTTTTACTTATAATATTGTGGTAGTTAATATATTATTTATTTGACATTTAAATTGAATAAGGATACAAATGTAAAAGTATGTATTTTCAGTTTTTTAAGTTGAAAAAAACAACTTAATAATTATTTTTTGAGATTCAGACGAAAAAATAAACATATGATTCAGATTCAAACATTTAGATCTATTCAGAATTCAGACTAATTAAGATCTATTCAGATTTCAGATAAAAAAATAAACGCTACCTTAGTGTCCAAATCCAATGTGGACTAATTGAAGTACATGCTAAGGATTAATGTCTGCTAAGTCCATAATAATAATAATAATAATAATAATAATAATAAAATAAGCCCCTCATCCAAATTAATGTTGTTTGATATATAGTTGTATGGTAGGGCAAATACTAGTGTATAGTGAAGTAGCAAACCAACAACAATAAATATATAAAATTCATAAAAAAAAATTTTCAAGGAAACTTTCATACGTTTAAATTAAGGTGTTATCTAATAATAATAATAATGATGATGATGATGATGTTATTGATTAAGTTTGATCTTAAAAGAGAGAGTTCAATTGGTCTCAAGTGGAGATCAATTTGTTCTTGCATTAACCCCAGAGTGGGAAGTCTTTTTTTTTTTTTGAATGAGAACTATTGCTCATGATGACATTTACAATCATATATATACTGAGACCCGTTTACATCAATTCTGATATGGCACCGCTCAGATTTTAACCCTTTCAAATATTCGAGAGATGTCAACTCGCATCCTAGGAGAAAGACTGCCTTCACTCAAGCTCTGGGGCTCAAAGGAAGGAAATTTAAATTAAACCCCTGCAATGCGTCTGCGGAGACTCGAACCATTTCCCTCACATTTGTGAGGGAGTGACTCTGGCCACTTGGGGTAAGCCCAAGTAATTGTGGGAAGTCTAAATGTAAGGGTATTTCTGATTCCTTCCCATAAAAAATTTTGGAGTTGTTAAGGAAAAAAGAAAAGAAAAGATGATATTAATATTCCTGCTATAATAAATGCTATGGTTGAGCCTGAACCTGACCTAAATTTTGATCCCATTGTTGTGTAAAAGTGTAAAACATGAGACCACAATAGTTAATTTGGATGAGAAATTTGGTGAGTATTAGGCGAAGATAAAGTTAGGCATTTCTTGGTAAGTTGCCAAAATTTTCATCCAAATCAACTATTATGGTCTCACATTTTACAATTCCACACACCAATGAATCTAAATTTAGGTCTGTTTTAAGTTCAATAATAGCAATTATTGCAAGAATATTAATATCACCCGGTTTTTTTTTTTTTTAACTCCAAAAGTTCATTACCATGAGAAATAAAATAAGAAATTCTCTTTGTGTTTGATCAAATTTGTATTCTTGAATTTATTTTTCAAACTCTTTAACTCATCACCGAGTGGATTCAGATCCTCTCCTAAACCAAATTTTCCCAAGATTTAGGGGACACAATGACATATGACAACTAGACAATTATGTGATTGAGATTTGTTTCATAATTGAGATTTATTTCATAATTACTTCTCTATATCAGGGATTTCTCTATGATGTTGTATGAGTTTTTTTACAGTATTAATAATAGGATTGTTATGGACTCTTACATTTAAGTGTTTTAACTACTATAATTCATTTAGTATAATGGATAAAAATAAATTAACTAAAAAATAATAGATAACCTTTAGGTTGCAAGTAAATATAGATTTTTTTTATTTTAATTAATTGATAAAAAAAATTCTACTATGTCGGCATAAAAATCCCACAAACAATAATGGTATCATTGAATTTAAATATTAGAATCTTCACCCTTAATTTAATTTTTATAGATAAGTAAATATGTAACTGATAATTCACAAGTTGTCGTATTTCTTCATACTTTAGATTATTTTTTATCTAATCATTTCATAATATTTTTTAAGCCACCAAAAAAAATATAATTTTTAAAAATTATTATATACTATCTATAACCTTACAATTTCACATTTTTTTTAATTGGTAATGTTATTTCAATAATATTTTAATTAAAATTATTTCACAAGGCCTTATAATAATTTGTATTGTATGAAGTTAATTATAGAACCATTAATATTTAAACAACAATGATCACAAAAGACATAGTACTATCATAAAAGATTGTTTTGACTTTCAATATCAACCATTAGATTGTAAGAGATTAGTGGCTTAAATTTTGTGTTAAAATTTTAAGTTAAAATATCAGGAACATATGTTAGTATTTGATTTATTGCCACCAACAATTATCATAATAAGAATAATGACTCTTAGTAACACAAAATTTTACAATTACAATCGTAGAATATCAATAAAATAATTTGTCATCATTCATAAACTAAAGCTAATTACAAATATATATTAGATTTAACTTTTATAAAATTAACAAAGTAGTATTTGAATATAAATAAAAATAAATATGATTTAAAACCTAAGTTTTATAAGATTCGGATAATTTTCTACCATCTAAGAATATCAATTATAATATAAACCATAATTTCATAGAATAGGTATGCTAAATGGGTTTTAAAAATAATATATACCTTATGATCAACTATACAATGATTTTTAATACTATATTATAAAATGGATATTTTAATATGCAATATTAAATTTACTAAAACATGGCTGATCAAATTTTTTTTATATTACAAATAATCTCATCCATGAATTTATTGATGTAATTTATGATATTCACTTAAATATATGTATTTAGTTATATTGTTTATTGGTGTTACACCATATATAAATTTTATATTTACAACTTATTTATTTGATTTGTGTTAGATAATCTACGAGATATTATATCTTATACTTGATAGTAATAAATTTTAAAATATTTATGTTAAAAAAAATTATCACATTACAAATTTAAAGGAGGAATGAAAAGTGGTTTTTAAATAAAGTATGCTATTCAAGTGAAATTATTTCAAAATCTGGGGGTGGTATAAGTTGTTTTACAAAAGTTCTCTACTTTCCTTAGTCCTTAACAAACTAGTTACAATTATTTTAAAATTTTTTAAACACTAATATTGTGTACCATTAACTAAATCTAATGGTATACAATTAAAACATTATTAATGTTATAACTAAATTACAGCCTCTATATCAGTTACTAAACCCATATAAATTTCATATTTATATATTTATTATTAATCTAACGATACATACATACATACATATACATATATTTATATTTAATCAAAACCTCTTATTTGTATATCTCTTCAAATCCGCAGGCATCAAATTTTACGGTCATGAGAATTCCACATCATCAACACTGTCATTAGAAATTATTTTGAAAATATTAAACATAGAAATACAAATTCTTTTTCTAAGTTTACAGCAGCCATGAGTTCATAACGGATTCTATCAACTGCAAAGGGAAGAATTTATTTCAAAATTAGTCCGTGCAAAGAGAAGCTTCGTGGTTAAAGGGAAGAGAAATTTCGTCCGATTCAAGGAGACCAAACGCTGCAATTTTCTAGCAAATATTGCGTTAACAAAATTTACTCTCTCAACCAGCTGTGTTGGCTAATTCCAAAGCGTATGGTTTAAGATTTATCACTTGAACAAAGGAAAAAAATAAAAGGGAAATTATCAATCATATACCCTTAAATAACACCCGTATTAAACGTGCTACAATATTTTTCAAGTGTATCACTCATATACCCTAAGTTTACAAAACACTCATGCCGTCCACTAATCCGTTAACTTCTGTTAAACCGTTAACAGAATTGTGGCAAATTAACTATTTCGCTCTTGAAACTCAAAATGAGATAAAAAGATAAATTTATCCAAAAAATTAACGTAAATTTTCAATACACAATTTTTTTATTTTGTTATTAACAATACATTTTTTATTAAAAAAATATGAATTATTAATGGTACATATTATTAACAAGTATCCGTAAAAAATATTTATATTATACCATAAAAAATTATTAACAACATATTATTTACAATTATACATATTGTACCATAAAAAATTCCAGTTGGAGCTTGGAGGAGTAGATTTTAAAAAATTTAAGTTAAATTTTGGAGGAGTAGATTCGGTTGTAAAGTAACTTTCTTTTTTAAGTAATTATTAACAATTATCCGATAAATGGGATGATATGTCATTTTTATCAATATATAACATATGACATGTCATTTTTTACTAGATAAATGAGATGACATGTCATTTTTTTAAAAAGACTAGATTACTCTTATGATGTCAGCACTTACAAACGGCAGTTAACGGATTGGTGGACGGTAGAAGTATTTCATCAACTTAGGGTATACGAGTGATATACTTAAAAAGTATTGTAATATATTTGATACTGGTGTCATTTAAGAATATATAGTTGATAATTTTCCAATATAAAAAAAAATCTTTTAGGCAGCAATTTAGTGCAAAGAGAGTTGAAATTTAGACGTAACAAGGATGCTTTTAGTAACTTATATGGAAAAATAATTAATTAAAATTCTCAATAATCACACAGTAATAAGCTGCCATGTGTCGTTAGATCCCCTAAACTTTAAAAATAATTAGATTTGAAGAGGATTTAAATCCTAATTTTAAACTTTAATTATTTTTTCATTGAAAATTTTATCAAACTATTTAAAATAAAAAATCTCTTAATTATCTTTCCTAACCTTTTTGTTGATCTATTTCTGGGTCTTCATCATCTTGATCTTCAGAATCTTCAAGTACTTACAAATTTTCATTGATTGAATCTACTCCGTGTCCTTGAAAAACGTTGCCTCTTATTTGTTCCATGAAAAAGAAATATAATTTATATGAAAAAATGAAATACAAGGTTGGTTTAAATAAGGATGGATTGATAAGTTAATTAATTTTGCTCTATTGATTAATTTTTTTTTCTTTGAATTGATGTCTTCCATAAATGCACCTTCTCCAAAATTTTCATTAGTATTCACTATTTCAGTTAGCAGCTGTCAATTATTAAAGATTGTGCAACATTCAGCATTTGTTGATGCAAGTTTGGAAACTAATTAATTAATATTTTCAATATCTTAAACTGTTACTTTCGGGCAATGCGAAAGATTTATCACCACATTGGAAAATATATAATCCTTTTTTTTTTCTTTTTATCAAATAATATGCAAAATAAATAAATGGATCGCTAGCTACCAATATCTATATATATATATAAAGTTAGGACTACAAGAGATGATGTGCCATCACCATTTCTCATCATTTCATATTCTCTATTATCTAATAAATTGGTTGAAATTAAAAAATAATTACATTACAAAATATTAAAATAGAAAATAATTATTAGATTATAAATGATTACATGTCTTTTCTTCTTTCTATTTAAATTCAACAATATGTAACCATTAATAATAATTAATTATAAGTCTTGAAACATTCATTTATTTTATTATGCCAACAATTAAATTTTAGTAGATTAAAATACATCAATTAATTAATATAGGAAGGAAGGTTCCTTCATCTTCCCTCAACAATGCCATTAGAGCCTAATTTTAATGTCATAATCCCATATTTAATTATTCAATCTTTTGTTTAGTACCTTTTGGCTTCTTCAAACTCCATAAACATTAAATATTTAAGATTTGTGACATCATTATTTCTCATCTTTTTTAATTCTCTATTATCTAATATATTGGTTGAGATTAAAAAATAATTACATTACAAAATATTAAAAATCTATATCTATCTATCTATATATCTATATATATATATATATATATATATATATATATATATATATATATATATATATATATATATATATATATATATATATATATATAAAGTTGGGACTAGAGGAGGTGATGTTGCATTACTATTTCTCATCTTCTTGTATTCTCTATTATCTAATAAATTGGTTGATATTAAAAAAATAATTACATTACAAAATATTAAAAATAAAAAATAATTATTAGATTATAAAAGATTACATGTCTCTTCCTCTTTCTATTTAAATTCAATAATATGTAACCATTAATAATAATTAATTATAAATCTTGAAATATTTATTTATTTTATTATGCCAACAATTAAACTTTAGTGGCTTAAATATATCAATTAATTAATATAGGAAGGAATGTTCCTTCATCTTCTCCCAATAATGCCATTAGGGTCTAATTTCAATGCTATAATCTCATATTTAATTATGCAACCTTTTGTTTAGTGCCTTTCGACTTCTTCAAACTCTATAAATATTAAGTAGTTAAGATTTGTGGTATTATTATTTCTTATCTTTTTTTATTCTCTATTATCTAATATATTGGTTGATATTAAAAAATAATTACATTACAAAATATTACAAATAAAAAATAATTAATAGATTACAAAAGATTACATGTCCCTTCCTCTTTCTATTTAAATTCAACAATATGTAACCATTAATAATAAATTAATTATAAGTTTTGAAACATTCATTTATTTTATTAAGCCAACAACTAAACTTTAGTGGTTTAAAATACATTAACTAATTAATATAGGAAGGAAGGTTCACTCATCTTCCCTAACTAATGCCACTAGAACCTAATTCTAATGTCATAATCCTATATTTAATTATGTAACCTTTTATTTAGTGTCTTTTGGTTTCTTCAAACTCTATAAATATTAAGCGTTAAAGATTTATTATGTTAGGAGTTTTTTTTTTATTTAACCAACATCCTCTTTAAAAATGTTCTTGTGTTTTTATTTTTTGATTTATTTAAATTTTTAATATTTTGTGCTTCATGGAATACTCTTTTCTTTATGAGTTAAACAATAATAAAGATAATTGGATGATAAGGGTTAGGTTTTGTAAGATGTGGGAGTCTGTTAATACTAAGAAAAATAGAGAGTTGATTAGTGTGAACATAATTTTTATTAATGAAAAGGTTGTGTACACTTAACTATACACATTAATATATATTTTTAATGTTAACAAAAAAATAATTAACTTTTATAAATAACATTAGTTTTATAAGGTTGCGTCATCTTAAAAAAAATCATTAATATTTTTTATCAGTTTCATTAAGTGTAAAATAATAAAAAAAATAATACTAAATTATTTTTTTAAAGCCGCACAAAATGCGGTTCTATTTCCTAGTTAATTAATCAATTTGATGTACATCAACAGCATTAATTTACCAATATTATTCATTCCATCCACATCCACATCCACATCAAACCACAGACACGGATGCATGCAGGAATAATTAGCTCCAGGTTCGTGAATGTTACTTTAACGACCATTGACTAATTAATTAATCACTAAATGCTTTCCCAAAGTATCTGATTAATTAAAATCATGGAAAATTCTATAATAATCATTTAATTAGGAATTATCAACAGTGTAGTTTACTCTCCAACCAAATTTTAATTTTTAAGATTTACAAGTTTTCTTATTAAAGGAAATTAATGGACAGGATATTTCTCAAACCTAACTCTCTATTCTCTAACTCTTGCTGGCTCTCACAATTATGGGAGCAGCAGTTCTTCAAGCCTCGGGAGACTCTCTTAACTTCTCTGTCAACTAAATAATTGGATAGAGAAAAATATGATTCTCATAGTTCGTAAGTGGAGTCTAAAAATCTAGACCGTGCCAGATTAGTTGTGATTTAACTGGTCCCAATTGACATTTAACGTAAATATTAGTAGATTTGTAATGTAGAAGTAAAAAAAGTATAAGTTTAATGTTCAGAGTTTGATTATAATGTTTTACTTTCAAAGAATTTTGTATCATGATTCTTTTAATCATGATATCAAAGATTATATTAAAAAATTTTCTCCTCAACACAAAAGTAATTTAATTGATTCAAAATCCTACCAATCAGTCGTTATTTTTTTTTTTAATTAATCCATCGCCAGAGTAGAATCACAAGATTCATATGACTCTGGTCCGCTTTGACAACTGAAAAAGCAACCAAGAGGACCATCTAGTGGCAAATTTAGCCAGCATCCATCTTTTGACAGCACTATCATATTTAAACAATAATTTAGTAACTAAATTACATTATTTTGTCCAAACAAATCATAAAGAGAGACACAACAACAACAAAAAGAAAAAGTTGTTGCCACTACTGGCTCCATCATTTGGATATGTCAACCGCCGAGATTCTTCCTCAACTACTTTTTTAATCTAATAAAATTTGCAACCACAATTTTCGAATCAATAAAGAGATAAAGAAGCAACCATATCAGCTTTTGTGTTAAACTTTTATTCTAGATTTGTCTCGGGACCTTTCATTCGACTTCATGAAATTTTATTGGTATAATCTAAATGTATTTCGTTGTATTGGATAAGAATTTGGATAGAATAAACTGAGTGTCACGCCTTGTTACGGCAAGAGAATGATAACAGTTTTGACTGCGTCAATATACTTTCGGCCTTCAATGAAAATTAAGAAAGAGCACAATAAGTGCAAATGATAGCATTTGCAAAGTAATATATAATTCCTGAAAAGCTGGCATAAGGAGTGGAATTGCAATAAGTACACAAATCCCATGAAATTTTGGAGTTCAGGGAATATGATTAACTCCAGCATTACGGACATTTTGATTGCTAGCAGTGTAGTTAAGATAAAGCAAATTAGCAAGTGTAGAGTTAAAGAATGACACCTAGATCCAGATGGGTGGAATTATGAAGGCAATTGATAGATAGGTAAAACCTTAATATGCATTAACGCTGGCCTTAACATTACAAAAATTCCATGCCTACTCCTTTTAGCACAGGCATGTTTCTGGGTGTGACAAATAATACTTCTTGTCAGGCCAGCGCGGCCAGCCATTCCATTATACACAATTCTAAATCACCCCTTCAAATATCTTGTAGATGGGCCCAAATGTAAGAGTCCTAGAGTACGCATGTGTGCGAAATTAAACTTGGGGCTACGTTCGAGAAACAACTTGATCCAAAAAGCAGTATTAAAGATGACTCGTAACATATATAACTGTGGCACAATTGAGTAGCCATCAACTATCCTGCTGCAATAAACGCACTTGGAATCACTTTATGAGACTCCATTTCCTTGAGATTGGCCCTCTGTTTCTGACTTTCTGGTCTGATCCTCATCAATTGTTATTTAATCTCTTTACATGTATGGAGGATACCAAGAGACTACAGGAATGTGATTCATCATACTAAAGATTGGCAACTAGTAACCCCAAGTCTAGCAATAATATGAATTTACCCCAATTATATATGCATCCATTAGATAATTAGCCTTTCCTTTCTATTTTCTTTTCAGTTAGCTGGGCTTTCGCTTGTTTAGTTCTTCACAGTTCTCTTGCCATTCACATACTGCTGTATCGGCAGGCTTCTCTCAGGTTCAGAGAATTTATGTTTGTACCTTTGTGAACTATTTTAACCCTTAATGATGTCTACAAGCATAGTGAACACATAATATGGAAACCAAATGTATATTAAAAGTGTATATGATAAAATTCTAATATTGGTTAGTGGTCTTTGTATTAAACATAAAATAAAACTTAAATGGAACAAAAGGCATGAACTAAAAGCTATTGAATCCAAGCTAATATGGTAAGAAATTTTCGTATAGTTCATGTCAGTAAATAAGTTAATTCCTAGATGAGTTACCTTTCTAGTTAATACCATCAACCAGTTAGCAAGAAAAATTTGGGAAATTTTCAACCCAGATCTTATATATGTATATAATTGATTGATTAAAATGAACATGGAAAGAAAAGGAAAGAAAAAAAGAACAACTACTGAATTTGAAATGGATTGGTGCTTATGGCTATCTTGGGAAGGTTATAGGTAGAGGCAGAATACAATCTTAATGCATTTATATATAAAACACACCTTGATAAGTAGGACTAATGAGGTGGTGATGTTTTTAGAGGTCCAGTTATGTTGCAACTGTGGTATGGTACCACGGTTGATTTTAGCAATTAGATTCAATTAATGTAACTGTGTAACTGTAGATTCAATAATTAAAAATAACTGTGGTACCATACTACAGTTGTAACATAATTTTACCCTATTTTTAATATGTTATTACCTAAAAATTATCTTATTAAATTATTGTATGATGACTAGGAATCACTGTTAGAATCAGTTCTAACACACATCATAAATCATTGATTATAGTAAATTTTCTACGTCAGTATCTAGGTTAAAAACAAGCCCATGTGACAGAGTATTAATTCCTCTGGGAGACTTATTGTCTTCTTTAAAAATTAAACTCAACCTCTTAATGGTTCGGTTCCATTTTGAGATCCACTCAGCGTCAACGCAGGCTGAGTTTAATGTTTAAATATTCATTTGCCAGGATATGGATGTAAACTTCAAATATTGGACCTGCCATTGAAACTTATATATTGGGCCTGCCATTGACTAATCCATTTTCTATTGTTTGCTGTTAAAAAACCGACCAATTGCCCATTGGATGGAATAAGATTGGATTTTATTGGATTGAATTTTTTTATTATTATTTACCATCGTCTTTTCATTTGTTTGGTGTAGCATACGATTGAACTTGATTACAAATATAAATTTGATTACCATAATAATATAATCAAACCTCAGTCATTATTAGTCGTCAATGCATTTATTTATTTTCATGTTGACGGTTAATAATTTTTCTCTATATATTTATTTGATATATATATATATATATAATAAATTCTTTAATAAGAACACTCTCATTTAATCAAGTGAGAAAATTATAAAAATACTTAAAAAAATATAGATTTCTTCGATGTACAAATTTTTGTAGGAATTGAAGGATGATTGATTCCGATTCAGTAAAGATTTTCAAAATAAACAAATAAATAAAATATAAAGAAAATTGATGAACCTATGATTGATTTAATTAAAAGAATCATCATATTTTTCCATTCTAGGGTAGAAGTTAATTTTATCAATTTAAATATTTTTCTTCTATTAAATTGCATTAATGAACTTTTTTAAACACTAATATGTACATATGTAAGCATATTTCAATAAAAAACTTATTGAACCAATCTACGTCAAATATATTAATATTTACAATAAAAATTTTATTAGGATATAAATTCTAATAAAATATATGACAAAATCAAAATTCTATCCTCACTAATAATATTGAATTGAAGGATATATATTTCTCTTATATTGGTGTGAGAGATAATTAGATGTACTTGATTATATAATTGAAAGAGGATAAGAGTCATAATGTTTATGGTAGTGGTGAGACTCCGCCTATGCGCTCAAACTTTGAGGTCATAGTCGAGCTGAATGGCTTACTAATAAACTTAGGATGTTTGGGATTTCATTTGCTTCCCAAATTAACATATTGGGAATAGATTTTCAAATAATCAACCTTACAAATTTGAGTGTATGATTGCTAAATTTAGATAATGAAATAATAACTTCTCAACACTGCTACAAAAATAATATTTATTGACACTACAATCACTGACACTTTGTAAAAGGTGTGAATAATTACGTAAATTTATATTATTTTCCGTATTTAACAAATAAATATCATAAATTAATGATATTAGTGTGTTGGTAAATTGAACATTAGAAATCATTAACACTAAGGCATCAGAGGATTTTTTTAAAAAAAATTATTAGGACTTGTAAATCTTCCAACTCGAACCTATGACTTCTAAAATTTAAAATGCTTATGTTTGGTTCGCAAATCACTAAGATACAAATATTATGTTAAAAATAAAAAATAAAAACAAAACAAAAGACACAAATACCATCTCACATCTCTTTCCCTCCATTCATAATATTGTAAATTAAAACATAGAAAACCGAACTTACAAAATCCCTAGATCCACCACATCGCTGACACACCAAAACGTCTTCCATCACTGCTGTCACTCCTTTCGACTAGCCATTGTCATCATCTCCCTTCACTAAGATCTGGACTCTTTTGTTGCTACCATTTCCCGAGCACCAAATTAAGTTGCAAATCCACTACCGTGACTTATGAATTTATATTGTCACCGATAACTTATCTACTCTTCTTCACAGTAATTGCCCTTCTTGTCCTTTAATTGTCTTCCATAATCTATTTCTTGTGTTTAATTTTTTATTTTTTGTTGCAACTTTTATCATTGTTTTTAAAATGTGCCGACCTCACCTAAAAAAAAAAAAGCTGGACTATCTTTGTTTTTTTCAATTTTTATGTGCTTTGACTATTGAGAATTGTAAATGTGAATCATAAAGACTCACATACAACAATCACCTAAGAAACTAAAAATTATAGATTTTGATTCAAACAATTTTTTGCCTGTGATGATGTTAGAGTGTGGGAGAAAAAAAAAACAATAGCCCACATATATATATATATATATATATATATATATATATATATATATATATATATATATATATATATATATGTACATGTGTGTGTGTGTAAGATTTATTCTTGATTGCTCTAATATAGTGTTAATTAATTAATTAACTAATTATTCTCCTGCATAGGAATATGATATGTACAATTGATTTAATATTTCCATTTTTTTTGGGTTTCTTTAATTCTTTCAATCTCTTGAAAGACACACACCCACACCCACACCCACACACACACACACGTATATATAGAAATATGGGCCACAATTGACAATGCTTAATGCTTATCATTATCAAGGAATATAGAAATACATGTATATATAGATAAATATTCATACGGGCCACAATTGAAAGTGCTTAATGCTTATCATTATTAGGGACCATGGCTAATCGACATGTATTGTACAAATTGGACCCTTTAATTGACTTGTTTCCTTTAAATATACAAGGCCATTGTCGAATCCAAAAAGAAGAGAAAAGACAAAATTTACTAGATACTTCAACTAAGTGTTACAAAATTTATCTCACATGAAAAAATACAATAATATATATATATATATATATATATATATACATTGTATGTATATGTTCAATCGAGTTGCCACCATCAATGGCAGGGTATGTGTAACACCCCAAAAATTACCCAAGAAAACACAAGGGTAAAATTGGAATGAAAACCTCACATCTTTTATCCTTCTTAATAAATCTCAAGATAGACAATCATTATTCATACTCCAATTGAATCCTTACATAAAACATCTGAAATAAAGTCTCTAAAGGAAAGTCTCTAATTTAAAATAAAAAGTCTAGCCAAATTTAATCATTTAAGCAACTCCAAAGATCCACTAAGAAAAATTCTCCATCTAAAAACCCAAGCCACATTTCTAATCAATCTGCAAAATATTAAAGACGAGGGGTGAGCCGTCAACTCAGTAAGCAAATCTATGCACAATATTTGAAAACTTTTGTCATGTACCGTTAAACATTTTATAACAACATCTTCATTTAGCATAAGAGGTGGATTCATATAAAAACATTAAGACATTTATAAAAACATTAAAGCGTAAACATTGGTAGCTCATGCCTCGTAGTCATCATCATTCATCATTCATCATTGAGGGTGTTATACCCCGCATTGTTCCTCATTCAGGGTATTATACCCCACATTGTTCATAACATCCTTGTGCACAAGATCATCATCATACCAGCAAGCTGACCATAGCATTACATAACATCATAACATTTGCATTGTATACATTACTACAGAATATGAGCCAAAACATTTTTGAATCCACCTTACATCCTTTTATAAATAACATTTAAGATCTTCTAAAATATTTAAGAACTTTTCTTTGAACATTTAATTCTTTTAGAAAATTCTTTAAGAAAACATTTAGTTTAAGAAAACTAATTTCTTAAGAAAAATTCATTTTAAAATACATTTATATAAACTCATTTAAAAACGTTTTTATTTTACAAAATTAATTTAAATATTTTAGAAATCAGTTTTGTAAAAATTTTCATTTAAAAATAATTCTTATAACAAAAATTGCATTTATTATAAAGCATATCATACATGAATCTACTTACCTCGCTTCGCAACAATCAACTCAATACCTCAAGAACAAACCAATGAACTCACCCACGTCCTATAATCATCATAAAAATATCCTTATCAATATCATCTCTAACCTTAAATCAAATCTCAATCATAAACTCTAATGCCCTCAAACATCTCAATTTAAACAGCTCCTAAGCTCAACCTCAAATGTCCTAAATAATTGGCCCTCAAAACATAACAATCCATATTCTCTGATTTTTAATAAATTATTCCTTTATTGGAAGAATCTCAAATTTTACAGACCATATGCTGACACATTGAAAGTTCATTGATAAAAATTTCATAACATAATTCCTTCAAAAAGTATTGAAAATAATTGACGTTTCAGCCATCATCAATACTGTCAAACAATTTTCTGTTTTGAATACACTTGCTTTAAAAATAAAAACAATTTATTGCTTTACTATAAAATCATGAAAATTTCCAAAATCATACTAGACATATATAAAAATCACTGGTCCAAATTTCATAATTTTTGAAGAAGTCTATCTATGGTGAAAATAATTTCGTAATTCATGTTATTCACTGAAATCATAAATTTTTAGGTTTTCAGACTTGACTTTGAAAACTCGTAATTAATTGAAACCTTATCCGATTAACTTGAAACAAGTTTCAAAACATTCTAGACAATGTCTAGTTTAACATATCCAAAAATCAGAGTCAAAATCAATTTGTACAAAGTACTATGATTTTCGTAATAATTTACTATCAGCATATTTCTGTAAAATCTTAGGTTCTACTTCTATTGCAATCATGCTTCTCCACAACAATTTAATGAAAACCAAGATTAAAACTTACCTCCAAAACTTCTCCCAACAATAACAACTTGATCCCATGTGTTGCCTATGAAAGAACTAAGAAAAAGATGAACACTTTCTTGTTCTCTCTTTCTTTTCTTTTCTCTTTTGTAATGATAAAGACATCTTGTTCTATTTATATTAGGGTAAAAAGGATCACTAAAAATTAAAAAGACTTAAATACCCTTAGGAGATTTAGGATATTACACTTTTCCCCCGTTAAAAGAATTTCGTCCTCGAAATTCGCTTTTTGTTGTGCCCAAAAGAATCCATATCTCAAAATCACTTATGACTAATAAATCCTTATAAGACTCAAGCAAACACATCACGCTTTCGTTGTGCTACTTTGATACTTCAATCATATGCTTCTTAGAAACAAAATCACAAAGCCTAAAGGTTTGGCACAGACTTAGTTCTATTAATCCTTACAAAATCCTTCCCAAGCAATGTAGGATGTCATAAATATCCACACATTTCCGGTCGGGAATCGCTCTGATACCATTTAAACATAATTTTTGAAGAAGTCTATCTATGGTGAAAATAATTTCGTAATTCACGTTATTCATTGAAATCATAAATTTCTAGGTTTTCAGACTTGACTTTGAAAACTCGTAATTAATTGAAATCTTATCCGATTAACTTGAAACAAGTTTTAAAACATTCTAGACGATGTCTAGTTTAACATACCCAAAAATCAGAATCAAAATCAATTTGTACAAAGTACTATGATTTTCGTAATAATTTACTGTCAGCATATTTCTGTAAAATCTTAGGTTTCTACTTCTATTGCAATCATGCTTCTCCACAACAATTTAATGAAAACCAAGATTAAAACTTACCTCCAAAATTTCTCTCAACAATAACAACTTGATCTTATGTGTTGCCTATGACAGAACTAAGAAGAAGATGAAGACTTTCTTCTTCTCTTTTTCTTTTCTTTTCTCTTTTGTAATGATAAAGACATCTTGTTTTATTTATACTAGGGTAAAAAGGATCACTAAAAATTAAAAAGATTTAAATACCCTTAGGAGATTTTGGATATTACAGTATGACTCATTCATAAATGCATATGGAGTATCAATGTCTTATAAATGTATCTCCAATTTATAGGTGGAGCATCATTTTTTGATTAACTAGAAGACGTTCTAGTGATTTAGGATTGATCAGGATTACATGTAAGTGGAATGTTTTCAAATTAAAAACATGTGTTATTGTTAATTTATAAGTTTTTCATTAGATAAGCATGCCATGAAATTTTCACAAGTAAAAACACGTTGCTATTAATGTTTTCAAATTAATATAAGTGGACAGGAAAAATTATTGTACTTGATAGTAATGTATTGATTTATAGGAGGTGTAAGTGATTTCCCAAATTACGAATTTATTATTGAAGCTATAATGATAATAACTTTAAACATTTGAAATTAAACATGTAATTTTGTTAAATTAAACTGATATTATATAATATATGACTAGGTAAAAATATTTAAAATGGATAGAACTTGGATGACTTGTAATCAATTATCCATAGAGTATCAGAACGAAATTGTTGATTTATTAGATTTTGCCATTTTGAATGTTGAAAACCAAATGTCAATTAGATGTTCTTGCACCTTTTGTTGTAAAATGGAGTTTTACACTCCTCAAGAAATAAAGGATCATTTATTTGAAAAATGTTTTCTTGCAAAATATAGAGTTTGGACTTGGCATGGTGAAACTAACCCCATTTCTACATCTACAAAGTGTCAATATCATCCACATAGTCAAAGATTTAGATGTTATGATTACAATGATATAAATGACATGGTCGAAGATGTTTACAAGCATTGTGATAAAGACCTTAATTCTTTTAAGGATATACTTGAAGATATTGAAAAACCTTTGTATTCGAGTGCAAAACATTCAAAACTATCGGGTTTAACGAGACTTTATAATGTAAAAGAAAAGTATGGGTGGTCTGATAAGGGTTTTCTGATTTGTTAGAAGCTCTTGCTGACATTTTTCCAAATAATAATAATAATATACCTAAGTCAATGTATAAGGCCAAGAAGACAATGAAAGTGCTAGGCTTAGAGTCTGAAAAAATACATTTGATATTTTGCATTTTGTATAGGAATGCATTTGCTAGCTTTTACTCAATGCCCAAATTGTGGAGCGTGTAGGTGGTAAAGGAAAAAAAGATGGCTTAAAAGAATTTAGGAAAGGGATTCTAGAGAAGGTATTATAGTATTTTCCTCATATTCCTAAGTTCAAAAGATTGTTTCAATAACCACAAACAGTTTAAAACCTAACATGTCATATTAATAAGAGAATTAGAGACAACAAGCTTCGCCACCCAGCAGATGGCAAGCTTCATCACCCAGCAAACTCTCCAGCCTGGCAATTAATTGACAACAAGTGGCCAGAATTTTGCAACGAGAGATCGGAACAATAGTCGTGTAACCCAAAACAGTGGTGTTAGAGTTGTCGTTGGCACACTACAAATTTCAAGTTTAAAAGATAAAAGTCCTCATACTTTTATGAATTAGTTATACCAGCCATTGATGGTGGCAATTCGATTGTGTATACATATACATACATATATAGATATATCTATACATGTATACACATATATATATATGTGTGTGTGTGTGTGTATATATATATGTACATAAACAGACACACATATATACTCTTATTTTTAGATTATTGTATTTTTTCATATGAGATAAATTTTGCAACACAGAGCTAAAGTATCTAGTAAATTTTGTCTTTTCTCTTCTTTTCGGATTCGACTATGGCCTTATATGTTTAAAGGAAACAAGTCAATTGAAGTGTCTAATTTGTGCAATACATGTTGATTAGCCATGGTCCCTAATAATGATAAGCATTAAGCACTTTTAGTTGTGGCCCATATGAATATTTATCTACATACACATGTATTTCTATATTCCCTGATAATGATACATATTAAGCATTGTCAATTGTGGCCTATATTTCTATATGTGTGTGTGTGTGTGTGTCTTTTAAAAGATTGAAAGAATTAAAGAAAAAAAATGAAAATACTAAATCAATTGTACATATCATATTCCTAAGCAGGAGAATAATTAGTTAATTAATTAATTAACACTACATTAGAGCAATCAAGAATAAATCTCACACACACACATATGTACATATATATGTGGGTTATTGTTTTTTTTTTCTCCCACACTCTAACATCATCATAGGCAAAAGATTGTTTGTATCAAAATCTACAATTTTTAGTTTCTTAGGTGATTGTTGCATGTTAGTCTTTATGGTCCTCATTTACAATTCCCAATAGTTAAAGCACATGAAAATGGAAAAAAACAAAACAAAGATAGTCCAGCTTTTTTTTTTTTTTTTAAATGAGGTCAGCTCATTTTAAAAACAATGATAACAACTGCAACAAAAAAATTAAACACAAGAAATAGATTATGGAAGACAATTAAAGGACAAGAAGGCCAATTACTGTGAAGAAGAGTAGATAAGTTATCGGTCACAATATAAATTCATAAGTCACGGTGGTGGATTTGCAACTTGATTTGGTGCTCGGGAGATGACAGCAGCAAAAGAGTCCAAATCTTGGTGAAGGGAGATGATGACAGTGGCTAGTCGAAAGCAGTGATAGCAGTGATGAGAGAGGCTTTGGGTGTGCCAGCGGTGTGGTGGATCTTGGGATTTTGTAAGCTTTGTTTTCTATGTTTTAATTCATAATTTTATGAATGGAGGAAAAGAGATGCAAGATGATATTTGTATCTTTTACTTTTTAATTTTTAACATAATATTTGTGTCTTAGTGATTTGCAAACCAAACGTAAGCATTTTAAATTTTAAAAGTCATGAGTTTGAGTTGGAAAATTTACAAGTTCTAATAATTTTTTTTAACCTTTGATGTTTTAGCGTCAGTCATTTTTTATGTTCAATTTACTTATTGACACACTAATATCATTAATTTATAATACTTATTTGTTAAATATATAAAATAATACAAATGTATAATTACTGACACTTTTTACAAAGTATTAGTGATTGTAGTGTTAGTAAATGTTATTTTTATAGTAGTGCCTGAACGAAATGCCTAAAGTATTTATCATTATTTTATGTTTTATTTCATTAAGGCTGGTTAGCTAGAGGATTTCTCATTTACTTTTATCCTTTATTTTTCTTTTTATGTCTTAACGCTTGTTTTCAGTTACGGAAAATGATAAACGAACAAATGCAAGACAAAGGGACGACAGAAACGGCAGCCAATGCTACCGTTTCACACGTTTCTTTTTCTAATTTGTTTTATGGGGCTGACAATAAATAACAAAATAAGTTTAAAAAAGAAAAGTGATGCTCTCACGAAATTGTGCACAAAGTATGAAATGTCTCTTATGAGGCGTGGGACACCTCACATACGCAACAAAAGCACCCAACAATCACCTTTATTGGCTCTTTCCTTTCTCCATCGTCACAACTTTTTCTCTCTCGTCTTCAAGCTGCCAGCCGTTGCAACAAGCTCCACCGCAGCAGTCTCTTTTCTCACAACGTAATCGCAGTAGTGTTTCGAAATAATTTGATGACTTTTTCTCTCACATTTGTGGTTCAACTCTTTAGAAGTGATTTCACAAAATAGCTTTGTATTTTTTTTTTAAGAATGAAGAATGCGGTAGTGCTTTTTTTCCTTTTTTTTGGATTGTATTACTTGGTGCTTTGAACGAAATTAATTTGTTTACTAAGTTGTGTGCTTTTGCTCAATCTTTTCAACCCACTTAGATTTAACTTTGCTGAATTTGTAATTAATCTTAGAAGTATCCTGCTGAGGATTGAAACAAAAAGAAGCAAATTAAAACAAAACATGGGTAGAGCAAGAAAAATAATTAATTAAACAACATAGTCGCTTTAAATACTACAAAAATTACAAATAAAATGCTTCACTTTAACTGACAAGCATGGGAATTTTAATGAAAGTTACAAACTCTAAATTTTTTTTATGGCAATAGTGGGCAATAAATTTGATAAACAAACTAGAACAATTTAGAGGTAGCAAAGTTGATGGAAGAGACTGATGGCAAAGTCAAGAACAAAAGCCGAGAACAACAACAACAAAGGCTCAGTGATGGAATTATTGTTAGATCAAAGCTTTTGGAAGTTGGAGTGAAGCTTGATCGCCTTGAATGACTTCTTTATAACCCACCTTCAAAACCCAACTGATGTTAACAGATCGATTCATTAGATGAGACAATTGTGTATGTGAGGGTATGAGAGAAAAGAGACTTGTTGTTGTACTGTTGGGAATGAGGCAACTGCGTGGAGATGGGAGAAAGCAGCTGCTGCGGTGGAGCTTATGGTTGCGGCTGGCGACTGTGATACGAGAGAGTTGCAATAAGGAAGAAAAGAAATCAGTGTAATGAGGGAGAAATGAAAGAGCCCGTGAACTTTGTTATTTTAATATTTTAATTTTTTAATCAAAAAGAGAAACAGAAGTAGAACCTACAAAAACTTTTTTCTGTCGTCCCTTTGTCCTTCCTTTGTTCATTTAGCACTGCTCATAAAAAAATAATGCTTTTTCATAGCATAAAAACAAGAGTTCAGCTATTTAGACTAAGAAAAGACAAAAGAACGACAGAAACGACAGCATATGCTGTCGTTTCATGTGTCCTTCTCATCCTTTTCCATGACCCATAAATATATTAAAATAATAATTAAAAAATAGCACAAAAATAATGTTTGAGTTCGATAAAATAAACAATGGCCACAATAAAGTTTAAACTAATAATTAAAAATATAGGCATTTGTTCGATAGCAGTCAGCTTTGCAGTTGTTCCAAAGCTGAAAAAAGAAAAGCAGCCATTTCCTTTTCCAAAACCCCAGAACTCTGATTTCGATAGCAGAAAAAAAAAATCAATGGCTTGCTATTTGAAAGTTGAGAAATCTGCATTCGGTGCCGACGAGATCCGAGTTTAGTGCTGACGACCACCACGCCAACAGAGGCAGCTTTGCAGTTGATACCCATAAGTGGCACAAATTGGCCATTGGCCATTGACCATTAAGAAGGCATGGAATGGAAATTGGTTGGGTTTCTTTGCAACTGTCAAATTCAGCATTTGGACTATATTTAAGGGAACAAAAATAGGATTGCAACTTTGGGTTAACATAATTAATTTGGCTACAATACTGACAATAAGACACTCGAATCAGTTTCCATCCTCATCAGTTCTCTCCCTAATTACTACAACTTGCCCTATGACTTGATGAATGAATAAAATTTACTGATCCAAGACCGTCCTGTAACTATCCATGTCGATAGCAGGGCATCTAATAGACATGTCCAGAAAATCTTCTTTAACTATAGATTAGAACCCATATAACTATTAGAACCAAATCAACGGCAGCACTGTTGACTGCAAGGTTGTGGCTTTTGTTCTAATTTTTTTTTCGATAAGAGATCGTTGAAAATGGTCGGTTTTGTGGTGGCGGTCAGAGGACAGGATACGGTCAGGGGAGAAGATAATATTGGGTGAAAGAGAGACAACGAGGCCACGAGAGTGAGGGAGAGTGAGGGAGCAAGAAAGACCTCTTACTATTGCTGCGTGGTGATGGAGAACGAAGCTGAGACCGACCTTGCGTGGAGACGAGAGAGAGAGATCGAGAATCTTGATGCTTCACTACTAGAAAAATGGTCTTTACTGACACTTGGTTTGTGACACTTTATTACAAAGTATCAGTATTTGTATACATATGGGCCATTTTCCGTGTTTAACACATATGTATCACAAATTAATGATACTATGGTGTCTGTAATTGTGACATCAGAAATCGCTGACACTAAAGTATTAGTAATAAAAATAAAATAATTCTAATCATATAACAGATGGAATTCAAACCGGGGACCTCGAACATTGGAACATTTAAGTTTAAGAAAATGACCATTGGTCTTTTCTTGGTGACACTAAGGTATCAGTAAAAGAAAATAAAATATAAATTTTGTTCCAAACTGATTTTCGAACCCAGGACTTTCCAAAGCCAAAGCATTTAAGTTCAAAATTGAAACCGTTCTGACTTTTTGTTTGTTATGCAACTGAATTAGTAGAATGTTATAATTTTAATATGAAGCACTTGAAATGTATTGAGCGCGGCTCACTGAAAATTTTAGCGGGTTTTGGCTGAAAATTTATTAGTAAATAATATATTTTCAGTTAAAAACGGTATCGTTTCACTTAGGAAAAATAAAGATAAGTAAAACGCATCGTTTTATATAACCCTAAGACCAAAATCGAAGCTAATTTTTTTCTAAATCATTCACTCATCAGTCTTTCACCACTCGGTTCTCCTTCTCTGTCAAAGCTAAATAAACCAAACCCTAAAATCATATCCCTCACTGTAATCAAACTTCACGTCGATCCCAACCAAGCTCGAAGCAGAGGAATTCATTTCTATCACGATTTGGTTCTCTCTGTCTCTCTCTCTTCACTGCGATAAATTCGTTTCTGAAGGTGCCATTTATTCATTTTTATTTATTTTTAATTATTATGTTTCCAATTTATAGTGCCTATTTTCCTCATGCATGTTGTTTTGTTGCAGTTTAACTGTAGAATGAGTTTTAAAATTCTTAGTTTTGTTTTTTGTAATCTTAATTGTTTATAATTTGGGACCTGGGAAAACCTAACAGAGAGGTAAAGGTAACTGAAGTTGAATTATTGTACTAGAGTCTTTAACTAAGAGTAGTTTTATAAGTGTTTGATTCAAATCAGTTTTCTTTCGTCTCTTTCTTTAGTTGCCGTGTCACTGTGTCACTGGACTTTGAATTTCATGTACACTTTAACTGGAATTGATGGATACAATGTCAATGTAGATTTGGGTTTTTCTCATTTTCCCCATTTCTCGAAATTGCATTTTAAATTTTGCATGATGCTTTTAATTTTGGGCCTAACTTATTCCATTTAATTAGTGCTTGATAAAGATAAATATTAACAAAGGGTCAATTCATCAATCATTTCCCTGTAATGCACTTGCTAGACTTAGTATAAATGCAATATCTCACATGCAAACCCTTCAACAATAACAAGTATTGTCCTTAATCTTTTTTTATGTGATTTCCCTTGTACAGCTCTCTGACATAGTAATTAACAATCTGTCGCTTTTGAAGAATCACAAAAGTTTACGGTGTAACAGCTGTCTTCATTTGGTAATTTTTTTTAAATCACTCACTTACTTTCAATTTATATTATCGCTGTGTTCTGAGTTTTACTTGTACTGAGATGTTTTAAATATTGACATGCATAGTTTTACTTTCGTTTTTGTTGCATAGACTGTTCTGGAATAAAATTTTTTATTCTAATATATACTTTTGTTTGTTCTAATATGAAAAAGAAATTTTGAAAAATGTGGATGTGTCATGTTTTGTTGGCTTGCTGAATGTGTACATGTAAGTTAGATTTGCTGGCTTGGTGAATGTGTACATGTATGCTCTGTTGGCTTGTTGAATGTGTACATGTATGCTCTGTTGGGTTGCTGAATGCTTAGATATATGCTCTGTTAGGTTGCTGAATGCTTACATATATGCTCTGTTGGGTTGCTGAATGCGTACATATATTTAAGTGACTCTAAACAAATAGAATTTAGATTTATTTTGCAATTTGTATTTTTTAATTTAAACCTAAAGTTTGGAGTTATTTGTTCAATTTAAGTAAACTTATTAAACTAACAACATCTAACAAATGAACATGTAACAATACAAGTTATGGACAAATCTTGGATATTCTGTGATAGATTGTCTGATGAGTATAGTGATGGGGTTGATGATTTCTTGGAGTTTGCCATTCTTAATTCTGAAAATAGAATGTCAATTAGATGTCCTTGTACCACTTGTTGTAATATGGAGTTTTTGAGACCTCAACAAGTGAGGTTACATCTATTTAAAAAAGGTTTTCTAGAAAATTATTTAGTTTGGAATTGGCATGGTGGGGTGGACTGGAAACCTACCTCTGTAAAATGCCAAGACCAGCCACAAAATCAACGTTTTAGATGTCCGGATTATAGTTATGTAGATGACATGGTTCATGATGCTTTTGAGCATTGTGATAAAGATCCTAGTTCTTTTAAGAATGTGCTTGAAGATGCTGACAAGCCCCTATATCCGGGTTCAAAGCATTCAAAGTTATCGAGTCTAATGAAACTGTACAATATAAAAGGACTTTATGGCTTGTCTGATAGTGGGTTTTCAGTTTTATTGGAAGTGCTTAATGAGATATTGCCAAATGATAATAGTTTGCCTAAGTCCATGTATGAGGCCAGAAAAATAATGAAGCTATTAGGCTTAGATTATGAGAAAATACATGCATGTCGAAATGATTGCATTCTTTATAGGAATGAGTTCGAGAACTTAGTGAATGCCCAAAGTGTGGAGCATCTAGGTGGCAAATAAGAAAATATGGATAAAAAAAAATTAGAAAGGGCGCCCCTAAAAAGGTGTTATGGTATTTTCCTATAATTCCTAAGTTGAAAAGAATATTTCAATCACCACAAACTGCTGAGAACTTAACATGGCATGAAAATAAAAGAATTAGAGATGGCAAGCTTCGCCACCCAGCAGATTCACCAGCTTGGCAGTTAATTGACAAGAAATGGCCTGATTTTGCCCAAGAGTTGAGAAATCTTCGGTTCGCTTTATCATCTGATGGGATTAACCCACATAGCACACTTAGCACTACTTATAGTTGTTGGCCTGTTACATTGATAACATATAACCTTCCTCCGTGGCTGTCTATGAAAAGGAAATTTATGATGTTGTCTCTACTGATATCTGGTCCTAAACAACCTGGAAATGACATAGATGTATACCTAGCACCATTGATTGAGGACTTAAAAACCCTATGGGATGTAGGCGTCGATGTGTTTGATGGTTATAGGAAAGAAACTTTTAATTTACGAGCTGTGTTGATGTGGACAATTAGTGATTTTCCAGCTTATGGAAACCTGTCTGGGTGTACTGTTAAGGGGTATTATGGTTGTCCAGTTTGTGGGATAAACACATGTGCATGTTGGCTACCGCATAGTCGGAAAATGTCATATATGGGTCATAGGCTGTTTATGGAAAATTCTCCTAAGTCTTTGTCTGGTACAAATATCTTAAACTTGGTGGCTGACATTGACACCAAGTTTGGGAAAAAAGGTCCAAAAAAAGCGTAAACGGGGTGAGGTTGAGGGTCACAATAAGGGTAAAGATGATGGTAACAGTAAGGGTAAAGGTGAGGGTGAGGGTGATGTTGAGGGTAAGGGTGAGGGTGAGGGTGAGTGTGAGGGAGATGGTGAGATTGAAGGTGAGGGTGAGGGTAATGGGGATGTAGCTCAGTTGCTGTACAAAAAGAGATCAATCTTCTTTGATTTAGAATATTGGGAACATTTGTTAGTTCGCCATCAACTGGATGTGATGCATATTGAGAAAAATGTATGCGAGAGCATCTATGGCACATTACTCCATCAACCGGGGAAAACAAAAGATGGAATTAATGATAGAAAAGATCTTACACATCCAGACCTTAAAGAAAAAATTAACAAAGCATTGATTGTATTAGCTCCTGATGAACAAAACAAAGTCCTGCCCCCTGCCCCGTACATTTTAAGTAAGAAGGAAAAAAAAATGTTCTGTGAAACCTTGCAAAGTGTTAAAGTGCCTGATGGCTATTGTTCTAATTTTAGAAATATTGTTTCAATGGATGATTGTCGTCTTCACGGGCTTAAGTCTTATGATTGTCATACCTTGATGTAGCAACTACTACCATTAGCAATTCGAAATTGTTTACTTCAAAATGTCAGATCTGTCATAATCAGGTTGTGCCTCTTCTTTAATTCTTTGTGTTCTAAGGTAGTAGAGCCCAATTCTCTAGACCAATTGCAAAAAGAACTTACAATCACCTTATACAATTTAGAACAATCTTTCCTACCTGCTTTCTTCGATATAATGGTCCATTTAACAGTCCATCTAGTTGAAGAAGTTAGATTATGTGGCTCGGTTTACCTTCGATGGATGTATCCATTTGAGAGAGAAATGAAACCTATAAAGGGCTATGTACGCAACCGATACCGTCCTGTAGGTTGCATTGCAGAGTGCTATATTGCTGAGGAAGCACTTGAATTTTGTGCTGAATACCTTTCAAATTGTAATTCAATCGGACTACCTACTGGTTGTCTAATTGATTTTACAGTCGAAAGGCCACTCGGAGGTGCAAATATTAAGGTGGTTGATGGCCCTACATTAGCCCAAGCGCACCGATGTGTTCTGGTGAACACCCCCGAGATTCAACCATACATAGAGTATGTGACTGAAAATTTGAACCTCTTTTTCGTTAATTTTTTTTCAATTTTAATAATTATGTTGGTATAATTTTAGGGAGCATTTGTCCTTATTGCAATCAACACACCCTCGTCAATTAAAAAAGCCTCTATGGTTGCCAACCGAGCACTCTCGAACGTTTGCTGATTGGCTGAAACAAAAGGTTAGATTAACTTCATTAGATCTAATAAAAGTATCCAAGTAAAAGCACACAAACTTTTCTATTTCAACTAATTATTGTGATTTTATTAATTGAACAATATGTAACAACTGATAAAGCAAATAATGTAGAGGTTGACGAAAAAGTATGGTGGCTGACAAACAAACCCCGCTCAAGCGTGGTTACATATGATGTCTACTGTATTAATGGTTTTAATTTTGCTACAAGAGATCAGGACAGCAACCGCATAACACAAAACAGTGGCGTTTATATAGTTGCTAACACTTTACAGATTTCAAGTTCGAAAGACAAAAATCCTCATTCTGGGGATATGCCTTTTTATGGGGTTATCAGTGAAATTTGGCAGCTTGATTATCTAGGGGTTAAGAAGGTACTTTTCAAGTGCGATTGGGTAGATGATAGAGGGGTTAATGTTGATGAGTTAGGGTTCACTGTAGTCAATTTAGATCGAATAGGCTACAAATCTGACTGTTTCATTCTAGCTGGTCATGCAAAGCAAGTGTTTTATGTGAAAGATCAGTTAGATAATAGTAAATCAGTTGTTTGTTCAGTGAGCTCAAAATGTAATTATTCAAATGAGGACTTGTGTGATGGCATCGATGAGTATGCACCATTATCCAACAATTTTCCAGAATATAAGTTAGGTTTGGGTGATGAGGAGTTTGTGTCAGAGTAGTGTTGATGTTTTTCTTGTAAATATTAGTGCGGAAAATGAATAATCCAACAACTATGCCTTATTACCACTACTTCCCGTAAGTCACCAACAAATTTGTTTTTTATTATTTTATTATTATATTAGGATATTAGATTGGTATGTGGTGCACTCATCCACTTTGATGTATTTGCAGGTTTGTTGGAGACATGGCAGAAAAAGAGGAGCCAACATTTGATCCAGATCTAGAAGGCAGACCAAGACGAAACCTTACAAAGAAGAAAGACCTGCAGAGAGGAGTTAGTGACGACACTGAGGTTATGTACAATTCCTACGGAGTTTCAGTTGGCAAAAAGAGAAATGATCTGAGGAACTACATTGGGGTGATTGTACGGGAAAGAGTTCCAATTATCTATGATGATGGAGAAAAGTTCCACTAGACATTAAGGAGACGTTATGGACTCATTTTCAGGAAAAGTTTAAGTTGAGTCTTAAGGCGAAAACCCAAGTGTTCAAGTGGATGGGAATTGCATTAAGGGGCTTTAGATGTAAGTTGGCCAATGAATATATTCTGCCCAATGCAAACAACTTGAGTTCACTGAAAAAGCCTCCTCTTGAGTATGAAGGCAATAGAAAAGAGGACTGGAAGAGATTTGTTGATAAGATTTTATCTGAAGCCTTTCAGGTATGTTTAAAATTATGTTAGTTAGATAATATTATTGAGTTCATGTAACCATTTTAATCAATATCCGCTTTGTGCAGGAAAAAAGTAAGGCAGCAAAGGAAAAAAGAGCAAAGAATATGTACAATCATCACTTGGGCAGCACAGGATATGCTGGGCTGTTGCATAAAAGAGTAAGTATAATAACCACTCTATACAAACTTATGACATTTTCAATACAAATAATAGGATGATTCATACCAGTTTTCAATTCAATTTTTGTTGAATTGTTACAGCAGTTGGACTTCGGAGTTACTGAGCGCGAGATTAACCGCAGTGAAGCCTGGTTATTGGCTCATAGGAGAAAAGATGGAACTTATACACCTGAAGTGCAGCAAGTGGCTGAGAGAATTGTAAGTTTCCACCACCACTGTCATTATTTAACTTATTTGTTTTTTTATTCCTAATTTTGATCAAATTATTTTTGTATTTATTTTGTAGAGTGAGCTAAGAAGTCAAGTTGAGCAGGGAACGTTCCAATCCCAAGGACCAAATGATATCCTAGGTGAAGCACTTCAAAAGAAGCCTAATGGAAGTCGGGTGCAAGGATTGGGTCAATTCATCACCCCATCCATGTATTTCGATGTCCCTGACCCCACGGAGTTGGCGCGAGAACGGAGAATGTATCAGGAGAGTTTTCAGTTTATGCAAGCTCAATTAGATCAAATGAATGCAAGGATCAACGCCTGCAACAACACTGAAGTTGGCAGTTCCAACTTTCCTAACTCCAAAGGTGGTTGCAGTGTTAAGATAGAGATAAATCGTCGATCACCCAGCAAAGTTACTCCAAAGTCAGTGACTAACAACCCCAAAGCAACTCCAAAGTCAGTGACCAACAACCCCAAAGCTACTCCAAAATCAGTGACCAACAACAACCCCAAAGCTACCCCCAAGTCGGTGACCAAAGTTAGTCCAAAGTCAGTGACCAATGACCCCACTATTTGTCCAAAACCTGACAAAAACATCAACACACCTCCCCTGCCATCCCCTGCACAGAATCCACCCCCAGTAGTTTGTGAAGCCACTTCAAAAATCACCCCAAGAAGATCTCCAAGATTAACTCCTTCAAAGAGAAAAGTGGATGGCCGAAAGTCTCCTACAAATGTCGTGGTATATCTGTATGAACAGAAACGAACAACAAAGGAACCCGTTGTTGTAAAACCAGTGACAGCAAGGAAACTGGTTCTGAGAAAGAATACCCGTAGAGCTGTGAAAGCAAGAAAAGAGAACAAAAGTTCACAAATGAACTTCTTGATGATTGAGAGCTCCCTGCCACGGACGATTATGATTGCCCATGATTTGAAGACTTTTGGTGTCTACTGGGAGAGCAGATTGGACGAGCAGATTTGCAATGAAGTCATTGAGTTTACAGAGCTCTCAAATTCTATTTTGGAGATATGGATCAAGTAAGAAATAAAAAACTTGATTTATGTTTTTACTATGTTTTCTGATTTTGCAAACTGTCATTTATTTATTTCTTATATTCATGCCTTGAAAGTTTCTTTTTTTAATAGACACTTGTATGAAGAGATGGATAATGGCAGTGGTGTTATTCCAATTCAATTTGGATGCATAGCTAAGTTACACCCAAGTCAAGCAAGCTACCCAAATAAGTGTTCCTATATTTCAGACCTTTTGGACAAGATTCAAATAGCCCAAATAATTGACTTCCCATATAATCCAGGGTATAGTTTATTTATTTTTTGTCTATTTTATTTTTTAACATAAATTATTTAAATTTATCTTGTAATCTATTTTTTTTTTTTACTTGTTTGTTTAGTGGCCACTGGGTGCTAGTAGCAATTGATATGGTGAGGCGAAAATTTTATTATCTTGATCCATTAGGTGATAATCCTAATGATGAGTTGAAGCAAATGGTGAATGAGTAAGTTTAATTAGTTTACTTAATTCTTTATTAATTTTTTATGTTGTAGATTAATTTGTTGCATCTGTTATTTATTATTTATAGTCGGATAACAATGCATCAAGTGAAGAGTAATAAAAAGAAGGCTGTGCAGTGGGTCTCTGTGAAGGTATTAATTAAGCAAAGTTATGATTTCCATTGTTACTTCATCAGTATATTTGAAACTAAGTTTATTTATTTATTTTTAGTGTCCGAAACAAGCTGGAACCTTTGAATGTGGTTACTATGTGATGAAGTACATCCAGGATATTGTTCGCAATTTGTGCATTCTTGAAAACAATGTAAGTTTCTCCAGAACTTGTTTAATATTTGTTCGAAGAATGCATTGTGAAATGGATTTTCTTAAGTGAATTGTCAAGATGGTTAATGGGTGAACGGTTTGCTGCTTTATGCTTGAAACTAGTAATATAATCATATCTTGTGCTAGGGATTAGAGGAAGTGTTGTGTATGTTTAGGATAATCACATACACTTCATTTGCCATATTTATTATAGGTAAAAGCTATAACGGTATATACATTTTACTGAATGCATTCAACATGTTTGGAAAAATTAATGTCAATTTTTACTGTGTTCTACTATGTATTTAAGGCACTTTAGTGTAAACCAAAATGACTGGAGCTGTTGCATGTACAAATAGAATGCATATAAATCTCAGTGTTCAGTGTTAAAGTATTATTGAGCAATGATTGGAGCTGCTGCATGTACAGATAGAAAGCATATAAATCCCAGTGCTGAGTGTTAGAAGTAATATTGAGTAAAGCAAATAATATATTATAAATTATCAGCTTCTTAGACAGCTTTGGTAACCGTTGTTTGCTATGGTAATACAATTTATTTGCATGTTCTTCAGTTTTGATGTTAATCCTGGCAAACTTAAAAATATATGTTTTTATTGTGTTGTTCTATTTTAGGACAGATTCTATAATATATGAATATATTTTGTTGCTTTATTTTTTAAGTTCAAGGGCTGTAATGAGTACACTATGGACGATCTTTCGCAACTTCGCGATCAGTGGGCGATGTATGTTGCAAAGTTACTTGTAGCATACAATAATGAGGTAAATTATATTTTTGTTTGTAAATATCAAAGAATTGATTTTTGTAGCATAGTAGCTAATTGATTCTATATACTGCAATTATAGGTGGCAAAGGTGAAGGGAAAGACAAAGATCAAAGAGTAGATGTACTGATTGTTTCCTGCAAACTGTCATTATGTGTTCATGTAAATATTTGACATGTTTTCAAACAATATTTTGGATATTTGTATTACTATTTTATTAATTTGATACCTATTTAAATGTTGGTAGGAATATTATATACTTATATTTAATTATTCAAATTTGTACTTTAGTTTAATTTGAATAGATTTTCTTTGAATACCATTATTTGATTGGCAAAACTAAAAGAATAATGAAAATAATCGAGTAACAACAATAATTTCAGCACCATTTAATCGAAGCCATTGACGCTAAAAAATGATTCAGCATCATAATATTAGTGATGCTATAGTATTACAAATTGCTGACACTAAAGTATTAGTATCCGTTTATTCTATCATGTCATATCCCAGTGTAAAACAAACTATTGACATGTAATAATTGTTAGTAAATACAATTACTATAGTGCCATAATATTTTGTGATACTATGGTGAAAGTAACTTTTAACAAGTGATCATTATCAGTAATTACTAATACCATAGTGTCATAAATCTGGTAATACTATAGTAACAATAATCACTAACACCAATTACAAGTGTCACTATTTTTCTGACTCCCAGATTACTGACACAATTAACAAGTGTCAGTAAAAGTAATTTTTGACACTATTGTAAAGTCAGTAAAGACCATTTTTCTAGTAATGCTTGATGAGGAAGATGCGTGAGATTTCTACTGGATTTGTTGCGTGTGTGTGGTGTTTGCACGTATGAACGGGTGGCTTCTATACGCAAAGTTTTGTGCTCTTGTGAAAAATATTTTCCCTTTTTAAGTATTATTTTAATATTTTAAAATGGTAAAGTGAGAAGGAAACGGCAGCTCAATCCGTCGTTTCTGTCGTCCTTCTCACTTCTTTTTGTTCGCTTAGCATTTTTCTTTTTTTATTTCTTCTCCAAATTGGACCGTCATGCGATGAAATTTGTAATGCTGTAGCAAGCAATCTATATAGTTCGTGAAGTTCCAATTGGTCATTTTCATTTACATCTTTGAAACTGAAATGAAATTGTCAAATTGTGCACAGACCAGTTCAGCCAGGAAGCAGCTCAAGGATCTAAGATCCTTATGTCTGAGAGTACTTTCTACTGTTCTTAATAAGTGCGAGGATTATGATTATGATTATTATTTCTGGGACTTCTTCTTTGAGTCGGTGAAACCTTTGATCGATGCTTTCAAGCTGGAGGGTTCTAGTAGTGAGAAACCAAGTTCAATGTTCTCTTGCTTTTTAGCCATGAGCAGAAGCCACTGGCTCGTATCACATTTACGTAGGGAAAAGAATCAGGTTCCAAATATATTTTCAATTTTAACTGTCAAGACTGCCTCTAAAGCAATTCTATCCTGCATTCTAAAGTTCATCGAGAACCTTCTGAATCTTGATAATGAGTTGGATGATGAAGACAGTGCTATCAAAACAGTTCTACTTCCAAATCTTGAGACACTTATCTTCAGCTTGCATCATCTCTTTCAGAGTGCAGCCAAGTGGTAGCAATGATGCTTGCCTGGTGATTTTTTCTATTATATTTTTCCATGTGGAAATGTCTAAGAATTAAAGTTTTGAAACTTCATATTGATGAAAAATCTCTTTTTCATGTGTCTGCCGAATTTCATCTCGTGAAAATTCAAGGATTCCCCTATGTGTGTGCTCATATACCTGTTCGTTTTCTCTCTTCTAAAACTTTGTTTTGTCATAAGTAGATCTTGGTCATTCCCTATGTTTAATATATACTTGTTTAATAACCTTTTTTGGGCAAACCGAAGCCCTATAATTGACCTAAAATTTTTATTTTTTTGTACCAGGAAGTTTGTCAAATATTTTGGGGAGACAGTGATTAGAATTTTGAAATTGTTATCTAAGTGTATTAAAGATCCTATATCTTCTGGGGAAACAGCAAGGAAATTTGTGAATATGTTGCTGCCCTTCTTAGCTAAGTGAGTTAAAGATTGAGGTAAAAGTACCTTACAACGTTTTAGGATGACTTAACTTTTTTGTGACTTCTGAAAGTCATTGTCCTGCAGAGGTCTCTGCAAGTTCTTCGAGATATCCTACCGGTAGCAGGGACTGAGAGTACTAAAGAACTTCTCAATTCACTTTCTCCACTTCTTGCTTCGCTGAGTTGGATATGCGGTCATCTATCTGTGACCTTTTTGATTCTCTTGCAAAATCCAACCCTTCTGTGTTCTCAGTGGTAATACTTTCTCTTTCTTTTCTCTATTATCTTTGAAGGTACATTCTTCTTCCATGAAATTGTGACTAGCATTTTTTATAATGATTGATCTAAAATCAGGTAAAACTTGTCTCTGAGCTGATCATGCGACCTCTTCTGTAGGATTCGGTGGCCTTGATCACGACTCTATTGTTACAGCATGAAAGGATTGGCATCGATTTATTCCATTCTATAGAAGTGGGCCATGCATTAGTCAGTTTGTCACACTCCGTGCACGATATATCATCAGAAGAAAGATGGCAACTGCAGTCTGCAGCCGCAGAGATGTCTGGTAGTTGATCAAGAATTGTATAAAATGTACCTGATATGCTGGTCTCACTTAGGGTGTGAAAGTAGAGCAATTCAGGGATATCAGCATGTCTTCCAGAGTGCCAAGAGATGTAAGGAGAGATGGGTCCTGTTTTTCACGATGGATACCGTGTTTTAATAAACCAAAAGCATGCCGTGGAAGCTATTTGATCCAAACTAATATGATATGAACCCTTCGAAGAGATACAGATCAGTAGATAAGTTAACGCCTAGATGAGTTACCTTTCTAGTTCTATTGTTGTGTGAGATTGTACAGCCAAAAGTAATATAATAGGTACAAGTGCTTGCATATACAGGGTCGTGAATGTGAAGCAGAAGAAGCACTATCAAATATCAATTAACACTATCAACTAATTAGTACAAACATTTTGGGAAATTTTTAACCCAGATCATATACATGCATACAACTGATTGAACACCGTCAACCAAGAAAAAAGTGACATTTAAAGTAGCCTTTCTAGTAATATCTGTCATGTGATAAGTGAAGAGCAATATATGAAGGTGAAGATTGTGGACACTTGCGATCTACCTTATCCACCATCTAATGGAAGCATTCGAAGAAATTTAAGTCAACACTTCATATATGCTTAAATTCAAATGAAGCAAATCTTTTGGACATCAAAAATGTCATAAACAACATTAATGTTTCGAGAACCTTTGGATTCCTATGCAGGGAAGGGAAAAAGCATAATGATCCCATTATAGTCTGCTTATATACATTGTCATCTCCATCTCCTATTATGAGATTAACAAATCCTCCAAAAGAACGAAATAAACGAGCAAAGTAACATACAATATGTATTTATTCCTACAATCAACTCTTTGTTATTTATTTATTTATTTTTTGTGAACTAAGAACTAAAATACGCATGAATATAGTTTTACAATCTATAAATGAGGTTTGAAAAAAGAAAAAAATCCACCATATCAAGATCCCTTTAAAAATGGTACGACATCATTTTGGTACTGTTTAATGGACTCAATAACTTTTACAGGAAATGCCTCATCCTCTGGGTAATATGCAATGGGATCAGACAATAGGGCAAGTGGGAGGTTAAGGACACCTTCTAGTGTTGCATGAAGACAATAGGCTGAGTAAGTAACATGATATCCACCTTCTTGGACAATAAGAAGACGACCACCACTGTACTTATCTGCCAGGCTGCGGACTATCCTCCCCATCTCCCGATAACCATCCATTGTCAAGCATTGCCTTCCATTTGGATCAAACTACAAAAATGCATAAACTTTTAAGAAACTACTGTGTCAACAGTTAGAGTAAAATTATAACAAATATAACACAAAAAATCTAAAAGTACATAACAGAGGTAAGCTAACTATACTTCCGTGATGAAATTTGCAAACATATAATATTTCCTGGCATAGTAACTACAACTTCTGATGTTGAAATGGATTGATGACTAAAGCTATTGGTCTAGGATCTTGATGCCCGTCCCTCCATCTTGAGAAGGGATGCAGGATATAGGTAGAATATACTCTGGATGCATTTATAAAACACTGCTTGATCAGTAGGACTAACAAGGCGGAGATGTATTAGCAAGTTGTTACATTAAAAGTATTTTATTAAATTATTGCAAAATTTCAAGTTCTCATTTTAGTTCAATCTGACTAGGAATCATAGGAGTCATTATTAGAATCAGTTCTAGCACATGCCATAAACTATTCGTATATTTTCAACGCCAGTGATCTAAGGCCAAAAACAAGCTGTATCAATATGTTTGATGTGTCAGCTATCCATCCACCCTTAATTATACATAATAAATTCTAACTTTGGCTAAATTTGTACTACCGGAACCATTTCAATTAACACCCATGGAGCATCAGTATCTTATTAATCCCATAAAGGTATATGCCTCCTCAATAGATGTAGAAATTTACCTAAATCTTAAAATTTAAGGGCCAACTAGAGAAACAACATTGTGAACGTCAGGGAATAATAGATGTCTCTTTTCTTTTATATGGCAAATAACCTATAAATAAAGCATAGTAAATCCATTAAAATTATAATATAGGACTGGAAACTCAGAAACCTTAAAACCACACTTCTGTAAACAGCAATGGTCCAGTGCAAAAATGAATTAAGTCAAATAGTTCACCATGTTATACCAGAGAAAGTGTGTCCATTGCAAATGCCACTTGGTAAAATAGAGAAGAGCTTGATCAAGCAAAGAGGTTGGTTAAAGGAAAATTAAGCAAAGGAAAGTGATCAAGGTAAGATCTTGATGAAGGTTTAAGCTTGGAGATAAGTGTCCTACAAAGAAAAGAAGTCAACTAAAGGAAGAGCGTCCTTTCTCACTTCAGGTAAGCCTTCTACCAACATGCTTTGCTTTGGTTGCCCTATAACCACTTGAAAAATGTCATGTGGCAGGTTTGACGGCTGCTTTAAGGAAACTGCTGCTCACTTAGACATGATACTCCCCTGACAAATTGCCAACTTGGACGGCTCAATCAGATACAAGACTTTAACTATTGAGCAGCAGCCACTTTATAAGCCTAGATGATGATTAGATACCTAATATGTCAACTCCCATAGTTTTTCATTCTAGACTCTAGCTCCAATAGATGTCATATTTCTGTTTTTGATATGGGTTCTCTATGATACAGTTTCCTTTTCAGTGGTTTGTTTTTATATGTTTCAATAATGCAAGCTGAAGTCCTTTCCAAAGATAGACATGTAACAGTCACAAATTGCTCATACTGAGTCTCAACTTGCATACAATTCCACAATTCTTTCAGAAGATACTTCTTGAATACAGATCATTAATGAAGTTAAAAAAAAAAAAAAATCAATGAGGATGAAAAGAAAGATTAACTTACGGCACTTGAATCTTGGCCAACAACCAGAACGATCATATTAGGCTCAAATTTCTGAATGGCTGGGACAACCAACTCGGTCATGGCATGTACATATCCCCTGTCGCCTGTCCCATTAGGTAGAGGAATGTTTAAGTTATAGCCAAAACCCTCACCTTCACCAAGCTCATCGACAGTACCGTTCTGTGGATGGGAAGGTCCCCAAGACCCATGATTCATATGGAGGGAGATTGTAAGAACTTTATTTGACCGATAGAACCCCTCTGCAGTCCCATTGCCATAATGAACATCAATGTCTATAACCACAACCTTCCCACAACCTGAATTCAAAGCCAATTGAACTGCTAAACCGGCATTATTTAAAAAGCAGTACCCATCAGCCATAGTAGGCTGGGCATGGTGACCAGGAGGTCTCACCAGTGCATAGGCAATTTTCCCATGCCCATCAAGAACATGCTTCATTGCTGATAATGTAGTACCGGCAGCAAGAAGTGCGGCATCCCATGAACCAGGGTTCAAGAATGTTCCATCACAGACCATTTTCCCACCAGCTTTATCCGCTTCAATAAGTTCATTAATATAATCTGGAGAATCAACATATGATATGATACGATACTTTACTGAAAATAAATAAATAAAAACAGAGGAAGCGAAGAAAAGACAGGACCTGGAGTGTGAAAGGAGAGCAATTGAGGGATTTGAGCAGATATCCCAGAGTGCCAAGATATGTGCGGAGAGATGGGTCCTCGGTTGAGGATCGATACCATGTTCTTGATTCTGTCACTGTTCTCTGGGTGCTTCTCCAGCACTTCAAGAAAGCCCGGGTCAAATCCTGTGTCGAACACGCCTTTTCCAGTGTCGTGATTCAGCATTCCGTCGTCCCAAAATACATAGATGATACCTTCTGCTGCTGGTGATAAAGGTGGTGAAGGTGAGGCAGCCATGGATGGACGGATTATCAGTGACAGAGAGAAGCGGCTTTGACTTGTTCGCCCCGGTCAAATAAAAAGTGACCGTACCCAGTTTAGCTAAAAATGTTACCTATTCATATTATTTACAATCGTTAATCACTTTTGTAAAACTTTTTATTATTATTTTTTTCAAAAAATAAAAATAAAATTCAGAAGCCACTCGTTTTTTGTTTTATTATTAAGTATTGTGAAAATCATAGTAGAAACGCAGAATAAGAGGGGAAAGGGCGATGGAAAATTGAAAACTATTGGAAACACAAATAAATTGTAAAAATGCAAAGTGACGATCTTTCAGTCAAAGCTTCCAGTTAAGATTCTGGTAACGTTTGTTATAACTTGTATCGGTTGGCCGGAGGGCTGATGACATAGAGAAGATCCAATAGTTCATGGAAATGTCCAACAGGTGATGTTGGACACTGCGGGCTCATCAAAGCAAGGCTCATTGGTGATTTTCTTTTGAGTTGGGCTTCTGACACCCCTACGAAAGTCCTTTTAAAAGCGTACCCGTTTAAGTTAAATACACTCCATTAACAATTTTGAATATGGGCAATTTTCAGAAACCACTCCTGAGATTTGATATAATTTCATTTAGATGACGAGTTTGATTATATTTTCATTTACCTCCCCTACCGTTAGTATACATACGGTTTGACCGTTAGTTGATGAGGGAAAATTATAAAAAAATCAAATAACAATAAAAAATAGTTTAAAATCTATTGGACAATTATATTAACCGATTAGACGCAATATCCATTATGTAAAAGAGTGCATTTCTATTTCTCTTCTCTTTCCCCAGCACAAAAAAAGCAATGGATGATATTCTCTCACAATTTTCACTCCACTCACTCTCATTTACTGGAATAAAAAGAAATACACATCAAGAGCATACATAACTCATGAAGAAGAAATACATAGGTGGTCGGAGAAGGCCAGCGACCGGTGACGATCAACGGCGACCGGAAGATACCACTGTTATTAGATTTTGTAAGAGGTTAGTTAGTTTATGAAATTCTAAAATTTTTAAATACCTTTGATTTTCTTGTTTTTGGAGTTTTATAAGTGGTTGTTGGTTGTTTTTGATTTGTCTTGTTCTTGGGTTGGTGGTGGAAAAATTGATTAAAAGGAGAATGAGTTTAGCCATATGTGGTCATGAGTTGAAAAAATTTAATTATTAATTATTTTATATTTGTGATTTACACCATACATAGTGTAATAAAGCTATAAAGCAAAAAATTTGTTATTGTTATGCAAATGAGTGTGTAAAATAGAAGTAGTCTTAGCTGTAATTTTTATTTTTCCCGCCAAAGTTTGCTTAAGTTGATATGTTTATGAATTTGCAGTGTTTGTGTGCGCCCGTCGCAGAAACCCAGTTTCTGCGTTTTTGGGTGACAAGTTTGCCTCCCATGCGACAAGTCCTTGTCGCACTAATACAGACTGAGTTTTTGGGTGACATTGTTGTCGTACGTACGATGAACTGATGTCGCCCGCATTGAGTTTATGTGTTTTTAGGCGACAAATTTGTCGCATGGGGGACAAGTCTTGTCGCACAAAAATACTATTTTTGTCTGTTGTGCGGCGATATGCTCTTATTGCACATGCATTATATGCTTTTGGGCGACAATTTTATGTCTCCCATGAGACAATTTTTTTATCGTACGAACGCAATTTCTGTTTTTTTAGGCCACAAATAGGATTTTTGGGCAACAAGTGAAACAATATTTTTGTGTTTTGTGCGGTGACATTCTCTTGTCTCACATACAGACATTCTGTATTTTTGGGCGACAAACGTGCGACATTTTTTGTCGCACATATTCAGTTTTTGTTTGTTATGTGACATGAAAAACATGAAAATGTATTATTATTATCATTTTATTATTGTAATTGTTGTTGTTGTTGTTTAGCAATGTCATTATTATTATTATTATTATTATTATTATTATTATTATTATTATTATTATTATTATTATTATTATTATTATTATTATTCATAATTATTACTTTACTTTCACTTATTAACGTGTGCTTATTTACATATGATAGAGACGAAAGGCCAATTGAAATAGACTACTTTGACTTAGCGGATGAGAATGAGTTTGCTCTCCCTAATGTTGAGTTTGCTCTCCCTAATGTGAATGATGAGGTTCACATTGAGCAAGTGACGGCAATAGAAGATTTTGTTGAGATGATGACAACAAATGATGATAGAGATGTCTTTGCAGATGAATGTATAGAAAATAATATTAAAAATGATTTACCTCATGCTGATAGCGAAGAAGAGGTTAATGAAGTTGTTGATGTTGTGAGATGTCGTATCATCTTTTTGTACTCAGTCATAGGCACAAGATTGAGTTTTTGTATATTTTGTATAAATGTGATACTAACATAGTGACAATGCCATGTATAAAGTATAACTCAGCTATCTATCATGGCACACTGTTACTGTAGTTATTATTTTTGTTCTTTTTCTGTATATGGGCGACTGCTAGATGTATATGCTGATGAAATTCAGTCAAATTGTGATTGTAACCAACTGTAAGCTGAAAAAATGCACATGTGACTATTATTTAAGTGATGGTGACATTCTTGTTAGTGTTATTTTCCAATTCAATTAACTGATATTAATGTTTTTTAAGTCTCGGCATAAATTAAAATATTTGTTATTTGTGTTGGCGGTTGGGTGACAAATAACTTCATGGAGATTAGTATAGTTTGTTGCTGAGAGAAGTAAGTTATATTTTTGTAGTTTTTTATTTCACCTCTAGGAAAACATCCTGTAATTTGGGGAGACAACATTTATTTCCCGTGCGACATGTACTTGTTCCCCCAAATTACAGAATGCTTGGCTCGAAATTACAGAAACAAGTATTCGGTAATTTGGGGAGACATGATGTTGTCTCTTGTGCGACAATGTTTGTCTCCCCAAATTACAGAATGCTTGTCTCGAAAAGTTAGAGCGACGATTGCTTGTCTCCCGAGAGATAAATGTTGTCTCCCCAAATTACAGGATGTTTGCCTAGAGGTGAAATTAAAACAACAAAAATATAATTTACTTCTCTCATCAACAGACTATACCAGTCTCCACCAGCAAGGGATTCAATTTTGCTTCAAAAACCAAACCACCAATATTTGACACAAGCTACTATCAACTTATAACACAACACATATTCTCGCCAACCAACATCTCAATAAAATTATAAAATGAAGGCAACTCTTGATTCTCACCAAGCAACAATCAACTCATTAACACAAGGTATTAAAACAGACATAATAACAATCTTAAATATATGAATGGAAGTTCGGTTGACACAAGATTCAATAATTAATACAAAAGATTAATATATCATTTATAACATAATATCATCGTTAAATATGTCAATGTCAATCTTCCTCCTAAAATATTGTCCATTCCAACTGTCAAAATTAAATTGTAGATTGAACATTAAGTACATCGTAAATATTAACATAAACACCCCCACAATCGCCGCTTACAGGCTGTTGTTGAGGCACATCATCAACGCTCACCAGTTTCCAGGGTTCCGCACTATGTAAGTTTGACCGGATGTCGTAAAACCCAACATCTTCCAGCCATTGGGGAAAGATAACTTGAAATGGTTTCAAAAGCTGACAATACGTTTTGTCCTCGCAAAACTCCTTCATTGAGTCATAAATAGAGATCTGCTTGCGCCGGAAGTATACCCGGGGTACAACCCAATAGTTGTTTTCCAAGTTAATTGGAATTAAAACCTGTAGATAGCCATAAGAATTCCTATCCAATGTTAAGATATTATAAAATCTTCAAATTATTATTATCATAACTATATTGAACCATGTAGGAACACACACCATATCACCGACAGCGAAGCAAAGCGCGTGCAATACGTGAGAAGCACACGTCCCGAGCGCGATGGGCGCTGAAACGCGAATGAGACGAGCGCTCATCGCGCGCGTGACGAGTGCTTGTCACGCACACGTTTCTCCACTCGTCGCGCTCGCAATTTTGTAAAATTCGTAAATGCGTTTTAAGTTGTTTCTCGCAAATTTGTCGTGCTACATGATGAGCTTACAAAATTTGTCTTCCCATCAATGTGCCATTTTACTTAATCTACTTAAAATGAGACAAACAAACCGTAATAGGCATTTTATCGAACACCTCATATGCCATTTTTTACCTACTAATTTAATTAAATTATTTTTTATATTTACCCAACAATCAATTATAATACTCATCTATAATCAATCTTACACTCATCTACCTATCAATATCATTTCATTTCATTTCGATATAAATAAATATGGTTAAAAAAGAAAAAGAAAAATGATTTATATAAAAGAAAGAAGGAGATGGGTTGAATCCAACTTTTTAGTCTAAATATTGAGTACTTACAATAGTAATTAATTAAAAGAGCAGTTGAACTTGAGAAAATACTTGTTCCTTTCCTATAAAATTAAAAAAAAAACATATAAATTAATTGATTAATGGAGAATGGGGGGAATCAAGTATTGTGTAGTGTGTGTAGAATATATAGATGGAGGAGAGTCATAGTATCAAGAGCTGCAACTTATTCTGAAAAATTCGCCCAAAATGGGGAGAGCAAACTGTTTTGCTTTTTTGTGTCATAATATTCATTTATTTATATGTGAAATACGAAAATAATATTTTATTACTTTATATTATAAATTAAAAACAACAATATATGTGTGTATTTTACTTAATTGCTCTTGTCTCTACATATGTTTTTAAAAATAATGGAATGAGGAAAAAATATTTCCAGAGAGAGAAAGGTGATGAGGAAAAAAGAGAGAGATTCATTCGTACTAGAGAGAGATTCATTCGTACTAGACATAGACCTTCTCATAAAAAAAAAAAAAAGCACATGAACATGAAAATGAACATGGTGATTTTTTTATTTTTTATTTTGTTAAAATGAGAAACAAAAAAAGTTTGCAATATAAGTATAGCTAAGATTACCGGTAACTTGACAGAAATATTGTGGAAAAAATTGGCGGAGGTAGAGTCACGTGCTGCCGGAGATCAATTTGCCGTCAAAAGCCCGTCTACCCACCGTCGATTGTTGCCGGAAAAGTCAAGACCTAGGTTGAATTTGGAGAGAAGAGGAGGTAAATGTATGGTACCCTATTTTTGTCCATAAACACATTCATTGGTAAAAGCACCCGTATGAAGTTGTTGGCGCCAAATCTTAGGCTTGGTTTAAGTGGTTTGGATATTTTAGTAATTTTACAAGTCAACTAACGGTTAAACCTTATATATACTAACGGTAGGGGAGGTAAGTGAGAATACAATCAAACTCACTATCTAAGTGAAATTATATCAAACCTCAGGGGAGATTTCTGAAAATTGCCCTTTTGAATATTATGGGACTTTAATCCCAATCAACCTTTGATAAATATTATCTCTAAAGAAATGCCCTCAACCTGGTGCCTCTTGTGATCCAAATTATAGAGGCTGATTCTATTTTGCTTCTACGGTCCTACCTTGAGAATCACTCAAAGCAGATCGGTCACTCCATTTAATTTTCAATTTGGGCGTGAAGCTAAAAAATCTATGCTATCTTCAATAAGTTGTTTCTCTTTCTTTTTTCTTTTTTTTTTAATGTAATTTTACCTCTCCTATTCCAAAACCTCAATCATTCAAAGAAGCTATAAAATTTCACCTAATTTAGCCAAAAAAAATTGCCGTTCTTACGGTATTGATAATTGAGGGAGTGAACAACTTGCATGTGACTCAGCGGGTTTGCAGGAAAAAGAAAACCTAGAAACAGAGTTTGTTCTTGAAGGGGTGTGAGGTTTTAAAAGATTATTTATTGAATAAATGTTAGATGCATTGTAACTTGTAAGCACCGAAACTTAAAAATCTTTTATATGTATGGGTTTACTTGGAAAAAATGTTTCGGGAGAGTTTTGGTCTTTTGGAGGAATGTTAATAGGGAGATTGTCAATTTTCTTCTTACTGTAATAAATATATATTATTTAGCCACCTATTATTTTTATAATAGCTAATAATCTTCCTGACAATATAAGTTTATAATATTATCTTTATTTTTAAATACACTTTTATTTATATTTATTATAAATTAAATAAATCATATGAATAGATACTAAATAAAAAATTTAAGATTAAAAACAAGAAATATATGTTTTGATATGAACAAAAAAATTAACACTAAAAAATTTTTTTTTGCACTTTTTTATTTTGTAAACTTTTTTTCTAATAAATATTTTATAAGATTTTAAAATTAAATGTAAAAAGTACAAGAAAAATATTTTATTATTTATTTTTATAATAATTTTTTTATCATTCAAGTTTTCTTATAATTAATTTTTTTTATCATTTTAGAATAATTTTATATATATTTATTATAAGAAAATGTTTATAAAATAAAAAAGTATAAGAAAAATATTTTTATTATCAATTTTTTTTAACATCAAAACATATATTTCTTATTTTTAGTACTTAATTTTTTATTTTAATTTCCATTCATGTGATTTATTTTATCTATAATAAATATGAACAAAAGAGTATTCGAAAATAAAGATAATATTATAAATTTATACTGTTAGGAACGTTATTGGCTATTATAAAAACAGTAGAGGGCAAATGGTATATATTAATTAGTGTAAGAGGAAAATTGGCAATCTTCTAATGTTAATAACTCAACTCTTTCCGTTTATATAATAAATACAAGGTAATAGCAAAGAGGATATATGGTTGATAGTAATTTTTTTTTTTTAATAAACTATCATCCAATGGTATAATTAATAGAATGATGTCTAGAAAATATTAAATTATAACATATTATAAACAAGTGACAATTGATTTGCAGCCCAAATTCCAGTTTCATGGGGCTATTTTCATATATAATATTCTAAAGCAAGACAAATTTTTCTCCAAATATTATCCATGGGAATAAATTTCAGAATTTATCTTGATGAAATTATGCATTACATTGTTAAATATATTTATCTACATTCTGGATAAGCCTTAAATTGTAATATATTAATATATTGTAATAATACCAAAAACTTAAAAAATAAAAAACACAGAAAACAATTGACACAACACCTAGTGAGTCAAGTTGGGTAGGCTAGCTTCAAGAAAAAAGATGGATTTAAGTGTTAAATGTTTCTCATGGGAGGTAACTTATTAGGAAGCTCTTACCAACAATATCCAAATTTCCAAAATTCTGAGAGTAAGGGTTAAACTTGCTTCAGCACTAATTTTGTTTCAGCTATTTCTTTTGATATTAGAAGATAGATTCCCTAAACTTTTTGAATTCATTGGAACAATGATAGTTTTCATTTTGTTTTGTAGAACTTGTTTGTATTATCCTTTCGATTATATACTATCATATGATCCAATTGTCAGGGTTTTCGCTACAGTATTTGACAAGTATTTACGTCGACAACGTCACAGATTACTTCATCCTTGTATTTTCCAATGGAGAAAGGAATGCAAAAACAAGTTATAAAATGTTGTTCACAAATATTAAATCTCCTATATATGTTTTCCTATTTCCATAAATCAAGAACGTCTAATTCTGTCAATTAATTCAAAAATTTATCATGCATGCAAATAAAAAAGATGGACAGAACACAGGCTTGCCTATAAGGCTATAAGATATAACTTTACAAATACTTGCATCTTAGGATTTAGGCTGATACGTCATGCAGGTTTCTCTTATAATTAAGTCATATAGCTTGATATGCAGCTTGGTTATATAGACCCCATATAATAAAATCTTATTTTTTCGAATTGAAGATTTAAAATTATTGGTAGATTAAGGATTTTGATGATCATAAGTCGTAATAGAATTATAGTCTTCATACCAATGAACTAGACACTGTAGTTGTTTAATTATCCTACAAGTTTTTATATCAAACAGAAAAGCAATTGCACAAAAGCTTTATGTAGCTCGTAATCAAGCTCTCCCATTCAAACAACTCTGACGTTGTGAGATTTTATGATAAAAATTATTTGGAGTTTAAACTTATAGAACTATAAATTTTTAATGTCTAAATCAATTGTTATCCTCATTTTTTTCAAAATTAAAAGTAGATGGGGTGAGCATTAGTTTCTTTTCAACCCTTAGTTTTTTTATTAAAATAATTATCAAATTATAATTTATTATTTTAATTCACTATTTCTCAAAAATTGTAAAATTATCCTTGACTAAGTGCTTGCTCTCTTAGTGTAACAATAGTCAAAATCTAAACTAATTTCTCTCTTTTTTTAATTTTTTTCTTATTTATTAAATTAACTTTATCTTTTTCTTAATTTTCACTATAACATTATTAATTTTATTTATTATTATCATTTACAATTTGTGCTTTTGAAATTTGACAAAAAAATTCTAATAAGTTACAGAAACTTCTATATTTTTTTTAAATAATGGGTATTTACCCTTCTCTTTTATTTAAATTACAATAGAGTTAAAATTTGTTAATTTTTGAACAATTTATTCATTAAATGTAATATTCTTTATGCATGATTATAAATTTTGATAAGAGAAAGAAATAGGGGGAGAAATAACAATATCACATAAGTAATTAACTAAATTATATCTTATAATAAAAATTTTAATTAAAAAAAGTGTGATAAAGAGTTTAATAGAATGCTATATAATCTCACTCATTAACAAAATAAAATTATTTAAAAATCACTTAACATACTTACGATGCAAGTTAGGTCAACTTGGACCAACAAGAAAAGACAAAACCCGCCGCTACCTCAACGACCGTCTTCCCTATCGCCACTGCGGATCTTAAATAAGCCCTCCACCGGCGCCACCGCCGTCTGAATTAACTGGCCTCTCCGTCGTCGACGCCGAATGTCAGCTATCAAACTAGCCGACATGGAACAGCAGCCTCACAAGGCTCACAGAGCTCGCCAATCGGGCTCTTCGGGAAAAAAGATATCCAAATCGGAAATAAATAAACAAGACAAGAAGAAACCAAACCCTAAGGTCCTTAATTTGCAACCTACACTTCTTTTTCATTAATTTAAGTGAATAACTAATATTACTCTTTTTCTTTTCTCTGATTTTAATTAATATTAATGTTATTATAATCTATTAGGCATTTGGGTTCACTTCATCCGTGAAAGCCAAGCGATCAATGATGCGAGCGGCTGAGAAAGAGCAACGCCGGCTTCACATTCCGACTATAGACCGCTCCTATGGTGAACCACCACCATATGTTGTTGTAGTTCAGGGACCGCCCCAGGTTTTGCATAATTTATTTTTTATTTCTAAATTAATTTTGATTTCTTGATGCTTTAATTGAGTGATAATTTTGAAAGTTTTAGATGTTGATTTTTAATTTACGAAATGGTGGTGGCAGGTTGGGAAGTCTTTGTTAATAAAGTGTCTTATAAAGCATTATACTAAGCTTAAAGTACCTGAGGTTCGGGGACCAGTTACTGTTGTATCAGGTTTGGTGTTTACGTAATTTCTTCGTTAGATTTAAAACATAATGGAGTTTATTGAGAAGGATGTGACAAAATTTGTTAGGTAAGAAAAGGCGCCTACAATTTGTGGAGTGCCCGAATGATATCAATGGCAGATTGATTGTGCAAAATTTGCTGACCTGGCACTGCTTCTCATTGATGCAAGTCATGGTTTTGAAATGGTGAGATGTCATTTTGGATTATTTCTATTTGGTACGGACTTCACTGAATATTTGTGTTGATGGAGCTGTAGCTTTTTCTCTCTCTTTTTTTTTCTCCAACTTTTTGATTTCCATAGCATGGTTTTATGTTGCCAATTTCAGGTGGTTAAGGAACTCAGCATATATATTTTTTTAATAATGTAGTTAATGCAATTTTCTGTTTTGGCGACTGGATGTTGTTTCTTACAGGAAACTTTTGAGTTTCTTAATTTAATGCAAAATCATGGATTACCGAATGTTATGGGAGTTCTTACTCATCTTGATAAGTTCACGGATAAGAAGAAACTAAGAAAAACAAAGCAGCACCTCAAGCATCGATTTGGTACGGAGCTATACCATGGAGCAAAACTATTTAAATTATCTGGTCTCATTCAGGGGAAGTAAGTATATTGACAGTGCATTGTATTATGGACATCTCACTATCTATAGTAGTTAAATTGTTATTTTCAAATTATAGAAGTCTCTGAGGTTAATTCTTTCTTTTATCTTTCCCTAATCCATTAGGTACACAAAAAAAGATATTGGCAATCTTGCAGAATTTATCTCTGTTATGAAATTTCATTCTTTGTCCTGGAGAACTTCTCATCCTTATATCTTGGTTGATCGTTTTGAAGATGTTACTCCTCCTGAAAGAGTGCATGTGAATAATAAATGTGACAGAAATGTTGCAATTTATGGTTATATGCGAGGTTGTAATCTGAAGAAGGGAACTAAGGTATGCATTGCAAACCACTTTACCTCACTTTGCCATTTGAATTTTTTTCTGTTTTGAGAATATGCTGAAGGTTTTTATTTATTTTTATAAAATTAAAGGTAAGAAGCAGGTTCATTTCTCAACATAAGGTTATTGTTGCATATGATCCATTCAAAATTTTATGCTTTCTGGAATTATATTAGTTTAAGTTTAGGTGGGTTTAGGCACCTAATTTTCACATAGATGACCATTAGGCAAGGATTTGTTTATCATTCTGTCAACAACTAGAAGTGAGTTGTGGTGAAAAAAGAGCTTGATTAAGCACAATTTAGAGAGATCTTCTTTCATAATAAGCAAAGCTCGATCTCATTGGGCTCATGAATGCAGGTTTCATGTGTAAAATGTAAAATTCAGCTTTGAAGAGGGTGATGAATTAGCTATTTGTAAATTTTTCAGCTTGGTTAGGCTTAAGTAACACGGAGCTTCATGTACTTAGCTTTCCAGTGGCTGATATGGTATACATTGAAAGTGCAACTTAAAGAAACTTACACGGAAGCTGACTAATGAGATAAATTTTCATTTGGAACAGAGTTGCAATTTACATGGCATGTTAGTTAGTATGATAGCTCTGGAGGTCATTTGTGGCTTATGGGTTAAGATTATGTACCTTTAAAAAGAAATTTCCTTTCCAGTTTTAACGCAAAAAAATATGGCTATTATGTCTGGACTTGTATTTGATGTTTGCATTCTATTAAATGATCATTTATCTTGCGCTTATCCAATAGATTATCCATTTGTGATCTAATGTTCCTTTTTTTCCCCCCCTAAATCAGGTGCATATTGCTGGCGCTGGTGATTACAGTTTAGCTGGTGTCACAGGCTTAGCTGATCCTTGTCCCTTACCTTCTGCTGCCAAAAAGAAGGGACTGCGCGATAAGGAAAAACTTTTTTACGCACCCATGTCTGGCCTTGGGGATCTCCTTTATGACAAGGATGCGGTCTATATTGACATAAATGACCACTTTGTTCAATTTTCTGAAGCGGGTGATGAAAATGGGAAATCAAACCACAAAGGTTTACTATTTGTTTCTCTTTTTTTTTGTTGGTTGTTGTTTTGTTGATGAATACAAACCTTTAACCTTTACCTCTAGTACTTTTTTGTGGATCTTGTTTTGAATAGTATAAAATGGAAGTACCTTTCGTAGTTAGCTAAAGTGGAATAGTAAAGTTTTTGGATGATTCTTGATGATATATTTGATTACCTGTTTCTTTAAATATGCTGTTTTGAATTATACAATCTAGGCACGATAAAGAAGGCAACTATCTTATCTCTTCTATTCATCCCACTTTCTTTACCCCTTTTTTGGGCTCAAGTATTGTTGCTTTTCTATTACTAGGAAAGTATCAAGATGTTGGTGTGACGTTGGTAAAATCGCTTCAAAACACAAAATATCCGATTGATAAGAAGTTAGAAAAGAGCATTATTTCCCTTTTCAGCCAGAAGCCTAATGGCTTATCAGATGCTACCAACAATGCAAAAGATATGGATGATGATACAGAGTATATTCATGGCAAGCACTATCAAACTAGAGAAGGAACTTCCAATGGGCTTGGTGAAAAACATGTTGCTGAGGAAATGGAGTCCTTGTATGAAGATGCAGATATTAAAAAGGGTGAGAAATTTTCAGCTTTGGCCTTCAAGAGTAATACCTACTTAGTTTATATATAGCAGACATGAGCCAAGTTAAGATGGGTAGAAAGGGTGTTTTGAATCATGAAATGCAATATGATGTTTATGTAGAATAATTTTCACCATATATGCCTAATTAGTTTAAATAGGTATTTTCTCTATTTTGATGTCTTTCTGTGTGGTATTTTCTCTTTTTTACAGAGTCCTTCGGACAATGCACGAATCTGATTCAGCTTGTCTATGGGAAATCAACACCAACATCAGCAACTTTGTCCAAAGAAGTGCAGGATAGCAGCGACAGTGAAGAAAGTGATGATGATGAATTTTTTATGCCAAAAGTAGAAGGGAATAAGGTCTGTCCTGATATTATTTGTGTGGTTATTTCCTAGATTGCCTTTTAACATTGATATACAAGTTTGATGTTAACTGGACATAATTAGTTTTTGGCTAGTCTCTAATTCCTCTTAATTTATTGCAGAAGTTGAGAGAAGTATTGGATAGCAGACTTTTCAATATGGACGAGTGTTCCAAATTTAATAGTTATGGAGATCTTAAAAGCTCAAAAGGTGAAGAAGTATATGAAAGTATCAGAGACTGCTTTGTTACAGGTGATTGGTCCAAAGCTGCTCAGAGAAATCAAGTTTCAAAGGGTAACTCTGAAGGTGATGACAGTGATGATGCGGTCTATGGTGATTTTGAAGATTTAGAAACCGTTGAGAAACATCAAGGGCACATTAAGGATAATTCAGGCAGTAATGCAATTGAGAATGAATATGAGTCAGCAGTTGAGGAGCAGAGATTGAAAAAGATTTCACTACGTGCAAAATTCAATGCACAATATCCTTCTTTTTTTTTTTCTTCTGACTTATGCTATTTTTATTGTATTCATTATATATGCATCTTCTGCTAGTGCCGGCTTCTTGACCTCCATTGATGGATTTGGGTGTGGCTGTAGTGGGATGATGCATCCCTCATCTGATGGTATTTTTGCTGAAAGACATTGATGAATTTTGGTTGTTGTGAGTCGTATTGGAGAACCTGTATTTTGGTTTTAGTATGATCTGCTTTGATGACCTTGACTTTGATTTAAGTATGATGGATCTGAATCACCTGAGAAGGAAATAGATGAAAAAGATGGGGCAAAGTTTCATCGTGGCCAGCCTAACGAAATTGGACTGGTTGACAAGGTAGACTTTTGCATGCATCATAATGTGTTCTGCATACTGCTGTTATGTTTTGAGTGCTAACTCATGTTTGGTTCTTCCAGATGAAGGAGGAGATTGAATTTCGCAAACAAATGAATATAGTTGAGCTCAACGATCTTGACGAGGTCACTCGATTAGAGTTAGAGGGCTTCCGAACAGGAACATATCTTAGATTGGAGATACATGCTGTTCCTTTTGAGATGGTCGAATATTTTGACCCCTGCCATCCTGTTTTGGTTGGAGGAATTGGTCTTGGTGAGGAAAATGTCGGATACATGCAGGTAAGAATACTTGAATAACCTTGATATGCAGTGGTGATATATATTTTCTTGCTTTTCCCCTCATTTGGGTTGTCTTCTCTTTTCGACTTTTTCAAGTATATATAAAAAATTTGTGGATGTTTATTGGATATAACATATTTAGGTATATAGGTAATTACTGACTGCTTAGTTCAAACAACAGACTCAGACATCCTGGAAAAAAGAACTGGTTCATGAATTAGATAAAAGTCCTTTGTTCATCTAGTTAAGTTTATGCCTGATGTTATGCACTCACTGTTGTGGGCTGTAAAGCTCATGCATCTTTTGGGTTTCTTTCACTAAATAATTTCAGAATATATTTTCATTCTTCATTTTTAGGGATTTGTAGCTGTTATAGTTTCATTTATGTCATTGCAATGAATGACTGCTGCTGCACTCCGTATTTTTTGCTTGGTTCTTCTCTTATAAAAACGATTTAATACTTATTTTTTTATATAAAAATGATGGCCTACAAGTTCACAGCTAAAGTCCCTTGGATTAAATTTGGTAGAATTTCCAGATATACTCTTTTATTGTAATTTTGAGAGGTAATATCTTTGTCTTATTTCACAATCTCTAGGGCAATAAGATTTTTCATGGCTTGTTTTCCAGGCTAGGTTAAAATGACACAGATGGTGGCACAAAAAAGTACTCAAGACTAGAGATCCCATTATTCTTTCTATTGGATGGAGGCGTTTCCAAACTATCCCTGTTTATGCCATAGAGGACCGTAATGGGCGGCATCGCATGCTGAAGTACACTCCAGAACACATGCATTGCCTTGCCACATTCTGGGGTCCTCTTGCCCCTCCTCAGACTGGGGTGGTTGCTATCCAGAATTTTTCCAACAATCAGGTCAGCCTTCTCTTCTTGTTGCTACAACCTGTCTGTAATAAAATTTCAAGGGAAAATTTCTGTGCTTCTCATGTTTAGAGCATGTTTCACCTCATATCTTTTTTTCTTTCTTCTTTTCCTTTTTGTTTTTTTAATTCTAATCTTTTTTTATGAATTAACCAAACATCCTTCCATTTGATTTGTCAGGCTTCATTTAGGATTACAGCAACTGCAGTTGTACTTGAGTTCAACCATGAAGTAAAGATAAAGAAGAAAATTAAACTGGTTGGTTATCCCTGCAAGATATTCAAGAAAACTGCACTAATCAAAGATATGTTTACTTCAGATCTTGAAGTGGCTCAATGTGAAGGTAAAGAGGTTCGTACTGTCAGTGGAATCCGTGGGCAGGTGAAAAAGGTATGAGTTGAATGAGGAAGTTTATATCCATTTTCTGGTTCTTATTGTGCTTTCTTTGGTTTTTGTCATTCCATATACTTGTTTGTACATAATGATAAGCACAACGTCTGTTTTTCTTCTCCAAATTTCTTCTTCCCATTAAATTTCATAATTGTTACTCAGAAAATTGTCAGAATCCTTGATTGTAATTGATGACGTTGGCTCATTAATATTTTTTCTTGAGCAAGTGTAGGCCGAGCCTAGTAACTTGTAATTTGATTATGTTGTCAGGCTGCTAAAGAAGAGATTGGAAACCAACCCAAGAGGAAGGGAGGGCAACCTAGAGAAGGGATTGCCAGGTGCACCTTTGAGGACAGAATTCTGATGAGCGATGTTGTTTTCATGCGTGGATGGGCTGATGTTGAAATTCCTCGATTTTACAACCCACTGACCACAGCCATGCAGCCTCGTGATAAGATCTGGCAAGGAATGAAAACTATAGCTGAGTTGCGGAGAGAACATAATCTTTCTATTCCTGTAAACAAGGATTCACTCTACAAGGTAATTTGTGATGTGAGGCGTGTAACTTTTTAACAATGGTTTCTTCCTCTGCCGAAAGTTGATGGTTGTGGAATTTTTTAGGGTCATTTGTAATAACTTGAATTTTTTTTTTTTTTTTGACAGCCAATTGGGAGAAGACCAAGGAAGTTCAACCCATTGGTGATTCCTAAGTCATTACAGGCAGCTCTTCCATTTGAATCAAAGCCCAAAGACATTCCTAGCCGGAAGCGGCTATTTCTTGAAAATAGTAGAGCTGTAGTCATGGAGCCTCAAGAGAGAAAAGTCCATGCTCTTATTCAACATCTTAAATTGATTAGAAACGAGAAGGTATGCATGTGTAGACCAAGAAATTTGAATCCACCGACGCCTAAGTTTAGAATTAGTAGTGAAACCTATTCAGCACAATCTAACTTTTCATATTTAGTAATTAGCGTCATTCTTGTTCTACTTTTCTATTTGTTTATTTAGGCACTTAATGTGCTGCTCTGCTATTTCAAGTTGTAAGCATGTCTATATTTATATACTCTATTGGGGTTATGCAGATGAAGAAGCGAAAGCTTAAGGAGGCGCAGAAGAGAAATGAAGTTGAGGCAGAGAGAGCTAAAGATAAGCAGTTAACTAGAAAGCGCCAGAGAGGAGAACGGCAGGAGAGATACCGGGAGCAAGACAAACTAAAGAAGAAAATTCGGGTACATTGAGAGATGGTTACATATACCATTTATATGCCTGACCCCCTCATGCTGGTGCAAGCGATGTGTTCATAAGCGATGGTGTTTGTGAGCAACCGTGATGGCATGCCAATATCAATTCATGGCAGTTGACGTGAAGTAAAAGCATCAATCTTCTACAACTGAATCACCATGGATCCAGCCACCCTGTGATATGAATAGTCTGTTCAATCATGGGGCTGATCATTCAGCATTGTAAGAGATTGGCGGTGATTTTTTTTTTTTTTTTAAGTTTTAGCCATACATAGTTCCACCATGTGATGCCAAGAAATTTACAAATTAGCCGCATTAGATTAGATCCTTCTTTAAATACTCTGGAAAAGTTAAATTACTCTAGAAAATTTAGTAGATGTTGAATATAATTCGAGTATCGCGCCAGACAACACGAAATCTAGCGATTTGACTTTGAAAATAAAATGCATATTTTTCAGTCCACGTGGGGAGTTTTTTTTTTTAAATGATATAATGCATAAAGCACCGACCATATTTATTTTTGGAAATGAATTCTGTATTTTCTCTAAAATTAAAAATATTAAAACAGCTACCGTGTTTAGGTAATACCCACGTGTCCAATTCCAAAAACAGCAAAATAGAAAATAAAATAATTCAGGGAATTAGTTTCAACAAAAACCGATTTATCATTTTTTTTAATATCTCAAAAAGCTGTTGTCTTATTTTATGTGTCATCATTGTCCTTATAGAGTTTTGGTATTTGCAAGACTTGAGGGCCATATATATATATAATAGATTTTAGTTCAGAATTTTAAAATGCGGAAAAGTTTAAAAAATTTTTAAAATTGCATTATTTTAAAAACTTACAATTTTAAACTTTTAAAATCATGCGGTTTTAAAATTTTCATGTATTTTTCTACATTTTAAAATCCTGAATTAGAATATTTATATATATAACTCAAAACACTTTCAAAACTCAACAAAGAGCCCCAAAATAATTCTATAAACCGTAGATATTGATGGCACTAACATGCATCTGAATTTTGAAAATTTTCTTTTATAGCACTAACATTTAATTTTATGTCACTTATTATCTTATTTTTCGATTTTATAGTGGAATTTGTAAAGTTTAAAAAAATCTGGATCAAAGCGTATTTTTGTCAAAATTTAGGAAATAAATAAAATTACATGAAAATTTATATTCCATCACGTGTGCTGAAAATATCCCCTTTTAAAATCGTTTATCTCTGTCATTTTGTCTCTGACAGAGAACAATTGAGCGGATTTGATTGACCTTAAGCCGCGTTTCTCTGCTTCATGAATCATCGGGTCCTTCACAGTTCATACCCTAGAAAAAGGGACCAACTAATAATAATCTTAATAGTACTTAAGAAATATTTATACAAATTTTGTGCTATTACTTTTAAGTAATTTAATATTAAATAAATAATTATTATTAAATATTATTTTAACTTTTAATATATACTATTAGATCGTTAGAAGTCAATAGCTAAAGATTTGTATCAAACTTTTTAGTTAAAATAACTTAACCTTAAGATAAACTATCAAATCTTTTAAGAATTTATTTATTTATTTATTCAAGAGAGAATGACAAGAGATGGTCTTTTTTTTTTCCCTTCATATTTCAATTTTTATGACTTGCTGTTTACGTTTTTATAATCAGTAAAACATTATGGGTTTGTAAAGTTGGGAAACAAACTTTATATTCCAATTGATATGGCAATTGAGGTGACATTTTCTTATAGGGTCATGTGAAAATTAGCTTTTAAACTTTATTATCTCTTATTCAATTGATAAATTTATATTGGCATCATATATCAATTGATGTTAATACAAACTTTGTAGTATGTGAGTACTCTTTCATAATATAATTTGTTACTTCATACATTGTTGTCAAAATTTTTAACAAAAAAATAAATAAACAAGTTATTCCAACTTATTATAGGTTTTAGCAAAATATTTTGAAAATCGTAAATAGTTAGTGATAAAAGCAATTTTTTACATTTTAGTTTTCCAAATTGCTTTAATTTCTAGCATTTTTGCTCGTGGCATCAATTAATTTGTTCCAGAAGAATGCAATAAAGTGATTTTATTATTATTTATCCTAGTTTAAAATATTATTATTGATATAAGAACAAGAAGAACTTGAGCTTAGTATAATGTGTAAAATTCATCATTTTCACAGGCTTTTGCTTGTCTATAATATAACAACAGATCTTCTAAGTAGCAATTAAATAATTAATGCTTGGTAAGTGATAACCTGTCAATTATACAATGAAACATTATATGTTACAAATCTGATTTAGAATCTTTGCATTCCATCTTCAGAATAAACAAATAGATAAATAAATCAGTTCTTCTCGATTTTCATAGATTCAAATGATCAACGCTGAAATGTGTAACATGCAAGTGGTTGACTGTATTTGACTCGATATATGCTTCTCGAGTGGAGTGAAGTACTCCTAAAAATCAATTAAATAATTAGTGTACTTGTAACATATAATTTTTTAATTCTTTATCAATTTGATTCCCGCAATTACACCATTAATTTTTTTGCTTATAAATACTCATTACATCAGGCATCCTTCACAAGAAATACTTAATACTTTAATATTGTCTCTCTCAAAATTAGTTGCTTTAACTTGATCAGTAATCCAATGGAAGTGGCATCTCGATCTCATAACAATGTGAGTGCTGAACCTTCATCAAGTCATGTGCTAGGGTGGATGAAGGCCATTGTTCCTCACAGAATCATAAACAAAATCGCTGAGAAAGCAAAAGACGCAAAGAAATTGGGCATAGATGACCCAAGAAGGATTATTCATTCATTCAAAGTAGGTCTGGCCATCACTTTGGTCTCATTGTTTTACTACTTTAAACCACTCTATGAGGGTTTTGGTGTATCTGCAATGTGGGCTGTTTTAACTGTTGTAGTCGTCTTCGAATTTTCTGTAGGTAAGCTCATCAACTCTCCTGAGATCACTATTAATTATTAACTGCGTCCTGAGAACACTACTAATTATTAATTGTGTATCATAGAGATTGATTTTCATCTAAATATTTAAAAGTATATACGGCCTATCCTGGACCCAGATATCCAAATCGCCATCATATATACAGCTGATTTAAGAGTTGAAAAATGTAAATGTATTTAACATTTTTTTTTCTTTTTGGTAAATTTTTCAGGAGCAACACTAGGAAAAGGATTGAATAGGGTATGTGCAACGTTGCTAGGTGGTGGTCTTGGTGTTGGAGCTCATTGGTTAGCTTGTTATTCGGGAAAAAATGGAGAGCCAGTAGTAATCGCAGTCTTTGTGTTTATAGTAGCTGCAACGGTAACATTTGTGAGATTTTTTCCGAAAATGAAGGCAAGATATGACTACGGGCTAATGGTGTTTATCCTGACATTCTGCTTGGTTTCTGTATCTGGTTACCGAGAAGATGAGGTTATACGCATGGCTCATGAAAGGGTAGTCACAATCGCCATTGGCAGCTGCACTTCTTTGCTTGTATGCATATTGATATGCCCAGTGTGGATTGGAGAGGACCTTCACAATCAAGTAGCTGACAACTTGGAAAAGCTTGGCAAATTTTTGGAAGGTATTTAACCACCAATAATAATTGTATTATGTTGCATATGCAACTAATGAAATTGTATATAATTCACTGATTATTATTGTATTTTTTAATTTATCAATTTTGCAGGATTTGGAGGTGAATATTTTAAAATATCTAATGATGGCCAGTCTAATACCGACAAGTCATTTCTGCAAGGATATAAAAGTGCCCTCAACACAAAAAACAGTGAAGAAAACATGGTGGGTAATAATTAAGCTCGATCGGTCTCCTACAAAAAAATAATTATCAAGAAAATATAAATTACAATAATAAACTTAATTTTTTAATTTTCAGGCAAATTTAGCTAGATGGGAACCCCGACATGGTCGTTTCAAGTTCCGCCATCCTTGGAAACTGTACCTTAAAGCTGGAACCCTAACTCGTGATTGCGCCTACAAAATTGAAGCTCTTAGCAGTCACCTTAATTCAGAGAATTCGGTAAATAAATAACTCATTATTACATATAAAACACGATATGACTCGTATAATTTATTTTTATTATTTTAAATTTTGTCTAACTAATGTAGTTATGTTAGATTAATTTGTACAAAGAATTCGTAATTTTAGTTTTACAATTAACTACATAGTTACTCGACAAATGTTTTTTTAAATTTTCAGACTCCATGGCCAGAAGAAATCCAAAGCAAAATTCAAGAATCATACACAATGATAAGCTCAGAAACAGGAAAGGCCTTGAAGGAATTAGGATCATCAATTAAAACAATGACGAAATCATCATCAGTTAACACCCACATTGCCAATTCAAAGGCTGCAGCCGAGACCCTCAAATCCCTGTTCAAAATATCCGTTTTGGAAGAAGATACTGATCTGCTCAAAATAGTTCCAGCTGCTACAGTTGCTTCACTTCTAATGGATGTTGTAACATGCACTGAGAAAATTACAGCGTGTGTTAATGATCTAGCCTCCCAAGCAAATTTCAACAGCCCAACTAATAACAATAACGTGATTCGGGGAAATTCAAGATTACTCCACCGAGGCTCAGTACAGCCAATTTCTGGGAATGAAGGACCCCATCATGTCATCACAATTGGCGAATAATTAGCAGAAATTGAACTACAAATGATAGTGCAAGAAAGCATACTAACCCTTAACAATATGATGGTCAAGTTGATTTGGCGGTACTAATCTTGTCATTGTTAAGAAATTAATTTAGAGTTAATTTTTTTTTCTCTGGGGAATTTTAACCTGTGAACATGTACTGGTGGTCTTTCTTTTCATTTTTTTTTTGAGCCGTCAGTTGTATTTTTCCTCTCCTTCTTGTTCTATGAAAAAAATTTTAATGAGTACTCTTATAGAATTAGTTTTTTTTGGGCAAAACTTAATGCAGCAATAAATGAGAAAACAACATGAAAGGTTAAATGTAAATGAAATTAGGATCATCATCCAATACAAGTTCTATTGAGTTTTTAATGATCTTTAGTAAGATATTAATTAGTAATAGTGTATAGTTAAAATTTAATTATTTTTATATTCGTATTTATTAACCATCAATTTTTCCACATAATTTTTTTTCAAGAGAGAGGGAATCTTCGTCTATAAAATAATTCATTGCCTTGAGTGTGAGAATAATTACTGTGGTAAAATCGGTGAAATAGAAGTGATGAGAAAAATTACCGTGCTTAATTTTGGTGGAATATAATCAATCCTATATGTGGCCCTTACCCAACCAACATGCACAAATTAAACCAACATGCACAATTAAAGAAAACAGTGATGATATAGCCATAAAAATTGTTAAGTTTTATAGAACTCTTTTATGGCATGGATTGATTGATTGAATTTAAGAGCAATTATGAAAGTGATTTCGGGCTCCTTTTCCAACCAACCAATCAATATATGCCATCTAAAATGCCAACTCAGTTTCTTGAATAATATTTGTACAATTCCTTTACAAAGTTTGTGTGAGATCATACGGCATATGCAAGTGGGAAATAGCTGTCCACTAGTTTTGAATAGAGTAACGGTATAGTTATAAATTTTTATATAAATTTATTTTGTATAAATTAATGTGATATGATAAAATTGATTGAACTAAATATCACTTATCTCACATGATTTATTAATATTATTTTATATTTCCATTCAACCAATGAATTAATACCATATCAGTTTATATAAGATAAATTTATATAAGAGTTTGAGACTAAATCATCATTCTTTTGAATAAAATACAACAATAGCATTCCCAAAATTACTTTTCTCATCTCCAGTATTAAACGAAAATACTTGAAAAGCCTATCAAATTAACTAAAGGAAAATTAAATTACCCCTGTTTTAAAGTTGGATCACCCTATTTTACAACTAATGTAAGATACATCCCTCACATTAACAGTGAGTGAGTCTCACTCATACACTGTTCATGTAAGGAGGATGTACCTTAGATTAGTTGTAAGATAATGTTTGCCTCTAAAGTCTGGCTTCGCCACCAATGATTACAATTTTCTTATGAACTGTTGATCTACAGTGTGATTAAATTTATTCAAGCAACGGCCGGGTGATTGGGGAGCACGAGCAACTTAACAAACTGTCTAACGCAGGTTCAGGCTTAACATTTTGACTAGAAATAAGAACCTTTAGCTCCAACGCCTGGTAGAATAGAAGCGCAGCCCAATCGACCGGATACTAATGATGAGAGACAACCTGAAGATAAATCAACGTATATGCCTACAATCTCAGCATCATTAGGCAAGAAACATTATAGATGTCTCTATCGTTGCAAGTACCGGAAGTTATCAACAAGATTGAGCCATTGTTTCTCATAAAGCCAAGAGCAAAACAAAGCTTCGTCGTAGTCCTTTGCCCTTGGGCTGTTGCGCTTTTTATTTTACTCTTGCGGTACCAAGATATGAATGAAACTAATGGCTAAATGCTCCATTAATCTCTACAATTCAAGATAATTACTCAATTAGTCTTGTATTTTAAAAAATTACCCAAAACCACCCTATTGTCACAATTGCTAAATTTTTGGGAGTAATATAATAATTATGTCTGATATAGACAAATTAAAATTCAAATAGATCTAAAATGTGATGTGACATGTGAAAATAAATAATAATTTAATATATTTTAATAAAAATAAATTACTTTTTGGGTAATTTTTTATAATATTAGGTCTAATATATTGCTCATACTATAAGGACTAAAATAACATTTATCTAAAATTAGTCGTCAAAAATTATCAAACTAATGTATATTCTTTCCAGAATTATTATCTAATAACGAATCTCTTACTATAAAATAGTAATGGATGTTAAAGGATAGAAAAATACAAATCTCAATACACTACAGGATAAAGTAAACTATATTCAAGTATGTTTTTCTTGTTTTTTTAGCTTATTCCTTACATTATTAAAGTAAAGGATCTTTTACTAGATTCTAACTCATACTATCCGCATAACAAGTTAACAACAAACTTAAAAATCCGGCAAAAGTAATATCACTTATTTGTTGAATTTCTCACTAAGTTTTCTTATTTTTAAAAGAACCTTATTTTTATTAAAGAATAAAAGATATTTTCAATTACGTTAAGCCACGTCAGTCTACACAAAGTTATTTATACAAATATTTATGATTGTATAATTATTATTTAATATAAGTCTAGAAACTAAATTATTCTTATCGTTCTTATTATTCCACGACAGTAAATTCGTGATTCCGTACATCCGTGGTGGAAACACACTGAATTTCTCGAGTGTAAAGCAATTGTTGCTCTTCTGGCGACACCAAAGCATCCTCGGTCTCGAAAGGAACTAGCTAAGGCTAATTCATGGACGGCCTGAGCAATTTTCTCAGTGCATTCAACCACCTCTATTAAAACTTTAGCCACTGGTATTATCTCCAGGAGGAATGCTTCTTTCCACAGTTTTGTTTTGAGATGAGAGTTCAGTTTCTCCATAGCATATTTTGCTTTTGCAGTGTGGGGATTTACTGATTTTGCCCGTGTTATTTTCTTCGTGGATGATGCTAATTCCAAAAAAGCTTTACCAGATTCCATGCTAATCTCCATGCACATCTCTCGAATTTTGCTTCGGATTTCTAAAGAAGTCTGCAGCCAAAAAAGCAGAAGTTAAGTTTATTAAGATCTTCTCTATGAGATTTTGAAAATCTTATGCAGGAAAAGTTGAGGATAAGAGAGGATCTTGATCCAAAATTTGAACGAATTAATAAAATAAAAAATTACAAGTATATACGTACTTGGATATCAAAATTAAGGCAGCAATTAAGAGCTTGGATTTTGTAGCCGCATTCCCGAGCTAGGGTTCTGACTTTCAAATGCTGTTTCCAGGGATGACGGAACTTGAACCGGCCATGAACCGGTTCCCATTTTGCGAAATTTGCCTGCAAATACACTATCTAAATTAGTAAGATGCTTATTTCTTGGAGAAGGAAAAAAATAAAAAAATAGAAAATGAATAACATGGAGCTTTTTTCTTTTTCATTCTCCCTGTTGAAAATAGCAGCTGTGAAGAGTCAACAGCTGACCCTCAAGTGACGTTAGCATGCTACCTAAGTCATTGTCAACTGGAGCCAGCTGATCTGGATAGTGAGCTGGATTTGATGAGCTGACAAAATAGTTATGCTGAAGAATCTCAGGACCTGTGCATGAAGGATTGGAATTTCTAGAAGCTCTACAATGATTAGATGATGATTGCTGTTATAACTAAAATTTTCTTTTATTTCCTTAGTTACCCTTTTTTGGCTAGCTGTCGTTTTTCTCTCTGGGCTTGTGTATAAATGGGCAGCACTCTCTAGTTATCAATTCATTCAAGTTTTCATCCATTCACTATTTTCTGGTTTATGCTCTGCTTGCTTTGTAAGCAATTCCTTGAGAATTTAAGTCTCCCCGCCATTGTCTCTTCACTGCTTTCTGGGTTGAGCATGCCTTTATATTCCTGAAGAAATGACTTATCCTCATTAGATTTCTGATGTTCAGACAATTTAAAATATTCTCCTCCGAATCCCGAAAAGTTTTGTATTAATGTTACTGCACTAATGGTGCATTTCAATATTGTCAGCAATAAGGTTGTGAAGATCCTTTCCAGTCCCAACAGGGCAAATACAAACACAAACAATGGTAGTAGTACAACTACCAATAATTATTGTCAATAGTCTGTCATGAGCCATGCGTATAATATCATCATCTCGATAACCAGATAAAGATATCATGCTGAAGGTCATCATGAAGATAGTCATCCCGTAATCATATCTTGCCCTCAGGCTGGGGCAAAATCGGATGAATGTCACTGTTGTAGCTGCACATGCATTAAATTAATTAACCAAGAAGCATTGAATTATTAATTATTTAATTATTACTAGAAGTAGTAATTGCTATTATTGATCCGATGAATTTACCAACCCATTATCAAGAGGAAGATTGCTAGTAAAATGGGCTCCCCCGTTGTTAAGGAAGCTCATAATGCATACAAAGAAGACAGTAAGTCACACACTCAGCACGTGTGAATGACGTTCTGTTTTTATTGTTGAATTAGTAGTTGTATTTAGTTTGTACTTGATATTGGTTTAGTATAAATGCTGATGTAAATCTCATTTTTGTAATGAATAAGAGAATTGAAGAAATTCCAGAACATTCATCTTTATTTTCTTAGCTTCCAAACAGATTTACAATCTCTATAAAATTTCAACATGGCATCAGAGCAGCAAAACAGAGCAAGTTCCATTAACCAGCAAGCAAATTCCAGAAACTTAATAACCACAAATGCAAATCAAATTCATAATCAACAAGCTCAGATCAATTTCTCTTTCAATACTCCTATCAAACTAGATAGATCCAACTATTTGCTATGGCGATCACAAGTCTTAGCCTCAATTAGAGGCAATCGTTTGGAAGGCTTCATTGATGGAACAAATCCAGTACCTGATGAACATCTTGTTCTTGCTCGAGCTAACCGATCTACTCAAGAAATTGCCAATCCAGCATATCAGAACTGGAGATCACAGGATCAAACATTACTTAGATGGCTCTTATAATCGATAAGTGAAGATACTCTTAAGTCTCATTATAAATTGTGCTAGTTCCTTTGATGTTTGGCGAACTCTTGAAAGAAAATTTGGTGTACAATCTGAAGATAGAGTTCTTCAACTAAGATATGAGTTGAACACACTTAAGAAAGAATCAATGAGTATTGAGGATTATTGTATTAAGATGAAATCAATAGCTAATAAATCAAAGAGTGGCTTTAAGCAGTAAATCAAAGACACCAATGTGAGAGCTAGGCCTACTTTGAGTAAATGAACAATCCTTATTGGACCATCTTTTCCTGGTTTGATCGACTTCTCAAGCATTGCCTTCAAAAACTGGCATGCTCCAGTGATTAGCGTTTGCTTGCTAATCAGGGGGTGCCATTAGCTTTAATTTCTATAGAATCGAAAGCAATGTCTAATGGCTATTGGAAATGAGAGACAATGCAAAGTACTTTATTTATAAAGTTAAAAGATACTAACTGTGGGAGAGCTAATTAGCTAAGAGAGGGCTTTCTTAGCGGACTTGGGGTCAAAAAGGGCTAGCTACCGTCAATAGATGTTTGGTGAATCTTGGATATGCAAATTAGGTGTGAACCAATTTGGATATGAAACATTAATACCAGATCTGCAATACATACCCGTCAAAATTGGATAGGGAGTAGTGGTACATATTCTAAATTTTTTTATTTTAGAAAACTATCCAAAATAATGTGACATCATCAATTAATTGATGAAATAATATAATTAATTCATTTTCATTTTGTAAAAAATTACCGCCCACTCAATAAATGACATATTATTTAAAATGAAATTTAGAATACAAAGTTTGAATTGTTTATCATTACTAAGTAAAGCACACTGTTATTATAAGTCAGAAAAATTTTGCAATTTGAAAACGCAGAGAGTTTTTTTTTTTTTTTGATGGGAAAGTAAAGCTTTCAATTAAGGCAAATCAGAAAGTAACATCAGTACATCATCTCGAAAATTTTCCAGCCACAAAACAGGGGATTCAAACTTTAAAGCTAGTTTAGCTAAAGAGTCAGCTACAGTAATACATTCTCTTGGAGCATGTTGAATTCTTGAAAGGTTCTGACTCTTCAATAGCTTCTGGATTTCTGCAATTGTCCAGCCTATCTCTGTCATGCTATCCTTCCTACTCAAGGAGAGATCCACCACTTCTGATGAATCTGGTTCAATTATTATTGGCAAACAATTTACTTGGATAGCCTTTTGCAAACCAAAAAGAGCAGCTTTTGCCTCCATACAAGTCACATTACCTTGGAAAGGGATTCTCTCAACTGCTGCTGCTATAGTATTTCCCCTGGAGTTTTTTATCACAATCCCTAGACCCGCCTGCTGATCTGACATTTTAATTGCAGCATCTACATTCACTTTGAACCAACCTTCTGGGGGGGGGGGGGGGGGAGTCCATGTCTGTTGCTTTTTTCTGATAAGCTTGGAAATAGCTTGATCGTTTGAGCATTTAATCCTCTTGTAAGAGTCCACCAATGCTTCTGCTCTTGCAACTGAAATTTGGGGGTCTTCTTGCTTTCCTTAAAAAATGAGAAGGTTTCTTGAGTGCCAAATAGCCCAGAAGATTGCAATTATCAGCTCCCTATCTTCTTTTCTTCTTTTCACAGCTACTTCTTGATCACACTTAACATGTCCTGATGGGCTATCAATTTTATGTCCTCATAAAAATTTGTCTTTTTCCAAACCCTTCGAGCAGCCTTGCACTCCATCAAGGCATGGGCCACATCTTCGCACTTGCTCCCACATCTTAGACACAAAGGCTGTAGCACAATCTTCTTTTTCCATAGGTTGCTTGCTGTTGGCAGAAAATTTTTCGCAGCTCTCCACATGAACATTTTCACCTTTTCTGGAATTTCATTGGACCAAATAACATCCCACCGAGACTTGGAGCTATCAGAGCAGCTTGGATCATTCTTGAAATTATTCTTAACAGCCAATTGGTAACCACTCTTAACTGAGTATTTGCCACGCTTATCAAAACGCCAAATCAAAGTATCTTGTTGAGGAGTTCTCGGGAGACCTATTCTCAATATTTCTTCTGAAACCTCCTTTGGGAAATTTTGAGCTATTTCATTTTCTTTCCATTGCTGACTTTCATTTATAAAATCAGCCACCACAGCATCAGATTGTAAATTTGAGCATGGACCCGTTCTGAACCAGCCAAAATTTTGGATCCAATTTCTGTTGTGAACTGATACATGTCTTCCATCACCAATCCTAACTCAAACCCTCTTTCAGCAGCTGTCTTCCCTAGATAATACTCCTCTAAACAAAAGAAGGGTTTGACCCCAACTTAGCATTCATGAAATCAGTACTTTTAAAATACTTTGCTTTTAGAATTTTTGCCATTAAAGATTCAGGGCTGTGCAGAATTCGCCACCCCTGTTTCGCAACCAGAGCTTGATTAAAACAAGATAGATCCCTAAACCCCAGCCCTCATTTTTTCTTTGCATGGCACAGGTTATCCTATTTTGATCAGTGAATCCTTCTCTGAGCTGCTGCAGAGCCCCACCAAAATCTTGCTATGGCCCTATCTATGTCATCACATAGGGTCTGGGGGATTTTGAAAACACTCATTGCGTACGCAGGCACTGCTTGTGCTACCGCCTTGATGAGAATCTCCTTCCCTCCACTGGAGAAGCATTTACTTTGCCAGCTCGATAGTTTGCTCAACACTCTCAGCTTTATATCGTTAAAGAAGCTGATTTTTGCTCTCACCACCATGAAAGGTAATCCAAGGTATTTCTCATGCTTGCAAACCACAATCAACTCGAAAATGCTGCTTATTTCCTCCACCTCTCTCTGACTTGTGCTTGAGCTGAATAACATGGATGACTTTTCATAATTAAAAATTTGTCCTGAGGCTGCAGTGTAACAATCAAAAAAATTTTTCAGCTCTCTACAATCCGAACTGGATGCTCTTATAAAAATTAAACTGTCATCTACGAACAAGAGATGAGTGACTGAAATCTCTCTACTGAAATTCAAGCCATGAATGAGTTGTCGATCTTCCACTCTCACTAACAAATTTGAGAAAACTTCAGCTGATATAATGAACAGGTACGGGGAAAGCGGGCATCCTTGTCTCAAACCACATTGAGGGTGGATGAGACCCTTCGCCACTCCATTTATCAAGACTGAAAAGCTAGCTGTGGATATACAATTCATAATCAAATCCACCCATTTTACAGAAAAGCCCAGCTTTTGCAATGTTTCCTGCACAAAACTCCACTCCACCCTATCATAGGCTTTATTAATGTCTAATTTCAACGCTACCAGCCCCCTTTTTTTACCTTTGCTCTATCTAATTTTGTTTAGACACTCATAGCCTATGATTATGTTATCAGTTACGAGCCTATTAGGTGCAAAAACACTTTGATTAGGTGAAATAATGTCATTTAGAATTTTTTTTAGCCTATTTGCCATTGTTTTGGCGATAATTCTATAAATGACATTACAAAGGTTGATTGGCTTAAACTCTGTCACTTTCCTAGGCTTTGACACTTTTGGTATTAAGGCAATGAAAGTATGATTCAATGTAGCAAGATTACCTCCCTCATTAAGAATGTGCTGGCATGTTGCAGTCACTCCCTCCTTGACAGAGCTCCAGTGCTTCTGGAAAAAAGCCGCTCGAAGGCCATCTGGTCCTAGAGCCTTCGTGGGACACATTTGAGTGAGGGCTTCTGCAATTTCCTCTTCCGTAAATGGCTGGTCCAGAAAACTATTCATTTCCCCTGTGACTTTTTTTGTTGGCAAAGCTTCAAGTGCTGCATTCAGCTGATTTTTGGATGGGCTTGAGGTGGTAAAGATCTTTGTAAAGTACTCCCAGAACAGCCTTTCCACAACTTCAGCATCTTCAGTCCACTTGCCGCTGTCATCCTCAATACCAGAAATTTTGTTTTTTTGCTTCCTCGCAGATGCCTTTGAGTGAAAAAAATTTGTGTTCCTATCACCCTCTCTCAACCAATCCGCCCTGGATCTTTGCTTCCAAAAAATTTCTTCATCCAGCAAGATATTATCAATCTTATTTTCAATTCTTTTTATCTCCTCCCCACTATCAAGATGGCTGTAATCCTCTTTCATATTCTTCAGCTTTTTTACAAGCTTCTCCAGCTTCTTTTTTCTTCCATTGAACTCCCTGTTACTGCAAAGCTTCAACTCAGCCAAGGTCTCTCTTGACTTCTCCTTGAAAATTTCAGCCGGGTTGCTCATGTTCCAGTAACATTTCTCTTTCCATTCACGCTTCACAATCTCCTTGCACATCTCGTACGGGCTCCACCTATCTTCATAATGCGGTCTTGGAAAAGTTCTCTTTATATATCCGTTACCCCTGCCTTTCTCGAAAACTTCCATCAAAACTGGATTGTGGTCCGAGCTCCACGAAACCAAGTTCTTAGCTGCTTTTTCCTAATAGCATCTTCCCCAATTTGTGTTGCACAAATATCTGTCAAGCTTCTCTTCGATTATATGAGGCCCAAACCTTCTATTTGACCATGTGAAAGGATACCCGTTGCTCCATAAATCCTTAAAATCACAGTCCCTAATAGTTTGCCGAAAATCATTTACCATACTAACAATTTTGTCTTTCCCCCCTAATTTCTCATTCAGATTCAAAACTTCATTAAAATCCTCGAAACACAGCCATGTGTCACGGGATGAGTATTTTGCGCAGCTAACCCGTACAGCACTTAGACAACTTTGCCGAATGTTGCTAAGCAAGTCTAGAGTTTTTCGAACTAGAGAAGAGAGCAATGGAGCCGAATAAGAAAACTTGTATTGCACAAAGAGAAAATACAAAGCTTGAGTTGCTTACAATGCTTGTTGTAGTGTTTGTTGGATACAAATGCCTAATGACATCCAGTATTTATAGGAGAGGCTTGCCAAGCTTTAGAGATTCTAAAGAATTCTACAACTTTCTAGCTATTTACATTTGCTGGAATTGTAAGGAGAATTCTAAAGTATTTACAAGTTCATGTGCTAGAGTTGCTTAGAATGGTCCAGAATTGGGCCAAGCTAGCACTCTTGGCCTTATGTTGGCTCTCTAGCCCGAAATTGTGCGCAATTGGGCTAGCGAATTGGGCGGTCTGCAGCACATGGTAACGAAGATAAGGCAGCCAACCTTCTCAACAACTCCCAAGTGTGCCTCTTTTGGTCTGATTCGGGATGACCATAAACTCCTGTGCATCTCCAGTAGCTTCCATTTTCACTATGCACCACAACATCGACATGGTGCTTACTGAAAGATTTAATATCAACCGTTACCTCTTCTCTCCATAACAATGCTAAGCCTCCTCCCAATCCTTCTCTCCATAACAATGCTAAGCCTCCTCCCAATCCTTCTCTACTAATTGCAAAACAATTTTGAAAATGTAACCTTTTTGCTTTCTCTTGCATTTGCCTTGACCTTAATTTTGTTTCACACAAGAACACCATTTCAGGTCTATGCTCACGCAAAAGTTGATGGGTTTCTCAGAACGTTCGGTCATTCTCCAACCTCCAAACGTTCCAACTTAGAAGTTTCATGACTGTTGGCAGGGCTGTTTGCCAGCCACCACCGGTTTATCAGTTCTAACATTCTACACCACCTCCCTCACTGTAACATTCTCAGTTTCGACATTAAGCTTCTTTTCTATTGTAGAGATTTTTTTAGCCCGTTGCGTGCTTCCAGATTTTTGTGGACTGTTTACTTTGCATTTTTTTGATGAGTGGGGCTATCGGCACCCCCTTGATGTCCTTTTCAAACCCCTTTTCTGTTTATTTCCTCCTCAATTCCTAAAATAGCCTTTATCTATAATTTTTCCGCAAACAATTTCAACCTCCTTTCAGTTATCACTCTTCAACCACTCCCACTTCAAGTTTCTTTTTTTTTTTTTTATAGAATAGGTTGTCGATAACAACCCAATATTTTGTATCCTATGCACTTAATTTATTATGAGGTTTCTATTTGTTTTAATTTTATACTTTTCAGTTTATGAAATTATATTTCAAAATAAATATGTATAAAATACATGCAAGGTTTAGTTACCTCCTAGCATTCTAATAATTTTGGTAATTTATGAAAATTTTATAAAATTATCTTTCCTACAAAAATAATTTGTTAAGTAAAAAAAAATACTTTATATCAAATTCTTACTCTTTTACCATTGACCATTTTTTCCCAAAAAAAAAATTGCAACTTTTAAGTGCTTTAGTGGAGAAAGAGTCAGTGAGAAAAAATCATATATGGATTTAATAATATAAGATTTTACGGCTAATACAATTCAAGATATAAGGGATAAAATTGTAAATGTATAACAAGAGGGGTTTTATAAGAAAAATACAGGGGTGCCAATAGCATCACTCTTTTTTGATTTTGAGCTTTTTCAGTTCATTGAGCTACTCAGCCTTTTTAAAACCATGACTTCATCATTTGTGTCCAGTTTCTTTTCCACGTTTCGGGCTTGGACTTCCACTTCTTTTTCTTGGGCTTTGTCTTCTCAAAAATGAGCCTATTTTCTCCATCTTCAACCTCTGATTCCATTGGAGGAGAGAAAGCACACGTGTTTTGGTGATGGCCCACTTCTAAGCTCTTTTTTCTTCCATTTTCTTCCCGCTCACCTTTTCCCGCCTTATCAATCCCTGAAGTTTGTATTTTTTTCGGATTTTTTATTCTGGATATGCATTTCCCTCTCCTTTTCTTTCCCATCCTTAGTTCTCGTGCTCGCGTCCATTTCCCTATGTGCTGTACCCCCCTCAGCTTGATTTTTATCCCCATTTCGGCTGTCAGCTGACTCTGCAGCCTTTGTAGCCTCCTTCATTAATTGTTTTTAGTCCCCATATGGTCTATACTCATTTTTTCACTCAAGCTTCCTCTGCCTGGATCCAGCTTAGACCCGTTGGATCTATTTTCTATTCCGGACTCCACTAATTGGTGTTGCTCTTCATCTACCGTGCTATTAGCTGCATCCATTTTTGTGTGGACTGAAGTATTTGGATGATTTTTCCTGGATTCAGACTCCCATCTATCTCTCCCTCTGCTCTGCTTCAATCTCTCATTAATCGTACTAGTTTTGAGCCATGGACCATACGCCGTTTCATCTTTAGACTGAGATTTATACTGAACACACTCTCTGTATTGGTGGCCTATGCGTCCACAGCAGAAACAAAAATCAGGCAATCTTTCGTACATGATTCGCATGGGAATGTCTTCCTCTTCATCTCCTTCTTGCTCTAGTTCAATTATTTTCTTCAATGGCTTCGTGACATCAATTGAAATTCTCAATCTTAGAAACTGACCAAAGCATTCCCCTGTTGCATCGGCTTCGACCTCTTCAACTTTCCCAATGACCTTTCCGAGCTATGTTGCCATCTCCTTTGACATACACATGATGGGGACATCGTGTATCTGTACCCAGAATGGAACATGACTAAAATCCTGCCTTTTTACATCTCCTATCCCCACTGGTTCAGTGAGCACAATGAGTGCCCTGTCAAAATGCCAAGGGCCACCCATCAAGATGCTTCTTTTATCCGCCTAGCTCCGAACTTGAACACGAACACATTATCGCCAAGACTTTCTATTTTCACTTCTCGTGAAGTCCTCCACACCTTCTGCATAGCATTTTTCAACCCATCAATGCTAACTACGCTCGTATTCAAAACTTTCCCAATCAAACACCCTGCTACTATTTTTTCCCCTTTGGCCTTCATTTTACTCTTAAAAGAAACTCTTCCCTCTTCCTCGTCACTCAGCCTTATTGCTCTGCATCTTCTAATTAATTTTTCTGGATCCATTTGCTTTATTAATGAAGCTCCCAATCAGATTAGGTTTGTTTGGTAGCTAAAGCCTTAGTAAGAAAAACCACCAGGAAGACAGATTGTTACCAACGCCTCAACACTCTTTCACAACCAGCTGACCTAAGTTCAAAAGAAAAGAAAAGAAGAAGAAAAGAACAGAAACTATAAAATACTCACAAAAGGAGAGATTTAATGAGCCATGACGCCTCTATTTTCTTCTCATCCTTGTAAGCTCTTAGAGAAAAACTCATAAGGAGAGAACTTGATTGGTTTTTTTTTTTTTTTGAAAAAACGCATAGAGTTTAGTAATTATGGCCAATGGCACGGCATGGCCCACAAGGGCTCGTGGGCTGGTATGGCACGGCCCATCAAGTGCCGTGCTTATCTTTTTTTCAGTTAAGCCTAACACGACCTACGGCATGAGTTCACTCGTGCCTTTCTTGTGTCGTGCCGTGGACTGTGCCCAAAAATATATATTTTTTTAATGTGCTTAAAAAAGTTCACGTGCCTAGTGTGCTTTATTCAAGCCTACATGCCTGACGTGCTTTTTTAAGCCCACCAACATAATAATAATAATAATAATAATAATAATAATAATAATAATAATAATATTCACAATCATAATCATATTAATTTTTATTAAGAGAACAATTAATATTTTATTATTAGTTTATCACAATTTCACAACTATATATTTTATTTTACAATAATCAATCATAATTCATAACACAACAATATATAAATTTAATTCCATTGATCATAATAATAATTAATTAAAATTAAAAATACAATCCTCGAATAATCATTACAATAAGTCATAACTACAAAATATTAATATAACAAATCATAGGTCACAACTTACAAGTTACAACTACAAAACATGAATTACGATCAATTGACGAATAGCAAGCACGAAAAAAACATTTATTAATCTGTTCTGGTGGGTTGCGCATCTTGAGATTTAGGTATCAATTCATTCTTTTTAAACTCATTTTCTACATGCTCTGTCACTTTCTTACTAGGCTCTTCCAACTCCTTCCCACTTCTAAGGATGACGGCACTGGCGTTTTGCTTTGGATTCACCTCGGATTGTGAAGGCAATCTCCCAGATACTTGAGACTCTAGACGGCTCATCGTAGTTGCCAATTGACTCACTTGGCTCTCCAAATTCTGAATGCTTGTTGTAGTTGCCTGCTGAAATTGTTGAGTGTTAGTCGCAAGTGATTTAACAATTTCTTAAAGAGATATACTTGACTTGGAGTTTGACTGTGGAGGTGCTGGTTGTCTTGGTGGATACTGTTGTGGGAATCCTGATGGTCTAACTCCATAGCTGAAGTTGGGATAATCCTTCCATCCCGGATTGTATGTTTGTGCATAAGGATCATACATCCTCTGAGGCATGCCTGGAAATCCTCCAACTGCATTGGCTTGTTCAACGGGTTCTTCTTGAAGTGTAGGACACATATCAGTTGAATGACCCATATTGTAACAAATGCCATAAGTCTTCACCTGTTGCACATTGCCTACAACAAACTTTTCCACAAGAGAAGTAAGTTTATCTAAATGTTGTTCAACAGAAGAAATATTTACCTCATTCACCTTCCTTGAAGTGGCATCTTGCCTGCTGCCAAATTGTTGTGCGTTGGCAGCCATATTTGATATCAACTCCCTTGCTTGAGTAAGGGTCTTGTTCACCAACACGCCTCCACTAGCAGCATCTATCATACTCCTATCCATCAATGACAGTCATTCATAAAAATATTGAATAAGAAGTTGATCAGAAATTTGATGCTGAGGACAACTAGCACACAATTGTTTGAATCGCTCACAATACTCATACAAAGTCTCTCCAGGAAGTTGTCTAATCCCACAAATGTCTTTTCTGATGTTGGCAGCTCTTGAAGCGGGAAAGTACTTCTCAAGGAACTGCTTCTTCAAACCATTCCACGTTGTAATTGATCCAGGAGGCAAGTAGTACAACCAATCTTTAGCTAGCCCATCTACAGAGAACGGAAAAGCACGCAGCTTAATCTGCTCTTCAGTCAAGCCTTGTGGTCTCATACTTGAACACACAACATGAAACTCCTTAAGATGTTTATGAGGATCTTCACCTGCAAAACCATGAAACTTGGGTAATAAATGAATAAGACCAGACTTTAATTCAAAATTTACCTCCAAATCTACATATTGAATGCAGAGTGGTTGTTGATTCAAGTCTGGTTCAGCTAACTCTCTAAGAGTTCTTTCTACAGGTGCAGCTTTGTCCATAACTTGTTCTTCCGAATCGCTAGATGATTCAACTAAATCAGGCACCGTATCTCTTTCAGAAAGAAAAGGTGACGAGGATCGTTGCTTAGCTCGCTTCGTCTGCTGTCTCAGCTGGCGAGCTGTCTTCTCAATTTCAGGATCAAACGAAAGTATACCTGTACGAGAAGAACGAACCATACACCAAGTAAAACGTAAAAAAGATTAAATAAATGACACCAATCCCCGGCAACGGCGCCAAAATTTGATGGTTGTTGAAGCCAACAAAAATAAATTCATACTCTAAATAAATTGTGTATAGTGATTGAGTAGGGTCGTGTCCACAGAGATCGGTAATTATTTAAATCCTTTTGAAACGTAAAACGTAAAACGTAAAATGGGGGAATTGTTGACAATAATAAAAATCAAATTAAAAATAACAAGAAGGCAAATTAAAGTTGTAATTCAAATTGGAGAAAGTTCTGGTTGAAGGAATTAACTCAGCTTGATTCGACTACTGATTATTGATTCAAATATAGATTATTATTACTCATGAATAGACCGGTTATAGCTACTGAGACTCTCTAATAGCCAATCTCTCCTTAATTAGTCGATAACCAAGGTACGACCGTTGGTTATTTCCCTAATCAATAGACAACCCTAGATACGATCATAAGATTTAATCAATTGACAGCCTGAAAAACCAGAGATACCCAAATCCTAATCAACACATATGATGATTCATTTAAATTAGATTATTTATTCTCACAACACAACTCTCGGCTATGTTATTTGTCACAAACATTAAATTCTTCATACGATAAATCCTTTAATTGACAATAGATTAAGTTGATAATTAAATAGTGGCCAATTACCTAATTAATAAACATAATCATGAAAATAATTCAGAGAATAAATAAATACCCAAAAAGCAATAAAACAATTAAAGCACAAGAAAAGTCTCATAGTAGTGATGAATCAAAGCTTCATTAACCTTCAACCAGAAAAATGGGTTTAGTTCCTCATAGAGAGAAGAGAAAAATTAGATCTAGGGTTTATTTCTTTTTCTCCAATCCAAATCCCCCTTCTTTCACAATAGATTCCTCCTTAAATACTATCTCTCTCTTCTCTTTTAGAGTTCTATTTAAAATAAAATACTAATATCTTAAATATTAAATTCGTAATTACAAAAATAGCCAAAAATACAAAACACGTTAAACTAAAAACTGCAGGTTCGCAGTTGACAGCACGCGCCCACAACTTATCAACAAAGTTCTTCTGCCGCTCATAATTTCTCCAAAAGAACAATTATCCTTAAACATCATCTTGTAGTTAAATTTTATCACCAATCCATAGAATTGCACATATAAAAGTAAAACACAAATAAATCATTATTATTAAGTGCAAAACATCGATATTAAGGGAAGTAAACAATGCAAAACTAGTGCATAAATTGCACTCTAACATAATTACAGCTATGGATACGGGAAACGAGCAAGGTTAATTCTATCTCGACTGGTGGCGAGCTAAACAATTTGACATGTGCTGACGTAAACGCAAGGTGCCATGACTGTTTGAATAAAAAACTTCTCGATGACAATAGTTGCACCTCAAGATCATCCGCTTGTAAGGACAATGCAAACTATTATCTATTATTTCCTCCCTTATTGTAGTAAAATTTTGAAAAAGCTCATTTGAAAAACGACTTCTGGGCTGATTTAGCCTAGCGTTTTGTTAAGATCCAACTACATCAATATCGTATTCTTGAGGGTGTTGAGGTTCTTCTGCATTCATATTATGTTGTTGCGGATTCATAATGATTTTGGCTTTTAGAATATTGGAAAGTTTGAGGAAAAATAAGAAGAATAAGAATTGTGAAGAATCATAGCATAATGGCGTGTATATATAATATGAGTGTTTTGCGCAGCTAACCCGTGCGGCACTTAGACAACTTTGCCGAATGTTGCTAAGTAAGCCTAGAAATTCTCAAACAAGAGAAGAGAGCAATTGAGCCAAATAAAACTTGTATTACACAAAGAGAGATTACAATGCTTGTTGGATACAAATGTCTAATGCCATCCCATATTTATAGGGGAGGCTTGGTCAAACTTGGCCTAACTTTGCCAAACTCTAGAGTATTCTACAATTTCCTAGCTATTTACATGTGCTGGAATTGTATAAAGCATTCTAGAATATTTACATGTTCACATGTGCTAGATTTTCCTAGAACCTTCCGGAATTGGGCCAAGCTAGCACTCTTGGCTTTGTGTTGGCTCTCTAGCCCGAAATTGTGGGCATTTGGGCTAGCGAATTGGGCGGTCCGCAACATCCTCCCCCACTTAAGCTCGCGGCGTCCTCGTCGCGCTTTCGTTCTTGAACCTCTGGATGTGTTCAGCGAATTGCCACAAATCACCTTCACGTTCCCAAGTGGCTTCGCTCTCGGGGAGGTTCTTCCACTTCACCAAGTACTCGCTATGTGCTGGCACGCCCCTCCTCGAACCCGTGCGGTCCGCAATTATGTAGTCCACATCTTTGTCGAATGCGGTGACAACGGCAGTTGGCGCGCGCCTCGATTCTCCGCGACTTGGTTCTCCCATGTCTTCGTGATATGGCTTGAGAAGGCTCACATGGAAGACCGGATGGATCTTGAGTCTTGGCGGAAGTTGGAGTTGATATGAGACGTTGCCCACACGTCGAACAACTCGGAAGGGTTCCTCGTAGCGCCTCACTAACCCCTTGTGGACTTTTCGCAAAGTCTTGAATTGTTGGGGTAGGAGCTTGATCATGACTTGATCACCTTCCTTGTACTCAACATGCCGTCTCCTTGTATCTGCCCATTTCTTCATTTTCCTCGCGGCTTTGTCGAGGTAGGCTCGCGTGATGTCCGCTTCCTCATGCCATTCACGGGCGAGCTTGTGTGCCGCGGGGCTTTTCCCTCCGTAAGTCGAGGCTATGGCATTGGGGGTCATGGGCTGGAATCCCATGATGATCTCGAACGGACTCTTTCCCGTAGCCTCACTTCGCTGCAAATTATAAGAAAATTGGGCGATGTCGAGTAGCTTCGCCCAATCCCGCTGGTGAGCGCTCACATAATGCCTCAGGTACATCTCAAGGAGGCCATTGATGCGCTCGGTCTGCCCATCCGTTTGTGGGTGGAAGCTTGTCGAGAACTTGAGATCAGTCTCCAACATCTTAAAGAGCTCCGTCCAAAACCGCCCAGTGAACCGAGGGTCTCGGTCGCTCACAATGCTCTTCGGAACTCCCCATAGCTTCACAATGTGTTTGACGAATAGGCGGGCTGCCTCGTCCGCTTTGCAATCGACAGGTGCGGCAATGAATGTAGCATACTTGCTGTATCGGTCTACAACGACCATGATGCTTCCGCAACCTTCGGACTTTGGCAGCGATGTGATGAAGTCCATGGAGACACTTTCCCATGGCCTCGTTGCTAGCGGCAGCGGCTCCAATAATCCCGCTGGGAGTTGATGATCCACCTTGTCTTGTTGGCACACAAGGTAAGTTCGCACATATGCCTCGATGTCATCCCTCATGTGCGGCCAAAAATACGAGGCTTGGACTAGTGCGGTGGTGCGCTCGATTCCTGGGTGACCAGCCCACTTGGAGTCGTGGCACTCCTTGATAACTTCCTTCCGCAAATTTCCCCACCTTGGCACGAACAGCCGATCTCCCTTGGTGAGGAAGATGCATTCCTCTTGCCAAAATCGCCTTGTCTTCCCTTCGAGCACCTTCTCCAGCAAATCCTTTGCTAGCGGATCTTGTTGGAGGCCTTCCTTGATGCGTGAGACAAGGTCGGACTTCGGTTGGCTCATGCTAAGTGTTGCCAATTCAGCCTTGCGGCTTAGAGCATCCGCAACGACATTGGCTTTCCCCGGTTTGTACTCGAGCCGATAGTCGAATTCCGCTAGAAAATCTTGCCACCGTGCTTGCTTCGGACTCAACTTCTTTTGCGTCTGAAAGTAGCTTGTTGCCACGTTGTCCGTCATAATTGTGAAGTGTGAGCCAAGTAAGTAATGTCGCCACACTCTTAGGCAATGGATGATGGCTGTCATCTCCTTCTCTTGCACCGTGTAGCGGCGTTCCGTGTCATTTATCTTTCGACTCTCGAACGCTATTAGGTGGCCTTCTTTCATGAGGACTCCTCCTATAGCGAAATCCGAGGCATCCGTTTGCACTTCGAAGGGCTTGGTGTGGTCCGGAAGAGCAAGGACTGGTTCCTCCGAAATTGCCTTCTTCAACTCCTCGAATGCGCGTTGGCTCTCTTCGGACCAATGCCATGTTCTGTTTTTCTTGAGCATATCCGTCAAGGGTGCCGCCTTAGCTGAATAGCCCTTGATGAAGCGGCGGTAGTAATTCACCAACCCAAGGAACGAGCGAAGCTCGGGCACTTTCGAGGGAGGCTCCCAATCGAAGATGGCCTTCACTTTGTCATTCTCCATCATGATCTTCCCACTCGCAATCTTGTGTCCAAGGAACTCCATCTCTTGTTGGGCAAACGAACACTTCTCTAGTTTGAGGAAGAGCTCGTTGTCTCGAAGTACTTGGAGGACTTGTCGCAAGTGTTGGACATGATCCTCGAGCGTGGTGCTATACACCACTATGTCGTCCAAGTACACGACCACAAAGCGGTCGAGGAATGGTTGGAGTACCTTGTTCATGAGTGTGCAGAATGTGGCGGGTGCATTAGTAAGGCCAAAAGGCATCACAAGAAATTCGAAAGACCCGTACCTTGTTGTGCACGCTGTCTTCGGTTCATTTCCCTTGGCGATGCGCACTTGGTAGTACCCTGAGCGCAAGTCAAGTTTGGTGAAGTACCGCGCTTTGCCAAGCTGGTCGAACAAGTCCGCGATCAAGGGAATCGGATACTTGTTCTTGATGGTGATCTTGTTGATCTCTCTATAGTCGATGCACATCCGCAGCGATCCATCCTTTTTCTTTTAGAAGAGGACCGGTGCACCGAATGGGGCCTTTGAGGGGCGAATGTAGCCTGCGTCCAGCAAGTCTGTGAGTTGTCTCCGCAACTCCTCTAATTCGGGTGGCGCCATTCGGTAGGGCGCCAAGGCTGGTGGCTTCGCGCCTTGTTCCAGCTCGATCGCATGATCTACCTCTCGTCGAGGTGGGAGCTTCTTCGGAAGTTCTGGAGGCATCACGTCCTTGTACTCATCGAGGACGGTTTGAATTCGCAGAGGGACTTGGCTTGGCGAAGTTCCGCTATTTCCTTCCTCATTTAGTTCCCGAATGGAGACCAAGAAGCTTGGGTCCTTCTTGAAAGCCCTTTTGAATTGCATGGCGGAGAGTGTCTTCTCCTCGGACTTGCCTCGCTCCGTGGGTACCATGCATGCTTTGCTCCCGTCAAGGATGCTTAGGGAGTTTGTAGCGGGCAGCGGGAAGGCATGGACTTGGTCGAAGAATTCCATGCCAAGGACCATTTTGAAGTCATCCATGGGCACAATGGAGAAATCAAGCTTTCCGCTCCATGTACCGAGTGTGATGTGCACGCCTTGTGCAATTCCCGCAATTGGTTTGGCGGGTGAGTTTACTGCCTTCATTGTGCCTCCTTCCTTGGTGGCCTTGAGGCCTAAACGCTTGGCCTCGTCTATGGACACGAAATTGTGTGTTGCTCCCGTGTCTAGCAGCGCGCGAACGGACTGGCCGTTTACCTTTGTGATAACATACATGAGCCCTTCTTGGCTAGTGCGGGCTGTTGGCGGTTGAGTGCGCCGATGCATTGAAGAGAACCCATGCTGAGTTGGGGTTCCTCCGTGGACATTGTGGGGTTGCTCTTGAGTTGGGCATCAAGAACATTAAGCGACCGCTTCTCCGGACAGTCGCGTACCCAATGCGGCCCATTGCATATGAAGCATGGGCTTCGCGGCTTTGGCGCCTCCTTCTTGCCCTCCGATTTTCCTTGCCAACTCTTGTTGCTAGGTGGCTTTTTCTGCCCCCAATCCTTGCGGTAGTTGCCCTTGTCCTTGCGACTCTCTCCCCCACCTTTGCCTTGGCTAGGCTTCTTGTCCTTGGATTGGACAGAGTATTCGGTGAGCGATTCCGCAACGGCTATGGCGTCGTCAAGTGTTTGAACACCACGCCTATCAAGCTCGGTCTTGGCCCAATCCTTGAGGCCATCTTGGAAGTAAAAGAGTGAATCTTTGTCGGACATGTCGCTTATCTCCAGCATGAGGGTAGAGAACTCGTTGATGTAGTCCCGAATGCTACCCGATTGCTTGAGGCGACGTAAGCGCGCTCGCGCTTCCTTCTCCGCATTGCTTGGGGCGAACTTCTTTCGGAGTTCTTGCTTAAAGTCGGCCCAAGTGTCGATGGTGCAAATGCCCTTGCCCATCTCACCATGCTTGCGACGCCACCATAGTTGTGCAGCGCCTCTAAGATAGGTGGGTGCAGTGCCCACTTTCGATGCCTCATCTCGTACACCCATGGCATCGAAGTATTGATCCAGCCCGAACAGGAAGTTGTCCACAATTGTGGCATTGCGTGTGCCATCGTAGGTGTCGGGCTTTGGCATATCAATGCGGCGCGCATCACTCGAGTTTGCGGAAGCTGGACTTGCGGAGAGTGTGCGCTTGTGCCATGCCCAATCCGAGCGGACTTCATCCACTTCCGCACGGACAGCACGTAGTTCGTCTTGAACAAAACTACGAAGTTTCAGCAACTCATTATGGAAAGATCGAAACTCACCTCGGAGAGTGTTCGCTTGCTCATGCATGAGAGCTTTTGTGGCCACCGTGAACTCGCCGTACTCTCCCTCGAGATCGTCCACTCTTTTCTCCAATCCCTCGAGGCTATCTTGAGCGGTGGACAGTGCTATTTCGAGAGTACCTACACGAGGCTCCAACGCATCCACGGATGGGGCCTTGGACTTGCCATGATTCTTGCCTTGGGCGCGTTCTCCCTCTCGGCCGCGGCTTGGTTCCGGTGGAACATCCACACCAACAACACCCTCTTGTGCTACGTTCGAAGGGTTGGCCATTGCTTCCTGAGCTATTTGCGTGCGTGCAAACCTTAGCTCTGATACCACTTGTCACGGGATGAGTGTTTTGCGCAGCTAACCCGTGCGGCACTTAGACAACTTTGCCGAATGTTGCTAAGTAAGCCTAGAAATTCTCAAACAAGAGAAGAGAGCAATTGAGCCAAATAAAACTTGTATTACACAAAGAGAGATTACAATGCTTGTTGGATACAAATGTCTAATGCCATCCCATATTTATAGGGGAGGCTTGCTCAAACTTGGCCTAACTTTGCCAAACTCTAGAGTATTCTACAATTTCCTAGCTATTTACATGTGCTGGAATTGTATAAAGCATTCTAGAATATTTACATGTTCACATGTGCTAGATTTTCCTAGAACCTTCCGGAATTGGGCCAAGCTAGCACTCTTGGCTTTGTGTTGGCTCTCTAGCCCGAAATTGTGGGCATTTGGGCTAGCGAATTGGGCGGTCCGCAACAACACGCCCACGCCTTATCAACAAAGTTCTTTTGCCGCTCATAATTTCTCCAAAAGAACAATTATCCTTAAACATCATCTTGTAGTTAAATTTTATCACCAATCCATAGAATTGCACCTATAAAAGTAAAACACAAGTAAATCATTATTATTAAGTGCAAAACATCGATATTAAGGGAAGTAAACAATGCAAAACTAGTGCATAAATTGCACTCTAACATAATTACAGCTATGGATACGGGAAACGAGCAAGGTTAATTCTATCTCGACTGGTGGCGAGCTAAACAATTTGACATGTGCTGACGTAAACGCAAGGTGCCATGACTGTTTGAATAAAAAACTTCTCGATGACAATAGTTGCACCTCAAGATCATCCGCTTGTAAGGACGATGCAAACTATTATCTATTATTTCCTCCCTTATTGTAGTAAAATTTTGAAAAAGCTCATTTGAAAAACGACTTCTGGGCTGATTTAGCCTAGCGTTTTGTTAAGATCCAACTACATCAATATTGTATTCTTGAGGGTGTTGAGGTTCTTCTGCATTCATATTATGTTGTTGCGGATTCATAATGATTTTGGCTTTTAGAATATTGGAAAGTTTGAGGAAAAATAAGAAGAATAAGAATTGTGAAGAATCATAGCATAATGGCGTGTATATATAATATTAGATAGTAATAAAAAGACAAAAATTAATTTTATTTATTTTGTCGGTGGGAATAAAAAGAGTAAGTAAAAAAATATTTAGTGAAATATAAATATAGCCGTGAGGCAAGTGCTTGGTTGGCAAGTGGAAAAAAAATCTTAAATTATTTAAAAATCTGCAATCTGCACGTGCACTATATGACAAATACCGTGTTGAAAATTTGAGTTGAGAATTTAAATTCAAAGAAATAAAATACTCCACATAATGAATGCAAGCTCCTCCCGTACTGCTAGTTTACTACTATAATATTATCTCATCAACACACTTGTGATAGGATTTATTAACATTGTGATAGTTGTGTGATTCTCTTGTAACAATGAACCATAATTTTTTTAATTTAATATGTTGTTTTGAAAAAAAAAATTAATTACTAAAATTATTTTAAAAAATAAATAACAACGGTGCACTTAGAAATTAATTTTTTTTAATTATTAAATAATAAAAAAATTATAAATTAATTTTATTACTCACCCAACGGATAAAAATTTTTTTTGAATTAATTGAATTAAAAAAATTCTGAATTAATTGAATTACTCACCCAATGGACAATTTTTTTTTTGAATTAACAGTAAAATTGATATGACTACTCAATTTTATAGTATAAGCAGTCGGGCTCTGATTATCAATTAATGTTTTCTGATTTTTAATGCCAAAAAAATTTTAAATTAATTTCATATTTTCATTGCTCACCCAATGGACAAAAAAAAAATCTGAATTAATTGAATAAAAAAAATTCTGAATTAATTGAATTAACAATAAAGTTGATATGCCTTTAAAAAAAACAATAAAGTTGATAGGACTAGGTGACTAGTCAATTTCACTTTCAAAGCATGGCACACAACAATTAGACTTGACTAGCTTACAGAATTTGTAAGCTACAGACTGCAGCATCAGCCGTTGGATGTGAAGTGAGAAACTAAACAATAGACAATTGAATGGTGGGAATGGGATGACGGGAGATGTTTGTTACAGAATCGGTATCATAGAGTCATAGACATGTCTCTCAACAATTAATTTTTAATAATAAAAAAATTCTAAATTAAATCAATTACTCACCTTACAATTCCAAGTTTCCAACTGACAAATGAATGATTAAATGTAACTGTTTAATTTGCTGTAGCCTTGCAGAGTTGCAGGAAGCTTTGCAGTTGTAGACTTGTAGGTTTGCAGCGTGTTTGCCCATTTTTGACCGTTAAAATGTTTACTTTTTTATTTGCCCCTTTTTGACCGTTAATATATAACTTTTTATTCTATTTAAACGATTAAATTATTTTCAAACTCATCTCACTTCTCAATTTATAATTCTCTATCTCCTCGTTATCTCTCTTATCTGATCAGTCATCTCTAGTCTCTGCTTGCCCAATCTTCTTTGCTACAATTCCAGCGCCTTTATTTACCAAAACACTAATTATATAAAATGTCTCACTCTCATTTCGAGTTAGATGAAAAATTTAATTTTGTTAAAGAGGGGGAGGAAGTTGCAAATGAAGAAATTGCTGCACCAGAATTTGATCCAAGTAATATATTTATTGTCCCACCTGAACGATCGCCTCCTACTTCTCAAGCAAGTCAAAGTGGTTTTACTTCTTCAACTGCCGGTCCTACTACTACCTCCAAACGACAAAGAACATCGATTGTTTAGTCATGTTTTACTTTGGAAAAATGTCAAAACAAAAAAGGTGAAATGGTGGATCAAGTAGTGTGCAAATATTGTCAATCTGCTTTAAGTGCCAAAAGCAATGGTGGAACTGGACATCTTAGACGACATATGAAAACTTGTTAGACAAACCCCGCGCCACAAGACCCAACACAAACTCAACTCTCACCATATGGTTCTGGACCTTCCAGTATAACATCATTTAGATATTCACAACAGAACATGTGAGAAGGATTGGCTCGGTATATTGCTGCAGCAGAACAACCTTTAACATTTTCAGAAGATGAACGTCTAATAATTTTTTTGCAAAGGTATGCTCAGCCTCAACTTAAGAAAGTGCCTAGAAATACATTAAAACGTGATTTAACTAAAATTTTTCATGACATGAAAAAACTTTTAATTAATACTTTTATCAATTTTAATGGTGTTATTTTAATTTCTTCTGATTGTTGGACTGGTATTAATTGTTAGCCTAAAGGGCTATACATAATGTAATTTTGATGATAACAAACATATGTATTAAGTGATTTAATAGATATTGTATTTCACATTTTCACTAGTTTTTTAAGGATAATATTTATGCAAGTGAATCAAGTGAAATCAAGATTGAAGACGCTCAATGGACAACGACGACATCAAGAATATAGTTTAAAGCTCAACGGACAAATTATTGCGATAAATTTTTGTAAAGCTAGTATGATTTAATTGATGCATGATTTAGCATTTGATAAGCTCAAGAGATTAATTTAATTAAATACTTTTCATAAACTAAAAGGTTTTATTTTTATAAAGTAAAGTATTTTGTGGATTTAAGTAATTTGGACTTAAATGCTAAGATTTGAAATCTTTGATTTTAGTAAGTATTAAATTTCGGAGTTGGACGTTTTTACAAACATTTGAAATGTTTTGGGCCATACTATAATTTATGAATATTTTGGACTAAAGTGAAAGGTTTTGAGAAGTTTGAAAAAATATGGGTATTATGTTGAATAAGACCTTTTTGCGAAATAATAAAATTTTTGGGGCCATATCATAATTTCAGAAAGTTTGGGAAAGACAACTATTCTTAGGAAGTTCTGAAATTGGACCTATTTGCAAAGTTTTATAACGTTTTGGGCTATAGTATAACGGTAATATCACTGTTCCTGGGCGGCTAGCCGGATAATCAAGCGGCTAACCGCTTGGGCGCGGGAATTTGCCTATAACGGCTAGTTTTTGAGATTTCACTATAAAAACTCAACTCAAACTTCATTATAAGGACTAATACAAGGAAAAACAAGATCATATAACATATATTGACCTTCCATTTCGCAAATCATCATTCATTGAATCATCATTGAACTATAATTTATTATCTACTCTAAAAGTGAGTTTCATTGTTGTGATTTTCATTTCTCATCAAATTGTGAGTGTACAAGTGTGAGAAACACTTGGGGTGAAGAGATTGGGGAGATAATCTCTTGTTGTAAATGTTCATTGACACTTTGGAAGTCAATTGTAAACATTTGAAGACTTAGGAGGCTTGGGTAGTGAAATCCTCAAGCTGGGTGTGCTTGGAGGCGTGGATGTAGGCAGGGATAGCCGAACCACGTAAAAATTCTTATGTTTGTTTTCTCTTCCCTTACTCTTTTAATATTGTGCTTGATTGAATTTATTAATTTTGATTTGATTAAGGCAATAGATTAAATTGTTGTGCGAATTGTATTGCATATTTTTAAAATCCCAATTCACCCCCCTCTTGGGTTGCATAACTTGCATTTCATTAATATGGTTGGCTATTTTTGTGTGACTTTGCACTCTATACATGAGATTAATGGTAAATGGAGGTTGGAAAAAAAATTTCTTGCATTTCGTAAATTAGAATATCCTCACACTGGTTCAGTAATTTATGCAGCTATAATGTATGTTTTAAGAGAATATGAAATTACTGATAAATTGTTTAGCATATCATTTGATAATGTATCAGCCAATACAGCGGCAATTGATATGTTTTTGCGGAATATTTCTACTCTCATGCCTGCACGTGGTTCAAAATTTTTCATGTGAGATGTGTGTGTCATATTATTAATTTAATTGTTCAAGTTGGTATGACTCATATAAATCATTATTTAGAAAAAATTAGAGCAGCCATTTTATATATTAGAACACCTTCAAGACGTCAACAATTTTTGGAGACGTTCAAAATTTTTAGATTGAAAAGGAGAAAATTCAACCTTGACATGAAAGTTCGGTGGAATTCTACGTATTTAATGTTGCTCTTTTGTCAAAACTATTCTGAAGTAATTTCTAGTTTTTACAATGAGAATAAATGATGAAGATTATCATATCATTGATTATGATTGGAATGTTGCATTTAAATTTATGGATTTTTTACCATTGAGGAAAAATTCCAAAAATATTGGAAAGATATTCTCCACTTATTTATTTTTGCAGCAGTGTTGGATCCTACAATCAAGGAAGTTGGTGCAAAACTTTTAGTTGAGGGTATTAGCAAAAATTTACAAACTGGGTTTGATACAAATTTTGATACAATTATGTCCTCTATGCATGAACTTTTTAATTTTTATCGAAATAAATTCGGATCAAGCAATACATATTCTAATGTTCAACAAGCATCGACTTCTTATAAAAATCTAGCTCACCTTTTGTTACTCAAAGGTAAGGGTGTTGCCTCTAGTATTGATACTAATCGTAATGAATTGCAAAGATATTATTATGCCAATCTTGAAGATTTAACAACTCCTTCACAATTGTAAAAATTTGATATTTTAAAATTTTGGATGGGTAAGACATCTTTTTTCCCTATATTATCCATTATGGCCCGTGATCTACTAACCCCTCCAGCTTCAACTGTAGCATCAAAATCAGCTTTTAGTACAAGTGGTAGAATTCTAGATGAACATCGGTCAAGATTGTCATTAGAGACATTAGACTCTTTATTGTGTTTGAAAGATTGGGAAGATGATGAACGTCGAGTGCAACAAGATTGGCAAAATGCTTTAATTAAACAAATTGAGAGTTTGAATGTTGATTAAGATGAAGTGGATCCAAATTATGCAGAGTACTGAACATTGAAACCACTTCCAAAGACTAGAGACTTTTTTTTGTTGTAACTTTTTGAAACAATTTTTATTAGCAAGAAGGTTGTAAATTTGCAAATGATAGATGGTTCAGTAGTTGTCAACCTAGTTGGGATGTACTATTAACTGTAGTGATGCAAATTACACCTAATTTTATTCGATTTACTAATATTATAATTGTACTTTAACTTCATTTAATGAAAATGTAATTTTTAATTTATCATAATTTTTCTTGTGTATAAAATGAAAAATATTTCATTCACAAATGAAACGTATCTATATTAAATATTAACTAAGTTATGATTTAATATTAATATGAAAAATATTTTATTATTAATTTTGTAAAAAAATTGTTTTTTATTTATAAATTATAAATTTATGATATTTATAATTTTATTTATTAAAATCATGATATTTAATTATTTACTTATTCATTTAATAAATTATAAACATAAATAAATAATTAAATAAATATCATAAATAAAATTAAATATCATAAATAACATTATTCATTTAATCAAGATCATAAATAAAATTATGATATTTATAATTTTATTTATTAAAATCATGATATTTACTTGTTCATTTAATAAATTATAAACATAAAAAATTATAATATTTATTTAAACTAAGATTTAATGATTTAAATTAATTTTTAAAAGTCTATGCTAAAAAATATATTAAAACATTTAATTTCAAGATATTTTACTTTAATTTCATAACATTTTATATTTACTTTTTGTTAAAAAAATTTACTTAGATATATTTTGGCTCACGGGCCGCGTGCTAGCCCACTAATGAACCGTGTTTATTACATGCTTTTTCGCGTGCCGTGCTTTGGCCAATCTCTAATCATGTCGTGCTTTAAGGCCCGTGTGTCTAAAATTCTAGGCCCGGCATGGCCCACGTGCGTGCCGTGCCGTGCCTCGTGCCTCACCTAAACATGCTCGTGCCGTGCCGTGCCGTATAGACGCGTGCCGTGCCCGTGCCGTGCCACGTGCCGCCCGGCCCATTGGCCATCTTTAGAGTTTAGAGAGGAAATTAACAAGAATTTGTCCCTTTTTTCAGTTCCGAGTTGTTATTTGCTTTATTTCCCCATTATTATCATTATTTTGCTTTAATTTATTCCTACATTATGTGGGAAATTAAATAATTTAGGTACATTGTTTGTACTTATGGTGGATAATAGCATTATGTCACATTTCATCTTCACGTATACATTAATCATTTGACTATTATAGAAAGTTGGACTTTTATGTTGACTTATGTATTATATGCTCCTTTAAAACATCTACATGCTTTTAAGTTTCTCTGTATGCTAGCAATTAGTAGGGAAAAAGCCACCGCACTACTATGGTTTGCTTCAATGATCACATAGACCCTCTTAGTTCCATAAATACTATTATACACTTTGATTCTAACTTAAATAAATATAAATGTAGTAATAAGATAAAATAATAAATAAATGTCATATATAATGTTAAATAAAATATTACAATCAGCATAATTAATAAAATATCATATATAATGAAAATTATTTTTAATATTAAGTTATTATTAGTCTATCCCAGTGAATTTTATTAATACTAAAATCTATTAATTCAAAAATTGACTTTAAGATATATATTAATATAGACATAATTAAAAAAGATATTGTAAATAAAATAATATAAGTATAATAAATTACTTGAATGTTAGTTATAATTATTTTAACATTATTAATATACTAAATCGATTTTATTATTAAAATAATATGACATATTAATAATATTAAATAACTTTCCTAATATTCAAAATAATTTATAAATTTTGTTTTATTTTATATATTATATCATTTTAATTTTAGTTTATATTATTTATTATAGAAGTTTATAAAGTCAATTATTGGACTGTGGTAATCAAGGGTATAATAGAAAAAAAGGGATTTGTGTGGCTATTTAAACAAACTTTCGGGGTTGTAGATGGCCTTTCCCCTAGTTAATATTGATATTTATATTTAGATGAAGAGAAGGTAGTTGGTGTTTTTGGAGTGCTACTCTTTAATCATTCATTACTTACCATGTATATATGCAAATTATCATGATTGGTTGAAGCATGCATATGCACAATTTTGTTTTTCAAATTTTTTTGTATAAATTAATGTGGCATAATAGTGTTGATTGAATAATTAAACACAAAATGAAAAAAAAATAGTCTACTAATAGTCTGAACTCATAAATTTATAACAAAACCTAAAAGTTAGGGCTCGAGGGAGAGCTTTATTTAAAAGTGAATGGAGAGTGAATTGAAAGACTTTTAATCTGTACCCAAACTTAATGAACCAAAACTTGCATTAATAAAAGAATGAGTAATAATATATCTACAAACTTTTTTATAATTTTGTTTTTTTTTGTTTTTTGTACAAACTGATGTGGTATGATTTAATTAGTTGGATTAGATGTCTCTTGGTCCACATGATTTATTTTTATTATTTTGTATTTTATTCAACCAATGAATTAATGTCAAATCAGTTTGTACAACATAAATTTATATAAGAGTTTGTAATTGTATTATCACTCTGAAAGGATATATATTCTTTCATTTGTCAGTGTTGGCATTCATAACGATTTGTTTAAGTAGATGCAAATCCACTAGATTTCCCAAGCTAGTAAATTAAATTATGAAGGCAACAAGGAAATTTTCTAATGAATTATATGATCTCAATATTATTTTAACGACAAAGATATAAGAAGCTCTTTTCAATAATAGAAGAAAACTAATTTAGAGTACCAATGTAATACTACTACATCCCAAAAAGAAAGAAGAACACAAATTCAACTCAATGAACATCAAAACCCTCGCTATCAACCTATGGTCGTCTTATAGCTAATATGGGTGATAATATATAATATTTTGGGCATCTCATTCTGGTAAGCTTGATGGCTGATGAATTGCAATAACATGTTCGGGTTCACTAATCTTTGAACTTGTTCGCAATGGTGCTTGTTTAGGTTTCTCACTCTTGAATTTTGCAAACGAAGCAAGTTCTTGAACTGATTCTGCAATTTTCTCAGTGCAAGCAACTACATCAATCAATAAAGAAACCACTGTAATTGCCTGCATCACTTCTAAAATTTCAGTTTCCCTGCACAAACTAGTATTGAGCAAGGATTTTAGATTTTTGGCAGCAATTTTGGATTTTGTTATGTGGGAATCGGCAGACCAAGGTTTTGTCATTGTTTTGATTGAAAATGCCAATTCTTTCAATGCCTTCACAGCTTCAGAACTCATATTTATGCATGCATCTTGCATTTTGCCGCGGATTTCTTCTGGTATCTGCAAGTAATTGATTTAGATCAATGAGCGCACGTCAGTGGCTGAGCCAGAAAATTAGCTCATGGACGGCAACATAAATAATAAATTGAATAATTAATGAAATAAGATATTAACTAACTATGTCATTTTTTAAAATAGTACCTTAACAAATTTAAGGACAAATAGAAGTCTAGATCGTCAATTGCATACTCTGGGGTGTGAACAAATCCGCCTCAGGATTCTTTTTTTCAAGGCTTCAACAATAAATTTTGAAAAAACGGGAATTTCAGAATTACCTGTGTCTCGATATTTAGAATTAGATAGCCATTAAGAGATTCAATCCTGTAGGCACAATCGCGGGTTAGGCTTCCAATCTTTAGATACTTTTTCCAGGGATGATGAAACCTGAACTTGCCATGACCAGGCTCCCATCCAGCAAAATTAGCCTGCAAAAAATGTAATTGAATTTTCATTTTTTTTTAAAATTTCATTATGTTGCAAATTTATGTGATTTATGTAAATTAAATTGGTGAATTTTAATCGTGAGAACTCACCAAGGATTCTTCAGTTTGTTTCGAGTTGAGCACACATTTATATCCATCTAAAAATGTCATCTCCGGTTCCCCTTGTGAAATTTTCAAGTACAGAGGCACAAAAGCTTCAAAGAAATTGGCAAGCTTGTCAATGTTGTTAGCTACCAAACTGTGAAGATCGTCGCCAGCCCAAACAGGGCAAATGAAAATGCAGACAAACAGAGCCGTAAAGATGCCGATGAGAATGGTTATTACTCTTTCATAAGCAATGCGCAGCACTTCATCGTCGTGGTAAGCAGAAACAGATATCAAACTGAATGTCAAGATGAATATCATCAGCCCGTAATCGTATCTCGCCTTCATTTCAGGGAAAAATCTTAGGAATGACACTGCAGCAGCTGCATATTATATGTATTGATCACAACCCATAATTTTAATTTCATTAACTTGAAAAAACATTCTTGTCACAGTGGCGGAACCCTGGGGCAGCTGCACCCCCCCCCCCCCCCCCCCGTCCGGTTCAAAAAATTCAAATGACATATTTTATTTAGTTAATTTAAGTTATATATTTTCCCTCTTCGATGAATTATATACATCAAATTCATTTCAAAATAACAAACAGATCACGCAAATAACATTATTTTATAATTTATTAGTTCAATTGCATAATTTAAATGCCCAAAGTCCAGTTGAATCCATTAAAAATAAGGTCTAAACATCTAATTCGATATTTGTTCTGATTTTGCCCAAATGCCCAACTCAATACCAAAATTAAATGTATAATTTAAAAAAAAAATTTCTAAAACTATATATCTACTCTTCAATCTTCACGATTTAGCTGACATCTCTTAAAGTTTTTTAGCTTCTTAAGATTTGTAAGGAGAAATATTAATAAGATTAGAAAAGTAGTGAAATAAAATTGTAAATATTTTCCTCGTTAATATTTTATGGCGGTCATTTTGCCCCCCGATTTAATTTCCTGGCTATGCCATTGATTCTTCATTGTAAATTCAATTCAATTTGAGAAAAGTACCTAGTAGGAAGACGAAGAGCCCAAGGAGTATGGGCTCACCCTTTTCTCCGGGGAGGCTTGCTAAGTGGTGAGCACCAAATCCTAGGGCTGAAGCCAGAAATGTAGCCAAGCCTCTGTTTAAACCTCTGCTAAGTGTCCCTCCTGTGACATTATTAAAAATAATGTAGCACCCACAATTTGTTAAACTATTTAACAAATTTGCGAGATTTGTAAGTGACAGGAAAAGGCTTATACCTACAGAGAATTCGAATACAACAACAACAGTCAAAACAGCCCACATAGCAGAGATACCAAAACCTTTATATAGAGGTTCAAAGTAATAGAACAATGATACCAATGCAATGGCTAGTCCCACTTTGAATGAATGAATAATTCTTCTTGGATCTTCTCTTCCTAATCTCTCTGTCTTCTTTGCAAATTCAGCGAGTTTGGCCATTAATTTACCAGGCAAGGACTTGATGCTCCCCCAAAAATGAAAGATCATTCCTTCCTTGTTATCAGTATCAACTGTCTGAGATGCCATTCCTACAGTAAATGCTTAGTTTTTGCAATGGAGGTGTCCCTTTTTATAGATACAAAGAAAGAGTGTCACGCCTATGTGTTAACACAGAAAGACACTAGTCCAGATGAATCTGTCGAGTTATATACTTGCACACTTTCAGGTGAGATTGAGAAAATTGTTTATTCGCATGTTTTGGTGCGTAGCTAGCTGTCATTGACTCATTTGTACGTGCCCTCAGACCAGGGCCGGCCCAAGGACATGTGACGCCCTCGGGGGAAAATATGAAACGCGGCAATGAAGGAAAGAAGAGTGAAATGGACAGTGGCGACCAAGTTTGTGCGACACATGTCTTTCCTATAATATTTAAAAGTCTCACCTAGCATGGTCTTGGTTGACCCCTTGGTAGTTGGTTGTATCAAACTCCAAACTCTGATTCAAGATAACAAAAATGCCGATATTACAAACCCCTTTCTTCTTCTTCCTTCTCATTTTTATCTCCCACTCAGGCACTCACACCTTTCTGTCCCACTGACAGTACTCGCTCATTTCTCCATGTTTAACACCTTATTTCATCAATGATCATTATCCTCTCTCTCAAACCCTGATTTAGCACACCACAAATTTAAAAAGAGAAAAAAAAAGATAAGAACACAAAATTGTATTGACATTTGTGTTCTTTATTTTGTTAGCACTTACTATCTTGTTAAAATTTTTTAAATTGATTTTTTTTTATTAAGTCTTTGGATTAAATTTTTTGGCCAACCATTGGATAAGGCCATAGAAAACTAACTAAGTTGTCTAAGAGTATCTCCAAAAGGATCTTTAAATTTTACTCTTCAATTTGCTTACTGATGTGGCAAATAAGTATATAGAAAAATATAATCCCTTATAAAAACTCACCAAATAAGAATAAATTAATATTATTTTAATCAAATCTTTCCCACTATCAAATTATATTGTTATTATATTTTTTAAAAGAAACATAAATAATAATTATTGCAGTTTTATCTTTTCAATAAATAATAAAAAAATATTTTTAATAGAAGAGGGAGAAACTCACTCGGCAATATTAAAGAGTGAGAAACAAATCTTATTTAAAAAATTTAAATTAACGTGTCTTTTGAAGTGTTTAATATTGATATGACTCTTCAAATAAGAAGTAAAATCTTATTTGAAGAGTGTTTTGGAGATGCTCTAAGGGGTTTTTGTTTTCTTGACTTAATGATTTAGAATGACTTGACTTAATTAATTAAATTAATTATAAGTGCTTATTTTATAACGGGAATTTTATTTTATAACAGGAAAATCCATAAGTTTTATATAATAGTCAATTCCATCTCTACTTTTTAAATAATATCTTCAAATATCCTTTTGTTAATTCACCGTTATTTTAATGATGTTTACTAATAATTTATTAAGGGCAAAATAAGATTTTAATTAAAATGATACAAACTATTTTAAATCAATTTTTTACAAAATTAAATAATACTAGAAAATATGAAAAATTAATTAATTTTTTTAATGAAGTGAATAATGATATAGTTTGATATGGCTAGTGAATTATTGTCAGAAACAACAATTATAATTAACACAATGTCTTTAAATCATTGGAAGAAAAACTCAAAAATAACATCAATTTTTATGTGCTTGCACTATGCTAAATATCTTTTTAATCTTCAACTCAATTAAAAAACATTTCACCAGATTTGAGCATGCCACATGACTAGTACACTAGTCGACACCAAATGTTTCAATATAATACAGAAACACAAAAAGGCAATTTACAACGGGTAGATTGTTGTTGTACAATTTTTAGTAGCAATTTATTTCCATGTCACAAAAACTCATCTCCAATTACAACTGCATCATGCATCCTTGCTGCCATAATAAACACAACTCTTATAGTTAAATCATATCTTTTTTTTTTGTATAGGTGAATGCTTGTTGTCTAAATCATACATTTTTTTTATCATTACAGTTAGTTTAATTTTATAGGCAAATTTCAATATAAGCAAACACAACTACTATCCCATAATAATAATATAAATATGTCCTTTTACACGCATCCACATTATCATTACTTAGTATGAAAGGTAAAAAAAAATCACTACTTAATATTGAAGCAAAAAGAATTCATTCAACCCATTTTACAATAACCGGCGAAAACACCATTAAAATTTCTTTGAAATTTCATTTTTTGAAATAAAAGAATGATTATTTGAGAAACATGCCACAACAATATTAACTCAACTTGCTTTCGAAATTTATTTTGAGCTTGACCATTATTTTTTTTAACCATTCTTGTCTCATCAAGTTGGTTGACAGTGTAATTAGAGAGTATATTTATACATATATGAAAATGTGATTTTTTTTGTACTTAAATTTAGGGTTTGTAAGGCTTTTATGGCACTAAAATGAAGAGTGGAGGGCGAAAAAATAGAAATAAGTGCAAAATGATTGCTTGAAATAAAAGTTATTCATCTTTTTAGGGATTGGGTATTTAAAAGGATTAGATAAAAATCATTTTTAGTTACATGTCCGCTTTTATTTTTATATTTTTAATTCTCTTTAATTGAAAATCCTATTTTGCCCTCAATGGATTACTAGCAAATGACATTAAGTTAACAGTGAATTAAGAGAAGGATATCTTGAGCTATTATTTAAAAAGTAGGGATGAAATATGCTATTGCATGAAATCATAAGGGTGAGAAAGGTTTTTTCCTTTTTATAACTTATTGAGACTTTTTAGATTATTTTGATGGAATAAAATATGCCATCTTTTTTTTTCGCTTTTTACTAAATGAAAAAATATGAATAAACTAACTAAATTCTAATGAAAAATATAACTACTTTATTATTAGTTTTCCATACCTACTCCCAAAATCCACGCATTGTCTATCCAACTAATATAAACTCATTATTATTATTATTATTATTTTGGCTGACATCCCTCCTTATTTTGCTGTTGCTTCAGCTTCACCAGTTAAGTTCTTAAATTTTCCATGCATTATCAATAGTCATAAATATTATTCTTAAGCTTTTTATATAATTATACAACATGTATTTATAAAATATTTTTTAAATGAATTGGTTCTAATTCATGCCTTAGGGTGTGATTCTGGGTTTAGGCCATTGAGGAAGTGCTCTATCATTGTCCAATTTATATTGCTTTTACTTATAATTTTAAGATTTAAATTTGATAAGGGTACAAATGCAAAAGCATATGTTTTTAATTTTTTAAAGTTAAAAAAATAAGTTGATACTTATTTTATGGGGCACGGCTACAATACCTTCATGTATGTGATACATGCATGCAATAATAAAAGAAAAAAAAAGAGCAACTTGGCAGCCAAACACAAAAAAAAAGAAAAAAAATTACTGGGAAAAACCGGTTGGCCCTTAAAAGAATTAAATAATAAAAAATTTAATAATATTTAATAATAATAAATAAAATAATCATTATTTTCATATTAAAAGACACATAACAATAAAAAATTATTTTTATAATAACAAAAAGGAGTTTCAAGTTTAATGATATAGGTATCAAGTTAATGGTATTCATTTCATGTTTATTGGTCCATTATTTTATTATTTTCAAGGTTACAAGTTAATGATCTAAGATTTCATATTTATTGCCGTAAGTTTCAAGTTCTTTGGCTTTCAAGTGTAATGGTTGATTTATCAAGGTAATGATCAGGGTTTCATATTTGTTGGTTCATTAATTAAAATATTTTCATGGTTGCTAGTTAATGATCTCATATTTTATGTTTATTGTCCGAAGCTTCAGGTTTATTAATTAAATCATTTTCATAGTTGCAAGTCAATGATCCGATGTTTCATGTTTACTGCCGCAAGTTGCAAGGTCTTTGGCTTCACGTTTAATGGTTCAGGTATCAAATTAATGGTCACAGATTCATGTTTACTGGTCCATTAATTAAATAATTTTCATGGTTTCAAGTTAATGATCTCATATTCCATGTTTATTGGTAAACGTTTCAAGTTCCATGGTTTCAAGTTGAATGGTCCATGTATCAAGTAGATGGTCATAGTTTCATGTTTATTGGTCCATTAATTAAATTATTTTCAAGTTGCAACTTAATGATCTAATGTTTCATGTTTATTTCCCAAGGTTTCATGTTCATTAATTAAATGATTTTCTTGGTTGCAAGTTTCTTGGTTGCAAGTTTATGATACCAAATTTCATGTCTATTGCCTCGGGTTTCAAGTTCCCCAGTTTCATGTTTAATGGCCGAGGTTTGCAGTTAATATTCCTAATTTCATGTTTCTTGGTTCATTAATTAAATGATTTTTGTTGTTGCAAGTTAATGATCTCATATTTCATGTTTATCGGCCTAGGTTTCAAGTTCATTAATTAAATGATTTTCGTAGTTGCAAGTTAATGATACCATGTTTCATATTTATTGCCCCAAGTTTCAAGTTCCTTTGATTTCATGTTGAATGGCCAAATTTCAAGTTAATGGTCTTGATTTCATGTTTATTGGTTCAATAAATAAATGATTTTCATGGTTACAAGTTAATGATATCATATTTCATGTTTATTGGCCCATGTTTCAAGTTCATTAATTAAATAATTTTCGTGGTTGCAAGTTAATGGTACCATGTTTTATGTCTATTGCCCTATGTTTCAAGTTCTCTAGTTTAATGTTTAATGGCCGAGGTCTCAAGTTAATGGTCCTGATTTTATGTTTATTGGTCCATTAATTAAATGATTTTCGTGGTTGCAAGTTAATAATCTCATATTTCATGTTTATTGGCCCAAGTTTCAAGTTCATTAATTAATGATTTTTCGTGGTTGCAAGTTAATGATATAATGTTTCATGTCTATTGCTCCAAGTTTCAAGTTCCCCGATTTCATGTTTAATGGCCGAGGTTTCCAGTTAATGGTCCTGATTTCATGTTTATTGGTCCATTAATTAAATGATTTTTATGGTTGCAAGTTAATGATCTCATATGTCATGTTTATTGGCCCAGGTCTCAAGTTCATTAATTAAATGATTTTCATGGTTGCAAGTTCATGATATCATGTTTCATGTCTATTGCCCCAAGTTTTAAGTTCCCTAGTTTCATGTTTAATGGTCGAGGTTCCCAGTTAATGGTCACAGTTTCATATTTATTGGTTTATTAATTAAATGATTTTCATGGTTGCAAGTTAATGATCTTATATTTCATTTTTATTGGCCTAAGTTTCAAGTTCATTAATTAAATGATTTTCATAGCTGCAAGTTAATGATACCATATTTCATGTCTATTACCCCAGGTTTCAAGTTCCCTGGTTTCATGTTTAATGGTCGAGGTTCCCAGTTAATGGTCACAGTTTCATATTTATTGGTTTATTAATTAAATGATTTTCATGGTTGCAAGTTAATGATCTCATATTTCATTTTTATTGGCCTAAGTTTCAAGTTCATTAATTAAATGATTTTCATAGCTGCAAGTTAATGATACCATATTTCATGTCTATTACCCCAGGTTTCAAGTTCCCTGGTTTCATGTTTAATGGTCGAGGTTTCCAGTTAATGGTCCTAGTTTCATGTTTATTGGTCCATTAAATAAATGATTTTCGAGATTGCAATTTAATGATCTCATATTTCATGTTTATTGGCCCATGTTTCAAGTTCATTAATTAAATGATTTTCGTGGTTGCAAGTTATTACCCTAGATTTCAAGTTCCCTGATTTCATATTTAATGGTCAAGGTTTCCAGTTAACGGTCCTAGTTTCATGTTTATTGGTCCATTGAATAAATGATTTTCGAGATTACAAGTTAATGATCTCATATTTCATGTTTATTGGCCCAGGTTTCAAGTTCATTAATTAAATGATTTTCATGGTTGCAAATTAATGATACCATGTTTCATGTCTATTGCCCCAGGTTTCAAGTTCTTTTGGTTTCATGTTTAATGGCCGAGGTTTCATGTTAATGGTCCTAGTTTCATGTTAATGGTCCTAGTTTCATGTTTATTGGTCCATTAATTAAATGATTTTCGAGATTACAAGTTAATGATCTTCTATTTCATGTTTATTGGCCCAGGTTTCAAGTTAATTAATTAAATGATTTTCGTGGTTGCAAGTTAATGATACCATGTTTCATGTCTATTGCCCCAAGTTTCAAGTTCCTTTAGTTTCATTTTGAATGGGCGAGGTTTCATATTAATGGTCTTGGTTTGAGGTTTATTTGTCCATTAATTTAATATTTTCATGGTTGCACGTTAATGATACCATGTTTCAAGATCTATTGCTTTCATGTTTAATGGCCGGGGTATCAAGTTAATGGTCTTGGTTTCATGTTTATTGGACCATTAATTAAAATATTTTCCAAATTGCAAGTTAATGATTTGATATTTCATGTTTATCGGCCCAGGTTTTAAATTCATTAATTAAATTATTTTTCGTAGTTGCAAATTAATGATATCATGTTTCACGTCTATATCCCTATGTTTCAAGTTAATCAAGTTTAATGGCACAGTAATGAAGTTAATAGTCGTGTTTTCATGTTTATTAGGCAATTATTTGCAATGATTGATTTTATTGGAAGTTTATAATCTCATTTTTCTAAAGTAAAGGAAGTTTTATACTTTTAATTCAAAAATAAAAAAAATATTTTGTATTTTGCTCATAAGTTTTAAAATAACTCATTTTACGAAATCATATTTTATAATATACACCGAATTTGTTTTAATGGTACATTTATTTTAACTTTAATTTATTCATAGAATTTATTGTTAATTTTAAGTTATATAGAAGATAACATTATAATTCTTGTAACAAAAAGTTTTTTTTGAAATATTTATTTATTTATTCTAGCAGCAGTTGCTGCTTATGCAGCAACAGCAGCAGCAGTTGTTGTCATAAGCAGCCAGCAGCAGCTGCTGCTTATTGTCTTATAGACTTCTGAATTTACTTATTAAGAATTAATTGCCTTGCCATTAAAGGGGTGACGAACATATAAAACAAACTTTCAAACTTATAAAACAACCATCCAAACATATAAAACAAACCTCCGAACTTGTAAAACAAACTTTCGAACATGTAAAACAACCATCCAAACATATAAAACAAACTTCTGAACTTATAAAACAAACTTTCGAACATGTAAAACAACCATCCAAACATATAAATCAAACTTCCGAACATGTAAAACAAACTTCCAAACATGTAAAACAACCATCCAAACATATAAAACAACCATTCGAACATAAAACAAACATCTGAACATATAATGTCAAAAAGATATGAAAACTACTGAGGCGGCAGGGATGGTGGTGGTGGAGGTGGAAACAGATAAAGAATGCCAAAGTGCTCGAAAAGGAGCCGTTGTCCGTGGAGGAGCTGTTAATGCTGCTATGAGAGATGCCGGTGCTCCTTGAGGATGAGCTGCTGAAAGCTGGTTTGTTGTACAGAAAGTGTCCTTACCTCGTCCATAAGTTGTTGAAGAGTAACTTCGCCAAAGTCATGTGGCTCTGCATGTGGTACTGCAGATGCAGAAGCACTATGATCAGGTGCACATGCAGAGGGTCCTCACATCTATTCTGACCCCTGAAAGGAAGTGAAAAATCAGGCAGCTGATTAGCAAGAACCACATAATTCAAAGGACGATAATCACTCAAAGAAAGCATTGTGTACTTAATTTCAGTATACTTCACCCATGCGCCATTATGCCACTTAAATCCTGAGGCATACACAACCTCATCTCCTATACTCTCACAGGGTTTACAAGATGATTCGTTTATGGGCACCCTAAAGTATTTAAGGATCTGCGTGATGAAATTTCCATATGGAAGAGCACGACTTATCCAGTTAGGTATGGAAAGCATAGTGCGTATAATAGTGTACCCGAGGTTAACCGGAGGATGCTTGAGGATAAAATCAATTAAAGTAACATCCATGTGGATAACATCATCTAAGTTCCCCGACCTAGGAATGACAATATTCTGGATTAAATGATGTCAAATACAAGATTGGAGGCATAGACGTTGAGCATGGAAATGGATTGTATAGACCTCATCATAAAGATCAATGCACCTACAAATGTTTGTAACGACATCAACATGAACAAAGTTATCAATCGTAGGAACTTTCCTAACAAAATATATTTCTAACCCATCTTCGGAGGTTCGTAGGATAAAATTCAACTATGTATCATCAAATTCAATCAAAACTCCTCTAACATTGGTGATTACTCGATTTTTTTTCTCCGCGGAAGTATCCATATTCAAGTAAAATATTTTCACCAAGTCGGGATACACATTCTCATTAATCGTAAGGGCATTAATCCAACCAACTTCCTCCAACAATTGTAACAAATTTCTATTGCTAATACTGAGACTACGAAGTCAATCAGGTAAAATATAGAATGTATCAACTACCTTACGGGTCATGAATTTTTGGCAAAAACGGTTGGCCAAACGCATGTCTGGGAAGTGTCTTGATTTAAAATCAGGTTGTTCTATAGAGCCCCCGTTATGTCGTGGTTGTTTGGGTGGTGGAATCGCTTCTTTCCCCTTCTCTTTCGCTCTATGTGGCCTTGAACTTGACATTATGATTTTTCAGTGATTTGAAGATGAATATACTGATTAGATGGAAGATAATGATGTTTAAAAAAGATATATGGCTTCAAGTTTAGTAAATATTTACCAAATATTGAAAAATTAGTGAAGTAGCAAGTCAAACAGGTTTACAACCTAGGTTTTTTTTTTGTTTTGATGGTGAAATTAGTTTTTTTTATTATTATTTTAGCATGAGCAAGTGGTGGGAAATGATTTCTAAGATTGAATTTGGGCTATGAACTGATTAAAAATAGTGGATCTTTGGAGTGATAACGTAGGAGAGAGGATTCGACTTTTAGAAAGAGAAGCGGCTGACTGATTTTTGAAGAAGAAGATGAACATTACCATTGGTTTGAACCTGGCTAACCTTTAAAAAATAATAGGCTGACCGTTCAAGTTCCATATGCCATCCAAAGTAAAAACGACTAGCCTTTTAATTTTAGTGGCTAGTCGTTTCCCTTCTAGTGAGCACTAAATAGAAAACAACTAGCCTCTGAAATTTTATAGGCTAGCCATTTTCCCTCCAGCGAACACCAAAGTGAAAACGGCTGGCCATTTTTTCCTGAGAGGCTAGCCATTTGTGTTTGAAGAGAACAAAACGCGAAACCGGCTAGCCTTTTATTTAATAGGTTAGTCATTTAATGTCCAGAGAGCAGCCGAAGAGTAAACAGCTAGCCGCTTGTGTTTAAGAGGCTAGCCTTTTAAATCCAGAGAGCACAAACGTAAAACTAGCTATCCTTTTATTTAAGAGGCTAGCCATTTAATGTCCAAAGAGCAACCGAAGAGAAAATTGCTAGTTGCTTGTGTTTAAGAGGCTAGCCTTTTAGATCTAAACAGTACAAACGCGAAACCAGCTAGCTTTTTTTATTTAAGAGGATAGCCATTTAAAGGATGTTCACGTTCTGCATTGAAAGTGGTCAGTCGGTTAATAAGTAAAGGTTAGTCGGACCTTAATGCTTTGTAATTGGAAGGAATTAATGTATCCATCAACCCAAGCACCAACCAAACCCATCATTTAATGAAGACATTCAATGTGAAAAAAACCTAACCCACGCACTACTCTCTTGTTTTCAGTCTTAAACTAGGTCCTTTTCATGCTCTTGAAATGGTAGAATCTTGAGACAAGATCACCGGAGAGCATGACAACAACTTCAGACGTGGGAAGCATTTTTACATGGTTGTTAGACCTCAATGATAACAAACCATCGGAACAGGAAACAAGTGGAGCCCAAGATAACCAATACTATTATAATGAGATGGAAATTTATGCCAAGTGTAGGTACATTATTACCCCCATAAACTGGCGAAAGCAGTGAATATTTTGTGGACATATCTACTACAATATCATTTGGTCATACGACCTATAGTGTGCCCAAAAAAAGTGAACTCATTGAAGTGGGTGTCGGATCATGTTTTGATATTGTAAATGATACCCACATATGGTATAAAAATTATAGTAACTATGTTGGATTCTCTGTGAGAAAAGATGAACTCCGTCGTGACGGAAAAAATGGTGAAGTAGCAAGTCGGCGATGGGTTTGCTTAGGGCAAGGATACAAGCTAAAAAAATAGATGGAGAAAACAGACATAGTCAAGGAACAGAGGGGTATTCCTCGTAACGGGTGCAAGGCAGAACTTCGCGTGAACTACAACAAGTTGAAAGGAAAGTACGTGGTAACTAAATTCATTTTTCAGCACACTCATCGCTTGGTTGAACCGCACGAGACACAATTTCTTCGTTCGCACAGACTTGTCAACGATGCTGATTTAGCTCACGCAAAGGCGTTGCGACAAGTTGAGGTGAAAGTGTGCCAGTTTATGAATTACAAGTCTGATCAAGCAGGAGGATTCCATCATATTGGGTATATGGGTAAGGACATGCAGAATAGAATAAACGCCAGTCACCGTGCGTAAATTATTGACACTGATGCAGAGGCTGCCATTGCGTACTTATTTGCAAGGGTTGATTATGATGCTGGAGTGTACTTCGAGTATGCACTTAATGAGGAAAATAGACTGCGAAACTTGTTCTGGATCGACAATGTTGCTCGGTATGACTATGAACAATTTGGAGATGTTTTGGCGTTTGATGCAACATACAAGAAAAATGCATACAACAAACCTTTGATCGCATTCGTTGGTGTAAATCATCATAAAAGAACCATTCTTTTTGGATTTGCGATACTGATTGATGAAACTGTTGAATCATATGTGTGGTTGCTACAGACTTTCTTGTCTGCAATGAAATAAAAAAAAACCATGAGTGTCATAATAGATGGTGATAAAGCTATGTCGAAAGTGATTAAAATTGTTATGTCTGGATGTGCACATTGACTTTGTTATTGGCATCTTGAGCGAAATGCACAAGAAAATATGAAGAGAAATGAGTTCACATTGAAGTTTCGGCAGTTAATGTTGAATCAAATGTTCATGGAGGAGTTTGAACAACAAAGGTTCTCCGTTGTCTATGATCTAGGACTGGAACAAAATCCTTAAGTGGAAAAAATGTATGGGTGGAAAATGGGCAGAGGCTTATTTGAAACGAATTTTTTTTGGCGGAATGCGAACTACACAAAGGTGTGAGAGCTTGATTTCTTACTTACGTCGCTTTATTGAACAGAAGCTAAAACTATATGATTTTATTAGACGAATTCATCGTGCAGTGTGTTGTGCAAATTTTAATGTACTCGCAAGCGCACGAATCTATTGTAGTATAGATCAATGGTGACGAGTGTCGATCCCACGAGGAGGTAGATTTTAATTGTGTGTAGAATTAATTTTGCAAATGGGTGATTGGATTTGTGGTGGAAATGATTTGGAATATGCTAAAACTTAAATTAAAATGGCAAGAATAAATTCTAAAATTAGAATTGAAATGGCGAGAATAAATTGAATGAATTTTATTGAAATGGCGTACTTGGGTATCTGAATCTGTATCAACATGCATCATGAGCTAAATAATCCGTATTAATGCCAATTAAATCATGAGGGGGGAATCCACATCTCATGAACCACGCTCTAATCAATATGGTGCTAAGAGTTTATCGTGCCAAATAATAATAACCTTATACTAGGGGGCTGGTGAAACCAAGGCGGTACTAGACAAGATTAATATTATTTATCGACGAAAAGTCAAATCATCCATAAAAATTAGAGGGGAAAAGAAAATAAATTTACCAAATAAAACCCATAACACATGTTGAGACATCACCTTCAACCCAAGCTTGAAAGGAAATTAGCTACTCATAATTAAACTAGGAGCAAAATGGGAATTTATTAAAATACGAAGAAAATACAAGATGGAGAAGGAATTACAGAAAATGGATTCCGAAAATGGATTCAAAGCTTTCAAATTAGGGGGGAGAGCCCCCATTTTTATAGATACATGGATCAAATCATGCCCATCAGATTAAAAACAGTTTGGACACTCAGGATTGCGCCACGTCATCAGTCAACAGTACGCGGTTTGACCACGTGGATGAACAGTAACACGGTTTGACCCTGGTTGAACAGTGACGCGTTTGGTTGAAAATAATCATGTGTGATGCATGTACCGTACGTGAGATTTTTCGTCCACTGATATGCTGCCACGTCACCATCAACAGTACATAAGAATTTTAACCCAACAGGATCGTGACACCTCATCAGTCAATGCCACATCATTGGTCAATGTCACGTCATCGATCCGTCTATGTGAATAGTGTCGTGAACAGTACGTAGACAGTACCGTACGCGTAAATAGTGTCATTTTTCCTTTTATGCTCCTCCTAAGGTTTTTGACCGTACTGAGTTCAAAAGTGATGTTCGTTTTGCAGTCTGATCTCTCGTTTATTGTGAAATGACCATAATATCCCTAAAATACATAAAATACTTAATTAAAATAAAACACACATAATTAAATTACAAGAAGTTTAAATACATAAAATTAAGGGTTGTTAGTAAGACTTGAAATGTAAAATAACGATTTTCACTTATAAATATGCATTTTCTAACACTCAACACACCCGCCAACCAACTTATTGCTAGTCCCTAGCAAATAAAGCAAAAACAAAATTCAAATCCAAAATGATTTTTTTTTAATAGAAACACTCGTGTTTATTCAATCAGATTAATGATAGCAATCAAATAAAAGTATAAGCATTATCTCCAGTCTAAAGAAACATCACACCCACATCCACCATCCACATGAATAAGCCAAGTAGACTTTGTTATAACTACTTTCAAGAATGACATGTCAAACCCCAAAATCTCACTGGAAGTAGTGATACCCTCACAAATGAATTAAACCCAATAAAAATAGTCACTCCAATGAATGGTAATTGAGAGAAAATAATAAAGAAATGATATCACATGCTCTCGCTAAGATGAAAGAAATATGCACTCAGATTAGAAATAATATGATCTCAAGTCAAATAAAAATGCTAGCCAACCCATTTTATTTATCTTTTTTTTATTATTATGCACCACTACATCTTTTTATCCCATATAACTAGCTTCTACTTCAAATTATAGTTCCCTAAAATCAAGAAGGACTTTTATTAGGACGTAACGTAGGCTAGAGATATGGCTAACAAAGAAGGGAAATAAGGAAAACAAAGTGTATGTTTGAGAAAAATGCAGAGAATTGTTTTTTTTTTAAGTTGCAAGGTGGATTTCACCTATTGTTTTGCTTTTATTTTGCATAACTTCACTGAACAAAATAATTATTTACATTTTCTCAAACATAAATAGGTGATGAAACTTATAAGACATCAGGTAATACTCCAAATCGGAGTGGGTCAAGATGATAAGTTGACAAAGAAAAAGTTTTTTTTTTTAAAGGCTCAAAAGGGTTAATTATGGATATTTAATAAAAGGGATGGCTAGAAAGGCTCAAACGGACCAAAGATGGTCTTTCCATCGTCTTTTAGGCCTCTAAATAATCATTCATATCTACTAGTTAGATGGGTCTCCCAATGTAACGATACACTTTTTTTTTCTTTTTCTTTTTTTTTTTATTTTACAATTTTTTTTTAGGGTTAACTAAAAAAAAATCTAGAGATCGTGTATAAAATAATAAACTGCTAAGCTGTATAGAGAATGGGTAAAAGGGTTACTCTCCAAGAAAAATGATAGGCTCAAAAACTCACTTGGTACTTATTATGACATGTTTATTCCTTCAAGCAACTCATATTTGTCTCCGACATTAACATGTAGAGTAGCAAACATAGTGTAACATCACTTAAGACCAAAGATAATACAAATACTAAAATTTGAAATTAATCATGTCATCCAATGTTAAAACAAATCACATAATTTGTTTTCAAACAACATCCTACCCCCCAACCTATTCTAAACATGAAAGGAAAATATGCATGCAGAAATAGAAAATGATGCAGAAAAATTAATTAGAAAAGTTACATTTAAAATGATAGAAAAAGAAATGTGTTTTTTTTAATTAAGAAGATGCGTTTCTAGAGGCACTAAAGAAAAATGTATATTTATAAAAGAGAATTTAAAAAGAAGAAGAAAAATGAACATCAAAACTTAATAAAGAAAAAAAAAATGTCTGAATTTTTTTTTGAAATTTTTTTTGTTTTTTTTTTCAAACGATGAAGATGCGTTTCTAGAGGCACTACACTCCATATTCAGCCATCTTCAACACAAAAAGTTAGCAACAGTTAGTTTTTACAACAAAAAATCAGTAAAAACTTAACCAAGACTCCACAATTGTCAACTATTCACTCCCCCCAACCATAACGAAACATTGTCCTCAATGTTTTAAAGGAAAGAAGTAGAGTTTAGAAGACATCACTTGGGTGGTGCAACACAGAAGAAAATATTTACAAGCGGAGAGTTAAATCTAATTTGTACTTCTTACTGCTGCTATTGTTACCATCATTATTTGGACGCTCCAATACAAAGGTCCAGGGGTCTGGCTCTGGTCTATAAGCTTGTAACAGATCAAGTAGCTCATTAGTAGTATGAGCACAAATAAAGAGTTTTTTCGCATTAGAGGGAATGAAATAGTTTTTTATTGCATGGTTAAGAAATGCGATAAAGCCATCATAAAAGTTATTGACATTTAACAAACTGATGAGTTTCTGGTGAATGTGCAGATGGGCCCAAGATGCTAGTGTGATAAGTGCCTCTAGTGTTGCAAGATCTCCTAGAAGGAAAATAAAAGCATCAGCATGATTAAGCATTTCAGTTATTCTTTCTTGCATACCTGAGATGACTAACTCTTCTCCAGTCGATGAGTCAGACGAACTGCCTAAAGGTTTTAGGGCTCTTGGGATGATGTCTAACACTTGACTTCCTCTAATAAAAGCAACTTCTGAGACCATTTTTGATAACCCTCGGTTACCTCCTCCATACACCAAGTGTAATTTTCTTGCTGCTATGCTTCGACCAAGATCTATGGCTGCCTCAACGAACTCTTTATGTTTGCCATAATTAAATCCAGAAAGCATACAAATGTTCTTGAATTGTCTATTGGGAGTAGCTGCCATTGTGATACTTCTCAAAAATAATTTGTGAGTGCTTGACAAAAAGGAATTCACATTTAAGAATCTTGGTGACAGTGGGTCACAGTTGTGCATGAGGTAGCATGTCAGTGTCAAATAACGCGTAAAGCACGTGACTCGCAAGTCAAAAAGGAAAAAGTAAACAGTAATAAGGAAAAAGCAAACAATAATAAAATTATTAAAGATAATGATGCAAACAATAAAACAATAGTGAAATAAAATAACAGTAAAGTAAAAAGATATTTACAGCTAGTTGCAATGTGGCTCACATCTTCCTCTGGTTTTACGTCCAGAAACAGCTTGAACGCCCTCTATGGGTCGAGGATAGGCTTCCCATCAGTTTTCTTATAAACTGGCAAACAAAGTTTTTTATAGTCAGATTCCCGAGACTATATCGTGCATGCTCTTTCTGAAATAATGGATATAACTGGAGAATCGCTCCTTGCACATATCCACTGGGATGCGTTTCAAGAGACAAAAGAATATCATCCAATGACTCCTTATTCAAGCCATCCCTAATGAATTGAATCTTAATTTCCCTGTTGTCAGACACCATTCCTAAAGAATATGAGTTTTTATTGCAACTCATTCTGACACATTTATGATAAGCAACAGAAATTCTTCGAGCTCGTCATTTTCTTGCATAATTTCTTTTACCACAACCAGGCATGTATGCAATAAATTTTGGAGGTAACTCACCTGCCAATCGTACTTTAGCTTCGATTAACTAACGGATGTCAGCAAGTATGTTATTCCTCATAAGCAATCGCATGCGTTCGGACCGTGCTTTATAGATCGTAAGGAGGGCATTTTGAGGAAGTGAAGGGAATCGCTTGTGAAGCTTCGCTAGAATCTCGTTTCTATCCATACTTTCACCTCAGAATATCAGTTATTATGGGAAACTGAAGTAACCGACTTGATTGTCACGGAGTACCGTTATCTGCCACTTCACCGGGGTAACAAACTAAAGCACACAAACAAAAAAACAAATTAAAACACACAAAGAAAATTAAAATCGTCCTCTTATTGAATTTACCTCAAGCTCCAACTGGATGTCGTAAACACTTCTCTCAATGTCTCTAAGTTGGCTTTCTAAACCCTCAACATAGGCTACTAACTCTGGTGGTTGTAGAGCCCAAATACGATGTGTTTTACAAAATTAAATCTGCATTTTGAGATGAGTTTTGACACGTTCAAGTGATTTAAGAATATTCAGGAGGAACGGTCTAAGTATGAGACTCGTGATTAACAGTGATAAGAGAAAATTTAATGGTTAAACAAACACACTTATTTAAAAATAATTTCAATTAACAAAAAAATAATTAAAAAAAAAGAAAAAATCAAATCAACAAAAAGAAGAAAAAAATTAATTCAAATCTAGTAGGTCACTCAAATTTATTTCGGTGTCTTCTCCATGTGGTTGGTACTCTAAATATGGCTTTAATCTTTGACCATTAACTTTAAACGTGACCCCATTGTTTGGGTCTTTAATTTCCATTGCCCCATGTGGAAAAACAGTATGGATAATAAATGGACCAGACCAACGAGAGCTTAACTTACCTGGGAATAGGTGCAAGCGAGAATTGAATAAAAGCACTTTCTGACCTGGAGTGAAAGATTTTCTCAGAATTTGCTTGTCGTGGAAGACCTTCATCCGCTGCTTGTAAATCTTGGCATTTTCGTATGCATCATTGCGAATTTCTTCAAGTTCTGCCAGTTGTAATCTTATTTCTAAGCTGGCTTGCTGCATGTCAAAATTGAATTTCTTGATGGCCCAATACGCACGATGCTCGAGTTCCACAGGTAGGTGGCAAGCTTTTCCATACACTAACCTGTAGAGTGACATTCCAATCGGGGTCTTGAAAGCTATTCTATATGCCCATAATGCATCATCAAGTCTTAATGACCAATCTTTTCTGTCTGGCCTCACCGTCTTTTCTAATATGTGCTTTATTTCTCGATTGGATATCTCAACTTGGCCACTGGTTTGCGGATGATACGAAGTCGCCACTTTGTGTGTGATTGAATACTTTGTCAAAAGAGCTTTGAATGCTTTGTTATAAAAGTGGGCACCACCATTACTGATTATTGCTCGAGAGAATCCAAAGCGTGAAACAATATTGCTTTTCAAAAATCCTATCACCACCTTGTGATCATTGGTTCTACATGGAATTGCTTCTACCCATTTCGATACGTAGTCAAAAGCAACCAATATGTATTGATGGCCAAAAGAAGGGGGAAAGGGTCCCATGAAGTCGATCCCCCATACGTCAAAAATCTCAACCACTAAAATTGGATTTAGTGGCATCATGTTCCTTCATGTAATGCTCCCCATTCGTTGACACCTATCACATGAAGAACTGAAAGTGTAAGCGTCTCGAAATATAGTTGGCCAATAGAAACCACATTGTAAAACTTTAGTCATTGTTTTCTTAGCACTAAAATGGTCTCCACAAGCTTGTTCATGGCATAATGAAAGAATATTCTGAATTTCATTTTCTGGGGCACATCGTCTAACAATTTGATCTGCACAATACTTGAACAAATACGGGTCATCCCAAAAGAAATTCTTTATTTATGCAAAGAATTTAGTCTTATCTTGTTTGGTCCAATGCTCTGGAAATTGACCTATAACAAGATAATTAGCGATGTCAGCATACCACGATAATACTTCCACACTTATTAATTGTTCATCTGAAAATGACTCATTCAATATTAATGGCTCTATAATTGTGTCAAATGGAGACGAGAGAGGTGGTCTACCACAATATTTTCTATGCCTTTTTTATCTTTGAATTCCAAGTCAAATTTCTGCAAAAGTAACACCCAACGAATTAGTCTAGCTTTTGCATCTTTCTTTGTGAGAAGATATTTAAGAGCAGCATGATCCGTGAATATAATTATTTTACAACCAATAAGATAAGATCAAAATTTCTCTAATGCAAACACTACTGCTAGCATTTCTTTTTCAGTAGTTGAATAGTTCAACTGTGCATCATTCAATGTCATACTAGCACAGTAAATAACATGGGGAATTCGATCAACTCTTTGTCCTAATACTGCTCCTACTGCATAATCAGATGCATCACACATGAGTTCAAATGGTAAGCTCCAGTTTGGGGGCTGAATGATGGGTGATGATGTCAACAACTGCTTTAGTTTTTCAAATGCCACAAGACATGAATCATCAAAGATAAAAGGTACATCCTTAGTAAGTAAATTGCATAAGGGTCTAGAAACTTTGCTAAAATCTTTAATGAAACGTCTATAGAAACCAGCATGCTCAAAGAAAGATCTTACTTCTCTGACTGTTTTGGGTGGAGGAAGATTAGAAATGAGATCCACCTTGGCTTTGTCAACCTCAATACCTTTGCTTGAAATGATGTGACCGAGAACAATACCTTATTTTACCATAAAATGACACTTCTCCCAATTTAAGAATAATTTATTCTCGATACATCTATGCAGAACTAGTGTTAGATGATGTAAACATTGATCAAACGAGTCACCAAAGACAGAAAAGTCATCTATAAGGACTTCAAGGAATCGTTCAACCATATCAGAAAAAATGCTCAACATGCATCGTTAAAATGTAGCAGGTGCATTACATAATCCAAATGGCATTCTCCTATATGCAAATGTGCCAAAAGGGTAAGTGAAAGTAGTTTTCTCTTTATCTTTTGGTGCTATGGGAATTTGATTATATCCTGAGTAGCCATCTAGAAAGCAATAAAATTCGTGGCCTGCTAATGTATCAAGCATTTGATCAATAAATGGTAAAGAAAAATGGTCTTTACGTGTGATAGAATTCAACTTTCTATAATCAATGCATACACGTCATCCTGTAGTCACTTTAGTGGGTATCAATTCATTATCAGCATTCGTAACTACTGTGACTCCTGACTTTTTGGGGACGACTTGTACAGGACTGACCCATGAACTATCAGAAATTGGGTAAATGATACATGCATCTAATAGCTTAAGGACTTCAGTTTTAACAACTTCTTTCATGTTGGGATTTAACCGACGTTGCATTTCCCTAATAGGTTTAGCATTTTCATCAAGGTGAATGTAATGCATGCAGTCTACTGGGTTTATACCTTTTATGTCTGCTATGGTCCATCATAATACTCCTTTGTGCTCTTTTAAAATATCCAACAACTTACATTTTTATTCATCGTTGAGGGATGATGAGATGATTACCGGTAGAGTACTTTCTTCTCCCAAAAACGCATATTCCAATGTGTTGGGCAATAGTTTGATCTCGAGTTTCGGTGGTGATTCTGATGATGGGATGAGTTTCTTTTCTGATGGTGCTAGTTGTTCAACTCTTGACTTTCATTTATTAGTGTCCACGGATGGTGCTAAGTCAAGTAGGGCGTTGACCTCATCGACCGATCTGTCAATATCAAAATTCAAACCAGAGTGAGTTAAATATGTTTGTAAAGGATCATCACTAAGGTTTGAAAGAAAAGTATTATTAACTATTGTTTCTATTAAATCCACATCAACAATTCCATCATCTGCATTGTGAGGTTGTTTGATAATGTTGAAAATGTTTAACTCCATAATCATGTTGCCGAAGGACAACTGCATATTTCCAGTCCTGCATTGAATGTGAGCATCCGCAGTTGCCAAGAAAGGTCGGCCTAGAATAATGGGGATGTGCTTCCTCGAATCATGTATTGGTTGAGTGTCAATTATAATGAAATTAACAGGAAAATAAAACTTATCTACCTAGATAAGCACGTCCTCCACAATACCACGAGGTATTTTTGTGGACCGATCTGTAAGTTGTAACACCACTGGAGTTGGGTGTAATTCTCCAAGTCTAAGTTTCAAAAATACTGAGTAAGGCAATATATTTACACTAGCTCCTAGATCCAACAAAACATTCTCAATTGTGTGGTTCCCTGTGCTACATGAGATAGTGGGGGAGCCTAGGTCTTTGCATTTTATAGGAATTTTATGTTGGAGTATAGAACTAACGTTTTCTGTTAAAAATGCATTCTTTTAAATATGAATGTTTCTTTTTTTAGTACAGAGATTTTTAAGAAACTTGGCATAAGATGGAACTTGCTTTATAGCATCAAGTAAAGGGATGTTAACACTTACTTGTTTAAAGATTTCAAGAATCTCACCTGTGGATTTTCCCTTCTTTTCTTTCGCTAACCTCTGAGGAAATGGAGCTTTTGGAATGTATTCTCATGGGTTGGTTTCTTCTTTCTCCTCCGGTGATAAGTCGTCAACATTTACAGGTACAATTTGATTTTCTTTTGCCACCGACATCTCCACTTTGTTGTCGACTTCTTTTCCTTTTCGCAAGGTCATGACTGCTTTGACCTTTCCATGCTGCTGTGGTGAACTGGTACTTGCTTCATGTACTCCTTTAACCAATGGTGAGGTTTTATTGCTCAATCGTAGAGTGAGTAACATTCTTGAAATTCTGGAATGCATCCTCCCATGGTCTGGGTTGAGAGTAGTTCTGGTTCTGATTGTATGGTCTGAATGGTGGCTGAGAGGCTTGAGGAACTTGAGGAATTTGTTGCATTGGTGGAGCTGGAGTTGTTGGTCCATCCTACTAGAATCCTTGAGACCATGAAAAATTGGGGTGGTCTCTCCATCCTGGGTTATATGTGTTGGAGTATGGGTTGTAATTTGATGGTTTTCTCATTACACCTATGGCACTGGCTTCATCTGGATATGAGTCATGGTCATGTTGTTATGTTGATTTAGCAATCGATAACGATGCTATTTGTCGAGCAAGACCTTCAACCATCTCCTTGACTTCTTTGATTCCCAAAGCTGATTCGCCAATTTGAACCCCATTTACTCCCTTAATTCTTCTAGTATTCCCGAGTGATCGACTCCGCTGTTGGGAATTATCCGCTTGTCGCTGGAAGAATTCCCAAATTTCTGATGCACTTTTTGACATTAGCTCTCCTCCACTTGTTGCCGTTAGTCATTCTTGTACATTTGGCAATAACCCCTCCAAAAAGTATTAGCATTAGTGCCATTTCTCGTACCCATGATGTGGACACTTCAAGAGTAGCCCATTGAATCGCTCCAATGTTTCGAAAAACTGATCGTCCTCTCTCTAAGTAAACTCTGAGATTTCCCTGCGAATAGCATTGATTTTATGCACTGAGAAATATTTATTTAAAACTTTAGTTACCATTTGTTCCAATGATGAAATGCTATTGGCAGGCAATGTATTAAGCCATGAACAAGCTCAATCCTTTAAAGAAAATGGGAATAATCTGGGTTTAACATCATCGTCTGAAAAATTCTCATATTTAAAAATTTGACAAATAGCATGAAAATCATTCAGATGATTATATGGGTCCTCATTTTCTAAGCCATAGAATGTGGGGAGACAATTTAGCACACTAGATTTTAGTTCAAAACTCCTAGCAGCTACATTTGGGTATCTTATACATGATGTGCTCAAATTAGTTAAAGGACTAAAGTAGTCCTTAAATGGCCTCTCATGTGGTGCTTGTAAATCCACTTTATTTTTAACTTGTTTGTGTGTGCGAAGTGTTTTCTCAAGTTCAAGGTCTATAGGTTCAAGATTAGGTAATAATGACCTACGATCATGCATGCAAAGCAAATAAAATAAAAATAAAGATGGGATCAAAACAAATAAAAATAAAGAAGAGAGAGAAATTACAATACTAACCTTATTACGCTGTTACAACCTTTCTATAAAAACCACACTAAAACAAATTCGTGAAATTAACTAAAAATAAAATTAATAAGATAAAAAAAATTGCAACGATAAATAAATTGAACATTAAATTACAGAATTTTAAAGAAGAAAAAAAGAAAAGAAATATTAACCTTTAAATGTATATTCACTTTTTTTTTCTTTTTTTTAAAAAAAATACAAGAAAACAATTTAAATGGAATTATTCACAAAAATTAATTATATGAATTAAAATTACTTACCTCCCCGGCAACGGCGCCAAAAACTTATTGTGCAAATTTTAATATACTCGCAAGCGCACGAATCTATTGTAGTATAAATCAATGGTGACGAGTGTCGATCCCACGAGGAGGTAGATTTTAATTGTTTGTAGAATTAATTTTGCAAATGGGTGATTGGATTTGTGGTGGAAATAATTTGGAATATGCTAAAACTTAAATTAAAATGGCAAGAATAAATTCTAAAATTGGAATTGAAATGACGAGAATAAATTGAAGAGAATTCTATTGAAATGACGTACTTGGGTATCTGGATCCGTATCAACATGCATCATGAGCTAAATAATCCGTATTAATGCCAATTAAATCATGAGGGGGGAATCCACACCTCATGAACCACGCTCTAATCAATATGGTGCTAAGGGTTTATCGTGCCAAATAATAATAACCTTATACTAGGGGGCCGGTGAAACCAATGCGATACTAAACAAGATTAGTATTATTAGAGGGGAAAAGAAAATAAATTTGCCAAATAAAACCCATAACACATGTTGAGACTTCACTTTCAACCCAAGCTTGAAAGGAAATTAGCTACTCATAATTGAACTAGGGGCAAAATGAAAATTTATTAAAATACGAAGAAAATACAAGATGGAGAAGGAATTACAGAAAATGGATCCCGAAAATGGATTCAAAACTGTCAAATTAGGGGGGAGAGCCCCCCTTTTTATAGATACATGGAGCAAATCATGGCTATCGGATTAAAAACAATTTGGACGCTCAGGATTGCGCCGCGTCATCAGTCAACAGTACGCGGTTTGACCCGAGTTGAACAGTGACGCGGTTTGGTTGAAAATAATCTTGTGTGATGCAAATATCGTACGCGAGATTTTTCGTCCACTGATATGCTACCACGTCACCATCAACAGTACATAAGAATTTTAGCCCAACAGGATCGTGACACCTCATCAGTCAATGCCACATCATCGGTCAATGCCACGTCATTGATCCGTCAGTGTCATGAACAATAACGTAGATAGTACCGTAATGTGAATAATGCCATTTTTCCTTTTATGCTTTTCCTAAGGTTTTCGACCGTCCTGAGTTCAAAAGTGATGTCCGTTTTGTCGTCTGATCTCTCGTTTATTGTGAAATGACTATGATGCCCTTAAAATACATAAAATACTTAATTAAAATAAAACACACATAATTAAATTATAAGAAACTTAAATACATAAAAGTAAGGGTTGTTAGTAAGACTTGAAATGTAAAATGACGATTTTCTCTTTTATAAATATGCATTTTCTAACACTCAACACAGTGTATTGCATAAGGCACAAAGAAGTCCAAGATGAGTTTGACACAAACCGCACAGCCCCTGTTCTTACAACATATCTGCAAAGCATTGAAAAACATGCATCCGAAATATATACAGGGAATGTATTGAAGTGGGTTCAGACGTAGATTCTCAGAGAAGCCACGTCGATTATGCTCGAGTGTGCCAAGACAACTAATTCCAACATCTATACTTTGATGAAATTTCAGCATCCAGAACAAAAATGGATAGTGGTATTTTGTAATAAAGAAGTTGCAATTACTTGTTCATATAAGATGATGGAATCATCAGGTATTTCATGTAGGCATATATTTCATGTCATGAAGTTAGAGCAACTAGTTCGCGTATCACTAGAATTAATTCTTAGTCGTTGGACCAAATTGGCGAAGGTGAGTAAAGTGATGAAAATGACCGCTGTAGCATCACACCTCGATAAGGAAGTGTCAGAAACAACGAAGTTTGGCTCGCTTTCAGCAGCATGTACTAATTTTTGTCTTTTCACCACAAAGAATGAACAAAGTTATATGATAGCGTTAGACAAGATTCAACAGTTGATGCTTCGCTTTGAATAGATGTTTGCCGATGATGAATCAGCTAAACGAGCCAAGAATTGTGTACTTCAAGTAGGTACGAAGTTGAAAGACTCGGTTAAGGTTAACAGTAAAGGTTGCTCTAAAACCGTCAAACATAATGGGCCTAAAAATCGCAAATGCAATAAGTGTTTTCAGCCTGGCAATACTAAACGGACTTGCCCGTTATATCCGCCAAAGGACATAAAGCCCAATGACCTTCATTGCAGCGTTGGCAATATATGTTGTGTTTCGACTGACGATCAGCCAAGAGCTTATACTTATAATGTGTTAACACCGACTATTTCGATGGAATCAGGCTCGCCAAGTTCTCCAACATTTACGTTCAAGACAACTTTTCCTTGGTATAACCTATAAAATTGATGGCCATTACGACAACAATAACACATTTGGTATAACCTATAAAATTGATGCAAGCACATACTATAATTGGTAGCCTCATAATAACTTGTATGTGATTTCCTATGATATATGAATTTGCTTGACTAATTTTCTTAGGTTGTTTAACTAACTCGGATTTACATTATGCATTGTTGAGGACGGTACACATCCTTGAAGGATGGGGGATGATCGCTAATGAAGCACTTTTTGGATCTGAACCGAGGGGGTAGAACGAACTTTTTGAAAATCATTGAGTTATATTATCATGTAAGAAGTGAACAATGGCAATGTAATAACATATTTTACGTACCTGGTGATAATAGCAACATTTACAACAATTATCTTCTTGTGAACAAGTATTAATTAAGACAACCGGTTGACAAAGAAAAAATCAAAATAACCCCATAAATCCCTCTACGGCTTCAGATCATCAAAACAATTTACATGACTCGTCTATCAACTCCAGTTAGAAGCTAAATTTAGCAAAAGTTAACAGTTGTGTATGAAGTCAACAAAAAATTATCATAATCCATATTCACAACAATTTCAGCCCTTCCGCTGAAATAACGTTTTGTGCAACTGTTCTTATAACCTTTTCTGGTGGACACATTACGAGGCTACACTGTTGATGTCAACTTCAATTCGTTTATTTAAGTTGCAGCGTTACTGTAGTGTGCAGTAGCCAACGCCAATAATTAATTACATTGTTCGTTGAACGAAGGGTCCATAAGTTGTAATGCAAGTTACACTTGAACATTCTGTGAGTCATGCTGCTGAAATAATCATGCACTTTCATCATGTCAATGGCCCAACAACATTAGTAAAATCAACGAAGATACCACATAAGGCGAATAAGTGAGCGTACCACATACGATTTGTTGGTGATGATTCTAGAAGTATCCATAAATTTGATGACGTAAACTCCACAATCAAAATCATTAGGTTGCTGAGGAACTCTTTCCCCATGGGTCACTAAAAATGACAAGAAACTCCAAGCTACTGAATATGTAGCATCCACGACGCCCTGAAGTATAACATCTAACGAGTGTAACTATTTTCAAGTAAAATCAACATCACATGTATTAATATCACAATACACAAAAAATTAAACTCATCTTTTTTAGCGAAAATTGGTCGGACTTACAATACTATTCACTTGGATTTCTTGATCTCATGTTCGTCGTGCATCCAGTAGTGGATCCCAGATCTCCGCCTGTTGTCTTTAATTTTAACCAATAAAAACCAATGGTGGCCACCATTATGCATGGGAACAAAGATCTATTCAAGAACAATTTGGGGTCACTTTTACCAGACATAATATCAATCATAACGAATAACCATTTAACCAAACACACACGCTACCTGATGGCACCGGTGTAGGTCATACATATAATGTTTGCGGTATTAGGAAGTAGCTTTGAAACCATCTAAATGTGCATTTGGCATTGTAGCAAATTGCTACATATTCATGACATCAAATTCATATAAGATACTACTAAAATAACCGTAGTTAATGATGAGAAAAAAAGATATGAAAAAAAAGGATCACTAACTGAATATCTTGTTGGTAGGAACCAGCTGATTGGTTGCCCATGGCTTTTGCACGACTCATGTTGTGTAAGGTAATCACTCATCATGCAAATAATCTAAACACAAGAACAATTATAATTGGTTTTATTAACTACAATTTCATCATTAAAGTAAAATTAAGAACAAACCTCCTCGTCAAGTGATGCATCGGGCAAAAGTGATAACAAGCCTCGCCAAGTGATATCTTCATGACTTGATCGCACAATTATTTTACTGTACGTAAAGCACATGATATATTAACAAAACCAAATAACTATGACAACATATAAAGCGAAAACAGCTTGATGAGCGAGCAAGAAGACATTGTTACTCTAGGCTAGTGCTTTTGTCAAACCAATCTGGAGCATTTTCAATTGATCGAGGGTCACCAGCTCATTCATGAAAAAAGGTCCCGCTCGATATTTTGGCTTTGGATCACGTGAGACTTGATCATACGAGGACAACTGGTACCGCCCTAGCTTTCAATTTCTGTATGGCCAAGGAGGGACTAAAGACAACAATTTAAATCTTGCAGCTGTTGATATTTCTTCACTTGTTGCGCGGAAGACTACATATTTATTAGAGACAATGAAAGAAGAAAGATTAGACTAAATCATAATTAGTTTGGACAAAAGTTAACAAGTTATTACTCTTGTATACCTCATCTTCAAGTTTTGGTACCAATTTAGGTTTCATCACGTCTTGCAATACTCTTGCTAACTTTTCCTTTATGACAACCTCTTCATCAGTGGATGTGCTGAGGTACACAACTTTTCGATCTTTAACTTCAATGGGCGTACACTTTTCCCCTACTAGATATGAAAGCGTGACAATTGCAGGGATATGCAAGTGCATCTCCATATTTAGAGATGAAAATATTGGACCATCAGTTGCCTGGGCACTAGTATATGTAGGAGGTGATTGACTATCATCAGCGACATTCACTCATTCTTTACGAAAATATAATCGTTCCAACTTTTCAACCTTTTTCAGTAAGAGAGTCCATTTTTAAGTCCATTTTTTGTAGCAAATCATTATTTATTCTCATATGTTCCTTCATTCTATCCATCACTGCTAATATGGCATGAAATGGATGTTGTCTTGCTACGTCACCATCGTCAATTTGTCCTTCACTTTGAGTACCTGATGTGCTGCAACTGATTTCTCGTATCAGAACCTGCATTAACTAAAAATATCCATAAATAATCTATTCAATTTAATAACATAACTACAAAACATCATACAATTATAGAAGGGAACAAACCGCATTGCTCTCAAAGTCACCATACTTTTGTCGTCATTTGAGGAATCTTTTTATTTCACTATCAGTCCATGCACTAAGATGACATCTATTCTCGGCAATAGAAAAAGGTTGAAACTTAGTTGATGAGATGTAGAACAGCTGCAAACAACAAAAAATTGGTTAATACGGAAATAATGATCAATAATACCATAATCATTTAACTAACGAGAATACAAATTACAAAATAAATCATACCATTAAAAATATAACACATCCGTTCATCGAGGAAATTTTTTTTTATTGAACTTTGAAACTTCTTCCCATAAAAAGTTGAAAGACCAGCTGGCCCAATTTTTGCCACGAATGTTACTCAGACTTTTAAAGCATAAAGGTATGATGGGTTGATGTATGTAGCTGTAGTTGGACACAAAATAGTTCCAATCACAAATAGAATAAATAGAATACAGAAATCCTCATCTGCATAACTATTTGTCTTTAATTTGTCAACTAAACTACCTATTGGGGTGCCTTTCTTTCCTAAGCAATACTTGGCTCGTAAGTTAGTTATTTCACTATCTTCACCACCAAGCACAATTGGTGTTCCTCCGTCACCAACACCCATCACGCTTGTAAACGTTTCTAGAGTAAGCTTGTATTCTATTCCATGGACTGTTATCGACCGCTTATCTACATTACATTACTTAATTAACAATCTACATAAATCTTGCCTAAGTTGCCCACATTTTAAACCTAACAAGCTTCTGAAACCAATTTCTCTCATAGCATCATGTTGTTCAATAGACAATGAAGAAACAATGTTGGAGAACCGTAAAACACTAAATCGAGATGGGTGATTACCCTTATCAGAATTGTTCTCCACTGTTGGAATCGGCTTACTTAACAATCCACTAGGCAATCTCGAGTTAATTTTAGAATTTTCATTATAACTGTTAATGAATTCATCTTTATCTTTCATGCTAAGTTTCAACAATTTGTCACGTATATGCCCCTAAACCTACACAAAAAAAAAATATATTCATTGGCCAATCATCAATGAAACTATTAGTTAGTAGGCTGCAACATAGAAAAATTGTCTACAAACCGTTTCATCCACTTTCACACCTTCCTCCTTCTACTTTTAGGATTCTATCTTGCTGTAGATAGAAAAATAATATTAGTTCCTTATATGTCAACTAAAATTATTGCATTGTTAAACTGAAATCACTACATAATGTCCAGAAAAAAAATTCAACAATGAATTAGTTTCTTACAAGTAGACATGTATGAATGCTTGCCCAGCCTCGGAGGATAGAGCTTCTCAAACTGAATATTAATGTCATCTGCGACATTGGCCTTATGCTTAATCCTTATACTGTGTACACTAAAAAATTAAGTCCCCTGTCAATACACACTAATAATGTCATCAAACTCTCTTCACGGATTCTAAATCCATGTAAATTATTACACAACCCAACAATACGCACTAATAAGATTACATGGTAAAAGTTGTAATTTATAAATATGAGAGGTGAATGAATCTTGTTAGCACATCAAATAAAACACTCAATCGATAATTATAATAATAGCAAACAAAACCCATGATACTCATGTCTCATTGCCATAGGTGGACTTTAGAGATGGCCTGAGAACGACTCAGAATGGGCTGACGGGAGCTGAGTGGGTTGTGAATCTGCAGCCGTAGATCCTTGCCGCAAATGGAGATCAACCGCCGCGTGTCATCGCCGGATAGCGTCGCCGTTGATGGCCTTGATGAGGCGTCTTGTGAGGGAGTGCAGGCGAGGGAGTGAATGATGAGGGAGAGGGAGTCGTGAGCCGTGAGGGTGAGTGAAGAGGGAGAGGGAGAGGGAACCGTGAGCCGTGAGTGGAGAGAGAGCCATGAGCCGTGAGTGAGGAGGTAGGAAGAGGGAGCTATGAGTCGTGGTGAGGAGAGAGGGAAGAAGAAATTGATTTCCTTCGTGAGGTGAGAGCCTTTTGTTTTGTTTTGTTTTTTCAACAAATATATATGCCTGGGTTTGATGTGTGATTTTTTTTTTTAAAAAATGGGGTTTAATGTGTGTTGAGGGGGTTTGATGTGTGTTGAAACCGATTCTATAGGTTTTAGGTTTTCTAATTTTTTTTATTATTTATTGTTTAAATTCATCTCAGCCGTTGGATTCAATACAATGAATCCAACGGCCATAATACATGCATGTATCTGATACATACATGTATTGTAGCATCAACCTATTTTAAGATATTCAGACACTAAATAAATATGTTATTCAAATTTAAAAAATAAATAAACATGTTATTCATATTCATACATTCAAATCCTATTCACAATTGATTTTAATTTAATCTATTCATATTTCATATTAAAAAAAAATGCTACCTAAGAGTAATTTGGGGTAAATGCTCATTACCTCTATAGTTTGTAAAATGCCTTAAACACGTCCCTCATTCTCAAATTTTTCCTTGATTCGATAGTTTTACTCTTGATATAAATTTGGATAATAATTCAAATAAGTGAGACAAATTATTAATGAATACTTAAATTAAGAATGATTAATAAAAAATATTTTCACTATTATTCAAATTTACTCTGTAATGTAATAATCATATAAAATGAATTTGTCTAAAATAGAAAATATTTGAAAAACTAATGATAAATAAATTTCTGATTTGAAATATTAGTGGTAATTATCTAATTTTCTAAATTAAATTAGAAGATATTTTAAAAATTCATTCATTTTATTAGAATTTAGTGTTGATCAATATGTAACATACAAAAAATATTAATTTGAAAGGAATTAAGTAATTAACAAGCTAACAATTATTTATATTATAATAAATTTTTTTTAAGACAAGTTAAAATTTTACTTGACGGAGAGAAGCATGAGCCATAAATGATGCATGTCAGACGGATGAAAATTAATCTTAATTTGCGGATGTAATCAATATGAGATAAAGAAATGAGAAACTGGATTTTAATTTCCGTAGGAGAAGAAAACTAATTTACAGTACAAGTATAATACTAATACACTCTTTAAAAAAACAGAACCCTTCTGTCGTTGGCTAGTGGTATATTCATCACAAATTCACCTCAGTGAACATCAGAACATACAAAATTAATCATCACCATCAAAGTGTCAAGCTATGGTTTTATATATAATATATTATATGGTCGATAATTAATAAATAATACTATGAAGGCAATAACGCATCTCATTCTGGTAAGCTTGATGGCTGATGGATTGTAATAACATGTTCGGGTTCACTGATCTTGGAACTTGACCGCGATGGTGCTTTTTTAGGTTTCACACTGTTGAATTTTGCAATAGACGCCAGTTCTTGAACTGACTCTGCAATTTTCTCAGTGCAAGCAACAACATCAACCAATAAAGAAGCCACTGTAACTGCTGGTATCAAGTCTAAAATTTCAGTTTCCTTGCACAAACTAGCACTGAGCAAGGATTTTAGATTTTTGGCAGCAATTTTGGATTTTGTAATGTGGGAATTGGCAGAGCAAGGTTTTGTCATTGTTTGGATTGAAAATGCCAATTCTTTCAGTGCTTTCACAGATTCAGAACTCATATTTATGCATGCATCTTGTATTTTGCCACGGATTTCTTCTGGTATCTGCAAATAATTGATTTAGATCAATTAGCATACATCAGTGGCGGAGCCAGAAAATTGACTTATACGGGGAACATAATAATTAAATAATATGTTAACTATTATTGGGAGCAATTATGTCACCAACTATGTAATTTCTTAAAAATAATCTTAAGGGAAAATAAAAGTCTACCAGGTGAATTGCATACTATGTGCAGTGAATAGATTTGTCCCTGTCACACATTATTTTTTTCCCTAGAATTTAACAATAAATTTTGGAAAATAGGGAATTTCAGAGTTACCTTGGTCTCAGTATATAGATAGCCATTCAGAGCTTCAATTCTGTAGGCACAATTGCGGGTTAGGCTTCCAATCTTTAGATATTGTTTCCAGGGATGAAGAAACCTAAATTGACCGTGACCAGGCTCCCATCCAGCAAAATTAGCCTGCAAAAATACAATTGAATTTTCATTTTTTTTTTTGGGCATCAAGTCACAAATTTATGTGATTTATAATGAAACTGGTGAACTTAATTACGAAAACTCACCAAGGATTCCTCGGTTTGTTTCGAGTTGAGCACACATTTATATCCTTCTAAAAATGTCGTGTCCATTTCTCCATCCCGGGGAATTTGAAAGTATAGAGGCCCAAAACCTTCTAAGAAATTGGCAAGCTTATCAATGTTGTTAACTACCAAATTGTGAAGATCAGTGCCAGCCCAAACAGGGAAAATTAAAATGCACACACACACCGCCGTGAAGCCACCGATGAGAATCGTTGATACTCTCATATGCGCCATGTGCCACACCTCATCGTCACGGTAGCCGGAAACAGATATCAAACAGAATGTCAAGATAAATATCAGCAACCCGTAATCGTATCTCGCCTTCATTCGAGGAAAAAATCTGACGAATGTCACTGTTGAAGCTGAATATATATATAAAAATTTCACACCAACCAATTAGACGGGGACGAGAAATATCACCCAGTAAACACCAAAGGCAGCTAATAAGTTTACCAACTTGAAATAACACTCTTGATATACACAAATTTATTTTAGATAATTACCTAGTAGGAAGACAAAGAGCCCAAGGAGTATGGGCTCACCCAATTTTCCGGAGAGGTTAGCTAAGTGGTGTGCACCAAATCCTAGAGCTGCTCCCAAGGATGTAGCCAAGCCTCTGTTTAATCCTCTGCTAAGTGTCCCTCCTGTTACACATATAAAAATAATTTAGCACCCACAATTTGTTAAATCATATGTCAAACCCAAAATTTGCTAGATTTATGTGTAAAATGGGAAGCCCTTACCTACAGAGAACTCAAATACAACAACAACAGTCAAAACAGCCCACATGGCAGAGACACCAAAGCCATCATAAAGTGGTTCAAAGTAATAGAACAATGAGACCAAAGTGATGGCTAATCCCACTTTCAGTGAATGAATAATTCTTCTGGGATCGTCTTGTCCTAATTTCTTCGTCTTCTTTGCCAATTCAATAAGCTTGGACATTGATTTTCCAGGCAAGGACTTGAGGCAATGCCAAGCACGAGAGATGATTCCTTCCTTCCTATTAGCAACTGGCTGAGATGCCATTTCAATAGCAAATTTTCAGAAAGGACAAAAGAACTTTATTTTTCGGTTTTTGCTGTGGAGTTGTCACTTCTTGTAGATACTGAAGAGTGTCACGCGCACAGGCAATAGTTATGACTCTTTATAAGCTTGTGATTATAGGTGAGAAAAATGTTTGCGGACAATTGAAAATGTCATTTTCACACATCTTAGTATTTTACCGAGATAAACACGTTTTGGTGTGTAGCTGGCTGTCAGTTGATGTGTTGCAGAGCATCCAAGAAAGTTCACTCTGCAGAAAGAGACTTAAAGGTAGAAGGTTATTTTGGACTTTAGGAGTATGATTTTATATCCTAAAGGAAAATGATAATCAAATTAAACAATGACAGAAGGGTGATAAAATTATTGATTAGTTAGTGCGAGTTTATTTATATATGTTTTAATTAAATGAGTAAATTGATGTCAATTTATTCTTATTTTATTGTCATTTTGTTATATTTTTCTGTCTGAATATCATTACAATGTTCCAAAACGTAACCCAGAATTTGATACGTTCAACATTTTTATTAAATAAATATAATGAAAAACTTGTGATTTGTACTTAGGCTCCTTGGATGTGACTATCAATTTAATTTGAGTCTAAAAAATTAAGGTGATTTTATTCTATTAATATCTATTTTACACTAGGAACTTTTTTCTCATAACAACAATTATTATGGCTCTCTAAAAACTAAGTATTAAAGCAAAATCACAGTCACTATCATAAGTCTTCTGGCTTATGTCATGTACAAGCAACAAAATTGATAAATAATTTTATTTTTATCTTTTAGTAGCACAAGATAGAATAAAGAAATGCAAAATTTGAAATCCTCAGAAGAAGACAGGGCGCCCACCTGCCCCTGTGTCCTGCTCTCTCTCTCTCATCTGTATCCCTATTAGGGGTGATCAGAATCCAATCCGATCCGCTTAATCCGTCCGATCCGCTCAATTCGGTCCGTCTAAATCTGATCCATGGATTGGTGGATTGGATATGGATTGAAAATTTAAAAATCCGCAATCGATGGATTGGATATGGATTTACTTCTGTAAATCCGCAGAAATCCGTGAATCCGCAAAATATATGTATATATAATTAAAAAATTATTATAAATTTAATTAAAAAATTATTATAAATTTAATTAAAAAATTATAAATGTGACATTACATTGTTACATAAGTACTATAACATATCTTAGACATTACCCAATAATAATATAAAATGAAAAATAATTAAATAATCAAATATACAAATATAACTTGTAAAAATTGTAAAATAAAATAAAAGCAAAGTCACACGCACTAGCAAAAGCAAAGTAACATAACGCCAAGTCACCAACAATTATTAAAGTCACCCAAAAGTAAAGTAACATGACGTCAAGTCACCAACATTTTGCAAACAAAAAACCCTAAGCTTCCCTGCCGTCACACATATTAGAAACACTCAATACTGGTTGGATACACTCTCGACACGGATTTGAAGGACATCGGCGGTGCGATCCCAGCGAGAGCAAGTCATCTTATTTCCCAAGTCTATCGAATCACTTCACATTCACTGATTCCAGCTGAACAATTTCACTATCACAACCCTTAAGATCGCCACCCGTACTGCTTCTCTTGGTTCCCATCGTGGACGGCTCAATAATCACTACTTTTCGACAGGCGCAACAGCCCTAATGAAGGATCAGATTGTGTTTGGTTTCCGAAACTTCGCCATTTCAATTAATTGTGGCTTTATTCGAACAATTAACCTTGGCGTGTTATATTTTGAAACTTTGAACGTATTATTGTAGCTTTATTTGAATAATTAGTCTCAATGTGTTATATTTTGAAACTTTCAATGTATTATTTTAACTTTATTTAAATAATTTATTTATTTAAAATTTATTTAATTTTAAATTTAATTGGTAGCAAAATTATTTTTATATTAGATTTTTTTTATTTCATTAGTTGGAGAGAACTAAAAATTTTTAATTCGAAAACAAATGCACAAAATGGTGGATTGGATATGGATTTAGTCAAATCCGCATCCGATCCGCAGACGTATGGATTGGATATGGATTGAGTCAAATCTGTATCCCATCCGCAGATGCATGGATTGGATTTGGATTGAATTTTATCAATCCGTGGATTGGATTGGATTGAAAAATTATAATCCGCAAAATCATGGATCAAATATGGATTGATGTTCAATCCGTAAAATTCGATCCGCGAACACCCCTAATCCCTATCATTAAAGATTTTTTGAGTTGTAAACAACATTGAACTGAAAGTGACCCAGCTTTCATCTTGATGGCGTTGGGTTTGAAAATAACTATAGTATTTAAATGTCATTCAGCTAATGAAGACGACAACCTAATAAGAGCAGCTTTGATTCTGTTTCTTATAGCCCCCCACGCCTATAAAAGAGGAGAAATTTTCTACTCAAATGTAGGTGTCAACCGGAGCCTTAGTCAGCAATTAGTGATTTCGTATCTGAAATAAAATTTTCTTTATATTCTATATATAAGATAGATGTGAACGATTATTATATGAAATTTCTATGATATGTTGACTTAATGATCAAAAGTTTAAATTTTGTATTTGGTTTGATGTAATATTTGATGTGTCACTTTGTTAATTCATAAGTTCTATAAGACACCATTAATAAATAACTAATCACATAATTAATTAATTGAAATACGAGATCGAGATGTGCATACTAGGTAATGTCACTTTAGAGGAAAATAGCGGGCCAGCAGGCTCAGTAGGATTTAAGTTGTAAATGGGCCTTATCCTCAAAATCTAGTAGAAGCAATGAGTAGGCTTGGCCTCTTGACACCCCTCAAAATTCCTTGTAAAATCTATTATTTTAATTGAAATTACCTAAATAACTAAAAATAATTTAATTTATTTCTTATTTTTTGAATGAAAATTTAATTGAACACAAGAAAAATATTATTTTAACAAGCGTTTTTACACCCACACCGTTTCATAATTTATATTTAATTAAAAGTTATTTTTTGAGAAAATTATAAGAATTTATAGTTATGAAAATAAAAAATGCGTGATAAAATGAAAAATAAATTAAGATTTTAGGATTTTTATGTATTTTATAAATAAAAATTAAAGAAATATTTTCTTTAGGATGAAACCTTATGAAAATATAGTAAATTTTAATATAGTAAATTTGTATTTTATAACTGGGCTTATTTGAAAAACCAAAATTCAAAAAAGGTGTTATAAAGGTTTGAAAGGGATGTTAAAAACCCCACTGATTAGGAATTTTATAATGGGAGTTAAACTATTGCACTCCTCCAAAAATCTCTTAAAACTCTTTTAAGTATTTTATCACTTTGACCTCCATTAAAAGTACATGAAATGATTTAAAAAAGAAAAGTCTAATGAAACCCACTTTTTTTTAAGCAAAAACCCAGTTATAAGATAGAATTAATTTCTTCTGGTAAAAATTCTCTACATCCACATGTTATTTGTATTTTTTTTTCTTGAAATTTTTTTACACCCGCATATCATAAGTCCTAACTTAACAACATTTATCTTTATTAAGAATTTGAAATTGAGGAGAAAATTATCATGCAAGCAGAAGGATTAATAAAAAAAAAAAAAAGGTAAGTTTTTCTTTAATTGTTTTTCATTATTATTTGTGAACAATTTTTTTATTATGTTCGATTGTAATAATGAGAAAGTTGAAGAAAAAAAAATGTTGAAATGGTGTTCAAGGAGGAATAGCCATCATTAAGGTTTTTTTTTTTTTTATCATTAATGAAAGTGTTATGAGAATTGTAGTGTTTTTAATATTTTAATGGGGTGATTAAAGAAAAGGGGTTGGTAGAGAGTTTCGAAAAGATGCCAATAGTTCAACTCCTATGGTGCGTATGATCCCATGGGCTTTCGGCTTGGCCATTTACAGCAGTATGATATGGGCCTGCTGATGAAAGCCAGGGAAATGTTGTAAATGAAACTGAAAGCATTGTTAATAGTTTGATGTGTTATCAAAATCCAGAGTGCTACTAGATTAATGTATCTAAATATGATGATTGAACAATGTTCTGTCAGTTTTTGTTTCATACTTACACTGTGGGATATATAGTTTGCATATCAAAATATGATATTTGACATGTTATTGATCGAGAGAAGTTATAAATATGATGATTGAACAATGTTCTGGAGGCTGCGAATTTACTAAAAAGGCCATGCTTAAATATAAGTGGAACGTATTTATTATCCAATCTTAAGATGGCAAATAAGGATTGGAGGATGGCAATTACTCTTCTTGAAACTAGCATTCTTAGAACTAAAGAGAGGAGGCGAAAAGATGGGAAAAAGTTCTTTGTTCTTGCTTGTTCTTAGCTGAATCCTTTGGAGCCACTAGAGACCTTAGATATTATGGGTGATTGTTTTACAGTATTTACTTTTTGTTTCTATTTTTTTTTTTATACAGAAAACTAATTTGAAATCTTTTAGATTTATTATTGAATTATTGAGTTGATTGTTTTTAATATTTCCATTTTATCAAGATAAGCCACGGTTTATGTTACATGTGTGTTAAATGTAAAGAATAATTGCATTTGGTTTAATTAAACTAAGTTGTATTTTGCAGTAAATTACTTTAGGGATGTGTTAGTAATATTAAATTTTATTAGAATTAGAATTTACAAAATATTATTTAGAGTGTAAATAAGTCCACTCTTTGATTAATGTTTGAAAACAACCTGTTACTCTTTGTATATGGGTGATTATTGCTCTCTTATTTCATGGACATTGTGATCACTAATAACCAGTGCTAGTGTGCTACACCCTTCATCGAAAGAGTAGTTTACAAGCAATGCTATATGTCACGGCTTTACAAGGCACTATCATAATCTACATATTGATTGGAATAATTTAGTATTAACAGCAATGCAAATTTCGACTTTCAAACTCGTTATAAGCGCCAAAACAAATACCAAATTTCAAGGAAAAAATTATAATATATAAGAGATCGGTTCAATGACATATATAGTAGGATCAGTGGACTAGCACTTCTATAATCCTCCAAGCAGACTTCTAATTTTTTATTGTTACTTATTTTAAAATAAAATAATAATGTTTATGTGCGTATTAAAATCATTTTATTTCTCTGATACATTTGTCTTTTGAAGAATCTTAAGCATCCCACTATATCAGGTGCTGGAATGAAATCTTTGGTGGGTCTCAGTGTTTATGATGCCAAATTATATTCTCTTAATTCAATCATAAAATATTTCACTATCTTACGACATTTTGGCTGAAAAGTTGCGCATTGAGATGCCGATGAACCTAACTTCAATATTTTTCTTTCAAAAGTTCCTCAAAGTTTAATAATAAGCTCCACTTACGCATGTCTAAGACTAAGAATAAGGTACAAAGAGTAGGAAATTATTTTTCTAGCTAAGTGACTAAGGCAGTGCATTATACTTTAATGTTAAGTCAGAGGCAACTCAACTACATGTATTTTGTTGAAAAGACAAATATAGTTTCAGAGTATAATTAATTAAACTGAGAAAGATAGTTACACCCTCAAAATTCAGGAAAATGATTATGGAGATTTTTAAATTTTTAATAAGAGATACAAAGATCCCTTTATGACCATAATACTTATTGAATTTGGTAACTAAAATGTTGATTTTAAATTTTTTTTAGTAAATGTAAATGCAAATATAAATAATTTAATATGTGTAATAGAATAATAATATTAAAATATAATTTAATATTTAAAATAATTTTGAAAATATAAATTTTCATATTTATTTTAATAAATATATGTATTTATTATAAAGAATTTCAATAAACCTTTGGGTTAAATAGATTTTACACTTAATAAAATATATCTCACATATTAGTAATATTAAAATTATTTAAATAATACTCAAAATAATTTAAGTTTTTATATATTTATTTTAATATTGTGTTTCAATTTATTGTAAAATTTACTTTAATATAATAACATATGTCTAATAGATTGTAAAATATGAAAAAAAAATTATAACATGGAAATTATTTAAAATTGTATATAGTGTTAAATTTATTGTAATACTATATTTCTATTTATTATAAAAAAAATAGGAGTCAAGTTTTTTTGTTAATGAGCTAAAAGGTATTATAATAAAAAAAGTTTTGGGGTCCCTTATTAAAAACGTACTATCTGCATGATTATTTTCTCAAACTTTCAAGGGTACAACTATACTTTTTCCTTAATTAAAATACTAAATCTTGAACTTTTGTATAAAGTCATTTTTTCCGCACTAGAAGGAAAAAGAAGTGGTGCTTATCTCACGTTGTTGAATTTTTATTGCGTTTGGTGAAATGGGTTTTCACTATATATGGATAAGAATTTTTGTTTGCAGGACACTTCAAGGCTTACCCAAATGGTGACATTCCCTTCAAATGTTAAAACAGTTACAACGTTGACGCTTTTGAGTTCAATTTTTAAGCTTTGTCTAATTACAGCCAACAAATGCATCACATATCCGTTTGGAATTTTCTTTTCGGCTTTTGTTATTTGCAATAAAGGCTGCCTTTATGGTTATTGCCCACTTCAAGCTTGATTGAATTCATGTTTTCAACATAATCCAGTTCCGAATTTTCTTTAAATCCTTTCAATTTTAGTGTTCAATGTACCTGAAGTTTGGCTTATTGATTGACTATCGGCTTCAACTTGAAAATCCAGCGATTAATAAAGTGGTAATTGAGATAGACATTTGAAAATAGGGGAAAAACAGAAAGAAAGAAAAGTATTTGAGACAAAATGAGACCATAGCAGTTCAAATAAACTTTATCAGTTTGAAAAGTTCTATTGAGTTTTTAAAATTTTTGGAATATCTAGTTAAGCTTTTAGAGATTTTGTATGGATACAAGTTGCATGTGCATTTTTGTCTATGTATAATTAAGATTTAATAAATTTTATTATTTTTAGTGACCAAAAGATTCTTTTTATTAATATGACTCTTTAAATTAATAATAAAATCTCATTTAAAATTTTTTTTGGTAATTGTCTTAGTTTATAACTTTCCTCTAACTTTCTAGGCTCGTTTAGTTTAATAAAAAAAATTAAAATATAGACTTTGAAGGCCTTTGCTTTTCAAGGCAGCATAAAGAATGATGAAGGAATATTGTCAATTGTGGACAAGATCAGTCTATGGTTTTCTAGAAATAAAGTGATATATTAACAAGTCAAAAGATTAATATAAAACAAACATTTGCTCTTGAAGTGGTTGTCCATTTTAACATGTAGTCTTCATCACATGATTTTGATTTCAATTTGGCCCACTTGAGGCTTTAAATGGAAGCAATAAGAAGTCTATGTAAATTGTCTTTAGTAGCTTAGACGATTAAAACTCTCTTAGTAAGCACAAGAAGTCAAAACCTAGCACCAAATACGTGATAAGTGTAGTAATGTATTAAAGTGATACATGCACTAACAAATCATTGAAAAGTATCTGCAAATTTCTCCGTCACTCGTATAAAAAAGGGGAAAAAAAACTTTTATATTGAAATTGGTATTAAAGTCTCTGGTGGAAGACAACTCAAATCCCACATTTTCCTTTGCTTTTTGCACTGTTTGTTCTGTTCATCACTTCTTAATTAATGTCATCTTGTGTGGTTTGTATGAACACTGAATCCACTAACAATTTTAGAGAAGTTCCGATTTCGTACGTAACTAGACATGAAACCCGATCTATTTCCATTATACAGAGCGTAATTAGAGGAAAAAAAAAATTTAAACTTATTACAAATTGCAAAGTCATAAAACAATCAATAAATTGGCAAATTTTGAACTCTGCAGTCACTACTAGCTGGACATGAGCTGTTGATGCTTGTTATGGAACAAATTGAAAGGCCGGCGCTTATTATGATTATATTCTGTTTTACATATGCAAAATGTGCAAGTTGGATTGACCTCGGCCCGTAAATCAAGTGCAAAATTGGGGAACTTGACAACGGTTGTCTCCTAACACATTCTCACTGTTAATTAATGTTATAACTCTGTCCTTTTTATTTTTATTTTTATTTTGATATTAATACCCTTACAACAACATTAGAGATATTATTTAAAATAAAAATTATAAATTTACTAAGTAACTTGTTTTTTTTTATTTTACTTTTAAATTTATTAAGCAAATGTTGAGTCAAATAGAGATAAAAACTTCTAAATTTATTAATAAATGTTGAGAGTAATTTTAAAGTGCAAATAGCCCTACCATTAGTTTTAATTTGAGCCAAGGTATAATAATATTAGGAATCCTAACAATTAAGTTCTAATTGATGTGACATTTATCTAGTGAATGATAAAATATTAATTTTATTAATTATGAAATTTACTATTAAATAAATGAATGACACGTTACAATTGAGACTCAAGTTGGAACTCAATTATTAGAATCTCAGTCATTATTAATTAATATAAGCTAGTAATTAAAATTGGAAGAGACAACTTCAATGTTAAGATGCAAACTGGACCTCAATGTTAAAATACATATGTGAGCTCTACTGTCTAAAGCCTCTTTAGTGAAGTACAAACTCGAGCTCAATATTAAGATACAAGAAAAACATAGACAAAATCATCCCGCATATATTTTTTGATTCTTGATTCCTGATTCCAAACCCCATGAATTATAATTTTCAAGCTATTTCGCAGTATCAATCATCGGTGTCAAGCCACTAAGAAAGGCAAATTCTGCGAAGCCCATCATGACAATGTTGGTAAGCGGCATCTTCTACAAAGTCCAACATCACAATACTGGCAAGAGACTTTTTAGGACCAAAAGTCTAAGCAAACCAAGATCATGTATTCATAACTTATGCGCTCTTTCCATATTTAAACTCATTTCTCTTATATATATTTCATACATTTTATACATAATAAAATAACCAAAAGGGAGGGGGAAACTCTTTCATAATTTTAAAATTTATTTTTTCCACTCGCCTTGTTAATCAATTTTTAATACCTCATTTTATTTTAATCTCGAAACAATAATGGGAAAATCACTTTATCGAAAGGTAAATGTGATATTTGAGTGTACAAATTGATTATTGGAGACATTTATAACTTAAAACCTATAAATTTATTTGTTAAATATTACATTTATGATTTATCCTTCAATATTGTGTCTTAATTTTAATATCTTGACACCAAGGGTGAAAATAGGTTATTAAAAATTTATTAGGGATCAAGTGATTAAAAAAAAAGGGAAATTATCATTTGTATACCCTTAGTTTACTCCATTATAAAAAATACTACAACACTTTGAGGGTGTATCAATCGTCCACCCTAAGTTGACAAAAAATATCAGCTGACCACCAAACCGTTAGTTGTCGTTTAAGCATGATGACGTCAGAAGGGTAATTTGGTCTTTTCATATGATACAAGTGATAATTTAAAGGTATACAAGTGATAAAAAGAGAATTTAAGGATATACAAGTGGTAATTTTCAAGGGTAAAATCGTCAATTCACTGTAATTCCGTTAACTTTCAAACGACAACTAACGATTTGGTGGTCGACTTATACATTTTGTCAATTAAGGGTGGACGATTGATACACCCTTAAAGTGTTATAGTATTTTTGATAACAGAACAAATATAGGGTATGCGAATGATAATTTCTCAAAAAAAAAATTATATCCTGGAGTAAAGTGTCATTCTTCCGAACCAAAAATAATGCTTCTCCTTAATCCTCTACAAAATTCTCTGCATATTTTTCTTCAGTAAAGTCAGCAAAACAAACCAACATCTAGAGTGGAGATTACTGTGGAGGGAAAATAAAATGTTTAAGGTAAGTCAATAGTTTTTTGATACTCAATTATTCTTGTTAAGATGTGTGGCCATATTTGTGTCCTCACGACCAAAAAGACAACCTACCAAGCAGTGATCTCTAGATACTATTATGGAGGTCGAACGACGCATGCATTATATTTGCAGAGACATCAAGTCTACGCACCTGATTTATAAAATCACAACAGATAGACGCAATAAAAATAAATCTTATACATTTGTGGATGAAAGTTTTCTTATTAAATACACGGTCCAAAGCTATTACATGTGGATATGCGATTTACTATTGCACATGCACAATCCCTTACCTAGTTTTGTTTATGCTTTTACAATAGTGCTCAGGTCTAGATGTTTAGATTTTATAAAATCTAGATTTGAATTAAAATTAAGGTTGTATAATGTTATAAGAGAATTATACAACACGGCACAATTAACTATGATTAGTTCTAGCTTAAATTCAGATTTTGCAAAATGTGAACTTTCGGATCTGCACATAATTATTTCTTTTGTTGCGTAAACACATGCCCTTCTAGCACAATTCCTAAGTCTGCTTCTGAGAATTAGATTTTATCAATCCCAGAAGTAACTAGTAAGCCAACATCTCCTGAGGCTCGGCTCAAACTTAATTATGATGATCGCAAATAATTAAATGGCATGGACTACCATATGAAGCGTAATTAATTGGGAATTCTAAGAAATTTAGGAGAAGAATTTTACATTAAGCCGGATGGAAAGATTTTTGCAAGTACTGTTGCTAGGCCGATAATGTTGACAGTTTCCTCTAATTCTCGACCGAAAGATCCACAGACCAAAGATTATTGCCACTGAGCAGCAGTCAAGTAAATTTTAAGTTAATATATTGCACGAAATTTTAAGTTAATAGATGCCTCCACTTTTATTTCTTAGCAATAAAAAAATACAAAAAGAATAGCACACATCACCAAAGAGAAGTAACTAAACATGTGCTATACTCATTACATCATTCTAATTATATAGTCAAGAGCACTTCACTTTATGTAATAGTATTTTTTTTAGGTCAATTATGATGCCCATAAGTTGAAATCTTGTTTTTAATCATTTGATAAATTGACTCTCCTCTACATATAAGTTCCAACTGTACGGACAAGGATAAAGGATCGGTTGATATTTTTTTGCAAAAGTTGAAATTATTATGTCAACATAATCAAATATTTGTAGTGTAATACAGTGCCTCATATATGATAAGTTAAAAAATGAACTACACTTATAAATTAATGTTATGAACGGGCTTAGATTATTTTTCGTATTTAAGTAATAATAAAAATTCTTATTCTCCATACCGAATAAAATCATTCCTATTTAGCTTATTAAACAATCGTAGTTCTAATCAAAGTTTACTTAAAAAAGAAAAAAATCCAGATATGAGTATAATTCTCATGTTTATTCTATTTTTTCTGTAAATAACATATTCTAATAAAATAAACTATAATCTCAATCAGCGATAGAGTTAGGGTAAAATTCTGGAGGGCCATAATCTCATAAAAGTATATTTTTGGGTGGTAAAAGCTGAAAACCTGTATTGAATTATTGAGTTAAACTGTTAAAATATTAAACTTGCTGGGCCAAATCACAAAAAATTATATTTTAAAAGATAAAATTATAAATATCTTATATGTATTTATGTAATTTTTTTGCTAGTCTCAAAGAAGATCCCCTCTCATCTCAACCAGAGATAATAGATTTTAAAAACATACGTTAGGGATGTTTATTATTACCCCGATAGTCGCTGCTGAATGGCTTTGTTTGGCTAGCTATTCAGTTTGATTCCTGGGGAAGATGAGGGTTACTAATTATAATTAGCCTACTTGGAAAAAAAAAAGAAAGAAAGAAAGAAAATTGGCAAAGTGCAACATAAAGGGAATACTACTATTAATTTTGTTTAGAAAAATTCCTATAATTATTTTTATTAAATTTATATTGATTTTGAAAAGGTAGAGAGTACATAAAGTCTAAATCATTTTTCTACCCCTTACTTCTCTCAGAATTTAAACTCGTATAACCAGCTAAAAAAATATATTTGAAAACTACTCGGCCAAACTTGAAGGTAGGACTATAGTTAAAGTCACTTCATATATCCAAACTTTATAATAACTAAGTTCGGATATAATCATTACATGATAGCTATTATTTTTCAGAATTAATACATATTTACGCCTTCAAACTTCGATCAGCCATTGCACCAGCTGGAGTAGACTCAGAAACAGTAATCACGACGTGAGGACAATCAGCATTAGATTTTTCAGCACCAGCACCACATTGCACTGAGCGGGGCTTTTCTGTAGAAACAGCAGAATCAATGGTCTCGAAGTTTGCCGTAGATGCAAGTTCGTATGCGGATTCAGCGACCTTTTCAGTGCAATTAACAACATCAATCAGCAGTGAGGCAACCGTGGCCACTGGCACCACAGTTAAGAGATCACAATCTTCCCATATGCCTGATTTGAGCAAAGTATTGAGATTTTTGGCAGCAGATTTTGCGTTCTTAATGTGGGTATCAGCAGATGTTATTGGCTGCTGAGACGTTTTTTTGATTGCCAATGCCAATTCTTTTAGTGCTCTGCCAGATTCCAAACTCATTTTTGTGCATGCCTCCTGAATTTTACTTTTGATTTCTGGAGCTGCCTGCAACAATCGTATAAGATACCTGAGTACTTTGCCACGTGATTAAATGCATGAGTGTACCTAATAATATTCCTTTTAAAAAATTAAAAAAATATTTTGCCCATAATAAACCTTTTAGTAATTTCTATTATATACAATCCGGTCTTAACTTATTTTAAAAAATTGTAAGCAGACATTTATGTAAAATTAAGATCATGAAAAGATCATTTCATGATCTGATCTTTCTAATTTTATGACACGTATCCCTCAATAATAATACATGGTTAGATTTAATTATTATTATCTTTTTCTACTAATTACCGCCAATACCCATGCATATAGAAGAAGCTCGAATTCCGGTCCATTTTTTTTTTATAAACATATAGAATTTAACATAACATATTATACCTGAATTTCAGTGTTTAGGTAGCCATTTAGTGCATCAATTCTATAGGCACATTGGCGCGTGAGATTTCCAATTTTAATGTACCTCTGCCATGGATGGCGAAACTGAAACCTGCCGTGGCCGGGTTCCCATCTTGCAAAATTGGCCTGAGAGTCAACAAAATTAGTGGACTATAGCAACATTGATCAAATTAATTAATTTCATATAATCGAAAGTGCAAGAGAGCTTTTTATACCCACCAAGGATTCTTCGCTGCTTTTTGAATTGAGAGCACTTTTATATTCTTGCATGAAAGATTTCTCATCCTTATTAGACGACTCTCCATCCTCCAATGTTTTAAAGTATTCATTTCCAAATCCTGAACAACATTTACCTCTATTAATTGGAACGTTCTTATATCATCTATTTGCGCGGTGCACAATTTTTTTTTGTAAGTTTCATACCTTCTAAGAATTTTCCAAGCTTTTCCAAATTGGTAGCAATGAGATTGTGAAGATCTTGACCAGCCCAAACTGGGCAGATCAAAATGGAAATGATGATACAGGCAGATCCACCTATGATGACTGTTGATAATCTCTTGTGAGCGAACTCTAATATTTCATCATCTCGGAAACCCGATACCGATATCAAAGAGAATGTTAATATAAATATTAACAGTCCATAATCATATCTTGCCTTGATCGTGGGGAAGAACCTTATAAATGTTGATGCGGCAGCTGCAACAATAATATTCATAAACACCAACATTTAATTAATTAATATCAACAATGATTTGACTGATTGCGAAACTATGAATTGGGATATTCTTTTGTGTGTTATTGCATTAATTCATTTACCTTGAATGAAGACAAAAAACCCAAGCAATATGGGCTCGCCAATTTCCCCGGAAAGGCTGGCTAAGTGATGGGCTCCAACGCCTAAACCTCCAGCTACTAATGTTGCCAATCCTCTATTCAGCCCTTTCCCAAGGGTGGCTCCTGAAAAATTTAAAAGAAAAAATACACGTGTAGTGATTCTATTGATCGATTGTATGTACAATGGAGATGTATCTTAAGAAACTTCAACTGACAAACTTACCGACAGAGAACTCAAAAACAACAACTACAGTCATGACAGCCCACATTGCAGAGACACCGAAATTGTCATAAAGTGGTTGATAGTAGTAAAATATTGAGACCATGGTAAGTGCAAGGCCAACTTTAATTGAATGAGTAATTCTTCTAGGGTCATCTTTTCCAAGCTTTATTACTTTGTTAACAACTTCAACCACTTTGGCTTTCAATTTTTCAGGCAAGCTCTTAAGGTACAGCCACATGCGAGCAAATAGCCCTGGAGGTTTCTCATGGCTAATGACTTCCATAGGTAAATAGGTAAATTAAAATGAAGGCAAGTTTGCATGAACTGAGAGAGAGCCAGAGATCAAAGAGGGACAAAGAAGTTAAGAAATAAAGAAATGGATGGTTTTGGAGGGCTCTAGTGGCCTCTACTTATAAGAAGAATGGCCTCCTTTTTGGGTGTTTAAAATAATATTTTTCAATTTCTGAGGAGTGTTACGTGTGTATGCATGTTTTTGTGTCCTTTTTTATGTACGGTAGTGAAAGTACAAAGAAATTTCAGCGAAAGGTCTAATGGGTTGGAACTTGGAAGTGCTTGGCTAAATGTGTTTTTTAGGTCTGGGCTGATGTTGTTTGTTGTCCATTAACAGTTGTGGGTAGGCCCACAATTCTGAAGGTAAAGTAAAAGTCGGCCACCGTCGCCACCGTCACCACCGTGTACGCTTTGGCAATGGCACTTTGTTGTTACTTTTTATCTGGAACCAGAGAATGCATGTAGGTACGGGGTAGACTATTTATGTATGAACTGTTTCCCATGGTTCAAAAGCTAAAGAATATATCAATGTCATGAACATTGTTTGCAAGTAACTCGTCATTTAATATATATATATATATATATATATATATTAGTTATTTTTTAGTGCGGGCGGTCTTATTTATTTTTTATGTGAATACACTTTAAAACTGTAGAGTTTAAAAAAATTAGTTTTTAACTATTTAAAACCTCATGATTTTATTATTCATTTAATAATTAATTCTTTTAAATCGCATGATTTAAAAATATGTCCGTATTTAAAAATAATTATATATATATATATATATATATGTATGTGCGCGCGCGGTGTGTCCAGTAAACCGAATTAAATGATTTGTTTTTGTTTTTTTTTTATTGGAACGAGCTTTTGATAAACTCGGGTGATGGACTGTCATTCGGTCGTCGCCCAGTTTGAAAACAAAGAGACTTGGTGATCGATGGCCCATCGTCCGATTTTAAGTTGATAGATCCTGTACTTAAAATGTCACGTAAACTTTTCAACATTATGTGCTTTGCATGTTAACATGTTGTTAACGCCGAGGACAAGATGACGGTGTTAAAATTTATAAAGGAATCTTAGTAGGCCCATAAAATAAAATAAAAAATCTAAGATGGACTAAATATCAATCGTACAATCTATAATATTGCTTATAAAAAAAAATTGGGCTCCCTAATATCTTTTAGCTAGGGAAGGGTTATTTTAATTTAAATTTTTTATTTAAAATTTTGGCATAAACTTGGAGCTATTAATTGTATGCAATTCAGGGGAAGGTATTAAAAGTCAAAGTACTATTTAATTATGTCAGTTTATTGACTATCGGATTGTATAAAATTAATAACTAAAAATTTGTATTAAAAATTTTAAGTGAAAAAAATAAGATGAAACAATCAAACTCTATCTTTTCTATGTATCCTTTTGCAAACCAACTACTAAAATTATTACAAAATAGGAATAAACCAACTTTAGCAAACATTTCGTATAAATGAAAAGGATCAAAAGCTAGAAATTGACAAATTTACATCAATCAAATCGTAGCTACAAAAAGTGGTTTAGGGTTTTGTCTCTTTTAAATCAAAGAACTAAATAAGCTTATGCTGTTAACTAGATAAAACCCATCACCCTTCATCCTTTATGCCTTCACGCGTTGGCCTCTTCTATAATAAACAAATAAATCTTTGTTACTTTTTGACTGTCATATACGTACAATTTTCATTTTTCATTTTTTTTTTTTTTATCCATCAGATTTTGATAGCGAATATGCTTGAGTTTCTTCTTTGAACTTGAAATCAAATCTTTTCTCAAATATTCTAAACCAAAGTTATCGGTATGGCTAATCGCTGAATATAGGAATCTAAAAAAGAGGGAGGACAATAATATTATTTAATAAAGAAAAGGTAAAAAAAAAAAGGCAAATATTTCAAGTCCTTATCCTATACATTTTCTTCGTCACATCCAATTTTTTTTTTTTATGTACGGCTACAAAATATGTTGTTCGTGGTTCGAATTAAATTCACGTATATATTTGTACGATCAAATATATCTGGCAGCCTTTCTTCTATTTGATTGATTGATGGGGAAGAACTGATGAACATAGCACCGCTAATAGCTAGAACATTTAGAATATGTGTGGTTGGAATGGATATGTTCTTGATTGTGCAATTAATTGATTTGGTGAGCTCGAACGTTTAGAATATTTATCTAAAACAACGATACTCTGATTGATGCTGTGCTTCAGTGCATCTTTACGAATGCTTCACTGTCGATTATTCACCTGTTGCCTAAAACAGCTTTGATAGGGAGCTAAGATAATATCTTCATAACAATGCAAGCCGAAAATGTGGCACAATGCTTGCACATTATCAGTAATCAATAGATTTTGACTAAATACTCAGTTCATCCCTTTATTTCATAATATTGTTAAAACATCACTGTTATTATTTTTCTAATTGTTAGATTTAACTTTTCAATGATAATTTATTTTTTTTATGTACATTATCATAAAGTGGACTCAATTGAAGGGTATTGCTCAAGATGAAATCTCGGGGCCTGCGCTGCGTAGCACGGTAATGAACTTATAAATGTGAAATAGCGAATCAATCTTTTAAGAGGAGCCTATTAAGATAGAATATGTATCCAAAAATAGACAGAATGTGTATCCAAGCTTGATAAGGAAAACAATAATGTTACATATCTCAAATATTAATCCCAAAACACATCCTAAATGATAAGGCTGCTGATGTGGCATTCTACTTATAAATTTCTTCTAAATTAAAATCGACCCCTCTAAAATAATTTATTTTAAATCTTATCCCTTTATTACTCCTTTAAAATCAAATGCCTTTTACAATTAAAATTCTTTTCAATTTATAGTTTTTGGCTTGCCTGCAAACTAAACGAAGAGAGAGAGAGAGAAAGTTTAGGAAGAACAAAGCTTTTTGTTTCTTCTTAATCATGACACATTTGTAATTTTTTCTCTATTGTGGGTGTCCTCATTTTTTTTTTTCATGTGGACACACTTTAAAACCGTGGGATTTAAGAGTGTTAGTTTTTAACTTTTTTAAATCATACAGTTTAAGTGTATTCGTATTAAAAAAAAATGGACATTTGCACCTGAGATATATATATATATATATATATATATAGCTATTGTAAAATTAAATTTTTAAAACATGCTGCCTGTATTTATTGATTCTTATTTGTTTATTTTTTTATTATTTATCAGGTATCTACATTATTTTCTTGTGATTGAGATTGGGGATTTGGGTCAAAAGAAATAAGGACTAATGGGGTATATAAATATGGTGGACGTGTTTTGTATTCGATGGTATCATCTCATCGCTTTCAATCCCCTTCTGCATAATTGCTTTTGTTTTCCAAACGATTTTGGTCTTCTTCCTAAATAATAATATAATAAGAATAAAGATTTCATTTTTTAAACTAGGTAGCTAGATTTTGTATTGAATAATTTTCCTTCCTGTTTATCAAGTGATTAGAAACTTTTTAGCTTTTTTTTTTTTACAGATTACGCTTAAAACATCTTTATTTTTTCTGCATTATGTTCTTGTTTTATTTCTGTGTTAAACAATCATGTGTGTTGTATAATTTCTCCATTTTTTTGATTTAACGCTATAATTTAACTAGATCATGTTAGAAATCTCTTCTTTTACTTTGTTTCATCCTGATTATGCTTAAAAAAAAAAAAAACTTTGTCAAGAGCTTGGAAATTTTGCATTTGAACCAAAATGAGTCTATTTTCAAAGTTTTCCCTTCTTACTTTAATCTCAAAAGCAATAATTTAATATGGGTCTTGTTTGTTTTTACTTCCCAGGTAGCATATGCAATATTGCAAAAGATTTTGTGATATTAGGAAGAAGAAATCTAAATTGATTGTTAAAGTATCCTATGATACTGAAGTTGTGGACAGTGATGAGCCCCATTTTTTGCGTTAAGTTAATTGGGAATTTGGTCATGACTTCTAGAGCAACTGAGACAAGAATGATTGCTCCATTGGTTCAGCTTATGTATTTTGGAGAGCAAATTGTCTAGTTATCGGCATCAGTTTTTTTATGCTAAATTGCATTGTGTGTAGCAGACGGTAAGGAGGTTACACAAGCTGAAAATGCTCTTTGGGCAAGAAAGCATAGTTACATGACAGAAGATTAATAGCTTCCGTCCAGTGATTATTCATATTCAATAGTTAGTAGCAGTTAATATGGGAAGAGTATAAATAAACATTGTATTTATTTCAATGGAATTGACGAGAATTTTTTTTTTTTTTTTTGTAAACTCAATATGTACAAAAATCAATCTACATTTAAGCTTTTGTTATTTAATGAGAAATTATCAGCAATATTCATTTGCATTTGTCATGATCCAATCCAAATCTGATAAGATATTGTCCGCTTTGGATCTTAATAAGGCTCGCACGATTTTGTTTCTAGGGCGCCCATACACCCCAAAACGTATCTTGCCAATTAAGGTGTGGATCACCCTTTATAAACCCAACATCTCTCCTGTACTTTGCCGATGTGAGATTTGCCTAAAGTGTTACATACACCCCCTTAGGGACTCAGTGTCCTCAATGAAGTTTGCCCACCATTGCTCAAGAGAACATGCAGAATTGCTTTGATACCATCTGTCATGACCCAACCCAGACCTAACAAGATATTGTCCACTCAAGAGGACACGCGGAGCCGCTTTGATACCATCTATCATGATCTAACCCAGATCTGACAAGATATTGTCCGCTTTGGGCCTTAACAAGTCCCGCAAGGTTTTGTCCCTAAGACGCCCATACAACTCAAAACGCGTCTTGCCAATTAAGGTGTGGATCACCCCTTATAAACTCAATATCTCTCCCGTGCTTTGCCGATATGGGATTCGCCTAGGGCGTTACAACATTATTATGAAATACTGAAAATATTCTTCAGCCCTTAGTAAAATGTTCACTCTTTTTTTTTTCTTTTGAAGGAAAATTATTAACTGTAATATACATAAAATTGCAAAAACTTAACATTATAATTATATTGTTCATGTAAATAGGAATAGCCCAAACTGTAAACATCGATGCAATTAAAAATCCACAATTCATCATAAATTTCATAGCAAAAATCAAACTCTGAAAATAATTTGACAATAATCTAGCATTATAGTTTGATGATATAATGTTTTTAAATAAATTCTTCAACTCCATCTTTTTATGTTTGGCTTCTTACTAGCTCATACTTTAATCTCCTTACAACACTTGATTGACCTGTATATATTAAAAATAATTAGTTAAAAGGAAAAAGCTAAATGTTTGTAACTATGAGAAAAAATATTATGATTTTCTCCATGTATTACCCTAAAGAAAAAAGGAAAATGGCATTGACCTAATGACAATAAGAATCACATACTCCTAGTAATTATAAAACAAGTAGAAAGAATAATAATACAATACCTGCATTGGATTATTAGAAGTAACCGTTTTATGAATGGCGTTGTTGTCTAATCTATATCTTTGTGGTTCACCACTTATATTTGAGATCCCTGAAATGAAAAAAATATAGGGATTAGAAGATCATTATAATAAAATATTTGACAAGCATTTTGGGTAAAATTAATTAATTTCATACTTTGGTTGATTTCTTTTTTTTTCTCCGAATAATTTGCTCACTTTTAGATTACTTTCGCTTGTAACGCCGATGACCTTTACTTCTAATTGCTAATGGAGAAAGAATTTTACCACTATGAATACCATGAAGCTCCCCACATTTTGTTGTGTCATTAACTATATTGCTGCAAGGTTGACTAATTTCACCACTACCTCTATTTAACATTAGTTTTGCTTTCAAATCATCTAAAGCCTCCCACACATATTGCAATTATTCTCATTATTAGTTGCTAGTTCAGCTACATCATAAAAAAAGTTGCACATCTTGTTAAATTTGAGACCTTCAGGTTTGGTGCTCTAATTGTCATTACTTACTTTCACCTAATTAGAGTGATATCTTCTTACGTCCTTTCTCTATAACCAAAAATATACTTTTTAGTAACATAATTTCTTTATGAATAAGCACCGCGATGGTGTGTCAACATAAAATTTCCTTAAACTCAAATAGTCGACATTTGCAATTAATCTCCCAATTAACCTCATCAAAAGAAACTTCAAAAGAGTCACGACGATGATCCTCTCCAATTTTAACATCTTCAACTACTATAATCTCTTAAGTTAAAATATTTGTTTGACATGAAAATATCTCATAGAAGATTTTACCTTTTAGCTCTTGCTAAAATTCTCTAAATTTTTCCATTGTATAAGCATTTATAATTTATGCTCTACGGCATAATGGGTAGCATAAGGGATATTAGAATTAAAATCAGCATGATTTTTTTTTACCTTGTCTTGTAGTGCATTTCCCATATTGTTAAACAAATTGCTTTAGAGTAGTTTTTGAATTTTCATACCCATCAAGGAATGCATGGATACTCTCACTGCATTATATTGTAGACATCATTACCCAAAACATATCCTTCACATATGCTGGCACCCAACATCGCCTCTTATTATACAAGCCTTGCAACCATTCATTATTATGAAGTTTATATTTTTTTAATAAACATCATCTAATTTTCATCAAAATCAGAAGTTGTTAAAGAATTATGAACAACATTATGCAAAGTCAACATGATCAATTCATATTTCTTGTAACCCTTCAATTTTTCTAGAAGCTTTTTCATTATATGCCACAAACACCGCCTATGTCGCACACGTGGAAAGACAACTTCAATCGTCTTTTGCATGGCCTTATCTTGATCAATGATTATGGAATTTGGAACACAACCAAACATGCATGTAAGTCGAGATCGAAAAAGTCATACATATGTCTTGGTGTCCTCGTTGGAAATCAAACCACATCCTAATAATGTTGATTGTCTATGATGATTGAACCCAACAAAAGCAGCAAATGACATATCATATTTACTTGCTAAATAATTGAATCAAATGTAATAACATCACCAAATTCTTTATTCGCAAGTTTACTCCTTACATAAACCCAAAATAAATTTTTTAACCAAATATATATATATTATTGGAGTTGCCATCTTGCATTTTTAAGAAATAATCATCCCCAAGCTTAAGTGCTTACCTTGTCTAAACATTTCCTATAATCTTTTTTTCTAGGAAACCTAAATTCTCATGTCCTATGCTTCAACCACCAAAAAATTAAAGCTTTTATTCGGTCTTATTCCAATTTGATCATTCAATTCCAACTTTCTTTGAACAAACAACTTCATTACCCTATTGGTTTTGAGAAAATGAGCCTTATTTGGTGTGTTTAGCTCATGATTATGGTCATATGTGATGAATCTTACTCCCCACTTTCTGTCAAGGCATGTTGTCACCCTTACTTTAGCCTTACAATTTGTTTTAGATGTTGGTTGTAATCTAAAGGGATGGCTTGATAAAGAATTTGCCTTGCCCCTGCGTGAACATAAAATTGTCATATATTTCAACTGTCCATTATCTCTTGTGCTAGAGGTTCTTTTAATAATTTCAAATCTCATTATCTTCCCACATATCTTGTAGAACTCAAAACCCGTATAAAAAACCGTGCCAATTTTTGGCTCAATAATTTCTTTAGTGTTTGGTTTACTGTTTGTATCATTCTCGTCATCAACTTAATTCAAATGAAACTGAAAAAGTCTAACTAATTAAATTCAGCATCAATTAATATAAACAAGAAAAAATAAAAAAAAATAATTCACCTCAGTAATAATGATTTTTGGAGAGTCTTCTAATTCTTTTGACCTTAAATCCGCCATCTCATTTAAAAGCTTTGTTCTATTGACCCTCTCTATTCATTTAGTTTGTAGCCAAGCAATTAAAATCCCATATTTATTTTTTTTCCTTTTCAAAAATGCAGATTTTTGAGTAATAGTAAAATAATTTGGTAGAAATTAAAAATGTGTCATGATTGAGAAGAAATCGAAAGCTTTGTTCTTCCTAAACTTCCTCTCTCTGTTTACGTAGTTTGTAGCCAGTGAAACGATATAGATTAAAAGAATTTTAATTGTAAAAGGTGTTTGATTATAAAGGAGTAATAAAAAGATAAGATTTAAAATAAATTATTTTATAGGGTCTATTTTTATTTAGAAAAAATTTATAAGTGGGATGTCACATTAGATTACTGTATTACACAAATATTTACAACTGCTATTTACAATCACACATATAGCATTACACATCAGATTATTATATTACACAAATATTTACAATTATTACTGTTATTAGAGTAGATATTGCACTGATACAAATAGCCGAGACTTATATTAATACATTAATTCTATGAAGTACATGCTTAGATATATGACACTTACATACGAGGGATGTTTCTGCTCCACTTGTATTTCATAAGGGAAAAAATCTTACAAATTAACTCCACACAATTTTTTACTTAATTGGAGGAGGTTGAACATATAGAGATTCGAACTACTACTCTCATAGTGTTACTTAACTTTGACAGTAGTGGTTCATCTCTGGACCAAAGCCTAAGTGGCTGCTGTTATATCACTTGAAATGTGTTTTGAGATTAATATTTAGGTTACGTAATATTATTGTATAGTTATTTGAGGTTAAAATTATAGAGTCCGATTATGTTCAAATTGGTTTAAGATAAAACACCCTATCATAACTACATAATTAAAATTATAATAAATTTTTTATTATTTATTATATTATGTGTGTAATTAAAATTTGTACTCTATTATTGATCAGTTCTGACTTGTCAAAATTATAATTGCAACAATAAAAATAATAAGTGGGGTGTTATTACCAAAAAAAAAAAAAGAAGTGAGCTATTTTGGAGAAAAAATTCAAATAGCAACGTTCATCGTCTCTGAACCTAGCGCCTCTCTTCTCCTGCTCTCTGTAGGCATCCATCCTCTTCTCTATTGCCATTGCCGATCTGAATTAACCTCTCCGCTGGCGCCGTCAGAATGAACTGGTCTCTTCGTTGATGACACGGATATCGGCTATAAATTTAGCGGAGAGAAAGAGTTTATAACTTACAAGAAGTTGCAACTGCCGAGCAAGCACTCCTCTCATTCACTCGCCTCAAGGTAGTTAACTTATATGAATACGGCAGCAAAGAGCAGAGCCATGGAACTGCGGCCGCACAAGGCTTACAGGACTCGCCAATCTGGCTCTTCGGCGAAAGAAGCCAAATCTGATATAAATAAACAAGACAATAAGAAACCAAACCCTAAGGTCCTTAATTTGCAGTTTGCTTTTTCTCTTCTTTCATTAATTTAAATAAACAATATTATTCCTTTGCTTTTGCTGATTTTAATTATCATTTATTGTTATTATCATCTAATAGGCATTTGGTTTTACTTCATCTGTGAACGCCAAGCGATCACAGATGCGAGCGACTGAGAAAGAGCAACGTCGGCTTCACAGTCCGACTATAGACCGCTCTCATGGTGAACCACCACCATATGTGGTTGTAGTTGAGGAACCCCCCAGGTTTTGCATTATTAATTTTGTTTGAAAAAAATAATTTTCATTTATTATGCTTTAATTCAGTAATAAATTTTGAAATTTTTAGACGGTGATTTTAATTTATGAAATGGTGGTGGCAGATTGGCAAGTCTTTGTTAATAAAGTATCTTATTAAGCATTACACTAAGCATAAAGTACCTGAGGTTCGAGGACCTGTTACTGTTGTATCAGGTTAGGCTTGATCTAGTTTATGTAATATCTTTGTTAGATTTGAAATACAATGGAATTCATTCATAGGGATTTGAAGAAATACGTTAGGTAAGAAAAGGCAGCTACAATTTGTGGAGTGCCCTAATGATATCAATGGCATGATTGATTGTGCAAAGATTGCTGACTTGGCACTGCTTCTCATTGATGCAAGTCACGGTTTTGAAATGGTGAGATGTCATTTTGAACAGTTCTATTTGGTTTGGGCTTCACCACATATGTGTGTCGATGGAGCTGCCGCTGCTCCTTTTTCCTTTTGTGATCTCCATAACATAGTTTTATGTTATTGGTTTTGTATGATTTTCTGTTTTCCTGTGTCTAAGGAGTTAAGCATATATTTAATAACAATGCAGTTAAAACAATTTCGAATTTTGGTAACTGGGTTTTGTTTCTTACGGGAAACTTTTGAGTTCCTTAATTTTAATGCAAAATCATGGATTGCCAAAGTTTATGGGAGTTCTTACTCACCTTGATAAGTTCAAGTATATGAAGAAACTAAGAAAAATGAAGCAGCATCTCAAGGATTGCTTCTAGACAGAAACATACTATGAAGCAAAACTATTTAAATTATCTGGTCTCATTCATGGGAAGTAAGTATTATATACAGTATGTTGTGTTATGGACATCTCACCCAATGTTGTAGTTAAATTAGTAGTTTCAAATCATAGAATTCTTTTTGAGGTTAATTTTTTCTTTTTTCTTTCCCTAATTCATTAGGTGCACAAAAACAGATATTTGCAATCTTACAAAGTTTATTTCTGTTAAGAAGTTTCCTTCTTTGCACTGGAGAACTTGTCGTCCTTATGTTGTGGTTGATCGTTTCGAAGATGTTACTCCTCCTGAAAGAGTGCATATGAATAATAAATGTGACAGAAACGTCACAATTTATGGTTATCTACGAGGTTGCAATCTGAAAAAGGGAACTAAGGTTATGCATTGTAAAGCACTTAACCTCACAATTGCCATTGGAAATTTTTTCTTTTGAGAATATGCTTAAGGGTTTATTTTATTTTATTTTTTCCTTTTTATACAATTAAAGGTGAGAAGCAGGTTCATTTCTCAACATAAGGTTATTGTTGCATATGGTGTTTCTGAAAATTTAATGAGTTTTGGACATATGTTACTTTAAGCTTAGGTGGTTTTAGGACCTACTTTTCATCTATGGCCATTAGGCAAGGACTTGTTTATCATTCTGGTGACAATTGGATGTAAGTTGTGATGAAAAAGAACTTGATTAAGCATAACTTAGAGAGGTCTTATTTCATAATAAGCAAATCTCGACCTCATTGGCTTCACGGATGCAGGTTTTATATGTAAAATGTAAAATTCAGCTTTGGAAAAGGTGATCAATTAGCAATTTGTAAAATTTTTTTCCCCTTGGTTATGCTTAAGTTACATGGAACTTTGTGCATTTGGCTTAGCAATGCCTGATATGGACGTACATTGAAAGTGAAACTATAAGAAACATTAGGACAAAAGCTGACTAATGAGAATTTTCTTTTTTCTGTAACAGAGTTGCAATTTACACAGCATGTTAGTTAGCATGACAGCCCTGAAGGTCATTTGAGGCTTATGGATTAAGATTGTTAACCTTCTATTAAATGTTCATCTATCTTGCCCTTTTTCAATCAATTAAACATTTATAGTCAAATGTTCTTTCTTTGAAACAGGTGCACATTGCTGGTGTTGGTGACTACAGTTTAGCTGGGGTTACAGGGTTAGCTGATCCATGCCCTTTACCTTCTGCTGCCAAAAAGAAGGGACTACGTGATAAGGAAAAACTTTTTTATGCACCACCCATGTCTGGCCTTGGGGATCTCCTTTATGACAAGGACGCTGTCTATATAAACATCAATGGCCACTTTGTTCAATTTTCTAATATGGATGATGAAAATGGAAAATTAAACTGTAGAGGTTTACTATTTTGTTTCTTTTTTTTTTTTTGGGTTGATACATAAAAACCTTTAATCTTTACCTTTAATATCTTTTGTGGATCTTGTTTTGAATAATATAAAATGGAAATAGCTTTTGTAATCTTGATGATATATTCTTTTGACTTATACAATCTGGCAGAATAAAGAGGCAAATATCTTGTCATCTTCGCTGTTACCAGGAAAGGCTCAAGATGTTGGTGAGATGTTGGTAAAATTGTTTCAAACTGCCAAATATTCAATTGATGAGAAGTTAGAAAAGAGCTTCATTTCTGTTTTCAGCCGGACGCCTAATATCTCATCAGATGCTACCAACAATGCAAATATATGGATGATGATACAGATTATACTCATGACAAGCAGTATCAAACTGAGGAAGTGAATGCCGGTGGGGTTCGTGAAAAAACACGTCGCTGTGGAAATGGAAGATTCAAAGTCCTCAGATGAAGATGCAGATATTAAAAAGGGTGAAATATTAAAAAGTGTTAGCGATTCTGATGAAGATAACTTTGTGGAACATGTTGAATTTAATGAGGAACAGCATCGTAGAAGAGCTATCTTTGGATATGGTGTTGATTCTGGTGATCAGAAGGTGCTTAATTGTGACTGGTATTATCTCCATTTTTCATGAACCAATGTGTTAATACTTAATAGGGAAGGGGTGGCAGAGTGTCAAGAAACCAGATTTCAGTTTTTGTTTCTTTATAGATGCTGGTCTATGTCTCCCTGCTTTGTTGAATCTGGTATATATTGAACTCCATGCACGTATTCTTTGAGGCCATGTCAACACCTCACACTTGTCAAAACTATGCGATTATGCATATCCTAGATTTGAATGTTTTGATAATGTAGCCATACAGGATTTTCTAAAAGTTATGTAACTTTTATAATAAAACCATTTCATCTTTTATTTGTTGCTTTGTAAACTTCCATTGCCCCTTGGTCTTGATGCTATGTGTTGTACGTGTCACTTCATAATTTAAGTGGCTTTTCTTTTGTGGGGCAAGCTTTAGAAATTGGGCTTTTACTAGTCATCACCTTTATTATGCTTTTTAATTTACTCAAATATGTTTCTTTCGCAACTCAGTTCACATGAAGTATCTAGCTGCTCCTTTTATTTACAATAATAATGTTCCACATTTTTGCTTCATTGCAGGATTCATATGAAGAGGGTGAGGATGATGACAGTGATGAGGGCGAAGATGACGACAATGACACTGTTGATAATCTATTATCTTCTGGTACAGAGGAAAGAGAGGATAATGGTATTTCTTTCATACTTACTATTATTGTGATGCAATATTCAGTACTGGACTTAAAGGAGAATACGTCCCCTCTTTTATTTGTAACTATAGTTTATATATAGCTGACATGAGCCAAGTTAAGATGAGTAGAGTGGTGTTTTGAATCATGAAATGCAATATGATGTTTCCATTGAATAATTGTCTCTACAAATGCTAAATAGTTTAAATGGATATTTTCTCTGTTTTGATTTTTCTGTGGAATTTTCTTTTCAGTTTCTGAACAGTCTTGATTGTTGCGCTATATGAGGATGACATGGAAAATAAATTAATGTTGACTAAGTCCTCCTTGAGACGATGCACGAATCTCATTCAGCTTGTATACCGGAAATCAGCATCAACATCAGAAACTTTGTCCAAAGAAGTGCACGATAGGAGCAGGGCTGAAGAAAGTGATGATGATGATTTTTTAAGCCGAAGGTCAAAGGAAATAAGGTCTGTCTTGATATTATTTGTACGGTTATTTACTTGATTTTTTTTTTCTTAATTGGAGGTCTTGCTCAACAAGTAATACTTTTAGATGTGTTGTTAGTTTTAGCATTGATATAAAAGCTTGATGTTAACTGAATGTAGTTTGTATTTGCATAGTCTCTAATTCCTGTTCATTTTTGCAGAAGTTGAGAGAATGATTAGATAGTGGGATTGTCAATACTGATGAGTGTTCCAAATTTAAAAGTTACGGAGATCTTAAAAAGCTCACACTACGTGCAAAATTCGATGCACAATATCCTTTTTCTTTTGACTAATACGATGTTTATTATATTTATTATGCATGGATCTGGTACCACTGCCTGCTCCATCTCCATTGATGGATTTTTTTTGTCCATGAATTTGGGTGTGGCTGTAGTGGGATGATGCATCCCTCATCTGTTGATAGTTTTGCTAAAAGACATTAGTGAAGTTTGGTTGATGTTCCTTTTGAGATGGTTGAATATTTTGATCCTTGCCATCCTGTTTTGGTTGGAGGAATTGGTCTTGGCAAGCAAAAAGTTGGATACATGCAGGTATGAATACTCAAATAACCTTAAATGTGCTGTGGTGATATATGTTTTCTACTTCTCCCTTAATTTGGGCTGTCTTCTCTTTCTATCCTTTTCAAATACATCTCAATTGTGGATGTTTGTTGGATAAAACATATTGGTAATTATTGGCTGCTTAACTCAAAAGACAGACTCAGTCATCCTGGAAAAGAGAACTTGCTCATGAATTATTTGATAAAAACTCCTTTTTTATTTAGTCAAGTTTGATGCCTGAAACCATATGTGTGTGTATTATGGGACAAAGTTTGTTTTTAACTTCTTGTGGGTTTTTTTCATTGTATAATTCCAGAATATATTTTCCTTTCATTCTTAGTGATTTGTAGGTGTTATATTTTCATTTTTGTCATCGTAATGAGTGGACTGGTGCTGCACACCGTATTTTTTTCCTTGGTTCTTCCCTAATCAATAAGATTAATTAATCCTTATTTTTTATATTGAAAATGATGGCCTACAAGTTCACAGCTAAAGTCATTGCATTAAATTTGGTAGAACTTTGGGATATATTCTTTTATTTTAATTTTTCTATGTAATATATTTTTCTTGTTTCATCTCAAGGTTACAAGATTTTTCATGGCTTTGCTTCCAGGCTAGGTTAAAGCGACACAGATGGTGGCACAAGAAGGTACTCAAGAGTAGAGATCCCACTATTGTTTCTATTGGAAGGAGGCGTTTCCAAACCGTCCCTGTTTATGCCATAGAGGACCGTAATGGGCGGCATCGCATGCTGAAGTACACTCCAGAACACATGCATTGCCTTGCCATGTTCTGGGGTCCTCTTGCCCCGCCTCAGATGGGTAGTTGCTGTCCAAAATTTATCCAACAATCAGGTCAGCATTCTCTAGCTGCTACAACCAGTCTATATTAAAATTTCAAAGGGATGATTTTTGTGCATTTCATGTGAAGAGTATGTTTCACCTCACATCTTTTTATTAGTTATTTCGAATAATTAGCATTATTAGTTATCTCTATAACTTGTGATAATATAGTAATAAACTATTATTTTTATCTTTTTATTTTCTTCAAATTAACATTTATCTATTTTCATAAATTTTCTTAATATTTTTCAGATAAAAACATCATAAACTACAATAAAATTGATTAACATATACTAATTTAAAATAGTAAGAGATTGTGTTTAATTGAATATGATTTATATTATGATAATATATTATATTATTTATGTTCTTTGAGATATTTATTATTTGTTTCACATTTAAATATAAAATACTAGTTTTTAGATTTTTAAAGTTAAAAAATAACTTAATTTACACAAAAAAAAACATATTATTCATATTCAGAAATTCAATTATATTAAAAATTCCGACTAATTTAGATCTATTTAAATTTTAGGAAAAAAATTGCCACCTAAGAATATAATAAACTCTCATATGAATAAATTTCTTCATCAATTCTTGAATTTTGAGATAATCCAATAATTCTCCGTCCTGCTACCTTTTCAGATATTGAATGAAAGATGTGCCTATTCTTTCAAAAAGGGCAAAAGAGAGAGACGTGCATATCTTCTCTTTTATTTGGCCTTGTCTAAGGTGCCACCTGGGCACCTTACCCCTCCATTTGTCTTCTAGCAAATGCATCATTGGATGAAAATCAAGCTCAGCCTACGGTTGTAATAAGCACACGTCACACATGAAATAAATTGGTGATAGGGGTAATGAAAAAGTAATAATTTTGTAGCAACAATATAGTTATAGGTAACAATTCTATCGTTGTTCTACTGTACTAATAATAATGTGAGGTGGAACAACATCATGCATGAATCAAGGCGCTATTGAAGCATGCCAAAACGCAAAGAAACACGTAGCACAAGAAAGTTGCAGGATAAAAAAAATAGGCCACGCACCTGTACCATCCCCAATACAAAGCATTTTATTTCCAAACAATTTTGTAATTAATGAAATTCTCATTACTTGTTTTCTAAATGTTTTTCATTGTTGTGAACATAAAAATTATTTTCTTGTTGCTATTAATAACAATATTGCTACAGTTTCTTTTTTTGCTAATCCCCCATACAAATTTCTATTAATGTCAAGTTCATTGTTTCTAAAAAATCATTTGATTTATTGATGATGTTGTTGCACCTCACATTATTATTGATACAGTAGACAAACAACATACTTGTTACCTATGGCTATATTGTTGCTATCAAAGTAGTTACCTTTTCACTACCCCTATCACCAATCTATTCTAAATGTCACGTGTGCTTATTACTACAGTAGGCCGAGCTTTATTTTCATCCAACGGGGCATTTGCTAGAAGACAAATGGAGGGATTTGGTTCTCAAGTGGCACCTAGACGTGGCCAAAGCCCAAAGAAAAGAGAAGATATGCAGAGATATGCACGTCTTAAAAAATCAGAAGCACATGCTTCATACTCTAGCTTAAAGAACTTTGTTCATATGAGACTTTAAATACTCTTAGATCATGTAATGCAATTACATATCTAAGTTTTAGACAAGTGTAAAACTGTTGGTATAAATAGATTCATATCCTTTAAAAATTATTTATTTATTTATTTTATTGAATTAATAAAAATTTTATTTTCCTTTGGAAAAAGAAAAAGAAAAAAAGACAATGGACAGATGAACCAATAATTGAGCTGCCTATTTGGGCGTGCAGGAATTAAGGCTGCCTAATACTACCCCATTAAGTAAGCCATACAAAATCTAAATGGCAACACATGGACCGACATATCATTGTCTTATCTCGATATACATCATTAAAGTACCGAGTCTTCCTTTCCAAAATGAAAAAGCACCTAGTCTAGTCCAGCACATGATGATTTTTATGTAATTAGTAAATACTTATGCAGTAATGATAGAGTTACAATCACCTTGTATAATTACATACAAATTAATATAACATGATGATCTTCATGCCATTTTGATTTATACACACTAATTTGTGCAAAATTGTTTGTGGCTATATATCATCATTGTTATTTATCTCACCATTAAAGTACATAGACAAAGAACATGTGTCAAACAAAATTTTCATATTTTATGTAATTATTTATCTCATAATATTCTTCAATTTTTATCTGATATTTCATGAGTGTCCACTCAATGATAATTGGGTATGTGAAGCATCGCTGGTAACTGAAAATACTACAACATATATTGTTATTTTTAAAGTACAATTTTTATTGAATATAACATTAGGAGCAACCAGGCAAGACATGCATGTCTCTTATACAATTAATAGGGCCTCAATAATGAACCCATTATTTTCCCCCAAAAAGCAAGTTATACTTTAGAGGTGTTGACGCAATTGACTTGCTGACCTCAGGTGACTCTAACTCATTTGCTCTCTCGAGTTGGTTAGTTGCTATAAATTTGGTTTTCAGTGTGTTTCTTTGTATATCTTTCTTTGATGTTTATTTCTATCTAATCATTCAATTCTTGTTGTATCATCTTTAATTGTTCTCTACTGTGCATTTCCCAATGGTGTTTCCTATTACCTGTTTTAAATTCTTCTCAGTTGTGTTCTTGATGCTATTCCATGTTTTAGATTTTCCACACACCGCTTATTCCGATTCTATGGAGGAAGCCCATGTACTTTTAAATGGAAAACTAGCCTTCAAAATCATAATGGTTCTCTCTTGCCTTCGTGGACTCTTAATAATACAACCAAAGTAAGCCAGTGTGCTTGGTTTGGAATTCATTGCAACCATGCCGAAAGAGTCAATAGCATGGACCTCACAAGTACAGGCTTAAAAGATACGCTTCGTGATTTCTCATTATCATCGTTTCCTCTTCTTGCGTTTCTTAATCTTAGCTTAAATTAATTCTTCGAAATCATTCCGGCACAAATTGGCAACCTTTCAGTGCTCAAGCTCACTGATTTATCTGTTAATCAGTTTTCTGGAAAAATACCGCCAAAAATTGGCCACTGACTCATTTGAAGGTATTTTACTTGTTTATGAATCGGCTAAGCGGCTCAATTTCACATGAAGTAGGCAGATTAAGCTTTTTCAACGAACTTTCTTTGTGCTCTAACTTTTTGGAAGGTTCAAACCCTCTTCTTTGTGTAACTCGACAAATTTGGTGACCTTGTATCTTGATATCAATGCACTTTCTGGTTCAATTCCAAATGAAATAGAAAACTTAAAATCCTTTTCCAATCTACAAATGTCCAATAATACATTCAGTGGCTCAATCCTTCTTTCTTTAGGTAACTTGGCCAACTTGTCTATTGTATCTCGATATCAATGCAATTTCTGGTTCAATCTTGGATGAAATAAGAAACTTGAAATCTCTTTTCAATCTACGATTGGGTGACAATACACTAAGTGGCTCTATCCCTCTTTCTTTGGGTAACTTGACTAACTTGGCTACCTTGTATCTTGATAGTAATGCACTTTCTGGTTCAATTCTGAATGAAATCGGAAACTTGAAATCTTTTTACTATCTAGAATTGACTAGCAATACACTCAGCGGCTCAATCCCACTGCCTTTGGGTAATTTGACTAATTTGGTTGTCTTAGAATTGAGTGACAATAAACTTAGTGGCTTAATCCCTCCTTTATTTGGTAACTTGACCAACTTAACTACCTTATATGTTTATAAAAATTCAATTTATGGTTAAATTCTAGATGAAATAGGAAACTTGAAATATCTTTCTGATATAAATTTGAGTTTAAATAAACTCAATTGCTCAATCCCACTTTCTTTAGCGAACTTGACCAACTCATTAGAGGTTGTTTGTCTTTCTTCTAATCATATTGTTGGTGAGATTCCATTAGAACTTAGGAAGCATAGTTCTCTGGTCTAACTAATTTTGAGTGGTAATCAACTTTCTAGACGATTATCTCTGGAAGTTGGATCACTTATTCAACTCGAGTACCTTGGCCTAACTGAGAATAGACTATGTAACTCAATCTTAGAAAGTCTCAGCAAATTGGTTAAATTGCATTGCTTAAATTTGAGTAACAATCAATTTAGTTAGGAAGTTCCAAATAAATTTGAGAAGTTGATTCATCTTTTAAAGTTAGTTTTGGCATAACCTTTTTGAAGAAGAGATACCATCTCAACATGTCGTATATAAAGCTTGGAGAAGCTGAATCTCTCCACAATAACCCATCTAATTTCATTCCAAGATGCTTTGAGGAAATGCATTGGCTGTCACGAATTGACATATCTTACAATGCGTTACAGGGACCGATTCCTAACAGCACAACATTCAGAGATTCTCCAATGAAAGCATTACAAGGGAACAAAAGATTGAGCGGAGATATCAGAGGTTTTCCATCTTGTAAGGTATTCAAGTCACATAAGCAAACCTTGAGAAAGATTTGGGTTGTTATGTGTTTCCTCTCTTAGTGACTGTTGCTCTCTTAATTTCTTTGATTGGATTGTTTTTTAATTTTTGATGAAGGAAGAACGGCTCACAAACACAATAGAGTAGCCCTGGATATACTCCAAGGTTGCTTTCAATGTTAACTTTTGATGGAAAATTCGTGTATGAAGGAATCGTTAGAGTAAAAATAATTTTGATGATGAGCATTGCATTGGAAAGGATGGACAAGGAAGTGTTTACAAAGTTGAGATACCATCTGGAGAAATTATTGCGTCAAGAAATTTCATTCACTACTCCCAGGTGAGATGGCATGTCAGCAAAATTTCTTGAATGAAGTTAGGCCTTGACAGAGATATGACATCGTAACATTTTGAAATTATATGGATTTTGTTCACATGTCCGACACTTGTTTTTGGTCTATGAATTTCTTGAAATGGGTAGTTTGGCCATGATCCTGAGCAATGATGCAGTAGCAGAGAAATTGGGCTGGACAAAGAGAAGGAATGTGATAAAGGTGTGGCTGATGCATTGTCATATTTGCACAATGATTGCTTTCCACCAATTGTTCGTCGAGATATATCAAGCAAGAATGGACTGTTAGATTTAGAGTATGAAGCCCGTGCTTCTGATTTTTGAATTGCCAAGTTCTTTAAGCTAGACTTATCCAATAGGACAGAACTTGCAGGCACGTATGGATATATTGCGCTAGGCACGTACTTTATTCAAACTTGTTAAGTATATACTAGTAAAAGCTTACTAGATTATAAGTTAAAAAACAAAAGTAATTTCTTATTTGTTTTTCCCTTCAGAGCTTACATACACACTGAAAGTTGCAAAAACGTGTGGCATGTATAGTTCTGGATTGTTAGCATTGGAAGTGATGAAGGGCAAGCATCCAAGACATTTTATTTTCTCAATTTGCTCTTCATCTTCAAACTTCGTCATAGCACCTCATGAAATATTGGACCCTCGCTTCCAACCTCATCACACAATGTTCGGGGTAAATTGTTATCAATCATGGAAGTCGCTATTCATATTTAGATGAGAGTCCAAAATCTAGACCAACATTGGAAAAAGTGTCATTTGTTACAAACTCTGACATAGGATAGTTGTGTATTACAATTGGGGTATTTTCTGAAGACCATAATTTGAGCTACAGGTATTCGTTTTTAGCGTATAATATACCTTTTGAAGTTTGTGATGAGACGAATTTAACCCAGAATGTTTGTGCCATTTGGACTTGGGGTCAAGCTAGAAATTCTGCTTCTTTGTCAGTGTTATTTTAGTTTTTAGATTTTTTCTTATTTTTCTTAATTCTTCTAGGATTTTTATCTTTTTTTTTTTTCTAGAACTTGGATTTGAATGCCATTTGCTTTCTTTTCTTATTTTGACTACGAAAAATTAATTATCATATTATATTTCAGGTTTGCCTATTTTAGTAAATTTTTTATATTTAGTCTTGTTATAAAGAGGCTCTAAACCCTAGTTTTATTCATTGAGAATTTTAATAAAATTTATCATTATTCAGAAACCTAGTTTCTTCTATTAGCAAACTCAATAACATTTTCGTTTCTTCAAATTTAGCCAAGCTTGTGATTGGTTTATTTTTCTAAGTACTTCCTTGGGGTAGTCCACGTAAATTGTTTCTATATTTCACCTGAGATATGGCTTGTATTTCCTCTTGACTAATGTACATTTTTCATTTTATGAATAAGTCTTCCTCGCTTCGTACAATTGAGGTATAATTAATAAAGATAAATATTATTCTTCATAACTTAGGTAAGTTCAAAATTACGAATATAGGGTCCAAGTAAATCGTTTGCATTTGTGGAGGAATCAGAAACAAATTGATTTGTTCACAACCCAAGATCAGTTGATCATTTTGCCCAATGTATCAATGAATCCAAAGATTCGAAAGAAACTAGCTACGGGCCTTTTGGATTGTTTTTGGGAAGGTCAAGTGATTTTAAAAAGTTCAAAGTTAATTTTGGTGTTTTAGTAATTTTTTTAAAAAAATTACTTTTGGTAAAGTCATTTGATCCTTCAGTAGACTTTGAAAAGTAGGGAGCAGATTTTCAAAATCTGATTTGGAAAATTATTTTTATACTTAGTAATATTATATATATATATATCCTCATATAGATTATAAAAATCTAAAATTATCCTTATTAATAAGGAGATAAAATCATTAAATTTAAGGAGATTATTATTTTTATCAATTATATTGAGATAAAAAAATAAAAAATAAAATTAGTAATATATTTTATTTATCAATTAGTGTATGTATACAATACAAAAAATATTATATATATATATATATGTGTGTGTGTGTGTTTATAAATATATAGATAAATTTTATTCAACGTTATGTTTAATTCAATTATTTATATTCTTATAGTAATTTAATAGTAGAATTAATCAAACACATACGACTATTTTTTAAACTCACAATATTTTTAAAAATAAATTATACTAAATATTTAATTAATTACTTTCTCAGGTGATTATTTTTATAACACAGCTAACATTAATTATTTTAAAAGTTATAAAATTATCAAACTAGCCTAAGACAATTAGAACAAAAGGCAAGCACAAAGCATGCAGTTAACACAAATCGGTCAACTTCAAGAGTAGAATACTCTTTGTTTATTTAGAGAAAATAACTTGGGATTTCAAGCTTTAAAAATGAGAGCCATTATTCCTTGGTTAACTAATCAGCCTCGATGCCTTACGCACAGCTCTGGTCAAACATAGTCAAAGTTGGTTGAGTTAAATTTACTTGATAAACCAACCAGCATATGGGCCCCACTTTAGTGCCACATCAGCAAAAGCGATTACAAACTTTAGCGCCAAAACACAAACGCATCTGCATATCTAATGAACAATGGACGTAAAGTAGTATATATCTGTCAAATATTTGATATTTGATACCTTTTGCGGTTTGCAAGTACTCTGTATTTTCAGAGGAAGCAGCTGAAAATATGGAGACAAAAAGGAGATTAGCTAATAATGTGATTAACAATCTGTCTCGCTTATGAATTATGTGAAATGGTTATAGAAATATTATGTTTTTTTTAATTATAGAAATTACAATAAGATAACTATTAATATTTACAATTAGATAATTATTGAGATTAATTTACATTAAATAGATGAAATATTGTCTAAATTTTTTTACTCTATATATTTGTGGGATATCTACTTTACTCATATTTCTTAAATAAAAATACTACGTCAATTCAATTATTTCTTTTTTTTAAAAAAAAATTAAGTCCTTATACTTATATGAAGACTTGAACTACTATCCGACCAAAGGCCCGCGACAGTGTTATGTTGCTTGATGCATGCTTAGTGATCCCATGCATAGGGAAAATGACTAAAAACCCTCCAAGTGCTTGTCAAAATTAATTATTTCCTCCTCAAGTTTCAAAACTCATCAAAATTCTCCAGCCAATAATGTAAACTCTCAACCTGTTTTTTTCCTTTTTTTTTCAATCAATTGCTCGCTCCTCCCATAGAGAGGCTTTTCTTTTTCTATTTTAGCCGAAGAAGTATTTTAGTGATTGATAATAAAACTGAGACCTAATAAGAGTTAACACGCATAATCTTTTAACGGAAAGAAATTTTGATGAGCTTTGATTTTGAACATGTACGGAAAATTATTAATTTAATAAAGCTTTGATCATTTTCCCAACTGTTACTTGAGATACAAGACACAGCTAACAAAGTACGAAAACTCGTCAAGTCACTCTTGTTACTTTAGCTTTATTTCTCTTCTCTCTTTTAATTAATTCTATAATTAAGGGCTGCTTGTTAACTTACTGCGCGTGTACAGACATCTGTTAGTCAGGCTTGTAAAATGATCGAATACAACAAGAACTATCTTTAATTTTATAATGAATTTTTTTCATACAAATACTCTTTTTCTGCAGTATACATGATAACATGGATAAACAAAGCATAATGTAGAAAAAATTTAATTAAAAAATACTGGTATCTATATAGTAAATGGATTTAAACTAACACACCATATTAATAAATTAATCAATTGAACTAGGATGTGAATACAGCACAACCCAATTCCACTGGACTCTGCATTATACATATCGTGATTCGTGATGATTAGCGTGACACTAACATTTAATTAACTTATTTATTAATGACTTGAGGGTTCTAATGAGTTTTGAAATCTGAAGCGAATAATGACGCTATTCGAACGACACAACTTTGATAATTTTTTCCAAAATTATATACTTATATATTTGAAAGGATCCAACAAGCACGTAGATCAACTGGTATGAGGCTATTCTAAATTAATCAAAGTCCTTGATTCGAGACTTGGGAATGCAGTTGCATCAAATACTTGTTAGGAGAGTTTTGCCGTCCTAGTGGTCCTACCTGACTCAAATTTGGATTAGTCGGAGCCCAATGTGGTCTTCGGATATCCTCTTTGATACGTTCTCCTAAGTTTTTAAAGCTTTTGTGTTATGTACCAGATTTTGTGTTATGTACCTTTTAGTGATGGTATATGAGTAGGATTTTATTTATTTATCTTTTTATTTATTAATCATCAATCATGACTTGAATTTTTTTTTTATTACAAAATTAGATCATGAGCGAATTCTGATCCTAAAGTAAAAATTGTGTCAAAGATCTTATGTAATGTACTTTTTTAATGATTGTGTATAATTTAACTTCTTTATCTTTGTATTTATTAGTCATCAATCATCACTTGAATTTATCTTTGTCATCAACATCAATCTATCACCACAACACATCATGAGTTTTGTTGTAGGCTTTTGTAAAATTTTGTGAATAAGTTATGGGTTTTGTTGTTGTCGATTCTATTGATTTTGATTTTATTTGATGATCCAAGATTTTGACAAACACAATTTTTGGATTTATTTTATGAGTTAATATTTAATTCAGATTTTAGATCATTTAATGGAAGTGATAGAGATGTGAGAGAAAAACAAAATAAAAAATTTTATGTTTAATTATTAAGGATACTTTTGAAAAGAAATAAAATTAACGAAAAAATGAGGCTAGTCATAATTTGGTTTGGAAAATTTGCTGGTGCGTATGGTAGGTATAGACCTATTGAGATTAAAGATCAGTTGGTGCGTTTGGCAGGGATGGAGATTGAAAATTTGTTGGTGCAATCAATCATTACATTTCCATTAGTTCTTAGTCAATCCTCTTCACAACTATATTATATTATTATTTACTAATAAATTTTTACTGATTGCCATGTCCTTGCAAGGTTTTTTGCTTTGGAACTGATAGATAATGGTTTCATTGTTAATACAATAATACATAATATGTAATAGTATATAACTAAAAAGAAACAGAGGAAGATCGCAAGGAAAAAAAAACTTAGTTTTTTTAATTATTATCTTGTTTTTGTTAAATTTCTTGTCTTTATTTATGTATGGCTAATTCATGTTTATAGAATCAAAATGACTAATAAATTTTAATTATTTTAACAAAATTTAAACTCTTCAAAACTATCTAAATAGTTTTAATAATGTTAATATTGAACTGAGGCACTATCACAAATGCAAACCAGTTATGAACTAATGTCCAATTTTACGTCCCATTAATTATCGACTAACATGAATTCACCGGCAAGATCTTAAAAATGAAAAAAAATAAAGAAAATTTGAAAGGAGAAATAATGGAAGAACTAAATGCGCAGAAAAGAATTTATTGGATAGAAAAAGTTGAAATATGGAAAAACTGGGCTGTTAAAAGGAAAAGTTTAATAGTTATTATATTATTTGGAAAACTCAATTTTAACCACTCATACTTACTTTGGCCGGATGTTATTAGATTCTTAAATGCCAATGGTACACAAAAAGATAGAAAATAAGAAGAGGATACAAAATCTGTACATGTTTTGCATTGCTAGAAATTAAAAATATAATTTTTTTTTTAATTTTTATCTTTAAAATACAATTTATAAGGAGTAATATTCTAGGATATAACGCTGTAAATTAATAAGGCCTCAATTGACGGATAATTAACCAACAAATAAATGAACCTATTATCTTTCCCTAGCAGCAAGTCCACTTTAAAGGTGTTAAGACGCATTGACTTGTTGATGTCGCGTTGATTCCAAATTTCTAACTCGTTTGCTCTTGTGTGTAGTTACTATAAATTTGGCTTTCCGTCTGTTTCTTTGTACATCATTCTTAGATGTTTATTTCTACCTGCCTTGTCCAACTAATCTTTAATAATTCTTGTTGTTCTCATCTTTACTTGTTCTGTACTGTTTCTACGATTATCAAGTCTCAGCTGATTTCCATTACGGAATGGAGTCACCAAAGTTGAAAAATAATTCAGTAATTTTCTCACTCGTTTTTCTGATTCTATTTCCTATTTTAGATTTTCCACTCACTGTTTCTTGTGATTCTACGGAAGAAGCCCATGCCCTTCTCAAATGGAAAACCAGCCTTCAAAATCAAAATGGTTCTCTCCTGCCTTCATGGACTCTTAATAATCCCACCAAAATAAGCCCCTGAACTTGGTTTGGGATTCATTGCAACCTTGCTGGAAGAGTCAATAGTATTAACCTTACAAGTGCAGGTTTAAAAGGTACGCTTCATGATTTCTCGTTCTCATCGTTTCCTCATCTTGCGTACTTTGATCTTAGGATCAATCAATTCTTTGGTATCATCCCTCCTCAAATTGGTAACCTTTCTATGCTCAAGTTCCTTGGTTTGTCCTTTAATCAGTTTTCTAGAAGTATACCACTAGAAATTGGCCACCTAACTCATCTTAAGTTGCTTTCCTTTTCCAAGAATCAACTAAGTGGTTTGATTCCTCATGAAATAGGTAGATTAAGTTCTCTTAATGGACTTAGTTTATACTCAAACTTTTTGAAAGGCTCAATCCCTCCCTCTTTGGGTAACTTGACCAGCTTGATCTACATTGATTTTAGTAACAATTTACTTTCTGGTTCAATTCCAAATGAAGTAGGAAATTTAAAATCTCTTTCCGATCTACGATTGGACAACAATACACTCAGTGGCTCAATCCCTCTTTCTTTGGGTAACTTGACCAAGTTGGTGACCTTGTATCTGGATACGAATGCCCTTTCTGGTTCAATTCCGTATGAAATAGGAAACTTGAAATCTCTTTATGATCTACAATTATCGTACAATACACTTAATGGCTCAATTCCTTTTTCTTTAGGTAACTTGACTAACTTGGCTATCTTATATATTGGGATAAATGCCCTTTCCGGTTCGATTCCGAATGAAATAGGAAACTTGAAATCTCTTTTGGATCTACGATTGGACAACAATACACTCAGTGGCTCAATTCCTCTTTCATTGGGTAACTTGACTAAGTTGGTGACCTTGTATCTAGATATGAATGCCCTTTCTAGTTCAATTCCGGATGAAATAGGAAACTTGAAATCTCTTTCCGATCTACAATTGTCAGAGAATATACTCAATGGCTCAATTCCTTTGGCTTTAGGTAATTTAACTAATTTGGTTGTTTTAGATTTGAGTACTAATAAACTCAGTGGCTCAATCCCTCTTCCTTTTGCTAACTTGACCAGCTTGAGTATCTTATATCTTTATGAAAATTCACTTTGTGATTCAATTCCAAAGGAAATAGGAAACATGAATTCTCTTTCTATTCTAGATTTAAGCTCAAATAAACTCAATGGCTCAATCCCTCTTTCCTTGGCTAACTTAACCAACTCATTAAAAGTTCTTTATCTTTCTTCTAATCATATTGTTGGTGAGATTCCACTAGGACATGGCATGTTTAGTTCCCTGATCCAACTAACTTTGAACAATAATGAACTTTCTGGACAATTATCTCCAGAACTCGGATCTCTTATTCAACTCGAGTACCTTGACCTATCTGCAAATACATTCCACAAGTCAATTCCAGAAAGTCTCAGTAACCTGGTTAAATTACATTACTTGAATTTGAGTAACAATCAATTTAGTCAAAAATTTCCAAATAAAATTGAGAAGTTGATTCATCTTTCAGAGTTAGATTTGAGTCATAACATTTTCAGAGAAGAGATACCATCTCAAATATGCAGTATGCAAAGCTTGGAGAAGCTGAATCTCTCCCACAATAACCTATCTGGTTCCATTCCAAGATGCTTTGAGGAAATGCATTGGCTTTCATGCATTGACATATCTTACAATGAGCTACAGGGACTTATTCCTAACAGTACAGCATTTAGAGATGCTCCAATGTTAGCATTACAAGGGAACAAAAGATTGTGCGGAGATATCAAACGATTACCCTCTTGTAAAGCATTCGAGTCACACAAGCAAAGCCTGAAAAAGATTTGGGTTGTTATTGTGTTCCCTCTCTTAGGGACTGTTGCTCTTTTAATTTCTTTGATTGGATTGTTCTTTAATTTTCGACAAAGGAAGAATGGCTCACAAACACAACAGAGTAGCCCCAGAAATACACTAGGGTTGCTTTCGGTGTTAACCTTTGATGGAAAAATCGTGCACGAAGAAATCATTAGAGCAACAAATAATTTTGTGATGGGCATTGTATTGGAAATGGTGGACAAGGAAGTGTTTACAAAGCTAAGCTACCAACTGGAGAAATTGTGGCCGTCAAGAAATTTCATTCACCACTTCCAGGTGAGATGGCATGTCAGCAAGAGTTCTTGAATGAAGTTAATGCATTGACGAAGATACGGCATCGTAACATTGTGAAATTTTACGGCTTTTGTTCACATGCTCTTCACTCGTTTGTAGTTTATGAATATCTTGAAATGGGTAGCTTGGCCATGATCCTGAGTAATGATGCAGCAGCAGAGCAATTTTGTTGGACAAAGAGAATGAATGCGATAAAAGGTGTAGCTGATGCATTGTCATACATGCACACAGATTGCTTTCCACCAATTGTTCATCGAGACATATCAAGCAAGAATGTGCTGTTAAATTTAGAGTATGAAGCCCATGTTTCAGATTTTGGAATTTCCAAGTTTCTCAAGCTAGGCTCGTCCAATAGGACAGAACTTGCAGGCACGTTTGGATATATTGCACCAGGTTTGTACTTTATTCAAACTTGTAAAGTATAAAAATAAGAGCTTACTAGATTGCAAGTTAAAATACAAAAGTAATTCTTATTTGTTTTTCTCTTCAGAGCTCGCATACACAATGAAAGTTACAGAAAAGTGCGATGTGTACAGCTTTGGAGTGTTAGCATTGGAAGTGATAAAGGGAAAGCATCCAAGAGATTTTATTTCCTCAATTTGCTCTTCATTATCTTCGAATTTGAACATAGCGCTTGATGAAATGTTCGACCCTCGACTTTCAACTCCATCGCGCAATGTGCAGGATAAATTGATTTCAATCATGGAAGTTTCCATATCATGCTTAGATGAGAGTCCAGCATCTAGACCAACCATGCAGAAAGTGTCTCAATTGTTAAAGATTTAGTTCGGTGCATGAATTGTTTATTTTTCTATGTAATTGGTCTATCCCATATTTTTCGTTTCCCAACTTTTTCCATATGACGAGGGATAAGGTTTCTAAACTTCATGTATCTTTTTCATTTTATGAATAAAGTCATCCTCATCTCATGCAATTGTGGTCTAACTATTAATAGATTAAAGTGGTTACAATGTAGAATCATGTATACAGTACAAAATCTTTGAATGGCGCCTTATGTATTCATTAATTGGAAAAAGAACGTTCTCTGCTAATTTAAACTCTTACAATTATAAATACGAATATATCATTATTAGTTAATGAACAACAATAATGAAGAAAAAGGATATCTTATATCTTTTGGTTGCTTGACCAAATTGGATATCTTATATTTTTATTAAAATTCATTTGTTGGTTCAATTTCAAGTGAAATGAGAAACTCGAAGTCTCTTTCAATTCTAGATTTGAGCTTAAATAAGCTTAGTGGCTGAATCCCCCTTTTTTTAGCTAACTTGAGCAAGTCATTAAAAATTCTTGATCTTTCTTCTAATAATCTTGTTGGTGAGATTCCATAGAACTCGGATCACTTATTCAGCTTGAGTACCTTGACTTGTCTGCATATAGATTATGCAACTCAATCCTAGAAAGTATCGGAAAACTGGTTAAATTGCATTACTTGAATTTAAGCAACAATCAATTTAGTCAAAAAAATTCCAAATAAGCTTGAGAAGTTGATTCATCTTTTAGGAGAATTCCAAATAATCTAAGTCATAACATTTTCGGAGAAAAGACACCATCTCAAATATGCAGTATACAAAGCTTGGAGACGTTGAATGTTTCCCACAATAACCTATCTAGTTCCATTCCAAGATGCTTTGAGGAAATTCGTTGGCTATCACGCATTGACATATCCTACAATGAATTAGAAGGACCGATTCCCAAAAGCACAGCATTCAGAGAAGCTCCAATGCAAGCATTACAAGGTAACAAAGGATTGTGTGGAGATATCAAAGGATTTCCATCTTGCAAATAATTCAAGTCGCACAAAAATGCATCGAGAAAGATCTGTGTTGTTATTGTGTTCCCTTTTCTAGGGACTGCTGCTCTTTCAATTTCTTTGGTTGTACTGTTCTTTATTTTTCGACAAAAGAAGAATGCCTCCCACGCACAACAGAGTAGCCCTAGAAATACTCCAGGGTAGCTTTCAGTGTTAACTTTTGAAGGAAAAATCATGTATGAAGAAATCATTAGAGCAACAAATGATTTTGATGATGAGCATTGCATTGGAAAGGGTGGACAAGGAAGTGCGTACAAAGCTAAGCTTCCCTACGGAGAAATTATTGCAGTCAAGAAATTTCATTCGCCACTCCCAGGAGAGATAGCAGGTCAACAAGAATTTTTGAGTGAAGTTGAGGCATTGACTGAGATACGGCATTGTAACATTGTGAAATTTTATGGCTTTTGTTCACATACCTGACACTCGTTTTTAGTTTATGAATATCTTGGAATGGGTAGCTTAGCCATGATCTTGAGCAATGCCGCAGCAGCAGAGGAATTCGGCTGGACACAGAGAATGAATGTGATAAAAGGTGTAGCTTAAGCATTGTCTTGCATGCACAATGATTGCTTCCCGCCAATTGTTCATTTCGTCAATTTGCTCTTCATCATCTTCGAACTACAACTTAGTAGCTGATAAAACGTTGGATCCACGACTTCCAACGCCATCGCTCAATGTTCAGGGTAAATTGATTTCAATCATAGAAGTTGCTATAGCATGCTTAGATGAGACTCCAGAATCCAGATCAACCATGCAGAAAGTGTCTCAAGCGTTGAATATTTTGTCTGGCTCATGAATTGTTTGTTTTTCTAAGTTACTTTTCTATCACATTTAAATCTTTTCCCAGCTTTTACCAGATCACGAGGGCTAAGGCTTGTAAACTTAATGTGTCTTTTTCTTTTTATGAATAAAGTCTTCGTCATCTCATACAATCGCCGCTTAATTAACAAACTAAAATGGTTACAGTGTAGAATCTATAATTTAAAAATCTTTGGATGACAACTTGTGGATTCATTAATTGGCAGAACAACATTTCCTGCTAATCTAAGCTCTTACAATTACAAATACGAGAATTTAATTAATAGTTAATGAACAATAATAATAAAGAACAGGGATTTTGACTTTACGTAGATTAGAATGTAGACATGTATTAAAATATTCTCCACAAACCTAGGTAAGTTCACAATTATCATAGAGGATCCAAGCTTAACGTTCGTACTGGTGAAGGAATCAGTCCATAATTGACAAATGTATCAAACCTAACCAAGGTCACTAACAAAGAAGTCTAAAGAACCAGAAAAAACCAAATCAAATGCTGAGCCTTTTTTTTTTTTTTTGGATCAACCTTGCCAAAGGAAGGGATTTTGTTAAAGAAAAAAAAAAGAAAAGATACAATCAATTATTGGTGCATTTACTTCTCAAATTAGAGAATTAGAATTTACAATAGAAATGATTGATGATGTTTACTTGTTAAAATTGAAGCAGGAATGTGAAAGAAATATATGGAGCTTACATGTTTTTGGGATTGATGAGAACTCGATTCCATGGGGGTTGAGAATCAAAGTTCATATTCCTTAAACTCCACATTTTATCCTACCTAAATTTTATAATTCCACCTTTGTCCTCAATTAAAATATTATTATATTATTATTATTGCTATTATTTTTTTTGTAATTTTTGTTGATGATGATGATAATAATAATAATAATAATAATAATAATAATTTTAACAATAATAATAATATTATTGATTAATGATAATAATTAAAATTAATGATAGCAACAACAACAACAACAATATTAATAATAATATTTTAGTGGTTAATAATGGATTTTATCATATCATGTGTTAAATAGTAGAGACATAAAAAAAAAATTGACATATAATCCTTTTAACGACAAAGAAATTTTACTGAACTTCGAAACATAAAAGAGAAAATGATTAATTTACTAAAATAACATGGGGAATTTGATCATTTTCCCAACTGGCATTTGAGATACAAGAAAAAGCTAACGAAAAGAACGCGTACTCCAAATTACATATATTATGTAGCATAACATAACATAGGTTAAACAATTGTTGAAACAAACAAGGCAGTTAATAAAATTCAAGAGTAGAACTGCTGCATACTATTAACTATTATAACGGTTTCTACAATTACCATGAAGGATAAGCAAGCTATACAAGATCAAGGTCAACAAAAGGAAAGTCACCGGGGCAATTATTTAAGGAATATCACAATTTGTTTTTTTTTTTTTTTTTGGTTTTGCAATTAACCCAGTTCTGGATTATGCCATGTTTATTCACGCTTACTACAGAATAGAGTATTAATTTGAATGAAAAAATTATGACCAAGCTAAAGATAACTCATGCTGTATTCGAACAATCGACAAAATAAGTTAACTGGCTAGCCGGTATAGACTTTATTACGAGAAAAGAGAAATACGGCTAGAGTGAGAGTAACGAAAAATCCTAAAGTGAAATGATATTGTTATTCATGTTACAAATCTATAATAAGAACAAGAAAAATCTAGTAAATTAATTTTAAAACAACGGCACACCAAATTAATAAATTAATCATTTGAACCGTAGTGTCAACACAACCCAATTCCTACCGACAATATGATGATTAGCGTGAGACTAACATTTAATTAACTTATTTAATGATATGAGGGTCTTAAATGAGTTTTGAAAACTGAGGGGAGTGATGATTATATTATTGAAACAACATGGAACTTTGACAGTCTTGATGAGTTTGGAAACTGAGGGGAGTAATTAATGATTATATTATTGAAACGAGTCTTGTGAGTTTTGAAAACTGAGGGGAGGAATGATTATAATTATTGAAACAACACGGAACTTTGATCATCTTCTCGAAATTATATGCATATATGCAAACGTCAATATTTTTTAAAATACAAATTGGATTAGATACGTAACTAAGTATATTTTAAAACTAAGCTATAGATATGACAGGATTTAACTAGCTATATTTTGTAGTTATTTATCATCACTATCAATCTATCACCACCTCAATATATGATGGGTTTTGTTATAGGATTTTGTTAGATTTTGTGAATAGGTAATGTGCTACGTTGTTGATGATGATATTGTTGTTGATGATATTAAACTTGATTCTACGTGATAATCCAAGATTTTCAATTCATCTATTTGGGATCTATTTTAAGAGTTAACGTTTGATTCAAATTGTGAATAAAGTGGTGAGAAATAAGTGAGCAAAACAAACTAATGAGATAAATTGTAGTCTTGAAATTGAGCTGAAATCCATAACCCATGAAAATATCAATTAAGAAAACAAAAAGAGCAGTCTTTTACTCAGTAGCCAACCCACACATTTAAATTAGGAAGTTTAGTTCAAAATTTTTTAATTTAATTAGGAGTACTTATTTTTTAATGTTTACAATGAGGTCTAACATTTAGAATAAATAATTTATTACTATTATTTTTTAAAATTTAAAAGAAAACAATAGAATTTAAGTTTTTGAGAACCAAATATCTAAATAAACCAAATTACATGACTATTGGAATTTGAACCCAAATCACCAAATCCACCAAAAAAATACACTCTTACCACTAAAGTGTATGTACTTTGTTAAACTTTGTTATGTTGAAATATGTGTTCAAATTTTATTTATTTAAGTTATATTACAAAAATTATTTATTTAAGTTTTTCAAAGTGGGTTGGGAAAATATAATGGCCCAAGAGGGGGTCACTGGGTCCGCGAATACTTGCGCTGACAAAAGCTAGAATTAATTAATGCCGACGATAATCATCTTCCCCAACTCGGTGCCCATCCCAGATTCCCAGAGAATGAAGTGCTGTCTAATATCTCTGCGTTAACTGAATAGAAACCAGCACTCACTTCAGGAGCATTCATAGACATTGAACTACCTTCACCCATATGTTATCCATCAGCAAGCAAATTATTCCAGTTGGCGTTAAGGTGGTTGCATGCTTGCACTTCAAAGTTAGCTTCGCTAGATTTTGAAGTCACATTTCCGTAGTCAGATGTTTGGCAGTCGTCAACAGAACCAGGCATTTGCCCACTCAAACATATGATGAGTCAGAGGATTTTTAAGTGCTTGAAACAAATCATCGTTGACCCTGCCCTTCCATGAAGCTAGATTATTTGGAGTAGGATTAGCATCTAAAAAACTGTCCTTAATAACAACCTCTTCAAAGCATGTGACCGGTGGTTGTATCCACCACTGTACAATGAAACCTCCTCTATAGACTTATCTGATTACTCATCCCACAATGTAGGTCACCCGTTCCAAAATATTTTGTAGGAAGCAAACCTCTGACAAAACACAATAGAAGTGATAAACGTCAACAAAAATTACTAGCACCGAATACACAGTATAAAGAGAAATCATGCATTTGATACAGAGCAGATAAATGAACAAGTTTGAAAACGAACGGGGAGAAAGTTCAAGCTTTAAAGTACATAAATTTTGGCAATGATGGACTGAATTCTTAATATTAAACATTCACCAAACTAACATAATTCCCCAATTTCCAATTAGAGAGAACGTTAACAATCCAATAGAAAGCGAACGCAAAACAATCTCAGAGTACTAATAAGAAAATGAATTGCGAGCACCCATCACCAATCGGAAGATGCTAAAAGTTAATGCTCCAGTGAAACACAAAAATCCGAAGACAATTATTATCAATATTACATGCTCTAGCTATCTTCGATTAGAGCAGAAAATCAAATACAAAAGAGATGAAATGAGGGAGAGGGAAAAAAAAAAAAGAAAAAAAAAAACTAACCACTTTAAGAAGAAGACTCGTTTGAAGTTTTCTTAGTGCGGCTGAGTTTTATGAGCAACTATGTCATTGATTGCTGACAGCACTCCAGCAGTTATTGCATGCACTGGTTAATAAATACTAAAGCTTTTCTCAACTTTCTCGGCCAGCAAATAGCAAAATTATACACAAAAAAGAAAAATCCATAATAGAAATTAAATAAAACAACAAAACGTACAAATGAGAAAAAGGGGGCCTTTTTCTCAAATGGTGTCTGAAGTTGCGTCAATTACTGTTGGCTGTTGCAATACTTTCTTCGCAACTAATCTCATTTTCTTTGCACGGATGGAACTAAAATGTCTTCCATAAAATAAAGACCTGCCCCCATTAGTGTTTGAGGTCTCACATAACCAAGGACAAGTGACAGATTCTTAAATAAGTATGAAAAATATCTAGCAGAAAATGAAACGAATAGCCAACAACAAAAAGATGCATAAGATAATAGGTAATTAAAATGACTGAGGACATCCAATTGTATATAATTAGGAACAGTAGGTAAAAGCAAAAAAAAAAAGCTCTCCATTTGAATCGAAAAATATCCTTAAAATCACATTTGTTTTGTTGACATGTGAAGGTCAAATCTGGATTTATGATATAAAATGCCAAGTCGGTTACAAATGATATTTGAGAAAGACATGGCGGTTATAGGGTGACAGAAGGCTGGATGACAGGAAATTATTGAAATTATTGGCAGCAAAAGGAGTTAGTAAAACACGTGATCACCACGTGCACCACTTACTCAAACGGCAGCATCTATTGCCATTTCACAGTGCAGATTTCACTACACGTGTCCAAAATCAGTTCAAAAGGCTGTTAAAGCCGTTAATTGAAGCGGGAAGCTTTAGGGGTTTATGAACAAACCCAGAAACTGTTTTTGGTTGGCTGTTAAGGGAAATTTCTAGGCTGATTTCGCAATATGTAAAGGATTTTGTGAGCTGTTATGGGTGAGATTCGAATCCATTACACTTTCTCTCTGTAATTGTATCTTGTACAACTTGAGACCAGTAAAATCTTGTTTCTCTTTTCACTGTGGATATAGGCTCCTTTAAAGCCGAACCACTTTAATTCTCGTGTTAAATCTTTGTTTCTTGTTACTCTTTATGATCCAGATTGTTGCTTGGCGATTTCAATTACAGAAGCTTTGATTAAAGAGTGTTATTCTTTGGACTGGGGGATCTCAAGCATTAAGATTGGATCTTGGGGTTGATTAAAGTCATCATCTTGTTGGCTTAATCACAACCTGTTTCAACTTTGAAAAAGGCAAAAAACATCAGCTAGCCTTCGACCACGAAGCATAGAGCAATTTCTCATTCAAATTAGTGCTTTTTTCTTTTCTTACAAGCATGAATCAGTCATCACCACGAAAACCAAAAGAACAATATGTGAAAGAAAAGATCCCATTATCCATTTCATGTAAACGAAATGACGTTTTAGTAGAATCTTTAACAGCTCAACATCATCTTGAATACAGTTCTAATTTGCAGAACAATAAACTACAGGTAATGGTTACTTGACATTTCAGATTCTTGAGGCCCATCAGCCCGAGGAAGAAGTTCTTAAACCTCATCTAAATATATAATATGGACAATAAATTTATCTTCTATGTAGAACAGAAATTGAGTACTACCTAAGCTTAAAAACTGAAGGAACAGTAAAGATTTAACAAATACAGGGCAAACAGAGGTTCTGAATGGAGAAGAGCCAGTGATAGCTGCCCCTTGTTCATGATTATCTCCAAAATCAACTACTTAAACTAACTGGTCTACCTGAACTGCTGAACCAGCTTCAAACTAAAATCTAATTAACAAGATAAATTCTTATAAATGATTTTCAAGCAAAACTGGCCTTTTAATCAAATAAATGTATCAATTCTGTCAATCAAAGTGCCACCAAAAAGGTAACAAAAAATAAGAACAAGAAACTTCTAATAATTTTTCTATCATCATTTTAACTAAAATTTAAGAAACAAAGAAATCTCCACGTAAATATGCAAAAAACAATTAAATTAAGTGATAACTCTGCATATGTCACAAATAATAGTAAATTAACTGATGATTCTTCATGATTGACACAAAAGTGTTTCATTACTAGCATTTTTTTATTACATAACAAAATGGGAGTTTTTTGATTACTGCTATCTCAGTTTCACATAATCAATTCATATAAAACCAAAACTAAAGATAAACAGAGAGATAAATTTGAGATAAATTAGTTTTATTGAACAAATACACCCAATCAGACTTTTTCTACCATCCAGAAAAATTTGCAGTAGATTTTTTTCCTCCCCTTTTCTTTAATATATCATGATACTGTTACCCCTTAAATATAGGCGAGAAGCACTTACACTCAAACTGAAATGAGTAATGACACTTACCCCTCCAATTTGAAAATGACACTCTTAACCTGTGACACTAACAGAGGTTATTAATCCAATAAAAGAGAGAAGGGTAATATAAAAAAAACATATTTAAAATAAAAATATTCTGCGCAGCTGGATACATCCTTGTTCATGGAAGAGTTTGACTTGCTTAAAAAGACAAGAACAAAGGAGCGAAGATACAACCCCCTTCTTGATTACTTGACGAAACACTAAGTTTTATCTTAACGTTCGGACCCATAATACTAAACAACACCAGATCGAGGTGAATTTTGTGACAAAAATTCTGGAGGTGATTGATAGTGTTTGTAGTCATCTGCATTAGGATAGACAAAGCAACAATGACTGTCCTAGATCGACACTCGTCGTATTTCCCAGATCATTAATGAGAAGAGACCAAGATAGCGACCAAGCACAAGATTGATAGATGGCTTTTAAAGAAGATGAATTGAATATTCTTGTTGCTACGTAGATAATGAATCAATTATCAGAATTGTTCTTTTTCAATGGAATCATAAGGGTGACCTTGCAGAATATATGCTGCAATTTTATTCTTTACCGAATAAAAAATGAGAACAATGGTTATTTTACAATTATCTTTAAAGAAAAATATGTTCAAGTATTAAGCATAACTTAATATGGCAGCTTGTGAGCCATCCTTCTCTATCAATGAAATTAGAGATTGAGATGCAAGTTAATTGGGTGACCTCAGCTGTGCTGAATTTATATTTTCCAGTTTTTAAGCCAACAAAACATGAAAATTTTTGTATGTGACTGTCGGCAATGGTCAAAATGTCTAGCGATGGTACATCCATCTCTTTTATTTTCAAAAGCAAGGGGCAATAGTCCACTAAAAACAAATAAAAATATATATATTTCAATTGACTAATTATCTCAACTTGTTAAGAATAGTATTTTTATAACACACACAAGGAATATTTCATTTGCATAAATGTTTAATGATGGGAAAGTATCTTAAACTGATCAGGGGTAAAATAGATTTTTAATTACAATTTAACAGTTGTAAGCTTAATGTCATAGGGTCAAGTGTGATATTTTCAAATTAGTGAGGATAAGTGCTGTTGATGCCCAAATCTGATCTAGTCTATTAGCGACTTAATATCAGACTTCTACACCAGCATTAGATTTATTTTGTAGAGAATTGATTGGTCAATTGTCAAGATGTCCTGCAATCACTAGCGATTAACCTGCAAATACCTGAAATCATAGAAAACGGTCAGAGACGCTGGAAGTTTTTCTGGCGTGAACCCTCCGACGCTCAAGTCAGTTTCTGGGCCTTTGCCAAAAAACTTGTGCCACCACTCATATGGCTTAATAAACATTGCCTTAAAAACCAAAAGCTTTTTGAGTAATTTGCAGAAAATGAAATAGAGTGTAAAAGAAAGGATTTTCCATGAGAGGAAGAGAGAAAAAAAAAATGCCCTCCCACCCCCTAAAAGAAATAAATAAATCATCCTTTTAAGGTAACTCCCCACTCCCCTCTTTTCCCCTTTATTCTCCTCCACTTACAGAAGTTAAGGATGAGATAAAAGTAATGCCTCCACTCTCCCTTTTTTTCTCCTTTTTCCGTTACCAAACAAGTGCCATATCTCATTTAAGTTTGGGTGTAAGTATTTTTAGCCTATATACGAAGAGTGGCAGAGCTACTAAATGACAAGTGAGGGCAGCTGCACCCACTTTGTCCAAAAAATTCAGATGGCATGCTCTATTAGGTTACTTGAAATCACAAGTTTACCACCTTAAATTGATTAAATACACATTCAAGTTCACATTTATTTTAATATTAAACAAATCTCATCCATTTATAATTTATTAGTTCAATTGCATAATTTAAATGTCTAAAACTAAATTGTATCCATTAAAAATAAAGCCTTACATTTGATATTTGATTTCATTTAGCTAAAATACCCAACTTAATATTAAGAGTAATGTAGGATCCTTATAAGAACCTAACTATATATGTAGTCATAGATTGAACTAGGTTCTTTGTCAGGGCTGGTTTAGAGCTTTTGGGGTCTTTGGCGAATTTTTTTTATAAGACCTCTTTTTACTCTGCAACTTTAATACTCAACGAAATATAAAAATCTCAACATTCGTTACATATTTAGTTCTTAAATTTCAATAATAATTAAGAAGATCTTAAAAATTTTTAAGAACAAAACCTGAAAAATAGTGAAGAAGATATCTTTTTTACTCCCATTAGAACCATTACAAAAATAAAAAAATAAATAAGAAAAATACTATTTTAAAATAGAATATTTAGAATTGTAGCATATAGAAAGTTGAGATTATTAATTGATAATTAGATAATAGATATGGACTTAATATTTCAAGAAACAATTTTTTTCTTTTTTAAGTGAACCGATGAATGTAATAATTTTCTTTATAGACAATCAAGAAATTGTTTTATTTTTTAGACTACAAGGTTTTTAATAGAAATTAAAAATAATACTAAAAGTCAAAGTAAGGATGAGGGTAAGGGTGAGTATGAGAGTGAAGGTAAGAGTAAGGGTGAGGGTAATGAGGATGTAGCTCAGTTGTTGTAAAAAAAAAAAAAAGCAATCTTCTTTGAGAATTTTGGAAACACTTGTTTGTTCGCCATTAACTAGATGTGATGCACATTGAGAAAAATATATGCGAGAGCATTTATGGCACATTACTCTACCAACTGGGGAAAACAAAAGATGGAATTAATGCTAAAAAGGATCTCACACCCATAGCTTAGAGAAAAAAAAAATGATCAAAGTATTTATTACATTAGCTCCTGATGAATAAAACAAAGTCTTACTGTCTGCCCCATATACTTTAAGTAAGAAAGAAAAAAAAAATAGTTCTGTGAAATCTTGTAAGGTGTTAAAATACCTGATGGTTATTGTTCTAACTTTAGAAATCTTGTTTCAATGGATGATTGTCGTCTTCATAAGCTTAAGTCTCATGATTGTTATATTTTGATGCAATAACTTATACCATTAGCAATTTAGAATTGTTTGCCTTAAAATTCATATCTATTATAATCTGGTTGTGCCTATTTTTTAAGCCTGATCCTCTAAACCAATTGCAAAAGTAACTTAAAATCATCTTATACAATTTAGAACACTACTTCCCACCTACCTTCTTTGATGTAATGGTCCATTTTGTGGAAGAAGTTAGGTTATATGACTCGATTTACCTTTGATGAATGTATCAATTTGAGAGAGAAATAGAACCTTTAAAGGGTTATGGTTGCAACCAAAACTATCTTCAAGGTTGCATTGTAGAGTGCCATATTACTTAAGAATCACTTGAATTTTATGCTGAATACCTTTTAAATTATGAATGAATTAGATTGCGTACTGGTTGTCTAATTGATTTTACAATCGAAAGGCCATTTGGAGGTGAAAATATTAAGGTGGTTGATGTCCCTACATTGGCACACGTGCACCGATGTGTTTTGATGTACACCCCCAGATTCAACCATATATAGAGTATGTGACTTAAAACTTTTGTTGATTTACATTAACTTTTTTTTTTTCAATTTTATTAACTCTTTTGGTATACTTTTATGAGCATTTGGCCTTATTGCAATCAAAACACCATCGACAATTACAAAGGCCTTTATGATTGCCAACTGAGCACTCTTCTACATTTGCTAATTGGCTAAAACGAAAGGTTAGATTAGCTTCATTAAGTCTAATAAAAGTATCCAAGTAAAGGTAAACCAACATTTCTCATTTAACTGATTACTGTAATTTTAGGATTTGCAACAATAAGTAACTACTGATAAAACAAATAATGTAGCAGTTGATAAAATAGAATGGTGGTTGGCAAACAAACTGCACTCAAGCGTGGTAAAGGCTACTGTACTAATGATTATAATTTTGTTATAAGGATTGAGAAAGCAACCATGTAACACAAAACAATGGTGTTCATGTTGTTGCTAAAGCTTTATAAATTTCAAGCTCAAAAGATAAGAATCTCGATTATAGGGATATGCCTTTTTACGAGGTTGTCAACGAAATATGACAACTTGATTATCTAGGGGTTAAGAAAGTACTTTTCAAGTTTGATTGGATAAATGATAGAGAGATTAACATTGATGAGTTAGGATTCACTATAGTTAATTTAGATCGAATAAGTTACAAATCTGATTGTTTTATTCTAGCTAGTTATACAAAGTAAGTGTTTTGTGTGAAAGACTAACTAGATAATAGTAAATCAATTATTTGTTCAGTGAGTGAAAAATGTAATTATTCAAATGAGGCTGGGTGTGATGATATAGATGTGTATGCACCATTATCCAACAGTATTTTGAAATTTAAGTTGGATATAGGCGATAAAGAATTTGTATAAGATCAAATGCTAAATCGTTTCATATAAATATTGAGGTGGAAAATGAACAATTCAATTATTATACCTTGTTAGCATTACTTTCCATAAGCAAGCAACTGATCTGTTTTTATTATTTTATTATTATATTGATATCTGATGTAGATCTTGAAGGAAGACTAAGACGAAACCTTACAAAAAATGAAGACTTAGAGAAAGGAGTGAGTAACGAGATTTAGGTTATATGTGATTCATATAGAGTTCTGGTTGGAAAGAAGAGAAATTACATGAGGAATTACATTGAGGTGATTGTATGAGAAAGAGTTCCAATCATATATGATGATTGGAGGAAAGTACCACTGGACATCAAGGAGACGTTATGAACTTATTTTTAGAAAAAGTTCAAATTGAGTCTTAAGGCCAAAACCTAAGTGTTCAAATGGATGTGAATTACAATAAGGGGCTTTGATGTAAGTTGGCAAAAAAATATATTATGCACAATACAAACAACTTGAATTCACTGAAAAAGCCTCTTCTTGAGTATGAGGGCATTAGAAAAGAAGATTGGAAAAGCTATGTTGATAAGGTTTTATCCGAAGACTTTCAAATATGTATAAAATTTTGTTAGTTGGATAATATTATTGAGTGTCTGTAACCATTTTAATCAATATTCAATTTATGCAAGAAAAAAGTAAGGTAGCAAAGGATAGAAGAATGAAGAATGTGTACAATCATCATTTAGGCAGCACAAGATATGCTAGGTTGTTACATAAAAGAGCAAGCATAATAACTACTCTATAAAAACTTAGAATATTTTTAATAAAATAATAAGGTGATTCAAAGCAATTTTGAATTTACTTTTTCTCGAATTGTTGTAGAAGTTGGATCTTCGAGTTTCTGAGCATAAGATTGATCACAGTGAAGTCTAGTTATTGGCTCACAAAAAAAAAAAAAAGTTATACCCCTAAAGTGCAGCAAGTGACTAAGAGAATATTGTTGTGCCTTTAAGAATCGCCCGAAATGAAAAAGTGTACACAAATGCAAATTGCCTGAAATTGAAAGCTGTCTAAATTATTTTATAATTCAACTATATAAGATGAATCTATATGATTTTTTATCACATAAACCATGTTAAACAGATATCTCATTTTCATTAAGTTGTAATTATCGTATATACCATTAAAAGTTATTTATAATAATGAATCAGCTACTGCAACCATAGGCTGGACTGACATTATTTTGTGATTTAAACCATGTGGTGTAGTGTGTTACGAACAGCTGAAAAAATAAAAAGAGACAGCAATACACAGCTTTATTTGGTATTTTTTAATTTATATTAAATTGTCTTTTCTTATTAATGCCTTAAGCTTTCTTAGAATTTGATTAGATTGAATTTATTGACTTTTTTTGCATATGTAGCATTTCATGTTTGTAATGGGCAACATAGCGTTGATGATAAGATCATAATTTATAAAGTTTGTTTGATTTAAGGCTTGCAGTTAATTCTGGTTTTCTGTTTGTTATTGATGAATGTTACTGAATAATAATCCAAGTGCCTCTAAATTAACAAATATGGTTGCTTTATTTCTTTCGAAAAATGCTAGTTATGAGATGTACATTTCGGTTGTCATCATTTAACTTATTTTTTTAATTCCTAGTTTTGATAAAATCTTTTGTATTTGATTTATAGAGTGAGCTAAGAAGCCAAACTGAGCAAGAAACATTCCAATCTCAAGGACCAAATGATATCCTAGGTGAAGCCCTTCAGAAGAAGCCTAATAGAAGTTAGGTGCAAAGATTGGGTCAATTGATCACTCCATCCATGTATTTTAGTATGCCTGATCCTATTGAGTTGACACGAGAACAAACAATGTATCAGGAGAGTCTTTAATTTATACAACCTCAGTTAGATCAAATGAATGCAAAGATAAATACCTGCTACAACACCGAAGTTAACAATTCCAATTTTCCTAACTCCAAAGGTGATTGCAGTGTTAAGATGGAGATGAATCATCTATCCCTCACCAAAGTTACTCTAAAGTTAGTGACCAATAACCCCAAAACTACTCCAAAGTCAGTGATCAAAGTTACTTCAAAGACATTGGCCAATGATCTGACTGTTTGTCCAAAATCTGACAAAAACACCAACACTCTGCTAGCTCTTACGTAGAATCCACCGTAAGTAGATTGTGAAGCCACTTTAAAAATTACCTCGATCTTTAAGATTGATTCCTTCAAGGAAAAATGTTGATGGCCTAAAGTCTCCTGCAAATGATGAGATATATCTATATAAAGAGAGAAGAACAACAAAGGAACCTATTGTTATGAAACCAGTGACAGCTAGGAAAATTATTCTAAGAAAGAATAATTGTGGAGTTATGAAAGAAGGAAAGGATAACAAGAGTTCACAAATGAACATATTTTCCTTGATGATTGAGAGCTCCCCACCACAGTCGATTATGATTACACATGATCTGAAAACTTTTAGTGTCTACTAGGAGAGCATATTGGAAACATATTTGCAATGAAGTCATTGAGTTTACAAAGCTCTCAAATTTTCTTATTGAGATATGCATTAAGTAAGAAAAAAAACTTCATTTATGTTTTTATTATATTTTCTAATTTTCCAAACTGTCAGTAATTTATCTGTTATATTTATATGTCATACAAGTTTTTTTTTTAATAGACAATTGTATAAGGAGATCGATAGTGGTGGTGATGTTATTCCAATTTAATTTGGATGGATAGCTAAGTTACATTCAACTCAAGAAAGTTATCCAAATTGGTGTTCCTATATTTCAGACTTTTTAGACAAGATACAAATAGCCCAGATCATTGTATTCCAGTATAACTCAAGGTATAGTTTATTTAGTTTTTGTCCATTTTCTTTTTTTTACATGAACGATTTAAATTTATCTTATATATATATATTTTTTAATTGTTTGTTTAGTGGCCACTAGGTGATAGTAGTAATTGATATAGTGAGGCGCAAAGTATATTATCTTGACGCACTAGGTAATAATCTTGATGATGATAGTGAATAAGCTTGATTGGTTTACTTAATTTTTTTTTTTTTTATGTTGTGGGTTAATTTTGTTGACATACATTATTTAATGCTTATATTGGGATAAAAATGCATCAAGTGACGACTAACAAAAAGAAGATTTTGCAATGGGTCTCTATGAAGGTAACAAAACAAAGTTATAACTTTCATTGTTACTTGCATTAGTTTATTTGAAACTAATTTTTATTTTTTTAGTGTCCAAAACAACTTGGAACCTTTGAATATGGTTATTATGTGATGAAGTACAACTAAGATATTGTTTGAGATTTTTATATTCTTGAAAACAATGTAAGTTCTTCTATAACTTTTTATAAAATACTACTTGTCATTTATGTGAATTGTGAAGATGTTAAATGGGTGGATTGTTTGTTGAATTGTTTCCTGCTTGATCCTTAGAAATAGCAATATAATTATAGCTTGTGCTTGGGATGAGAAGATGTACCTTGTATGTTTAGGATAATCACATACACTTTATTTAGCATATTTATTATAGGTAAAAGTTACACCACCATATATATCTAGATTTTGTCCTAATGTAGTTTTAAATGGAGTAGGTAAATGCATTAGTTGAACATAACCGATCAATATTTTGTTCAATGCATTCAAGATGTTGTTTGGCAAAATTGATGCCAATTTTCAATGTGTTCCACTATGCTCTTAGGCACTTTAGTGCAAACTGTAACTACCAGAGTTGTTGCATGTAGAAATAGAAGGTATATGACACCTAGTGTTGAGTGGTAAAGTAATATTGAGTAAAGCAAAATAATTATTATAAATTATCAGCTTCTTAGGCATTTGTTTTTATGTTAATCACAACAGATTTAAAAATATGTATTTATTTCGTTGCTTTATTTTAAGACAAATTTTTAAAAAATATGTATATATTTTGTTGCTTTATTTTTGAAGTTCAAGGGTTGTGATAAATACACTATAGATGATCTTTCGCTACTTCGCGATGAGTGGGCCATGTATGTTGCAAAATTAATTATAGCATACAATAATCAAGTAAATTATAAATATTTTTTTTCTTTTAAAAATCCAACAATTGATTTGTGTAGCATACTAGCTAATTGATTTTATATATTTTACTTGTAAGCAGGAAAGGTGAAGGGAAATACAAAGGTCAAAGAGTAAATGTACTGAGGATAATTTATTGATTTCTACAAACTGTCATTTTGTTGTTTTCAAACTATATTTGAGATGTTTTCAAACTATATTTAAGATATTTGTATTAGTGTTTCATTTGATACTTATTTAAATTTTATTGGGAATGTAGTATACTTATATTTAATTATTCAATTTAGTACTTCAATTTAATTTTAATATTTTCTTTGAATACCATCATTTGTTTGGTAAAACTAAAAGAACAATGAAAATAGTAAAGTAACAATAGAAATGCCAAGATATAAATTCAACTAAAAGTCATCGACACCAGAAAATGTATCAGAAAGTAACAACTCTATTGTATCATAATACTAGTGATACTATAGCAATACTAATTACTGACAATAAAGTATTTGTATCTATTGATTCTATCATGTCATATTTGTGGTGTAAAACAAACTATTGACATGTAATTATTGTTAGTAAACACTATTGCTATAGTGTCATAATATTCATGATACAATAGTGAAATGAACTACTGACACGCAATAATTATTAGTAACTACTAATACCATAGTGTCATAAAACTTGCAATAGTAATTATTGACACCATAAAAAAAGTGTCACTATTTTTTTGCTTGCTAGATTACTAACATAATTAACAAGTGCCACTAAAAGTAATATTGATATTATTCTAATGTCAATAAAGAACATTTTTCTAGTAATGACTTCACTATATTTTGAAGTCACATTTCTTTAGTTAGATGTTTGGTAGTCTTTAACAAAACCAGGCCTTTTCCCACTCAAAATATGTTGATCAAGATGAGTCAGAGGGTTCTCAAAGGATTGAAACAAATCATCACCCACCCTTCTCTTCCATGAAGCTAGACTATTTAGAGTATGGTTAGCATCTAAAAAACCGTCCATCACAACCTCTTGACTGCTGGTTGTATCCACCAGATTGTACAAAGAATCATCCTCTTTAGATGAATTAGAATTTTAAGCTTGGGAGCATGGAATTGAAAGTAGATTTGCAATATAATTACTTTGAATTTAGGATGGGATTAGAGGAACGATGGAAAAAATTGCCCCCATCCAACAAGAATATGTACATGAATATCTATTATGAACTTCCTCAATCTTGCAAATTTGAGGTAAATTAAATGAGAAAATAGTCAAAATTCTCCTATTATTTGTTGAAATTATATATCATTTTCTCCTTTATGTTTCAAAATCCATTAAAAATTTCTTGCCATTAAAATGTCATTAATGTTAGAACAATAAATTATTTTGATGAAAACCATCACCTATAATCTAGGAGCATTTATGTTATATCACTAAAAATCAATTACAGAATATGCAGAAGTATACCTAAATCTATAACACTCAATTGTGTTTTAGGGATGTGTGGCTCGTCTTTTGGATCAACACATTATCCTAAAGAACCCTTTGAACTTTCCCTCTCCACTCTCTTTGATGATGAAATGTAGGAAGAGAATAGGATTGTTTCATATGATTTGAGGACCATAACTACTTGTATAGATAATATTTCCTGTTATCTTTACATATTTTTATTTTTGTCCATCATAGAAATAGAAATTATCCTAAGTATCTATTTTTTAAAGGCCTACATTTTATTAGAGACATGAAAGCTCATATTACTAAAAACCTTAGTAGATCCTTTTAATTGAGTTAACCTTACATGACAATCTGCAACACATAATTATTAACTACAAGCCCAACGTTGGATTAAATATTTAACAACATTGGATTAAAAATCCAACAGTTAATTTTCTATAAAATGCCTACAAGCTTAACTCAACCCAAAAGCTAACTCAAGAGTTTAAGGGTTGTTTAAGTCCTATATACTTAACTCAAGTGACATATAGCCTATAATTATCTTTTGAAGCATAAGCATAGAGTATTATGTTAAACATTGGCTTACAAAAATTATTTCAATTAAATTTATTTAAAAAATAATTTCAATTTGCATGTTTAGATGATAATCCACGATCTAGACCAATGGTGCAGAGAATATCAGCCAATTATTATGAATATAATTTTGCGAACTCTAGTTCATTAAGGGTTTTTTTTTTCTTTTTCAATCTTTTCTTTTGCTTTAAATTAATAAATTATTATCTACCAAAAATAACGAAAATGGTATTAACATTTTACTTATTTTATTAGGTGCATTTTTGTTTTCATTTTCTAGTTATGAAATTTTGATACTCATTTTAAAAGTTTAACTTTTAACTTAGTCTGGTGTACTTTAAGCATGGATTTGTCCCGGCTATGCTCTTAAAATAGGTTATTTATCTAGATACACCCCTGTATTTCAAATTTCCACATGTATACCTTTTATTTTGTGCAAGTACTAAATTACAATAATTACAAATCTTATTTCCCAAAAGCATTCACGATATAGCGCCCTCAATGTTTCTATTTGTTTCTTCTATTTCGAGTTCAAAGACCAGAACCTAGTCACAAAAATAGAGGAGCGCCCATCCCGCACACCCTAGACCATCGCGTTCGTTCTTCTTCCAATTGATTACTGTCTCTTCTTCAGAGATACAAAGCTCTCTCTCTCCGCCCGAAGAACATTCTTAACTAGCAATCCCTGATTTGGCCAGGAAAGACTACACTGCTTTGGCCCAGGAAGCGAAGGGAATGAGCTCGGCTGCTTCTCCTCCACACTGATTTCTCTCTGTGCCCGTTCCACATGCGCTTCGCGCGCCATTGGCGCTTTGCTCTCCTCTTATTCTTCACCATCCCCTAAACCCAACGCCTTACTCTCTTCTCCCAACTCTCCGTTGCCACAACCGCTGCAAAGGCACAGGCACACATGACTCACAAATTGGGCTTTTCTGCAAAAAAGAAGTCCAAATCCGATAAAAAATAAACAGGATAAGAAATAAAACCCTAAGGTCGTCAATTGTTATTTACTTTATTTTCCCCCTTCATTTATATAAATAAAATAATTACTATTGATGAATTTAATTTTCGTTATTGTTATTATCTTTTAAGCATTTGCTTTTACATCATCTGTGAAAGCCAAGCGATTACAGTCACGAGAGTAGAGAAAGAGCAAAGTCGGCTTCACATTCCGACTATAGACCGCTCTTACGGTGAACCACCGCCATTTTTCGTTGTAGTTCAGGGACCTCCCCAGGTTTTGCATATTTGTTTATTTATTTTACTGTTTTAATTTTGAAAGTTTAGGTGGCTTTTTTTAGTTGTTATTATAATATAACCTCCAATGTAGTTATGTAAAGAATTTCTTTACCTGTCTTTTACCTTGGAATCGTGCAAAGAATTCTCCAATGCAGTTGTGTAAAGTATTTTTTTACCTAACTTTTACCCTGGAGTCGCGTAAAGAATTTTTTACTCGACAACAGTTGTGTAAAGAATTCTTTACACGACTGCTGTTGTGTGAAGAATACTTTACTCGACAGTAGTCGGGTATGAACACTTTGTTCTACTATATTCGCATAATTAGTTTTTTACTCGACTATAGTTTGTAAAGAATTCTTCACTAGACATCTGTCAGGTATGAACACTTTATTTCTAATGTTACAAAGAATCTATGGTTTTTATAGTGGACTGTAGTTCAATGCATATTTTACTCGACTGTAGTCATGCAATGAATGATTTACTCGACTGGTATGTTGTGTAATTTTTATGATTGGTTTAAAATATATTATTATGCAACTTTTCAATCATTTTATATATTGATTGATAAATTTTTTTTGTATTTATGCAGATGGAACTGAAGATCAAGGAATCTGAATACTTCAAAACAAAGATTTTAAATCGATCATCACTAGAGGCAGTGAAGGACATTAAAGATAGACTCTAAGGCGCAGAAAAATATTTTCAGACGTTCCTATTTCGGTCATTTTTTGGATGTGAAAGAGTTAAAGTTTTCTGCTCGGTTACTCCACAGCATATTATTGAGAGAAGTGAAATCATATGAAAATGCAATGTGGTTTAGAATCAGACGAAAAAATATTTGATTTTCATTGGAGGAGTTTGCCTTGGTGACTGCCTTAGATTGCAGTCCATCGTATGAGCCCGAAACTGAAAATAATGACAATGATTACAGAATAATTGATGAATTCCTAGATGAAAATTGTGCAATCACAACAAAAGAACTTCGTACAAAGTTCTTGCGGGTTAAGTCAAATGATGACATGAAAATGGTCAAGCTGGCTGTGTATTATTTTGTTGAGTCCGTATTACTTGGAAAGGAGAATAGAAATCATATAAATGAAACTAATGTACTCCTTGTGAACAATTTTACTGAGTTTAATGAATTTCTCTGGGGATGCATTTCTTTCAAGATGACCATTGGTAGTTTGAGAAAAGGCGTTGCAGAGCGTGTGGCGAAGCCTAAAATTGTTTGGACATAGGTCATGGAAAAAAACTTTGTAGTGTTATTTTTTAGACTATGAGATGTAATAGTTATGATGAAGATGTTGTTGATATTTAATGTTATTAAAGATAACTTGACATCATTAATATATTTTATTTCTTTGTTAATTATATTAATGATAGATAAGATAGTTTGTATAATCTATGTGATATAACAGGATTGCCATATATGCACAGGGAATACAATGTAAGAAAATACACGACTGCAGTCGGATCTTTGCACAGATACACGACTGCAGTCGTGTCTTTGCACAGATACACGACTGCAGTCATGTATTGACAAATAAACATGACAAACTCTCTGTGAGAAAATACACGACTGCAGTTAGGTATTTGCACAGATATACGACTGCAGTCGAGTATTGACAAATAAACATGACAAACTCTCTGTGAGAAAATACACGACTGCAGTTAGGTATTTGCACAGATATACGACTGCAGTTGAGTATTGACAAATAAACATGACAAGCTCTCTGTGAGAAAATACACAATTGCAGTCGGGTATTTGCACAGATACACGATTGCAATTGAGTATTGATAAATAAACATGACAAGCTCTCTGTGAGAAAATACGCGACTGCAGTCGGGTGTTTGCACAGATACACGACTGCAGTCGCGTATTTACAAATAAACATGACGCTCTCTGTAAGAAAATACACGACTGCAGTCAGGTATTTACACAGATACACGACTACAGTCGGGTATTTAGAAATAAACATGACCAGTTCTGTAAAAGCCAAAATACACGATTATACTCGGGTATGTGGACACAAAATAAAAAATCACCTAAAACATTCATTATATTGATGACACAATCAATATAGACTTTAACATATCAAACTTCAAATAAATGAAATTAATTGTAGTCTGGTTGCCTATCAAACAATATAAATCCAATAATTATTCGAATCATAAATAATTTGTAATACAGTAGAAGTTGTTTAATAATCATCATAATTTTTTTTTTGCATCTTTAACCCAATCTTCTCTGATATCACCAGGCCTAAACACAACATACGTTGTAGAATGGGGCACCACGATCCCTCTTGCCTCTGTACTATTAAATCTATAATGGTCGTTTTGCTCAATTCATTCACCACAAAACATAATAGGCACGCGTATTGAAGTTATTTCCTGCAATAATACAACAGTTGATTATACAACAAATACAAAAAAAAATCAAATAAAGTATATAACGAAGTGTGGATCTATCTGCCTATTTACACAACTGACGTCGTGTAATTGCTAATTTACACAACTATAGTTCTGAAACAGTCAGATGATATATTTAGTAAAAAGAACTGTAATCTTTGTACTACCAGAATGCTAGGTGTCATAACAACTACTATATCTTTCAAACTTGCACGATTGTTGTCGTGTAATTTCATACATACATGACAGAAGCCGTGTAAATTGTAAAAATACATGACTCAGTAAATAATCAGAGGACATATTTTTTCTCAAAAAAATATTGGGATCTCATAACAATTGGAACATTTTACATATATACACAATTATAGTATGTAAATTCATACGTACACGCTAATAGTCGTGTAACTTATTAACACACACGACTATAGTCCAGTAATAGTAAAAAGATATATATAGTGAAAAAAAATATATTTTTTGAACCAATAGAATGATAAGGTGTCATAATAATTGGAATTTTTGCACATTTTCACGACTATAGTCGTGTAAATACATACATACACGACTGCTGTCGAGTATGTCGGGTGCAGAAAAAAAATTTGACAATAACTTCAGGGTTTAACGAATGTAGTTATAAAATCCATTAAATAACAATCATATGACGCAAATGTAATGAAAATATGAGTTGCTTTAGTGTTTATCACAAACCAAACAAAACCCTAAAAATAATATAATATCACAAATTGAATAGATAACACAAAATTAAAAAAAAGTTTCAAATACCTTATTCATGGGATGAATAATACATCCAGCTGCAAACAAAAATCTCAGTGCATTAGCTGTTTGTGAGTGATTTTGAGTGTGGCGTGAGTTTTTGTATTGGAGTTAAAAAGAGTGAGAAGTAAAGAGTATTGTGAGTTGTATGTGTTTTATATTTTTCTTTAGGGATATTTTAGACAATGTACCACATAAAAATATATATCTAAATAATTTTCAAGCATGGAGTATATTTAACTAAATACTCTACTTTTAAGACATATTTAATTAAAAACCCCGCACTTTAAGATCCTGAGTTCTGCTTCGACTATATATCTCAATTTAATTAGAATCATCTTCATCAAAGTTATCACTATAACAAAAGGGTATAGGAAGGCACTGACTGTTGCTTTGATTTTTCTATTTATTAACACAGATAACCAAGTGCCGAGCAAACAACTTTGTTAGTCAGGACCCAAAAAAGCAGAGGTCAATTTTGCCCATTAATCTTTGTGGAAAAACTTTAAGAGTTGCCTCTTTTGACCTCCTCAACTGATTAAAGACGCCATGCTTTTCTCTTTTTTTACTTCGTCAATCGTTGTGCATTAGATTTTTCGAATTGATCAGTTGGCTTATAAATTCAATGGCTGATTTGACAAAACAATATTATTGCTACCCACTTCATCGAAGCGCCATTATTATGACAAATGGGTATTGAAAAGCACAGTTTGTTGCTTTGATTTGGAATTGATTGACTTTTCTATTTCCTGACACGACATTATCTTCGGAGAGATAATGCCCGGTAAACAAATTGGTTAGTCGCTCAAGATTCAAAAAGCCAAAGGTCAATTTGTCCATTAATCGTTGTGGAAAAACTTTTGAGTGTCGACTTCATTGACCTTCTTAACTGATGGGTAGAACTACAAAATCCGTCCTTTTCATTTTCTGGATAATTGATTGAAGACGCAATTGTTCTCAAAATTAAGCTTAAACGTAACAAAAAATGTCATTGATGTATAATTTTTTTATCCAACTATGAAAAGGAATACATTGATTTACCAACCAATTTTTTAAATAACAAACAAATTAAAAAAATTGAATAAGAAAATAAGTACTAATTTATCTTTTTTTAATAATTTTTAGATTTATTTTAATAATGCAAATCTTTTTTCATTATTTATAAGTTTTCGATATAAATATATAGCCGGTCATGGTTTATGTAATTTACGTCACAAGTTTGTTTGTTGTTTTATGTGCAAAACTTGTCAATCAATTAATCTTTTGCATAATCTAAATTGGAGCCATTATCTAATAAGAGATATTTTAAGTTAGGAAAGACAAAAAAATCAGGGTTCGGACTACATTTGCAAAGATCCGGAAGATCCAAATCTAGATTTGAAAAAATCTGTATCTGTATATTAAAAAATATAGATCCGGAGCCTCAAATCTAAGATCTGTTTAGATCTAAATGCAAGTGAATCCAGAAAATCTAATATCCAGATTCGAACTATTTTTAATTAGATTTCAATTAAAAAATATATAAGTTAAATTATTTATTTAATATGTATAAGCGTAATTAACTCTATAATCTTTCTTGACTTTGAAAAATATGTTAAGAAACTAATAATAATAATAATAATAATAATAATAATAATAATAATAATAATAATAATAAGGGAATATTGTAATGAATTGGTTTGCCTCAGATTTTTTTTTTAATTTTCTATGTTTGATTTATATTGTGAAATTTTTATTTGTGGATTTATTGTATTGTTATATGTTGTTTATGTTGAATTGATATTAAATTGTTGATGATTGGATTATAATTGGATTTTATTTGATATTATTAGGTAAATTGTTTAATTTAAAATTATATTTGAATTCAATATTATGCAGATCTTGATATCTAAAAAATCTGCCTCCAATCCATGTGGGTTTACCCGCATCCAAATTCGCATAGTTTTTGTTTATCTAGATATCAAAACTTCAATGCAAATCTGGATCCAGATTTTACCATCTCTACTTTAAGTTATTAAGTTAAGAGATAAAATAAAAGATAAGTAAATAACACAGTCTAATGCAGTATATTTTGTCAATGTATAAACTTGTTATGGTTTATGTATTTTATGTCGTAAGTTTGTTTGTTGTTTTGTGTACATAACTTGTCAGTCACTTAATTTTTTACAAAATCTAAATTAAAGTCAGGATCTAATAAGACATTCTTTAAGTTATTAAGTTAAGAGATAAACTAAAAGATAAGTTAAACACACACTCTAACGCAATATATTTTATCATGCGAGTTTTTTTTTCCTCGTATTTTACCTTAATAACTTACTTTTTGTGATGGATAAATTAATTTATTTTGCTCTTTCCATAATGGTGAAATATGTTCTTAAAGTTTGAGATATTTATTCAGTTAGTCCATAAGAATATTTTACTCATTCTGTCTGGTGCATTTTTTTTTTCATTTTTCTACTTATGAAATTTCATACCCATTTTAAAAGTTTAACTTTTAATTTAGTCTGGTGAACTTTAAGATCCTCAATTTGCCTTTGACAATATATCTCAATATAATTAGATCCAAAAGTTTGCTAAACATTTATTATTTATATATTTATCATCTTCATCAAAATGCATATTAATTATTATAATGAAAGGGTATAGGAAGGCACAGTGTGTTGCTTTAATTTTTCTATTTACTAACAGACGTATCTTTTGAGAAACAAATAAATGCCCAACAAACAATTTCGCTAGTCAGGATCCATTCAACAAAGCAGAGGTAAATTTTGCCCATTAATCTTTGTGGAAAAACTTTTCAGAGTCGACTATATTGACCTCCTTAACTGATTGAAGCGCAATCCTTTCTTCTCTTTCCTTTTTTTTTTCCCCTTCGTCAATCGCCGTGCATTAAATTTTCAGAGTTGACATGTTGCCATTTTGTAACACTGTGACGGTTCATATTCTTTTGTTAGCTCATTAGCTTAAGATTAATAATAATAATAATAATAATAATAATAATAATAATAATAATAATTATTATTATTATTATTATTATTATTATTATTATTATTATAGCAATTAACATTTTATTATCAATTTATCACAATTTCATAACTATATATTTAATTTCACAATAACCAATCATAACACAACAATATATAAATTTAATTCCATAGATCATAGTAATGATTAATGAAAATTAAAATTACAATCGTAAAATAATAATTATGCCTAATTTTATTTAAACTACTAATATTATAATTGCACTTGAACTCCATTGAATGAAAATGTAATTTTTAATTTATCATAAAAATATTTCGTTCATAATTTTATTTTTTTGTGTATAAATATACAAAATATTTCATTCACAAATGAAACATATCTCCATTAACTATTAACTAAGTTATGATTTCATAAATGAAATATTAATGTCATAAAATTTTTTATTTATCATTTATAAAATCATGATATTTATAATTATATTTATTACAATCATGATATTTATTTATTCATTTAATAAATTCTAAACATAAAACAATTAGAATATTTATTTAAACAAGACTTAAATTAATTTAAAAAAGCCTATGCTAAAATAATATAGTACAAATTTTTATTTTAAGATATTTGTAAAATCATAACATTTTATATTTACTTTTCATTAAAAAAATTTACTTTAATATACTTTGGCCCACGTGCTATTGATGGCCCACAAGCCGCATGTTAGTCCACCAATGAAACTTGCTTCTTACACGCTTTTTCGCATGTCGTGCTTTGTCTCATCTCTAATCGTGTCGTGCTTTTAAAGTCCGCTTGTTTAAAATTCTAGTTCATGCCTGGCCCACGTGCATGTTGTGCTGTGCTACATGCCCTATCGAAACGTGCTCGTGCCGTGTCATGCTGTACAGACACGTGTTGTGGCCGCACCATGCCCCGTGTCACCCGGGCCATTGACCATCTTTAAATATGCAGAGTAACTTTCCCTTTATTTAGAATAGAAATTGAATTGAAAGAAGAGTAAAGATTTAACAATAAAATCAACTACTTTTCCATGAGTAAGTTCAGAATCAGCTACTTAAACGAACTGGTCTGCTTGAACAGCTGAACCAACTTTAAATAGAAATCTAACAAATTAAAATATATTCTTATGAACATTAAGCCAAAAATTTTAGATCAATAAATATCAGAGGATCCTATGCTCTGATCATACAAATTGAACATTAAGCTTTCCGAATCTGTAAAGCAAAAATTTTAAGCTTTCCAAAAAAATTCAAGAAATTTTACAATAATAAACCAAAAATGAAATATTAAAAGATTTGATGTTTTACCTTCTTTAATCTGTGTGAGAAAGGAGCAGAGGCAAATGGTCAGTGTAATTATTATTGGCGACGTCATTGACCAATACGTCGTCGGATAGAATTCTTATAAGTAAATTAATTGATTTGCACCTTTAGTATCTACTGAGTTCTTTTTTTTTTCTTCTTAAATATCAAGTATTTTGAATCGCGTAGAGAAGCTTGGTGATTCAACCATGCATCTCAACTCGATGCGATATCCCAGTTTTAGGATTCAAACACTTCAGGTAGTGGCATGGATGGATAAACTCAATGCCTTAATCACACATTCTTTAACTAATTTGACCAACTTAACTATTTGGTATTTTTGTAAAAATTCACTATTTGATTCAATTTTGGATGATATAAAAAAGTTTTCAATAATGATAATATGCTAAATTTCATCTTAAATAATATATCATTCTTTAAGTAGACGATAGTTCTTTATAAAAACTAAGTGAATTAATTGTATAATCTCATCAATCAATTGATAAATGCTATATTATTTGAGATTATTTTTTAAAATAAAAACATAAACTTTAGAATGTGTAGCACTACTCAATTTTTTGTTTTTTCTTTAACATGTTACTCACTTGTTACAATAGAATTAATTTAACATGCATAACCAATATTTAATTTCCTCGTCAATCCTCGTGCATTGGTTTTTTAGATGACATCTTGGTAGATTGGACAGAAATACACTATTTAGTCTTCATTAATTACACATAATTTTTTTTATTCAGGTGTTTAAAGTGTGGAAAAGTTTGAAAAAATTTTAAACTGTGAGGTCTTAAAGCTTTTCCAAACTTTTCTTTACTTTAAAATCTCATACTAGAAAACTAATATATATATATATATATACACACACACACACAAAGCTTTAATAAGGCCTCAATTGATAGATAACTAATAAAATTAATGAAAACCAATTTTTCCCCTAACAACAACTAGTCTACTTTAGAGAGATTGACGCATTGACTTGTTGCCCCACCTATTGATTCTATTACCTCATTTGCTCTCTTGAATATACATAGTTACTATAAATTTGCCTTCCGGTGTGTTTCTTTGTACATCCATCATTCCTAGTTGTTTATTTCTATCTGCCTTGTCTAGCTAATCTTCAATTGTTGTTGTTCTCATCTTCAATTGTTCTCCACTCTTTCTATAATCATCGAGTCTCAGTCGATCTCCACTACACAATGGTGTTACCAAACTTGAGAAACAATTTAGTAATTTTCTCTCTGGTTTTTTTAATCCTATTTTGTGTTTTAAATTTTCCACTGATTGTTTCTTCTTATTATATGGAAGAAGCCCACGCACTTCTCAGATGGAAAACTAGCCTTCAAAATCATAATAATAGATCTCCTCTATCTTCATGGACCTTTAACAATGTCACCAAAACAGGCTCGTGTGCTTGGGTTGGAATTCATTGCAACCATGGTGGAAGAGTCAATAGTATTAACCTCACAAGTATAGGACTAAAAGGTACGCTTAATGATTTATCATTCTCCTCGTTTCCTCATCTTGCATATCTTGATCTTTGGAGCAATCAACTCTTTGGAAACATCCCGCCTCAAATTGGTAACATTTCAAAACTCAAGTATCTTGATTTATCATCCAATTTGTTTTCTGGTGCCATACCACCACAAATTGGCCACCTAAGTTATCTTAAGACCCTTCACTTGTTCAAGAATCAACTAAGTGGCTCAATTCCTCTTGAAGTAGGTGGATTAAGTTCTCTAAACAACCTTGCTTTGTACTCAAATTATTTGGAAGATTTAATCCCGCATTCTCTAGGTAACTTGACCAACTTGGTCACCTTGTATCTTTATAACAATTTACTTTCTGGCTCAATTCCAAGTGAAATAGGAAACTTGAAGTATCTTTTGGATCTAAACTTATACAACAATAAACTCAATGGCTCAATCCCTCAATCTTTGGGCAATTTGAGCAACTTAGCTATGTTGAATCTTTCTAGCAATTCACTTTTTGGTTCAATTCCAAGTGAATTAGGAAACTTAAAGTATCTTTCTGATCTAAAATTGGCCGACAATAAACTCAATGGCTCGATCCCTCATTCTTTGTGTAACTTAACCAACTTAGTTATCTTGTATATTTATAACAATTCACTTTCTGGCTTAATTCCAAGCGAAATAGGAAATTTAAAGTTTCTTTCTAAAATAGCATTGAGCTACAATAAATTCAGTGGTTTAATCCCTCATTCTTTGGGCAATTTGAGCAATATAGCTTTCTTGTTTCTTGATAGCAATTCACTTTTTGGTTCAATTCCAAGTGAATTAAGAAACTTGAAGTCTCTTTCTATTCTAGAATTGGGCAACAATAAACTTAGTGGCTCAATCCCCCATTTTTTGGGTAACCTAACCAACTTAAGTGTCTTATTTATTTATAATAATTCACTTTCTGGCTCAATTCCTTGTGAAATAGGAAACTTGAAGTCTCTTTCCTATCTAAGTTTGGCGTTCAATAAACTCACTAGTTCAATCCCTGTTTCTTTGAGTAACTTGACCAATTTGTCTGTGTTGAGTTTCTATAAGAATTCACTTTCTAGTGCTATTCCTAAAGAATATCGGAACTTTGTGAAGTTGACTAAGTTATTTTTAGGTAATAACCAATTTCAAGGTTCAATTCCCAATTTGAAAAATTTGACAAGCCTAGTAAGAGTACATCTCGATAGAAACTATCTAACTAGCAATATATCTGAATCTTTTTATATTTATCCAAACTTAACTTTCATAGATCTTAGCTATAATAACCTTTATGGTGAAATCTCATCTGATTGGGGAAGATGCCCAAATTTATGGGCTTTAGATTTTTCTAAAAATAATATTACTGGCAATATACCTCCTGAAATTGGATACTCATCTCAATTAGAAGTTCTTGATCTTTCATCAAATCATGTTGTTGGTGAGATTCCAGCAGAACTTGGCAAGCTTAGTTTTTTGATCAAGCTCATTTTGGCTCAAAATCAGCTTTCTGGACAGCTATCTCCAAAACTCGGGTTACTCGTTCAACTGGAGCACCTTGACTTGTCTTCAAATAACTTAAGTAATTCAATCCCAGAGAGTCTTGGCAACTTGGTCAAATTGCATTACTTAAATTTGAGCAATAATCAGTTTAGTCGGGAAATTCCAATTAAATTGGAGGAGTTAATTCATCTTTCAGAGTTAGATTTGAGTTATAACTTTCTTGGAAGAGCAATACCATCTCAAATTTGCATTATGCAAAGTTTGGAGAAGCTGAATCTCTCTCATAATAGCCTCTCTGGTGTTATTCCGAGATGTTTTGAAGAAATGCATGCCCTGCAATGCATTGACATATCCTACAATGAGTTACGAGGTCCAATTCCTAATAGCACAGCATTCAGAGATGCTCCAATAAAAGCGTTACAAGGGAACAAAGGATTATGCGGAGACTTCAAAGGACTTCCATCTTGCCAAGCATTAAAGTCAAACAAACAAGCTTCGAGAAAGATATGGATTGTTGTATTGTTCCCTCTCTTAGGGATTGTTGCTCTTTTAATTTCTTTGATTGGACTATTCTTTAAGTTTCAACGAAGGAAGAATAAATCACAAACAAAACAGAGTAGCCCTAGAAATACTCCGGGTTTGCGTTCAGTGTTAACTTTTGAAGGAAAAATCGTGTATGAAGAAATTATTAGGGCAACAAATGACTTTGATGATGAGCACTGCATTGGAAAGGGTGGACAAGGAAGTGTTTACAAAGTTGAGCTAGCTTCTGGAGAAATCATTGCGGTCAAGAAATTTCATTCGCCACTCCCAGGTGAAATGACATTTCAGCAAGAATTCTTGAATGAAGTCAAGGCTTTGACTGAGATACGACATCGTAATATTGTGAAGTTTTATGGCTTTTGTTCACATGCCCAACACTCGTTTATAGTTTATGAATATCTTGAAATGGGTAGCTTGGCCATGATTTTAAGCAATGACGCAGCAGCAGAGGATTTAGAATGGACACAGAGAATGAGTGTGATAAAAGGTATAGCTGATGCATTGTCATACTTGCACAATGATTGTTTCCCACCAATTGTTCATCGAGATATATCTAGTAAAAATGTGCTGTTAGATTTCAAGAATGAAGCCCGTGTTTCGGATTTTGGAATTGCCAAGTTTCTCAAGCCAGACTCATCCAATTGGACAGAACTTGCAGGCACTTATGGATATGTTGCACCAGGTATGTAAATTATTATTGAAGCTTGTACAATATACTAATTAATATTAGCTTACTAGATTTCATGTAAAAATAATAATGATATAACAGTAATTATTTTTGTTTTTCTCTTTTAGAGCTTGCATACACAATGAAAGTTACTGAAAAGTGCGACGTGTACAGCTTTGGAGTGTTGGCATTGGAAGTGATAAAGGGGAAGCATCCAGGAGATTTTATTTCCTTAATTTCCTCTTCATCTTTGAACTTGAACATAGCACTCGATGAAATGTTGGACCCTCGGCTTCCAATTCCATCACACAATGTTCAAGAAAAATTGATATCATTCGTGGAAGTCGCCATTTCATGCTTAGATGAGAGTCCTGAATCTAGACCAACCATGCAGAAGGTGTCTCAATTGTTAAAGATCTAGTCAATTGAGGATTTAGTCAGGCTTGTGAATAGCTTATTTTTCTAAGTAACTAGTCGGGTCCTTTGAAATTGTTTTCCAGATTTTACCATATCACAAGGGGTAATGCTTGTAAGTCCTGTTGACTAGATGTATCTTTTTCATTTTATGAATAAAATCTTTCCTCACATCACACAGTTTGAGGTTTAATAACCCAACAATGTTTGTGCTATGTCACTTTAAAATTGTTGCCTGTTTTCAAATTTGCACCCTCAATTTCTCTTCTTAGTTCATTTAAAGCCCATCAACATATTGTCAACTGGATGATGAGGTGCTCTATTACAATAAGCAAAGCTTCTCTTCAAAAGAATTTCAAGTACATGATATTAGCAAATATGTTACAATGTCTTTAAAATTTTTATTGCACGTCCTAAATAGCCTGACAATGTTCCTATTTTAACCATTAGATGGTACATGTTGGGAAGCTTAACAAAAATTCTTAGGAAGCATAACAAAAAAAAAAAACAATGAAATAAGAAATAAAGAAAAACTTGGTTGTTGTAGTCATGCAATAGAACTGAAATGCAAGAAAATACCAATTAAGAAGACAAAACATCTTGAATGTTTTAATTTCGTATCTCGATACTGTTACTACAAGAAAACTGGCAATAGATGACAGACACTTTTTTACGGATTCTGAGTGGGTCATAAAAGCATGATATAGTTGTGATATATTTTTTGCTATCATATATTCATGACTGATTCGTTATGGACTCGTGACAGATAAAGATTATGTCAAGAATATATGATGTCTTTGTGATATAAATTTAAACGTCAATAATTCGTGATAGAATTTTCACGTTGACTTAATTTTGGCGCATTTTTTACCGAAACTTTTGGTATTATTTAAAATAAAATATTACACAAAAGAAGATACATCGTTGTTTTAGCGAAGTTGGAACGACAAAGTACATGAATACAAAATATTAAAATTTAAAACTTTTTATTATAAAATAAAATTTAAAAATTGAAACGCACCATTTGGTGCTGAGTTTCACTTCTTCAATCCCTAATTTTTTCTAAGTATCAACACATACAACTCACAAACATACAGAGAGTATGGGAGGAGGTGAACGTGTCGAGCGACAGGAGAAGAAGAGAGGTTCATTATTGTTTGAAGAGGAGAGATGGTTGCGGTTCAGATCTGGCCGTGATAAGGAAAGAGAAGAGCTCCAGGCACATGTCGTATCGCTACGTTATTTCGAATACATCCTTTACCACGTCGCTTTACAAGCTCAGATCAAGACGTGAGGTCGTTGATTAGCTTAATTCAATTGTTTCAGGTTGATAAATTCCTCCTCTTTGTAATTTTATGGGATTAATTTTGTTGTCGATAAAAAGACAGCGAGAAGTCTGGTAATACTTTTATTCGTGTCTGCCTTTCTTCTTCGGGGTTTAGGTTTTTTGAGAACAGAAGTTTTATTTCATTAGATCCGAGTGGTCACATCTGGGGTCTCTTTTGATTTTTTGTTGGTTTCAAATTATATATATTTTTTCGCATCTCATAACTTGCTTTATATCTCTAAATATATTTTTTTATCGTATGACTGCTTCAAATTATATTAATTTCAATCTTATAAACTGATGTTTCTCTCCAATCGTAATTTTTTGCCCCGAGATTTTGACGAATCTGGGAAATTTTGCCCTTTTTTTTATTTGGTTCATTGTTTGTGAATTGTTCGAAATAGTTATCGAAAAACCATTTATTTGGGTGTTATATTTGGAATGGCGAGTCTGTTTTATATTCTTTTAATTATCAGTGCGAAGTTTTATGTGCTTTAGAATTCACATTCCTTCCTACCTCTTGGTTATCCGCCGGTTTTTGCCGATCTTCTTGTGATTTCCCTCCCGTGAGGTGTTTCCAAATATTTTTTTGGGTTTTCTATAAAATTGATATTTCAAGTGGAAGATTCAGATTTAGATTCACGTTCTTATCAGAAATTTTATTTCCTCAAAATTAAACTTCACATTGTTATAAGATATTTTTATTTCCTCAAAATTAAGTGTCCTTATTTTGTCTTTTTTTCATTTATTTTTATATGCATATTTCTTTTTGGTGTTTTTTTATGTTTAGATATAGTTGTTAGGTGGCGTGTTTTATGTGTAGTGGTTCTTAGTTTTTTCCCCATTTTCTCTCCTAGCAACTAACTATGATCTGGACTGCAGGATTACCAATACAATTTAAAGAGCTGGCTGAGATCGTGAAGTCCTATGCCTTCAAATTATCTAGGTTAAACCAACAAAGTGTTGGCTCCACTGGCAATGGAGTCTCCTTAAGTGGCTTGACTGGGTTTGCTCTCCAGTTCGAGTCGCAGGGAAGTCGCCTTTGTTGGGAGAACCTGTGCCTCTTGGTTCGAACGGGGACTTCTAGTCTGAGTTGTGGTACGGGCTTAAAGGTGCCTCCCACAGTTGGGGCCCTCCCCAGGATACCTCGTGGTCAAAACCAAAAAAAAGAAAAAACTATCTAGGTTAAGATCTTTCACAAACAAAAAACAAAAAAAAGAATCCTTATTGTTGAGATACAAGTTAACCTATTATATATGTATTGCTGAGATGTTTCCTATAGTATTGTTGGCATGTTTTGAATGTGTGAAACACTTTATGGTTGGGTTAATTGTCATTGATTTTTACTTGTTATAAACATTAAGGTGATGCTAACTGATTATGAAAAAAAAAAATTAGGTTCACCAGTTCTGAAATCATCTCAATCGCCTGGTCGCTTTTTGGGTGGTAAAGAGGCCTGCCTGTTAGATAGTGAAACCTTTAAGGTATGAATGATATTAAAATCTTCTTATATTTTTTAAACCTCTAATATTCTCTCCTGGCTGGGTTTTTGATTTAATTTGATTTTAACTAGCTTCTATATCTTCTATCTTTCTTCTCAGGATGTCCAATCCGGGACACTGGGCCAACATACCAAAGAATTTTTATAGTTAGGTTCTCCATGGATGTCGAGAAAAAAGCTGAAGCACTATCAGTCTTTCTGCCGGAATGGTGTTAAAGTATCTGTGAGTGTTCTCTGCAATTTTGAACAAATGTTTCTGAGCCTGAGTTTCCTACTCCTTGGATATTATTTTCATTGCATTCTTCATCTAAACTTGCATCGTGCTTTTCATTCTCTCAATGACATCTTGCAGGTTCATGACTTTGTTTACGTGTTAGCTGAGGAAAATAGAAGGCTCATTGCTTACTTGGAAGACATGTACGAGGATTCTAGAGGCAATAAAATGGTTGTGGTACGATGGTTTCACAAAATTGATGAGGTTGGTATATTTTTGCCTCACAGGGAGGAAAATTATTTTAAAATTAAATACCATTGATAATTTTCGAATAAAGAGAATTTTTTATAATAGTTTTTAATTTCTTTAGGTGTGTTCTTACATCACATATTAACATAATCTTTTCAATTAATATTGTCAATACTAGGATCATATAAAGCAGACAGTAAGTAACCCTTGAGTTGTGACCTAAAATAAAAAAAAAAAAATGTAGCTTGTAAAATAATTGAATTATTATAGATGACAACTTATGAATTTGTACATTATATATAACATAGTCTAGCCCTAATATTAGAATTGTATATTATTTTAATTTATAAACGTAAACTACGGTTTTCCAATATGTTTATGTCTCTTACCTTCTACTAAGTGAATATGCAAAATAACTTTGCAACTCAAGATCAAGAACCTCATCTCTATGGTTAATTCTTGCCTCACCTTCAAATGGAAGGATGGAAATCTTAAAAAAGAAAATGTATAAAGAAAAATGAACGTGGATGGTTCCTCCTGTGTAATTAACATAGGTGACATTCGTTAATAGTTAAATGACTAAAAACGGAGACTTCTCCTGCATGCTTCAAATGGAAATAATACTTAAACATGCAAAAGGATCCAAGTAGGTCTCTAATGAACTCCTCAATCAAATCACGGCAGATATAATCTTGTAAAGCCAATCCAATTCTTCCAACCTCCCTTCTCTCACCCCATGCGATATCTCAACATTCTTCGTTTAAACTATCGATCATGGCCTTGCTTCCCCACATGGGCGATATTACTTGTACTGCTGCCACGTTCTCGCTGCAGCTTTTTACTGCCGTTTCACTTCCCATCTTTTCCATCAAACATATGTTGCTCACAGCAGTGTCCTCTCCTGGTTTTCTCTTTTGTTGTTGCTTCTGTTGGTGCATTACAGCTGCTCGTCCTGCAACACAATGTACAATACAGTATAATCTTTGCATTGAGAATAGAACACAATTAATATATTGCAGTTTATATCATTAAACATACACAATATACAATTAGTTGTGTTTGACGTGGTGAAAAAGGAACTGTTTTATGTGGATCCTGTGCAGTCCAGTCCTGATACTAATTTAGAACAGCTCCTTAAAATGTATGTGTGACAATTCATTTCATGCAATTGGTATTTTAAGTTTTTTCAATATAATCAAGAGATAACAATTTACTTTTTTTGACAGTACCATGACACTCTTTACATCAAAGGATAGTAAGGAAAAATGGAATTATAATTTTAAGATGAGAATTGTAAAGGTAAAAAAAAAAGTAACCCTATAGAAACTATATGTGCCTATCGATTACATAACTGAACTAGATGAGATTTTGTAAGTTTTTTTTTTTTGGCATGAACAGGCTCCGAAACAAAATATCACAAAATTGGAGTGTGGCTATTATGTGTTAAAGTACATGAAGGAAATAATAGCAAATGTTAGTTTGTTAATGAACAATATAAGTTGATGACATTTCTTAACTTTCTTTTATTCCATATACGTGACATTATTTTTAAAGTTTGACCTCTTGATAATATTGTGATTAACAGTTTAATGGAAAGAAAATATACACTCAGGAAGAATTAGATGAGGTTTGTTTGGAGTAAGCTAACCATTTTTCCAACATCCTTGTTGCATCAGCAAAATGGTTAGTATGAGTATGAAACTATAAATATTAGTTGTGAAAGTTTATTGAATTTAAAATTATAGTGTCAAATTATAATGGTTATTGTTAACGATTGTAGTGTAAATGTTTTGCATTCGATAACATTGGGTATTTTGATTGATTCCGAATAGATTGGTTTGCTGGGTTTGGATTGGAGGTTGCTGGGTATGTGGCTGGAATACCAGTGGCGTAGAAAGATGTTGGGTTGCTACTGAATGTGTGTTGGAGTGTTGTTGGGTAAGTGGCTATTAGACTATTGCCGTTAGAAGATGAGGGTTGCTGGGTATGTGGCTGGAATACCAGTGGCGTAGAAAGATGCTGTTTTGGAAGATGTTGGGTTGCTGCTGAATGTGTGTTGGAGTGTTGTTGGGTAAGTGGCTATTAGAATATTGCCGTTAGAAGATGTATTGCTGTTGGAGGTTTTGTTGGCTTGGTGGCTGGAATTGAGTTGCTTTTCTTGTAGTTTAATTGGATGATTTTTTTTTTTAATTTGGGATGTTGATTATATATGTATTGGTAGTGATGACAATATTAGATACTAGATGTATTTATTTTAAAATTAACTTGTTGGAATGAATGGATGTTAATTAATATTAATTGTTAATTACTATTAATTATTTTTAGTTTTTTATGATACTCATTTTTATTAATTAATTAAATTTGTAAACATGAATTAAAAAATAAATTATAATTGTAATTTTTTTTAAAACAAATTTAACTTTATGACTGAAAATACCCATCATAAAGTCTGTCATAAATAATTTTCGGCCAAAAAATGAATAATAAATTTATAAATGATAATATAATTTCCAGTCAAAACTTAATAATAAATTTACCAATGACAATAAAATTTCCCGCCAAATTTTAAAAATTTGGCGCGAAAATTTAAATAAATTCAAATTTTAATTTAATTATTTTTTCACATTAAAATATTGTGTGATGGATATATGACTGTAAAATAATATCGTTAATTCATGACAGCAAATATTCTGTTATAAATTAATGACAGTGACATAGATGACAGATGATCTTCCACAACTAACTAATTTAAGAAAGCATTAGACACCATTAAGATATGCATCTCTGTAAGAAACATATATTTGAAAGTTCTTAAGGAGCTCACACAACTACCTAAATAGAATTTTTCCTAAAATAAAAAAGTAAGGTTAGTCATAATTTGGGTTGGGGGAGATGAACTTGTTAGTTAGAACCACCTGAGTGTTGAGTGGAACCATGTCAGTCATGGCCAGCAATGCAACACGAGCTTGCTCTTAACGTATCCAGCCCTGAAAAGTATAATAATAGCAGGTGGACAACTTGGACTACTAGTTGCTGCTACAAAGGTGGCTTGGGGAAAAGAATTACAGATGAACCATCACATTGTTGTTATCCAAGGCATTTACCAATGTTACATCTGTGTGTTCTCCAAAAGATGAAATTGACTGAACCCAATCATTTTAAGTTCTCTTGCTTTGTTATGCAAAATTCAATCTTGTTTTTACCGCAATTAGTATATTCCTAAATAATGGCTTTGATGAATAAGATTTGTAGGGGATTTACCTAGTCCATGGTTGCTAGATTGATGCAGATTAGGAATGTATATTATACTAGGATTGTTTCCTAATTAACTAAGGTTTATGACTTTTAATTTCCTTTCCAATTTAAAATTTTGTTTCCTCTTAAGTTTAGAATTTTGTTTTCGTTCGTAATTAAGGTTAATTACTACTACTATAAATAGCTCCCTCTTGTAGCCATTGAAGACAAATTCGAGTTCAATAATATTTTCAGATTTCAAGTCTCTGTGTAAGTATTTGAGTTTAGTTAATTCTCAGTATTCCGCGGAATTAACGAGTTTTAACCCCTAAATTCGCAGTATTTTCTTAAATCAACATGAATTCAGTTTGTTCTTTTATTTCGGTATTTTCTAAAATCAACGGAATATTAGAACTATAAACTTTCGCTGCATCAGCTTGGTAACAGAGATAAAACCTGGTATCACCAATATAACCATATGTACTGCCAACCCTTTTTCTTTTTCCCTTTTTGATTTTTCCGTTCAGCTTTAAAAAGAAAAGAAAAAAAATCATAAAACAGGAAAAAAAAGTTAGCAGCCTGAAAGCCATTGCAGTAGCTGCCGTATACAGCGACTGCACAACTTTTTTATCAATGTTTCATCCATTGCCACCACCATCAAAGACAGAAGTAACCAGCCATCAAGCTCTAAGTGAGAACCGCCACAGATTAGTTGCTGATCATCGGGAAAAGGTCATAACAGCCACGATCGCTGCAGCCTCCGTTCACCACTTTCCGACGCCATTTGGCCAGCACCAGCACCATCAATCTATTCATCTCCATTAGCTGAACCTCTCTCACCAATATCTACCATCGATCGATGCACCGATTGCCAGAAATCAAAACAACTACAAACCGTTGCCTTTATCTCTAATTTATGGCAAAATAAACACTTTTTGTTTTTGCAAACCACCACCATCATCACACTCACTGATTTCAAATCTTCTAGAACGACCCATCCTTGCTCGATTTCCGACCACCGTCACTGGAAATCTAAAAATTTTACTTAATTAAAGTTTTAGCCCAAAATTTTATTTAATTTTCAGTTTAACCTCATTACCTTTTAAAACCAAATTTGGAAAATGCCTCCAAGAAAAGCTCGTGATACTCATGCTGCAACTTACAATCAAGATGATATTTCTAGCGATGAAGCCCTGGCTAGCATGACAGCTAGAATTGATATGTTAGCTGCACAAATGGCACAAAAGGCAAAGTTACTCGTTGAACGTCATTGCATACCGGAACACGAAGAAATGTCAAGTGAAAGCTTTGCTAACCCATTCTCTAGGCTCCAACCTAGAACTGAGTCTACTAATGACAAAAGATAGAAATTTGGGTTGAGAATTGGCATTCTTGAATTCTAGAGAGTTGGTCGACCTAAAGAATTATTAGATTGGATTAATGTCATTGAGGAAGTTTTCGAATAGAAGGAAGTTCCTGAAAATAAACTAGTCTTGCTTGCTGCACTCGATTTCGTGGAAGAGCAACAGCTTGGTGGCAACAAACAAAACTCACAAGGATAAGGCAAAGTAAAAAGAAAATTGACTCTTAGGAAAAGCTGAAAAAGCACTTGCGTGGATCATTCTTACCTCACAATTACACCAAAATGTTATATCAACAACTACAGAATTTGAGGCAAGGTAATCAATTAGTGGATGATTACACTATAGAATTTTATTGGTTGGTAGCGCTCAATGACTTGACAGAGACAAGAGAACAATAAGTTTCTCGCTACATTGGAGGCCTTTGATCCCAGCTTCAAGACCAGTTGGATTTACTCGACCCAAACTCTATCTAAGAGGCACACCAACAAGCTTTGCAGTTGGAAAAGTAATTTTATCAACGTATTAATGACTTAAGCTTTCAGGGTCCTCAAAGTGTTGTTCGAGATAATTCAAACTAGACTTTCTAATTCCATAATTTCACTCCTCCAAATCCTCCGAATAAAACTAGTAAACTTAACGAAAACGATCAAAGCAGTAAAACCCAATCCTTGGATTCGGGATTACGTTGGTTTAGTTGCGGAAAAAGTGAGCACCAAATGACAGAATGTAAAATGAGAGGAAAATACGGCAAAGACTTATTTGTAGGCACTGAGGAAAGTGATGACTACCAGGTGGAAGAAACTGAAGAGTTCGCTGAAGAGCCAACTTTAAATAGCAGTGGCAGTGCACAATCTATTAAAGAATATGGTGATAATGGACCAATGTTAATAGTAAATTGTGCATTCTTCACACCTATAGGTCAAGAAAAAGACAAGTGGTTACGACATAACATTTTTTAGACTACTTGCTTAATTGGGTGAAAACTACGACGTATGGTTATAGACTCGGGTAGTTGCGAGAATATTATTTCAAAAGAAGCTGTAATAAAGTTAAATTTAAAGATTGAACCTCATCAAACTCCATACAAGCTCACATGGTTGAAGAAACGAAATCAAGTGACAGTATTGAAACGTTGCTTAGTTTCTTTATCTATTGGTTCAATCTATAAAGATAAAATTTGGTGTGATATTGTGGCTATGGATGCTTGTCATCTATTATTTGGTAGACCTTAGCAGTATAATCGGAATATAGTGCATGATGGGAAAAGAAACACCTACAGCTTTATGTTTAACAACACTAAAATTGTTCTCCTACGTAACAAAGAGCTCACTTTCAAACAGGACTTGGTTAATTATTTGTTAGGCAAGAAGTAGTTTATAGATGTTGTAACAAAGACAAAGAGAGTTTACATTTTATTGACAAAGGAGAGTCATAGTGATTCAAAGATTCTTGAAGCTGTGACACCTATACTGGAGAAATTTCAAGATTTATTCCCTAACAAGCTACCACATGGTTTACTACCTCTTTGGGACATACAATACCAAATTGATTTGGTACCAGGCTCTACATTACCAAATTGATATCATTATCGTATAAGTCCTACAAAACATGAGGAATTAAAGCGCCAAGTGGAATAGTTACTAGAAAATAGATTTATCCGTGAAAGTCTTAGTCCTTGTGCAATTGCTACAGGGTTCCACTCAGATTGTCATTTACATGACGGATTCCTTTTCAAAAGTAATCAGTTATTTGTTCCTGACTCCAACTTAAGATTGAAGATTATTGCAGAGTTACATAATGAAGGGCATATAGGTTGTGACAAAACTCTGGCTCTAATAATTGACACTTATTTTTTGCCTACTATGAGGCGTGATGTTTATCACTATATCTAGACTTGTCACATTTGCCAGGTTTCTAAGGGCGCTGCAACTAATGCTGGGTTATATATTCCGCTGCCAATTCCAACACAACCTTGAGCTTACATTAGCATAGATTTTATTTTGGGATTACCCCGCACTTAGAGGGGTATAGTTTCAATATTTGTTGTTGTGGATCGGTTCTCAAAAATGGCTCACTTTATTGCCTGCAAGAAGACTACAAATGCCTTGACTGTTGCTCATCTATTCTTCAAGGAAGTCTGTAGATTGTGTGGCTTATCGAGTTCTATAATATCTAACCAAGATACACGATTTCTTAGCCATTTTTGGAAGACATTATGGAAGTTGACTAACACTCACCTGAATTTCAGAAGTGCTTATAACCCATAAATATATAGTTAAAGCGAAGTTGTCAGTTGTTATTTAGGAAACCATATACGTAGTCTAGTTGGCGATAACCTAAGGATATGAGATAAGAAGTTATACCAAGTCGAATTTGTTTATAACCAAAGATAAAAATCATCATTGAAGAAGACTACCGAAGGTTATAAAATTGTGGCAGCCAAAAAGCGTCGAATTTTAGAATTTTAAGTGGGAGATCTTATGTAGGTTGTCCTAACCAAAGATAGGTTCTCCGTTGGAGATTACAACAAGCTTTCTGCCAAGAAAATCAGATTTTTAGAGATTATTGAGAAGATAAATCCTAATGCATACAGACTGAAGCTTCCTAGTGATATCCGCACAGTAGATGTGTTCAATATCAAGTATCTTATTCCTTACAGAGGTGATCATGATGAATATTAGGGATGGCAATAGGGAGGGGAGGGGAGGGGACCAATCTCCCCGTACCCATCCCTGATATTTTACGTATGTCCACGTCCCCTCCCCATCCCCATCAGGCTTATTTAAGAGAATCCTCATCCCCTCCCCGAATAATAACAGAGGATCCCCGAATAACTAATACATTTTTTTTTTCGATTTTGAGTTAATCATATTAAAATAAAAAATTCAAATGAAAGTAAGGTTCGAAATATATCTTACATTAATATCCATTACAAAAGTCACATACATTAAATTAGTAAGTAACGCAGAATGCAATGGATACAAACTATCATGAATAAATTAATAGTCTAATACAAAATTGTTACAAATAAAATCAAATTTAGATTCAAAATTAACTTTTCAATGGTGGCATGGGCACTTTATAAATGTGGATTATTCCCTTTACAGCACAATAGTTAAGTCAAAGCAAATCAAGAGCAAATATTAGATTAGATATTAAAATTGTGATTTGCTGTGGGCAATTATAACATCTAAAAATAAATAAAAAATAGATTTAAGTTTAAAATATTTAATGAATATTAAAATTAAAACAAAAGTTTTGGGTTAATAGAATCTGTCCGGTCATTTTAATGTTTTAAATAAAAATTTAGAACTTTAATTAGTTAATTAGGCCTAAAAGTTTAATAATATAAATATTTTGATATTTTTTATTTTTACCAATACTTATAATTTTATAATTCAAATTTTAATATTTATTTACTAGTAATTTTAAAAAATAAAAATTAAATTAAAAATTAAAAAAGGGAAATGGGTAGGGGATGGGGATTCCACCCCATCCCCGTCCCCTCCCCGAATAAGAAATTGGGTAAAAAAATTTCACTGTCCCTTCCCTGAATAAGAAATTAGGTATGAAATTATCCTCATACCCTCCTCGAATGGGGAAAATCCCTGAAAGTATCCGTCCCCGTAAGGATTTTTGCCATCCCTAATGAATATGCGGCTGTTGACTCTCCATCCTAGGGGGAGTGATGGAGATTAGGAATCTATATTATACTAGGATATGTTTCCTAATTGACTAATGTTAAGGACTTTTAAGTTCTTTTCCAAATTAGAATTTTGTTTCCTTTTCAATTTAGAATTTTGTTTTCCTTTGTGATTTAGGTTAATTAATACTACTATAAATAGCTTCCTTTTGTAGCCTTTGAAGACATATTCGAGTTCAATAATATTTTTAGATTTCGAATCTTTGTGTAAGTATTTGAGTTTAGTTAATTCTCGGTTTTCTACGGAATCAACGAGTTTCAACCCTTAAATTTGCGGTATTCTCTTGAATTAACATTAATTTAGTTTGTTCTTTTATTCCAATATTTTTAAAAATCAACGGAATATTGGAACTATAAACTTTTGCTACATCATAGATGAAAGTTTGAATATTATAAAAATTTAAAAGAAAAAACCATGTAGCTTGTTGCATTTTGATAACATATGTATAGACTCTAGCACCATGGCATATGAACAAGACCCAATTGAAAAGAAGGAAACTTTTTGAAATGTAGACTTACAACATGTTCTCAGTTTATTTGAGATAAATCACTAAAGAAATTAGCAAACGTCACATATTTAAACATTTTTAATAGGCTGTGCATAAATCATTCATTTGTTACAACAAGCAAATTTAATTTAGTAGGAAATTATAGTTCATTTGTTACAGTGATATTACTTTTGTACTGCTACTGCACAAAGCATGCCTAGATCTCCTTATTCCTTGCTTCCATCACTCCCTTCCCCTGATTAAGTAAGCTATTTCTAAAAAGAAACCCCGTTCCTTGGAAAGCATATGTCAACAAGGCCATAAATATGAACGTTTACTCAAACCAAACAATTTCCACTCAATGAAAAGGCCAGTTACTACCTTTACGAGTAGCTATCGAGATGGATTCAGATCCTCAACCGTGATAGGACAGACCATAAATTGTGAACCGACTTCAAATGCCCATGTCGTCCCTCCCTCAAAGTTATCTTTTAAAATCAAACCGCCTTCCTTGCTGATTACTGCAAGTTCAGGCAAGATGATTGCCTCAAAGCTATCTTAGACTCCTTTGTTTGTTTTAGCTTGTTAACGTGCTTTTTCACACTTTGCAAGAATTGCATGTGCTTGATGGTAGTTTCTAGAATTACATCTATGCTATATTGTTGAACCATACAAGGGAATAAAGAACATCATCAGCATTAAAACATGAATTACTATTGACAAAATGCAGATAAAGTTAAAATCATTAGTGAAAAAAAATGCAATTACTTTTGCCCTATTTTGTAAAATTTCTTGCAACTCCTTTACGCCCTCTTAATCATCTAACGATCTTTAGGCCTTGGTCTAGGGTTCTCACCGAGTTTAAGACTTTTGCGATGTGATACAGTTGTTTCATCATTTTTCTTAGAATATGCAGTCGAGACTAGGGATGGCAATGGGGCATATATGGGTTAGATCTACTCTGCTCCAAATCCAAATCCATTATAAAAATCAAGATTCGTATCTGCTCCAGATCCGTCATGAATCCATATTTTTTGCTCTATATACATATCCAAAAAAGAAATAAATATATATATCTACTCCAAATCCAAAAAAAAAAATAAAATCCAAATCTGTTCTAGATCCGTCATGAATTCTAAAATTCAGTAATAAAAAAGTAATAATTTTTTAGATTGAAAATTGAAGGTTAAAATGTATTGATAACAAATAAATTATATAATTTTTCTCAAAAATATAATAAATATTGTAGCTTATACTTTTACACCAAAACAACAAATAAGAAAGATAATAAAATATTATTCAGAAGTAATTACAGGAGTAAGATCAATCTAATATTCTATTGTCTCCTTCATCATTCTAATATCCACGATACACCTACCATCATTCCTCCAACATTAGATAATGACATATAAATTAAATATGATTTATATTCAATCCTTTATTATTTTTATTATGACCATATTTGACTAAATATATGAATAATTATATTCCTTAAAAATTATTTGGCCAATATAATAAAATAAATTGTCAGGTTATATTACTTGGCTTGCAATTTAAATATTGCATGTATATGCTTTGGGGCTGGCTGACCTTTAAATTTATAAAACTAACTTTTAAGTTTTAAGAGTTTAAATGCATGATAAATACTACTAATATGCTATGAATAAAATTTATTATCATTATAATTCCACAATTGTTAAGAAACTTTTAAAATAAAATAAAATTAAAATATGAGTGGATATGAATATGGATATGGATTTAGATATTAAGATAGATCCAAATTTGCTCCAGATCCATTTTACATCCGCACATCGATATCCAAATCCGATCCAATTGGATTTGGATCACGTGAATCTTGGATTAGATCCAATCCATTGACATCCCTAGTCCAGTAGTTTATGCTTCACACTTTGACCTTGTTGTGCCCAAGAACTGATAGGGGACCCATAAGTGGAACTATTATGGGAGCAATTTTCTCCATTATTCCTACTATAGCTAGACTAAAAAGAATTGGATACTGCAGCCCCTGCCTTTGCCAAGGACTTAGTAAGGCCAAATAGCTCCACATGCAGGGCCGGCTTTAGAGTGTTTGGGGCCTTAGGCGAAATTTTTTTATGAGGCCTCTATTTGTTTTACAATTTCAATACTTGAAGAAATAAAAAAAAAAGCCCAAAATTTCTTTCATTTGTAATTCTTGAATTTTAAAAATAAAACCTTAAAAAAAAGTTAAGAAGACAGTTTTTATTCTATTAAAACTATTACAAAATAAACAATCAAATAAATACAAATAATATTATTTTCAAATAAGATATTTAGAATGATAGAATATAAAAAGTTGAGATAATGAATTAATGATCAGATAATAGAAATGGACTTTGTATTTCTATAAATTGATTTTTTTTTTAAAATGAACCAATGAATATAATATTTTTCTTTCTAGAGAAGTGAGGAAGAAATTTTTTTATTTACTGATTTTTGAGATTACAAAGTTTTTAATGGGAATTAAAAGAAATACTAAAAGTCAAATATTCTAACATTAAATAATTAATTTTTTTGAGGAAATTGAAAAGATAATTAATTTAATTTTTTTGAAAGACTAATAATGAATGAATTAATGATTAAATAATATTATTAGTTATATCTATTTAACATTAATGTTATCAAATATAGATTTTTCATAAAAAATAATTCTTAACTGTAGGATAATTAATAATTAGAGAGATATTAATAAGCTTTTTGATTTTCTAAAATACATAATTTAAAAAAATGAGAATTATAAAAAAAAATTCAAAAAATGAGGCCTTCACAAAATATGAGACCTTAGGCGACCGCCTTATTCGCCTATACTTAAAGCCACCCCTGTCCACATGCATTAAGTTTCTTGCCAGACGAGGGAGAAATAGTGGGAATAGAGGAGCAACTGATTTGTGTCAACATTGTCCTGCAAGAGGCATTATCATACGAGTTCTTATTCGAGATAGTGTTAGCCCTAGAGATTATAGCTTTTAATTAAAAATGCATGGCATATTCCAGAGAAGGAAGTGCATGGAAACCTGCACTCACATCAGGAGCATTCATAAACATTGAACTACTTTCACTCATATGTTATCCATCAGCAAGCAAATTATTCCAATTTGCGTTGAGGAGTTTCTTCTTAAATCCACAACCAAAATATCAAAAAAGTAGTCCACTGAAGGTGGTTCCATGCTTCTTGTTCAAAATCTAGCGAAAACTAGATTTTGAAGTCACATATTTCCATAGTCAGATGTTTGGCAGTCATTAACAAAACCAAGCATTTGCCCACTCAACGTATGTTGATCAAATTGAGTTAGAGGGTTGTTAAGAGTTTGAAACAAATCATCATCCACCCTTCCCTTCTATGAAGCTAGATTATTTGGAGTATGATTAGCATCTAAAAAACTATGTCCTTCATCACAGCCTCCTGAAAGCATGAAAATGGTGGTTGTATCCACCAGACTATACAAAGAAACCTCCTCTTCAAATGAATTAACATTTTAATCGCAAGAGCATGGGGTTTAAAATAGACTTATCTGATTACTGATCCCACCATGTAGGTCACCCTCTATAAAATATTTTGTAGGAAGCAAACCTCTAACCAAGCACATAGTGGCCGTGATAAATGTCAACAAAAATTACCAGCACCAAATACATAGCACAAAGAGAAATCATGCATTTGGTACAGAGCAAATAAATGAATAAGTTTGAAAACGAACGGAGAAAAAGTTCAAGCTTTAAAGTACATTAATTTTGGCAACGATGGACTAAATTCTTAATATAAAACATTCACTAAACTAACATAATTCCCTAATTTCCAATCATAGAGAACACTAACAATACAATAGAAAGTGAACGCTAAACAAACTCTGAGAACTAATAAGAAAGTGAATTGCAAGCACCCATCACTAATTAGAAGATGTTAAAAGCTAATGCTCCTGTGAAACACAAAAATCTGAAGACAATCAGAGCAGAAAATCAAATATGAAAGAGATGAAATGAGAACTAAAAAAACTCGCCACTTCGAGAACAAGACTCATTAGCTGAAGTTTTCTTAATGCCAGTTAAGTTTCTGACACTATGACACTGATTGCTGACAGCACTCCAGCAATTATTGCCTACATTGGGTAATAAACATTCAAGCTTTCCTCAACTTTCTCAACCACCAAGCACAAAAATATCCACACAAAAAACTTCATAATGGAGATTAAATAAAACAACAAAACAAATAAGAAAAAAGGACCTTTGTTCTAGAAGGGTGTTGTTGAAGTTGCGTCAATTACTGTTGCAATCCTTTCTTTGCAACTGATCTCATTTTCTTTGCACGGATGATAATAAAATGTCTTCCGTAAAATAAAGTCCTGCCCCCATTAGTGTTTGAGGTCTCACATAACTACGGACAAGGGATAGATTCTTCAATAAATATGAAACATGTCTAGCGGAAAATGGAACAAATAGCCAACGACAAAAATATGCTTAAGATAATAGGTAGTTAGAATGACTAAGGACATCCAATCCTATATAGTTAGTAACTGTTGGGAAATGGACTACCACAAGCAGTTGTAAATTAAGCGGAAACAAACTCTTTCTTTCTTTGTGTGATTAAAAATAGGATGTGTACAATAAATAAATTAGCAGAAAAATAAACCAATAAATCCAAAGTAAAAACCAACCACAAGAGACATATATTTTACGTGGAAAACCTAAATCGAGAAAAATCACGAGACCGTAGTTCGATATAATCTTCCATTGTATTAATGGGATTACAACACAAATTCTTTTCTAGATAATATTAGAAACTACCAACATCAATAATCTGACTATTTTTTACTGACAGTAATAGTCTAATAATTATTTTTTTAACAAGTGGGTATCTCAAGTAATAGTCAAAGAAAGAATAAAATAAAAATTAAGACCAATAAAATTATAGAAGGCAATGCCAAAAACTTACCTTCAAAATTTAATAGAAAACAAAATTAATTTAATCTTTTAGTCGCCCAATTAAAGATTGAAATCACCATTCCTAAATAAAGATATCCACCATCTTTTTCTCTCTCTACTGCCGCTACTTTTCACGCAGGCACACTTAGGGCATCGCCTTTCACTCGCTTTTATAAGCAAAATTTCATGGTAAATTTCATCCAAATCCAAGGCTTAGTAATAATTACAAACCAAGCAGCAAATTTATTTGAACTTTGAGCTTTTGGGCCCCAAATGAGGTGGATCCAACAGGAACAATAGATAAAAGCAAAACAAAAGTTCTCCATTTGAATCGAAAGATATCCTCAAAATCACTTCTGTAAAAGGAGCTATATGTGAAAGAAAAGACCCTATTTTCCATTTCATGTAAACGAAATGATGAAAAACATAATAGAGTCTTTAGCAGGCGCAATATTATCCTGAATACAGCTCCAATTTGCAAAGCAATAAACTACAAGTAATGGTTACTTGACATTTCAGATTCTTGAGCCCCATCAACTTTGTTTGGTGCTGACCAGCTTAGCCTTGCTGCTCCCAATCAACATCCTCCCACCCCTTCAGCCACTATAAATTCATAATGGAATACAATAATTGTTATTTTTTTAGGAAATTTTGAATTCAAAGAAATTAGCAAAAGAATTTCTGTGAAAACATCGAGTGCATTACCTTTGGGACAACAGCATCAACATTATCTTTTAGCTTAATACCAAAACGAATTGCCAAAAAGTGACCATTTGTAACCACCACATCATGATAATAGTAAATTATGAGATAATTCTTCATGATTGGCACAAAAGTATTTATTAGAGTCATTAAGATATACTAGCATTTTATCACATAACAATATGAGTTTTTTAATTACTGCTATCTCAGTTTCACATACAAATTACAAGTACTCGATGGAGATGTATGATCTGTGTCGTCGATTATGTATTCTATGTATGCAGGCTATTTGTTACAACATGTCACTATTTTTTTTTTAAATGGAACGAGTCATTCATTACATTAGTATTAATTTAACATACATAACCCGTATTAAATTTCTTCGTCAATCCCCGTGCATGGAATTTTATAGAACTAATGTTGGCATTTTGTAATGAACGTCATAGTCTTGGAAGCTAATCGTTGAAGCTAAAAGCAGCATATAATTCGAGGTCTGATTTGACAGAACAATTATATTATTAACCCCTTTAATTAGTTTAACAATAGTAAATCCATTATTATAAGTCAACAAATTACTGATGTACAATTTTTTTTTTGAACTATAAAAAAGGAGTACATTGATTCATCAATCAATTTTATAAATAGCAATCAAATTAAAAAAATTGAATAAGAAAATAATTTTTAATTTTTTTTAATAATTCTTAAAATTTGTATTCTACAGTGCGCAAATATTTGCCATTGTTTATAAGTTTCCGATACAAATAAATGACCAGCTGATGGCATGGTTCATTTATTTTACTTCACAAGTTTGTTTGTGGTTTTATGTACACAACTTGTCGGTCACTCAATCTTTCACAGAATTTAAATTTGAGTCATTATTTAATAAGAGATTCTTTAAGTTATTAAGTTAAGAGATAAACTAAAAGATATATAAAACACAAACTCTAATACACTGTATTAGAGTATGTGCTTTTGTAACACCCCAAATCTAACATGTACATAGCACGCGATGAAGAAGGTTACTTACAAATTCAAACCCTTACACAAAAATCTTAAATTGAAATACTTCGAACTTTTAATCAACTAAAACATAAATACATGTATCTAATATTAAATAATCTCTCCCGAAGGCATAAATATAACAAAAGTCTCAAAACTCCCAAATTACAAGTTTGTAAAATAAATAAACTTAAGAGAGACATGAGTTTATTTTTTCTCTTATTCAACTAGTAAAAGGAAATAAGTCTCTAACTCAATGATAAGGACACCTCTCAACAAGGTACTTAATCTGCAAAAAATAATGACGATGGGTGAGCTGTCAACTCGATAAGTAAAATCATTCCCAACACACTAGGCTTATCGATACCAAAAATATTGCAAGCCTTCTTTTTAGTAAAACATATATTATAATTCATAAATTTCATAAAATGACATATCATGATAAGATGACATAAATTTATAATAATCCAGAATATCAAAAGCATAGTTAATTATGAAAGCAAATAGTATAACACATACGCAAAAAATAAAAGATTAGCTCATGTCACATAATGTCACCTATACTCTTGGTGACCCGGCTAGAAAAAGAATCAGAATCAGAATCAGAATCTCGCATGCACACTCAAAATAGAAACCCACAAGTTCACATTATTTTTAAAAAATTATAAATCAACAAGTTAGTCAGGACTCAAGATCCAATAAAAAGAGGTCAATTTGCCCATTAATTTTGATCACAAAATTAATTATATGTATCCGGAAAAGTGTTTAAGATCTTTTGGAAAATGTATAAAGGAGAAACTTTTTAAGGCCAGTAAACAAGTTATTAGTTAGTCAGGATCAATCCAAATAGGCAGAGGTCAATTTGCCCATTAATTTTGATCCCGGAATTAATTCTCTTCTAGGACTACTTAATTTTTAAGCTCTTTTGGAAAATAGATACAAGAATGAAGAATCGTTGTAGAAAAACTTCTGAGAATCAGCATTTTAACATGTTCTTGACTTAATGAAGACGCTATCTCTTTTGTGGTTTTTATTCCGAAAAATGCTTTTTGAACATAATAGCGATAAAATTGTGACAAAAATACAATTAAAATTTTTAAAAGATCAAACAATACGATTTTTGTGTACTTGTTACCATTTTGTTCGGTGATTCATAATCTTTTAGATTTTCATTGAAGTTAAAAAGAAAGCATATATAATTCAAGGGCTGACTCGACAGAAGTCACAGAACAATACTATTACTACCCTCTGAGTTAAAATCTAAATGGCAACACATATGGACCAATTATTTTCTTTTGAGTTTTGCTATTTGAACTAACGGACGACAAAGGGACAACAGAAACGGCAGGGCCCACTGCCGTTTCCTTGGGTCCCTTTGTCTGTTGCTTCATTATCCTTTGTCTGTTGCTTTTTTCATTTAAAAAATAAAATAATCAAAAGAAAATATTAAAATAATGAAAAGAAAACCAAAAGTAACGAAAATGAGATGACAAAATAAGAAAATTGACAAAAAGCTAAAATCGCCAATATCACTCAAACCCGACGAAGAAGCCAAACCAAACAAACTCAATTCGATATGCATTTGTATTAACAGAAGAAAACTGAAGTAAAACCAGGGGGCACAATCAGTTTAAAAAATTAAATTAAACATGGTACATGAGTGAATATAACATTTAACAATAGCAACACTTTTTTACAATCAATTTTTCTTCTTATCCTCTCTCTCTCCATCTCTCACCTCTCATGTAACGTAAGCCATATGCATTTAACAAGGAAAAATCAGTTCCTTGTCCTCTCTATCTCTCTGCATCTCGCTTATCACATAAGCAATTTCTGCATTTCCAACCGCTTGATTTCAGCAACAAAAAAAAAAAAACGGGCCATAAGGAAGAAGTTAGATCTGGATCTGCAAACAGAGGCAACTTCATAAAATTGGTACTGATTAATTGGTAAGTTAGTGACTCTCATTACATTCAAATAAAATTTTTGTTGTGTTCTATATGTCGTCCGATAACGAAGCAAATGGTTGGAAATGATGGGGATGAAGTTGCAAATCAAAAGAAAAAGAAAAGAAAAAAGAAGCGACTGGGCGAGAACAAGAAGCGGGGATTAACGAAGTGCTACCGTTTCCAAACGAGGAAAATGAGTGGAGTGGGATTAAACTAAGGAAAATGAGTGCCTGGGGAGGGAGGAGATAACGTATAAGAAAAAGATAAAAGCAAGAAATTTGACACGCTTTCCATTTCTAAATTCTTTATTTTATTATTTATTGTGAGCCCACACAAAACTAAAGGAAGACTAAGGAAACGCGTGAAACGACAAGCTCACGCTGCGTTTCTGTCATCCTTTAGTCTTTTTTTAGTTTGTTTATCATTTTCTTTTTCTTTTATAGTACTATACATTAAGCGTGCGTCTAATAACTTAGATTACACTATATTGCATTGCATTAAAAAGATGATTAATGCATTGAAAGACGCAAAAAATAAATTTGGAAATAAAATTGATGTTGTATTGCATTAAAATTTTTTTTTTTTGAAAGGAGAGTAAAGTTTATTAATTGAAGAGAGTGAGAGAAGAAAAAGTTAGGGCTTATTCCTTGAAATGTGTATCCATAAAAGTAGAAGAGGGAAAAAGGCCGATAAGAAGAGACACAAAAAAATGTATGCACTACCCATGGAATCTTTTATGAATTGGGCTTTTTAATTTGGGGTTTACTAATTAACAAAACCAAAAACAAGAGTCTCAGGCTGGCAAAAAATACACCTTATAATACCTTGATTTCATCTCCTAGATGCTCTACACATTTGTTATCCACAAAACCCACCATTATGGAGCATAATTAAGTATAAAAAGATACCCAATTGTTGCTGTCCATCCATTGTAACGTCCACGGTGGGTGGTTTAGAAAAAGAACTGACTTTAAAACAAAAGTATCAATATTCTCCTTAGAAACTGAGTTTAAATGGTGGATTGAAATATGAATCGCTTCAATAAAAAGAATGAATCACTTAAACAAGAAGATTACCATGTTGGAATCAATTAATCATCCTAACATTCATATATACATCTCTAAAAGGAACATACATTGGAAAGTTGCTAATAAGGAGCTCACACTAAATGGAATTTTCTCTGCCCGTAAAAAAGTGAGATTAGACATAATCTGTTTTGGGGGAGACGAGCAATAACGAGCTTGCTCTCGACATGTCCAGCGCTCAGAAAAAGTATAATTACTGGGCCTACCAGTTACTGCAATAGAAGTGGCTTGGGAAAAATTGTGATGAACCATCCCCCCTGGCATTTGGTGCGTATGGTAGGTGCAGACCGATTCCGATTGAGATCGAAAATTTGTTAGTGCGTTTGGTAGGGATAGAGATTGAAATTTTGTTGGTTCAATCAATCAGTACAATCCCAATTTTCTTGGTCAATCCTCTTTTACAAGTTTCTTGACTGAGAAATTTTGATCCCGTGCTGGAAAACGGATATCTTAAAATATTTGATGTAATGTAGAGGTGTTGACGCATTGACTAATTGACCTCTTGCAAGCTTGACTACATTCATTTGCTTTCTTGTGTATTTCTATAAATTTGGCTAAACTTTCTTATTTGGTGTTCTTATCTTTAATTGTTTTCTAATGTTTCTATATCAAGTCTCAATGATGTGGTAAAATTTGGAAAATAATATACTAATTTTCTCATACGAGACTCCAGAGTCTAAACCAATTATAGATCAATATGCTGAGAATTTCTAGTAATTTTCTCAGATGAACTTTGAGGCTTCGAGCCACATTATAATTGAATGATAATAGGAGTGATTTTAAATTTATTTTTGTTTTAAAAAAAAAATTCATTAACTACGTTCACAAAAGGAAAGATAATAGTGGAAAATTAATTGATTAATTTTTTACTTTTTTTCTATTTTATCAGTTAATACTTGTTCCTTTTTTTCATAAGACTACATATATGCACTATTTACAGGATACTATTCAATTATAATCCCACATTAAAATTTAATTTTTTAATATTCTAATTATCAATCAAAGATCTTGAAAGTTAAAAAATCTTGTACAATGATTACCTATAGCTAATGCTACTTTAATACCAAAATTTAGTCATTAGAATCAATGTAAGACAAAAGACATGATACGTGTTATGCAAAATTTTCATTTTTTATGTAATTATTTATAATAGTGATTGGGATTCTTCCAGCTGAGTCAAATATTTATCTCAATTATGCACTGATTTTTTAAGAGTTTGCACGTGATGATATTGGGTGTATACGTGACGCTTTGCTGGTAATTGAAAATATAAAATAGTTATCTTTAAAGAACAGTTTTTAAAATTCTACAAATTAGGAGTAACATTATGATACATTGACATTTTGGAATTAATACCGTGACGGTTTATATTCTTGGTAGATATCTGCCGAAGCTAGAAGAAGCATGCAATTAAAGGCCTGATTGGATAGAAAAGCAATATTCAGTCCCCATTAATTAGTTAAGATATGTAAAATCTGAATGCCAACACAAACAGACCAATTAATGTTGCTTGCAAACTTTAGTGGGCCAGCTTTAGAGTTTTTGGCATCCTAGGCGAAGTTTTATTATAGCCCTCTTTTATTGTGTAATTATAAAATAGAATCGCGCTTCACGCAGTTTTAGAAAAAAAAAATTTAATATTATTTTTTTTATTTTTCACTTGATAAAACTGATAAAAAAATATGAATTATTTTTTTAAAGATGACGCAATCTTATAAAACTAATGTTATTTATAAAAGTTAATTATTTTTCTTAATTTTAAAAATATATATTAATGTGTATAGTTAAGTGTACACAACATTTTCATCAATTAAATTTATATTCACACTAATCAATTCTCTATTCTTCTTGGTATTAACAGATTCACACATCCTACAAAGCCTAACTCTTATCATCCAACTATCGTTATCATTGTTCAACTCATGAAGTAAAGAGTACTCCATGAACACACAATACTAAAAACTTAAATAAGTCAAAAAATAAAAACATAAGAACATTTCTAAAGAGGATATTAGTTAAATAATAAAAAAATCCAAACATAACAAATCTTAAATATTTAATGTTTATAGAGTTTGAAGAAGTCAAAAGACACTAAACAAAATGTTGCATAAGTAAATATGACATTATGACAATAAAATTAGGCTCTAGTGGCATTGGTGAGGGAAGATGAAGGAATATTCCTTCCTATATTAATTAGTTGATGTATTTTAAACCACTAAAATTTAGTTGTTGGCTTAATAAAATAAATGAATGTTTCAAAACTTATAATTAATTATTATTAATGGTTACATTTTGTTGAATTTAAATAGAAAGAGGAAGAGACATATAATCTTTTGTAATCTAATAATTTTTTTCTATTTATAATATTTTGTAATGTAATTGTTTTTAATCTCAACCAATATATTAGATAATATAAATATGAAAAGATGAGAAATAATGATGCTACAAATCTTAACTACTTAATATTTATAGAGTTTGAAGAAGTCAAAAGGCACTAAACAAAAGGTTGCATAATTAAATATGAGATTATGGCATTAAAATTAAGCTCTAATGGTATTGTTGAGGGAAGATGAAGGAATCTTCCTTCCTATATTAATTAATTGATGTATTTAAACCACTAAAGTTTAATTGTTGGCATAATAGAATAAATGAATGTTTCAAGACTTATAATTAATTATTATTAATGGTTACATATTATTGAATTTAAATAGAAAGAGGAAAAGTGATGGTCGTCGAAGACAACAAAAATAAATTCCTACTCTAAATAAATTGTGTATAGTGATTGAGCAGGGTTGTGTCCACAGAGATCGGTAATTATTTAACTCCTTTTGAAACGTAAAACGTAAAATGGGGGAATTGTTGACAATAATAAAAATTAAATTAAAATAATAAGAATGCAAATTAAAGTTGTAATTCAAATTGGAGAAAGCTCTGGTTGAAGGAATTAACTCAGCTTGATTCGACTACTGATCGTTGATTCAAATATAGATTATTATTACTCATGAATAGACCGGTTATAGCAACTGAGACCCTCTAATAGCCAATCTCTCCTTAACTAGTCGATAACCAAGGTACGACCGTTGGTTATTTCCCTAATCAATAGACAACCCTAGATACGATCATAGGATTTAATCAATTGACAGCCTGAAAAACCAGAGAGATCCAAATCCTAATCAACACATATGATGATTCATTTAAATTAGATTGTTTATTCTCACAACACAACTCTCTGCTATGTTATTTGTCACAAACATTAAATTCTTCATACGATGAATCCTTTAATTGACAATAGATTAAGTTGATAATTAAATAGTGGCCAATTACCTAATTAACAAACATAATCATGAAAATAATTCAGAGAATAAACAAATACCCAAAAAGCAATAAAACAATTAAAGTACAAGAAAGATCTCACAGTAGTGATGAATCAAATCTTCATTAACCTTCAACTAGAAAAATGGGTTTAGTTCCTCATAGAGAGAAGAGAAAAATTAGATCTAGGGTTTCTTTCTTTTTCTCCAATCCAAAAATCCCCCCTTTCTTTCACAATAGATTCCTCCTTAAATACTCTCTCTCTCTTCTCTTTTAGAGTTCTATTTAAAATAAAATACTAATATCTTAAATATTAAATTCGTAATTATAAAAATAGCCAAAAATACAAAATACGTTAAACTAAAAACTGCAGGTTCGCAGTTGACAGCACGTGCCCACGCCTTATCAACAAAGTTCTTCTGCCGCTCATAATTTCTCCAAAAGAACAATTATCCTTAAACATCATCTTGTAGTTAAATTTTATCATCAATCCATAGAATTGCACCTATAAAAGTAAAACACAAGTAAATCATTATTATTAAGTGCAAAACATCGATATTAAGGGAAGTAAACAATGCAAAACTTGTGCATAAATTGCACTCTAACAAATTCCCCCACACCAAGATGATGCTTGTCCTCAAGCATATAACTCAAGATTAATCTCAAATCTCCACTCAATTCTCATCTCAACTCATCCAAAAACAATTTTAAGCAAGCATACTTCAGAAAATTAAGTCGATCAACATTCGAGAGACAAGGATTTTAAAGCATAGAATTTCATAAGATAGAATAAGAACATTCAACCACCAAGAAAATCCATTCAAAATTCAAGTGCAACAAGATTTAATAGCCCTCTCAATGACTTCACTCCATGCACTCAAAGTGTTTAGGGTATCATTTACGCACTCAAATCAAATCAAAGAATGCTATTACCATAAGCTTGCTCATATATCACATCTCAATCCACAAAACATGAATAAAATGCAAAAATCTAAGGGTCTTAAAAAGGTTGTAATAGGATTAAATAAGTTAAATGAAAAAGAAAGGTCTATGAAGAAAAAGAGATCAAAATGAGAATAATGAACTCATTGAATGAACTTATGATATCAAAATGCTTATTTCTACTCAAGTCACCACGAATGTAAACATTTTTTTTTTCGATTTTTTTATTTTTCTTTTTTTTTCTTTTTGATTTTTTTTTGAATCAAACAAAAGAAACGAACCTTGCACAATGTAATTCAAGCATAATGCTTGTTGATCTAATTGAGAAACTTTAATACAAAGTAGAAAAAGCAACAAAATATATCCACACAATGAGTCCAAAAATCTCCTTAAATTGAGGCTCAAAAAGAAGAAAAATGGTTAAGTCAATGGAGAGAATTAGATGGGTAATGGTTAAGGCTCAAACAAAGGTAGCAAATAAAGGTCTTCGGGTAGAGAAAAAAAAATGCGAGAATAGAAAAATGAAATATGGTTTGCCCTTATCATTTTAATGCATAAAATCCCGTAATGTGGCTTCAACATGCATAACAAAGCAAGTTCTAGAATAAACAAACTAGGATTGATATTCACATTACAAAAAATAATTAGAGCAAAGTGGTTGCTCATAGGCTCAAATCCTCACAAAGTTGGTAAATTTGCCATCAAATCATGTGCACTCTTCAAATGAATCAACCATCAATAGTGGTGTAGAATGAGAAGAAGGTATGAGTGAGATATAAAAGGAAAGGTAAAAAAAAATGTGAGTGATGAAAGAGTATGATAGAAAGAAAAAAAAAATAGTGAGAGAGAAATGAAAAGAAAATTAATAATAGATGAAGCATACTAACTCCAAAATCATTTAAGGATGATTAGAGTGAAAATAATAGTTCCAGACATCAATAATGTAAAAATCCCTCCCCCACACCAAGAACTTACATTGTCCCCAATGTACGATAATCAAAGCTCACATAAAAATTAAAGCGTAAGGATAAAAGATTAAGGGCAAAAAGAAACTTCCCTGAATTGTGTGCTTTGATCCACATAACGTCTATGGGCTTGGCGGAAATGGTGGGGTAAATCCCACACTCTCGAAGTATGCGGCAAAATTCTGCTCCATCTTGTTCAGCTTGTGCTCCATTTTCTCTAACTAAATGCTCAAAGGTGGTGCGTATGTAGAAGGAATAGTTGGCGGGGCAGCAGTGTCGTCGTCGAACTCGTCATCAGAGGTAGCACCACTCCTAGCATAAAGCTTCTTCGGAAGTTGAGTGGGTCCTGGTTCAGTAAACTGAAATCTCCCCTCCTTGAATTCGACCACACCTGTTCTTTCAAACACAGACATATCCAAAAATTCCTTTTTGCAAGCAGGATGCAAATCATTATTGTCGGGATCAAGCACACATAGGTTTATAGCTAACATAGTAATGTATGGACCAAGAAATAAAGTCCTATACCGTTTAAGCACACTTTGAAATTGATCCGCTAACCAAAAACCTAAATTAGGCCTCACATCATTTAACATGCACCAAATAAAATAAAATTCAGTTTTAGAGAAAATTCCTGAGTGATCTTTCTTGCCTAAAAAATTATATGACAAGAATCGATGCACACATTTCAAAACAGGATCACGTAAGAAAGAACTCTTTAATTTACTCGGGTCATAGGCATTGTGATCAATAGATAAATTACGCCAAAGACCATAAGGCTCAAAATTTTCGCTAAAGTCACAAGTTGTTCCTAAATATGCATCACTAGAAGAATAATCATCATCAATGAATCCTAAAGCTAGGTTAAAATCTGTGATAGAGTGTGAAAAATTTCGTCCCATTAACCTAAACTTAATGACATCCGGGGTATGCAAAGTGAAATCATTCGGCATATTAAATTGAAAAGTATCATAAAACTCCCTAATCAACTCAACATAACCCAAACAATCAACATCAACAAATTTACGCAACCCAATCTTATCTATCAAAGAATCAAAATTATCCTTAACATTCAATTTGTCAAGAGTCGGGTAATGAATATACTTAGCTGGAAGTATTTTGCGCGTGGAAATATCTTTGTACCTCTCTTTCTCTTGTTGAGTCGCGAATACGAGGCACCCTCCGAGATTGGATTCCGCAAGTGGCAAAACACTCATGCCTTTTCTATGCTTCGATCTTTGTCTCATGGCTTGGCGTGAATTTGAAATTGTGTTCCATGGAACCGTAGTGGGAGCGGCAATCTTAGATTTCTTTGCGACGGGTGTCTTTTTCGATGACTTGGAAGTAGATGCTTTCCTCTTCGGCATTGTTACAATAATTTCACTCACGGATTTCGATTTACCCAGCTGGAATACAGGGCGTAGGCTGGTTGCGTTGCGGATATGTTGTGCATTGCTCGTCTGCTGCTGCTCGGCTACGTTGCGCGCACGGGACTGATGCTGCTGCTTGGCTGCATTGCGCGCGAGAGCTGGTCCGCGTTGCGGGTCTGCGTTGCGCGCTGCTGGGTTGCGCTGTGGATCTGTTCGTTGGGGTTGGTTCTGCTGTGCTGGTGACGCTGGTTGCGGCTGGGGCTAATTCGCACTGCGCGCGCGTGCTGGGGATTCTGAATCTGCGAACTGGAGCTTGCTGCACGATGCTGCGCGCGGCGGCTTGGACTGATGCTGCGCGCTGCGTGAGATGTGTTGCGCGCACGGTTGCTGCTGATTTCGCACGGTTGCTACTGCTGCTGCGTGGGCTGCGGGTGAAAAAGATAATCAATAGTGAATTTTTTTTTTTTTGAATTAGGGATTTGTGAACAGTAATTTTTTTATTTTTGTTTTTTTTTTCTTTTTTTTAAATAAATAAATAAAATATATAAAAGAAAAAAGCAAAAGAAATTTTTTTTCATTTTTTTAAAATAAATAAAAAAATAAATTAAATAAAATGAAATAAAATAAAATAAATTTTAAAAAAAAATTAATTTTTTTTTATGAATGACTCCAAAAATTTCAGAAGTACTTTTTTAATAAGCATGTGGGCACACCTTAAAACTATTTTACTTTTAAAAATCACAGAAGTACTTATTAGTTAAGACGTGGGCACGCCTTATCAAAAATTTTCTTCTGACCAAAATAAGCAAACACATTAAATTTTTTTTTTCTGAATCAAAACTAAAAGAAGATAAAAAAAACTAAAATAAACAAATCATTTGGGTTGCCTCCCAAAAAGCGCCTTTGTTTTATGTCTTTGGCTAGACACATTTATGCATCAATCTCCATAATTTGGACTCTCGAGAGCCACATCCTCCATAGTATTCACCGAAAAACCTTCATAAAAAGGTTTTAAGTAATGACCGTTAACCTTAAGAACTCTGTCAGAGGTCGGACTCCGAATCTCAACTGCACCATGAGGAAAAACATTAGTAACAATAAAAGGTCCAACCCAGTAAGAACGTAATTTACCCGGAAAAAGTTTAAGTTTAGAATGAAAAAGAAGAACTTTTTGACCAACAGAGAACTCCTTTCTCAAAATCATTTTATCATGAAATGTCTTCGTCTTTTCCTTGTAAAAAACTTCCTTCACTATAGGGTTAATAACATCCACAGAAAATACCGAATGTTCCTCACTAGGATATTTCATGGCATCATTCATATTGAATTCTATAACCTCTCCATCAAACTCCATAGTGAGAGTCCCTTTATGTATATCCATTTTAGTCCTAGCAGCCTTAAGAAAAGGTATTCCTAGCAAAATTGGGACATAATTAGAGGAGTTATCATCTTCCATATCAAGTACATAAAAATCAGCAGGAAAAACCAACTTATTAACTTGTACTAAGACATCTTCTAATACCCCATCAGGATATGCATTAGACCTATCAGCTAGTTGAATTATCACGCCAGTTTCTTTTAATGGACCAACATTCAAAGATGAATAAATTGAACGAGGCATGACATTAATAGAAGCTCCTAGATCTAACATAGCTTTTTCAACTCTAACATTACCAATTTTACAAGGGATAGTAAACATACCTGGATCCTTGCACTTAGGAGGTAGTTTCTTTTGGAGAACTGCTGAAACATTCTCCCCCATGTGAACTTTTTCATCTCCTCTTAATTTTCTCTTAGAGGTGCACAGTTTCTTAAGGACTTTAGCATATCGAGGTATTTGTTTTATAGCATCTAATAAAGGAATATTTACTTCGACCTTGCGAAATGTCTCAAGGATGTCTTTCTCTTGTTCCTCCTTCTTGGATTTTGCAAATCGGCTTGGAAAAAGAGGAGGTATCACAATAGGTAGGGGTTTCGCTCTAGTGGGTTGCGCATCTTGAGATTGAGGCATCAATTCATTCTTCTCGAGCTCATCTTCTACATGCTTTGTCACTTTTTTACTAGGCTCTTGCAACTCTTTCCCACTTCTAAGGATGACAGCACTAACGTTTTACTTTGGATTCACCTCAGATTGTGAAGGCAATCTCCCTAATACTTGAGACTCCAGACGGCTCATTGTAGTCGCCAATTGACTCATTTGGTTTTCCAAGTTCTGTATGCTTGCCGTAGTTGCCTGTTGAAATTGTTGAGTGTTAGTCGCAAGTGATTTAACAATTTCTTCAAGAGATGTACCTGACTTGGAGTTTGACTGTGGAGGTGCTGGTTGTCTTGGTGGATACTGTTGTGGGAATCCTGATGGTCTAACTCCATAGCTGAAGTTGGGATGATCCTTCCATCCCGGATTGTATGTTTGTGCATAAGGATCATACCTCCTCTGAGGCATGCCTGGAAATCCTCCAACTGCATTGGCTTGTTCAACGGGTTCCTCTTGAAGTGTAGGACACATATCAGTTGAATGACCCATATTGTAACAAATGCCTCAAGTCTTCACCTGTTGCACATTGCCTACAACAAACTTTTCCACAAGAGAAGTAAGTTTATCTAAACGTTGTTCAACAGAAGAAATATTTACCTCATCCACCTTTCTTGAAGTGGCATCTTACCTGTTGCCAAATTGTTGTGCGTTGGCAGCCATATTTGATATCAACTCCCTTGCTTGAGTAGGGGTCTTGTTCACCAACACGCTTCCACTAGCAGCATCTATCATACTCCTATCCATCAATGACAGTCCTTCGTAGAAATATTGAATAAGAAGTTGATCAGAAATCTGATGCTGAGGACAACTAGCACACAATTGTTTGAATCGCTCCCAATACTCATACAAAGTCTCTCCAGGAAGTTGTCTGATCCCACAAATGTCTTTTCTGATGTTGGCAGCTCTTGAAGCGGGGAAGTACTTCCCAAGGAACTGCTTCTTCAAACCATTCCACGTTGTAATTGATCCAGGAGGCAAGTAGTACAACCAATCTTTAGCTAGCCCATCTACAGAGAACGGAAAAGCATGCAGCTTAATCTGCTCTTCAGTCACACCTTGTGGTCTCATACTTGAACACACAACATGAAACTCCTTAAGATGTTTATGAGGATCTTCACCTGCAAAACCATGAAACTTGGGTAATAAATGAATAAGACCAGACTTTAATTCAAAATTTACCTCCAAATCTACATATTGAATGCAGAGTGGTTGCTGATTCAAGTCTGGTTCAGCTAACTCTCTAAAAGTTCTTTCTACAGGTGCAGGTCTATCCATCACTTGTTCTTCCAAATCGCTAGATGATTCAACTAAATCAGGCACCGTATCTGTTTCAGAAAGCAAAGGTGACGAGGATCGTTGCTTAGCTAGCTTCGTCTGCTGTCTCAGCTGGCGAGCTGTCTTCTCAATTTCAGGATCAAATGAAAGTGTACCTGTACGAGAAGAACGAACCATACACCAAGTAAAACATAAAAAGGATTAAATAAATGACACCAATCCCCGGCAACGGCGCCAAAATTTGATGGTTGTCGAAGCCAACAAAAATAAATTCCTACTCTAAATAAATTGTGTATAGTGATTGAGTAGGGTCGTGTCCACAGAGATCGGTAATTATTTAACTCCTTTTGAAACGTAAAACGTAAAATGGGGGAATTGTTGACAATAATAAAAATTAAATTAAAATAATAAGAATGCAAATTAAAGTTGTAATTCAAATTGGAGAAAGCTCTGGTTGAAGGAATTAACTCAGCTTGATTCGACTACTGATCGTTGATTCAAATATAGATTATTATTACTCATGAATAGACCGGTTATAGCAACTGAGACCCTCTAATAGCCAATCTCTCCTCAACTAGTCGATAACCAAGGTACGACCGTTGGTTATTTCCCTAATCAATAGACAACCCTAGATACGATCATAGGATTTAATCAATTGACAGCCTGAAAAACCAGAGAGATCCAAATCCTAATCAACACATATGATGATTCATTTAAATTAGATTGTTTATTCTCACAATACAACTCTCTGCTATGTTATTTGTCACAAACATTAAATTCTTCATACGATGAATCCTTTAATTGACAATAGATTAAGTTGATAATTAAATAGTGGCCAATTACCTAATTAACAAACATAATCATGAAAATAATTCAGAGAATAAACAAATACCCAAAAAGCAATAAAACAATTAAAGTACAAGAAAGATCTCACAGTAGTGATGAATCAAAGCTTCATTAACCTTCAACTAGAAAAATGGGTTTAGTTCCTCATAGAGAGAAGAGAAAAATTAGATCTAGGGTTTCTTTCTTTTTCTCCAATCCAAAAATCCCTCATTTCTTTCACAATAGATTCCTCCTTAAATACTCTCTCTCTCTTCTCTTTTAGAGTTCTATTTAAAATAAAATACTAATATCTTAAATATTAAATTCGTAATTATAAAAATAGCCAAAAATACAAAATACGTTAAACTAAAAACTGCAGGTTCGCAGTTGACAGCACGCGCCCACGCCTTATCAACAAAGTTCTTCTGCCGCTCATAATTTCTCCAAAAGAACAATTATCCTTAAACATCATCTTGTAGTTAAATTTTATCATCAATCCATAGAATTGCACCTATAAAAGTAAAACACAAGTAAATCATTATTATTAAGTGCAAAACATCGATATTAAGGGAAGTAAACAATGCAAAACTAGTGCATAAATTGCACTCTAACAAAAAGACATGTAATATTTTGTAATCTAATAATTATTTTTTATTTTTAATATTTTGTAATGTAATTATTTTTTTTAATTTCAACCAATTTATTAGATAATAGAGAATACAAAAAAAATGAGAAATAGTGATGTCACATCACCTCCTCTAGTCTCAGCTTTATATATATACTAGAAAATAGAACCGTGCTTCATGCGGCTTTGAAAAAAGAATTTAATATTATCATTTTTTCTTACTTTACACTTGATGAAACTGATAAAAAATATTAATTGATTTTTTTTTAAAGATGAGGCAGCCGTGTTAAAAACAAAAAAAAACGATTAGCCAACAATACAAATAAAGAAGCAACGCAAGATAAAAAAGAAAATGAGAGAATATATTATACAGTGATTTTTTTCATTCCAATTGTGTGTGTACAAAACAAAAAGATGAGCTTTCCTTTTATAGTTACATAATCATTCCATGAAATTAATGAAAATTATGGATCATAATTTCTTGTGAGATAGTGGGAGTTATAGGGAAGGTAAAGGTTGCTAATAGTAGATAGTGGGAAGACTAAGAGATATATGTTATGAGCATCTGCATTTATTTTAATAAATTAATAACACGGATGTCCATTACAAAGAATATTCATCATTAAAATCTTTACATAATTGTTATTGTGTAATAACAATTAAATTAATTATGAGAATATGAAAAGCCAAATCTAAAAAAAAAATCTCTATTTATTAGATAATAGAGAATATATAAAGATGAGAAATGGTGATGCCACATCACCTCCTCATGTCCTACCTTTATATATAGATAGATATAGATATATAGATATAGATAGATTAATTATTATTAATGGTTACATATTGTTGGATTTAAATAGAAAGAGAAAGAGACATGTACAAAGAATATCCACTAATTTTTTAGATATTTTAGATAATAGAGAAAATAAAAAGATGAGGAATGGTGATGCCACATCACCTCTTGTAGTCTCCACTTTATATATATACTAGAAAATAAAACCGCACTTCACGCGGTTTTAAAAAAAGAATTTAGTATTATCTTTTTTTCTTACTTTACACTTGATAAAACTGATAAAAAATATGAATTAATTTTTTTTAAGATGAGGCAGCCTTATAAAAAACAAAAAACGCTATTAGCCAGCAATACAAATAAATAAATAACGCAAGATAAAGAATAAAATGAGAGAATATATTATAAAGTGATTTTATTCATTCCAATTGTGTGTATGCAAAATAAAAAGATGAGCTCTCCTTTTATAGTTACATAATCACTCCATAAATTAATGAAAATTATGGATCATAATTCCTTATAAGACAGTGGGAGTTATAGAGAAATTAAAGGTTACTAATGAAAAATAGTGGGAAGACTAAGAGATATATGTTATGAACATCTACATTTATTTTAATAAATTCATAACACTCCCCCTTGGATGTTCATTACAAAGAATATGCCTCATTAAAATTTTTATATAATTGTTATTATGTAATAACAATCAAATTAATTATGAGAAAATGAAAAGTCAAATCTAAAAGAAAATTTCTCTATTTATTAGATAATAGAGAATATACAAAGATGAGAAATGGTGATGTCAAATCATCTAATAGAGAATATATAAAGATGAGAAATAGTGATGCAACATCACATTCTCAAGTCCTAACTTTATATATATACTAGAAAATAGAACTGCGCTTCACGTGGCTTTGAAAAAAGAATTAAATATTATCTTTTTTTCTTACTTTACACCTGAGGAAACTGATAAAAAAACATGAATTGATTTTTTTTTAAGATGAGACAGCCTAATAAAAAACTATTAGCTAACAATACAAATGAAAAAGCAACGCAAGATAAAGAATAAAATAAGAGAATATATTATACAATGATTTTATTCATTCCAATTGTGTGTGTACAAAACAAAAAGATATGCTCTCCTTTTATAGTTACATAATCACTCCATGAAATTAATGAAAAATTATGTATCATAATTCATTGTGAGATAGTGAGAGTTATAGGGAAGCTAAAGGTTGCCAATGACAGATAGTGGGGATACTAAGAGATATATTTTATGAACATCCACATTTATTTTAATAAATGTATAACACTCCCCCTTGAATGTTCATTACAAAGAATATGCCTCATTAAAACATTTACATAATTATTATTGTTTAATAACAATTAAATTAATTATGAAAAGATGAAAAGCTGAATCTAAAAGAAAATTTATCTATTTATTTTATAATAGAAAATATAAAAAGATGAGAAATATGACAGCTTATTGAGGGAGTCTCACTTTGAGAAAGAGAGCAAAAAATATAATTAGGTTACATATTTTTGCCTTGTAGTTATTCAAAATATTACACATATTAATTTGCAATTCAACTTAACCCCAAACCTTATACCATTGTATTTACAAGAGATATATGTTATGAACATTTACATTTATTTTAATAAGTTTATAACACTCCTCCTTGGATGTTTATTACAAAGAATATGCCTCATTAAAATCTTTATATAATTGTTATTGTTTAATAACAATCAAATTAATTATGAGAACATGAAAAGTCAAATTTAAAAGAAAAATTTTCTATTTATTAAATAATAGAGAATATACAAATATGAGAAATGGTGATGTCACATCATCTCCTCAAATCCCAACTTTATACATATATATAGATATAGATATAGATATAGATTTCAATATTTAAATAAGCATAAAAAGATTCAAAATTAATTCCATCTTTAATTCTTGAATTTAAACAAATTAAAAGGGTCATTCACCTTTGATTTAATGGTCAGAGGCAAATTGAAAGTTAAGCAGTGGTAATAGTAATTCAAAAGATTTCCCGAGAAAAAATAGAAATGTCTTCTATACGTTCAAAACCGTAAAAAAAAAAATCAAGAAGATTTCTTTTTTACTTCCATTAGAATCATTACAAAAATAAACAAACAAATAAATATGACTAATATTTATTTCAAATATAATATTTAGAATAGTAATACATAAAAAGTTGAGATGATCAGTTGATGATCAAATAATAGATATCGACTTTTTGTTATAAGAAATTAATTTTTTTCTTTTTAAATGAACTAGTGAATTTAATAATTTTCTTTATAGAGAAAGAAGTAAGAATTTTTTTTTATTTGTTGATTTTTGAGATTGTACGATTTTTAACAAAAATTAAAAAGAATACTAAAAGTCAATGATTCTTACGTTAAATAATAATTTTTTTTAGGAAATTGAAAAGGTAAAGAACCTAATTTTTTTCCTTGGAAAGAATAATAATGAATGAATTAAAAGTTAGACAACATTATTAATCATATTTCGTAACACTAAGTTTACCAAATATTGATTTTCTATTAAATAATGATTCTTAATTGTAGGATTATTATTAATTATAAAGATGTTTAATAGGCTTACTTACAATATATAATTAAAAAAATCTTTATTAATTAGAAAATTATCAACCAAATACTAGAAAAAGAGGCTTTCACAAAATATGTAGCTTTAAGCGACCACCTTATTGGCTTATAGTTAAACTACAGTGTGTTGCTTTGATTTCTCGATTTACTAACACAGATATAATCTTTCCAGAGACAAATGCCCAGTAAACAATTTTGCTAGCCAGGATCCAGAAAAACAGAGGTCGATTTCACGCATGAATGTTTGTGGAAAAAATTTTGCGAGTTGACTCTATTGAAAAGGCAAATAACATCAGCTAGCCCGCAATAACGAAGCATAGAGCAATATTTCATTCAAATTTGTAATTTTGTATGAAAGAAAGAGTCCGTTTTCCATCTTCATATAAACCAAATGATGAAAAACTTAATAGAATCTTTAGCTGGCAAAACATCATCCCGAATACAGTTCCTTGACTTTTCCAAAAGCATAAACTACAGTGACAAGTTCTGTCCCGAAATTGAGTACTGCCTAAATTTAAGAATTGATAGAAGAGTAAGGATCTAACAATAAAATCAGTTACTCGTCCATGAGTAAGTTCCAAATCAGCTACTTAAACTAACTGGTCTACCTGACACCTGAACCCGCTTCAAATAAAAATCTAACAAATTAAGATATATTCTTGTGAACATTAAGCCAAAAATTTTAGCTTAATAAATATCAAAGGATCCAGTGCTGTCATCATACAAATTGTACATTAATTAAGCTCTCCATATCAGTATAGCAAAAATTTAAAACTTGCATTAATTTGAAACAAGATTAGGAGAAAATTTAAATTTATGCAATAATAAAACCAAAAACGAAAGATTAAAAGATTTGAAGTTGTAACCTCATTCATCTGTATGAGAAAGGAGCAGAGACAAATTGTCAATGTAATTATTATTGGCGACGTCATCGACTGATATGGCCTACCGGATAGGATTCTTATAAGTAAATTGATTTATTTGTACCTTTGATATTAACCGAGTTTTTTTACCCCTTAAATGTCAAATATTTTGAATCGTATAGAGAAGCTTGCCGATCCAACCATGAATCTGAACTCGAGGAGATATCCCAGTTTTAGGATTCAACACTTCACATAGTGGCTTGGAAGGATAAATTCAATGCCCCAATCCCACTTCCTAATTTGACCAACTTAACTATCTTGTATTTTTATAAAAATTCACTTTTTGATTTAATTTCGGATAAAATAAATTGTTTTTAAATAATGATAAGTATTTTAAATTTCATCTTAAATAATGTGTTATTCATTAAATAGCTAATAATTCTTTACAAGAACTAAATAAATTAATTGTATTTTCTATCAATCAATTGATAAGTACTACATAATTTAAGATAATTTTTAAAAAATTTAAAATATATAACACTACTCAAAATTTTTTTTTTTTTTCATCACTCGCTTGTTACAAAAGAATTAATTTAACATACGTAACCAGTATTTAATTTCTTCGTCAATCCTCGTGCATTGATTTTTTAAATCAACTGAGGTTGACATTTGGAATTTGATGCCGTGACGGTTCATAATCCTGGTAGGTATCCGTCGAAGCTAAAAGAAGCATATAATTAAAGGTCTGATTGGACAGAAAGGTGTTATTTAGTCCCATTTAATTAGTTAACATATATAAAATCGAAATGGCAACACATATGGTCCAATTAATGTAGCTGGCTAGCCTACTTTAGAAGTCTTAACACATGATGCCATGCATTGACTTTTCCACCTCCCGTGGATAACTTGTTTGCCGTGCATTACAGAAGATGCATATACATACAATTAATTTGGCCTCAATTGACAGATCACTAACAAATTAATGAAAACCTATCGTTTTTCCCTAACAACGACTAGTCTATTATAGAGGGGCTGACGCGTTGACTTGTTGGCCCACATCATTGATTCTATTAACTCATTTGCTCTCTTGTGTATATAGTTACTATAAATTTGGCTTTCGGTGTGTTTCTTTGTACATCCATCATTCCTGGATGTTTATTTCTATCTGCCTTGTCTAGCTAATCTTTAATTCTTGGTGTTCTCATCTTTAATTGTTCTCTTCTGTTTCTATAATTATCGAGTCTTAGTTGATCTCCCATCACGCAATGGTGTTACCAAACTTGAAAAATGAATTCGGAATTTTCTCACTCATTTTCCTGATCCTATTTCCTGCCTTAGATTTTCCACTCATTGTTTCTTCGAATTCTACGGAAGAAGCCCACGCTCTTCTCAAATGGAAAACTGGCCTGCAAAATCATAATAATAAAGGATTTTTCCTGCCTTCATGGACTCTTAATAATGCCACCAAAATAAGCCCGTGTGCTTGGTTTGGAATTCATTGCAACCATGCTGGAAAAGTCAATAGTATTAACCTCACAAGCGCAGGTTTAATAGGTACGCTTCATGATTTCTCATTCTCATCGTTTCCTCATCTTGCGTATCTTGATCTTAGAGTCAACCAAATTTTTGGAATCATCCCTCCTAAAATTGCTAACAATTCAAAACTCAAGTACCTTGATTTATCATCCAATTCGTTTTCTGGAACCATCCCACCTCAAATTGGTAACCTTTCTATGCTCAAGATCCTTTATTTATCCACTAATCAATTTTCTGGAAGAATACCACCACAAATTGGCTACCTAAGTTATCTCAAGGCCCTTCACCTGTTCGAGAATCGCTTAAGTGGCTCAATCCCTCCTTCTTTGGGTAACTTGACCAACTTGACTACCATGTATCTTTATAATAATTCGCTATCTGGTTCAATTCCAAGTGAAATAGGAAACTTAAAGTCTCTTTCCGATCTAGAATTGGGCTATAATAAACTAAGCGGCTCAATGCCTCTTTCTTTGGGTAACTTGCCCAACTTAGCTACCTTGGATCTTCATGACAATTCACTTTCTGGCTCAATCCCTCTTTCTTTCGGTAACTTGACCAACTTAGATATCTTGAATCTTCCTCACAATTCGCTTTCTGGTTCAATTCCAAGCGAAATGGGAAACCTGAAGTCCCTTTACGGTCTAGGCTTGAGTTTCAATAAACTCAGTGGCTCAATTCCTTCTTCTTTGGGTAACTTGACTAAATTGACTATCTTGTATCTTTCTGACAATTTACTTTTTGGTTCAATCCCAAGTGAAATAGGAAATTTAAGGTATCTTTTTTATCTAGAATTGGGAGACAATAAACTTAGTGGCTCAATCCCTCATTCTTTGGGTAACTTGACTAACTTGGCTACTTTGTATCTTTTTACAAATTTGCTTTCTGGTTCAATCCCAAGTGAAATAGGAAACTTGAACTCTCTTTCTGATCTAGGATTGAGTGAGAATGAACTCAGTGGCTCAATCCCTTATTCTTTTGGTAATTTGACCAACATGATTGTCTTGAGTATTTACAGTAATGCACTTTCTGGTGCTATTCCTAAAGAATATGGAAACCTTGGGAAATTGACTTTGTTAGTGTTAAGCTATAACCAATTACGAGGTCCAATTCCCGATTTGAGAAATTTGACAAGACTAGCAAGAGTACGCCTCGATAGAAACCATCTCACCGGTAATATATCTGAATCTTTTGGTATTCATCCAAATTTAAGTTACATAAATCTTAGCCACAACAAATTTTATGGTGAAATCTCATTTGATTGGGGAAAATTCCCAAATTTAGGCACTTTAGATGTTTCTGCAAATAATATTACTGGCATCCTACCTCCTGAGATTGGAGACTCACCTCAATTAAAAGTTCTTGATCTTTCTTCAAATCATATCGTTGGCGAGATTCCATCCGAACTTGGCAAGCTTAGGTCTCTAATCAAGCTCACTTTGAATAGGAATCAATTTTCTGGACAGCTACCTACAGAACTCGGGTCACTCATTCAACTTGAGCACCTTGACTTATCTTCAAATAGATTAAGCAATTCCATCTCAGGAAGTCTTGGTAACTTGGTTAAATTGTATTACTTGAATTTGAGCAACAATCAGTTCAGTGGAGAAATTCCAATCAAATTAGAAAAGTTCATTCATCTTTCAGATTTAGATTTGAGTCATAACTTTCTCGGAGAAGAAATACCATCTCAAGTCTGCAGTATGCAAAGCCTGGAAAAGTTTAATCTCGCCTACAATAACCTTTCTGGTTTCATTCCAAGATGTTTTGAGGAAATGCATGGTCTTGTATATATTGACATATCCTACAACAAGTTACACGGACCAATTCCTAACAGCGCGGCATTCAAACATGCTCCGATGGAAGCATTACAAGGGAACAAAGGCTTGTGCGGAGATATCAAAGGATTTCCATCTTGTAAAGCATCCAAGTCAGACAAACAAGCTTCGAGAAAGATTTGGGTTGTTATTGTATTCCCTCTCTTAGGGAGTTTTGCTCTTTTAATTTCTTTAATTCGATTGTTCTTTATTTTCCGACAAAAGAAAAATGCCTTACAAACACAACAGAGTAGCCCTAGGGATACTCACGGGTTGCTTTCAATGTTAACCTTTGATGGAAAAATCGCGTACGAAGAAATTGTTAGAGCAACAAATGATTTTGATGAGGAGCATTGCATTGGAACAGGTGGACAAGGAAGCGTTTACAGAGCTGAGCTACCATCTGGAGAAATCGTTGCAGTTAAGAAATTTCATTCGCCACTCTTAAGTGAGATGACATGTCAACAAGAGTTCTTGAATGAAGTTAAGTCATTAACAGAGATACGACATCGTAATATTGTGAAATTTTATGGTTTTTGTTCACATGCTCGGCACTCATTTATAGTTTATGAATATCTTGAAATGGGTAGCTTGGCCATGATCTTGAGCAATGCCACGTCAGCAGAGGAATTGGGGTGGACACAAAGAATGAATGTGATAAAAGGTGTAGCTGATGCATTGTCTTACTTGCACAATGATTGCTTCTCTGCAATTGTTCATCGAGATATATCGAGCAAGAATGTGCTGTTAGATTTAGAGTATGAAGCTCATGTTTCAGATTTCGGAATTGCCAAATCTCTCAAGCCAGACTCATCCAATTGGACAGAACTTGCAGGCACAGTTGGATATGTTGCACCAGGTACGTATATTATTATTCAAACATGTACAATATACTAACTAATATCTGTTAACTAGATTTCAAGGTAAAATTCTTTTTTTGAAAAAAAGATTTTTCCCTTCCAGAGCTTGCATACACGATGAAAGTTACTGAAAAGAGCGACGTGTATAGCTTTGGAGTGTTAGCATTGGAAGCGATAAAGGGGAAGCATCCAAGAGATTTCATTTCCTCAATTTGCTCCTCATCCTCGAACCTGGACAGAACACTTGATCAAATATTGGACCCTCGGCTTCCAGCCCCATCATGCAATATTCGAGACAAACTGATATCAATCATGGAAGTCGCCATTTCTTGTTTAGATGAGAATCCAGATTCCAGACCAACCATGCAGAAAGTGTCTCAATTGTTAAAGATTTAGTCTGGCTTGTGAATTATTTATGTTCCCATGTAATTAGTCTTGTCCTTTTCAATCATTTTCTGTTTACCACTTCACAATCGTTTTCTGGGTTTTATCAAATCACCAGGGATAAGGCTTGTAAGTCCCCTTGATTAGATGTACCATGATTTTGTGAATAAAATCTTCCTCAAATTACACAGTTTGAGGTTTAATTTTGCGATATGTCACTCCAAAACCGTTGCCTGCTTTCAAAATTTCACCCCCAATTTCTCTTCCCAGTTCAATTAAAAACATCAATCTATTATCACCTGGATGATGAAATGCTCCACAACAAGGCGCAAAGCTTCTGTTTTATAAGAATTTCAAGCAGGTGACATTAGGCATTAGCAAATATGTCGCCATATCTTCAAATTTTTTATCACATGTCCGAAGTTGTCTGATAATGCTCCTTACTCAACAATTGAATGCCATCATTTGGGACTTTTAACAAAAAAAAAAAAAAAAAACTGGAGATGTATAACTTTAAAAAAAAAATGAATGAAGAAATCAAGAAACACAAGATTGCAGTTGTCATGCAATAGAATTGAAATCCATAATCCAAGAAAATACCAATTAAGAAAGTAAAACACCTTAATACCTTCATTTCATATCCCAGATACCTACTCTATTATGCAACACCTCTCAGCCTGTAAACTTAGCAGTTAAAGGTAACCTCTTCGATAATCATCTTCCACAGCTAAATAATTTAAGAAAGCATCACATAACATTCAGATATACATCTCTCAAAGAAATATAAATTTCGAAGTTCTCAAGGAGCTCACACAACTACCTAAATTTCGAACCACTCAGTTGCTGACTGGAACCACGTAAATCATGGCACGCAATGCCGTGCGAGCGAGCTCTCAACGTTTCCAGCCAAGAAAAGTATAATAATAGCTCGTAGCTCATTGTAAACTAGTGGGCCGACTTGTTGCTGCTACGGAGGTGGCTAGGGGAAAAGATTGATAATCCATCACATAGTTGTTATCCAAGGCATTTACCAATGTGCTGCCCCTCATAGTTTGCTCCAAAAGTCAAACAAGTGACATAAATATTTTCATCACTATTACTTCCCCGTTTGCGTGTTTACAAATCATACAGCAAGTGACGTGAACAAAGATTGCTGACATGGAATGGAGATTAATCAAACAGCTCAAATTAATTTTTGACGCATATCAAATATGTTAACACAGGGTTACAAACATAGGACAGACAGCAGCATTGATGTACAAGGAACATGACAAAAAATTCAAATCAAATGACGGCGGGTTTGACGAAATTGCAGGAGCCATTCTTTTTAAGTTCTCTTGCTTTGTTGTGCACGAGTCACACCTGTTCCTACTGCAGATAGTATACTCCTAGATAACAGCTTTGATGTATAAGATTTGAAGGGGATTTACCTAGTCTATGCCTGCTACAAGAAAAGTTCAAATTCTATATAAAAAATCAGAATAAAATAAAATTACCATGCAGCTTGCTGCATTTTGGTAATATATCTGTAGACGATGAACCCTGGCATATGAACAAGAACCACCCATTTGGAAAGCAGGCAAGTTTTCAGTTTCTAAGAGATAAATTCCTAAAGAAATTGACAAACATCACATATTTAAGCTGCTGTACTAACCAGTATATGAATGCATTTTCTTGCCAAGTGAAAAACGAGATCACAGAGTAATTTGAACACTCAACCAGGGCCATCTCACGGTTAAAACAAATTTAGTAGGAAATCATAGTTCATTTGGTACAGCCACATTGCTTTTAAATGGTACCTCTACAGCAAAGCAAAGCGTGCCCGGATCTTGTTATTCCTTGCTTCCATCACTCTTTTCAAGATAATTAACCCCGATTCCCTGATTAAGTCAGCTACTTCCAAAAAGAAGTCCCTTTCCTATGTCAACAAGCCCACAATATGAACATTTATTCAAACCAAAAATTTTCTACTTGAAAGAAAATGCCAGTTACTACTTCCACGAGCAGCTGCCGAGGTGGATTCAGATCCTCAACTATAATAGAACAGACCATAGATTGTGAACCGACTTAAAATGCCCATGTCGCTACTCCCCAAAGTTTTCTTTTAAAAGCAAACTGCCTTCCTTGCTGATTATCGGCAAGTTCAGGCATGATGAAGTTTTCTCAGAAAACTTATGTGATAAATTTAAACTCGTGCGCCAAATATGATGATAAGTACAAAAATTAGATGTCTATTATACCTTAGACAGCGTGCTTTGTCACACTCTGCAAGAACAGCATGCGCTTGATGGTACGTTCTAGAAGTCCATGTACGCTACATTGTTGAACCATACCAAGGGAATAAAGAATAGCATGAATATTAAATATAAATTACTATCAACAGAAAACAGAAAAAGTCAAAATCATTAGTGAAAATAAGTGAAATTACTTTTGTTCCTTTTGGCACAATTTCTTGCGCCTCTTTTACACTACCATGAATCATATGGTGATCTTTGGGCCTTGGTCTAGGGTTCTCCCCAGGTTTAAGTCTTTTGCGATTTGATTTAGTTGTTTCATCGTTTTTCTTAGAATATGCAGTCGAGACACTACCATCAGGCTTCACGCTTTCACCCTACTCTACCAGGAACTGACACGGCACCCATATATAGAAGTATTTTAAGAACAATATCCTCCATCATTTTGTTAGGAAATTGGTGGGTGAAACAGGACCGCAACTAAAATAAAATTGAAAAAAATAAAGAATAAGTACAAAAGAAAATATTAGAAATTACGTGGTTCGCCTTTTAGCCTACATTCACGGGCGAAGACAGAAAGAAATATTATACTAGTGAAAAGGAGTTACAAGTATTGTAGTATTTTAGCTCACTACCCAAAACCCCAATACACCCAAACTCTCAAATCACTACTCACACAAAATTATTTGCTCTTGCAAGAATCACTTCTCACAACTCTTAACTCTCTCTACAAAAATTGGATGCAAATGAATTAGGGAGCTCTCCCTTTTATAGCTAAAAAATGGTTATTAAAATAATATATATATATATATACATATTTCAAATGTTGTTGCCAACTTCTTCTTCTTCTCCATTTGGACGGCACCGTTTTCTTTGGCCGGCTTGTCAAAGCCAACTTGAATTTGCCTTGTGGCCACCGACTTTGACATTTCTCCCACTTGGAGATTTGATTGAAAATCAATCAATATCCACATTATCATTTCTGCTTCGCCATAATCATGTTGCCTACATTTCTGTTAGGCCACTAGAGGATCTACTCCAGACAAACTTATCAGCATAGATTAACTTGGTCAAAACATCTGCTAGGTTCTCCTTGGTATGAATTTTCTGCAAATCCACATTTCCGTCTTCCACTACTTCTCGAACGAAGTGATACTGAACTCCTATGTGCTTTGTCCTGGAATGAAAGGCTAGATTCCTTGCAATGTGCAAGGTACTCTGACTGTCAAAATACACATGAATTTTCTATTGTTTGTGCCCGAGCTCCTTCAATAATCTTTGTATCAAAATAGCTTCCTTGCAAGCTTGTGTAGCTGCCATGTATTCTGCTTCTGTTGTAGATAAAGCCACAACAGTCTGCGGTTTAGAAACCCAGCTTACAGCTGCTCCCGCAAGTGTAAACACATAACTAGTAGTGAATTTTCTTTTATCAAGGTCACTTGCAAAATCTGAATCCACATAGCCCCTGACAGTAAATTCTGATCCTCCATAACATAATGCAGCATCTGAGGTTCCTCTGATGTATCTCAGAATCCTCTTCACAGCTATCCAATGCTCTCCACCAGGATTCGCCATGTATCGACTGACTGCACCTACTACTTGTGCAAACATTAAACTTCCCACTGCTGATGCATACGGTACTCGAGACATCTCCTTCCTCTCCGCTTCATTGATAGGACACATACTTGAGGATAATTTGAAATTAACATGAAGTGGGGTAGAAATTGACTTACGATCTTGCATGTTAAAGCGCAAGATTTTCTTCAAGTTATTCTTCTGCGAAATCCAAATCTTCCTGTTATTTCTGTCTCGGTGAATTTGCATTCCTAGAATCTTATTTGCTGGTTCCAAGTCCTTCATTTCAAACTCCCTAGCCAATTGTGCCTTCAATTCTTGGATTCGATCTTTGTTGAGACCTGCTACCAACATGTCATCCACATACAACAGCAAAATAATGAAATTATTATCTTCAAACCTCTTGTAATATGCACAATGATCTGAACTGAGCCTGTTGTATCCAAGGCTCATGATGAAGGAATCAAATCTCTTATACCAACACCTCGGCGCCTGTTTGAGACCGTATAGAGATTTGTTCAACATGCAAACCAAGTTCTCATTTCCTGTTTCTGCAAAACCTTTTGGTTGGAGCATATATATTTCTTCTTCAAGTTCTTCATGAAGAAATGCAGTTTTCACATCTAACTGCTCTAAATGTAAGTCAAATGTAGCACACATCGCCAAGACTACTCTGATTGTTGTGAGTCGAACCACCGGAGAAAATATCTCGTTGAAGTCAATACCTTATTTCTGAGCATATCCTTTCACCACCAATCTCGCACGATACCTCTCCACTTGGTCATTATCATCACGTTTGATCTTGTAGACCCATTTGTTTCTAATGGCTTTTCTTCCGTGTGGAAGTGGTACAAGTTTTCATGTCTTGTTCTTGTATAAAGCTTCAATTTCTTCCTGCATTGCTGTCATCCACAAAGTAACATCTGAGTTTTCTAAAGCTTCATGGAAAGTTGATGGCTCTCCATCCTCTGTTAGAAGACAGTATGCAACGTTGATCTCTGTGACATACTCCGAGTGCCACGTTGGTGGTCGTCTCTCACGAGTTGACCGATGAACTTCTGGAGGCTCAGACTCGACTGGTTCTTGTTCCTCGTACTCTGGTGCTGCTTCAGAAGAATCTGAATCTTCTGGATTATTTTCGACATATACCGGCATAGTCTCTGACTTTTCTTTTACAGTGCCATCATCTCCATCTTTTCTTTGCAGTTGATCTTCTACAAAAATAACATCTCTGCTGATGACGATCTTGTGGGCAGTGGAGTCCCACAGACGATACCCCTTTACTCCATCAACATACCCCAAGAAAATACATTTTCTAGACTTTGCATCCAGCTTTGTTCTTTCTTGGGTATTGTACATCACGTACACAGGACATCCAAATGCATGTAAGTAAGAATAATCAGCTGGCTTTCCAGTCCACATCTCCATCGCTGTCTTCAGCCCAATTGCTATAGATGGATACCGATTTACTATATAACAAGCAGTTTTGGTCGCTTCTGCCCAGAATGAATTTGGTAGACCAACAGTCCTCAACATAGCTCTTATCCGTTCTGTAAGAGTTCTGTTCATCCACTCTACCACTCCATTTTGCTGAGGAATGTATGCCACCGTGAACTGCCTTTGAATACCTTATTGCTTACAAAAAGCAACAAACTCACCATCTGTATACTCTCCACTATTATTTGTCCTCAAGCACTTGATCTTTTTACCAGATTCAAGTTCCACCCGCGCTTTGTATTCTTTAAACACTAGAAATACATCTGACTTTTTCTTAATTGGATACACATAACATCTTCTGGAATAATCATCAATGAAAGTCACCATGTACTTTGCACCTCCCATGGATATATCCGGTGATTCCCAAACATCAGAATGAATCAAGTCTAGAATGCATTTACTTCTAGCAATAGATCTACTGAATTTTAATCTATACTGCTTACTTGTAACACAATGCTCGCAAAATGGTAAACTTACCGATTTGAGCCCTGGAAGCAATTTTCGCTCAGAGAGAATTTTCAAACCTTGTTCTGACATATGACCAAGTTTGAAATGCCACATCATCGTTGACTCTTCTCCATTTGATGCGACACACGCATCAGCCTCCTGTAGTGTTTCTCCTTTAAGCATGAATAGATTAACACCGATCTTTTCTGCCTTCATCAATACAAGCGCTCCTTTAACGATCTTCACAATTTCATTCTCCAGATGAGTTTTGCACCCATGATTGTCTATTTGCTCCAAAGATAATAGATTTTTCTTCAGGCCGTTGACATGTCGTACCTCCCCAATTGTGCGAATTGTACCATCAAACATTTTTATTTTGATAGTACCAATACCAGCGATCTCCAAGGCATGATCATCTCCCATATATACAGATCCTTCTAAGATAGGTTCATATGTGTGGAACCATTCTCTCCGAGAGGTCATGTGTCAGGTAGCTCCTGAGTCTATAAGCCAGACATCAGACAATCGTTTTCTACCTTCTGAAACAGTTGTTGCCTCGCTATAGAGTATTTCACCATCATCCAATGTACTTGCTACACAACCCTGAGCATTTGATGACTCAGGTTCTTTGCCCTCTCTTCTCTTCTGGTTACTCCAACACTCTTTCTTGACATGCCCTTTCTTACCACAGTTGTAGCATTTAACATTCTTCTTACTTCTGAATTTTGATCTACCGTGATTTTGACTCCCACTGGGGTTACGTTCCGTTGATCTCCCTCTCGTCACCGATAGCGCTTCCGCTTGCTGCGAACTTGCTTGTTTGTTTTCCTTATTTTTCCGCCTGCTCTCCTCATTTAATACAGAGGCTGCAACATCTTCGAAAACTATACTCTCCACTGGATTGTTATTCGTTAGGTTAATGATGAGTTGATCATACGAATCTGGTAGACTTTGAAGTAGAAGCTCTGCACGTTCATTTTTCTCTATATTATGACCCACGTTTTGAGTTGTGAAAATATAGTCTTCAAGGTGTTGATGTGGTCGGTCACCATTGTAGATTCCGCCATTCGAAGAGTATAGAGTTTTCTCTTTAAGAAGATTTTGTTGTGTAGTGACTTGACCTCATACAATTTTGTGACAGTATCTCATATTTCTTTCGATGTATTGTTCTCTACCACACTGGATAATACTCCATCCGCAAGTGCCAAGTGTAGATAAGAAATGGCGTTGCCATCTACCTCGTTCTACTTATCATCAGTTATCTCTATAGGCCTTTCTGCAATTGCTGCCAAGCAATTATTTTTCCTCAATACAGCTTTCATCTTCATTTTGCACAACGAAAAATTATTTCTGTTAAACTTCTCAATTTCATATTTTACCGTCATTTTGTTGATAAATACCGCACACAAGTTAGTGTACCACCTTAAATAGTTGTGAGTATATGTGAGAATGCACACCAGGAAAGTTCCCAGGAAAGACTGGAGGGGTCACAATGGTCCCACTTAAAACCCAGACTCCTTAATGTCTTATCGCCTTTGTGATAGAACTTTCCTAGGCATGTACAAAAACCACACAGTTGTGTTACTCACACCACTATTCCCTGCTTTGCACCGCAAAATTCTTGGATCGCTCCCACCGTTTCATGTGAATAGTACCGTATACGTGAATAGTACTGTATACGTGAACATTACCTGACTCCAAAAAATACAACTAATAGCACTAATACCATTTGTTAGGAAATTGGTGGGTGAAGTAAGACCGCAACTAAAATAAAATTAGAAGAAATAAAGAATAAGCACAAAAGAAAATACCATAAATTACGTGGTTCGGCTTTTAGCCTACGTCCACGGGCAAAGACAGAAAGAAATATTATACTAGTGAAAAGGAGTTACAAGTATTGTAGTATTTTAGCTCACTACCCAAAACTCCAATACACCAAAACTCTCAAATCACTAAGCACACAAAATTCTTTGCTCTTGCAAGAATCACTTCTCACAACTCCCAACTCTCTCTACAAAAATTGGATGCAAATGAATTAGGAGCTCTCCCTTTTATAGCTAAAAAATGGTTATTAAAATAATATATATATATATATACATATTTCAAATGTTGTTGCCAACTTCTTCTTCTTCTCCATTTGGACGGCACCATTTTCTTTGGCCGGCTTGTCAAAGCCAACTTGAATTTGCCTTGTGGCCACCGGCTTTGACACATTTTTGCTGCAACCTGAATGAAAAGAATTGGATCCCACAATCCCTGCCTTTGCCAAGGACTGTGTAAGGTAGCACCACTTACACTAAAATTAGACATAGTAACCTGGCCAGAGGAGGGAGAAATAGTTGGAATAGAAGAGATACTGATTTGTGTCACTGTTGCCCTGCAAGAGACATTATCATCTGAGATCTGCTTTGAGACAGAGTTAGCTCTGGAGACCACAACTTCTAAAAGATGCTCAGTACCCATCCCAAAGAATGAACTGCTGTCTACTTTTCCTTAACTAAATGGAAACCAGAACTCACATCAGAATCATTCATAGACATTGAACTACCCTAACTCGTATATTGTCCATCTGCAAGCAAATTATTCTAGTTGGCATTAAGGAGCTTATTCTTAAAATCTCACCCAAAATATTAAGTGATCCCCTGAAGGTGGTCATATGTTTCCATCTTCAAATTTAGCGTCGCTAGATTTTGAAGACACATTTCCAGAGTCAGATGTTTGGCAGTCATTAATAAAATCAAGCATTTGCACACTCAAAATATGCTGATGAAGATGAGTCGGTGGGTATGATTACTATCTAACAAACTATGTCCTTCATCACAGCCTTTTGAAAGCATGTGACTGGTGGTTGTATCCACCAGACTGTACAAAGGAACATCCTCTTTAGATGAATTTGCAATTTAAGCACAAAACAAACCGGGTGTGCGGAATGCATAAAGTCTGCTAAGTTACGTGGATTTTGAAGAGAGCACGGAGTTGAAGGTAGTCTTGCCTGATTACTCATCCCACAATGTAGGTCACCATTTTCAAGATAATTTGTACAAAGCAAACCTCTGACCAAGCCAAGCCCATAGTAGGAATTAAAAATGTCAGCAAAAATTTCTAGCACTGAATACACAATATAAGGAAAACTCATGCATTTGATACAAAGCGGATAAATGAACAAGTTTGAAACGAATGGAGAGAAATCTCAAGCTTTAAAGGACATAAATTTCGACAGTGTGGGCTAAAATCTTAATATAAAACATTAACCAAACTAACATAATTCCCCAATTCCGATCATAGGGAACATTAACAACCCAAAAAGAAAGCAAACACAAAAAAAAAAGACTCAGGGTACTAAAAAAAAAGAATTGCAAGCATTCATCACCAAATGAAAGATGTTAAAAGCTAATGTTATAGTGAAACACAAAAATATGAAGACAATTATTGTCAATACAAATGTTATAGTTATCTTAAATTAAAGCAGAAAATCAAATATGTAAAAGAGATGAAATGAGAAAAAGAAACTGACCACTTGAAGAAGAAGCCTCCTTAGCTGAAGTTTCTGAGCAACCACGTCACGCATTGCTGACAGTGTTGGGTGCAAGCGGAAGTGTAGAAGAATTTTTATTTAAGAACATAGTATTTTGCTGGAAATTACTAAAACTTTATTGCTTAATTCATTTTTTTTTTTGTTCTTGCTTTTCATACAACTATAGTATTTATATGCATTATAGACAACTCTAGAGATTACATTAATCATGCTTTACATTTCCAAAGCCACATTGCAAACATAAATTCTACCATTTACTTCACGTTGAAAACAAACCAAATAACCCTTCAAACTTCTTGCTTAATTTACTAAATTACTAATTACATCACAACACCCCCTCTTAATTAGTAATCTTCAATTGCTTCTTGAATTTTTCAAACTTCTCAATGATGATTGATTTGGTCAGAAAATCTACTAGCTACTCATTAGTGCTGATAAACTCCATGTTAATTTCTTCTTTGCTTACTAAGTCACGGATGTAGTGATAACACAACTCAATGTGCTTAGATTTAGCATGAAAGACAGGGTTCTTTGTTAGAGCAACGGCTGATATGTTGTCACAATAAATTTTTGTTGCAGCTTCTTGATTGAACTGCAAATCCTTGAGAATTCTTCTAAGCCAAACAGTTTCACAAGCTGATTCAGTTACTGCAATGTACTCTGCCTCGGCTGAGGATAAAGCTACTGACTTTTGCTTCCTTAAGCTCCATGAAATCACATTTGTACCAAGACAAAATAAATAACCTGATGTGCTTTTTCCGTCATCAAGGGAACCAGCCCAGTCAATGTCAGTAAAACCAACAAGCTTGCAATTGTCTTCTTTTTCATACATGATTCAATTTTTCATTCAAACCCATAGGAGTATGTGTTGGTTTGCATTTGAACATGTGGAATTTCTTCAACAAATCTTCAACGTATTTTTCTTAGCAAGAGAAGATTTTTCCTCTGGCTTGCTTCACTTGAATGCCAAGAAATACTTCATAAAGCCCAAGTCAGTCATCTAAAATTCATCTAGCATGCTTTTTTTAAACTCTTCCACCATTTTTAAATTAGTGCCACAATAAATTATATCGTCAACATAAAGATAAACAATAAAGAAATCAGTACCTTCCTTTTTGACATAAAAAGATGGCTCACTTGAGCTTCTGTGAAATCCATTTTTAACTAAATATCTATCAATTTTGCTATTCCACGATCGAGGGGCTTGCTTCAAGCCATAAAAGGCTTTTCAGAGTCGATAAACTTTGTTTTCTTCACCTTTCACTTCATATCCTTTAGGCTGCTCAACATAGACCTCTTCTACAATTTCACCATTCAGAAATGTCAATTTTACATCTAGTTGAAACACATTCAATTCCATTTGGGCTGCCAAGGCAAGAACAATTCAAATAGTCTCCATTCGAGCTACGGGAGCAAACGTTTCTGTAAAATCAACTTCAGGCAGTTGAGAGTATTCTTTTGCAACGAGCCGCACCTTGTATTTTTTAATTGAACCATCTTCATTGTACTTAATTTTGAAGATCCATTTTAGCCCATTTGTTTCTTTTCCATTTGGCAAATTAACCATCTCCCAAGTTTTATTTTTCACGATGGTGGCCATTTCCTCGTTCATTGCATTGATCCAATCTTCATTTCTTAAGGCTCACAAGAAAATAAAGCAAGTTCACATGACTTATAAATTTCTCTCATTAACTTTATCTTCCTTGGAGGGCTTTAATTATTCGAAGAACTTTCTGCTGCTGAATTTAAGAGAATTTTGTTCCAAATTATTTGCTGTAATGAATTTGGTGGAGATACAAGAGCGTCAAAAAAGCTAGATGCTTGAGATTGATCTTTTTCCTACTACCAAGCTGATGCCTCATCAAATACAACATCTCTTGAGATAACAAGCTTATTTGTTGTAGGATTCAACAACCGATACCCTTTAGACTCATCACTATAGCCAATAAACAAATATTTTTCACTTTTTTCATCAAACTTCTCCCGATTTTTGAGCTGGAATAAGAGCGTAAGCAATACTCCCCAAAATCTCCAAGTGATCAACATTTGGCTTTCGGTTGTGCCAAGCTTCAAATGGAGTTTTGTCTCTGACAACTTTTGTAAGAGACCTGTTGAGAATGTACACAGTTGTATGACATGCTTCTGCCCATAAGTTGTTAGGAATGCCTTTGAATTTCAACATGCTTCTTGCCACCTCTACGATGGGGCGGTTCTTTTGTTCTACGACTCCGTTTTGTTGTGGACTTCGGTTGATAGTAAGTTATTTTTGAATTCCATTATTCCTGCAATAATTCATGAATGGAGTGTAGATAAATTCACCACCACGATCAGTTCTCAAGGTCTTCATTTTGCATCCACTTTGCCTTTCTGCAAGAGCTTTAAACCGAAGAAAAGTTGAGAAAGCTTCTGATTTTTCATTCAAAAAATAAATTCACATCATCCTTGTATAATTATCAACAAAAAGAATAAAATATCTCCTGTTATTGAGAGAGAGAGTTCTTGTAGGACCACAAACATCAGCATGCACCAACTCCAACGGAACTTTGGCTCTCCATGAATTTTTAGGAAATGGAAGTCTATGCATTTTTCCATAAATACAGCCCTCGCAAACTTTTTCACATCTTCCAACAACAGGCAAGCCAATCACCATATCTTAGATGCCATAAATTTGACAAATCTGAATTTTCAATTTTGAGAGCAACATTCTCATCAAGTGGCATAACAAGAGGAAAAACCTTGTTCTTTGACATTTCAACAACGGCCAGTGTGTGATTATTAGTTTTATCAATAATTTTGCATTTTTTATCATCAAAATAAATTGAAAAACCCTTTTGAATTAGCTGCCTCACACTCAAGAGGTTCTGAGTTAAATTTGGAACATAAAGAACATCATAAATGAGCTTTTTGTTACCTCCCTTTGTATGGACAGCAATAGTGCCTTTTCCCATAGCTTTCTGCATCTTTCCATCTCCAAGTTTCACTTGCGAATTAAAACTTTGGTCAAGGCTGATGAAAATGTCACATTCGCCAGTCATGTGGTTGCTGCAACTGCTATCCAAGTACCACAAATTATATGATTCATGTTCAGTACCTTTACTTGAATAAAAGAAGTAATCTCCATCACCTTCCTTTGTAAAATTTGCCTCATTTTTGCCTTTCTTATTTTGATATCAACAATCCCTTTGAGAATGATTAGGAATGCAACACCTTGTGCATTTATAACAGCAATCTTTGGATTCATAATTAGACTTATTACAAATAATGCACTGAGAATATGAATTTTTTGTGAATTCCCTCTGTCATTTTTCCACTTGTTGCGGTTGTCGATTTGTTCTCTTTGCCCTTTGCCATGTTTTCCGTTTCTTTGAGACAAGCCTTCATTCTTCTGGTCCTTCTTGCTGCTTTTATTCTGATATGAATTATTAATCTTTGACTGAAAAGCTTGCTTTATAGGCTGGCTTGAAGATCGATTGATTCTTTGCTCATGAGATCGAAATGATCCTTACAAATTTGAAAAACTCTTCTCGGACAAATCCCTTGATTCTTCAATGGCTGCTGCTGCATGATCAAACTTTGGAGGAAGACATCTCAACACCTTTTCATTCACCTTCTTGTCTTCAATGGTGTCCCCACAACCTTTAATTTGGTTCACAATCTCAATAACTCTGCTGCAAAAATCCTGAACACCTTCATTGTCTTTCATTGATAAATTATCGAACTCTTTCCACAGAGTCTGCAACTTGATGGTGACTGCCTTTTCGAAACCTTAAAATTCTTGTTTTAGGATTTCCCAAGCATTTTTTGCCATTTTAGGAAAATATGCTCTTTAAAAGCATATGTGTTTATTTAATTGTAATAAATATTTTTTCTGATTAATAAAATTAATGAGGTATTTTATTCAAATATTGTAATTGCATTAATATTTTTTATTAAAGTCCATTTAATCATATTATATGTATTTATGTGATCACCATGTGGATTCACAGAAGACATAAATTAAAGTTATCTTATGATTAAATAAATTTAGTTCGCAGTTAATAAATAAAGTTGGGCACTTTATTTAGGTATAGACTGTAATAAATTCATTGAATGATTTGTCTTAATCATGTATGAATTTATTGATGTAGTACGACTACATTGAACAGGATCACATATGAGATTTAATTAACTTTGTAATAACTGTCAGACTTATTAAATCTCATAGGCATTGGTTTTACTGTAATCTTAATCTTGAGTTAATTATGATTTCATGATTTCATGATTGTAATTGTTATTCCATTTGAGTTACCAATGGGCATGACACATACTTGTAGTCTAGATTACCCGGTATCTTGGTGGGAACATTTATGAATATTGGAGTTATAGATTAACAATATAGAATTTGTACAACACATCTTTTGATGGGTTTTCGGCACTTGATCATTGAATTTTCTGGGTAGAGTGTGTCAACATATTTAGTATGTTGAAAATGATCATTAGAGAAAACCAGTAAGTATCAAAGAATAAGATGTTATTAAATTGATTGGAGAGTTGAGATATTAATTTAATTAACGATGCGGTACAAAGCATTGTACAGTAAAGAAATCAATATGGCTTGGGACGAATTATTATTCGAGCATACAATTATGGAAGTCAATTCCAATCTTTTAGTGGAGTAGATTTGCAATTAAATAATTGGGCTAGTTTAATTACAGGCCTAATTATTGTAGCCAATATTGTATGTTCCCAAATGATCCCCGGGTTAGCTCATTTAATTGACTGCACCACTACTGGATTAATAAGTAAGATAACTAGCTATTTGGGTCCAAAGCCTAAATATATCATTTAGTGGAAAGCTCCATTTAATTAGCTTGTGTGTAAGGGGCCTTATGTTATTTTACAAGGTGGGTCCCCTATAGAAAAAGCAAGTAACGTGAGTTTTGTTTTTTAATTATTTGGAGTCTAGGGTTTTCACTAAAAGGAGATATAAAAAGGCTTATTTTCTCTAAAGAAAGAGAGAGCAGCCACTTTATACAGATCAGAGAAAAAGATTTTTCTCTCTATTGTTGAGAGAAAAATTTTCTCGTGCTAGTTGCTTTGGTAGTGATAAAGGCGTCCACACGTCAAGTGCAGATCAAACCCGAGTCATAACCTGGAAGATCATTGATGACAGTTCGTGATCTGACAAGCGTGGTGGTGATGGAGCGTGATCTAATAGAAGTGGTGGTGACGGATCGTGATCTGTGAGCCTAAATCACTTCAGCGGAAAAAGCCAAATCAGATTTTCAAGGTATGAGTTTTAGATTACAAATTCTTATATATTATATGAGAGCGATCTTAAAAAGGTTTTATAAAAATTTAAAAACCTGATTTTTCCCAACAATTGGTATCAGAGCCATCTCATATTAATATATAAGAATTTCGTATGAAATTAATCTTGAAATTTATGTATTAGAATGACACAATTTATTCAGATATATATTATTTGTTTAATATATAAATAAAATATGTTATGGTTTGTCTTATTTCATGATTAGATTTTACGCTGTATTTTTTCTTTAGATTTGTAACAAGAGGAGTGGCTTTTCATCACCATATTTCCCTCTTGATATAGTTTACTGTTATAGAAATTTTGTAATCCAAAATTGGCGTAAGAAATTTGTATATCACTGGAATTAATCACGCGACGACAGTTTAAAGGAATGGAGGCCGGAAATTTCATAAGCATGTTGTCAAAAGCCACGTGCAACAGCAGCACGCGCGGCCTGCGTGGGCAGCAGCGCGCGCTGCACGCCCAGCAGTTGCCGCATGCGTGCTGCAAGCGCGCTGTGTGCGCAGTGGCTGGCAGTGCAGCACGCGACCAGCAGCTGCAGCGTGTAACCAGCAGCGTGAGCGTGGGCTGAAACTTGCGGACATTTGGGGCTGGCGGAGGGCGTCGTTTGGTGGCTTCCCGGAGTGGCGGTGATGGTCAAATCGGCGTCGGAGATCCGTGAACAGTGGCTGCCCTTTGTGGTGATGGCGGCTGGGGAGAGAAAAAGATTGATTTAGGGTTTTAATGTTTTTTATCATTACGATCCCTATAGTTTCATAGTGCTCTCTTTGGGCTGATAAGTTTCAATTTTTTGCATTTACGTTCAAAAACAGTTTTGGGCTTAATGAATCCTAGTTTTAGCCCCAATTTCAATTGAACTTAATGGATTAAAATGTATAGATAAAATTGAACACATTAAATCTATTTTTGGTCCAAAAGTTTTATTTTAATAAAAAAATTATTTATTTATTTATTTCCTTTCAAAATTAAAATTGGACCAATTATAAATTTAAAAGCTCAATTTCCCCTAGTCCATTAACAAAGACAAACTTATGGAAGATGGACATTGACAAGAAAACCAATGAAGATTAGGCTTAGGGTTAATGTATTTTTCATTATTAGGAAAGTCATGAATTAAGATTATTTAATTATTTTTCTATATGTTATGTTGTGGATGATAACATGCCATGATAACATGTCATATAGAATAGGTAGTGCCACTCTATGCATAAGTATACATGTCATTCATTAATAATGAATTTCATTATATTGTTTGAAATTTGCGTAAGCTTAATAATATTGGATATCATCTAGATAATATTATAGGAAGTATGCAATTAACAATATGTATGTTTTAAAAGGAAAAATCAATTTTAAAATATTGAGTGGGAGAGGGAAAATTCAAGATAATTTTCCCACGGGCTCCATTGTTAGTTTAATAATAAAATTATATATATACCTCGACTTTATCATACGGTGATGCTCCCTTCGGAGGGTATATATATTAGATATTTTATTTGATGAACTTCTTCAGAGATAAAATTGAAATATTTTTCAATCGATTGTTCACCCCAACAGTGACTATTGATATGAAAAATACGTAGATTGAAACAATGGTTATACACTCAACTAAAATTTGTTATTAACCTTCCCAACGAAGCTCTGTTAACAAATTTAGGTCCAAAAAGGATAACAATAATTATTTATCATGTCTCTACATGAAAGTAAATAATCCAATAGATAATTGAGTCTAATAAGTGTAGACATGACTTCCCCAACGGATAACTTGTCAAAACGGTACTAGATTATCGTTATAATAAATTAAAATGCATTTATGGTTTTATGCATTTTTGTCATTGATTGTGAATATTATTTCAAATTACTTATGCATGGATGTTTTATTTTTCAGAAAATATCTTCCTTGAGCCCACTTACTATTATTCTGAGTAAAAAGAAACTCACTGGAGAGAACTATATAGATTGGAAAAGAAATCTATTCATTGTCCTAACTGTTGAAAATTATAAATATGTCTTAACCCAGCCATGCCCTCCAGTTCCAACGTATGATGCTCATAGAAATCAGAGGAGGCTTTATGAGAAATGGCAAAAGGCCAATGAAATGGCAAAATGCTACATTTTATCCTCGATTTCTAATATTCTGCAGACCAAGCATCAGAACTTGGAGACTGCCACTGAAATAATGGATAGTCGCCAACAGATGTTCGGGCAGAGTACTCGCTCCGCGAGACAAGCAGCGCTGAAAGGAATTATGAATAGTAAAATAGGGAAGGGCACAAGAGTTCGTGATCATGTCCTCAAAATGATGGAATATTTTAATGAGGCCGAGATTCAAGGAGCACAAATCGATGATAACTCAAAGATTGACATGGTGCTAGAATCTCTGCCAGAAACATTCAAGGAGTTTAAGGTCAATTATAACATGAACAAAAGAAACATGACCTTAACTGAATTGATGAACGAACTCCATTTTGCTGAAGCAATCTATCGTGCTGAGAAATCTCTGGGAAGTATAAATATTACTGAAAAAAGTTCATCTTCTGAGTTTAAGCCGAAAGGCAAAAGTAAGAAGAAAGTTAGGAAAAAGAGACCGTCTACTAAGCAAGATGGCAAGCCGAAAGGCAAATGCTTCAAGTGTGGACAGAAAGGTCACTGAAAAAAGGATTGCCCTAAGATTGTGAAATCAGGTGTGGAAAATCTTTTTGTAATTGAGGCATGTTTAGTTCAGAATCCTATTGACACTTGGGTGTTGGATTCAGGAGCAACTAATCATATTTGTAATTCACTTTATTGGTTTCAGGAAACCAGGAAAATAAGTGAAGGAAGCGTCAAGCTGCAGTTAGGGACAGGACAGTTCGTGTCAGCAGTGAAGATTGGATCCGTTTTATTATCTTTTAATAATGAGACTTTAGTTTTGAATAATTGTCTTTATGTTCCAGACATTCAGAGGAATTTAATTTCAGTAGCTTGTTTGTCAAAGCAAGGGTACACTGTAAATTTTGGATCCTCTGTTTCTATTTTTCATAATAAGAGACTTATTTGATCTGGTACATTGGAAGATAATTTATATCATTTAAGTCCAATGATCCATTCTATGCATGACACAGTAATCAATAATGATGAGCATACACATTTATCTAAGAAAGAAATATTTCTTCCAAACAATGTTACCTCTGGCATTTACGCTTGAGTCATATAAAATAAAATAGAATACAGAGAATGATCAAAGATGGGCTCTTGGCTCCATTAAAAAATGAATCATTGCCACTCTGTGAATCTTGTTTAGAAGGGAAAATGACCAAAAGATCATTCTTGGCCAAAGGAGTATGTGCAACAGTACCATTTGAATTGGTACATACAGATATATGTGGACCAATCAATGTACAATCTCGAGGAGGTTATGAGTATTTCATCACTTTCACTGATATTTACTCGAGATATGGTTATGTTTGTCTGATGCATCACAAATTTGAAGCTCTTGAGAAATTCAAAGAGTATAGGGCTGAGACAGAAAAGCAATTAGATAAGAACATAAAGAAACTTCGATCTAATCGAGGTGGTGAATTTCTCTCAGGAGATTTCAAAGAGTATTTGGTTGAAAATGGGATTATATCTCAGTTGACTGCCCCGGCAACACCACAACAAAATAAGGTAGCTGAAAGAAGAAATAAAACTCTTTTGGATATGGTGATATCTATGCCTAGTTATTCGCAATTACCAATCTCTTTTTGGGGACTAGCACTGGAAACTGCAGTTTACCTCTTGAACTTAGTTTCATCTAAGTCAGTGCTTAAAACCCCAATAAAATTATGGTCAGGTCGCAAACCAAGTTTACGACATGTCCGTATTTGGGGATCACCAGCACATGTGCTGAAACCAAAAGCAGACAATATGGATTCACATTCTAAGGTTTGTATGTTTGTGGGGTATCCCAAAGGAACAATGAGAGGTTTATTTTATAGTCCTCAAAATAGGAAAGTGATCGTGAGCACACATTTCACCTCCCTCGAGGAAGACTATATGAATAACTTCAAACCTAAGAGTAAGGTAATACTTAAAATTTAAATATGATCAACACATGATTATTCCTGAACAATAATTACTTTTAGAACCTCGTCGTAGTGGGAGGGTAACTAGGTTACCTACGAGATACATGTTTTTAGGAGAAACCTATACGGCTATCTCAGATGAACATGTACAAGATCCCACTAGTTACTACGAAGCTCTAATAGATAGAGATGTTGAATTTTAGAAAAAGACTATGAATTAAGAAATGGAATCTATGTATTCCAATAAAGTCTGGGAACTTGTAGAGGCATCAAATAGGGTAAAACCTATAGGGTGCAAGTGGATTTACAAGAGAAAAAGAGGAGTAGACGGAAAGGTGGAAACATTTAAAGTAAGATTAGTAGCCAAAGGGTTTACTCAAAAAGAGTGAATCGATTATGAGGAAACTTTTTCTCATGTTGCTATGCTTAAATCCGTCAGGATTTTGCTCTCCATTGCTACAGTGTTAGATTATGAAATTTGGCAAATGCATGTCAAGACTGCTTTTCTTAACGGGCATCTTGAAGAAAACATCTACATGCAACAACCAGATGAATTTATACAAAAAGACCAAGAACACATGGTATGTAAGTTGCAGAGATCCATTTATAGATTGAAGCAAGCATCTCAATCATGGAACATCATATTTGATCAAGCGATTAAATCATTTCGATTCATTCAGAACATTGATGAACCATGTGTGTATAAGAAAATTCAAGAAAAAACTATAGCCTTCCTAATTCTTTATGTAAATGATATTCTCCTAATTGGAAACGATATAGGAGTATTGACTACAATAAAGAGTTGGTTAGCAAAACAATTTGATATGAAAGACCTTATAGAGGCAAGTTATATTCTTGGTATCAAGTTACTACAAGACCGGAAGAATAAAATTTTAGCCTTGTCTCAAGCGGTTTATATCGATAAGATATTGACTAGATTTAGCATGAAAAATTTCAAGACTGGTTTATTCCATTCAGACATGGAATTACATTCTCTAAGGATCAATTGTTGTGCAAATTTTAATGTATTCGCAAGCGCACGAATCTATTGTAGTATAGACTAATGGTGATGAGTGTCGATCCCAAGAGGAGGTGGATTTTAATTGTGTATAGAATTAATTTTGTAAATGAATGGTTGGATTTGTGTTGGAAGTGATTTAAATTATCTTAAAATTGGAATTAAATTGGCAAGAATAAATTCTAAAATTGGAATTGAAATGGCGAGAATAAATTGAGAGAAATCTATTAAAATGACGTACTTGGGTATCTGGATCCGTATCAACATGCATCATGGGCTAAATAATCCGTATTAATGCCAATTAAATCATGAGGGGGAATCCACACCTCATGAACCACGCTCTAATCAATATGGTGCTAAGGGCTCATCGTGTCAAATAATAATAACATTGTACTAGAGGGCCGGTGAAAGCAAGGCGGTACTAGACAAGATTAATATTATTGTCGACGAGAAGTCAAAACATCCACAAAAACTAGAGGGGAAGAGAAAATAAATTTACCAAATAAAGCCCATGACACATGTTGAGACTTCACCTTCAACCCAAGATTGAAAGGAAATTAGATACTCATAATTGAACTAGGGGCAAAATGAAAATTTATTAAAATACGTAGAAAATACAAGATAGAGAGGGAATTACAGAAAATGGATCCCAAAAATAAATTCAGAGATATCAAATTAGGGGGGGAGGCCCCTTTTTTTATAGATACATGGAATAAATCATGGCCATCGGATTAAAAACAGTTTGAACGCTCAGGATTGCGCCACATCATCAGTCAACAGTACGCGGTTTGACCACGTGGATGAACAGTAACACGGTTTGACCCGGGTAAACAGTGACGCGGTTTGGTTGAAAATAATTCTGTGTGATGCATGCACCGTACGCGAGATTTTTCGTCCACTGATACGTCGCCATCAACAGTACATAAGAATTTTAGTCCAACAGGATTGTGACACCTCATCAGTCAATGCCACATCATCGGTCAATGCCACTTCATCGATCCGTCTATGTGAACAGTATCGTGAACAGTAACGTAGACAGTACCGTATACGTGAATAGTACTGTACATGTGAATAGTGCCATTTTTCCTTTTATGCTCCTCCTAAGGTTTTCGATCGTCCTGAGTTCAAAAGTGATGTCTGTTTCGTCCTCTGATCTCTCCTTTATTGTGAAATGACTATAATACCCCTAAAATACATAAAATACTTAATTAAAATAAAACACACGTAAAAAAAATTTTAAAAAATTTAAAATTTAAAAAACTAAAAAAAAAATTTCAGACATTTTCTTTTTCTTTATTATGTTTTGATGTTCATTTTTCTTCTTCTTTTTAATTTCTCCTTATAAATATATATTTTCAAATTTTTGAGTCGAAAATGGCTGAATATGGGGTGTAGTGACTCTAGAAACCCATCTTTATAGTAAAAAAAAAAAATCATTTTCGTTTTTTATCATTTTAAGTGTAACTTTTCTAATTGATTTTTCTGCATCATTTTCACATTTCTGCATGCATATTTTCCTTTCATACTTAGAATAGGTTGGGGGTAGAATGTTGTTTTTTTAAAAAAAAAAATTGTGTGAGTTGTTTTAACATTGGATGACATGATTAATTTCAAATTTTAGTATTTGTATTATCTTTGGTCTTAAGTAATGTTACACTATATTTGCTACTTTACATGTTGATGTCGGAGACAAATATGAGTTGCTTGAAGGAATGAACATGTCATAATAAGTACCAAGTGAGTTTTTGAACCTATTATTTTTCTTGGAGAGTAACCCTTTTGCCCATTCTTTATACAGCTTAACAGTTTATTATTGTATATACAATCTTTAGATTTCCTTTGAGTTAACCCTTAAAAAAAATTGTAAAATAAAAAAAAGAAGAAAAAAAATGTGTGTTGCTACATTTGGAGGCCCATCTAACTAGTAGATATAAACGATTATTTAGAGCCCTAAAAGACGATGGAAATGCCATCTTTGACCCGTTTGAGCCTTTCTAGCCATCCCTTTTATTAAATATCCATAATTAACCCTTTTGAGCCTTTAAAAAAAAAAAACTTTTCTTTGTCAACTTATCATCTTAACCCACTCCGATTTAGAGTATTACCCAATGTCTTATAAGTTCTATCACCTATTTATGTTTGAGAAAAATGTAAATAAGTATTTTATTCAATGAAGTTATGCCAAAAAAAAACAACAAAACAAAAGTTGTTGTTTCAAAAGAAAAATAAAAAAATAAAATAAAAATAATAGGTGAAATCCACCTTGCAACTTCAAAAAAATAAATAAAAAATAAAAAAAATAAAAAAAATATATTTCTCTACGTTTTTTCTCAAACATACACTTTGTTTTTCCTTATTTTCCTTCTTTGTTAGCCATGTCCCTACCCTACGTTACATCCTAATAAAAGTCCTTAATTTTAGGGAACTATAGTCTGAAGTAGAAGCTAGTAATGTGGGCTAAAAAGATGTAGTGATGTATAAGAAAAAAGAGATAAATAAATTGGGTTGACTAACATTTTTATTTGACTTGAGATCGTATTATTTCCAAGCTGATGGCATATTTCTTTCATCTTGGTGAGAGCATGTGATATCATTTCTTTATTATTTTCTCTCTCAAGTACCATTCATTGGAGTAACTATTTTTATTGGGTTTAATTTCTTTGTGAGAGTGTCACTACTTCTAGTGAGAATTTGGGGTTTAACATGTCATTTTTAAAAGTAGCTATAACAAAGTCTACTGGGCTGATTCATGTGGATGGTTAATGTAAGTGTGATGTTTCTTTAGACTGGAGATAATGCTTATACTTATATTTGATTGCTATCATTAGTCTGATTAAATAAACACGAGTGTTTAAAAAAAATTGAATTTGAATTTTGTTTTCGCTTTATTTGCTAGAGACTAGTAATAAGCTGGTTGGGGGGTGTGTTGAGTGTTAGAAAATGTATTTTATTAAGGAGAAAATCATCATTTTACATTGCAAGTCTTACTAATAACCCTTACTTTTATGCATTTTACCTTTTTGTAATTTAATTACGTGTGTTTTATTTTAATTAAGTATTTTATATATTTTAGGGGCATTATAGTTATTTCACAATAAAGGAGAGATCAGACGACGAAACAGACATCACTTTTGAACTCAGGACGATCGAAAACCTTAGGAGGAGCATAAAAGGAAAAATGGCACTATTCATATGTACGGTACTATTCACTTGTACGGTACTGTCTACATTACTATTCACGATACTGTTCACATAGACGGATCGATGATGTGGCATTGACCGATGATGTGGCATTGACTGATGAGGTGTCACAATCCTGTTGGACTAAAATTCTTATGTACTGTTGATGGCGACGTATCAGTGGACGAAAAATCTCGCGTACGGTGCATGCATCACACAGAATTATTTTCAACCAAACCGTGTCACTGTTCACCCGGGCCAAACCGTGTTACTGTTCATCCACGTGGTCAAACCGCGTACTGTTGACTGAAGATGTGGCGCAATCCTGAGCGTCCAAACTGTTTTTAATCCGATGGCCATGATTTACTCCATGTATCTATAAAAAGGGGGCCTCCTCCCCCTAATTTGATATCTCTGAATCCATTTTTGGGATCCATTTTCTGTAATTCCATCTCTATCTTGTATTTTCTACGTATTTTAATAAATTTCCATTTTACCCCTAGTTCAATTATGAGTAGCTAATTTCCTTTCAATCTTGAGTTGAAGGTGAAGTCTCAACATGTGTCATGGGCTTTATTTGGTAAATTTATTTTCTCTTCCCCTCTAGTTTTTGTGGATGTTTTGACTTCTCGTCGACAAATAATACTAATCTTGTCTAGTACCGCCTTGGTTTCACCGGTCCTCTAGTACAAGGTTATTATTATTTGACACGAAAAACCATTAGCACCATATTAATTAGAGTGTGGTTCATGAGGTGTGGATTCCCCCTTCATGATTTAATTGGCATTAATACGGATTATTTAGCTCATGATGCATGTTGATACGGATCCAGATACCCAAGTACGTCATTTTAATAGATTTCTCCCAATTTATTCTCGACATTTCAATTCCAATTTTAGAATTTATTCTTACCAATTTAATTCCAATTTTAAGATAATTTAAATCACTTCCAACACAAATCCAACCATTCATTTACAAAATTAATTCTATACACAATTAAAATCCACCTCCTCATGGGATCGACACTCGTCACTATTAGTCTATACTACAATAGATTCGTGCGCTTGCGAGTACATTAAAATTTGCACAACAAGTTTTTGGCACCGTCGCCGGGGAGGAAAGTAATTTTAATTCTTAGAATTAATTTTTGTGAATAATTTCTTTTAATTGTTTTCTTGTAATTTTTTTATTTTATTAAAAAAAAGTGAATCTACATTTAAAAGTTAGTATTTCTTTTCTTTTTCTCTTCTTTAAAATTTTGTAATTTAATTTTCAAGTTATTTTTATTCTTCTTTGTAATTTTTGTTTATCTTATTATTTTTTTATAGTTAATTTATTTCACGTATTGTTTTTTTTTGTGTATTTTTATAAAAAGGTTGTAATAGCGCAATAAGGTTAGTATCGTAATTTCTCCCTCTTCTTTATTTTTATTTGTTTTGTTCTCATCTTTATTTTTATTTTATTTGTTTTGCATACATGGTCGTAGGTCATTATCACCTAATCTTGAATCTATAGACCTTGAACTAGAAAAAACACTTCACACACAAAAGCACATTAAAAATAAATTTGGAATGGATTTACAAGCACCACAGGAGAGGCCATTTAAGGACTATTTTAGTCCCTTAGCTAATTTGAGCACATCATGTATAAGATACCCAAATGTAGCTGCTAGGAGTTTTGAGTTAAAATCTAGTGTGCTAAATTGTCTCCCCACATTTTATGGCCTAGAAAATGAGGATCCATATAATCATCCGAATGATTTTCATGCTATTTGTCAAACTTTTAAATACGAAAATTTTTCAGACGATAATGTTAAACTCAGATTATTCCCATTTTCTTTAAAGGATAGAGCTCGTTCATGGTTAAATACATTGCCTGCCAATAGCATTTCATCATGGGAACAAATGGTAACAAAATTTTTGAATAAATATTTCCCAGTGCATAAAACCAATGCTATTCGCAGGAAAATCTCGGAGTTTACGCAGAGAGAGGACGAGCAATTTTTTGAAACATGGGAGCGATTCAATGGGCTACTTTTGAAATGTCCACATCATGGGTATGAGAAATGGCAACAATGCCAATACTTTTTGGAGGGATTATTGCCGAATGTGCAAGAATGGCTAATGGCAACAAGTGGAGGAAAGCTAATGTCAAAAAGTGCATCAGAAATTTGGGAGTTTTTCCAGCGACAAGCGGATAATTCCCAACAACGGAGTCGATCACTCAGGAATACTAGAAAAATTAAGGGAGTGAATGAGGTTCAAATTGGCGAGTCAACTTCGAGAATCAAAGAAGTCAAGGAGATGGTTGAAGGTCTTACTCGACAAATAGCATCATTATCGACTGCTAAATCAACAGAGCCACATGACCCTGACTCATATCCAGATCAAGACAATGCCATTGGTGTAATGAGAAAGCCATCAAATTATAACCCATACTCCAACACATATAATCCTGGATGGAGAGACCACCCTAATTTTTCATGGTCTCAAGGATTCCAACAGAATGGACCAGCAGCTCCAGCTCCACCACTGCAACCAATTCCTCAAAATCCTCAAGCCTCTCAGCCACCATTTAGACCATACAATCAGAACCAGAACTACTCTCAACCCAAACCATGGGAGGATGCATTCCAGAATTTCAAGAATGTTACTCACTCTACGATTGAACAACAAAACCGCACTATTGATGGACTACGAAATGAGTTGAGAGCAGGCTTCAATTCACAAGCCCAATCAATTTCAAGCCTTGAGAAGATGGTGGGACAACTTGTTTCTTCAGTTCAGACCTTGGCAATGACCGTTGAGAAAGGCAAATTTCTAAGTCAACCAGTGTCTAATCCTAAAGGAGTAAATGAAGCAAGTATCAGTTCACCACAACAGCATGGAGAGGTCAAAGCAGTCATGACCTTGTGAAAAGGAAAAAAAGTCGACAATAAAGTGGAGATGCCGGTGACAAAAGAAAATCAAATTGTACCAGTGAATGTTGAGGACTCATCACCGGAGGAGAAAGAAGAAACCAACCTATGAGAATATATTCCCAAAACACCATTTCCTCAGAGGTTAGCTAATGGCAAAAAGGGAAAATTCACAGGTGAGATTCTTGAAATCTTCAAACAGGTAAGTGTTAACATCCCTTTACTTGATGCTATTAAACAAGTTTCATTTTATGCCAAGTTTCTTAAAGACCTTTGTACTAAAAAGAGAAATATGCATGTTCAAAAGAAGGTATTTTTAATAGAAAACGTTAGTTCTATACTCCAACATAAAATTCCTTTAAAATGCAAAGACCCAGGCTCCCCCACTATCTCATGTAGTATAGGGAACCACACAATTGAGAATGCTTTGTTGGATTTAGGAGCTAGTGTAAATTTATTGCTTTACTCTGTATTTGTGAAACTTGGACTGGGAGAATTACACCCAACTCCAGTAGTGTTATAGCTTACAGATCGGTCCACGAAAATATCTGGTGGTATTGTGGAGGACGTGCTTATCCAGGTAGACAAATTTTATTTTCCTGTTCATTTCATTGTAATTGACACTCAACCTATACAGGATTCAAGGAAGCACATCCCCATTATCCTAGGCCGACCTTTCTTGGCAATTGCGGATGCTCACATTCAATGCAGGACTGGAAATATGCAGTTGTCCTTCGGCAACATGATTATGGGGCTAAACATTTTCAGCATTGCCAAACAACCTCACAATACAGATGATGGAATTGTTCATGTGGATTTAATTGAAGCATTAGTTGATGACACTTTTATTTCAAACCTCAGTGATAATCCTTTACAAACATGTTTAACTCACTTTAGTTTGGATTTTGATATTGACAGATCGGTTGAAGAGGTCAACGCCCTACTTGACTCAACAGCATCCATGGACACTAATAAATGGAAGTCAAGAGTTGAACAACTAGCGCTATCAGAAAAGAAACTCATCCCATCATCAGAATCACCACCGAAACTCGAGCTTAAACCATTTCCCAACACATTGGAATATGCATTTTTGGGGGAAGAAAGTACTCTACCGGTAATCATCTCTTCATCCTTCAATGACGAACAAAAAGGTAAGTTGTTGGATGTTTTAAAAAAGCATAAAAGAGCATTAGGATGGACCATAGCAAACATAAAAAGTATAAACCCTGCAGATTGCATGCATTACATTCACCTTGATGAAAATGCTAAATCTACTAGGGAAATGCAACGTCGGTTAAATCCTAACATGAAAGAAGCTGTTAGAACTGAAGTCCTTAAGTTATTAGACGCAGGTATCATTTACCCAATTTCTGATAGTTCATAGGTCAGTCCTGTACAAGTTGTCCCCAAAAAGTCAAGAGTCGCAGTAGTTACCAATGCTGATAATGAATTGATACCAACTAAAGTGACTACAGGATGGCGTGTTTGCATTGATTATAGAAAGTTGAATTCTGTCACACGTAAAGACCATTTTCCTTTACCATTTATCGATCAAATGCTTGATAGATTAGCAGGCCATGAATTTTATTACTTTCTATATGGCTATTCAGGATACAATCAGATCCCCATAGCACCAAAAGATCAGGAGAAAACCACTTTCACTTGCCCTTTTGGCACATTTGCATATAGGAGAATGCCATTTGGATTATGTAATGCACCTGCTACATTTCAACGATGCATGTTGAGCATTTTCTCTGATATGGTTGAACGATTCCTTGAAGTCTTTATAGATGATTTTTCTGTCTTTGGTGACTCGTTTGATCAATGTTTACATCATTTAACACTAGTTCTGTAGAGATGTATCGAGAAGAACTTAGTCTTAAATTAGGAGAAGTGTCATTTTATAGTAAAACAAGGTATTGTTCTCGGTCACATCATTTCGAGCAAAGGTTTTGAGGTTGACAAAGCCCAGGTGGATCTCATTTCTAATCTTCCTCTACCCAAAACAGTCAGAGAAGTAAGATCTTTCCTTGGGCATACTAGTTTTTATAGATGTTTCATTAAAGATTTTAGCAAAGTTTCTAGACCCTTATGCAATCTACTTGCTAAGGATGTACCTTTTGTCTTTAATGATTCATGTCTTGTTGCGTTTGAAAAATTAAAGCATTTGTTGACATCATCACCCATCATTCAGCCCCCAAACTGGAGCTTACCATTTGAGCTCATGTGTGATGCATCTGATTATGAGTAGGAGCAGTATTAAGACAAAGAGTTGCTCGCATTCCCCATGTTATTTACTATGCTAGTATGACATTGAATGATGCACAATTGAACTATTCAACTACTGAAAAAGAAATGCTAGCAGTAGTGTTTGCATTGGAAAAATTTCGATCTTATCTCATTGGTTGTAAAATAATGATATTCACAGATCATGCTGCTCTTAAATAACTTCTCACAAAGAAAGATGCAAAAGTTAGACTAATTCGTTGGGTGTTACTTTTGTAGGAATTTGACTTGGAATTCAAAAATAAAAAATGGATAGAAAATGTTGTGGCGGACCATCTCTCTCGTCTACATTTTGACACAATTATAGAGCCATTACCATTGAATGAGTCATTTCCAGATGAACAATTAATGAATGTGAAAGTATTACGTTGGTATGCTGATATAGTTAATTATCTTGTTACAGGTAAACTTCCAGAGTATTAGACCAAGCAAGACAAGGCTAAATTCTTTGCAGAAATAAAGAATTTCTTTTGGGATGACTCGTATTTGTTCAAGTATTGTGCAGATCAACTTGTTAGACGATGTGTCCCAGAAAATAAAATTCATAATATTCTTTCATTCTGCCATGAACAAGCTTGTGGAGGCCATTTTAGTGCTAAGAAAACAGCGACAAAAATTCTACAATGTGGTTTTTATTAGCCAACTATATTTCGAGATGCTTACACTTTCTGTTCTTCATGTGATAGGTGTCAACGAATGAGGAGCATTACACGAAGGAACATGATGCCATTAAATCCAATTTTAGTGGTTGAGATTTTTGACGTATGGGGTATCAACTTTATGGGACCCTTTCCCCCTTCTTTTGGCCATCAATACATATTGGTTACTGTTGATTACGTATCGAAATGGGTAGAAGCGATTCCATATAGAAGCAATGATCACAAGGTGGTGATAGGATTTTTAAAAAGCAACATTGTTTCACGCTTTGGATTCCCTCGAGCAATAATCAGTGATGGTGGTGCCCACTTTTGTAACAAAGCATTCAAAACTCTTTTGACAAAGTATTCAATCACACACAAAGTGGCGACTCCGTATCATCCGCAAACCAGTGGCCAAGCTGAGATATCCAATCGAGAAATAAAGCACATATTAGAAAAAACGGTGAGGTCAAACAGGAAAGATTGGTCATTAAGACTTGATGATGCATTATGGGCATACAGAACGGCTTTCAAGACCCCGATTGGGATGTCACCCTACAGGCTAGTGTATGGAAAAGCTTGCCACCTACCTGTGGAACTCGAGCATCGTGCATATTGGGCCATCAAGAAATTTAATTTTGACATGCAGCAAGCCAGCTTAGAAAGAAGATTACAACTGGCAGAACTTAAGGAAATTCGCAATGTGCCTATGAAAATGCCAAGATTTACAAGCAACGAATGAAAGTCTTCCACGACAAGCACATTATGAGAAAATCTTTCACTCCAGGTCAGAAAGTGCTTTTGTTCAATTCTCGCTTGCACCTATTCCCAGGTAAGTTACGCTCTCGTTGGTCTGTTCCCTTTATTGTTCATACTGTTTTTCCACATGGGGCAATTCAAATTAAGGACCCAAAGAACGGTGTCACGTTTAAAGTTCATGGTCAAAGATTAAAGCCATATCTAGAGTACCAACCACATGGAGAAGATACTTAAATAAATTTGAGTGACCCACCAGAGTTGAATTGATTTTTTTTTCTTTTCATTGATTTGATTTTGTTTTCTTTCTTTGTATTATTCTTTTGCTAATTGAAATTATTTTTGCATAAGTGTGTTTGTTTAATTAATAAGTTTTCTCTTATCATTATTAATCATGAGTCTCATACTTAGACCGTTCCTCCTGAACATTCTTAAACCACTTCAACGTGTCAAAACTCATCTCAAAAGGCAGATTCAATTTTGTAAAACACAACGCATTTAGGCTTGACAACCACCAGAGTTAGTAGCCTATGTTGAGGGTTTAGAACGCCAACTCAGAGACATTGAGGAAGTGTTTACGACATCCAGTTGGAGCTTGAGGTAAATTCAATAAGAGGACAATTTTAATTTTCTTTGTGTGTTTTAATTTGTTTTTCTGTTTGTTACCCCGGTGAAGTGGCGGATAACAGTACTCCGTGACAATCAAGTCGGTTACTTCAGTTTTCCCATAATAACTGATATTCTGAGGCGAAAGTATAGACAGAAACGAGATCTTAGCGAAGCTTCACAAGTGATTCCCTTCACTTCCTCAGAATGCCATCCTTACGATCTAGAAAGCTCGGTCCGAACGCATGCGATTGCTCATGAGGAATAACATACCTGCTGATATCCGTTGGTTAATCGAGGCGAAAGTACGATTGGCAGGTGAGTTACCTCCAAAACTTATTGCATACATGCCTGGTTGTGGTAAAGGAAATTATGCAAGAAAACAACGAGCTCGAAGAATTTCTGTTGCTTGTCATAAGTGTGCCAGAATGAGTTGCGATAGAAACCTATGTTCTTTAGGAATAGTGTCTGATAACAGGGAAGATAAGATTCAATTCATTAGAGATGGCTTGAATAAGGAGTCATTGGATGATATCCTTTTGTCTCTTGAAACGCATCCTAGTGGATATGTGCAAGGAGCGATTCTCCAGTTATGGTCATTATTCCAGAAAGAGCATGCACGATATAGTCTCGGGAATCTGACTATAAATGACCATGTTTGCCAGTTTATAAGAAAACTGGATGGGAAGCCTATCCTCGACCCATAGAGGGCGTTCAAACTGTTTCTGGACGTAAAACCAGAGGAACATGTGAGCCACAGTCGCAACTACCTATAAATATCCTTTTACTTTATTGTTATTTTATTTCATTTCACTGTTGTTTTATTGTTTACATTATTGTCTTTAATAATTTAATTACTGTTTGCTTTTTCCCTTTTACTATTTCCTTTTTTACTCACGAGCCATGTGCTTTACGTGTTATTTGACATTGACATACTACCTCATACACAGCTGTGACCTACTGTCACCAAGACTCTTAAATGTGATTTCTTTTTTGTCAAGCACTCACAAATTATTTTTGAGAAGTATCCCAATGGCAGCTACTCCCAATAGACAATTCAAGAACATTTGTGTGCTTTCTGGATTTACCTATGGAAAACATAAAGAGTTCGTTGAGGTAGCCATAGATCTTGGTCGAAATATAGCAGCGAAAAAATTACACTTGGTGTATGGAGGAGGTAACCGAGGGTTATCAAAAATGGTCTCAGAAGCAGCTTTTATCAGAGGAAGTCAAGTGTTATGCATCATCCCAAGAGTCGTAAAACCATTGGGCAGTTCGTCTGACTCATCAACTGGAGAAGAGTTAGTCGTCTTAGGTATGCAAGAAAAAATAACTGCAATGCTTAATCATGCTGATACTTTTATTTTCCTTCCAAGAGATCTTGCAACACTAGAGGCATTTATCACACTAGCATCTTGGGCCCATCTGCACATCCACCAGAAACTCATCGGTTTGTTAAATGTCAATAACTTTTATGATGACTTTATCGCATTTCTTAACCATGCAATAAAAAACTACTTCATTCTTTCCCATGCGAAAAAATCTTTTATTTGTGCTCACACTGCTAATGAGCTACTTGATCTATTACAAGCTTATAGACCGGAGCCAAACCCCTGAACCTTTGTGTTGGAGCGACCAAATAATGATGGTAACAGTAGCAGCAGTAAAAAGTACAAATTAGATTTAACTCTCCGCTTGTAAATATTTTCTTCTGTGTTGCACCACCTAGGTGATGTCTTCTACACTCTACTTCTTTCCTTTCAAACATTGAGGACAATGTTTCGTTCTGGTTAGGGGGAGGGAATAGTCGACAATTGTGGAATTTTGGTTAAGTTTTTACTAATTTTTTGTAGAAACTAACTGTTGCTAACTTTTTGTGTCGAAGATGGCTGAATATAGAGTGTAGTGACTCTAGAAACACATCTTCATCGTTTCAAACTGTTGGACCACACGGATGAACAGTGACACGGTTTGACCCGGGTGAACAGTGACGCGGTTTGGTTGAAAATAATCATGTGTGATGCATGCACCGTACGCGAGATTTTTCATCCACTGATATGCTGCCACGTCGCCATCAACAGTACATAAGAATTTTAGTCCAATAGGATTGTGACACCTCATCAGTCAATGCCACATCATCGGTCAATGCCACATCATCGATTCGTCTATGTGAACATTATCGTGAACAGTAACGTAGATAGTACCGTACACGTGAATAGTACCGTACATGTGAATAGTGTCATTTTTCCTTTTATGCTCCTCCTAAGGTTTTCGATCGTCCTAAGTTCAAAAGTGATGTCCGTTTCGTCGTCTGATCTCTCCTTTATTTTAAAATGACTATAATGCCCCTAAAATACATAAAATACTTAATTAAAATAAAACACACGTAATTAAATTATAAAAAGGTAAAATGCATAAAAGTAAGGGTTGTTAGTAAGACTTGAAATGTAAAATGATGATTTTCTCCTTTATAAATATACATTTTCTAACACTCAACATCAATCACCTAAAACATCTGAAGAGATAGAGAGAATGAGACGAGTTCCCTATGCAGAAGCTATGGGAAGTCTCATGTATGTCATGCTTTGCACTAGGTCAGACATCTGTTTTGTGGTAGGAATGGCTAGTAGATATCAATATAATCCTGGACCTGAACATTGGACTGCGGTCAAGCATATAATGAAGTATCTGAAAAGAACTAAAAATTATATGCTTGTGTATTCTGGTGATGAACTCATTCTAGTGAGTTATACAGATTCTGACTTTATGTCAGATAAGGATTCCAAAAAATTAACTTCCGGCTATGTGTTTACATTAGGAAGTGGAGCTATTAGTTGGAGGAGTGTGAAACAATCTTGTATCACAGACTCCACAACTGAAGCTGAATATGTGGCTGCATCCGAAGCTGCAAAAGAAGATGTATGGCTCTGCAAGTTCCTACAAGATCTTGAGGTGGTACCTGCTGTAACTGCACCCCTTAAACTATTTTGCGATAATAATGGTACGGTAACTCAATCTAAGGAACCAAGGAACCACAAGAAACAAAAACATATTGAGAGAAAGTACCATCTTATAAGGGATATAGTGCAGAGAGGTGATGTGGAGGTTACTCAGATTGCGTTACAGCAAAACTTGACAGATCCTTTTACTAAGGTCATACCTGAGAAACCTTTTAACTTGCACTTAGAATTCATAGGCATGCGTGAGATGCCAAATATGCTTTGAGAGCTAGTGGGCGATTGTTGGGGAAAATATGCTCTTTAAAAGCATATGTGTTTATTTAATTGTAATAAACATTTTTTTTCTGATTAATAAAATTAATGAGGTATTTTATTCAAATATCTTAATTGTATTAATATTTTTATTAAAGTCCGTTTAATCATATTATATGTATTTATGTGATCACCATGTGAATTCACAGAAGACATAAATTAAAGTTATCTTATGATTAAATAAATTTAGTTCGCAGTTGATAAATAAAGTTGGGCACTTTATTTAGGTATAGACTGTAATAAATTCATTGAATTATTTATCTTAATCATGTATGAATTTATTGATGTAGTACGACTACATTAAACAGGATCACATATAAGATTTAATTAACTTTGTAATAACTGTCAGACTTATTAAATCTCATAGGCATTGGTTTTACTGTAATCTTAATCTTGAGTTAATTATGATTTCATGATTGTAATTGTTATTCCATTTGAGTTATCAATGGGCATGACACATACTTATAGTCTATATTACCCGATATCTTGGTGGGAACATTTATGAGTATTGGAGTTATAGATTAACAATATAGAATTTGTACAACACATCTCTTGATGGGTTTTCGGCACTTGATCATAGAATTCTCTGGGTAGAGTGTGTCAACATATTTAGTATGTTGAAAATGATCATTAGAGAAAACCAGTAAGAATCAAGGAATAAGATGTTATTAAATTGATTGGACAGTTGAGATATCAATTTAATTAACGATGTGGTACAAAGGATTGTGTAGTAAAGAAATCAATGTGACTTGGGACGAATTATTATTCGAGCATACAATTATGGAAGTCAGTTCCAATCTTTTAGTGGAGTAGATTTGGAACTAAATAATTAGGCTAGTTTAATTACAGGCCTAATTATTGTAGCCACTATTGTATGTTCCACCACTACTGGATTAATAAGTAAGGTAACTAGTTATTGGGGTCAAAAGCCTAAATATATCATTTAGTGAGAAGCTCCATTTAATTAGCTTGTGTGTAAGGGGCTTTATGTTATTTTACAAGGTGGGTCCCCTATAGAAAAAGCAAGTAACGTGAGTTTTGTTTTTTAATTATTTGGAGCCTAGGGTTTTCACTAAAGGGAAATATAAAAAGGCTTATTTTCTCTAAAGAAAGAGAGAGCAGCCACTTTATACAGATTAGAGAAAAAGATTTTTCTCTCTATTGTTGAAAGAAAAATTTTCTCGTGTTAGTTGCTTTGGTAGTGATAAAGGCGTCCACACGTCAAGTGCAGATCAAACCTGAGTCATAACCTAGAAGATCATTGGTGACAGTTCGTGATCTGACAAGCGTGGTGGTGACGGATCGTGATCTAACAGAAGTGGTGGTGACGGATCGTGATCTGCGAGCCTAAATCACTTCAGCGGAAAAAGCCAAATCGGATTTTCAAGGTATGAGTTTTAGATTACAAATTCTTATATATTATATGAGAGCGATCTTAAAAAGGTTTTATAAAAATTTAAAACCTGATTTTTCCCAACACTTTTGACACTAAAAATTCTGGGAAAATTTTGATTTACTAACACCTTGCTGAATATGTCGAAGTGCCGTGGCATTTCTCTGTATGTTTTCTTTGCACTGTTGTTGATGTTCTTGAGTCCAATCTGAAGAACTCGCAGATTCTAGTGGTTCAACATATCCATCTTCAACAACATCCCATAAATTTTGAGAGAGCAAAAAAGTTTCCATTTGATTACTCCAATATTCATAATGTACCCCTTCAAATATTGGAACTTGACTGGGAGCATATGCAAATAATGTGGGTAGGGTATTTGATGTCATTTTGAGGGTGTTTTGGAAAAGCTCTGATACCAAATTTGTTGGGTGCGGGTGCAGGCGGAAGTGTATAAGAATTTTTATTTAAGAACAGAATATTTTGCTGGAAATTACTAAAACTTTATTGCTTAATTCTTTTTTTTCTTTTTTTTCTTTTTTTCTTTTTTGTTCTTGCTTTTCATACAACTAGAGTTTTATATTTAATTATTTATATGCATTATAGACAACTCTAGAAATTACATTAATCATGCTTTACATTTCCAAAGCCACATTATAAACATAAATTCTACCCTTTACTTCATGTTGAAAACAAACCAAATAACCCTTCAAACTTCTTACTCAATTTACTAGATTACTAATTACATCTCTACAAATAGAACTTCAGCATTTATTGCTTGCATCAGGTAATAAATATTCAAGCTTTTCTCAACTTTCTCAACCACCAAATAGAAACCTTTATTTCCCCAAAAAAAATGAGTGAATAGATAAATAACAAAACAAATGAGAAAGAAACGACCTTTGTTCTCAAAGGGTGCTGCTGAAGCTGTGTCAAATACTGTCGGAATCCTTTCTTTGCAAGTGATCACATTTTCTGACTGAAATTTCTCCTTCTAGCAACACTAAAAAGATGGAGAGACTCTTAATAAATGTTTTCTTTTACAACAGCCCAATCTCCCTCTTTGTACTTACTGAAGTTCACCTCTTTGCACGGACAGCAATAAAATATCTTCCATAAAATATCTTACTGAAGTCCATTTTCCATCTTCACGGAAACGGAACGATGAAAAACATAAAAGCCTTTAGCAGGAGCACCTTCATTCTGGATACAGTTTCAATTTCCAAAAGAATAAACTACAGGTAATGGTTACCTGACTATTCAGATTCTTGACCTCAGCTAATATGCACAGTAAATTTTTCTCTATGTAGAACAGACAGAAGAATAAAGATTTAACTTAAAAAGAGTTCTGGATGGAGAAGAGCCGGTTGCAGCTGCCCCTTGTTCACAAGTCCAAAATCCAACAAGATATATTCTTATGGACATTAACTAGAAAATTTTACATTAATAAATATCACAGGATCCTGTGCTTGTGATCATACAAATTGAACATTGAGCTCTCCAAATCATTAAAGCAAAACTTTTAAACATGCCGGCTAATTTGAAACAGTAATTAGGCAAACATTTAAAAGTTATGCAATAATAAAACCAAAAAAGAAACATAAGCAATTTCAAAATTTTACCTTTTTTCCATCTGTATGACAAAGGAGCAGGGATAAATTAGGAAATGTACCGGCTTCCAACACGGCCTGGACGGCGGCTTTGAACCCAAAAGCGCACCTGCCAAGCACTGCGGCTTTTGCCGGGAGTTTGGGTCATAACAGTTCTTTTTTTCTGCTGAAATCATGGCCATTATTCATGCTATTTCTCCAGCTTTCAGTCGTTGTTGGAATTGCATTTGGTTGGAAAGAGTTAAAGAGCCGAAAATATTGTTTGGCAGCTAAGAAAATCAAAGAAAATAAGCTGGAACCGAAAGTACTATTTTATTCAACATACTTCCAGAATAAATCTGCACATGTAACAGTCTTTATATACGAATACGGCAGCTTAGCTCAGCTTAGCTAAAACCAACTAACTAATTACAATTTACTTAACTAATCGTCGCGTGTACAAGCAGCTACATAACCACCAGGAGCCAGCTGGCAGCACACGTCATTAATTTGTAACTGATTATAGAAGCTGCTGTGATCCTCTGCATTGTTGCTTGCTTTGCTGCACATGTGAGCCTCCTCAACAGAAAGTGACTCCACATTTGCATTTCTTGTTTGTTCGACTCTTCTTTTAAGCCTCCATGGTGCTTCAGGAATGAATGGTTAAATCGTCGAGCTACATTATCCAAAATTTTATTCCATTGTTCTCGTACGTACCGAAAAGGCAATCAAATAGCAAATTTAGTGGTCAATTTGGGTTTGCATCGTCCTAATTTTACTTAGTTTGAGTCAAATGATTTTCTAACCGTGATCACCATGGAATTTTCCAAAAGTTTGGCTCGCGTTTGGGACTGAAATGTAGGCAGTTGCCAGTTTGGCACAGAAGCCTTAAGGTTATGCTGAATCTGAATGCCGAGGGAACCCAACAGTTGGCAAGCTGGCCTTGATGGCTGAGATGAGCTGCTCGTAGCCATCAATAGCTATAAAGGAGTGGAGCTGGTCAATTTGGATAATTCCAGATGAATCTGTAGATAGTTCACAAATCCAATGTTCTCCGTAATCTGAAGCAGCAAGGATGGATGGATAAATGTTCGACTTGTTATGGGAGTTGATTGTATCAACAAATAATGTTCTCAATACATCAGGCTAAGGAAAAGAGTCTTCACGTACATGATCAAGATTTCTTTTTTTTTTTCAAATACATTGAAAAATAATCATGATGCACTTCCATATAGCAATAATTATTTGTATATTCCTAAAATTTATATAATATTACATTAAGGGAAATTATCATTGCACCACCTTTATTTTACATTATATTCATCCAATCACTACAAAATTCTAACATATACTTTGCACTACTTTTTTTTTCACATTTGTATCAACTAGCCACTTTTATATTAACATTATTAAATAATTTTAATAAAATGATAATTTTACCCCCAAATTAATAAAAAGATCATTTTATTTTATAAAAACTTTAAAAAATAAAAAATATATAATAATAAAAATATCCCTAAATTTAATAAAAATAAAGCCCAAAATTAGAATTTTTATTTTTAATAAAAATTATTTTAATATAAAATTATAATTATAAAAATAATTGCAAAATTTTGAGATTTAATAAAAATCCCCTAAATTATTAAAATTTTAGGATTTATTCTTTTAAGAAATAAATTCAGTTATTTTAATAAAATTTTACAAAATTATAACTTTTTAATAAATAAATTCATTTATTTTTATTAAAAAATTTTAAAAGTATAATTTTTAATAAAAATAATTATTAAAATTTTACAAAATCTAAATTTAGTAAAAATCAGTTGACCACCTCTATTTGAGATTTATTTTTTATTAAATTTATGGATATTTTATGATTATAATTTTTAATTTTAAAAGTTTTTATAAGATAAATAGTTTTTTAATTTATTTAGGGGTAAAATTATCATTTTATTAAAATTATTTAATAGTGTTAATGTAAAAGTAACTAGTTGATACAAATGTGAAAAGAAAGGTGGTGCAAAGTACATGTTAGAATTTTGTAGTGGTTGGATGAACATAAAGTAAAATAAAGGTGGTGCAATGATAATTTCCCTTATATTAAAGGTTCAAAATAGAACAAAATAATATTCTTAAAGTTGTTTGAGACAATAATTTATATAGATACAATGATTTATACAATGTATAGTATTTATGAAATTTATATTGAGAGAAAAACATTTAAGAAAATGCAAATGTTTAGAATTTCCAAATGACTTTACATAACACTACATAAATATATGTACTAATTTTTTGAAATTACCTCCATATTATTTGCGCTAAGGATAATTAAGTCAAAAGTCAAAACATTAATTTATGTAACTACACCTTTTTTAAATTATCACATCCATGTAGTAATAAAAATAAGTGGTATCCATAATGACTATATATAGAGACGTTTTACTCACTGTTATTGTAGTTTGAAGTGTTTTTTATGTGAATTTCACAATCACTGTGAACACAACATGAATTAATATCTTGAATCCTAAAATAATTAAGTTCCTAACAGGAATTTTGTTACCATTTACCCTACTTGAAACTAGGGCAGGAAGACAATAAGAAGCAAAAAGCAGCAAACACGGCCTTAACACAACATAAATCAGTCAACTTCATGAGACAAGAATGATCAGCATGCTCTCTGTTCAATTTCGCCCCAAAAAAAAAAAAAAAACACTTCGAATTTATTCGATTACGGGAAAGCTGGAAAGAATTGCCCTCCTCCAGAAAGTGGATATCTGATTGTCTGTTGTGAATTTCCTTAAACTTGCATATTTAAGGTAAATTTAATGAGAAAACGGTCAAAATTCTCTTATCGTTTGTTGAAATTATATATCATTTTCACCTTTATATTTCAAGATCCATTTAAAACCTCTTACTTTTAAGAAGTTGTTAATTTTTCAACTTTCAAAATCTACATTAATTCACCTCTAGAAATATTAATGATAGGAATCCCAACAGTTAAGTTCCAATGGAAGTGTTGACGTTAATATTTTAATACCATATTATAGCTATCTTGATTATTAACTAGGTATACTTTTGTAGTTATTTACCATGAGCTAGTTCAAATCTGTAATTTCGAAGTACAGCGTTCGGATCTGATAAAATAGCCCTATGAATAGTTTGTCTTAAACTATGGATCCCATGAAATTTAAAATATGTATCAAAACCATTAAAAATGAAACGAAACACTTGAGATGTATAATGAAAAAACTTTATTTATACATTTTTTAACCATAAAACACGCTATATGCAACCCCTCTCTGGCTTTAAACTTAGCACTTAAAAATAAAATCCAGATATACATCTCTGAAAGAAAACATACATTTGGAAGTTCTTATGGAGCTCACACAGCTACCTAATCCCAGAAAAGAGAGGTTAATTAGTCATAATTTGGTTTGGGGAAGAAGAACAAGTTATTAGTTAGAACTTAGAACCGCCTGAGAGAGCTGACAGCGACTGGAACCATGTCAGTCATGGCAAGCAATTCCGAGCTTGCTTCACAGTTTGCTCCATGTATAAGACGAACAAGAGACATAAATAATAATTAAACATTTCCATTCTTGTTACATTTGTATTACCCTGTTTATGAAACTTGAATTAATCAAGTGACTGTATAAAGATTGATAACATGAAATAGATCTTCATTATATATCTTTTGAAGCATAGAGTATTATGTTAACATAAAAGTACAAGTCCTAATTAAGGTTTGAGGGGGCTTCAGCCCTTCTGAGCCATTAATTTTTATTTTTAAATGTACTTCAAGTCCCTTCTAAAAAACTTAAATAAAAATAATTTGCACACATTTTTCATATATTAAAAGATTTGTAGTTCAACGGTAAGAATATTATTTGATGATTTTAAAATCTTGATTCAAATCCCAATAACCATATTATTTTATTTTTTTTAATATTTTGTGGAAACTACTTTGAAAAATGATATTTTCACGCATTTAAAATAAATAATTTATTACTATTATTATTTAGGATTTAAAATAAGGTAATAAAATTTGTGTTTATAAGACTTAAAACGTATTTAAGTGAACATTAAAAAAAACACCACAAGTTAAATAAAAATTTTTAAACTAAGCCTCCTAAATTTAGTTTATGGGTCGCCACTGTTGGTTAATATGTATATATGCTTGCTAGCTAAGGATCAGTGATGCTGAGGTAATTGTGATCTTGAAGTTTTCTCCATTAAGTCAATTAATTATGAGACAAAGTCATTGCTATTATTTCAGGTAAATATGGCAAGTATCATGGGCATTATAGTATTACAAATTTGGAAGAACTCTCTAAATTATTGTTATTGACTGATTTATTCCTTTTCTGTTATCACCTTTATTGTATAAAATGGGCATTTGAATCAGATTTTTATTTAGGAATTTACGTTTTCTCTTATTCCAAAAAAATTTCGTTTTTTATACCATTGTAGTTAAATCGATGAGAGATTATTAGTTTTTCCTATTAAAATCACTATCTACCCGTACCCACCAACCTCTATTATTTTCATAATGCTCAATAACTCACATGACATAATAATTCTATAATAATATCATTATTTTCAATAACAATTTTATTCATATATATTTCTTATAAATTAAATAAATAAAAAATTGAAATTAAAATTAAAAAATATTTATTAAAATTAAAAAATATTTACTAAGAATAAAAAAAATCTTATTCTTTTTTTTCTAATCCTTTTTTATCATTAATAAACGAAATGATACTAAATCGAAATAATAAATAAAAAATTTTAAAAAGTATTTGAACCTTGAATGCATATTCACATGGATTACAACAAATACATAACATACAAACACTGCCACTAACGGGCACCACATGGCAAACCCAAAAAAAAAAATCATTACACAATAAAAGCATAAGTTTGGGCATGAAAAAATATTAACAATAAATTTTTTTTATCTTTTAATTTTATAAAAAAAATCTTATAAATATGTATTTTAAATTCCCATAAATATTAAATCAAATGACTCATTTACCCCTCTTTTCCTTTAAAATTTTTGTACTAATGGACTTTGAAAACAATGTTTTAAAGCCTTCCAATAAATAACAATATTTTTAATCTGAATTTTGCTATCACTCTGATATACACAACAAGAAATAATCTTGAATTTAAAACAACCAAGTTTCAACAGGAATTATGCTACCATTTACAGCCAGCAGCGGCTCCGTCGGCTCCGTTTACATTTGTTTTTTTTAAAAAAAGTTATTTCAAAATTTAGAACTAGCTAATATAACGAAAGAAAAATGACAGATGAAGAAACACATGATTGCAATATTCATGCAATAGAAGTGATATCCATAATCCAGGAAAATACCAATTAAGAAAACAAAACACCTTAATACCTTCATTTCATATCCCAGACGCTCTATACATTTTTGAACCACCAAACCCACTACTATGCAACCCCCTCAATAATCATCTTCCACAGCTATATAATTTAAGAAAGCATTAGATAACATTCAAATATACATCTCTGGAAGGAAAATACATTTAAAAGTTCTCAAGGAGCTCACACGACTACCTAAATGAAATTTTCACTCCCTAAAAAAGTGAGGTCAATCATAATTTGTTTTGCGGGAGATGAACAAGTTAGTTAAAACCACCTAAGTGCTGACTGGAACCATGTCAGTCATGGCAAGCAATGCCGCATGAGCTTGCTCTCAACATATCCAGCCCAGAAATGTATTAATAGCGGGTGGCTCACTGTAAACTACCGGGCCAACCCATTGCTGCTATAGAAGTGGCTTGGGGAAAAGAGTGATGAACCATCACATTGTTGTTATCCAAGGCATTTACATAGAAGTGGCTTGGGGAAAAGAGTGATGAACCATCACATTGTTGTTATCCAAGGCATTTACAAATGAGCCGCTCCTCACAGTTTGCTCCAAAAGTCGAACAAGTGACATAAATATTTCCATCCTTGTTACATCCCTGTTAGCCTGTTTATGAAACATGCAGTGAGTGTACAAAGATTCTAATACAAAATGGAGTTTAAACAAACCTACAATATATTTTTGAAGCATACAGTAGTAGTTAACACTGGGTTAAAAACTTAGGACAGAGCAGACTCTGACATCCACAGACAGGAGAATGACAAAAAATTATTTCCATTTCAACTGAGGGTAGGTTTTTCCATAAACAAAAGGCTTGTTCTTTTAATCTTAAGAGCATAATCCTTGACGAGATTGACAGAAGTCAAACATTTTAAGTTCTCTTGCTTCGCTGTACGGAAGTAACTCCTGTTCTTACTGCAGCTAGTATATTCCTAGATAACAGCTTTATGTATAAGATTTGGAGGGGATTTACCCAGTCTATGCCTGCTAGAAGAAAAGTTTAAATATTATAAAAATTAAAAATAAAATAAATTACCTATACAACTTGCTGCATTTTGATAATATATTATAAAGGCCAACTCCCTGGCATACGAACAAGAACCACTCATTTGAAAAGTAAGGTTTTTAAAATGTGGGCTAACAGCATGTTTTCATTTTCTATGAAATAAACCCCTAAAGAAATTGACGCACATCACATATTTAAACTGCTCTAATAAGCTGTGCATAAATCATTCATTTTCTTGCTAAGTGAAAATCATCAAACGGCCATGAAAACAGACCATGAAGGGATTTGACTACTCAACCAGGGCGGGGATCTCATGGTTAGAATACATTTAGTAGGAAATCATAGTTGATTTGTTACAGCAACATTGCTTTTAAATGGTACCTCTACTGCAAATCGTGCCCAGATCTTGTCATTCCTTGCTTCCATCAGTCCCTTCAAGATGGTTAACCCCAATCCCCTGATTAAATCAGCTATTTCCAAAAAGAAACCCCGTTCCTCACAAAGCATCTGTCAACAAGCCCAAATATAAAAACTTATTCAAGCCTAACAATTTCTACTCGAAAAAAGAGGGCAGTTACTACCTCCACGAGCAGCTGCCGAGGTGGATTCAAATCCTCAACAATGATAGGACAGACCATAGATTGTGAACCGACTTCAAATGCCCATGTTGCCCCTCCCTCAAAGTTATCTTTTAAAAGCAAACCGCCTTCCTTGCTGATTATCTGCAAGTTCAGGCATGATGATCACCAGCCCAAAAAACTTAAATGTAATAAATTTAAACTTGTGCGCCAAATATAATGGTAGAAGTACAAAACTTAGACATCCCCTATACCTTAGACTCCCCTGTTTGTTTTAGCTTGTCAGCGTGCTTTGTCACACTTTGCAGGAACAGCATGTGCTTGATGGTTCGTTCTAGAAGCGCATCTATGCTACACTGTTGAACCATATCAAGTGAATAAAGAACAGCATAAGTATTAAAATTTAAACTACCATCAACAGAAAAAAGATAAAAGTTAAAATCAGTCACGAAAATAAATGCAATTACTTTTGCCCCATTCGGAACAATTTCTCGCAATTCTTTCACGCGATCTTGAATCATCTGGCGATCTTTGGGCCTTGGTCGAGGGTTCTCCCCAGGTTTAAGTCTTTTGCGATTTGATTTAGTTGTTTCATCATTTTTCTTAGAATATGCAGTTGAAACACTACCATCACGCTTCACGCTTTGACCCTGTTCTACCCACGAACTGATATGGGACCCATATACGGAAGTAGTTTGAGAGCAATTTCCTTCATTATCCTTGCTACAACCAGACTGAAAAGAGCTGGATCCCCCACTCCATGCCTTTGTCAAGGACTTGGTAACGCCAAACAGTTCCGTTGGCACTAAGTTAGACATATTAACCTGGCCGGAGGAGGGAGAAACAGTAGGAATAGAGGAGCTACTGATCTGTGTCAATGTTGTCCTGCAAGAGACATTATCATCTGAGATCTGCTTTGAGACAGAGTTAGCCCTGGAGACCACAGCTTCTAGAAGATGCTCGGTACCCATCCCAGAGAATGAACCGCCATCTAATATCCCTTCATTAACTGAATAGAAACCAGCACTCACATCAGGAGCATTCATAGCTATTGAACTACCCTCACTTGTATGTTTCCCATCAGCAAGCAAATTATTCCAGTCGTTATTAAGGAGCTTATTCTTAAAATCCACACCCAAAATATCAAACAAGTCGTCCCCTGAAGGTGGTTGTGTGCTTCCGTTTTCAAATTTAGCGTCACTAGATTTTGAAGCCACATTTCCATAGTCAGATGTTTGGCAGTCGCTAACAAAACCAGGCATTTGGCCACTCAACATATGCTGATCAAGATGAGTCAGTGGGTTGTTAAGGGGTTGAAACAAATCGTCTTCCACCCTTCCCTTCCATGAACCTAATTTATTCGGTCTATGCTTATCATCTAATGAACTATGTCCTTCATCACAGCCTTTTGAAAGCAGGTGACTGGTGGTTGTGTCCACCAGACTGTATAAAGGAACCTCCTCTTTGGATGAATTTGCATTTTTAGACCCACTACCAACCAGATGTGAGGACTGCATATTAATGTCAGCTGATTTATGTGGATTTTGAATAGCGCATGGAATTGATACCGTACTTCTTTGATTACTCATCCCACCATATAGGCCACTTCCTTCAAGATATTTTGTAGGAAGTGAACCTCCAACCAAGTCCCCATATATTTTCACTTGAGATGAAACAAAGCTATTACTGCCCGACTCATTCACCCTGTTAGGAGCATGATCTTGAACACAACCATCTGCTAAGATCTGTTGTTCAGTTAACTTGAAGCTATTACAAACAGCACTTGATTGATGATGAAATGCAGATCCTGAACCGTACAAAGGATCAGGCTGGTCCCACCATGCATCTGAACTTGAGGGGATAACATCAGCACCCACACCTCCATTATCCTGTTGACCCCTGAAAGGTAGATTATGTTTCATTGTAGTAGACTTTTGTTCACAGCCGTCATCATGGGATTTGCCAGAAGTTTGGCTCCAGTTATGGGTTTGAAATGTTTGCACAGTAGCCTGAGCACTATGCTGAATCTGTCTGCCAAGAGAACCCAACAGTTGGCAAGCTAGCCTTGATGGATGAGATGAGCTGCTCTGTTGGTTGTAACCATCAGCAGCTGAGGTCACCTTGAAAATTCCAGATGAATCTACAGAATTAAGCATTCCATTAGGAACTGGTACTCCAGGGCTGTTAGCGGATTCTTTTGCTCCGTAGTCTGGTTGAAGAGCTCCAGGGACGCACCCCAGTTGTAGGATTAAACTCTTCACATAGTTCACAAAGCCAATGTTCTCCGAAATCTGAAGCAGCAAGAATGGATGGATAAATGTTTAGGCTCAAGGGAGCTAATATAATCAACAATTTATTTTCTCAATTAATCAAACTTTAAAAAACTTTCATAAAAAATTAGCTAGCAACTACGAGTAATTTAGAGAACAACTCAGCACGGAAGGCATTCAACTTGATACAACAATTAAAATGCTTTCAAGGACACAAAGACATAAACAATTCCCTATCAAAAGTAAATATTTAAAGGCAACTGAATAGTAAATGGGATTACTTAATTTGATCCCGGCCCTATCATTATAGATAACCAATAAAGATCCAGACTGATAATTATGCATGACTTCATTTTCACCTTCTTTTGCATTTTTGACCAATACAGAATTCAAGCCAAATAGCTCTCATTCACCCTATTGTTAACCAAACCAAGCCTGTTTCATTTTGGACACAAGGAACTAGACATCTACATGATGTGACATTAGTTTTTATGTATCTCAAGGGTAAAAAACAAAAACAAAAAGCTTACAGCCAAGGAAGAACCAAGCTGAACAACGCCATGAGGAAGAATAGGTATAACTGCAACTGTCTGCAAACAAAATACAAGTATTTTAATCAAACAGAAAAATGCCAAACAATTTAATAACCAGAACATATGGAAAGCAATTAGACCTGCATGCCAGCAGAAAATTGGAGATGCACCTCATTTTGAACCTGAAAGCACAAAATAGGAAGTTATATAATAAAGTGAAACGACGATTACACCGACCTTCAAACAGCCTATCAAAGAAAAATATACACCAACTTAGTTAATAATGATGCTAAAGAATCTAAATGATGAAAAAAGTGTTGGTCTCCAATGGATGAAGCATTTGATTAAAAATTTTAACCATAAATGTTACGAGAAAAAGGTACGGTATAATCCAACTCATGTCAAACAGAAATTGGTTATGCAACTTTCACTGTACAGACTCTATTATAGAAACTAAAACAAGCAGATTTTTTTTTCCCACAAACCTCTGGTGGATGAGCATCTCTAATATGACTGTTAGCAAGAAACCATTGGTGATTTCCTGTAAATGCAGCTCGCCCAACTATTCTGGAAAACAAGAAAAATGAACGCATCAGCAACAATGAAACATACTCAAAATAGGAGACTAAGATTAGGAAAATGAAAAAGAAGCATACCCTTCACCTACGACATTAACCTGATTATTATTCATCATTTTGTTAATCAGCAATTGAACTCTGTCTTCTGCTTGAATCCTGAGTCGAGAGAGAATTTCATAAGAACCACAGCATCCATCCCACTCTCCAAATGGTATATCAGGATGTGGAGTAGACTCATAGTGACATTCTTCCCAAATTAATAACCTAACAACAAAAGAACATATGTTGTTGAGAAATAAATACATACAAGGCATTAAATTACAACTGTTAACTCTCGACACAATATAACTTCAAAAAAAGAAGAAAAGGAGAACCTCAATTAGCTCAAACAGTTTCCAGGAGACTGTGTTGTGAGGGTTACTATTTTTCCTTATTTTAACTATATGTAATCGAAGAAACCAAAAGGAGCATGAAAAAGAAAAAGTAACTAATCAGCACATTGATTCAGTAGCTGAAGAGAAAAAAATGTCAACTTTGCTTTGCTTGAAAACAAGCAAATGCAAACGAATAGAATCAAACAAAAGAAGGTAGATACTGAATCAATAGATTTTGATACACAGAAAACCAGTCGAATACAAAGAGGGTTTGTCAATCTACTACAAATCAACTTTTCTACTAAGATTCTTAAAGACAAAACAGAATAAACCAAAACGCAAAATTCCAAAAAGAGAAAGGATACATGTCGATAATCCAATACACACTCTAACAGTATCCAATCAGCCTGTAATAAGTCAATAGTATCCAAGAGCCAAGCTACCCTCACAAATCCACCAAAAATAAACCCCAAAAAAAATGAAATTAAATCTAAAAAACGTCAATACTAGATCTATTCTGTTTAATCACTAAGAAAACCAAATAACCAAACAATCATAATTTCATAATCCAACTTGAAGTTTGGTTAGAAATCATTTTTTTCTTTACTTTCCCTCCATTTTCTCAGCAACCAAACACAGAAAGATAAACACTTCAAACAAAAAAAAAAGTTAAAAAAAATCTGTTCTTATAAAGAAAAAGAACAAAAACTCACTTAGTATTCTGGCAACCAATCTTCCAAAACACAGCATAGCACCACTGATTCCCAGCACAAAAAGCTTTCAAAACTTGTCTTAACATAGCACCCATTTTACCTTTTCGTTCTTTTTTTAACAAAACAAAAAATCACAAACAAAGGCTACTCCCCACATCGGAAAAATTATCTAACTTCCCCTGCATGATCCTCTTCCAGCTTGCTTCGTCCTCAAGCCTCCGCTCCTTTTCCTCTCCGGATCCAAGTTCCCCCCAATCATTCTTCTAAAACCCATATTTTTATCAAAAAACTTTTTTTTCTCTGAGTCAATTTACCAAACAGCTTGCCTTCAATATGGCCGCCATTTGAGTGGGTGTGAGAAAATGGTAACAAGTTCTTTGTTTTCGCTTTGTGTAGTGTGTGTGTGCTTGAGACTTTATGTGAGCTCACTTTCAGGTTTTTGGCTTTGGTTGGCTACTGTGGGATGTTTTTGATGTGCGTGTAGGGGGAAGCTTTTGTATTGCGAAAACAGGGCTTGGAGTTGGTCGAAATTACGCGCGAATGCCACTGTGGTAGTTTTTGTCGGTTTCTGGTCAGAGAGAGAGAGAGAGATAGAGAAGTTGGTCAGTTGGTGAGTCTGAACAGGTGACGAGGAGATAGTGCGGGTTTGCTGTCGTGATCGCGTCATCGGTGACACTGCCCTTGCTTTCCGATAAAATTACGGAAATGCCCCGACGGGAAAGTGATTTCAAATCTATTGGATGCTAGAAAGCCTAAATTCTTGTGAGAAGTACATGCCGAAAACGATGTCGTGTCGATAACCCCGCACGATTGTGTTCGTTAATCGTTAAATCATTTTCAAAAGGTAATTGTAAGCTTGTAAGGTTACTAAACCTTCTCTATTCCAAATCTTATATATATATTCATATATGAAAAATTCATACGACTTAACTTGATATAAGATTAATTAAATCACATCGTTTTGCTGTTTTTTTCAAAGGTGAAACGACAATATTTTGAGCTTGATTACATTAGATCTGTGCTAAGGGCTTTACCTCCCTATCAAGCTTCTATGGTCTATATATTTGTACACAGCAATTTTACGGGCAAGAAAGAAACAATGCGTGTAAATTGAAACTGTTTGAAGGCATGATGAAGCAGTTCTTCACTGCATGATTTTCACATGTAAGAATTGTCATCTTCATGCCAATATGTAGCTGAATTAGATCATCTAAATTTGGAATTTTGATGTCTCTTAATGTAAGACATAAGGTGGACATGTCCTTTTCTGCACCACCTTGGATTCTTAGCTAGACAAAGATGTTCACTTTTCAAGGTTTTGTATGAACTTGAAATGTGCAATAACAGTTTTGGTGTTTCATGCAAAGACCAATTGTGATTTGCCCGTCGTCCAAAATGGAAATGAAAGCATGGGCAAAAAAAGATATGAGCAGCAAGAGGAAAAAGTACAGGTAGGTTTAATGGTACACATTCTTTTTTCTTTTCTTTTCTTTTTTTTTTATGCTATCGTTTTAATTTCAATGAGTGATGTTATTGATCTTTTATTCAACAAGTGTTGTTTTATAGACTCATAAATGATGTCTTATCGTTAATTAGCTTATTGCTAAAAGATTAACATAAAGCAATAGAATTTAAAAATAGAATAAGGGTAAATGTATAAATTTATATGTGAATTATATCGCATTTTGAGTAGAGAGCTCACTTAGAGGTGAGTTTGTCATCTAACTAAAGATGGCTACTCGTAAATTATTTCTTCCCGCTCTTACAACATTTGATGTGATTATATTAGGAATAACTTTCGAATGAGAAAATATTATCATTTTATCATAATAAGATCCAAACTAAAATCACATTAAAAAAAACATATTTTCAAAATAATTTATTATCCTTTAATATAATCGAGTATATTTTTTTATATTTTACTTACTCATTATTTCAGTACGAATCAAGCTACAGTGCAACTGTAGTACCGTGTCACAGTTGTATTCAACCGTTAGATGTACTTAAATTAATAAAATTCACTGACATCTAACGATCGAATACAACTATAATACAACTATAATCCACAAATTTTCCTTTTCAGTACACCATTTATCTCCAAAATTGTGAATTAGTCATCTACGTTACACTTAAAATTCTCTATGCTAAAGTCATGACTTGTGTTGAGCCCATAACCTCCATCCTACCTAGAAGTGCTTTTTGACCACTAACGGCTAGTTAGTAGTTAGAGAAGCCAAAAGCAATTTACCGGCCCTCAACACATTGTTTTCTTCAATTTATCAAACTTCGAAGTTCGAGGGCGTTGGCATTTGGCATCCTCTACAGCTACATCAAGGACAAAATGCAGAGAGCCCATTCTTGATTCTTTGAATGCTCTCAGCCTCAGGCACTCACATTGATGATTATGTGCCTTTCATGCTCCAATTAACTGCGTGCACATCATGCTCCTATAACCTAGCTCCACATAGCCTAACATGGGATAAGATTGAATTTATAATTGTTGTTATTATTATTATTATTATCTGCATTTTGCTGATTAATATTATATTTTTCTTTCTTATAGTTTTTCTATAAGGTTTGGAAATACTAAATAATAATTCTTCCATTGATAGTTGATATAGTTTTATATTTCCCTGCTCATGTGTGTAAGTGTGTTCTATTCTTTTCTTGCTCTTATGGAGGATGATAATATATGTTGCCGTTGGCTGACATGCCAGTCATTGTCCTTACTTTTCTCATTCATTGTCCTTACTTTTCTCATTAATTTATCAGATAATCTTCTTAATTATCATAATAAATTACATAATTTTAAAAAATTATTTACACTTTCTTGGGTGGTTGTGAATCTGTGACTGTGATGCTTCTATTCTGTACTCCTTCATTATAATAACTAATTATCAATTATTAATCCTTTACTAGTTGAATTAATAATACTCCACATGGTGGGTGGCACATTAGCTAGGCTAATGACACATACTTTTGTGTAAGATTTAGGTTTTGATGATGAATCTTTAGCCATAGATTAAAACAAACCCCAACAAATCCGATGGCTGGAATAGATTGATTTCATATATTGCATTAAAAAAAAAAAATTGCTGGTGAGAGTTAAGCTTGTTGAATATTTTAGCTAGGGTTTGTCCCTGTGGAAATTATAAAGAACTGGGGAAGAGGCATAAAAAGATGGAGCAATAGTTGGAGACACATGAGGGTACGTTTTCTTTTCTTTTCCTTTTTGTGTTTGTTGTTACTTTATTTTATTTCAAGTAACAGTAAAAAAAAAATTCTTTTGGGAAAAAGAGTAAAAGATTCCTATTCAAAGGGCCTTGTTATAGGGTAAAAAATATTATATTGGATTTTTATTTTTCCTGAATTTTAAGTACTTTTTGCTCGTGTCTATGTAATGAAGGAAGAGTGTGACTTACTCTTATCAGACATGCAGCAGAATGATATCATTATCAAATGTTTTCCTCTGTGAAACAAATATTTAACTCAGAGAATTTGTTTTTTAACTTTTTGGTTTTTACTTATTAAGCAACCTAAAAAAATATTTATAATATAATTTCTCTGTAAAAATTTTAAATAAAATTTTAACATTTTCAAATTGGAAAATAGATCTGGTGTTTAGTTGAGCTTGTGCTAAGCACCGGATCAACATTCGATAATTACTCTATGTGGACTCTAAACAATTGTTGACCTTTGACCCGATTCTTTACACAAGTTTAGTTGAGTATCGAATCATTCTCCTGTCAAATTAGGTAATTTATCAATTGATTATATGTCAGTTAGTTCAACTTATAAAATCTCATAGATGATATAAAAGATGTGGTGTTCAAAGCTCAGTTAAAATTATTATAATATTGTTAGATTATAATGCACTTTTAATAATACAAAAAACAGCACTCAACCGAAAAATCTCATACGATGCCAAGTTGGCACTATTCCATTCAAGCTTTAGCTCAATTTAGACGTCTATGTGTGAACACCCCTTTTTGAAGCCATTAAAGCATTAATCCAATTTTAGAAAGCTCATAGGCCCACCATTAATAAAGTATATATTATCTTTAATTAATTTTGAGAAGCATACTAGGTTTTGGATCAATCCTAGGTTTTACCCTCTTATTATGTTAATTAAAGTTGGAAACCTTATCATTACAACGCTAATTTCTGCAAATTCAACATTAGAACACCTTCCGTCCAAAAATTTACCCAAAAAGAAGATGTATATCATTTGACCAACTGTTCGCATAAATAGTGATTCAAATGGGCAATTTGGTAAAGGTGACAAGAAAAGTTATTGAAATTAGATTTGCATATCTTTTTTCACACTAAAATCTTGGCCCACCATGGATTTAGTTGTCTACATAATAATCAACCCATAATGATCTACAAAACTAATTTAGCCCACACCACTCAACTTGACCAAATGCTTCAATAAAAAGTTTTTCAAAAAGGGCGATGATATGACGGTCCAAATGTTAAAATTGCAATGACCCACAAAGTTAAAGAAAGTCAATCACCCTATGGAAATGCAAAATAATAATAAACTTTTATCATCACTAGGGTTTCTCTTTTTGGGCATCAGATTGCCAAATGTTTGTTTTAATGCTCGTGTGGAAAAATGGTAAAGCGTGGGAAGTGCTAGTGCTCCACCACATCAATATTTCTACGGATGATATGACGGAAAGCAATTGGTAATTAATTCGATAAGAGCCAAGTGTATATTAGTGTTATGTGTAGGGAAGAGATAAGCTACAAAATGGGACCAATGAGCTTGAGAATCTTGACTCCAGGACATCGCAATTTGTATGGGTGCTATTCATTTACTAAATCCAATTTCGATTTTCCATCTTCGTTCTGTCTACAATCAAGATTACAACTTTACAAGTATGTTGTATATCCCAACAATTTTCTTGGCTTATTAGTGTAAAACTAAGTTGTAAAAGACTATAATTTGCCACGATTTCCTTGCCATATTTGGCCGACATTTGTCACCTTATTATTTGTCTATGCTCCAACCCCAGTGGAGCCTCTATAGCCATCATAATTTCGGCCGGCCAGGGTCACATCATTCGTCTCTTAATCAAGCTATCGATTTTGCAGCACATAATACTATACATTTTTTTCTCTAAAAATAAAAATAAAACTATACATTTTTTAAGTTTTTTTTTAACTCTAAACGATGCGATGATATTGACAAAATAATTTATTACATAATACAGTAAAAATTAGAACATTAAAAACTAATCATTAAATAAATGAATGTCGCATAGTTATTAGTAATTAAAAAAAAGTTAAGGTACTATTTAAGAATTGAAATATATTATTTTTATAGATTATAAGATGTTGATATGTTACTAGAATCTTTTGCTTGACCCGTCATCCGATAGCTCCAATTTTTAATCAAATCGGTGTAGCTTCATTGTCACTTTATATTAAAAAAGGAAAAAGAAAATTCAAATAAATTGATGGTAAAAATGTCAAATAATGCTTTGTTGACCTATTTAAAGTCTTTCATATCGAATAGAGAATGGTATAGCATGTGATGCACAATGAGGTTCATTTTTATATAGATTAAAATTTCAAATTTTGTGTTAAAACTTTTGCTAAGGTAGGGTTTCAACTCTATTTCTCATTAGAAGTTTCATTTATTTATATTTTTGGTGTTAGAAATCTTGAAACATAACATCACAAATCCATTAGTATAGCAATTCTCTGGTACGACAATTTCATAGAAAAACAATAGATGCATGTGCGCGCGCGTACACAAATATTTATTTAAAATTTTAAAATACATGAAAGTTTGTAAAATTTAAAATCGTATTGTTTTAAAATTTAATTTTATAATACTTTTAAATCCTGCAATTTTAAAATTTTATCAAATTTTTTCACATTTTAAAATTTCAAACAAAAAAACTATTCTTTCTCTCTCCCCCCATCTCTCTCTCTATCTATATATATATTCCTAAACAGAAAGTAGAAACCAACCATATTCGATAGTAAGGGATGGAATTAAAATAATAAAGTTATGTGAGGCGTGAAAGAAAGAGAGGGGTTTTTTTTTATTAATGGCAAATGATATGATTATATAGATTGTGCTTTGTTATGCACATAATGAGTTATCTTCTATGTAGGGTTAATTAATTGAATTGATGACAATCTTGATGATACGTGTTCACTTAATGACAGTTGTTAATGATGTATAATCTTTCACATTCCTTTTCATATGGATCGAGTTGTTGGGATTATACGGCGAAGTTATTGATCCAGATCATTTCATTTGTTTCCTTTTTACCAAATCGATTGATTATTCACATCTATGAAGAGAAAAAGATATTCCTTTGCGTGATGATATCTTTTGCTTTGTTTAATAATTCACACATAGTCAAACCCTCGATTCATTTAACACACACACACACTACAATACTATGCATGGCTTTCTCTTTTTCTTCATGGTTTTACATTAGATGCTATTGAAACTAAATGATGTTTCAATTTGGCTTCAAAATTTGTCTTACAAGAATAAAAATTACATCATTAAATTTACAAGACACAATGGAAAGCAAGTTCCATTTACTATAGCGCTTCAAATTTTGAATTAACAGACGTGATAAGAGTCATCAGAATGATTTTATCTAGTCGAATGATGACAATGAATATGGATAAGGCAAAGTGATTGTCTGATCAACAATATATAAATATAATAAATAAGAGATAAGGGGCAAAAAGATCATGACAAGACAAAAGATTTTCCAAGTTGCTTCGATTTGCAATCAGCATTTTCCTGTTAATTGTCGTTTGTACGTCTGAAAATTTGAAGCCTTGAGCATTTGTTAATGGTTCAATTTTTATATATATTCATCTAAATATCTAACGCGATCCACGGATCACCAAGTTGGATTTGTTTGTTTGCTTAGGACTCGCTTTTGTTATTTAAGATTTGATGCCTAGAATTGTTTTCTTTTCATTAATACTAAATCATCCTTAGCTATTGTTTTATTAGATTTAAGCTGCGTTACTACGGTCCTAATTCGCGACGAAACTATAATTTTAGTTCGACAGAAGTTGAAATAAACTGCAAATATTGATTGTGTCTTGTGAGAGAGAAAAAAAATTAGATAAAACAAAAAAAAAAAGTGGTTTATTTTTTGTCTCAATAAATATGTATATATAGCTTAAAAACCAAAGATGTAAAATAATCATTAATACTACATCATCCTTAGCTATTGTTTTTTTTATTTATTTAATGACTTAATTGAATTAATTTTGATCAGTTAAATCATTAAATTTATTTATTTTTTATTTCATTAAAATATTCAGTCATTAAGTAATTAAACTAATTTTTTTAACTTGTTGCTTAATCTAAAAAGTCTGAATAATGTCATTAAAAGATATTCTCCGAAATATTCTTATTTAATCAATTAATTTTCATTCTTACCTCAATAAAATTTAATAATTAGTATTATTACACATCTCTATATAACTTGTGAAAATGCATAGTGGTAGACTATTATTGTCTTTATCTTTTCATTTTTTTCAAATTAGAATTATTTATCTTCATAACTTTTATGAATATTTTTCATATAAAAACGTCATAAACTATAATAAAATTGATTAACATATATAATATAGGATATTAAAGAGTTGTATTTAATTGAATATGATTTACGTTATAATAATATTATTTAATTGTATTTAATCTTATTTATATTCTTTGATATGTTTATTATTTGTTTAAATTTATAATTTGTAAGGGTATAAATATAAAATATTCGTTTTTAGATTTTTTAAGTAAAAAACTTAATATTTATTTTTAGCAATTCAGACAAAAAATAAACATATTATTTAGATTCAAGTATTTAGCTTTATTCAAAATTCATACTAATTCAGATCTATTCAGATTTTAAATAAAAAAAAACACCGCCTAAATAAGAAATTTAAAGTAAAAAAAAAAGACTAAATTACCATACATATACATGTGTGTTCAAAATATTACAGGTTAACATTACTAATTTCTATAGGTTAGCATTATTTATTTCTTAATTTATTTACTTTTTAGGTTACTATCAAAAAGAATTAAATTTTAAAAAATTAGGGGCGGTCGAGATCAACTTAGTGTTATAAGTGGTTATGCCGCCCATCATAATTCAATTAACCCTAATTCAAGTCAGGTCTCGACAGATATTTGATTGCATGTTAATAAATAAAGTAACAATAAAAGAGAGTGAATTAAAAATTAAAAAAAAAAAGGAAAGAAAAGAATGGTGATATCCGAACATTTCCTCGGGAAGAGCAAGATGCCCATAAACTCAATGATTCATGATCATGATCGAAGGTGTATGATTGTGCTTGCCAAAGTGAAGAAAGCCAATAAAAAGTTTGAACTGAAGTTACCTTTTTTTCTTCATTGACTTTGGCTTGACATACTTATGATTTAATTTTGTGGGGCACTTTGCAAAAAAGATTGAATGATAAATCATCATTTTAAAGCACACTCAAGACATGCAAATTACGAACGCATGCAAATTTCTCAAGCAAGAATCTGGCCAGGCCTAGCAATAAGCACCGCCCAAAAATATTTCGGCTGACAAAATTTTCAATTCAATGAAGACGTGTATATTAAGTTTCGTTGTGCAGTAGGCAAATGCATCATTTGATTTTTAATGAGTATTAGAGATGTCGTTAACAGATAGTGTCGGTGGGGTCTAAAATGTTAGGTTCTGGTTAGGGGTAAATGTTTGTTTAGTCTTACTACTTTTCATTAAAGTGTTCGTTTAGTTTATATATTAAAAAAAAAACCTCAAAACACTATTTGTTGTTGAACATGTTACATTCTTAACCTTTTTTTTTTTTTATAGTAATGTCCTTGAAATAAGATTAGGGGGATATTACTTGAAAAGAAAAAATGATAATTTATCACATTAACCTTAAAAGTAATATAAAAATTTTACACAAATTTTTAATTTCTTATTGTATTTTTAGGATTAATTTGGTAAATTAACTTTTTATAAAATAATTATTAGTGAGATTGTTGTAGGAATATTAAACATTTCTTTAAGTTGGCTTACATTAATTAATTTATAAATAATTATTAATAAGATTGTTGCACAAGATTCTTTCGTATTGATATTTATTAGTTAATTTACTAATAAATAATTTTTTAATTAATTTACTAATTTATATATATATATATATATAATTAATGCAAGAACATTGTTGGAATTGTATTATTGAAAAAATAAATAAAGGGTAAAAATACAAATAGGAGTGTTTTAATCTACTTTTTAAAATACAAAAATTAAATGCACACTTAAGTTAAAATATAGAGGCTAAATAAAATTAATCCCTCGATTTAATATTGCTATACTTATTATTTTGTCAGAACTTTTAATCAAAGCCTTCGATTTTGGCTGAAAAATGAATTATGAATTGTTTTACGTGTATACGGTGGCCTTCGTTTATAGAAAGGCTTAATCGACCATTTGAGTTTTGAATTTTAATTTTTTTTTATACACAAGTTCTGAATTTTTAAAATCTCAGTAATTACAGAATTCAGAATCACGAAACTCATAATCACATAATTAGAGAATATCAGGATTACATAACCCATATTTAGTGGTAGAGATTAAAAAAAAAATCACAATATTGTTGTATTTTCATTTTTAATTTTAATGAAAATGGCTAAGAAATATGAAGCTTGGGAGGTCCAGCTCGGCCCGAAAGGCTTCTGGGACAACCGGACACTTGTAGATAAATTGGACCTCATTTAGAAATTTGGTCTATATAACTAAAATAACTTCCCAAAAATTTCTTATCATGGGTAGGGCCTTCTAAAGTGGGCCTACACCTGCACTATATGAGAGCGAGAGAATTTGCAAACGAATTTTGTCGCATTGAACATTATTTTCGAGCCATTATTTGAATTTCTCGCACTTTAAAATAAAATGATTTTATAGTCAATTTTTTCTTTTCGAAATTAGCTTAAAAATTCTTTTAAAAATAGTTCTTACATCATGATTACGTTACCTTATGAGTATACCGTATCCCATACTCTAGGCATCGTTAGATGGTTAGATTTCATTAATTTTTATTGACTTTCTTATTATCTGATAGTATCCACACTATAAGATACGGTACCTTATTTAAGAAGACAGTTGAACTAACATCTAAATTTGAAACAAATAAATCACTTTTTAATTGGCCTTGTAAAACTACAATATGAGCAACATCACATCTGCATTTTGTGACCCATAAAATATAATTTAAAATATAGTCATTCGAAATGTTTCAAGAAGCATGATCAAAGAGAGAGAGAGTGAAGAGTTACACATATCATTTTCAAGATGAAATACACTTGTTATATTAAATTTATATGATTTCTCTATATTTTCTGAAGCAAACTTCAATTAGCTACCTTTGAGAAGGGCAGTATCAAATAATAATAATAATAGTAGTACTCTTGCAAGAGAAAAAAATTAAGAGATAAAATGGCGTTATCATTTTATAGATTTAATTTATATATTATATGTCACAAGTATCATGTCACATCTACCTCTTTCGGCACACAGATTAAAGATAGCGCTGCAATATCATGAGTATGATTAATGATAGATATAAGATACTTTGTTTTGTATCAAAATCAATGATAAGTGTTCAAGTAATGATGACAATAATGACTTTAAAAGAAGCATCCTGTGTTAATTCAAAGATTCATTATGTCTTGAAGAATTAAATAAGGAAACCTGGAGGTTTCCCGTGCCTAAGTAGTCAATTTAATTAACTAAGGACATTTTCAATACATAACACTATTTTAGTGTAACACCAACATAAAAAATATATATTTTTCACACTAAATTATTATTTTATCTCTAACCCATTTGTACCAAATTTTACACCAAAAAGAATATTTTTTTTTTCCTTTATTTCTCAAGAATTAATTCAATTAACACAATAAATATTACTATTAATATAAATAATTAAATAATAAGTAATTTTATATCGATTAAAATATATATATATATATATATATATAAAGTATTAAATTTGCTTTTAATTAACTAAATTAGTACATTATGAAAATTAAACATTACAATAATATAGAAAAATACAATAACAATAATAAGTGCATTATGAAAATTAAACATTACGTTAATATAGAAAAATACAATAGCAATAAATAACAACGATAATATAGTATAATATTCATTTTGGCATTTTATTTTTATTATTAACTTTTGCGTTGAATATTTTTTATTTAAAATATTAGTATAATATTCAAAAATTAGAAAATGAAATTAAAAAAATAACAAGAATAATAATAATAACTTAAAATATTATATAAAATAGGACACATATGTAAATAAGATAAAGTAATAAAAATATTTGTGACTTTTTTTCCCTATGACCAAATACGGTGTAATGAATAGTGTTGCACCATATTTGGTGCAATACTATTTATTACACCAGGTGTTGATTTTGTTGCTACATTAGAGAAGTATATATATAAAGTATTAAATTTGCATTTAATTAACTAAATTAGTACATTATGAAAATTAAACATTACATTAATATAGAAAAATACAATAACAATAAATAACAACAATAATATAGTATAATATTCATTTTGACATTTTATTTTTATTATTAATTTTTATGTTGAATATTTTTTATGTAAACTATTAGTATAATATTCAAAAATTAAAAAAATAACAAAAATAATAATAATAACTTAAAATATTATATGAAATAGGGCACATATATAAATAAGATAAAGTAATAAACATATTTGTGACTTTTTTTCCCTATCACCAAATACGGTGTAATGAATAGTATTGCACCATATTTGGTGTAATACTATTTATTACACAATTTTGGTGTTGATTTTGGTGCTACATTAGAGAAGTATTTTACACCATTTTTTTTGTGTAAAAAGTGATTTAGTGATGGGTTTGGTGTTGGATTGGAGATGCCCTAAGCAATTACCAGTAGTCCTTAATTACCTATAAAAAAAAATTAACTGAGCAATTCTCTAGTCACTTAAAGCTCAGGGTTTCCACTAATTAATTAATTAGTATTAAATATAGTGTTACACGTATTAGATTTATTGATAAGCACCTAGATACGCCCATTATTATCACATACATGGAGAACTCACAACTTTTTGTTTCATTTTCTCTTAGATGATGAAACAAATCATTTTGATTTAATGTATTTAATGTGTTTGTCTAAAGGTGCTTGAAAAAAAAAAGGAAGTTTAGAATAGTTTATTTTGGACAGAACTATTTTTGTTATCTTAGAGTTTGATTTGATTATATATTTTGGTAATTTTTTACTTAAGTTTTTACACCCTCTTTATATGCCATTATACCCCCATTTTTTTTATCAACATTATTATCATCAATGAAAACTTTGAGATATTTATAGTAGGTTGTTGAATAGGCACTCATTTAACTCAAACAAAATGATATTGTTATTAATTGGGTATTTAGTTGTACAATAATTCAAATTTTATGATGTTGAGGAGTCTTTGTATGTATCTCCAGTTGTTTGTAATTGAAGAAATGCAGATTAAGAGCTGTTTGGCTTGTAAGAAATCACCATTTTGCTTACCTTCAAGGTGAAAGCATCTCTCAATCAAGTCTTTTTTATAAACAATTACAGGTTTATTTATAATAAAGTGTTTAATAATTTTAACTTCAATTTCATGTCATAATAATTTATACCGCAAGATGACTCTAACCATGACCATTTAATCCCAACTCTTAATCTTTGTATTGCATCTCAACAATTTGTTCAATCATAATAAAGCAATCAGTTTTGCGTCCAGTTAGTTTCCTCTAATATGTTAATATTGTTGCCAATAACAATAACAAGACGGTAATTAAGAACTAAAATGAGGATTATGAGTCTATATTACGGGAAAAAAGGTATTTTTCATGTACTTTTTTTCACGCATCGTCGATCGACTTTGGAAGAACAATACATGTGTGAGAGATAAAATACCTCATCAATGTTGTGCCTTCTGATAATATAAATTTGCAAAGACTCGATTTCCCCTTTTTTTCCCTCTAAAAACAAGAAAAATCTCCTAATTTTCTTCTTGGGTAATTTTTAAAAACCTCCCCTGAGGTTTGAATTTGTTGCAAGTAGATGGCGATAATCTATTTATTTGTAAAAAATCCCCTACCGTTAGTTACTTTTAACATTGACCATTAGTTGACCGTGCAAAGACAATATTACCCTTAACAACAGTTTGTAGACAGAAATAACTAAAAAAAACTAGAATTATTGGCTATTTTATCCTCTTTAAATTATTGATATTTTCTTAAAGTTCCTACAAGAAAGATAAAATTAAAAATTTGAAAATTTCTTTTTAAATTATTGATATTTCCTTAAAGTTCCTACAAGAAAGATAAAATTAAAAACTTGAAAATGAAATAGTCATAATCTTTACTTATAATATTGTAAATTTTTAGAATTGATAAGGATAAAATTGTCAAAAAATAGGGTTTGTGTTTTTCGTGCCAACAATTTTAATTTTTTTTTAGTTATGTCAGTGTATAAACTGTTGTTAAGGGCAATATTATCTTTACACAGTCAACTAACAATCAATGTTAAAATTAACTAACGGTAGAAGATTTTTTACAAATAAATAAATTCTCGTCATTTACTTACAACAATTCTAAATCTCAGGGGTGGTTTTTAAAAATTACCGTATTCTTTTTATTTGAGCAGTTACTGTTGGAAATTGTGGTCCATGTTCGGTTAAAAAAACAGAAACAGGAAAAAGAGAGATTGTTGGTTTCAATTGACAAGACAGAAGCGGCCCTCCTTATTTACGGGTTCATGCATTCTCTCTTTAAGAGTCAATCATTGCTGGACTAACTCTTTCAAATAGAAAGTTGTGACCAACAAGTTAAAAAAAAAAAAAAAAAAAAGGCTAGAAAAAGATGCCAAGGCCAACGTGTGAAAACATCCACCATTTATCACTATTATTCTATTAATAATTTTCTGAACTATTAGCTAGACCAATCATGTTGCATTTACGTGCTATATTTTATAATTTTTTATGTATTAAAAATTAAAGTTATTATCGTTTCATTATTTAAAAAATTATCAAATAATTACAATAAATATTATCCCTTATTATTTTTTTTACTACATGTTTATAAAAAAAAAACTTGAAGCTTATTTACAAAATTAATTCTTCCACATTTATTTGATCATCCAAGTTTTATGTCCAACATTAAGATATAAAAATAGAATCATTAATAAGATAAATTTGTAATTCATATATAATAATTCCAGCAAAAAGAATTATGTTGGTATTTTGTATCCATTTTTATAAATGGATTACAAATTTATCTTATTAATGATTCCATTTTTATATCCTAATGTTGGAAATGAAACTTGGATGGTCGAATAAATGTAGAAGAGTTGATTTTATAAATAAGTTGAAAATAAAACTTGGATGGTCAAATAAATATGGAAGAGTTGATTTTGTAAATAAGTTTCAAGTATTTTTTTTTTATCGTGAAAGGTAAAATTGGTATTTTGTTAGTCAACTAACTGGTCGACTAATAGTTGTAACGAAAAAGTAGTAAAATGATATTTTTATAAAAATATAGTAGGGAAATGATAGGGGACAATATTTCTTGTAGTCATTTGATATTTTTTTTTAAAATTTTGATATAGTGAAATGATAAAAATCCTAAAAATTATGTTTATGTGATTAAATAATGAGCCAAAACCAAAAACTTAGCTTTTGTGCGCGTTAAATTATATTGAACATGAGCATGAAGTCATGAACCCATCACTCTAATCTCGTTTGTGAGGTAAATTGGGGACTCTCTAATAGATTTAGAGATTGAATGATTTGTATGTTCTTATAATTTATGGCAGCATGCTTCTGATGTTACTTGTGGACGTTAATGTTAGAATTTATTAAAGCATACATTTGTTTTTAAAATATGGTTCCTAAAGCTTAGTTAAGAAGATTGCTTTGCGAATTTATCACCCTAGAAGCAAAACCAAAGAGTTAAAATAAAGAAAAGCTATTATTTTAATACAGAGAATTAACGGTTTTCTCCATTATGAAATTGATATTTACCATTTATACTCCTACTATTTTTATAATAATCACTATTTTTTAGTGTAAAAATTTTAAAGGCAAAAAAGAGTAAATATGTTATTTGCTCAATATTTTTATCTTAATATGTATGCGTGCGTGCGTGTGTATAAATACAACAAAAATGTAAGAAAAATATTTTATTATTACTTTTTTTATTCACATTTAAACCTAGATTTCTTATTTTTAGTATTTAAATTTTTTAGTTTAATCTCTATTAATTTGATTTATTTAATTAATAATAACTATGAATAAAAACTTATTTTAAAATAGAAAAAATATTGTTAAATTATGGTGTCAGAGAGTTATCAATTGACTCTTATGAAAATATTAGTACGGTAAATGATATATATTGATTTTAAGAGGGAAACTAACAACCTCCCTTCTAATACTATCACTAAAGCTCTACCTTTAAATCTTTTTTGTGGATAACCTTACGGGCACTTTTATCTTATTCAAGGCTCTTTGAACATCATTATTTTTTTCAATAACTTATTTCCCTCCTATTATATATGAAAATCATAGTCACGGTAGATCAATTTCAATATAATTGTATAATTATATAATGGAAATACATGAATGACATAGTAGGTTTGTTTCACCCAAAGGTTTCTATAATTTTGATAGTGGCAGAGAAGCAAAATAGCATATTAATTACGTATTTATTCAATGCTGAGCTTTTTTTTTTATTAATCTTTTAAAAATATACAATTGATAATTATTATACATATACATGTGGCAAAAAATTATAAAGAGTTGAGTATAGGTCAGCTCAACACTAGATCTAAATCCATTAATTACATAAACCTAATGTTACTAGTTGTTGTTTATAACTCTTTTCCTTTGTAATCTTGGAAGGTTCTGGGGAGAATTCATGCCTTCCGAGCCAGCTGATAAAACGTGGCACATAATAGAAGACTTTTCCTAGGGGTGGTAATTTGTGGGCTTGGGCCGGTTTTTTCAAAGCCCAGTTGGACGGGCTGGAGTGGGCTTAGATTTTTATTAATTATAAAAAAATTTTGAATTAAGAAAAAATATTTAAATTAAAAATAATTTTCTTATACATAATATAATAATAATTCAATATATAAAATATTAATAATACAACCTAATAAATAACAAATACTAATATAGAAAATTAAATTAATTTAGTATTTTGAATTTTTTTATTTCAATTAAATTTATTTTTAATTTTTAAATTAAAAAAGCACTGGCCAAGTCCAGACTTTTTTTACTAAGCCCTTATCCAGAGTCAACCTATGTAGAGTTTACATATTTTGGACTCATATACAGTCCCGTACTTTAGGCGCCGGGCTGGACTTAGGATGGCCCAAGCTTTTTTGCCATCCCTAACTTTTTCCTTGTGCATTAGAGTTTGTGATGGAGCTTGATTGGTGCCTAATTATTTGGTTAGTTGCAAAATAAAGTCAAATTATAAAAAGGAGACAATACAACTAATAATCTTCTCGTTTATGGGTCCCCAAACATGGCTATCAAACTAAAATGGCTTACCACTAATTGTTGCAATTCATTTATTCACAAATTTTTTGATAAAAAAATTATGAGAAGCCAAATAAAGGGATATAATGCTATTAGCAAATTGAGAAAATGGACAGCTGATAATCACATAATTAGAAAAGCTTAGTCGACTATTTGAGTTCTGAACTTTCAAAATCTCATTGATTACAGAATTCAGAATTACAAAACTCATAATCACATAATTAGAGAATATCAAGATAACATAATCCATATTCAGTGGTAGAGATATAAAAAATATGACAATATTGTTCACATAATTAGAGAATATCAAGATAACATAATCCATATTCAGTGATAGAGATATAAAAAATATGGCAATATTGTTGCATTTTCTTTTTTTATTTTCATGTTTTTGCCCATAACACTAGTAGTACTAATGTTTTTCTTCTGTGTTACTCTTTCTGGACAATGGCCGAAAATTATGAAAGCTCGAGAGGTCCGGTTTGTTCTGAAAAGGCTTCTGGGGCCGAAATTTGAGCCCAGCCTTGAATAAATATCTTTCCGAAAAATTCGTATCATGGGCAGGGCCTTCTAAAGTGGGCTTACACCTGCACAATGTGAGAGTCAGGGAATTTGTAAACGAGTCTTGTCGCATTGAGCATTATTTTCGAGCCATTATTTGAATTTCTCTTTCTTTAAAATAAAATCATTTTACAGTCAATTTTTTTTTTTTTTGCATCAGCTTAAAAATTCTTTTAAAAATTGCTGTTACACTATGACCATGATATTTTATGAGTATATAGTATCTCATAGTTTGGACATCATTAGATAGTTAAATTTGATTAGTTTTTATTGACTTTTTGATTATCCGACAGTATTCACACAGTAAGGTATAATAACATGTGCAGTAAGACTGTTGTACTAACACTTAAATTTGAAATAGATAAGTCACTTTTGTAACTGGCCCTTGTAAAACTACACTATGAGCAACATCACATCTGCATTTTTGTGACCCAACTAATATAATTTAAAAATGTAGTCATTCGAAATGTTTCAAGAAACATGATCAAAGAGAGAGGGAAGAGTTATACATATCATTTTCAAAATCAAATACACTTGTTATGTTAAATTTATATGATTTGTCTATACTTTGTGAAGCAACCTTTAATTAGCTTCCTTTGAGAAGGGCAGTATCAAATAATAATAATAGCAGCAGTACTCTTGCAACAGAGAAAAATTAAGAGGACAAGTGGCGTAATCATATTATAAATTAATTTTATTTATTTTATGTCACAAGTTTCATGTTATTGTCGAGGTCACATCTACCTCTTTCGGCACACAAATTAAAGATAGCGCTGCAGTATCATGGGTATGATTAATGATAGATATAAGATACCTTGTATTGTATCAAAATCAAGGATAACTGTTCAAGCAATGATGACAATAATGACCCTAAAAGAAGCATCCCATGTTAATTCAAAGATTAATTATGTCTTGAAGAATTAAATAAAGGAACTCTTTGGAGGTTTCCCGTGCCTAAGTAGTCAATTTAATTAACTAAGCAATTATCGATAGTCACTTAAAGCTCACGGTTTCCACTAATTAATTACATCATATAATAGGGTTATATTAGCATTAGATGTAGTATTCCATGTATTAGATATATTGATGTTCACCTCTATGCATATTCCCAGTATCATCATGTACATAGAGGTGCCCGATGAATCCAATGAGTATGCTGCAAATAAAGCATTTAAGATTTATATCTCTTCTGAACTGCCCCGGCAATTTCAACTTGCCTGGTAGCGAGCTCACAACTTTTTGTTTCATTTTCTCTTGGGTGATGAAAGAAGTCATTTTGATTTAACATGTATTAATATATTTCTTCCAAAGGGGTTCCAAAAATATAAAATGAGAGGATTTATTTTAGTCGAAACTTTTTTTTGTTATCTTAGAGTTTGACTTGATTATATATTTTCATAATTTTTTTACCTTAGATTCTCTTTATATCTCATACAATTACACCCCAATTTTTTTTTTATCAACATTTTTATAATCAATGGAAGTTTGAGATATTTGTAGTAAGTTGTTGTATGGGCACTCATTTTAACTCTGACATAAGAAATACTTAGAATCAAATAGAGTTTTAATGATGTCTTTTATAAACTACTACAACAACTTTTAAGTCTAATCTGAGTAACTTCTAATTCTAGGATGATATCACAATAATTTATTTATATGGATGCCTCTGATCATAACCATTTAATCACAACTCCTAATCTTCTTATGATATCTCAAAAATTTGTTCAATAAGGGTAACACACTGAGTTTAATGATCCATTAGTTTCCTCTAATATTTTAATATTGTTGCCAATAAAAATAAAAACATGGTAATTATGAATTAAAATGAGGATTATGAATATATTTATTATAGAAAAAAAAGTATTTTTCATGTTCTTTTTTCATGCATCATGGATTGACTTTGAAAGAACAATATATGTGTGAGAGATAAAATACCTCGTCAATGTAGTGTCTTTTGGTGATATAAATTTGTAAAGACTTGATTTCCCTTTTCTTCTTAGAAAAAAAGAAAATTCTCCTAATTTTCTTCTCTTTTGATTAGTACTGTTCGAATATCTGATCCATGTTCGGTTAAAAAAAAAGTTGGTTTCAATTGACAAGACAGAAGTGGCCCTCCTTATTTACGGGTTCATGCACTCTCTTTAGAGTCAATCATTGCTTGACTAATTCTTTTAAAAAGAAAGTTGTGACCAACAAGTTAAAGATATAAAAAGAAACAAGAAAAAAAGAAAAGAAAAAAAAGCTAGAAAAAGATGCCAAGGCCAACGTGTGAAAACATCCACCATTTATCACTATTATTTTATTAATAATTTTCTGAACTATTAGCTTACACCAATCATGTTGCATTTACGTGCTATATATTCTACAACTTTCTATATAGTAAAAAATATGTTTATGTGATTAAATTATGAGACAAAATCAAAACCTAGCTTTTGTTGCGTGTTTAATTATGTTGAACATGAACATGAAGTCATGAACCCGTCACCCTAATTTCGTTTGTGAGGTAAATCGGAGACTCTCGAATAGATTTGGAGATTAAATGATTTGTATGTTGTTATAATTTATGGCAGCATGCTTCTGATGTTACTTGTGGATGTTAACGTTATAGTTTATTAAAGCAAACATTTATTTTTAGAATATGGTTAAAGTTTAGTTAAAAAGATTGCTTTGCAAATTTATCACTCTAAAAAAAGACCAAAGAGTTAAAATAAACAAAAGTAATTATTCTAATACTAGAGATTGCCCGTTTTCACCCCGCCACTTACTCTCCCGCCTTTTTCATGATAACCAATATCTCTTTTGGTGTAAGAAATTTAAAGGAAAAAAAAGGGGGACAAATGAGTGTTTATTTGCTTGATATTTTATTTCAAGAATGTAAAATATATATTTATTATAAGAAAAATTATTTAAAATAATAAAAATATAAGAAAACTATCTTATTAGTAAAATTTTCATTCGCTCCTAAACTTATATTCTTATTTTTAGTATTTAAAATTTTTTTATTTTAACCTTCATTCATAAGGATTTATTTAATTAATAATAAATACGAATAAAACTTTATTTGGAAATAAATATAATATTATAAAACTTATGATGCCAAGGAAGTTATTGGTTATTATGAAAATAATAGAAAGGTAAGTGGTATATATATATATAAACAAATAAGAAAATTATATATATTATTTTTAGTATTTAGTAGGGAATTGACAATCTCTCTTCAAATATTATTATCAAATCTCTACCTTTAAACCTCTTTATGGAAAATATTATGTCCACTTTTATCTTTTCCAAGGGGAAAGGGTCTTTAGACATCAATTTTTTTTTCAAGAACTTATTTTCCCTCCTATTGTGTACGAAAATCAAAGTCACAATAGCTTAATTTCAATATAATTGAACATAGATGATCATATATAATCGAATCATACGAATGACATAATACAATTGTTTCACCCAAAGCTTTCTATAATTTTGACAGTGATACAGAAGCAAAATAGCATACTAATTACGGACTTGATTCATTGTTAAGCTGATTTTTTTACTAATCTTTTAAAATTATATAATTGATAGGTACTGAGTAGGATATAAAATTGACTAATCTTAATCATATATTATTATACATGTATGTGTGACAAAAGATTAAAAAGAGTTGAGCATTAGTTTGGTAATAAATCTAAATCCATTAATTACAGACACTTAATGTTACTAGTTGTTGTTTCCAACTCTTGTCCTTTGTAATCTTAGAAGGTTTTGGAGAAAACTCATGCCTGCTGAGCCAGCTGATAAAATGTTGCGCATAATAGAAGACTTTTCCCTTCTGCCTTAGAGCTTGTGATGGAGCTTGATTGGTGCCTAATTATTTGGCTGGTTGAAAATGAAGTCAAATGATAAAAGGGAACATTAGAACTAATAATCTTCTCGTTTATGGGACCCCAAACATGGCTCTCAAAATGAAATCACCACTAATTGTTGGAATTCATTTATTCACTTTTTTTCTAATAAAAAAAAATTGAGATAAGCCAAATAAAGGGGTATAATGCTATTAGCTAATTGAGAAAATAGACAGCTGAGAGATTGTGACAAGAATTGATGGGTCCACACCTTTATTTATAATCACCTTTTTAGGTCCGTAAGATGAGGTAGGTTTTCAAATTCCACTTGCTGCAATGTGGGCAGATTATTAGAATAGATTTCTTTTTCGCTGGAGCAAATTTTTTGGGCTACACTTATTGTCGATGCACAAATTAAAGGCAGTCTCCACGGATTTCTGGTTGTAAGTAATATCAATGAAATTATATATATAATGCAACATTAAAATAGATCTAAAGTTCATATTGACAAATCGAGGATACGTTTGTAACCAGGATCTTGGTTCAAAAAGGGCCATAATGAAGAAATTACAAATTTGTGGTCAAAATTTAAATTCTGAAATTAAAGGGCTAATTGTAAAAGTTTTAGAAAAATCTAAATTTCAATTAAAACCCTTATCACAGTATAGGTCCGGCGCCCCTACTATTTTGTTTTACCAAAAAAAAAAAAAAAGAGAAAAATTACTAAAGTGTTAGGTAATCACTCTTTTTATTTAATTTAACGGTGTTAAGCAATTTAATTGGTATTTTTTTGTGTGAAATTAATAAATATAAGATTTGAATCTCGTTCACATAGATGCATGTGAAGAAAATTGAGTTGTTTATGAGTAGGACTATCAATTTTTATTTGTTTCTAACCCTACAGATTTACAACAATGACATTCTTTTTATCATCTAATCTAAGTTGTGCTAATTATATCTTTAAAAGACATGTCATGTGCATGGGCGGAGTTAACATATTCATTGATTGGGGGCTTATTCAACGACAATATAAAAAAATTTAAAAAGTAATAAATATATAAATTTGAAATATTTTTCATACTTAAAAATATGTTTACAATTGTCCTTTATTAGTTTTCATACATTAATAACGTTGCATTACAACTTCATTATCCATATTATTAAATAAGTGTTTTTCTATGTAAACAATCAAACAATCATTCATCAATTGCTCTCTCATTTGGTTTCGTAATCGATTCTTCAAAATGTTCACGGCTGAAAATGGTCTCTCTACACTAATATTAATATTTATGTTTAAAAATTTAATTAATATTGATGTTTATAGGCTTGATTTTAGTTTGCAAAGTCCATCTCTTTTGATTTGTTTTAAAAATTTGGAGTATGAGAATTTAAGTGTAAATATGTATTAGGGACTTGAATATAAATAATTGGGGGCTTAAAAAAATTTATTAAGAATTTTAGACTAATTAAATTAAGTATCAAAAGATTTTTTTTTCAGTGGGGACTTAAGTCCCCACTGGTCCCAAGGGAAATCTGTCCTTGGTCATGTGTGTATTTATAATAATGTATAGATAAGATAGCGGACACTTAACCTATTATTTTGGTATGTATTGTCTCCAACTATAGATGAAATCTACTAAATGAGAAAATTAATGATATTTCTTAAAAAATGATAACATTGAACCTAACCCGAATAAAATAAATTAAAAAAAATAAAAAACTTTCCTGCTTTGACTTTTTTGTTGCGAGTGCATTATATTGACAACTAATAATCAAACTTTTATAAAAAATAATCAATACAAAAATTAGATCAATACTAATCTTTTAAACCTTTTAACAAAATAAAATAGATAGACCAATTAACAAATAAAATGAAACAATCTTTAAAACCTTGGCTTAGTGGTGGGTTTGTGGCCTTCACTATATTAAGTTGACGGAACATTATATAAGTAAATTTTTTTTTAAAAAAAAATCAGATTATAAAAGAGATTTTATTAAAAAAATTCAGAATATAAGAGAATCATTCACTCTATGATATCATTTTTTAGATCTAACTGAAAAAATAAAAATTTAACTATCAAGACAAAACGCAATTGATTAACGTGGGGCCCCATTGGTGATCGAAGCTTATCACGGGCTTTACGGGTGCGTGCTCTTGAAGAGACACTTGTAGAGTTGTAATTGCATATGGAGAACCTGCGGGGCCCACATACTATAAGTGTGAGCTCAAGTTGACGCGTGTAGATGTGCCATTTTGGGTCCTTCTCTTCACGCGTATTTTGAGGATTGGATTGCTAAAGAATGATGTTGAATTCGTATAATTGTTTAGTGTAGATTTATTTTTACTAACTCACACACTACTCATTAAAGTTTGAACCTATCATATTAAATATTAAAAAAAAAAAGTAATGATACAGTCACAAACTCTTGTATAAATTTATTTTGTACAAACTGACGTGACATTAATTTATTGGTTGAATGAAAATATAAATTAATAAAAACAAATCATTTGGGTTAAGTAATATTTAATTCAACCAATCTTATCATGCCACATCAATTTGTACAAAATAAATTTGTATAAGAGTTTGTGACTGTATCATTACTCTAAAAAAAAAAATTGCTTTTTACAACTAGAAGTAGACCTTAAATTCTTTATCTTTATAAGAGTGGATGGGGAAGAGTTATATTTTATATAATTAAATTGAAACAAAATGATTATGAAAGAAGTTTAATGTATATCTCTTAAAATGAGATACGTCAAGCTGTCTTCATTAATACGTTGGGAGTGTGAGACTTGAATACAGGTGTAAGAGTGGGTGAGGAAGAGCTATATTTTATATATTTAAATTGAAACAGAAAGATTATAAAAGAAGTTCCATGCATAATCTCTTAAAATGAGATACATCAAGCTCTCTTTGTTCATATGTTGGTGGGTTTTCGTACAAATCCACAGTAAAAGTTTATGTCATTGAAAAAGAAAAAATACTACACTAAAATCTTTTTATAGTCATATTATTGAGATTAATTAATCTTATTATAAAGAGATTAAAATCTAATAGAGGTTTAGTTTAAAAATTATTATTTTGATTTAATTATCTTTATTGTAAGTAATATAGAGGCGAATACATTAATAACTAATTAATTGAGAATGTCAGTTCCATGAAACTCTAAATATGCTTGAGAAACTAGAAATATTTTGGTTTTAACAAGAACGTGTACATACTAGTGAGTTATTATGTGCTCGCAAATTTTAAAATGTGGTAACAACTCTAAAGAATAAGTAATTGTTTCAAACAATTTTATAAAATATTTTTTTTATGCCAGACCTTTAATGTAACATATATATTTTACTATGTACAAAAAATTATTATTATGTGAAAGCAAATTACTTGAGATTAAAAAAACATATAACTTATTATAATGTGAAGCTTATTTTTATTTATTCAACTAGCTCAAATTGAGACTAAAGTTCTTTTATAAGTATGTTAAGAGAAGAATACAATGAAATTTGTGTGCCGTTATCCTTACACTCATCCAAACCCCATTGCTTAAAATGCATCCTCCTATCCACCCGATGCCTAAAATGCATCCTTATGCAGTTTAGATAGGTAGTATTTTGTTGTCTCATTTGAATTCTAAATGAATATAAACTTGACTAAAATCAAAATATATATGAATGTATAATTATATTATATGAATAATATTCTAATAAGTAAGTATCTCAAATAATAATTAACGAGAAAATAAAATAAAAATTAAGTTTAATAGAATTGTAAAAGACGATGCGAATAACTTATCTTATAAATTTAGAAGAAAATAAAATTAACCTTGTGTTATGATCCTTCAATCAAAAATTGAAATCTTGCCCCAAATTTAATACACAACCACTGTCTTCTCTTCCTCTCTTCTCTTTTTCTGCTACTTTTATTAATGCAAGCCGCCACTTTTTCTTTTTCATATAATGCACTTTTCAAAACTGATATTTAATGAAAAATTGCATTTAACCTCTTGAAGTTTTCCTTAATTATAATTTATGTGGACTTTGGGCCAACTACATGACTTGAACCCAACATATGTTTATTTTTATTTTTTCATATGTGGAATATATGAAAAATACTGTGTTAGTTTACATATTTATACTTAAAATTAATAAGGTAAAATTTATGGTTTATCATGGTAATAAATAATACATGCGTGAAATTAAGTGTTACAAAAAAAATGACCTAAATTTTATGTAAACACATCTTAAGGTAAAAAACATACTTAAAACAATTTAATGACTAAATTTAAATCTTATTAAGTGTTTAGTGAAAAGCAAGCTCTTAGCATCATGTGTGGAGAGTCTTCTCTCATGACCTTGTGTTATCATTTTAACTTTCAAGAAAGGCTATTATATGCAAACTTTGTAAAATTTTCCGTGTGCATGGGATTCGTATTTTGAAGTACCCAAACGAATTTTACTACCAATGGAAGGAACCCAATCAATTTTCATAGTGTTAGGCTTTGTTAGTATATGAATATATGAAGAAGTAATTTTAAACATGCAAATTAACTACTCACAATATCTTCCATATAATTTTTGAACGAGTAAATATTAAAAAATCATTTTTATGATTACCACAATACACATTTTTATTGCATTGTTTTTTCACATTTACTTCCAGTTCGTATAAATGAGTTTGTACATTTAGTTTCCTGTCTAGCCAGCATGACCATTAATGTTTAAAAAATCTAAATCTTACAAAATCAAGTAAGTACATGACATGTAAAACATGACAACTATTTATTGGATTACGTATTATATGAATCGAATTAGAAAAGTACTGGAAAGCTTTACGTGGGATATGCTCTCACCAGCATCCCCACATCATTTTATAGCACAAGTCTAATAAAATGTTATTATATACCCATTCAAATCAATCAATCAATACGGTGATGTTATCATATGCACATTCAAATCAATCAATATAAAGCATGCATAGTTCTAATGGACTACTCTCACAGCACCGTCACACGTAAGATTATTGTTATTTCATCACAATATACAGCGGCCTATGACCCCGCAAGTAGACTGGCGGGGGCATGATACGTACTAGTGGGATATAATAAGAATTGTTGGCAGTTGGATGGGTCCTATTACAATTGAAGCCAACAAACTAACAAAGATAATTAATCTTACGTTGATGGTGATTGTGAGATATCTTTCTATTAATGTTATTAAATAAAGAGAAAATAATCCGTCACGAAGTTGAGGATATCTTTCTATTTGTGCGGTAGAGGTTTCAGCTCTTTAACACTAATCGGCACATAGTTTTTAGTTACACTTGAAAAACCTTTGAGAGGCTACATGTCAGCTGATAACAAGTCAAAGCTACATGTCAGCTGAAAGCATAATTGAAGTGTATGACATCATTCTCATGTCAAACGAATTTTCTAAGTAAGCCATGTGACATGCCACATGACTACTTAACCCATTCAGGCTCAAATCGACAAGCAATGTGTGTCGTTTTGATCATTTAAACTTGCACATGTTGTGCACATGGGAGAAGCCTGTTAAAAGCCGTTATGAAAAGCAGGAAAGGTTCTGGATTTGTTGCCAACAAACCTAGAATCAGAGGCTGATTTTTTAGCAACCTTTCTAAAAGCTTCCAGGACTATATAAAAGTCATTTGTGACTGTGATTATTAGTTGTATTGAATTCACTGTAATCTCAAGAAAGCTTGCATTTGATTCTCTGCATTAATGAAATCAAGCATAGTCTTGATTCTTAAGAGGATATAGGCTATGAGAGGCTGAACCTCTATAATTCTATTTGTTATGATTTATTCTTTATCTCTGATTTCAGTTTATTTTGTTCCAATATTCATTAATCAATCATTCTTGATCAATATATCAGTGTATGATAGTGTTCTTAGGGATTGAGATTAGGTTAAATGTTGATCTTAGTCTAAGGTGACGTTTGTTTTTTTATCTGAAATCTGAATAAACCTAAATTAATTTGAATTCTGAATAAATCTGAATGTCTGAATCTGAATAATATGTTTGTTTTTTTCGTCTGAATATCAAAAAATAAGTATTAAGTTGTTTGTTTTTTTCACCTGAAAAAACTGAAAATATGTACTTTTACATTTGTATCCTTATTAAATTTGAATATCAAATAAATAATATATTAAATACCATAATATTTTAACATTTATAAGTAAAACTATATTCAAGTGAATACATAATTATTTTAGAATTTTAATATATAAAATACCATAAATTTTAAATTTTATCGTATATAATATAAGAAAGAAAAAACATGAATATTTTTATGTGGAGTAAATATCTATGAGTGAGTTTTGGGATAGACATGAAAAATAAATTATAAAATATGGATATTTTTTACATTAGTAAGTAATTGAATTAATTCAAATTTCTCCATTAAGTAAAAAGCCAAAAAAATTGGCTTATTTTATTAAGTCAAAATTATTTGAAAATTCTCATTAAGTTATAAAAACAAACACCTCTAATTAACTTAATTAATTAAATTAAGTCACTTTAAGTCATTAAGTTAAAAAACAAACGCTACCTAACAAACTGATATTAGAGCTTACATCTCTAATTCTTGACTCAAAGATGGCAACTTAGAAGCTTGATGTGGAAAAATTCACAAGGGAGAATGATTTTCACTTGTGGAGACTCAAGATGAGGGCTTTATTAGTACACTAGGGCATTGAAAAAGTCTTGGAAGAAAGCCAAAGTTCCAAGAGGCCAAGAAAGATTAAAGATAAAGATCTTCAAGATGCCATGGATAAGGCACACAACACATTAATTATAAGCCTCGGTGATAGAGTTTTGAGAGAGGTGGGAGATTAGAAGACAATTGCCAGTCTATGGCAAAAATTGAAAGATTTTTACGCTAAAAAATCTCTTACTAAGAGATTGAGCACCAAGAAACGATTATACACCCTTCAGACAGAGGAAAGAGGTTCATTATCTGCTCACATTGATGTCTTTAACAAGATCATTTTAGATCTGAATGATACTAATGTGAAGGTTGAAAATGAAGACAAAGCAATTATATTATTGTCATCTTTACCATCTTTTTATGAGTGAAAATGAAGACAAAGTAATTATATTATTGTCATCTTTACCACCATTTTATGAGCATTTTGTTGACATTTTACTATATGAGATGCAATCTTTAACCATGCAGGATGTCAAAGAAGCTTTAAGCTTAAAAGAAAGTTCAAAGAAATCTAAGTCAAAAGATGATGAATGATTGACAGCTAGAGGAAGATTTGAAAAGGGAGATGACTGGAAAGGCAATAAGAAAGGAAAATCAAAGTCTAAGAACAAGACTTTAAAGTGCTTTCAGTGCCACACGTAAGGATGCTTTAAAATAGATTGTCCAGAAAGAAAAAACCAAGCTTAAGAAGGGCAAAGACATGAATGGAGATGCTGCTGTTGTTTCTGATGAGCAGAAAGATGATTATGACTCAGTTGGTATTTTTGTGGCCTCAAGCAATTAAACAGAAGGCAAATGGGTACTTGATTCTGGTTGTGCATATCATATGTGCCCAAACAAACATCTTTTTACTACCTATCAGCCGTACGATGGTGGTAAGGCAATGATGGGAAATAATGCATCTTGTAAAGTCAATAGGATAAGCTTTATAAGACTTGAAATGCATGATGGCATAATAAAAGAACTGCCAATTGTCAGGCATGTACCTGAACTTAAAAAGAATTTAATCTCCTTAAGCATACTAAATGAGGCAGGGTGTACTATCAGAGTTCAAGCCAGTGTGTTAAAATTCTTTAAGGGCTTTATGGTATTAATGAAAGGTGACATATCAAATGATTTATAAATATTACAAGGTAAAACAAAATCAAATGATGTTAATATTGCTGAAAATTAGAAGACATTGTTGTGGCATTTGAGGTTAGGGCACATAAGTGAAAATGGGTTAAAAGAACTTGAAAGACATGGAGCTTTAAGGAAGGATAAGATAAGCGCTTCGGGGTTTTGTGAGAAGTGCATCCTAAGTATATCCTCAAGAACCAAGTTTAAGACTGAGAGTGTTTTCAATAAAAGACACTTTAGATTATATAGAAGTAGATCTGTGGGAACCTTCATAGACTGAATCTCTAGGTAGAGCTACGTATTTTCTGTCCTTGATTGATGATTACTCTAGGATGGTTTGGGTTTATCTATAAAAGAGTAAAGATCAAGCCTATGATAGCTTTCAGAACTAGAAAGTGTTGATTGAAACACAAACAAACAGGAAAGTCAGAGACCTCATAACTGATAATGGTCTAGAGTTTTGGAATAAACAATTTGATGAACTTTGTGCAAGAAATGGTATTCTAAGGCACAAGACAATTAGGAACACACCCCAACAAAATGGATTAGCAACGAGAATAAACAGGACCCTAAGTGTATGTTTTTTTTATTCTAAGCTGCCAAAGCCATTATGGGCTGAAGCTTTAAATACATCATGTTATTTTGTAAACAAAAGTCCCTCAACAACTTTGAACTTTAAAACCCCTGATGAGATATGGCCAAGAAAACTTGCAAATTACTTAAATCTAAAAGTTTTTGGATGTATTGCTTATGCACATACAAAACAAGGTAAACTTGAACCTAGAGCCTTCAAATGTGCTTTTCTGGGGTATTTTGAATGGGTTAAGGGCTATAAATTTTGGTATACTAACTTTCAGCCATTAAGATGTATAATCAGCAAGGATATGATATTCATTAAGACTTAAACATTGAAGTCACAAGCATCTACTGATAAGAATATACAACAAATACCAAGGTCTGATGAATCACAGTTTGAGGTGGAGCTAATTAGGAATAAAAATACATATGATAAAGATCAAAAGGAACTAGAAAATATAGATACAGATGAAACTATTGTGCAAACAGCAGGATAAACTTCCATACAAGATTATTAGCTCACACGAGATAGGCAAAAAAGGACATTAAAAGCACCTGTGAGGTTAGGATATGCTAATTTAATTGCATATGCCTTGACAGTAACATATGAATTGGAGAATAATGAACCAAAAACCTATGTAGAATCTATTGGAAATCAACACTCATTTTGGTGGCTTAAGGCTATACAGGATGATATGGAATCCCTTTAAAAAAAAAAACACAACAGCGAATTAAGAAACTAAAAAGTAAGGAGGTTGTTGGCTGTAAGTTGTTTTTCAAAGTCAAATATGGAATACCAGGTGTTGAACCCAAAAGGTCCAAAGTTAGGTTGGTTACAAAAGAGTTTACAAAGAAAAAGGAGATTGACCTCACAGAGGTCTTTTAACCAATTGTAAGGCACACTGCAATCAGAATAATTCTGTCACTTTTTGTTGTTGAAGATATGCATCTTGAACAGATGAATGTCAAAACTGTTTTTTTTTACATGGTAAGCTCGAAGAAGAGATTGTAATATCTCAACTTGAGGGCTTTCTTGATCACAAGAGACCAAATTTGGGTTTGTTTACTAAGGAAATCACTCTATGGCATAAAACAATCACCGAGACAGTGATACTTAAAGTTTAACAGACAAATGTAGAAGCTGAACTTTTAGAGGTGTAGCTTTGATTGTTGTGTTTACTTCAGGCAGGATAATGAAGGTGATATACTATATCTGATACTCTATATGGATGATATGTTATTAGCTTGTAGAGATATGAACCAAATAGAGTTTTTAAAGCAGCAGCTGAAGCATGAATTAAAAATGAAAGACCTTAGTTTAGCAAGGAAAATACTTGGAATATAGTTTATCAGGAATAAAAGGTATAAACCTCTATTTCTATCTCAGGAGAGTTACATTATTAAAGTCTTGGACAAATTTAGAATGATAATTTGCAAGACAGTACAAACACCTTTGGCAACACATTTTAGATTATCAAGCCAACAATGTCCAGTTGCAGATCAAGATAAATCTAAAATGTCAAAGGTACCTTATGCAAGTGTTGCAGGCTGCCTCATGTATACAATGGTGTTAACAAGGCCAAACATTGCTTATGCTGTCAGCATTGTCAGCAGATTTATGGCCAATCTTGGTAAGGAGAATTGAAGGGCTGTAAAATGGATATTGAGGCGCCTAAGAAGAACATCAAGCTATGGTTTAACGTGTGGAGGTAAAAGCCAAGATGAGAGCTTGGCAGTAGGATATGTTGACTCAGATTATGTTGGGAATCTTTACAATAAAAGATCTATCATATGGTATTTGTTTACTGTCGACAATTGTACCATTAGTTGAAAAGCCATATTACAAAATGTAGTGGTTCTATCAACTACAGAAGCTGAGTACACAGCTGCTGCAGAGGCATTCAAGGAAGTAATATGGCTAAAAGGCATGTTAAGTGAATTGGGGCATCCATTATCTTCAGTTAAATTCTTCTGTGATAGCTAAAGTGCTATATGTTTAAGTAAGAATCAAGCTCATCATGAGAAGACTAAATATATTGACTAAACACATTGATGTCAAGCTCCACTTTATCAGACTTGAAGTCTTCAAAGGCATTATTCACCTATTAAAGATTCATACCAGCAACAATATAGTTGACATGTTAACTAAATCAATTCCAAGTGTTAAGTTTGAGCTTTTCTTAGACTTGGCAGACATCTGTAGAAAGTAAAGTTGCAGATGGAAGAGAAGAATGGACAACGGAAATGTATAGATTCAGGTTCAAGGTGAAGATTGTTAGAGGGTAACCCAGAATCAAGTATGAGAAACAAACGGCATTGTCGAGTAAGATAACAAGTTAGAGACGACATGCCAGCTGGAAGCATAATTGAAGTGTATGACAGGATTCTTATGTCAAACGAATTTGCTAAGTAAGCCATGTGACATGCCATGTGACTACTTAACCAATTCAGGCTCAAAACAACAAGCAATATGTGTCGTTTTGATCACTTAAACTTGCACATGTTGTGCACGTGGGAGAAGTCTGTTAAAAGCCATTATGAAAAGTGTGAAAGGTTCTTGATTTGTTGCGAACAAACCCAAAATCAGAGGCTGATTTTTGAGCAACCTTTCTAGAAGCTTCCAGGACTATATAAAAGGCCTTTGTGACTGTGATTAGTTGTATCCAATTCATTGTAATTTCAAGAAAGCTTGTATCTGATTCTCTGCGTCAATGAAATCAAGTATAGTCTTAAGTCTCAAGAGAATGTAGGCCATGAGAGGCTGAACCTCTATAATTTTCTTTGTTCTGTTTTCTTCTTTAGCTTTGATTTTAGTTTATTTTGTTCTCATATTCACTAATCAATCATTCTTGATCAAGATACCAGTGTGTGATAGTGTTCTTGGGGATTGAGATTAGGTTAAATCTTGATCTTAGTCTAACATAAATAAGGAGTAGAGAAAGAGAATTTAAGTGGGCAAGATATTAGCGATACTAGCTAGGCTATTAGCCATGGTTGCTAGGGTTCGTTTGTGGGCGATGTTAATGCATTTTGAGGGGCCTATTAATTTGGAGAAAAACCAAACAAACCACGCTTGCGTGTTTAACGGGGCTTTCGGTGAGAAAATGACATCTATATTGACCCACATTTTGTAGCTAATCAATTATCAATCCAACTTCCCCTCATATCCTCCAATGGCGCACTCGCTGCTTATATCGATGATATCCAAGCGTGTAAAACTACTCTTCGTTTGTTAATTTTTTGTCACCTTTATTAGTGGGGTCCGGCTACACGACACTGTCGGCAAAGATTATACTCATTTGAAATTCGTAATACATATTGGCTTGTGTAGTGTATATACAGTCTTGTTACAAGTTCATGGTTTCATCATAGAATTTGTAGGTATATGTTGGTATGAATATTGGCATGATATCTTAATTATCTGAAGTTTGTGGAGAATCAAAATATATAAATGGGAAAATATTCACCGTCTACCTATTTTTTACACCTTTTTCAAAAATACATAATTCCTTTATTTTTTGGCTGGAATTCACCTAAAGTTACATTTTTTTTTCACTTTTCCACTTTCGTTTGGAATCCGTTAAGAAAACTAACGGAAACTTTAAAAAATGACCATTTTACCCCCAAAACGAAAATTATAATTTCACCCTAAAAAATGCCAAAAATAATAAGATTTAATGATGAATATCATTATTGGTACGTTAATGAAGTACAAAAAAATCTTAACTACTAGAGATTATAACTCAATGAATAATAAAACTTTACTTATCTTAAATTCAATTGATGGTTTGTGAGATTGGGTTATTTTTAATATTACTGTTATAATTTAGCATTCTAATTACCGACATATTTTTTTAAAAAAACATGCATTTGATGGTTGTGGAATTAATTTCTTTATTGACCGATAGAGAAAATTATTAGATTTAATCTGATTATTTTTTATAATTTTAAGGTGAAATTGTAATTTTCGTTTTGGGGGTAAAATGGTCATTTTTTAAAGTTTCCGTTAGTTTTCTTAACGGATTCCAAACGGAAGTGGAAAAGTGAAAAAAAATGTAACTTTAGGTGAATTCTAGCAAAAAAATGAAGGAATTGTGTATTTTTAAAAAAGTTGTAAAAAATAGGTGGACGGTGGATATTTTTCCTATATAAATTTGTATAGTACAGTCCAGTGGTCTACTGAAATCAATTCAAAAATTCGTTTCCACTAACATTTATGGAGATTTCTATTCTACCCACATGTGGAAGAAAAAAAAAATGAATTCTTATGATAAATGCAATACTAAGCCAATACATTAGTGACTAGTTCATGTTAATAAGGCAGAAATCAATCAAAGAGATGAGATAATTGACAATTTCACATTATTTATCATAAAATGCGCACTAGCTAGCTAGTAGGAGATTATTCCATTTGATGGGCGCGTACGCTTGAGGTGGATGGATGAGCAAAAAGGCAAAGGATGCGATTGATAATGCAACTTCGATGGGGCTCCAGATGTTCCCAAAGAGTAAATTGACTTTGGGCACTTTTGTGGACCAGTTAACGATGATATTTTAGCCACCATGCAAAAGCAACTCACTGCATTGGTTTATTTTGGTTGGATAAGGGTTTCAGTCACATCCATAATAGTGACCTTTCAATCGTCGACACTAAGTAAAAATTAAATATATAAAATCAGGCAGCCTACTCATTCATTCCTCTCACACCATAATAATTTATGGTAAAATCTCTAAAGTAGGTCCTTGATCTCAAAACAAATGAAGCCACGTTTTGTTGCAGTGACTCTGCCTGCCGAGATAATTTAAGTTTTGCATCAACGATTTCTCATTTTTTTGCAAGAGTATTCAAATCATAACAATTTTCAATACTTTGTATTAGAATTTTCAATTTTTTTATAACAGATCAGATTTTATGTTAAATAATAATTAATGTCTTAGTGATGTTGCTGTCAAAAATAGATCAGATTTTTGTTAATTAACAATTAGTGTCTTAGTGATGTTGCTGTTAAAAATAGATATTAGACTAAATATATAAATTAGAGGTAATACGCAACTCATGAGTTAGTTTTTTAGCATAAATTAGGTGTAGCTCGTATATAAGTATGTTCATGCTATATTTCTTTGTGACCAGGATAGGAAAGGTGTTAATTAGATAATCTAATATTGGTTGAGAATAAATTTTGAATTGAGAATATATACTAAACGAGATAATCTCATATTAATTCAGAATTTTATTTCCAAACACTATATAAGCTAACAAGACAAAAATTTAGCTTGCAAGAAAGTCTTATATTGACTAAGTATTGATCTTAGCTAGACATATAAACTTTATGGCAACCCTGAACTGATGAGGTTGATTTTGAGTATGAATTATGTTTATATGCACAGGTGAAACTTGTAACTACGTAAAATTTTTAATACAAAATTATAACAAATCATGGCTATACAACATTATAAATATCGATCGGGATACGTTATCATAAATGTTATAAAGTTCTAGTTGCTGTATATACTTCATGGTTGGGTAATTTGTCGCGTATATTTAGGCAAGCTCTTTTTTTTTAAAAAAAAAAATTTACATATAGGATGCACGATAAAAAGATTAATTATAGTAGTGAGGAGGCAGTGAGAGAGATTGGTAAAATGTTATTAATTTATAAAGACTGGCCTCACTACAAAGAGTCCCAGCCTGTGCCCATCGTGGCTATAATCCCTTCTTTCGATCATATTTTTTAATCTCTTTTCCACTAGTTAGTTGATAAGGTATCCATAGTAATTAAGGTTAATAAAATAGTTAACAATGATGATAATTATCATAGTGGAAGCACACTTGTCACCTCTGTTCTAAGCTAACCCATCCGACTTACATCTTTTTTTAATTAATAATTGATTCTGTCAATGACGAATGACTTGGTAATCTCTGCCTTTTTATTATTGTTGTAATTATTAATTTCGATAACTTGTCGTATAATGATAGGCAGCAGAGCCCTTACCATCAAACGAAAGAGACTGTAATGAATGAAGTCCTTTAAGAGTGGGAAACTCAATGCCAATTATGGTTTAATAAATTGATCGACATTTATTTTAATGGAACCCTAGAGTCTAGATTGAGAAGGAGAAGCTCACGTTAACTAGGTGCCAGAACTCGTGTCAATCTAGTATTAAATTTGGGAAATTCCTCTGTCATATTGTTAGCATGTAATTGATATATAGTCTTATGATTGGTTAAAAAAAATGAGTAAAAAAACTTAATTACATTTTTGTAGTTAATAGTCAATTAGGATTCTCTCGTGTTTTTATTTTAGTAAATACATAGATGTAATTGATCGTTATAGAAAAAGAAAGTAAGTAATGAAGTAATAAATCTTGATTATGCATGAACAATATAATGTATTTGTAACACTAAATTTTAAATAATTATAGAAATTAATTTTAGATTAGGAGGGAATCTTGATCTATGCATAAATAATCTTTAATTTTTTTCCATGTATCTCTCAGTTCATAAATCTAAATCTTGGACATAAGATTTAAAGAACGTTAATTAATTTGTAATTTAAATAAGATTTTGAATCTAATGCTATCCGAAACAAAGATTTTATGCCATGTGTTTCCATTTTTTATTTTTGAAAAAAACTCAGCGGTAATGAGGATCACCAATGTACACATTAATCAAAAGATTACTATTACACTCATTAGATTAAATAAATGAGATGTTATTAGTTTTTTTTTTTTTTCAAACAACAGAATACTTGCCAAGTTTAAATGGAAGAAATGAGAGGGGAGCGGAGAAATGAGAAGGAGAGAGCGATAGAAAAAATAAAGAAAAAAGATGGTTAATATAAATTTCATTATTTAGTTTGATATATTCATCTCATCTTCCTTTATGTCTTTAGACTCTTTTCCTTTCATCTCTTTTTTTTTTTTTTCCTTCAAATCAAATTAAAAAAAATGCCAAATCATCCATGCATGTTAATTAAAAAAATAATTAGCGGTTGTCATAATCACGATTTTAGCTAGCTTCACTCGAAATTTAAAAGATAGTGTTGTACGAAAACATACAAAAATAAAAATAAAAATAAAAATAAAATAAAATAAAATAAAAACTAAAATATCTGCAGGACTGAAAACGATTGCATGGCTGTTCTTGACTGTTGTGTGATGTGTATTGGTGCTTGTGATTTCAAGATTGTGGCATTTTTTCTGTGCTCCAAATACTTTATCTTCAAACTGTTACATCCAACCACACAAAAATCCAACATTAATAAAATTAAAAAATTAAAATAAATTGTAGATGCAAGGCGAAGATTTATTCATAAAAGAGCTGTAATTAAAACTAATCTACTCATCTCTATTATTAAACCCTCTGGTGGAAATAGACGTTTCCTCGTTTTGCAGCTGTCTGTTTGTTCTCTATTGACCCACTCAATAGTTTTTATTTTAATTTTAATTTTTAATCATCTTCCTTATCGAACGTGCCTGCATCAAAATGATTTGAAAAGAAATCTCAAATCACTCGAATTTTCCAGCTAGCTTGTTAATTTTCTTTTCCACCACATCGCAAGTAGCTAACATACACAAATAGAGATAATATATGAGATTAAAATAATAATAATAATAATATAACGAATTTATGAACAGTCAATCAATTTCTTTTCTTTTCTTTTAACTTTTTACAAATAAAAGAAAAAAGATCACCAAAGCACTGTTATCATTTTTGGACTCTTTTCATTTTTAACCTCAACCTCATCTGCATCTCTCTTTTATATATTATCATTTTCACTTTGAAGAAAAATATGGCTGCAGAAATCAGCTCTGACAAGATCGGCAGCAACCCCTCAATCCCAAAAAGATTTCTGCCTCGTGTGATTATTTTTCCATAATTTGACATATATATGGTACTGTACTTGCACCCAGTACTCTCTGCAACTTATTATTATTATCAATTCCCTTTTACGGCTTTCTTTTCCATTATTTTTATTTTATTCATTCATTCTTCATTTGTAGCTTTCAAGCAATTCTCTTTCACATTTTTAGCTTAATTTTTTAGAATTTTATGCTCTTGTACTTTTGTTATTGGTTTCTGAAAAAGAGAAAAACTTACAAGGAACGGTCGTCTAATTTGTATTTTTGTAGATTATGCTCATGCAGAATCAGTTTATAGCAACGAGATAGCTGGGCTTCTGGGTATTCCAATTCAAGCTTATTTGAGATAAATTATTATGGCAACGTACTTTCATTTGAACCCTTCAGAAATCCAAGCTGGTGATGGCGGCGGGATGCAAACGCTGTATCTCATGAACCCCAGCTATGATTACACAACGTCCCTTCCCAACAACACGCTCCTTCTGAACCCGGTAAACTTATCCCACGCGCCGCCGTCTAACGATCACCAGCAGCAGCAGCACCCGCTCGTCGGCATACCACTTCCGCATGCTGCATCATCATCTCATGATCATCAAGACAACATCCCCGGAGGAGGTGTTCACTACGACTTATGGAGCTCAATGGATCAAAATTCATCCCAAAATAACCAAACCCATATGGCTTCTTTAGCTGCTGCTGCTGCTGCTGCTAGTAACTCTTCTGCTCCGTTGGGATTGCTTCGGCCGGTGGCGTCGGTGCCAAATAGGCAGCAGGGCTTGTCACTGTCTCTTTCTTCCCAGCAAGTAGCAGCTTATAACAGGCCAATTAATAATAATAACAATAGTATTGAAGTTGATGATCTTCATAAAGGGCGAGGACTACAGCAAGGGCAAGTTACTGAGAGCTCTCCGTCTTCAGTTTCTGTTGTAACATCAAGTGGAATTAACTCGAGTACGCAAAGTGCTATTCTGGGGTCTAAGTACTTGAAGGCTGCTCAGGAGCTTCTTGACGAAGTTGTTAAAGTTGAGAGCATGATTATAAAGGGTTCTGATCATCATTATTCTGCTAAAGCTGCTCAGATTAAAGAAACTATGAAAATGAATAGAGAATCAATTGATGGTGATCAAGAACTGAATGGTACTGGTGATAGTACTAAAAGTTCCTTTGAGTTAACTACTGCGCAGAGGCAAGAGCTTCAGATCAAGAAGGCAAAACTTGTTAACATGCTTGATGAGGTATGAACATGTCTATTTTAATTATTATCTGCTTTTGTTCTTTATTAGAAAATAAAAAATCGTCGAAAGTTTAAGACATGAAATGGGATGTTAATTTCTTGGATAGCTAATTAAGAAAAACTGTGAATAATTTGGACATAAGCTTCTTGGAGTTTAGAGTCTAGGAAGTTTCTGAAGCATTGTTCCTTATTCATTTACTGTTTACCTAATGTGTACAAATAATATCACGACTGATTGAAGTGTGCAATGGAAACGTTGAGGAACATTAGTTAAATCAATTATAAAGGTGAAAAAACGGAAACAAAGAACTGTCTACAGACGTCTTTTTGTCCTCCATACATATACTGCTTATTGTCAGTGAGGTTAGTTGCATGTCGATTGGGTCCATATGCCTAACCGAATTTCATTTAAGACAAAACATTGATAGCTGTACTAATTTTTGCGTATTATTAATTATTGTCATACACTTGAAGGTTGAACAACGGTACAAGCAGTATCACCACCAAATGCAGGTAGTGGTCTCTGCATTCGAGCAGGCTGCGGGTTTCGGATCAGCAAAATCGTACACAGCTCTCGCCTTGCGGACAATCTCAAAGCAGTTCCGGTGTCTCAAGGATGCAATCTCCGCACAAATCAAAGCAACGAGCAAGAAACTAGGCGAAGACGATTGCTTGGGAGCAAAAGCTGAGGGCTCGAGACTGAGATTTATTGATCATCAGATTCGGCAGCAAAGAGCACTTCAACATCTGGGAATGCAACATCATGCTTGGAGACCCCAGAGGGGATTGCCTGAACGAGCTGTTACCATCCTCCGAGCTTGGCTCTTCGAGCATTTCCTTCACCCGTAAGCAAATATAGTTACACACACACACACACACACACACATTTTTTCTTTTTATTGGGCTTCATTTGTAGTATTCTTTTTCTGATTCAGGTATCCTAAAGATTCAGACAAACAGCAGCTTGCTAAACAAACAGGGCTTACCAGGAGCCAGGTAATTAACCACGCCTATGCTCGTATTGTGTTTGTTTTCCATCATCCATAACTGCCAAAATTCTCTCCTAATATGAGCCTTTCTGGATAATACAACTATGTAACTCATAGTTATTAAATTTGAATATGAAATTAATTAAGTACACATATGAGATTGCAGTGGATTATCAAATAATATCACTTAATCGAGGATGTACAGTATATCAAACATATTTAATTTGCATTGTTCTCTTGGACTTAATCCATGGGAGTAGATTATTATCAAATGAATGATTTTTTGAGAATCTATTCCACAATCCCAAAGAAGCACTAAATGTTAGTCCTATATTATCTAGTTTGAAGAGCTTGTATGACGACAGAATTAACTATTCCACAAACACTTAAAATTCAAGTGGTTATGAGTTTACTTTATTTGAAATGCATGCAGGTATCAAATTGGTTTATAAATGCTCGAGTTCGTCTTTGGAAGCCAATGGTTGAAGAAATGTACATGGAGGAACTGAAGGAGCAAGAAAAAAATGGTAGTGCTGAAAATATAAGCAAAACCGAGAGCAAGGGATCACCCCAACTACTGGAACAAATAAAATCTCTCCAAGCTAAAGCAGAAAAATCCACAACCCAGATAGCTCCTACTGAACTTTCGAACTCAACAATATCGACATCTCCCATGGGAGGAAATTTTCGGCAGCAAACCGGGTTCAGTCTCATTGGACCATCCGATCATCATCTCGAAGGATTTGTTCAAAGAAGCCAGAAGAAACCAAGGAATGCTGAGATGCAGAATTCGCGGAGTAGCATTAATGATCCTGGTGGTGGATTTGGCATGTTTTCAATGGGACCTGAAATCGGAAGGTTTAATCCTGATAATCACCATCATCATCATCAGCTTGCTGCATCAACATTTCATGGCAACAATGGCGTGTCTCTCACTCTTGGCCTACCCCACTGTGAAAACCTGTCACTATCAGGATCCCAACACAGTCTACTCTCATCAGGGCAGAACATCGAACCTGATCATTTCTGCGGAATTGAAACCCCACAACATAATTCTCATTCGGGCACTGCCTACGAAAGCATTGACATTCAAAGCAGGAAAAGGTTTGCTGCCCAATTGTTGCCGGATTTCGTGACCTGAAAGAGTCTTCCGTACACCGATCGAGTGTTTGCAGGAATCACATGGAGATGTCATTCCGGCTTGCAAAAATGGTAAGAATCATCACTACCAACATGCGGCAATGATCTAGACCATTTTGTACATGGCAGAATGACATCTTTATGGATACCAAGTGTAAGGAAGTTTTTTCCGGTTAGGTATTCGATCTACATATGCCCCAACTTTTCATGTAATATTCAAACATTGCAAGTAGATATTTCAGTTAAATGACTCCAGTATAGGCCACAGAGGAAGATGTGGTGGAGGATTATTAGTTCTTCTTAGACGTTGTAATCAAATTTCTGCTGGTGCCTTCCAGGAGGAGAGGAGATGAGAGGATTCCTAGGAAAGAGAAGAAATTAGTATAGGTTAATTTACACTCTTACTGGAAAATAACTCAATGCCCTTACATATATATAACTTATTATTTTGAGTGTTGTATATTTAATTTGGTGGTCCTTTATATATACGTAAATAGATAGCTCGAAAGTTTATAGGAATTTGTAGAACTTTCTTTTATAATGTGTATATGGGTATAATTTGGTAGGTTATAAATTTCCGTACGTAAAAGTCTTAATTTTATTGAAATTCGAACCAAAAACTAACGGAATGGAACTCCTGTTACGTAAAGTTGAATAATTTTTATCTTCCTCGTCGTAGCATTCCTGCTCCTTAGCTTTTAATAAAATTTATTATCATCCCTATTATTGCCGTGTATGATGAATTAAGGAGAGAATCTTGATGCCTTATAATAACATTTGTGTTGAATATTGGTCGTGGTTGTTTGAAGTGATCTCACATAAAAAGGTTTGATTATGTAGTTAAAAAAAAAAAAGAATTTATAATATATTAGAGGGACCACGTTATCTACTTATCTGTATAAAATACAACAAATTAAAAAAGTCCTACGATAATGTATTCGTTCACGTCGAGAACAACTATATATGTAGGATAATGTTTTTAATGCTTTGTGATCGATAAGGATGGATTCAGAATCTTTTATCAAATTAGGTTAAATTAAAAGATTAAGTTTTAACCTAAAAGCAACTTAATTATAAAAAAGTATATAAACTATTTTAGAAAAAGTGAACAATTCTCATAATAACTAAAGATTAAACTAGGTAAATATTTAAGAAAAAGTGAATTATTCTCGTAATAATGAAGTTAAAACCATAGGGGCCTTAAATAATTTTTCTTGAGTTAAGGTCCGCCAATGATGCTTTCGTTGGTTTCTTGGCATGTGTGTATTCCTTTTTTTTCCTGGGGATAAAGTAAATAATTAATGATACACCCCAATATCCAGTTTCATCCCACTATCTAAATTATACAGATGCATATTTGTTTTAACTTACATTTCTTATGCAAAACTTTTGATACAAAATTCTTATAAATTTCTTTCAATTTAATGATAAATATTTAAAATCTTAAAAAAGATACCCAGTATTGATGTGGTTATTTCAATTTAAAATTTTTAATTAAAATTTAATTAATTATTTTAAAATAATCTAATGATAAATATTAAAAATTAAAACGACATTTAATGATGATTATTCATCTACCACCAAAATTTTTGAAGCCAATGAATCGAGATCTATATCAAAATTTTAAGTCAAAATTTTTTTAGTTTGAATGTCCTAGTGTATTTAGGAAAGGGCTTTTCTTAGAAACCTCCCCCAATATTTGATATAATTTCATTTAGATGGTGATATTGATTGTATTCTCACTTCTCTCCCCTACTGTTATTATACATACAGGTTGACCGTTAGTTGACTTGCAAAATGACTAAAATATCCAAACCAATTTGGGGAGATAGAACATGTCTCCCGGGCGGCAAGTGTTTGTCTCCCTAAATTACAGAATGCTTGTTTCTATAATTTTAAGTGACGAATGCCGTATCCCGGGCGACAAGTGCCTCTCTCCCCAAATTACAGAATGCTTGTAGGGGCTGGAGGTAATAAAAAACTACTAAAACATAATTTAGTTCTCTCAGCAGTAGACTATACTAGTCTCCACCAAACAAACCACCAATATTTTACTTGTTTAAAGAAATAATTAAATTTGAAACCATCAACTTGTATGTCACCAAATCGGCAACACAAATAAAAAATAACAAATATTTTAATTTGTGGCGAGAGGTAAAAAACATTAGTATAAGTTAATTGAATTTGAAAATAATACTAAGTAGAACGGCACCATCATTTAAATAACAGTCACATGTGCATTTCCACAGCTTACAGTTGGTGATAATCACAATTTGACTAAATTTCATCAGTCTATACATTCAACAGTCACCCATATACACAAAAAGAACAAAAATAACAACTACAATAGTAGTAATTTGGCATGTAACTAAGTTATACTTTATACATGAAATTGTCAATTTCTACTGCAGGTTTCAATGGAACAGTAGACGGTTCAACTGACCTTTCGTCCCTATCATATGTCAATAAGCACACGTTAATAAGTGAAAGCAAAGTAATAATTATGAATACTAAACAATAACAACAGTTACAATAATAAAGAAAAATAATGATAATAGTAATACATTTTAATATTTTTCATGTGACATGTTTGTCGCCTAAAAAAACAAAAACTGCTTTCGTGCGACAAAAACTGTCACACGAGAAACATCACTTGTCGCCAAAAAATACAAAATGTCTGTATGTGCAACAAGAGCATGTCACCGCCCAAAACACAAAAACAATGTTTTTGGGCGACATGGTTTGTTGCCTAAAAAAAAATATAAACTGAATTCGAGCAACATAAGTTTGTGGCACGTGCGACAATAATGTCACCCAAAAACACAGAAACTGTGTTTGTGCGATGAGGTATTGTCGCACGGGAGACATGCCTTGTCGCCAAAAAACGCAGGAACTGCGTTTGTGCGACAGACGCACACAAACACTGCAAATTTATAAATAGATCAACTTTAGCAAACTTTGGCAAGAAAAATAAAAATTACAGCTAAGACTACTTTTGTTTTACACCTCATTTGCATAAGAATAATAAATTATTGGCTTTATATGCCTTATTACATTATGTATGGTGTAAATAACAAACATAAAATAACTAATAATTAATTTTTTTCAACTCATGGCCCATTCTCCTTTTAATCAATTTTTCCACTACCAACCCATGAACAAGACAAATCAAACACAATCAACAACAACCACTTATAACATCTCCAAAAATAAGAAAATAAAAAATATTTTAAAATTTTACACTTTGATAAAGTAATTAACCTCTTACAAACTCCAATACTAGTGGCATATCCCGGCCGCCGTCGATCGTCACCGGTCAGTGGCCTTCTCCGACCACCCATGTTTTTCTTCTTCATGAGTTATATATGCTCTTGGTGTTTATTTCATTTTGTTTCAGCAAATGAGAGTAGGGGCATTGAGTGAAAATTGTGAGAGAAAAAAAATGGTGAAGATCAACAATTGTGAGTGAAAATAGAGTGGAGTGAAAATTGTGAGTGAAAATGATGTTTATCTCTATTACTTTTTTGTGATGGGGAAGTAAAAATGCACTCTTTTACACAATGGATATTGTGTGTAATTGGATAATATAATTATCCAATAGATTTTAAATAATTTTTTAATGTTATTTATTTTTTAAGAATTTCAGCTTATTTTTTACATTTTTGCCCTCAAATACTAACATTATATATGTATGTAAACTAATGGTAGGAGAGATAAATAAGAATACAATCAATCTTGCCAGTGAAATTATATCAAATATCATGTGAGGTTTCTAAAAATAGCCTATTTAGGAAATGTAATAGAGACGAGATGAAAATACATTCATTTCAAATTGGGTTAAAAATTGGGCCAATTTCGCCTGACCCATTACTACGCTAAAACCCATTTCTAATTAGTAGTACGGTTACAGCACCCTCTCTCGTTCATTTCTGAGAGAATTTTTCTCGTGCGTCACATAACTCTCTGATCAAATGGAAAAGCCAGAAGCAGAACGAGAAGAAACCAACTGGAGCGAAGCAGTGGAAGATCTGGTGGAAGCAGGAAACACAGGAGCAGCCATCTCTCTTCTCGAATCCACAATTTCCAAGCTTGAAAAAATCCAGCAATCACAACCCACAAAAGAATCGCTCAATCTCCAGTTAGCTTCAGCTCTTACTAACTTGGCCAATCTCTACTCCTCCAATGGCTTCTCTCTCAAATCCGACCACCTCCTCTCGCGCGCTTTCCAAATTCGGTACATTCACATCAAAATTCACGCACCTTTTTCTTTTTTTCCTACTGTCTTTATGTTATTTTTTTTCATCTGGGTCCCTGATTTTTTATATTCTATTTTCAGTGATGCAGCAGGAAACATTGCAAAGAAAGACTCGAAGAACACTTCCAAAGATACTGCCCGCAATAGTTCCTCAAGTGATGGTAATTTTATTCCTATGTTAATTTTTTTATTAGTTTTTGTGAAGTAACTTGTTAATTTTGATGGGTAATTTATCAGTGAAATCGTTTGGTAATGATAAGTTGCATCAAGATGGGTCTTCGGATGACGGTGCGTTGCTTATATAAGTGAGGTTCATGTTAAGTTTTTTTTGAAGATTATTATTAGCAGGAAGATTGATTATGATTTAATTTGATGATGATGTGGATGTCTACAGATTGGGAAGCAATGGCTGATCGTGACCCAGATGAGTTACTTTCGTCTCAGGGCTTACCTGAAGTATCGAAGCTGTCATTGGAAGATACGGGTGTAAAAGTTCAAGCCCCTAAGCGGCGTGGGAGGGGAACATTCTCATATAAGAAAAATGAGATCTATAGTGATTGGCAAGATGATAAATCTATTGTTGAAGATGCAGAGGTTGATGACGATTCATGTCTTAGTTTGGAAAGCAAGACAGAATTAAGACATTGTAATTCGCTTTTTTTTCTCCAGAGTTCAATTTTTCTTGCCCAAATTTACTAAACCTTTGTCTACTTGTTTGTGTTCGTATTTATATTTCTAAGTGTTTAAAAGGGTGTGCAATGCTATTTATTGCAGTATTTTTCAGTTAGCTCCCCACTGTTACTTGGAATTTGAAAAGATAGTTTAAGGAATAGATAGATGTGAACCTCCCAATGTATTTTATTGGCACTTTCAAAACTTGTAGTGACAGTTTTAGTTCAGAAAACTACTGATTACTTACAGGAGAGGATAAGCCAACGGTGGCTTTCAATGCTTATTTATTGTTCTAATAGAGAATGGTCTCTGACTGCATCTGATGTAGATAATGTGTTGTTACATCTTGATCGAATTTGATTTCAATTTGTTGAACATAAGAGATATGAGTAGAAACTTGTACTAGAGAGTGTAGTATTGGCAATGTACTGTGGATACAGAGTTTGGTTGCATTCTAAAGATGCATATTGTGATGTCAGCTAATTATGGTACACGCCATGTCCTTGTTCTGGCTGACTTTTCACCAAGTACTAGGACAACAGACCTGGAGAAACTTTTTGAGGACTTCAGAGATCGTGGAGTTTCTATTCGCTGGATCAATGATACAACTGCCCTTGCAGTATTTCGGACACCTGCAATTGGTAATTATGTTTAAACTAATTTTTTCAGTCTTGCAATGCTAAACTGCATTAGCGCAATTGAATGTTAGATCAGTATCTGCGAAGGCTTATACCTTTTGCTAACCCTTTTAGATTTATGATTTTCTCTCTTGTTTCTATTAATATATTTCTAATCTTTCTTATAGTTCTCGGTAGTTTGAACTCTAATCTGGTGCTGATTCGTGTATTAATAGATAGTTAGATACAGCTCCTCTTTTTTCTAGTCGAGTACTAACTCATCCTTTATCTCTAAGTAACATCCTGCATATAGATTCAAAAGGAGTAGTAATTTCTTTTTCAACAAGTCTTGAAGACCTTTACATGAATAATTAGTATTTTAACTGTTTTATTCCTGCACTTGTCAAGCCAACTTTCTTTTTCCAGCTTGTCTCCATTCATAAACTCTCACATGTTTCATCTCACTCCATTTTGATTACCTATTTATGATTTTAGCAAATGTTTTTTGTCTGTGGCTATGATGCCAATGCAAAGGAGGAAAGACACCAAATAAACCCTAACTCTTTGCAGCCACAAGACCTACCAATTAAACCAATTAAAGAAGTTGTACATAAGGGAACTTTAGTTGGTCTTGGAGGAGGATGTTGGGCTTATGTAGGGGTGAGTTTTGTTGATCTTGTGGACAGTGAAAGCTGATTTATGTTCAACTTACTTCTGCATTCTTTTACTTTGCATCTCTGTGGAAATCCCTGATATGACTTTTTGACCTCTGATCTTAGGATAGTGATGGAATCATTTATATTGAGCTAAACTAGGGATAACAATCACAGAGATGGGACAAAGTTGAAATTCTGGCTAGCTTTGGTACAGATGATTTATGTTAGTTGGCATAAGACTCAATTGAAGCCTTGACCTATTAATTTAAAGAGATCACAGTCACTTTAAATATAGAGTTAAATTCACCTGATGCTTTCTGTGCGGAAAAAGTTTCTGACTGTTCTTGTTGCTAGATGTATAGCTGTTATGTGAGTCAATGTGACATCTGAACTCTTCTAATCTTTTAGCTGCATGTGATCTCTCTGTGAGATGAATAGGCTAAGGATTAAAAAACCTTCAGCTGACTTTAAGGTTTATGGTGCCAAGGATATGCTGAGTAGCAGATGATGTTATCTATGTGATTTTTTTTTTTTTTCTTGGGTTGGCAGAGTTGTCCTGTTACTTGTAAACTTCTGTCTAGCAGCTGCACTGGTGCTTTTTTTCATTCATCATTTTTGTCGTCATTGTTTTCATCTTCTTTTTAATTTTTGTTTTATAATTTGAATTGATCATTGCTTTTTAATTTGTCATTAGAATTAGCATTGCAATGGCTCCAATGTTACTGATTCTACAATCTTGGGTTCTGCTTTAATGTTTGGTCTTCACCAATTAACAATTTCCTTTTGTTGTAGCACTGGAGGCCCGCAACCACATCCAGCTTCCGTTCACAGTGCGTATACTTGATGAGGATGACATCATTTTGGCCTCAGTTTCTCCAAGAGGTAAATTATATACGCTCTGTTTATAACTATGATGAAACTGTACCACATCTAATATTTTGCCTCTTATAAAATTCTATTTAATTAGCTTTGGCTACAGGGTTACTGTGACGGCTACTATCCGTGGTAGTCAGCTTTTGGGCAACCACAGTAACAAGGAATTTAACATTGTGATTAATAAACTGGAAGAATAATAATAATTATTGTTAGTCTGTTTCAACTTGATCAAATTTTTAACGGAAGCCCAAGGCTTTTGTGACACCATGCAGAATGGCATCCATTGAAGATGGATAAAATGAGAATCTTCCACGCTTATTCTGACATCAGTTGCAAATTAAAGTTGTGCCATCTGTTGAGTTCGAGGATTTTAATTTCGCTTGAACTCATATTTGTCACTCTTTTCCTTTATGCTCTTGTGGGAAACTCTAATAGATCCTCATTCAGTTGAAATTTATTTGTTTTTCCCTATTGACTGTTTCTGATTCCTCCTAAATTAATGTGCTCATTTTGGCTGATTATGAAAATCAAAATAATCCAAAATATTGTGTTTCTTGAGATCAATTATTTATTTTGTTCCTGCATGCAAAATATTTATACCCAATTGCAATGTTCTTGTTCATAGCTGCCTAAAATAGCAAGTTCTCTCCACTTTTGGTTTCCATTCTCTGAAAGCATTGCATTGCTATTCATTTTCAGATCTGGAACCTCCACGTCAAAGGCCACAGACATCAGCACGAACTGCACAAAGGTTAATTGCTCAGAGCATGGGATTGAAGTTGCCTACAACATTTGGTTCTAAAGAGCTGAAAAACCAGGAAGAGGCCAGAAGAAATCGCATTCAGACTAGGCAAAAATTGAGAGACGATGCTTGGGGTCCGGATGATGTAAACTAGGTTGTATAATCCAATTTCACAGTACTACTTGTTCTTATTCTTCGCCAATCCATAGGTTTTCTGCGTTAGTAAACAAAACAAGAGATTTGTTCAAATGGAACATGTTATGCTGTATGATAATGATACAAGTATAACCATACAAGTATTTTAACGATCTTTTACTATTGCTCATTAGTTGCATTTTCTGTTTCTGTTTGTAAACATTGTTTTCGGATTAAATGGCAAAAGCCATTTCTCATGAAATTTCGTTTTTAACTGATCTTTATTGAGTTTCATCTTTCATGTGTGCAGTGGTGCTGTAGGCAAACCACTAATAAATCTTTATTATTCATTTTCTAAATTTCTCACCAATGATATGGCGGCGTCTGTATTCCACTCGTCTGCCCTTTACCCATTACGTCACCCTTGGAGTTTCCGACAAAATAATTGTGTGATTGTTGACTCGGACACGAACTTCAAAATCTTTATCTTCAGTCCTACGCAAAGCCCTGCCAAAGGAAACAGGTGCTGGACGATATGGTACAAGAATCTATTAAATAGTTATGAGGTTTGATGAAATAATTATGATGGTTTGACGAAATAATTATGAGACTTGCTTATTTTTAAAAATACAAAGGGGACGAAACCACAAAATGATCACAGAAATTTTATGATATGATTGTTTGTCGAAATAGTCAGGGATCTTCTTGTTGATGATTACCTAGACTTTTATTGATACTGTCTTCATGGACTCGTAGGCTATTCTTAGGCTGATTGTTCATCATCTCCTCACCGTTTCAAAAGTGATCTTCTATTGCAACCTAACTAATGGAGAATCTTCCTCTGGATGTAGCCCTTGACATATTTTCAAGACTGCCCATCACAGCCCTTGTACGAACCAAGTGTGTTTGCAGAACTTGGCAAGCTTTAGCCCAAGACCCTCGTCTGCCTATCATCTACCATGCGCGAGCAAGCACTAGGAATCCTTGCCTGATCCTTCACTGTGACTCTCCAATTCAAAACAAGCTGTGTTTTGTTAGCATCAATGGTGACAATCCTGATCAAGACAGCAGCAGAGTCAGAAGAATTGATGCAAGGGTCAATTCTATTATGGCTGAATACCAGGTAGTTGGTTCTTGTAATGGCCTTTTGTGTGTATCTGATGCACTGTATTTTAACCCCATAATTGTATGCAACCCATTTGCTGGAAGCTATTTAGAATTGGCTAAGGCAACTCAGTATGCACAAGAAGAGTTAGCTTTTGGGTTTGGTTGCAATTCATCAACAATGGAATATAAAGTTGTGAGAATTGTATTCAATTTCAATACTTATCGTAGTTTACGCGATAGAGGACGGCCTAGAAAATCAGATGTTGAGGTTCTTACTGTTGGTATTGATCATACTTGGAGATATTTAGGACCTGTTCCTTGGAGACTTAATCCTGGTGCATCAGAGGCCTTGTTAAATGGTTCTTTACATTGGGTGACCATGCGTTATAAGAATAACCCAGGTCCACGTTTAAGAATAATGTCGTTTGATCTAGCGGAGGAGGACTTTGGAGAGATTGGACTGCCTGATTGTGGCAGTCTTAGTGTCTGTAATTTTCATCTGGTGGTTTTACGAGGGTGTCTATCTGCGGTTCATTGCTTAGATGATAAGGGAATGGAGATATGGATCATGAAAGAGTACAAGGTGAGAGAATCATGGAGCAAAGATTATATCATTGGGACGTATTTGCCAGCTAGCCTTAGGGAAAATGCTCGGCCACATGTGGAAATGTTGAAGAAGTCAGGGTTGGGCAGAGGCGCCAGTCAGGTTGTATGCGATTGGAAGAATGGAGAAATTTTGTTGGAGTATGCAAATGGAGCCCTGGTTTCATATAACCCAGAGAACGAGGAGCTTAAAGATTTGGTGATCTTTGATCCGCCAAAATGGTTTTGCTCAATTGTTCATGTTGAAAGTCTGTTTCTAGTTGAGGCAATTCTGGGAATTGGAGCATAAAGGATTGAAAGGTGATATTATTCATGTAATCCTTAACTGTTTAATAACTTTTAGTTTTCTTCACAGTTTTTTATGAGAACTGAAGTGTTATGCGTATACGCAATCCTTAATGTTTAATTCATTTGAGAGCCTGATTGCTAGTCTGGATTCAGATAACTTGTGGCCATATGAAAGTGAAGGAACTTTTTATAGCCACCGTTAACTGTTATATATAGGATTGTTCTTTCATTAATATGTAAGTGTCAGGGGAAGGCTATAAAATGCAAGAACATCACTTCAATTGAAACTATGGATTCAATTGCATCTTGACATTTGTGCTGAACTTTATTGCCTTACCTGGCCTCAGTCCATTGTTGCTGCAACAAGCATGTTTGTCCTAACATTTGAAATCCATTCATCATGTCATGATAATCAAATTTGGAAATAAGTAATCTACGTCATATTGTTAATCGAGTATGTCTTTTAAGGTTTGTAGAAGATAGAAATCTTACCTCATAAAGAACTAGTCATACTGATACACTTTACAGCTAAAATTCAGAAAATGTACCAATAATTGCGCCAAGTGAGTGACAGCTCCAAATTAAGAAAAAGAGAATAAGACGGAGGTGAAAAAAGGATAGGAACTTTCATTCATCAAAAATATACCTTTCACAATATTCCCTTTTACATGTATATCTCTTGACTCCTCTAGAGTATTCTAAGGCTAAAAGACAAATATGAGCTGACAATTGTAAAATATCTAAATTATAATAACAGAATTCAGATAATCGTTAATAGGAATTATCCATCCACCCTTGCTGTCCTGGTTCACGTGGCATAGTCCTTCATCCAGCTTGGCTGTTTCTTGGCTCTCTCGGGTCTAAAGTTGAGCTGCTGTTTTGCTTCTGCGAATTCATTATTAGGTTCCTTAGTCACGGTTTTGGCTCCTTCATCCTCTCTTGGCAAATTGTCCTTTGCATCCAATTCAATTGGCAAGCCCGTATCACATACACTCCTTCCGCACTTCAACATTTATATTTATTTTGATCACTCAAAAATGTATCACAGTAAGTAATACTCTTCTTTGTTGCTGGTTGATTTTTTTTTTTCCCATCCATAGATTGTGGACAGAGACTTGAAAATGGAAATATGCCCCTCAACAAAAATTCAAACTCTGAACACGTTGTACTTGGAGCTACACGCATTGAAATTGAGTATTAATGAGATGCATTATAAACCTCTTCTTTGCAGTGTCGCCCAATATCCTGAAATCTACGAGCTTTTCACCTTATATTTGCTGTAATTCAGTGGTTTATTAGGTTGTTGTAATTAGGGAAGTTTTCTAAACAAATGTAGAGCATACTTATTAGATTTGAAATTAAGTTGATCTATTATCACTTGCTGATTCATTGCTTTATGCTTACTCGTCTGAGCAGAATAATTAACTTTTCCTCCAGGTTCTGTCGCATAGGCATTTCGTCAAACATTTTTGGACTTTCACCAAACACCCGATGCTTTCAACGCAAACAAAATTTCATGATTATTTTAAAATAACAGCCAAACTAAACAAAGTTGGTTATCCTTCGTAAAAATGTCCGTAACGATTGAACAAGTTGAATCATGTGGTTATAAGTCCTTCTAGTAGACCATGGAGTTGGAAAAGCCTTTGTCAATCTCAATTTTTGTGTTCTTTGAAAAAAAAAATGTTTATAATATTGCAATTATCGCGCATATATAGTCACCAAAAAGATGGAATACAAGCCTAGTAGGTCCCTCCCAAATATTAGTGAAGAAATTTTCAAAAGTGTATAGCATGATGTCAAAAATTGACAACTTTGTCTTCGAACTTGACATTATCGATATCATATGTATGTATCTAGCACAAAGTGGTTCACCAACAACCATTTCATTTTTGGCTGAGCAATCTGCCATCTAATACCTTTCAGAAGCATTAATCCTCCCAAGCAATTCAATGGGGAATCTTCCCAAAGGCATAGCGCTTGACATACTTTCAAAACTACCCATAACATCCCTAACACAAATCAAATGCGTATCCAAAAGTTGGCGAGCATTGCATTAGCCCTGGACCCCCGACTGCCAAGCTTACACCAAGGGCGAGCAAACACAGAGAATCCAGGCCTCATCCTTCACTGTGACTTTCCAAGTTCAAACGAACTGTACTCCGTAAACCTTGAACAGTATAACAACCAGATCACGAGCATCAATGCAAGACTCAAGTTTAGTATATCTGAATACCACATTGTTGGTTCATCCAACGGCATGTTATGCATAGCCAGTGCACTTCATTCCAAGCCCATATTTGCATGCAACCCATTTGGACGAGATTTCATAGAATTGCGTGAGCCATTTAATTATCTAGACCAAGAGGTTGCCCTAGGGTTTTGTTACCATCCGACACCTGAAGAATGTAAGCTGGTGCGGATAGCATTTTTCTTCAAACATTATCGCACAACACGCTCTAGAGTCTGGTCTTGGCAATGATGCATGGAGAAGTTTAGGCCGACCTTTAATCCCTTGGAGAGTTAATCCTGGGCCATCTCAGGCATTGTTAAACGCTGCTTTACATTGGTTGAGTAAGTGTCATAATCAGTTTCCTTCTCGTGCATCTCCTTGTTCACGGATTTTATCATTTGATTTAGCAGAAGAGAAATTGAAAGAGATTGGACGTCCCTCTTGTGGTAGCCTTGATTGTTGTCGCTTTCGTTTGGTTGTCTTGCGAGGGTGCCTTTCTGCGGTTCATTGTTCAGATGATGAAGGAATACATTATGGAGGAATCATGAAGCAAAGAGTGTGTCATCAGGACATATTTGACAATAAGCATAAGAGAAAAATCAAGACAATTCTCAGAAATGTTGAATATTTTGGGTAGAACAATTAAGGTTGGGTGCAGTTTGAAGAATGGAGAGATTTTATTGAAGAATGAGAATGGAGCCTTAGTTTTATACAATCCAGAGAGTAAGGAGTAGAAGGACGTGGTGATTCCTGGGGGGCAAAAATCTTTTCGGACGATTGCCCATGTTGAAAGTCTCTTCACAGTTAAGGAAATTCAGGAATGCCAAAATGAACCATTCAAATTAAGCCGTTAGCATGATTTTAACCCCCCAAGTTTTTTGTTTTGTTAACAAGAATTTCCCCGTCAAAATGGTACACGAGCAAAATTCGAACTTATTTTTTCTATTTGAATCTAACAGTCTTCTTGTATACCGCCCTAAAAAAATTTACTAGTTAAACTTCACATTCTAATCCTTCTTGTCTAATAATTTATCAGTATCAATTTAATGTTTCTCATGTCTCAACTTTGTATTTCTCGAATTTTAAATATAGGAAAAAATTCAAATGTACACATCCAAAACTGCTCGTTGTCAAACCTGGTAACTTTGAAAGTCCTTGGCCAGAGTAGGAAACATTTTCAACCAATTAAGGCTGTCTTGTTTAGCTTCACTGCACCAGTTAAACCTTTTCTTTTCTTGCATTCGGAAAAAAAAGAAGGGGGGGGGGGGGGGGGGGGGGGTACCATTTTCCTCCTGAACTCATTGATGAGGTCATAAAGATCATTCTCCACTGTTCATAATAATTATGCGATCACTTTTCTTCAAAGAAAAGCATAAGATCAGCATACAATCAACAATAACCACAATTTGACAGCATTTAGAAAAGTTGGGTAAGAATGTTCAATTCCTCAAAGCTGTTTTGTAAAATTATGAAAGACGACTACATTTAATAATCATTTGCAAGTACATTGTTAAAAAAGGCCTCTCATCTCCTTTGCAATAATAATGTACCCTAACCAACAAATTCTGTAATCCAGAACTTTTGTCTCTATTTACCCAGCTGACAAAACCACATCAAAATTTCAAGACAACGGGGCTTTGGAAACCATAAGAGTATCATCCCTTCCCAGTTGAAGCAGGGCAGCCCTCAGGTATGTATATTGTAAATAATCATGAAAGCTTTCTAGATAGGTTCTTATATCCACATCCCACACATCTAAGGATGACAGTTCCTGTCGACGGATCTGGCATAATGTCAAATCTAATATCCAGAAAATCGAAGATGTTTCTAAGCGTTTCAATTCCGTATGGTGAAAGCTTTCCAACACGAACCTTTGAGACATCTGGTTCACTTAATGCACAAAGCAAAAACAACAAACCCTGCAAACCAAACATAAAAGCTATCAATAATAAAAATAAATGGGAGGAATAAGAAACTCATTAACAGCCATTGTCACCCCAAACTAAGGAAAAAAACCACAGGTAAAGAATGAAAAATGAAAAAGCTTTGTTCGGTACTATCATTAGAGAAAGAGATGCTCCCACAGAGATATCTGTGTTGGCCCCAGTAATAGGAAGCGTTTATGAAGAGAAGGGAAAGTCATTATGTGCATTCTTCAATAAAACTGCTTAAACAATTTCTTTCACGAATTCTACATAGATGGTATAGTTTTTAGAAGTACTAAATAAATTAAATTTAGTGACCCCTCCGGAGATGTCACAGAGACAACATCAGCAGAAACAATTTTGCCGATTGTCAAGTTTTGGAGCGAGAAACAATATAAGCAAAGTTAGTAAAAAATATACTATATTTACCACATGGTTTCAATCAAACAAAGATGGGGGAAGAAGGAAGGAAGTTGGGAATATAATCCACCGTTACAGATGATAAATTGTGAGGCTAAAGTTCAAAGCATGTTCAAAAATCTTAAACTGTATAATTTCAATCAATAAACAAATCACAGAGGGGGGAAATAAAGCCATCAGATTGTTTAGTTAAAAGTATAATAAAGATGAAAGCTGAAATGGCTAGACCTAAGTAGTTTGATGACTTAAAGCACAAACCTGGTGTGTTGAATCCACAACTCCTCCTTTCGCAATCTCTTCAAGAAGACATGAAGCAATTTGCTCACCAACATTATCTGGTGGCATCAGCTCTCTCTTCTCGTCATATTCAATTTCATCCACTTCACCTCGTGCATAAGAAACTGCAGTGTCAACCGAAATGAAACAACCAGATGTAGTTTCTGCAACGAGTGAAATTCCATAGCCAGGAGACCTGCCATCAAATTGTTCCTCTTAATTTAAAAATTGTGCCTAGAATACAGAAAAAATAAAGCGGACAGCAATTCACCATTTATTTTCAAATATATCTACAAAAAGAAAATAAAAGATATCTACAGCAATTAAAAGACCATACTTTCCAGCTTGTGGACCAGCTCTATGATCAGTAAAGATGTGAACATCGGGAAGCAGGCGATTAAAGATTCCACGAGCAGCATGAATCATACTATTTTCAAACTGAGAAGACACTCTGGTTGAAAAGGAAACACCTCTAATCCTCTTAACCATTCCCTCATCGAGCCAGCGAACTGCCTGCAAATAAAAAACATAAGAAACAACATAGAAAATAAACGAGCTACCATTACATTCTTTTATTCATAGTATTTTCCAAATTTGTAGCTAGTTTCTACTTTTCAATATCTCTTGCTTCTTTCATTTATCTTTCGAAGTTTCAAACGCAAAACCAAAGACCCACCGTTAACCTATCGACAATCGGGATTGTCAAAATAACTTCACCTCCACCATCAGGTGGCGAACCACGGCTCTCTATCTTCAATTCCAATCCTTCAGAAGGAACTCCAAACCTCTTTAACAAGGGTAAAGTAGTAGAACGGAAAGTATCCACACTTGGATCCTTAGGATCATTTGTAATTCCTGAAACAAAGACAAATCAAATGCTTTGAATATAGACACAAAACAGGAAGTGATCTAATTAGGTGCAGTGTCAAGACCAACGGCAATGCTTCCAAAATGGTTTCTTTTTGTCTCTGAAATGTGAAGATATGACTAAAAAAAAAAACAAAACTCTAATCAATCTAAATAGCTGCAAATAGAAAAATATCACAAGGCACAGGCCACAAGAAGTAACTACCTCTTAGCCTTATGCTAATGGGTTTCTTAGCAAACAATCCAACGAGAATCAGTGGCTCCAAGAAATACACAATAGACCGGCTAACGCCGCAGTCGTGCACTAAGTTCCTTCCTCCCATCACTATTCCCGGCTTGTACTCCAATTTCGTGCCTGCTCCATTCACACGTTTAATAAGTGAACATAAATTTTATCATTAAAAAAAAAAAAGAAACCCAAAAGCGCAAATTTTCAAAGCGAAAATAAAAATAATAATAAAAAATTCACCAGTTTCGTTAATTTCGACGACGCAGTCATCGCAGATTCTTTCGAGGAGGCGGAGAAGGGAAATCTCGTGGGGACGGAGACCGGGCATCGTGTCGTCGGCGCGGATGTCGTCTATGAGAACAGGAGCGGAGGCGAGCGTAGACAATACCAGTCTCTGCCTCAGGCTCTGGCTTCCCTTCAGTCTCTTGTACGATGTCTTCTTCCCCATTTTCCTTTGCTCGATTGCCAAAAGCAGCTTCTTTGCTAAACCCTAAACCCGTGAACTTAGCCGAAAGAATATGACCACAGAGAGCGTCGTTCTTTCACCATTCAATTGGTTCGGTTTGGGTTGGGAATTGGATCAATTTGGGCTTTAAAAACCAAACAAGCAAGCCCAAGAAACAAAAATTCCCGGTTCAGGCCGAGTTTCATAAGCCTGCGTCGGATCTGACTCCGGCTTTCGGATCTGGCTACTATGTTGTTTACATTAAATAATATCCAAAATTATAAATTTATAGAAATAATATACAACAGTAAACAAATATCAACTTAATAATAAAAATTAAAAATAAACAATAGGAAAAGTTAAGGATAATTGTGATCTTTATAAATACAGTGTACATATTATGGTATGTAATTAGATAACGGTGTCGACACTATCTAAGACTTTTTTTTTATTACTTATGCTTCTTTTATGTGTTTTTATTTATATAATGATTTTTTTTAATTAAAAGTAAAACTAACCATGGAGGGATTTTACAATTGTATCGGCATTTGTTTTGCTCTCGCCCTTTTTTGAATTTTATAAATCCTCATTCCAAAAAAACCCTGTTACTGAAGCATAGACAAAAGTCTTTATCAATTTACGTTACCCACCAACCAATTAAATGAAACAAATTATGGAATCTCATTGTATTACTCAGCCGTAGATTATAAACATTACCTAGTTTCGGCAATATATGTGACCTTGAATTTTTTGCCTTATTTAGTTAAAGTAAACAACCACATTAGGCATGCAAGAACATCACATCAAATTAATAAACATACATCTTGAATAATTCTTGTACAAAGCTGACTTCTGAGAAACTCTTCACATAAACTAAGTTATTAGCAGCTAAAAAAGGGATTAGGTGCAATAAGCTCACAAGATTAAATAGTATTTAATTGCAATTAATCATATATACTTGTATTGCAGTATGTCCTGGACTGTGAAGAGACTTTGAGCATGGGCAATCGTCCGAAAATGATTGGGCTGCCCAAGAATCAGTAGATCCTTAAAAATCCTCGGTATCAGGATTTCACAAACCAAAGCTTCTCTCTCATACTCCAGCAAAATTTCTCCATTCAAATTGCACACAGCCTTAATTGATCTGCCTGACCCAAGGCAGAGACTAGTGTTCAATACTTCTGAGACTTGTCTTGATGATTTTTCTTGTAGGCGACGGGGTAAATATGTTCCAATAACAAAATCCAAACTCCATGATGCCTTTGAAGAGAAGAAGTCAAAGTTTCTGTTGGTGTTTTCCTAAAGTTTAGCTGCTTTTAGTTAAAATAAATCCTAGTCTTTAGGATATGCTTGTTACTACTTTCAAGTTGTTAGTTTTAGCACGTTGCTGCAGTGGCAAATGTGAGCTAATATTTCGCTTTTCTGTTATTATGTAAAGGCTATTTATAAAGCCTCAGTTTGTTCAATAAGATAATGAATCATTCCCACGATTATTGAGTTTCTTGTTGCTTTAGCTTTTGATTCTTAACATTGTGGTATCAGAGCCCCCACTGGGACTTGAGAAAAAGAAAAAGCTGCAGCTTTGAGTGATTCGCAAACACAGTGAGAAAGAGAGATGACTAGTGAAGGGAATTTCGTTCAGCCAGCCATTCCTCGCTTTGTTGGTCACTATGATCATTGGAGCATGCTAATGGAGAATTTCCTGCGTTCAAAGGAATATTGGGGACTGGTGGAGACTGGCTATGATGAGCCAGCAAGTGGATCAGTACTCACGGATGCACAACAAAAGATGACAGATGAGTTGAAACTGAAAGATCTGAAAGTGAAGAATTACCTCTTCCAGGCCATTGATCGAACAATCCTTGACACCATTCTCAAGAAGGGTACTGCCAAAGAAATTTGGGATGCCATGAAGAAAAAGTTCGAAGGGAATGCAAGGGTCAAGAAGTCTCAACTTCAAGCTCTTCGACGAGAATTTGAAACTCTAGAGATGAAGTCCGGTGAAGAAGTGATAGAGTACTTCTCTAGAGTCATGACTGTGGCAAACAAGATGCGAGTGTATGGAGAAGATATGCAGGATGTGAAGATTGTGGAGAAAATTCTGCGTACTCTCACAGAGAAATTCAACTACATTGTTTGCTCCATTGAGGAGTCAAAGGACATTGATAGTCTTTCTGTGGATGAACTTCAGAGCTCTTTAATTGTACATGAGCAGAAGTTTCGAAGAACTAGTGGTGAAGAACAAGTCTTGAAGGTTGCATTTGAAGAAGGAAGAGGTAGAGGTGAAAGAGGACGAGGTCAAGGCGCTTCCAGGGGCAGAGGAAGAGGAAGAGGTAGGCAAACATATAACAAAGCTAATGTGGAGTGCTACAATTGTCACAAACTTGGACACTATCAATTTGAGTGTCCAAGCTGGGATAAGGAAGCAAATTGTGCTGAATTAGACGAGGAAGAAATGTTACTCATGACTTATGTGGAAAAGAATGGAGCTCGAAGAGAAGATGTTTGGTTTTTTGACTCGGGGTGTAGCAATCACATGAGTGGTGACAAGAGCTTGTTCTGCGATTTCGATGAAAGTTTCAAGCATACAGTGAAGCTGGGAAATAATACAAGAATGGAGGTGACAGGTAGAGGCAATGTGAGACTAAAAGTAAAAGGTACTACTCATGTTGTTAGTGAAGTTTATTATGTACCAGAATTGAGAAACAATTTGCTGAGCATTGGACAACTTCAAGAAAGGGGTCTAGCAATTGTCATTCAACATGGAAAGCTCAAGATGTATCATCCAGAGAAAGGGTTGATTGTAACAACTGATATGACAACAAATCGGATGTTTATGATGATTGCAAGTTTTCTACCGCAAAGAGCAATTACTCAAACATCATCCTGTCTCTATACTCGTACACAAGATATGGCGCATCTGTGGCATTGTCGCTACGGACACTTGAGCTACAAAGGATTAAGGACATTGCAGTATAAAAAGATGGTAGAAGGTATACCCCACTTTGATGCTCCATCAAGAGTATGTGAAGGTTGTCTGACTGGGAAGCAAAATAGGGATACAATTCCAAGAAAGAGCAATTGGAGGGCTACTGAAAAGCTTCAGCTCATTCATGCCGATCTCTGTGGTCCAATTTATCCAATCTCCAATAGCAAGAAGAGGTACCTTTTATGTTTTATTGACGATTTTTCTAGAAAAGCATGGATTTATTTTTTAGTAGAAAAGTCAGAAGCATTGAACTTATTCAAACATTTTAAGAATCATGTTGAGAAAGAAGTAGGGGGATATATTAAATGTTTGAGAACAGATCGAGGAGGAGAGTTCACATCCTCTGAATTCAATGAGTTTTGCTCCCAGCATGGTATCAAAAGACAATTGACCGCAGCCTATACTCCTCAACAAAACGGAGTAGCCGAGCGGAAGAATCGAACAGTGATGAACATGGTTCGATGTATGTTATATGAAAAAAAACTCCCTAAGACATTTTGGCCAGAAGCAGTGAATTGGGCATTCTATGTCCTAAATCGATGTCCAACATTAGCTGTGATGAATCAAACTCCCGAAGAAGCTTGGAGTGGAAGAAAACCTTCAGTGGAGCACTTTAGGATTTTCGGATGTGTGGCTCATGTGCATGTTCCAGAGGCGAAAAGAAAAAAGCTAGATGCTAGGAGTATCACTTGTGTACTTTTAGGAGTGAGTGAAGAGTCTAAAGCATATAGACTCTATGATCCTGTTGCCAAGAAAATTATAATTAGTAGGGATGTGGTCTTTGAAGAAAACAAGTCTTGGAATTGGGATAAAAGTTATGAAGAGCAAATGGTGGTCGACTTGAATTGTGGAAATGAAGAAGATAATGAGATAACGGACGCAGAAAATAAGGCAGTAGTGAGTGAAGAGGAAGAAGAAGTCATTGAACCGGGTAGCAGTTCTCAAAATGGTGAAAATGAAAGACGAAACAGAAGACCTCCTGTGTGGATGAGAGATTATGTAATTGGGAAAAGACGTTCAGAGGAAAAAGAAGATGCAAATGTCAATTTGGTTTTGTTTACTTCAGCAGATCCAATGCATTTTGAGGAGGCCGTGAAGCATGACAAGTGGAGGATGGCCATGGACATGGAGATCAAGGCAATAGAGAAAAACAATACTTGGGAGCTCACCAATTTACCTACTGGTGCAAAAAAGATAGGTTTGAAATGGGTATATAAGACTAAGCTCAAGGAAAATGGAGAGTTAGACAAATTCAAAGCTAGGTTGGTAGCTAAAGGATACGTGCAGCAACAAGGGATTGACTACACAGAGGTCTTTGCACCGGTTGCGAGGATGGATACCGTAAGGATGATTGTGGCTCTAGCAGCTCAGAAAGGATGGAATGTCTATCAACTTGATGTTAAATCTGCGTTCCTGCATGGAGAACTCAAGGAAGAGGTGTACGTAGAGCAACCAAGGGGTTATGAGTTGGAGAAATATCCTCAAAAGGTGTACAAATTGAAGAAGGCCTTATATGGACTGAAACAAGCTCCACGAGCTTGGTTCAATCGTATTGAAGCACATTTTGTGAGTCAAGGATTCGAAAAGTGCTACAGCGAGCAAACTCTATTCATCAAGACAAAAGAAGGAGGTAAAATTCTAATTGTCAGTTTATATGTAGATGATTTAATATTTACTGGCAATGATGAAATAATGTTCGCTGAGTTCAAGAGTTCTATGTTAAAAGAATTTGACATGACTGATTTGGGAAGAATGAGATACTTTCTTGGTATTGAAGTGTTGCAAACGTCAGATGGAATTTACATGTACCAAAGAAAGTATGCACTGGAGGTATTGAGAAAATTTAAAATGGAGAACTGTAACTTGGTTTACAACCCTATAGTCCCAGGTTGCAGGTTGTTTAAGGATGAAAATGGAGTTCAAGTTGACGAGACTTTGTACAAGCAAATGGTGGGATGTCTCATGTATCTCACAGCTACAAGACCGGATTTAATGTATGCTGTGAGCTTGGTAAGCAGGTACATGTCAAAACCAACTGAATTGCATATATTGGCAGTCAAAAGGATCATGAGGTACTTGAAAGGAACAACAGAGCTTGGAGTTTTCTACAAAAAAGGAGGAAATGAGGGTCTGGTTGGGTATACAGACAGTAATTATGCAGGGGATTTGAATGATCGCAAGAGCACATCAGGTTATGTGTTTATGCTAGGTTCAGGAGCTGTGGCTTGGTCCTCGAAAAAACAACCAATTGTTACTCTATCCACCACAGAGGCAGAGTTCGTAGCTGGAGCTGCATGTGCAAGTCAAGCCATATGGATGAAGAGGATATTTGAGAAGCTGAGTTTGGAGGAAAGTAAGTGTACTACGATTTATTGTGATAACAGTTCCACTATTCAGTTATCCAAAAATCCAGTACTTCATGGTCGAAGCAAACACATTGATGTGCGCTTCCATTTCCTTCGTGATTTAACTCGAGATAGAGTTGTTGAATTGGTATATTGTGGGACTAAAGATCAGTTGGCAGATGTGATGACAAAGCCCCTTACTGTGGATGTTTTCCAGAAATTCAGAAGTCAACTAGGAGTTTGTCAGGTTCCTGAGATAAACTAGTTGGGAACTAGTTTAAGGGAGGGAATGAAGAGAAGAAGTCAAAGTTTCTGTTGGTGTTTTCCTAAAGTTTAGCTGCTTTTAGTTAAAATAAATCCTAGTCTTTAGGATATGCTTGTTACTACTTTCAAGTTGTTAGTTTTAGCATGTTGCTGCAGTGGCAAATGTGAGCTAATATTTCGCTTTTCTGTTATTATGTAAAGGCTATTTATAAAGCCTCAGTTTGTTCAATAAGATAATGAATCATTCCCACGATTATTGAGTTTCTTGTTGCTTTAGCTTTTGATTCTTAACAGCCTTCACAGCATATTCCTTCATGATCCAAATATCTAATCTTTCATAATCCAAACAATGAACCGCAGAAAGGCACCCTCTTAAAACCACCAAATGATAATAACAGTTATCAAGACTCCCACAACTCGGACGTTCAATTTCTCCAAATTTCTCCTCAGCTAGATCAAATGACAACCGCGAACATTGACCCGCATGATACTGATAATTATTATAACGCTTAGTCACCCAATGTAAAGCTCCATTTAACAAGAAGGCGTCCGATAATGCTCCGCAATCAACTCTCCCTGGAACCACAAGCCCTAAACTTTTCCGTTCATAATAACTATCGCCACACTGCCAAGAGTAAGAATTTGAACATCCGATTTCCACGTCCAGCCTCTAGATCGGATTTTGCATTGAGTTATCTAGAGAGGGGCGCTGAAATCGTTCCTATTGGGTCGTGCGTGGAAGGGGAGGGATTTCTGTCGGAATAGCGGCCTTGGAGGAAGGGGAAGAGCGGGGAAGCCTTTTGAAAAGGCGCTTTTTTCGCGGCGGGAGAGGGACCCCTCTCCCCCTCACCCCTTTAATCCAGACATTACCCCCCTCAATGCTCCTCGTGGGGATGTCATCACAAAATGTTAATATAACCGCTTTATATTCCTCTAACCTTGGGTGGTAACCAAACCCTTGGGCTACCTCTTGGCCACCAGGGTACTTAGCTTAAACGGCTTAGGCAATTCTATCAATTGTCCAACAAATGGAATCCTCACAAATATGTTGCAGAATTGGGATGTAAGTAATATCGGATATGCATAACACTCCATTACGAGAACCAACGAACCGGTATCTGGACCAAAGGGTTTTGAGCCTTGGATTGATTCTTGTCGCCTCAGTGCTGTTATATTGTTCAGGTCCGTTGCTAGGGCTAACGAAGCAAAGTTCCTCGTGAATCAGAAAATCATTGTAGAGGATGAGGCATGATTACTAGCCTTTGCTCGGGCATTATACATTGCTAGGCAGACGTGGGTGTTGGGGTAAATTTCGCCAACTTTTGCACACCCATTTCAATAGTATTTGGTTAATGTCACAAGTATGTCAAGGGTTACGTAGCGGGGAAGATTTTCCACTAAAGATTGCTCAGATGAGAGAAATGAAATGGTCATAGTAGTCAATTTTTTGCTAGGGATTAATTATGCCATTCCTACAAATAATACCACAACCCCCCCCCCCCCCCCCCCCCCCCCCCCCCCCCCCCCCCCCCCCCCCCCCCCCCCCCCCCCCCCCCCCCCCCCCCCCCCCCCCCCCCCCCCCCCCCCCCCCCCCCCCCCCACCCCCCCCCCCCCCCCCCCCCCCCCCCCCCCCCCCCCCCCCCCCCCCCCCCCCCCCCCCCCCCCCCCCCCCCCCCCCCCCCCCCCCCCCCCCCCCCCCCCCCCCCCCCCCCCCCCCCCCCCCCCCCCCCCCCCCCCCCCCCCCCCCCCCCCCCCCCCCCCCCCCCCCACCCACACACACGCATGCGAAAATTACCAAGGAGCTGTGACCGATGTTACAGCCTAAAAAACAATTTGAAATGAAGAAAAAAAATTGCTAAAATTGATGAATGGCTTTCCCCAACGTCATGTTTTGATGTAAAAACGACCAGATCAAACGGAATAAATTTGTATGGTTAGCCACATTACCATTGTTTTGATATACATTGAATTTTAAATCTTTACCTTTTTGTTTTAAACAATGTTTGGGTTGGATACAGAATCTCACTTAAACTTTGTGTTTGATTATAATTCAATTAAGAATTTTATGACAAAAATTAAGGGCGAGGCTTTTGACACCCATCAAACTAAGGGTAAAAGTTTATTTAGTTTCTGTATTTTAAGATTAGTATCCATTTAGTCCTTCTATTGTTTAAAATGCCTCGAAACATCTCTGTCATTAAAGTATTAATATCCATACGGTTACTTTTTATTTATTTTGGTTTACTTTTATAATATTACTCTTTTATAATAAATTTTTTTGTTTGAACATTAACAAAAAGAAAATATTTAACCCTAAGAAATAAAATTAAAAATTTTATATTAATTTTTAATTGTAAAAAATTAAATTGTCAAAAACTGTATGCAAACTACCAAGTGTGCAAATGGTGCTTATAAAAAAAAATAATATAATTTATTTTTTATTTTTAGGGTTAAATTAGTAATTTAATTATTTTTTTTTATTAATGTCCAAACAAAAAAATTATTATAAAAGGGTAATATTATAAAAGTAAGGCAAAAAAAATAAAAAGTAACTGTAGAGATATCAATATTTTTACGACAGAGATGTTTTAATGTATTTTAAAAAATACAAGTACTAAATGGAAACTAATATTAAAATAAAGGGACTAAATGAGATTTTACCCATCAAACTAATTTATTAAACAAATCTACAAATAAACCTATACACCCGATATACTCTTGTTGAGGAAAATTATTATGAAACCAAAATTCTGTCTCAAAACTTAAATTTTTCATACTTTTTATAGCTAAAAGAGAGCACAGGGATGATAATAATGTCCGTAAGTACGATGGTAGGCTATCCAAGCCAATTAACAGACATCCACAAATTTTTTTTCAAAATAAATTAGTAATAAATTTCTGGACTACCCTGGAAATTTTCCTATTATGATATACATTTGAAAATGAGAGAAAGTGAGAAAGTCTCTATAAGGAAACAATCAAAGTCAAATATGTTGGATGCATTTGCAAGTTGTTATATTAATTATACATGGAAAGATTAGTTTTAGTTGCTTTCAATTTGTTTTCTAGTTTTTGGCATACATATAGAGTCACACTTTGCTGTATATCAACCTCAATGCAGCTAAAAACAAAAATGAAGCATAAAATAATAATCCAAGACAACATAAAATATACTCCACGGACAACATAACATATATGTCACTTGATATTTTAATTTGGTCATATTATTATTTTCAAAGTTTACTCTCACCTTATGATTATATTATATGAATGTAAATCTCTTAATTCAGAAAGGCCACGAAAATTTAAATTATTATGAATGAAATAGTCCTACTAAAATTTAAAAATGTTTTATTCTCCATCTTTTAATCTTTGAAAAGAATACTTGCAGAGAAAATTTCAATATTCGCCATTGTATTAAATACAAGTTTAATTAGACAGTTTTATTTTGACTGGAATTGAAGCTTTACAAAAGAACTTAGAGAGCGGTGCAATACAATACGTGTCGTGCACTCACTGGGTACCCAAAGTCAAAGTCAAGATCATATGCCATAATTGCCGCTCGCATGATGGCCTGCATATCAAATCATACTCATACTCACGACGATGATGATCAGAAATGATTCATATCCCATATTTGAACTATCTTATTTAGCAGCTGTTGTAATTGGAATATTAAATAAATTAAGAGATTCTTTCTATCATTTAAAATTAAAATAAAGAAAATTATAGAGGTGATCTTTTAATTTATTGTGAAGAACGAAGAATACCAAAACCCTTAATTTACCACAAGAATCATTTATTAATTGATTAATAGAACATGATTACTAAAATATTACCAATAACTTTTTAGTTAAGTTGTTCAGCACCACTTCCCATTATTTATGAAGTAAATGATTCGAATTTTTTATAATAGTGAAGTACAATTTTTTTTTAAAAAAATATTATATGTAAAATACAATAAAATGGAGGCTTTGAATTTCCCTACAATTATAATACTAACAAAGCTTAGCCCTAGTGGTAACGGGTGTCTAAATAATTTGTATCCTTATTATTATTCTAAACTAATTTAGAAAAATTACAAGATTAATTAGGTATAAGACATTATCCCTGTATCACACAATAACACTTTCTCTTTTATTTAAATTAGAAAAAGATTAAAAGAAACTTCTAGATAATGTAAACATGAGTTGTTATCGAATGAATGTCAAATTTTGAATTTTTTTAATAAGACAATATTGTTGACAGTTAATATAGCATGATCATTACACCTAAGATTAAACCCCTTTTTTTTTGACAAATTTTGTATTAAAATGACAATAATACCACACGAATACATGTAAATTTTCTATGATATAGTTGAAACAATTAAAATGAAACGATCAATAATTTCTTCATGTTAACTTATAAATTAATTGTGTCATATATATTCGAGTCAAAAGACCTCAAGCTGTGAACCCATTTATGACACAAATAATTAATTGTGTCCCTTCAATTTATTTATTAACCAATTTAATAATATTAGACATATTTATATGTTTTATATATGTATTTTTTTTTATTTTAGACATGCTGAACAAATCAACGCGGTTAAACATGTTAATTCATAACCGGGATGTATTACTAATTGCCATGGACACCTAAGTAAGAGTCAATTAATCACTTCGTTTATTTATCTTTGATAAAGATTGACAATTAACTTAAGCTAAAATATCAATCTTAATAAACGAAAAAATAAAAATTCAACACGTCTAATTTAATGTTAAGAGTAAATCAAATGCAAACATAATTTGAAAATGATTTTTTTAAGATATATAACCTTTTATTTCAATAAAGTATTCTTCTAGAAGAGCAATATTTTAGTACTGGAGAAAGCTTGACCTGCTGGCCGCTTCTATTTCTTATCTTATCTTATACTTTTATTTGGACTTGGACTCCAAATTTAATTTGTTCGTATCCTTCGTCTCCATTAAGAATGATGCTTAAAATTCATATACAATTACATTACTTGACTCCAAATGTAATTTGTTCGTATCTTTCGTCTATACATATTACATTAATTATTTTTTAAAAACAAAGAAATTATTTTTTTTTCTCTTTTGGAAACATAGATTATATGAATGAAAATTCTGGCTTACTTTGAAAGTCTTTTATATAAGTACACATTAGATAATATTTCTCAATAGAGATTTTTACCTTGAATAATTATAATAAATTATTATTTTAAAAAATAAAGACAATTAGGCTTGTTATGTACAAACATATTTTTAATATTTATTGACGAACTTATTTTGAAATTTTTTCTTACCTAATTACATACATATTTTCGCATGTAAGCAACCTTTTTTTGAACGCAGTTTATTTATTTATTCATTTTAATGAAATAGATTAATTAAGTCTTATAATATCGCAGCATTGTATGACAATATTGTTGACAGTTAATATAGCATGATCATTACAAGATTAAAACTTTGTAATCTTTGACAAATTTTGTATTAATCATAAATCCAAACTAATTACGTGCTCTGAAATATTCATTTTACAAAGAATGTATGGTTTTAACATTTTTAGTCAACGGAAGCACTGAAATATTCATCGCATGAAAGTTTCGATTTTGGCAGCTGCCTGCGTACAAATAAGGTTCGTGTTTTTTTTTCTCATATCGCACAGGAATTAAATTTGTTCCGCGCCGCCCACAGCATTTACCACGTTACATCGAGTGGGTCCACTGGCGTCATTTTCAGCCAAGTAGTTCTCGCCAAGTGGCAGTCAACGGTCAATGAAAGAAAAGCAGCAGACGTGATTTACATGGTTATTTTATCGTGTGTTGACCACCGCTCTAGAACGGCTGGCCAGTCCAATCTCAAAGTACGACCGGTAAAAGTAATACATGAATTATCATACAACTTAACATGGGAATCAGATTTAATTCATGCGTAGAATTTTCTTTGTCGCGTTCATTGTCTTTCTTTCAGTTATTTTCCCATAAATAAGCAGCCACTTTCATATTCTCCTAGCTGATACACCAGGCGCATCTCATAAAATTAATTGAATCATCGACATAAAAACATGGACGAAATTGAGGTGCCTCAATTTTTCATCTGTCCCATATCGTTGCAGATAATGAAAGATCCTGTGACAGCCATCACCGGCATATCATACGATCGAGAAAGCATCGAGAAATGGCTAAAGACGGCGAAGGACACGACGTGCCCGGTGACAAAGCAGCCTTTGCCTAGAGACTCTGGGTTGACATCAAATCACACGCTGCGTCGTTTGATCCAAGCTTGGTGTACACATAACGGAATAGACAGAATCCCTACCCCGAAATCTGCTCTAAACAAAGATCAGGTGCGTAAACTCGTTCGCGATCTTGATTCTGGTCATTTGCGTGTTAGTACTCTGAAGAAAATGGAAGCCCTAGCTATGGAGAATGAGAGGAATAGGAAGAGCTTGGAGGAAGCATTTGTCGTTCGGGCTTTGGTTTTGTTGATTATAACAAGTTACAAGGGCAACAAAACAACCGGCCTCGAAGAAGCTTTAAGGATTCTATCTCTTGTTTGGTCTCCATCAAATGAAAACAAGGCTCTTGTTGATCATCACAATCAAGATTTGATCGGCGCGTTGATGTGGGTTTTACAATGGGAGACTAATGACCGTCACGTCGCAGTGAAGACCAGCGCAATGATAGTCTTGAAAATGGTTTTAGAACTTGCAAGCAAAGGCCTATTGGAGAGCACACTAAATCTTGATTTTTTCAAGGAAATGGTAAAATTATTGAAAGAAAATATCTCACAACAAGCTACCAAATCGGGGTTGCATGTTTTGCTACAAGCATGTCCCATGGGGAGCAACAGAGTGAAAATTACTGAAGCCAATGCAGTTTTTGAACTCATTGAACTTGAATTAACGAAGCCCGAAAAGAGCACCACAGAGCTTATCTTTAACCTCTTAGCTCAACTGTGTTCGTGCGCGGATGGGAGATTGAAGTTTCGTGAACATGCAGGAGCCATTGCCATGGTGACTAAAAGACTCCTTAGGGTTTCTCCAGCAACAAATGACCGAGCGGTTCATATTTTGTCATCGATATCGAAATTTTCAGCAACATATGAAGTTGTTTTGGAGATGTTGAGCGTGGGGGCAGTGTCAAAGCTTTGCATGGTGACTCAAGCAGATTGTGAAAAGTACTTGAAAGATAGAGCAAAAGAGATCCTCAGATTGCACTCTAATGTTTGGAATAATTCTCCTTGCATTCAAGTGTATCTTTTAACCAGGTACCAAGGATAACAAGTTAAATAATAACTTGATGTATATTTTTTACTTGATTTTGTTGGAAACTTTCATGCTTTTTGCTGTAACTTTAATAGTAGTAGGTAAGAGCTGACGTTATTCAATAATGTATAGAAGATGAAGAACACGTGAAAGAAACTCTGAAAAGTGAGAATTGATAATGTTTGGAAGGTTCGAATTAAAAAAAAAAAAAAGCACACATCCGTCCACAATTGCAACCTATATAATTTTACAAAAAGGTGTTTCTCCATTTAGTATTATTGAAAACTTGAATAGATCACTTTTAATTAGGCTTAACCTTATATGACAGTTTGCAATACATAATTATTCACATATAAGTCAAACATTAGATTAAGGATCCAACAATACTGGATTAAAGATACAACAATCTCCCACTTGACTATATGTGTAACCTTATAATTATACTTTACAAAAATAATCGTAAGAGCTCAACTTTACTGTTATTATTGAAATATATCTACAACCAATCCGGTCTATCAATCATACCAACGTATGATCAAAGTGGCCTTTATTATAACCTCGTAACTTGACCCATATATCAATGGTCACTATGCCAATACAACTAAATGAAATAAGACCAAACCATACTAAAATCATAGTATGAATTTATTTCTATAGAAAATAATTTGAAATATGTATAAACTGAAAAAACTGAAAAATATTTATATCATAAGAGTATTTAAAATCATAAACTTCGATCCCACTAAAACTTCGATCCTTCAGTGACATGACACCTATACAAGCAACGTACTCATGAAACATTTTAGATGACAATCCTTTAGTAAGTGAATCCGCAATCATGGAGTTTGTGTCGACGTGCTTTATAGACAACTGCTCACTCTAAACTCTTTCTTTAACAACTAGAAAATTTATGTCTATATACTTTGACTTCGTTGAACTCCTATTGTTGTTGGAATACAACATTACCGACTTATTGTCACAAAATAACTTTAGTGGTTTGTCAATACCATCTACTAAGTGCAGCCCCATGACAAAATTTCGCAACCATAGTTTATGATTAGATGCCTGATAACATCTATTGAACTCTTCTGCCATCGTAAAAGAGGCTATAAAAGACTATTTAGCACTCTTCCAGTAGAGAGTACCTCCAATTCTAGATAGATGTAGCTCAACGCAGACTTCATACTATCTTGACTTCCAGCAAAATCACAATCAACATGCCTAATGATCTCAAGTTAATTTGACATTCGATAAGTAAGCATATAGTCTTTTGTTCTCTGTAAGTATTGCAAGACTCGTTTGCCTACTTTCCAATGGTCTACTCCGTGATTACTTAAATATTTACCCAATATTCCAATGACATATGCAATATCTAGTCATGTACAAACTCCAGCATACATAAGACTTCCTACTACTAATGCATAAGGAATGTTCTGCATTTTCTTTTCCTCAAATTCATTCTTAGGGCAATAATTGAGACTAAACTTTTCTTCTTTAAACACAAGGTGTCATTTGGTTTACATCTTGCATGTCATATCTTTAAGAACTTTCTTGATATATCTCTTTTGCGATAATCCAAGAATACATCGGAAGCAATCTTGGTGTATCTGTATGTCTAATATAAAAGAAGCACCACCAATATCTTCATTTCAAAATTTTTAGCTAGAAATCTCTTAGTATCATACAATAAGCCTATATCGTTGCTAGCAACCAAAACATCATCGACATATAAAACTAGAAAAATATATTTGCTTTCACAGAACTTATGGTACATGCAATCATCAACCATGATCATCTCAAAACTAAAAGAGATGATCACTTGATAAAACTAAAAATACTATTGTCAAGATGCTTGTTTAAGCACATAAATGGATTTTTTAAGTTGCAAACTATATTTTTTGGGCCTTTTAACACAAATTTTTCTAACTGCACCACATAAATTGCCTCTTCAATATCAACATTAAGAATTGTCGTCTTCATCTTTGTTTGAAGTAACTTAAGATTGAAATGCGCCACTAATACCATTATGATCCTAAAAGAGTCTTTCAAAAAACCCAAAAAGAAAGTCCCTTTATAATCGATGTATTCTTTCTACGTAAAGCCCTTTACAACAAAATACGCCTTGTATCTCTCTTAATCTTAAATATCCATTTGCATCTAATAGGTTTTACACTTTCTAACAATGGACAATATCTCATATCTCTTTGTCCTGCATGGACTTTATCTCTTCATTTATGATATCAATCTACTTCTAAGAATTAGAACTTTATATTGCTTGACGAAAATTGATCGGATCATCTTGTATCACTTCAATGTCTACCTTATGTTCTTTGAGAAATACAATGTAGGTATTTGGTACAACAATTTTCTTTTCTCTAATGGATCTCTTGAATGGTATAGATTTTTAAGGTGGTAGAATTTATTCTTCTATAATAACTTCTTGTATGGGGATTCTCTAATATCATCTTAATTTGTTTTGTATTAAACAAAGTCATAAATGAAACTTTAATTAATACCAATAACACCTATGGGAATATCAATATATTCTTCTTTTAAAAAAATCATTAATTGTATCTTTCCTCTACAAACTCAATATCCTCAAACAACCAAGCATTTCCTAACTCAAAAATTAATTTAGCCATTGGATCATAAAACATGCACCGCTTGGATCTTTTAGAATATCCAATAAAATAGCAACTCATTATCCTTGAGTCTAGTTTTTTCTCATTAAGCCTAGAAGGCCTTACTTCAATTAGACATCTCCAAACATGAAAGTACCTTAGACTAGACTTCTCACATGTCCAAAACTCGTAAAGGGTTTGGTAGTCACTTTTGTTGGAACCCTGTTTTTCCATTTATACAATTTACACAAATATTGAAATCTGTAAAATCTAAAGGGATCGAGAATTTCATTTGACACAAGTCTCTCTATTCTTTGTCTGGAAATATGACTCAATCTCTTGTGTCATATTGCAGCTGAATTCATATTGGTTAATCTTCTTTTTAAACCTTGTGTATTGAATTGCAGGATTTCATTAAATGAAGCAATTTTATCAAGCATATAAAGATTATCATCCCCTAATAAAGAACTGAAACCAATCAATTTTGAATCTTGAAACAAATTGAATTTTCTATTTTCAAATGAAAAAGTAAAACCAAACTTGTCCAAAGTGGAAATGGAAATCAAATTTCATCTAAAAGATGGAACAATAAATGTTTCATTAAGATCCTAATAAAATTTGGTTTTTAATAATAATCTGAAATTTTCAATTGCTTCAACTTCAACCTTCTTGTCATTGCTCACGTTATTGAGCTATCGATAATTTAAGCAACCCTGGATAATTACATTGATGTGAGTTGTTGCACCAGAATCTATTGAAATTAAGCTTGTCAAGAGCATACCAATTTTAGCTTTTTCATCCTTGACAAATCTTTGTTCAACATTTGCAAAGTTTTCTTTAGTTGCAGTTGCCTTTTCAGACATTGAACCCCTAAATGCTTTCGGAATGACCTTATTTATGATCATTATACACATACGATTTGATTTCTCTTACCTTTCTATTTCTTTTTTATCATCAGGGGTACTTTTATTTGTAAAAGATGGGGGAGAATCAACTCTTAGCACAAGGTCGAAATTTATGACTGCGAGAACTATTAAAAGTTTCTTTTGCCATGGCTTGAAGTTAGAGTAGCATCGAAACAGAATTTATATTGGCAGTAATATTAGTAAGAGTCACAATTGAATAGAGAACAACAAACAAACAAAATATGCTCATAAAATATTCAAAACATAAATAAATTCAAATAAAGGTACCTCATCTATAGATACCAAACACTCCATTAATATTATGTCTTTGGACAAAATATTCACTTGTAAGTGATATCTTGATATAATAATCAAACACTGACAATAAATCTCTTTTAGGCCGATTTATTTTTCACATGCAAAACTGAGTAATCATCATGTGTTTATTTACCGGAGGTGCTTAAGTAACTCTATCAAATGTGGGGCCTTCATTTAGGTCAATCGATATTTACAGAAATTACATATACATAATTGTTTATATTCCAAAACAAATTAATTTCTATAAGAGATGTCATTCTGGTGACATGTTTCAATTAATTCATCTCAAAATATATACAACCTTACCAATATTTGAATTGAAAATTGCACTAAAAATTACCTTTAAAATAAAAAAAAAATTTGGGTCGATGCTGAGGTCAATGTCAACCTTACCAATATTTCTAAAGACTTTAATAGATTACTTTTAAACGGACTTAACCTTATATGATAGTTTGCAATACATAATTATTCACATATAAACCTAACATTAGATTAAGGATCCAACAATGCTAGATTAAAGATCCAATATAAATATATATAGAAATTTTCCAATCCAAGATTTTAAACAATGGGAAAGTTCAAGAAAACTTTAAAATCACATATATATAGGTCCAAACAAAATTCAATCCAAATCAATTTGTTTTTAACAAATTTTGTGGATTTAAACATCTATAATCTCGATCGAGTTCTTTAGCTAATCTTTTTTTTTCTTTAACTAAGCCTTTTGCAAGATCTACTTATTACCATCTCGGTTTACAACAAATCATCTAAAATATAAATCCAATTTATTTAAAATAGTATGTAATATATTTTAGTGTAATTTTACTGAATGAAAGTTTGAATTGATAGAAAATAATCTTTTAGTAAAAAGCATCACCTATATTCAAGAACGTTCATATTGTATTACTAAGAATAAATAATCAAATATGTGAAAATGTACCTAAATCCATAATATTGAATCATTCTTTAGAGTCATGTTGTTAGCATTTTAGATCAACACGTTATCCTAGAGAATCTTTTCAGTTTGTCACTACACTCTCTCTGATGATACGATGTCAGAAGAGAATAAAATGTTATCTGTGACTTGGGGACCATAATCACTTATGATAACTTTCTTGTTATCATTAAATATTATTATTTCAATTTATAATAGAAAGAGAAATTATCTTTAAGTCTCTATTTATTAAAGGCTCACACCCTATCAGAAACACTAAAATCCAAATTACCAAAAACTTTAATATATCACTTTTAATTAGACTTAACCTTATATGACAGTTCATAACACGTAACTATTCACATATAAGCCCAAAATTAAATTAAAGATCTAACAACATTGAATTAGGATCCAACACTAACAACACTAATAAATTAAGGATCTAACACTCTTTTATACTACATTGACACTAAACAAAGATTATCCGTGAAACAGTGTATTATGAGTGCAAACTAAATGCATATAAACTCAAGTTACGGCCCTAAAACAAATCTCCTATGCATTCTTCTCAAATCAATCTGCATCACCAATCAATAAAATTAACATTTATTTGTACATGTGGAACCATATGAAATTTTTTTTATTACACTAAAATTTTTTAATTAGTTATTTGTTGAAACAAAATGTATATTATTTATCTTTCATCTTAAGGCCTTTTTTTGAAAACTAGATAGTATTCAATTAAGATGATCAACTATTTCAATATTCAATTCTCAAAATATAAACTAGCTAAAAATATTTCCTAAAAGCATATAATTTTAATATTAGATACCTCTATTTGTGCAAACTTTAAGGATAAAATTGGTCATTTATTTGTCAACTAATTAGTCAACTAATTAGTCAACTAATACTACTAATGAATATGTAATGAAATGATATAGTAAAGATATTTCTTGCAGTCATTTGATATTTTATAATTTTTAAAATAATCAAATAATAATAACCATTGTTTTATATGTGCTAGTAGCTTTTAAAAGCAAGAAGCGTCGTTTAGTTGCACATAAAATAATCTCACTGCATAAATAATGACACTTTATAAAATAAAATATTATTAAAGTTTAACAACAATTCCAAATAAATTAAGGGTGTGGATATTTGAACCCACCAATTTTCTCTCTACACCCTCTTTTTCATGAAGAATTTTATTATCTACATAATTATTTTAAAAAATTACTTAATTAACATTTTCATCAATTCACTCAAATATATTCTTTTAGTTGTAAATAATTGATACAACAAACTAAAAGGAACAAAACCCGCTATTTAAAATTGAACATTAACAAATTTTTATCAGTCATGAAAGTTAATAAATATAAAATTAATTTTTGTCAAACTCAAAAGTTAATGAATATTAAAAAAAATTATAGATAGAAAGTATGAAATAAAGATAATGATATATTGAGAAAGGTAAAAAAATAAATTCAAAAGAGAGTAAAATTGAGTGTTTAGTTTATACTATATGAGAGTAGAGAGAGAATATGTAATTATAAAATAGAGAGAGAAAGACATTAGTGAGTGGCAATCTTGAGATATTTAAATTTTTAATTTTTAATAATGAATTAATTTTAAAGTGAGCGTAGAGAGCAATTTGGTGGGTTCAAATAGTCCCACCTATAGATTAATTGTATCTCAAAATCATAAAAAGAGTTGGCCTACTGCCACCCTCAAATGTCCTCATAAACCACTTTTAAAAATAATTTCTATTTAATTCTACAACCTTTCAATTATCTTTCTATGTGAAACTCTTCCATGTTCAACATGAAATTTTTGTTTCATTTTATATTTGTAAATGATTGTACTTTCATTCTATTCAACATCGTAAGTCTAACACTTAAACTTATCAAATTCAGTTTTAAAATGAATTTATTTCACACCACTAAATCTATATTTTTATGCTTTGAATAACGGTGAAACTTTCTTTATGTTATTATGATTATTATTTTTTTTTTTGGGACAAACAATTTCACACTTTTGGATCTATTTTTCTTTTACATTAGTCTTTGTCTTTTATTCAAAATTATTCTTTTGAAAAATTCGTTTGATGCTTGTTAATGAATGATTTGTAACTGATATTCTATATCTGAGTCATTAACAACAACCTTGATTGTTGATGATACTGTTGAAGAAGATGAGCGTGTCTAATTGAATTTTGCATTAAATCATTCAAATTCAGATTAAAATTGCAATAAAGGGGTTTGATAAGAGTTTTAAAGGGGTGTCAGTAGCTCCACTCTGATAAGAAAAAAAGTTAGAAGTCGTTCATTGTCTTTGGGCGTTGTACTTCGACCTTCCTCATGAGGTAAACTCAACCCAACATGTATTTTACACATAAAAAATTCACAATTTATTGCATTCGACTCAAATTTTGTTTCACACAATATATATGTTCAAAGTTAGGGATATTGATAAGTAATATGAAAAAGGTGGTGTGACTTTTTCTTTTTTCGTTTTTAAATTCAGACTTTATTAAAAAAAAAAAGAAGAAGAAAATTACAACGAGTAAGGGCCAAAAAGCAAGTTAAGAGAATCGGTACTTAGAAAAGCCCCAAAAATCTTCATGCTACAAGACGGGGGAATATCTCACCAAGAATAAGCAGAACAAGAAAACGAAACTACTGAATTATATATAATGCAGTTCGAAAAAATTAAGGTTATAATTGAATTAAAAAAGAAAAAGGATTGAGGACTTATAATGGTTATTCATTAGCTGAATGGAGAGGAGGAACAGGCATTGACTGCCAGCCATACACTAGTGGAAACAAATTACCCTACAGAAGTTATAAAATAGTAAACAATCACTCACTTTATTTTTCCAAGCTTACAGAATCATAATCCATTTATATGTAGATTTCTATCTAGTAAATACATTCAAATTCTTTTTATACTGGTATAATTTTATTCTATTTATTTTAGTGTCTCATCAATTCTAATTATTTTTTAAGTTTATGGAAGAAGTTCCATTTAATAAACGTAAAAAAATTCTAAACTACGAATAGAAATTTTCGATGAATGAAATTAAGAACCCTTATTATTTCAGCACCCAAAAGGGAATTTCTCATGTCCCTTCCGGATGCTGAAGACTAGTTCGTTGAATAATCCTGGACTACTGGTTTTGTTCCTCTTCTATCATATTTTTAATTCTCTCCTTCATAGTTGTCAATATGCAGGTCTGGCCTTCTAAATTTGATCCCCTTCTTTGTGGAAAATCTTCTCCTTTCCTGTTCTGCAAGAGAAATATTTGACACTAAGGGCTTCATGGATTAGATTATAACGCTGCAAAAAATATATATAATGACAGGCAGGAGAACTATATTTACAGCAACTAGAGGTATCATATATAAGGGCTATGACAAGCTACTGCTGAAGACCATGAAAAACATCGAAGAAAATATTACCATCAGTGCTACTATTGAAATGAAGAGATTTTCAAGTCCAACCAACAAACCTCCTTGGAAACTTAAGAAGAAAATCTTCATCATCAAATCTTTATTAGGGTCTGAGTAACCATTTGGCTCAATAGACACTGAGTCTGAATTTTAAAATATTCAACTCTCAATACTAAGTACCTTTTTAGCTTGTATTTATATTCATTCTTTGTAGACCAGTTGTAAACTCTTTAATGATCATCCTTGTTATCTTGATCAATTCTTGCACCTTCTCTGTCTTTTATGATGATTACAAATTCTTTCAAGATTTTCATTTTTTTATCTCCTCAATGAAACACTTTGGCTTTTCCTTGAGTTGTTACTCTAGTGTAAACATACTGCTAAATTTGAAAGCCTATTGCCCCTGGTTGAAAAAAGTTGTAGCCTTATAACTTTGAGTTGTAAATATGTGCGGTTAACCCCATTGCTGGATTTGTTGAGTCTCAGAAATTTTTGTTGAGTGCAGGTGAATAGGAAAGAATTTCCTATGATGGAGCAGCGAAGGCAGAGCCCATATACATAAAATCTTTATCAAATAATTCAATACATCAAATTATATCTTCCATAGTTGATTCAGTGATCATTAAACTTTGTGTGATTTGTGGTAGTACCACTCTTCTTCAGTTTCTTCTTTGATCCTTAGTTAAAACCAAAACTAAAACTTGATTCTTGTTGGAATATGAAATGAATTGTTTGCTTGATTGTGCTTGATCTTTTTTAGGATTTTAGAAAGATCTTGTGCTTGCTTTCTGCAGGCTTTGCTTATTGACCCGGGTTAAAAATTTCATAAGAAAAAAAAAATTACAGTAAAAGCCATTTATCGTCTTTAGCCTCTGGACTTTGTGCTTGGCCTTCCACACGTATTGTATATACATACACGTAAGAAGTTTAACAACTCAACCCAACATGCACTTTATATATACACATAAGAAGCTAAAAACCTCACATTTTATTGCTTTCAACTCAAAATTTGTTTCACATAACATTAATGTTCAACTTTACAATCCGTATTCATCATCCCAACAGAAGTAGAACAAGATATCATTTGATTCGTGGCTTTCATCAGCTTGATATAATCATTCATATGTTTTCATTTCTAAGAAGCATGTACAAAGTTAATCACATAGTTGCCACAAAAAAAAAAAATCAAGTATGACAAATGAAACATTTTTTTTCTTTTGGCCCTACAAAAGTGATTCGCTCCAAGAATTATTCAAGCTTCAGTATTCATTTACATATTAATTAACCATTAACTAAATACCAAAAACATTTGACCATCCTTTAATCTATGGATTTATTCATTTTGTCTTATTTTCATATACATATATACATATATATATATATATATATATATATATTTTAAATATTTTGTTGAAACAGTCCTTTTCAATGGTTCGTTGCGCCATTTGTTATACAATAGAATGGACAATTTGGTCAAGGAAGGAAGGAATCGTCATACATGTTATTTAATATAAACTAAAATCCATTGATGTGGCGAAAATTTTTATTTTGTTTTTTTATGTTATGTTTTATTAGAGTGTGAGCTGATAAAGACATCTGTCGAACTGCCTACTAGTAGTATAATATTAATTCGAATGGGTCGCAGACAGACAAAAATTTTGACCCTATCAAGTTGCCATTTCCATGTTTACACTTGAAAATACTTCAGCATTTATTTGGTAGCTGCGCAACACAAGATTTCCAATCAGTTGAATTTTAGCCAATCTCACCTGATAAAGGTAATTTACTTTTTAATAGCATACGTGTCCAGAGTAGGATCCTTATAAATCTGATCAATCTAATTTAAGTCCATCCGTTTCTATCTGACGAATTTCCATTTTTTTAATATCACATTAGTGAGTACAGTACAAGCACCAACGAATTAGTGGATTGGAAGCAAATCTGCTAATATTTCGATTTACGCAGAACCAATAAAAAGTACTTTTATTACATTAGAATATATACTGAATTAAATATAGATCGTATAGTCTCGTATATATACACTTCGAGTTAGGAATTTAGATGTAGTATTGAGTTAAATTGTGCTAAGCGTTTTATAATCTTTTACTACATGTGCTTTTATAACAATGCACAATTAAAACTAAATTACATATTATTTCTTATCTAAGAATTACTAATTGAATTAAAATTAAATTATATATTATTTCTTATCTAAGAATTACTAATTGTAATATTATTAAAAAAAATCAGGTAGTATTGAATCCAAAGTACTTGTCATAAGATGTATATTGATCAATGTAAAATTTGAAAATAAAACCAGTAATAGATTGTCATGCACCGCTTGGGGGAAAAAAAGGAAGAAGAGTAGCCACACGTGCTTAAGTTGCGTTTGGGATTGAGGTGCTGTAATTTTTAAACTACAGCTGCTGTGAAAAAACAATTGTAATTATAAAATAAAAGTTAATAATATATAGTAAATGTAAATTTTAAATAATAATTTTGATAAAATTATTAAAGATATAATAGATTTTTCATTATACAAGTGAAAAATCATATCAATATATATAGTTTTTAAGGTACAACGGTTAGTGTTTACCAAATACTTAATACTGTAGCTTAAAAACTACAGTTGTCCAACCTCAATTTCAAACGCACCCTTAGTCAATTAAGTGGCCAGTTGCATGTTGCATGCAATATGAGCTGCTTGCTTCACTACTTCTTCACATGCTTGCTTCATCTCTTTGCTCGCCGCATGCATGTTCCACTTGCTTGCTTGAGGTAGTGATAATGTTTATATTTAAATTAAGAGCTGCTTGTTAATGGATTCACTTACAATCGAGACCAAGACAGACAGAGAGGAAAAAGGAAAGGAAAAAAAAGAAAAGGGAAAGAGAAGAGAAAAAGGAAAATAAGAAGAAAGAAAGAGAGGTCGAGAGTAAAGGAAAAGAAAAAAATAAATAACAAGTTACAGGAACTGAAATTTGATAGTTAGAATTATATCTGTTGGATTAGTGGGTAACAGATTTATGGAATTTAAGTAGTCATGATTTAATTTATATCATAAGTATAAGTTTTTATATCAGTTCTAACAGTTAATTTTAGACTCTATATTTTAGGAGAAATCTGAGAATTCAGGAACACACAGGAGCCCAATGAATCTCGGAGTGAAACATGACCTATCAGTGGATACTATTATTATTATTATGCATTCTATGAAGCATTTATATGAGATGTGATTGCCAGTCACCACTCACCATATATGTACTCTTCCCCATTGGTTATGCACATGCGTTTTGAGAGTTATGTTACTCTACCCGTGCAAGATAGATTAATTCCACCAAGTATCGAGAGATTTTTCCCCCACTCTACTCGTGCGATGATGATCTTGGCAAGTATTGAGAGTTATTTACCCTAGGTACTATTTGGTGCAGTTTTGTCATGTATGTATGATTTCCATGTTTGCTGATGATATTACATTCAGTGCCGAATTATGACACATGATTATATATATACCCTAGTACACTCTTTTATTTTTCTATATATATATATATTATATACACTCACTGAGCCACAAGCTCATTATTTTTCTATTTACCCCTTTTCTTCCAAGACTCTACAGGATTTCGTACGGATCAATTATAGTCAATTGAGGTTGGGCCACGAGACGCATTACTGTATGACTTGCATTTTGAGCACTTTCATGTTGCTTATGTTTTATGTATATATTTGTAGTAGAAGTATGTATAATGAGACGTGAACTATGCAAGTTTTGAATATATATTTTCGGATGAGGCATAAAAATTGTTATGTGTTTTTAGTAAAGGTCATTGTTATATATTCATGAATTAAGTTTGTGCCACGAGTTTGAGTTTTAGTTATTAGAGAGCATGATTCACTTTGGATCCGACATATAGGCTCGGGCAGGTCATGTCATTGATCAAAATTCATATATTGTGCACATAATAACTTTTTTTTAAATGAATTTGAATCCACAGCTAGTCTTCATTGTGCTCACCTATTAATAGCCTCTTATATCTTGTGCGTTTATAACAGCGATTGGTTAAAATTTAATTTATACACCTTTTTACATAATGAAAACTGATTACTGCTTTTTAAAAAGTCAGCACAAAATTCATCAATCAAAGAATATTTTGTATCATCTTAGTTAGTTTAAGCTGAGGCAACTGTGTAGTCTTTTTCTCCCTCCTTGACTAGTGCAGCCTCCATCTCCATCTCCAATTTCGTAAGAAAGATCCAGTAAATTAAGCGCTAATCATTTTGACTTATCATGTGAAATCTTGAAAGTTTTAGTACCATTAATTCCCTCCTCCTTGCCTGAAACGTCATCTTTTTGGACACTCATGGTTCATGTTCTTGGAATGTGACAAAAATGGCATACGCAAAAGTTAATAATCCACGAACGAATCATCATTTATCAACCAACTATAAAGCAATAACACGACAAAAAGGTTTCCAAGAATGATAAGAGACAAAAATTCCATGAATGATCAAAACAATAATGATTCATCATCATTTGTGTATATAAAGTCAGTTTATATTGTCACCTCATCATGAGACTTCCTCATGCATTCAAATTTTATAATCTTACAACTATATCTACAAAAGAATGATCGATATATATTGCGTTACATAATTCTCTTAAGAAGATGGGTACGAAGACAACAAATGAGCAGGGACACAAGGAGAATCCCTCCAAGCCCTAGCATTCAACTTGAGAATCTCCCTAGCTCTTTCCTTTGTCTTAACACTAGCATCAACTTGTAGCACCAAACACAACTTGGACACAACTCCCACTTGCAACATCTCTTGAAGAACCCTAGCAGTTGCAGAAAACTTACAGACCGAACACAAAATTCTCACAGCCCTATCACTTGCCGCATGCGAAACCCTAAGTATTTTCTTTGAAACAACAGCCAACCCAGCTCCATGCTTCAACAGCTCTGCCCTCCCCTCAGCACACCGGCACAGCAGATCCAATACGTTTAGCATTAGTTCACATACTCTTCTCTCCGTTACATCAAGAAGAAGATCTACCAAAACCGAAACGCCACCACCTTCGACAGCTTTGATCCTGTTTCTTCCCCATGGACAGAGCTCAACAAGAAGCTTCAATGCTGCCTTGGAAGCCTGCTGTGAGAACTGATGATGGTCACGCAAAACGTTTACTATTTCTGTAAAGAATTCCTGCTTAACGCTGATCAACTGAAACGGATCTGCCACTTCAAAAATAGACTTCAATAACATTATAGCATAAGATCTTGATTGGTAGTTCCCACACTTCAACACTCGCATCAAAGACTCCAAGAATTCTTCGCCATTGTTGATGACGATACTCTTCAAATAGCTCTCAGAAATATTCAAATGATAAAGAATGCTCAATGCTTCATCGCATTCATCAGAGCCAGCATCACTCTTTGTTATGATTGTAGCCAAGAACTCAGTGGCGCCAGCAGCTTCAAGGCAACTCCTGTTTCTCTCACTTTGAAGTGTGATCGATCTTAACCTTCTCAAGCATTTGCGCCCCGTGCTGGGTGACTTCTTGGCATCATTGAGGATTTTAACGATCTGGGTTTTGTCGACAGGCGGCTGCGGGGTTGGGATCCGTTCGATTCCATGGCAGGCATTGATTGTGCACCAAGCTTGAATCAACCGGCGAAGTGTGTGATTCGGTGTCATCGACGTCAGACCAGTTTCTTGCAACACCTGTTTTGTGACGGGGCAAGTGTTGTTCTTGCATGTGAATAACCATCTCTCTATGTTCACTCTATCGTATGTGATCCCAGTTGAGACAGTAACCGGATCTCTCATGAGTTGCAACGAAATTGGACAAAGAAAATGTGCAGGAACTTCAATTTCTTCCATAATCTAAAATTAAAATGCTTGAAAAATTCTTGGACTCAATGCAATTTGAATGAAAATGTGAACTCTGGAGGGTATTTAATTTATACAGAATTGATGTTGGGAACGATAAAGTCAACGCACGGAAAATTCGGGGATGTGGAATTAAATAAGACCTTTTCCAAGATTTTGGAAGAAGTAAAGCTTATAGAAATTAATAGCGAAACCGAAGACTTTGCGTTTTGTGCAATAAATACATGAATGGTGGCGTCGGTGAAGCATATTAAAGCACGCAGCACGGGAGGAGCCCTCAATTTTAGAGAGCTTTTGACTTTCTGTTTCTAGAATTGTTTTGTTTATTTTTATTATTATTAGTAAAGTTTGAGCTAATTTACCGGGTTAGCAGGAATGGAATCGGAAATTACTTTTAAAGGGGCCAACTTTGAACAACAACAGGCACAAATTTTCAACAAAATATTAGTTTTTGGGCTGGTAACTTTCGGTCTTTTTTAACTACTGGAAAATCGTAAAATAGTTTAATTCTTTAAGGAGTATACGGCAAAGGCTTTGACTTACATGGGCAATTATTATGAGTTTAAGATTGGAGCTTGTTTGTTTTATATCTGAATTTTTAATTTGGTTTAATTTAAGATGTTTTGATATTTTAATTTGTTTGTTTTTGTATCTAAAGTTTTATTGTAAGACATTTTTATTGTAATGGCAAAAGCAAAATTTAATGACTTTAATCTTAATGATAAAATGTCTAAATAAAAAATCAATTGTTTTCTCACAAATATTCTCATTAAATGTACTTATTTCCTACCTAACTATTACTTAAAACTAACCCTTTGATATTTTTCCCCCCTATTAGAATTTCTCTTGACCTCTACTTTTACTTAGTATTAAATACTTAACATACATTCAATTTGAATTTTAGGCAAATTCTTTATTATTAAATAACAATTTTTTCTTTGTAAATATTATATTAAATTGTAACAAAAATTATTTATCAAAATTATTTTTCATAAATTATATATCAAATGCTTACCTTGTAAATATTTACAATACATAAGTACTATTGTAGTAGATATCTTGGTATATATATACCTATTTAAACTTCCAAGCGTATACAACACTTTAAGATCATAAAGTGTAAAAATATTAGATTTAAGATATTTTGAGTTTATTAGAACAAATAACTTACCATCTACACTCAAACATCACAAAATAAAAATAAACATATTATTTAAACATATGCATTCAAACCCATTTAGACTTTAGTAACATCCAAACCCATTTAAATTTCAAATAAAAGAACAAATGATACCTTAATTAAGTTCATTAGGATCATGGAATCTTTTTAACTCATTGGACATTTACCCAAGTAATGATAGGCATTCTAAATATTTTATTCCAAGCTTTATTTTAAGTGGTGTAGCATTTATTAAATGGTTGATAAATTTTTAAATGATCGAAGTGAATTGATTGTAATATATTATCAACCAATTGATAAATGTCACGTTATATGTGATAGTTTATTGGAATAAAAAATTTGAAATATAAAGCAATAGTCGCTCTGACTTTACTTCCCCTTACATGTCATATTTGTTTTAGTTTTAACTCATGCTACATCGTAGACTATGTCACTCTTGGAAAAGAAATTCAGCAGCTATTGAGTAAATTTAAGAATACAACGGGGATTAATTAGAGGTAAATCGATCCATTTCATAACGATTAAAGTGGAAATTACCCTTTAGTTTCTCGGCAGGGCTAGCTTGGCTGGTGCCGACAGCCACTCATGGGTCTCATGTATTCTCTCCACGCATTTCATGGTTTCTGCCTTCACAATTCTGCCATCTTAATTAATTTTGCTGTAACGTTGGCTTGTAATTCAAGGATTGAGAGTCAATTATATTGAAAATGGCGGTGATGATCTCGTCAAATAGGAAAGTCTAATCTCTCCAAACTATCAATTATCCTGTTAACGGAAACATGAAAAAAAATGATGTTTTTAAAAAATTAAATTAAATTAAAAAATAGTAAATTTCAAACGTTTCAAATATTTTTAAATCTACCAATCTTATCTTTAAATAAGAGACTCTAACAGAAAAATATTTTAAATTTTTACTTCTGAAATTTGAAATTTTATTAATTTCATACTTTTTAAATTTTTTTGTTTATTTTTTGTTAATTGTGTCTGATTTCCATACATTCATATTTGAATAGAAAATGTGAATTTTTATGACTTTTTATCTAAATGAAAAAATGTTAAAATGAGAAGAAAATATTACATCGCAAAAATATCTATTAAATTACAAAAATATCTCTATTAAATATACTTACTTTCTTAAAACTTAATCCCTTTATTTATTTTAACTTACAAGGAAATAAATGTTAAATAACAGATTAACAGATCTTTTATTTATCAAAACAAAAAAAATACCACTTATATTCATATATTAAAAAGAATAAACATATTATTAAAACATTTATATTCACACTCATTCAAACTTCAATCAAATTTATATCTACTCAAGTTTGCGATAAAAAAAAAAACTAATGGTTCCTTAAAGTGAATAACTGGTGCACAATTCAAGATGCAAAGTGCATCGATCATAGACTGTACCTTATCCTCAGATGCAAATTCAAAGTAAAAACTTTGTAATATACAAAACACTTGTACATATCGTGTGAACAACGCGGGGGAGGGCTTAGAAATTGGATATTGCCTATGAACATGTGCCGGCCTGGCCTGTCAGTCAAACAACAACTGTTGCTTCTTTATTTGACTTGAAGATCTAACTATTCGCCATTGGCATTGCCACCGGCCTGATCAGCTATACAGCCGTGTCCTTGGGATTCATCAGAATCTGCCAGTTTTGTATGTCTTGTATTGTTATTAATATTCATTCACCATTCCATCTTTATGCCATCTGCCTATAAAATCTGACTTCATGACCTTCTTAAATTTATTTATTTAGTTTTGAGATTTTATTAGTTGAGCCCTTACTATTTGTTAAAATGAACTCAGAAACCAGAGATTTCGTGAATATCCAATTTTAGCCGAATCAAAAAGGAGTTCTCTCCATTAATATTTATTTATGTGTAGCATGTAAAAAATTTATTTTTAGATACTAAAAAAATTAATTTTTTAAATTGCTATCAACTGATCAAACTCTCGAAGAGATAAGATCTAATCAAGAAAAATGAAATATATATAGATAGACGATTATAAGCAAAGGAACTTTGGAGACGAGATTCGGACACATAGGCAAGACTTGATCATTTTTGTTCTAACTAGCTAGTCATATATTTGCATAATATTTAATAAGCATAAAAAGAGTAAAATGAGATGGGATCTATTGTGAAAATTGATGAAGTATTAGTTTGTTGAATGTATACCGCTGCAATAATGAATAAAGTTTTCTAAGTTGTTAAATGGTTTTAAATAAGAATTGAGGACATAAATATTAATCCATCCTATGGTTAACTAAGTAATAATCTTCAAACCTTTGTTACCAATAATTTTTAACGGTCAATGAGTCGAACTTGGTAAAGGACCTCAGTGGAGAAAAATGGAAAAGTGAACCCTTCGGTAAGGCAATTGTTGAAACTTCTGGTTTCTGACTTCATTGTAACAAACAACAGGGACTCAAAAACTAAAAACCATTTATTTATTTATTTATTTTGCATAATTTATGTTTCATTTTAATTTATGCGGAGTCAGACATAGACTAACAGTGCACAAGGATCCTACAAAAATTTATGTAATTTTTCAAACTGGGAGGTGCATCAAAGTTTGATGAAGGCATGTTAATGCGATTTAAATAAGACAACAATCATGTTATTGGTTGACCATTTCACATTATTATTATTATTATTATTATTATTATTATTATTATTATTATTATTATTATTTTAGAAAAAAAAAAAGAACCAAAATGTTTATTAGACTGTTCAAACAGTAACTGCTAACTGCTTACAATTTTGTTGTTTTCTATTACCGTTTGCAAATTTTTTAATATTTTAACAAATTATTATATGAATAATTCGGTACAATAGAATGATTATTCACAAAGTTATTATTTGACCTTTTTTATAGTCGCTCTCTCTTTTAGCAATTGAATAAAAAAAAAAAATCAAGACTTTACAATGCAAACTTACTAGATATAATTAAAAATCATCTGTAATACGAAATCGCAAAGAGTTAACAATTTGACTTTGACCCTGACTTTTCCCTTGGATTAAGTTAAAGAAGGGAGGGGATCAGTTGAAAAAATAAATCTTAATTAATTAAAGATCCAACTGATTACCACAACTGTAATCATAAATACACAGTTAAGAATAATCCAGTTAAAGTTCAATTCGATTCATTAAATATATATATATATATATATAAAGTTCAGTTAAATAATATATATAGAAATCATTTGACAAAATTTCTTTTAAATTCATTAAATGTAAAGTTCAATTTGATTTTTAATTATTAATCGAAATCCTCAAAACAGTCTTTAATTAGCAAGAACCAGCAGGACCGTCTCATTTGTTGTGCCAATTGAACTTTGAAGTCTGTGGCAGGGGCAGCAGCGTTCATTTCAATTGGGCTCACAAACAGCAAGTGTCCCAACTTGCACTCATAATAACTTCGGGCACTTTTTTCCCCCACTTTTTTTTATTTTTTGAAATTGGTACTCCTCATCGTTTAGATCATGTTTTATTACATAAATTGAGTGATACAAATTCAATTGGCTTTTTGAAGTTGGTGTGAGTTCAGGCCAGTTTAGAAATATTGTAACTTTTATAGTAATTATTGTTAGTTGCACCGTAAAAATAATTAGGTGTAAAGAGAATCAATTAAATATTTAGTAAATTTTATTTTTAAAAGTGCCGAAAGTTTTAACAACAATCATATATGTTTGATAAATCTTATTATTGAATTATTACAAGAATATAATTAACTAAAATAGACATAATGTTGAATGCATATATATATATATATATATAATATTTTTTATTGCGTGTCTATAATAATTGATAACTAAAACAGTTTCTTATTCTATTTGTTATTTTTTATTTTAATGTAAATAATAATCATAATTTTTTAAATTTAACAATTTTATTTTCTAATTGGATAATAATAATTTTGAAACTGAAACCCCTTCATTGCGATCTTGGTAAACATAATGGGCTTGATATGTCTCATAGACAAAATGGATCTGAGGTGATGTCATCGCAGGCCCAAATACTAATGGGTTTCTTGTTCGTTCAAAGCCTGTAGGTCCGCTCTCCCCAAGACTATCGTTGCCCGCTCTTGCGTGAATGGAGTTTTCAGGAGCGGTAATATTTGTCCTCCTAATTTGTTTTATCATCCCAACTTTTAAATTTAACATATATATTCCTAAAAATTCCTGCATTGACACAATTTTGACTTTTAAATTATATCATTCTTATGCAATTTTGACTATTAATCTGAACGGATATGTGTGTTAGTAGTGCTAATTTATTAATTATTATTATTATTATTATATCTCAATAGATATTTCAATTTGGTGTAGTGCTGGACTGAATATGATTACTGAATCTTTTCAGGATTTGCATGCAGTTTAATCATTCCATTTGATTAATAAAGGACCCTCAAAAGGGGGACAAGGACAGGTAAAATGTGAACAGACAGTGTTATAATGCAAGCCATAAAACCAACAAAAAAGCAAGAGCAATTCTCATAACTAACAATCAAATTTCAAATATAATATCGATTACGTGTATGAATATAATTGACAATTCCTCTCTAATTTGCCCCACCCCCCAACCTTTTCTAGTTCCACCACCCGACACTAACTTTTTTTCCACCATAAATTTGTATCCACATTTCAAGATTAATTACAAAATATGCTAATGTTTTTTAATTATTGCTTTGTTATGATAATGTTTTTGACTATAATGGCACATTATCTTGCAAAATTTTCACGTTTATCCCCTGTTTCTTTTATTTTTTTAAAAAATATCCGAAACATCTTGTAGTTACTTCTATTAATAAAAAAATTACAACTTTTCTTTTTTTAATCTCGTGAGTTACATAGATATCTTCACTAAAACTGACAAACTTTGATACGATCCGATTATTCAACACGAAAAAATGGATATGAGTCGTCAAATTTGATATAGGTCGTCAAATTTAACACAATTATTAAATGCGTTGGGTTCATGTCGACATGATTTTTTTTCCATATTGGGTTAGGGTTAAAGTTCTTTACCCATTTATTTGACCAATGACACGATTATATTTTCTTTTTTAAATTAATTTATAAGTTCTTATCATTAAAACTCAAATATTGGACATGATTATCTCTTCTTTTTTTTTTTTGGAAAGGTAGATATATACACAATATTTTATTTATAAAATTTTATATAGATTTAGAACTTTAATAGTGTAAATGTGTAAAATATTGGTATAAATGTATAATTTATAATATGGATATATAGTATTATTTACATATATATAATTAAAAACTTTAATAGTGTAAATATGTAATACTTTGGGTGTGTGTGTGTAGGTGCGTATGTGTGCGTGTGTGTGTAACATTTGTTAAATATGTAGATATTAAACTGGTTATTGAGTAACATGTTTATTTTTCGTATGGATTTAGGTCTCAATATTTTGATAAGATTATTAAATGGATCGTGTTTGGGTCAACCTAAATTTAACACGACATGAAATTGACACGACGCAAACACGACCGATTTTGCCATCTCTAATCTTCACTATCTCTCATAAAAAAATCTTTTTGAAATTAATATTATTAAGTATGCAAACTAATGTGGTTTATTATCTAAGGGTGCTACTACAGTACATGTATGTATCTCATACATACATAAAAAATAGCCATTGGATTAAATTGGAGTATATCAAATGGCTGAGATTTTTTTTATTATTAAATATGAAATAAATGAAACCTGAAAAAGCAGTAAACATGAAACATGAGACCAATAAATATGAAATACCTACCATTAACTTGAAGCTGAGATTATTAAACTTGAAACCAAAGGAACTTGAAACTTAGAGTAATGAACATCGAACTTGAGATCATTAACTTGCAACCTCGAAAATCATGCAATTAATGGACCAATAAACATGAAACACATACCATTAACTTAAAACTGAGACCATTAAACTTGAAATCAAAGGAACTTGAAATTTAGAGAAATAAATATGAAACTTGAGATCATTAACTTGCAACCCCAAAAATCATGCAATTAATGGACTAATAAACATGAAACATCTACCATTAGCCTGAAACTAAAACCATTAAACTTGAAACCAAATAAACTTGAAACTGAGAGCAATGAAAATGAAACTTGTGATCATTAACTCGCAACCCTGATTAATGGACCAATAAATATGAAACACTTACTATTAACTTAAAACTGGAACCATTAAACTAGAAACCAAAGGAACTTAAAACTTAGAATAATAAACATGGAACTTAAGATCATTAACTTACAACCCTTAAAATCATGCAATTAATGGACCAATAAACATAAAACACCTACCATTAAATTGAAACTAAGACCATGAAACTTGAAACCAAAAGAACTTGAAACTTAGAACAATGAATATGGAATTAGGATCATTAACTTGCAACCACGAATATCATGCAATTAATGGACTAATAAACATGAAACACCTACCGTTAATTTGATTTTATAACAATTAAACTAATTTTTAATTATTATAAAACTAATTTTTTAATTATTATGTTACCTTTATTATTAAAAGAATTATTATTTTATTACTATTTTACTTATTATATTATTTCATAATATAATATTCATTTAAGGAGCAACCGGTTGCTCTTTACCAGTTGCTCCAATTTTTTTTTTTTAATGTTTGGCTGCTAAAGAATGGCCATATTTTTTTAATTTTTTTATTTCCTGCATGCATGTGATACATGCGGCTATTGTAGCGGTGGCCATTATCTGATTGTCATATCTCATATTATATATTTTACTTTATACTGTTGAAAATATGGGATATGTGATAATAATATAACAACGACATGTTAATTTATACTATATATAAAAGTTTTTATACAAGAGTTTACATATGCAGTATTAATTACTCTTTTGGAATTCTGACAATTAATAGATTCTAAAATCTGAATTTACTATCAATGCAAATGCGAGTTCATTAATAAAAAATTATTATTATTTATTTAAATAGATGTGCTTTGAGAAAAATTTTTTTAAAAAAAAAACGTTATGTTTGCATATTTAAAGAGTATGTTAACTCGAATAATTTGGATGGCGTTTGGGTTTAGCGTAAATGGACCCGAAAAACTTATCATGCAAGAGAGCAAGAAGGAATATAATAGGCCACGACGTTAGCAAACAACTATTAATGCTTGTTGGAATATGATGATGATTTGCAATTTATCTTTTTAAATCAGAGAAAACATAATTATGCTTTGCTTTATTGTTATTATTTTTTTGTGGTATCTATCAATATGTGGTCGGCAAAATTTTATGGACCGCTTAAATGTGATAATGTTTTAATTATTATTATTATTATTTGAAACTCTAATTTAACGAATATGCACTTTCCGACCAAAAGAAGAATTGAAGAGGATATGCTAGAAAGTGGAATGACATAATAAAAAATGTGAGCTGAAATGTTCCACATATGCAGTGCAGCTCATTAGATTGGTAACTTCGAAGCAATTAAAATGATTCTTCTCTAGCATTATCCAATGTGTATTTATATTATGCCTTAAAATTGCATGAAATAACATTTCGATAAAAATATCGGAGTAGGTATAAATAATCTTTTCCATCACGACAAATTAGTCTTTTCATATTATTTTAAAAATTTTGTAAATTATTTTTTTGGTTAAAATAACATTTTTCTTTCTAAAAACATGGCTGGTGCTTATTTCTATCTTTTCGTTGTTAAAAAAAAAAATCAAAATGAGATAGAAATCGTGTGCGTTTTAGATTGAAGTTAAGTAGTTGTATCTTAAAAGGTACAATACTAAAGTATTTGATAGAAGTTATGTTGGTATGATTTTTCACTTGTATAATAGAAAAAACTATTATATGCTTAATAATTTTGTCAAAATTATTATTTAAAATTTATATTTATTACATATTATTAATTTTTATTTTATAATTATAGTTTTTTTTTTCACACAACACCTCAATCCAAAACAAGATCATAGGCATTTGATAATTATTATATGCTAGGTTTTTTTTTTTTAAAAAAAAGAACTGCATTTTGTTAACTAGAAGGTAACGGTCTCCGAACAATAGTATTTATGATTCTAATATTTTTCTCACATTCAAATTTCATTTGGACTTTATTAACATGATCTAACATAGATGACTGGCTCATTTCATTATGTGTGAATTTATCTTGTGTACAAAATTTTCATAAGTCTCAATCTTGTTCTAAAATTATATTAAGGTATTGTTTGATCTGAAAATTTTAGCTCTCTTTTTCCATAAATAATAATTAAATAATATCAAGAATTCCAATATTCGAGTTTAAACAAACGTGATAATTTATTAGTAATAGTCAAATCATGTTAAACATTAATAACTAATCTGATATGTTGCTGTCAAATCAATTAAGGGCTCATTTGGGATTGTTTTTTAGAAGTTTAAAAGTGATTTTGGAAATCTAAAAGTTAATTTTAGTGTTTAGTTTAAAAAAAATCAAAATTATTTTTGTCAAATCAACCCCTTTTACAACTGATTTTAAAAAGTAAGGAATTAGTAGCTTTTAGATTATGATTTTTAGAATTAATTTTATCCTTAATAAAATTTCATAAATATCCTTAAAATTATTACCTAAACCCAAAATTATCCTTATTCAAATTGGAAACAAAGTCAATATTTTAATAAATTTTTATATAATTCATCACTATAAATTTATTAATATCAATTTGTTGGTCAAATTATTATTAAATTTGTTTCACTATATTACAAATTTAATTATCAATTGTTTTAAGATAAAAAATAAAATCCATATATTATAAATTTTATTTTGAGTAAAAATTATTATAATACATAATTAAATATATTATATGTACATGTTTTTATTGTATAAGTAAATTTTATCCAACATTATGTATTTTCTAATCATTTGTTTTCTTTCAGCAGTTTAACAATAAAATTTACCAAACGTCTATAACTATTTTCAAAATTCACAGTGCTTTTGAAAAGAAAATTTACCAAACACTTAACTGATTTTCTTCACAGCTGGTTATTTATACAACATAGCTAACAACAATTATTTTAGAAGTTACAGTATTCCCAAACTATCCCTAATACTCAAATGCTGAGATTTGTAGATTACTCAAAATAATTAAGGGTACGTTTGGGATTGAAGTTAGACAGCTGTAACTTAAAAGTTATAGCACTAAAGTGTTTGGTAAACACTAACTGATGTACCTTGGAAACTATGTTGATGTTGTTTTTCACTTGTATCATGAAAATTCTATTATATCTTTAATAATTTTGTCAAAATTATTATTTAAAATTTATATTTACTACATATTACTAACTTTTATTTTATATTTATAACTTTTTTTTCGTAACAGCTATAGTTTAAAAGTAACAACACCTCAATACCCAATGCACCCTAAAAGATCTAACCAACACATGCCCTAAATATCTTACAATCGGATTAGATTATTCCCCAATATATACTCTCCGAAAATGGAATAAACCCAGCTATATGGTATTTTCAGAAATTCCCAGACATGCAGAATCCTGCAACATTAATTCATCCCATAAAAGGAAATAAAGGAAATAAATAATTAAAAAAACTGTACCAAAGTTCACACGAGTGATTAAGTCACACGTGTAAAAACAGATGGCAAGAATCTACTAAGATTCCGCTAGGCTGGCTAGCAACTAGCAAAGCAAAGCCACAGCCACCGCACAGACTCACATCATAGTGGGCTAAAGGGCTTGGACCACATCACGAACCAACCAAACGAATAGCCCCAAGCTCAAGCCTGAGCAGTATACGTGTCGTCTTAGCCATTTTGCCAAGTGTCATCCTCTCATTTGGAGTCCAATATTTTTGGTTGCATAAAATATTCTTTCAAATTTTTTTTTTCTTTTTCCTTTGTTTCTGTGCCACCAGATTTGTTGATGATAGTAGATAGATAAATGATCCAATATTCAGCGTGAGTAATAATGGGATAAATTTTCTTGTGATAATGAGAATAATAATCAAAATGGAGTGGCTGTGAGCGTGTGTTATAAAGCCATTTTTTCGTAATAATAAAGCTTCATGTAAAGCAAAACACATGTTGCAGGTATCTAGCCTAGCTCCTCCCCTTTTCTCTTTTCTTCGGCTTTTCTTTACAGTACTGCACGTCCTTTTCCCTTGATTTTCCCGGAAAATTCTATTTTCTAAGAATATTTATCGGAAAGCAGAGGTGATGCTTCTGCTCACATCATCTGATTTAACCAAACAAAGACACATTGTTTGAGATAGATATGAGTTTACTTCACGTTTAATTATAATCAGCTTTTTGCTTTGCACATTAGCAATTGATTATTTGAACAGACAAGAAAGCTTTATGCATGCAAAGTAAATTTGTTCTTTTATTTTATTATTTGGTACTATCTTTCAGGAATTGCATGCAATTAATTACCTTTTTTCTTTTTAATATCTCCCACTACTATACGGTATCAAGTCTCCGTTAGTAGGTATTGCTGATGGCGAACTTAAAAGTGTTTGGAAAGACATATAATTAACACCATTTCATCTCACAACTGTTCAAAGAAAAAATCTATAATATATATCTTTAGTATTTTTTTCAAAAGAATTGTTAAAAACAATATATTTACGATAAACTAACTAACAAATTTTATTTCACGGCAACTGAGAATAAAGTCGCAGCATCATAATACGAAACAGAGCCTAAAAAAATTATAATTGGCCAACGGGGACTAATTCAGGGACCGACTAGTGAAAATTATGGATTTTGATGAAACCCTAATCATAACACGGTGTGAGAATCAAGATTTTTACAAAGATCAAAGCTGTTTCGCTCTGTGATGATTCTTGAAAATGTTCCTTGAAAATATGCTTTGAAAAGCAAGATCGACGTTGCAGTATTTGTTTGGTCCAGCGGACCAGCTCAACAAAACCTTGCAGTACTCCATAATGATGATGATGAAACTATTGCATAAAGAAAAGCTACTGATTGGTTATCTCCAGACTCTGCAAATGGATTTTCTTTGTACCGGCTTTATGCCAAAATCTTCAATCTTTAGTTATTTGTAGGGCACCAAGATTTTCATTCGTGGCCCATAAGATCGAAAGGGTACTACTTGGTCAAGCAAACGTACATCTTACAAATGAATGCGTATATATTAATATACCAAAGACTAGGAATAATTGATCTTTGATTGAATCAAAGGACATAAGGGACTTTATATTTGGGGTCCATTCAGAAAGCAATTACCTATTGTGGATCAGCTACAAAGGACACTTCAAATGCTTTAATGTAGGGTTTTTTATATGCTTAAACTATAAACTGCATGCAATAATTGTAATATTATTTGACCTTATTACGTGGATGATGTTATAAAGCTCAATAACTCAAATATAATAATTTGAGCAACTTAATTTGTTCTTCTTTTTAATTCCTTTAGTTACAGCACAATTGAAAAGAAGACAGAGTTATTTGACTAGACTTTTCAAAAGGAGAAAAATTAATTAAATAACGAAAATTATACCATGGTCCATGCAGTTATATTATAAATGTTTGACGTCAATCATGAACCCACAGGCCATCATTAGAGTGATTCAAGCTACCCTCCAATTAAATTACAGAAACGCATCAATTTATAGAAAGGTTTATGATTGAATGTCACCTAATTTTGCTTAACTTGGCCCTTCTGGGCCCAGCTCTGGTTACTCCTTTTATTCTACTATGAACAGATTACAAATGTGCTCCGACAACATGGAGGAAATAATTAGTTTTTGCTTGTATAGTAATAATAATAGAATGCTCAAGAACATGGATGGATAATTATGTAAAGCATTTGATAAAATGTTAATAATATTTTGAAGTGGTAACAGGATGTGAACTAACAAGAGCATTACCATAAATTAAAATTGCTCTAAGATGTTTATCATTTAAGATCTTCAAAATAAATGGAACCCGAATTTCTAATATTATAAATTTCATAGGTTATAAATATTGCTGTAACAATATTATCAAACAAAACGGCCCGCAATCAGCATTTAGACAAAAGGAAAAGTGCTAAAAATTGGGAAATTATTGCACATGAACAAGATGCTGCTAGCTAGCAATGGCAGGCAGTGTGGATGCTGAATGCATGCAGATCGAGATTCCAACTGAGATAGAAGCCGAGCTGTTGCAATACCAAATAGAGAGAGCTGCAGTCTGCACTTCAACTGAAACCAGTGAAAGATAGCCGGAATCAGTCCAAAATTCTGTCACCGCCCTCCCCAAATGATGCCCATATAGTAGTGCAAATGCAATGGAATAATATTTATGATACCATCTTCTGAAAAGATGTGACTCAGTTCGATGATCATACTATCCATCTTTTTTAGGTACAAATATAGACAATTAATTATAGGGCACGTTAGGCAACCACTCTTTCTCCATGGGCATAGCTCAACTGACTGGTGAATGTATTTTGTATCTGCAATCATCTGCATTCGAATAATAATAATAAAGGGTAATTGTCGGTGTTTAGTGGGTGATGTTTCATTTTAAATACTAGTAGATTAGTTCATCATGAATTTAATTATTCAAGTTGCGCTACCACAGAGCTGACTTTAAAAAGTTCAATCACCTCTAAATAAAATGGACTGCGTCATCACAAAGGTAATTTTCACAGCTTTTGGCAAAACTCTAATTGCGAGAGAGGGAGAGTCTGTTCCGACTAGATATCCAACATCCATGGTCTATTCTTTTCTGTTTCTCAGTGCAAGTGGGAATCATAAAGCTTCATACAAATAAAATAAATAAATAAATAAAGAGAGTAAGAGAGAGAGATGTGTTTGGCTTATTCCGCTAAATTAATTATAAATTAAAGTTTTTTGTGGACAGCACCTTATGCTCTCTTTGCTCACCCTCTTTCCATAACGCATGGTCTCCCTTTTACGATATTTGTTTATTTATTACGAAAAGTGGGGGAAAAAAAAAAGAGTTTTGGTCGTGGCCTCATTCAGTTGTTCAGAAATCTTTTGTGTGTTTCCCATGACGTGGCTCGTTTCCATTTGCTAATTTTATCAATAGACACCTTTACAAATGTCGATTTTTTGGAAACTATTCCTCGTGCCCTTTTGAAGAGAGAGTTGTTTTATAGAATGTTGTTTTCTTCTCTAAAAAGATTGGAAAAAAATAATTCGATTTATAATAATGATGATATATTGATATTGATAACCAAACAAACATTATATTTCTTATTTAATTGCATTTAATTAATTAGTATACACTTTATAGCTTAGCCTCCCAATCCTATTAATTTCTGAATTGTATTTGTATCTATGCGACATGTACATGGCATATATGTTTGTATATGTGTTGGAATCAATTATTTTTAAGTATGATATAACACATATGTAAGAATGTTTAATTGATTAAATTAATTTATCCTATATCTCATAAAAGCTTTTGCACGTTCAGTTTGATAGAAATTCTCAAACTGTTGGCTAAATATATAGATATTTGGCATAAAAATTACCATGTAGGTCAATAGTACAATCAACATTGCTATTGTCATTACGAGACTTTAATTCAATTATTAATTTTCTCTAATCAATCATAGAAGTGCTGAGGATAGTTAATTGGACCATGTTTTCCTTCTTATTTGAGCTCAATTATCTTAAGCAGAAATTGTCATTATTAGTAATTATTAGATAAAAGTATAAAAAATTTATTAAATCTTAACTATATACTAGGTCATATGTGTATGTAACATATATCTTTAAAATCTATGGAGCATTCATTTTAATTTCTTGTCAATAATATGTAAAATGAACGTCAAGCTAGGATTAGAATTCTCTTCTAAGTTCTTACGATCTTCTCTCCTAATATCTCCTAATCTTTTAAATTTAATGAAAAAAAAAAGCTGACTTAATTGTAAATAAAGTGAAAAAAAACTGGCTTAATTGTCAATATTATAATTTAAAGATTTAATATAGACAACTTATTTCACTTAGAGAGACTGAGAGAAAAAAAAATACTGAGAAAAATTCTTGTCCTTCAAGACAAGTGTGTATGAATTAACATATAAAATAAATGCAAAAATACTCCTACAACAACATGTAGTTAATGCATTTGCAAAGATATACTATCTTAAAGTTAGAAAATCAAAATTAAAAGGATTCTATCTACGAATTACCATAGTGCAATTAGTTTGTAATTAATGCATTTACTCTACTTCTTAAGAAAACTCAAAACTTTATAAAAGAAAAAAAAATTATGTCGAATTGATGTCATAAAAAATTATTGAATCTTTCTTTAATATAATTGTACAAATTTAAAGACGCGTGCCTTATATAGAGGCTAATGGATATGACTCTACATACAACAGCTAGGTCTTTAAACTATGCCACCCTTTGATAAATAACAGTAATCAAATTAAATCTAAATTCAAATATACATAAAACCGTATATTTAATCTTATATTAATGGACCCAAAAAAAAAAATTATGCTGATAAGCTTTGGATGGTCAGTATCTTTAAGCAAAAGGTTTTCAACTTAGGTCTAGCAAAGTTGCAGCATGGTCCAAGTGCTTTATCCCTAATTCCCTATTCAAGAATTTCAAGTATCTCGATTCTTAATAGTACTACCGGATTAACATTTATTTGTGGCCCTAATTAAATTTAAAATAATTTTTGTTTACAGCATATCACAAATATCATAATTTGTTATCTAGGTAATGTCGACGTCTGCGTACATTTATAATTGATAACTCATAATGGACGAGCACTCCATGATAGTTGATTTGAATGCGATAGCATATAGTTGTAATTCGACATTTTGGTACTATTTAATTTTTTTTAATTTACTTGAAATTGATTTTTTTTTAAAGAACAATTTATTATTTCACATAAATGATGAGATATTGTACTATTCTTTTAAACTACAAATTAAATTCTGAATTCAAGGGAATAGAAAATTTTGTCTCTTGGGACATCCCAAATTGTTAATTCCAAATAATGTATCATTTATTGAGTAAGTACTGATTGGTATGACTTATCTACTGATTATAAGTGTTTATTTAATTTCATAAGTTCTTTTCAAAATTTTTGTTGTTATTTGTTTGTTTTTCAAATTGAGTTTCGTTTTAAGATTAATTAAGCTATTTTACTACTACTAGTAAAAACTCAAATTTTAAATTTTTGGGAGTAGATGTTGAAAAACTTTTATAAAATGTTAAAATATTTAAAATATCATTTACTTATTTGACAACCTTATTTCATTTATTCGTAACATAACTTTAAAAAATTTATCTATTAAAGTAATTTTATAATTTTTAACAAAAACTCTCATTGACAATCAAATAATGTAAAAATTTTACTCATAAAACTCTACTAATAAAAGTTCTGTTTAAATTAACTCTATCTAAGAAACTATAACAAATGGAGCCTAAATAATTTTGTAGAAAAAAATGTATAGTATTTGTTGTACTATAAGAGTAATAATAAATTTTCAAAGCAGAACCCCGATTCCATGCGTAATCAATTTTTAATAAATGGGTGAGTCAACTCCGAATCGATCCATCCAGTTGGAGTCCAGTAAAAATGTACAAAATAAACAATTGCAGCTAAAATTTATTCCTTTACTTTCTTATCTATTGTGACGTTGAATGGGTATATGGCAATATTATTTTATTGTCTTTATACACTAAAAATATTTTATATACGTAATAAGTCGACTCAAATAACCAATCAAATACTGAGTTGACTAAGGGAGTGAAAAATTAGAATACCTTTTGTTATCCTCCTTTTTGTATAAAATTGAGACATTCCATGCGTATCTTCTGTTTTTTTTTTACACACAAAAGGAGACCAAAGAAAAAAATATATACATTCAAATAAAGACTCTAATAGCATGTTGAATAAAATTTTTAAATTAATAAATGATTGTATCCAAATGTGAGCAAATACATTGTACTCTCACTCGATTACACTTATATTGAATGTATGTAGCAATTATATCTAAGAATACAAATTTTCTCATAATTTGAGCATATTTGAGATTTGAAAAATCCTTTATCATGTGTGTATTTTTATTGTCATATGGTTAAAATTTATTTATTTGTTATACTTTCATTTATTATCTACCCATTATAATATTGCATTTTTTTTAGATAATAAATTAGATCAGGAGAGAATTTTGATCGTTTTTTCTTTGTATTTTGTATTTATTATTTTTACTTACAGTTAAAAAATGACTTATATAGTAAATCTCAAGCAACGATATTCTCATAAAGAAAATACAGATTTACACTATAACAATAGTTTTGCTATGAGGTAAAATATAATCCATATATTATATAATACAGACATCTGTGTTGGAGAATCATTTATGAATACATAATTAGGATAAAAGAGCACAAAGCCACAAACTAAGAAAAATGGACAAAGAAAAAAGGAAGGCCTAGAAACATTTTTATAAACAAAAACAGAAAAGGGTTAGCTAAGTATGGAATTAGGAATTTCTTTATAATATGTTCGATGTACCATCTAATTCTTCAATGAAGTGTCATGGTTAGCACCACAGTCTATTTATTTACATAGTTAATTATATGCTTTCCGAAAAACAGCTTTTGGAATGAATATTTCATCATCCTTTTAGTCACTCCATTTGTCTCGAGTATATTTGTTTTTTTTTTATACACCCTACAGATACCTATCGAATCTTCTTTCACTTTGAAAACTTTTTTGTCGATAAATTTCCCATTTATGATTTCTTGTATTTCAAGGAAATTAAGCAGTGCAAATTACATACAGAAGATTGCAATAATTTCCGAAGACTAACATCGAATACGGGATAAAATTTCTATCAATTAAATTTTCTTAATTAAAAAGTAGAAAATTTTAGGATACTTCATTGCAAGTCAATATAATCATGGATGACACTTAGGCAGCAGCGTTTGTTTGCTTTTTTTTTTTTTTGAAATTTAAATGAGTTTAAATTTGGTTGAAGTCTAACTAAATTTGAATGTAAATATTTGAATGATATATTTATTTATTTTGACATATATAACCTCATAAATATTAACAATACTTATATTTTATTGGTTAAACACATGACAAGTTATGGATAAATTATTTGATTAGTAAAAAAAATGATAATGTTTACCTTAACAAAGCATGAAAAATAAAATATATATCTAACACATGTATATTTTTTATCAATATATGATACCAATAATGTTATTTTCAGTATATTACATTAATATTTTTCTTGTTAATTACCTAAGCCAATCAAGAATTGTTTAATCATTTGAATTAAAATTAATGTATTAAATAAAATTCCAAATATATAAAAAATAGTAAATATAAATACAAAGAGATGGACATATTATAAGACACAGTTACCTAAAGTTCTATTATGTTTAGAATTCTCATTTACAAATAATAATAATAATAATAGTTGTTGTTGTTGTTGTTGAATCCATACATAAAAAGGCATAAATAAAATAATGAAAGAATAATTTATATGATAGGAAATAAATTTATTTAATAGGGGTATTAATGAGAGAAAATATTAAAGTTCCATTTTGATGTTTTGTCATTAAGATAAAAGTCAAAATATTATACTTTGTTCATTCAGAACTAAACATCTTATAACCGGATATAATGATAGAAAGCAAACATATTAAACAAATGTCTAAAAAAGTAAAATTCAAACTTCAGACAAAAAAAAAACCCTTAATTATGGATGAGGCTATTTACACTAAAAAAATTACTTTTAACGTCCTTACTTTATTACAAAAATACCCATTATATAAATTACTTTTAAGGACTCTCGTAGAAACTAATACAATGTAATTACTTTGAACATTTATATAGCACACTTACTATTGAATATACAATTCTCTTGCTATAAATATGAAATATTTTAACAATGTCAATATATAATTATTCTGAACACTCGTAAATCTCTTCTTCTTTTTATTCATCAACTACTTCTTCCCCACCCCAACCCATATATGACCATTTTTTTCAATTGTTATGTTACAAAATTGGGGTGTAAAAAACAATATTGAACACATTTTTTAATAAAAAAGCTAATAATTAACTAAAACTTATGTTAAAGAATTTGTTTAGAACATAATTTGATTCTACTGTTGTATGTATTAAATATTATTAATTCTTTTTACGTGTACTAAATAGTTTACTTGGTGTTTTGAGTAAATTAATTTAACTAATTTAAATAAGATATTTTTTAGTATTTTTAACAATGTAGAAAGTAAATTCAGCACATGAATATATAAAATAATAAAATGTTTAGAATAATTTTTATAGTAAAAATAGTCCACCCTATAATTACTCATTAGAGTCATATTTTAATAATTTTTTATTTAGATATTATTGATTATCGTAATAGAGTGACTCTTTTATATTAATTACCTTATTTAACTAAGAAAAATAATCCAAGTTGATTACTTTCAATCAATCAAATATAGTATATTATTTCTCTTCAGATTAGTTACATATAATTCATCAAATTCAGTTAATTAGCGTGGGCACTTGATAAATCTAAGTTAATAATAGTCGATCCGTATTGCAATTTGCATGAGTACTTTTAAGAAACAAGAGCCTAGAAAGTAGATAAGCATTTGTAGGTATTGAGTGGTGTTGCTTTGCCTGTGGTTTTGGCTTTATAGCAGACAAGACGCATCCAATTAGTCTCTCATTGCCCTTCCTCGGTTTGTGGCAAAGCATTATCTTTGTTTGATTATATGGCTCCCTCTCTTTCTCAATCCAAAAAATTCTTTCTCACGTTTACTCACTCTTCACATTTTCTGTTTATTTTTATTTTATGTGATTTTAATTGCTTTTTGAAATCATCAACATCAATACCTTTTTGGTATATAAATAGTTAATGAGTGATGTATTATCGACGTATTGGCCTCTTCCTCTTATACGTATAAACCACATAACTTTTCCACTCTCACGCAGACAAATTAGCTAGGGTTCTTAAATATTTTTATTATACATGCAAAATTAAGAGTAAGAGGGCCCCAAGATCTCGACATGACAACTTCGTGACTTGTTTCCACATACAATTATTCCAACTTTAATTTGGATATTTATTATTATTATTATTATATATTAATTGTTATTTTTAATTCTTTTTTTTTTTTTTTGGTACATGCAATAATTTTTGAAAGATGGATGCTTCTTTCATCAAGCTTTGTGTGATCGTCATCGGTATTTTTTGGCCGCCCAATCATGTAATTGGTCTCTTGAAAGTGATTCCTTTGCTTCCTCCTTAAGCCATTTTCATGACCAACACAATCACCTCACTTTTTGCGCTTTACCTAATTGGTAATCTCACTTGTCTTATTTATTTGCATGCCTTTTTAATTTCCTTTTTGAGAGTTATTCTATGCTGCAGCTATCCTCATTTTAATTGCTTTCATGAGCTTCTACTAATCCTGTTTAATTATCTTATGTTAATTAAATTATTCATTACTTCATTTATGATAATTTCTTGATGGTTTTTTTTTCTTATATTTTATGTGGACATTGAATTATGTGAGGGGAAAAGAAAAGAAGAAAATGAAGATAGAAAGAAACTAGAGTTGGTTTTCTTAGGAACCGTTGCCTTAATTTATTGTCATCCAGCTCTTGTTCATATATTTCCCCCCACAGTTGTCAACATTTGCCTTCCAAAACTCGACACGTTATAGCTCGGACAAAAGGATGGGTATCATCAACCTAATAGGTTCTTCTTCTCTAAGATCTTACCAAAATCAAATGATTTCCACCATACTTCATCATCAAACTTTTACAATTCGAAAGGGATTACACATAGGATACTCTCTAAATTCTTTCTGTTAAAGTTTTTCAACTCTAATTAAACAGACCAACACTTTAGGTAAAGAAATTAAAATTATTTTATTAAATAATATCATTTTCATCATATATTGAGAACGATACAGTCACATGATGAAATTATATGATTATACAAGATATGTATGGATCAAGTTTGATCTTAATATAAATTACTCAGAACAAATCTTTTTAGCAGGATGACAAATTCACCTCCCCTAGATGAATTCAATCATCCGCAATTAGCCATTAACAAAATGTGGGTAAATTTTATTTTTTTTAATATAAATTTTCAAACTATGCACAGTAGGTGCTACCGTTGTATATAGTACAGCATCCAAAAGAGAAAAATCTACCGATCAAAATCTTCTCTTTCCTTAGCACCATTATTTTGTTGATTGCTGGTAGTTGTTCCACCAACATAATAATTATTCTTTCTAGATTTGGTAATACATGTAATCAAGCACGGCATAAATCTCCCACAATTTTGCTTTCTATTCTCTTCTAGTGGGAAAGAAAAAAAAAAAAGAGCAATGATCTCACTCTCAACTCTCCCACACACTCTCATCACATGCAGTAGAGTAGAGAGTGTGCGTGTGCAGCTTTTTTAATTTATACCCTCTGTATTCTTCTTCTCCAATACCCAATTTTTCGAAAAAAAAAAATTTAAAAATGCTAAAGAGACAGAATATTGATAGAATATTGATAGAAATACCGATAAATTGGTATCATTAATTTACCTTGCCTCAATAAAGTGTACGAACCGACATCTATTTGCAACTATTTCTACTTCCACAAGCGTTGTGTCAAATCTCACTATCTGAATATATGATTACGCCAACTTTTCTGATAAGGGAAAAACTGTAAACCATAATATTAATTGATAATATAATAATATAGCAGGAGAGTATTTTTATGGTGGCGTATGGCGGGTCCCAGGAGACAAGGTTCCCTAGGCTTTTTCCCGTCCTACAAATACCCTCACATTCCCTTCTCCCATTGCCATCGAATTCGAAGCCACTCATCGGCTCTTGAAATTCTTTCTTCAGACACAAAACACAAAACACATCTGAGCTTTCTTCATCATCATCATCTAATCTTCATCAAGTTTCTCTTCTCTGTCATCAGCAACTTGCACCCAGTGGTCTCTTTGCAGACCTCTGTTGGATGCTGTTGCATTTTTTGAGGTAAAAGTCATAAAAAACACTCAACAAATTATCCATCCTTTGCATATCATATCATGTTATCTTTTGTAACTTGTTATTTGTTACTTAGCACTCAATACTGGCAGCTACGTATAATACCTGCAACCAGCTTTTGCTCATTGTTAATTTTGCTGTTATTCTTGTGCAGCTAAAATTTGTGTGTGATTCAAACCATCGTTACTATCATCATCGACAGATATGTCTTCTCTAAGCAGGAGCTTTCGCTTATCTTCAACCTTGAAGATCGAAGAAGAGGCGATGGTCATCACTAAGAATCAAGGAATCGGTTCCATTCTTGGCTCCGATACTTGTGATGAACGAAGCACTAACTCATCTTCTTCACTCCGAAGAACCCTATCAGCTGACCACATGTCATCCACCAAATGGCTAACCCAACATGGGTTCTCTCCCATGAAGAAGATTGCTTCGTCTGAAGAATTTTCAATCTGTTCGATCGCAGACTCATCGTCATCAGAAGATGAAGAAGAGGAAGACAGTGACGAGACGAATATTGACGAGCCGAGGAGCCAATTCGACATCTGGAGCTCAATTCAAGAAGAGGTGGCCACGAAGAAAGAGCTTGATCATCAAAAGCAAGGCCAATTCGACATATGGAGCTCAATCATCCAGCAAAAGTCACAAGAGATCACCGACAACAAACCCCTGCCTCCTCCTTACATTCACCCACTTGCGAAAAGATCAGCAAGTTCTTTGACCGAGAAGAGCCTTGAAATCTGCACCGAAAGCCTCGGATCCGAGACCGGCTCCGACGGGTTCTCGTCTTACCCCGCATCCGAATCCGGCGACGACGACAAAGAAACTGAGCAAGAACTACAAGAGAGAGTGGAACAGAGTTTGAGTTTTGCATTTGAAGCAATGTCAATCCCCAAGTACAACTACGTTGTGGGCAGGAAACCGCTGGCGCAACAGCGACAACAACGGTCGTTCCCTCCTCCGATTCCTTCACGCGGCAATGGAGCGTCATCCATTCGCATGCAGTCTCGTCGCGATAATGGCAGATTGGTTCTTGAAGCTGTCTGTGTACCTTCCACTAACAACTTCCTAGCTCAGCGCCAAAATGGCCGCCTTGTGCTCACTTTCGTCAACAGTACAGAGCAAGTACGTCCCAAGATTGAACAAGAGGAAGTGAAAGAAATGGAAGAAATGGAAGAAGAGTTTGAGAACTTTGATGATGACGACGACGACGACGAATATGTGGAAAGCGAAGATGAAGATGAAGCAGAGGAGGAGGAAGAGAAGGAAGCAGCATTCGCGATGGAGCAAGCGCCACCAAAGCTCCTGTCAAGTCGAGTGATTAATGTCCACAGGTTGAGTTCTCTAATGGGTCTAGCAAATAGAGACCCAACGTGGCCTAACAAGTTTAATGAAGTGGTCAAATTTGACGAGGTGGGGAATGATATTAAGCCAACCATAGTAGCAAAGTCACTCCCGCCGATGCCCCGGATGATCCCGAAAGCACGGGCCGTAGCGGAGGGGGATGGGACGGAAACGGCGACGGCAGCAGCCGTGGTGGCAGCTGCTGGCGGAGGAGGAGGAGGTGCTGGCGGTGGAGTCTCTTTCAATGCTTATGAGTACTATTGGAGGCCCAAGCCCATGACGGCAGCTCAAAGCAAAGGCGGCGGCGGCGGCGGCAACAACAACAACATAAACCACAACGATTACAATAACAAGCTCATTCTCTCCAAGAACTCAATGGGAAGTAATAGTAATCAAGAGCAACAACAGCTACTAGTCTTGAGAGGAAACAAAGGAGATTACTGGGTTCCTTCGGTAAAGAGTTGCAAAGAGCCAAGAAGATCTCTTTTGTTTTGGGAGCCTCACTGCATTGCCACTTCCTGAGGATCATCACGATCACAATCACACCATGAATATTATTTTCCTAGTATCCATTATTATTGTTGTTATCATATAATTATTGTTACTTAATTACCTTTCTCTTTTTTTTCCCCCCCCCAATTTCCACTCTGAGGGGTTGTGTAGTCAAATAAATGAACAAATTCAGAAACTATCAAAGAGAAAGAGAGACGATATAACAGTGTTATATATATATATATATATATATGTTGATGTTAATGTTAATTTTTTGTTTTGTTTATATATATATATATATATATATATATATAATTAATATAATTATATGAATTTCCGGTGTTAGTACGTAAACAAAAACCTTGGCATCATCTTTGACTTTGCTGTGGCAATATCTTTTTCGGTCTCTGAAATATAATGGGGAATTTACTTTATTTTGCTTTTTGCAATTGCTTGGCCAATGGAGTTTGAGTATGAGTCATATCTGGCCTTCTCTTTGATGTTTATTTTGGGGGACAAAATCATTTGCTTTGATATGGGCTGTTACATTGCCGCTTAGGTTAAGGTTATGAGTGTGATAGATATTTATAGTGTATTATATTATGATGTTAATTAATTAGTGTATAATCATCCTTTTTGAGCGCAACGTAAAACATGTGATGTGTTTAAAGGAAATTTAGTTCGCCTAAGCTATGCGTAAGCAAATTTCTAATTATATATATATATATATATATATATATATATATATCATCTATATATAAAAATAAATATCATAACAATATTTTAGGAAAAACGATCAAAACACTATTGTTTGTTGAAATTAAATATGTCCTTTTTCATTATTTAAAATCCATTAAAATATTCTTAATGACCATAATTTTTTTAAAACATTAAATTGTTATTATTTAAATTTATTAAAATGTTAGTGTTATATTATTAATTTTTATAACATAAAAAATTTAATAATATACTATTGCCAAATAATAAAATATTATATTATTACTATCAATGGAATTTATAATTTAATACTATATTGTGTTATAAATATAATATAATTATAAATAAAAATAAGAAATACAATATACTGTACTAAGAAAAATAATATAATGCATTATATAATATACTATAAACTATGTTGTATTATATTTTCAATTGAATTATAAATTAATTTTTATTTAGTAATTTCGAATATAATTATTTAATTTAAAATTTATTTTTAAATTTAGTATTCTAGTAAATAATAAATTATTAAATAATTACGTTTATTGATTTTTATATTATTATTTAAATATAAATTAATACTTAATTTAAATTTATTATAAATTATTGGATAATAAAGTAAAATGATTATATTTAAAATATGAAGATTGTTTTAATGCAATATACCCTAAACCCAACCCACTGCCCATGCTTTTTATTATACACTCCTTTTATTCGACTAACCACCTTTTTACTGCAGTGCAACACAACTAAAAATTGTAACCAAACATAAATTTACATAAGTGTTTTAATTTAATACAAATTGCCAAACACATTCTTTTGAGTCAAAAAATAAATTTGTCATCATATTTGTTGGTAGGGTTGGTAAATTAAAGACTTAGGCTGGGCGTACTACGGATTGGACTAGTCTTGGGTCAAGCGTGAGCTTTTACTTATTTTTTAAAATTTTTTTAAAAGCTGTAAGCTTGAAATAAGTTAATAATAATTAAGTTGCTATAATCAATAATGAATTAAGGAAAAATAAATATCTCAAAATAAAATATTAAATAAATAAAAGTTTATAGATTAAATTTTTTAATACTGAATTCTCTAATTTAAGTACTCTCTTAACTAATTAACACTTAAAAGATAGTTTAATATTATAATTATAATTTTTTATTCATTATTGATAATAATTAAGAATTTAAGCTTATTTTTTATTATTTTTTAAATTTAAATTTATAATTTTTTTTTAAATAAAAAACTTAAACTTGACCCGAACTTTTTTTCAAATCTTTTATCCAAACTCCCATGTATGAAGATTGACCTAAAATTTGTAGGAATGGACCGACCCGGGCGTTTTTGCCATTCCTATTTGTTGGTAAATGCTATTCCATTTCAATTTGGCGCGTTCGTTATTGAGATAATGGGCTCCAAATGGCTCATACTGTGTATTTAGAAAATTTACACCCTAGTCCAATCCAAACCAAAACACTTTTTGCCTCAAAGTTCAAACAAAACTAGCCCCACTGATTTAATTTGGTTTTAGTTTGGACCTCTCGCCCAAAATCCAAATTATAAAACTAAGCCGAACTCTAGATTTACAAAACTGAGCCGGTCCAACCAAATCGAGTCGGATACGCTGTTTAGGCCGAACCAAATCACAAAATGAACCGTCCCTTCAGTTAGGTGTCTGTTAATTTCGTGGCAAAGCTCCTACTACCAGAAAATCAAAGCCAAGACAGAGCCACAGAGAGAAAGCGCGAGCTCTTTCTAATTGTATCAAGCTAAACCGCAGCGATGGGAGACACGTCAGCATCAACAGCCGCCGATGATGATTTGCTTCTCAAGAGCTTCTTTGCCGAAGTCAGTGAAGTTGAAAGAGATAACGAAGTGCTTAGGTTAATTTGTCGCGAAATTTTGTATCATCTCTTTGTTTCGTTTAATTTCTGAATCTTAATTTTAAGAGATTCATTTTAACGATATTTTTAGGTTACCAGTTCTCTGGTTATGTCGCAATTAGGGTTTTTTTTCACGTGTGTGCGTCTATATATATAGCTTTATAATATCATCCAATATCTTTTGGAGTTTTAATGGCGTGATGATAAATACAGGATTCTTTCGTGCTTCAAGCTTAATCCATTTGAGTATCTAAACCTACCATTTGATGCAACTCCAGATGATATAAAAAAGCAGTATCGCAAGGTAGATTTTTCTTCTTCGTTGCTTAGGTAAAAATGATTTTAGAATTGATTGATATCGATAATTGCAGCTGTTTTTACATGTTTTAATGTGTAATGCTTGTAGCTATCCTTGCTGGTTCACCCTGATAAGTGCAAGCATCCACAAGCAAAGGAAGCTTTTGGAGGTAAATAGGTCTATGCTTATTATCTTTACATAAGAGAATGTGATATCTTGCTTATCATTTAACTTTTAATTATGTGGGAGCACTGCTAAATGTTTAAAAGTTTAGTTTGTGAGACCACAAATGAGGTAGCACGTTTCCCCCGCCCCCGATTGTTTTTTGTTACTTGAAGAGCTGGAGTATGTGGTATAGACCAGGCAGTGACATTAGGAGGATGCTCTGAGATAAGTTGGAGAGAGAGAATAGTGTTTGTTGGGAATTTATGGTATATGATGAAAGATTTTCAAGAAACTAGCATAGATACTTTTTCTTTGAAGTTATATCACGTATTATTGATAGTTGCTGCCATCATCAATCTTAGGCTTGTAATGTGAAGGTGTTCCTTGTTTCAATCGGATTATCCAGTAACTCTGCTTGAGTTGAGAACCATGCTTGGAATGAATTCCTCCGAAGACGACAAGTGTTGACTATGCAGGGCTTGTTTAGTATGATTTCCCTTGTGACAAATGACAAACTCTATTATTATTGTTTTTACATCTGGGAAGATGTATTTATAGCAAGGACACAGGATGTTAGCATATCCTTGGGACGTAGTGGAGTGCCATTGTGTGGAAACCTTTAAGATTAGGTACTAAAGAATTTGCACTGCGTTAGAGTGAGAGTGTTTGCTATTATCAATGTTGTTATGAAAGACTCCAGGTCTAGATTTTGGGTCAATGAAATGAAAAGTTCAGACAACTTGATTTAAGAGTTGGATAATTGGAATTAATACTTCTAAGCTATCAGTTCGGTGCTTCTTTTGTGATTTTTCTTCTTGTTTAACTGCTGGAGTTTCTTTTATAGTTTCTGAATTTGGACCTTTTTGGGGCAATTTGTGAGACCTTTGGTATGGCTGATCGTGCTAGTTATGGAAATTTGAAGGATAGAACTATGTAGTCAATCATATACCATTTTTTCTGATGCCATGGTCTGTCTGGAGTTGAAAAAATGAATTTTGAAGGGGTGCAACAGTAAAAAAAATCCTTGGAGTAGGGATGTTGCTGGTAGATTTCTTCATGAGTGCTGAAATTTCACGGACTTTTTATCTTCTATTTTACCCTTCATGAACTTACATTTATCTTTACTATAGTGTAAACTTACTTGTCTGTGTGGATATAGAATGCATTTTCTCCTTTTCCTCTGTTACATTTCCCATAACTTACATGATGATCCATCTTTCATTTTAAACTCTGGTGTGTGCGGCAATCACTCATTCACCTTAGCTTAGTGTTGGATTTTTGTTAGTTTGAATATTTATGAGTTTCTATGTGTGATTACTTTTTCATGCCCATTCTCTATTCGAAACATCAGCCTTCACACTCTCATAACTGTGCATATTGAAATTGCTCCTATTAATTTGTTTGTATAGCATCAGTTTACCAGCTCCTAGGTATCGGGGAGGAAATTAAATGTTTCCTTGGGTTCTGGTGTATATTTTAAATATTACAGTAGCTGACTTGTATCTTAGTTTATCAGTAACTGAACATACTTGAAGTTTTTATGCTATCACTTCTCTGGTTGCATTTAATGTTGAAACCATGTAGAATATTGTGATCTTGTACTGAATGAATGTTGTTTATTAAGTGAGGTATGGATTAATTCATGTCTGTAGAACAATAGAGGAATATTGAAGCTAATTATGTAGTTGATCAGGCAATGGATATGATTCAGTTAGGATTATCTTTTTATGCAAGTTTATGATTGAGTTGTTCACCGACATAATGTTGTTGACTTGTGTGCAGCATTGGCAAAAGCCCAGCAACTATTATCAGATGAACAAGAAAGGGACTATATTCTAACCCAGGTCAATGCAGCAAAAGGTAACTACAAGTTCTAATAAACTATTCTTGTCATTTTTACAGGTTAGTGATGGTGCACTCTGCATTTAGATTCATTTTTTATTCTTTCATGTTGAAAATTTACTGTCTTATTTTGTACTGTCTTATTTTGAAATCCCATTTTGATTTATTCCTGTTTAAGAATAGGAATCACAACATTTTGTTTTAAATTATTTTCTTTCCCCCCATGCTATTTATATTAGTCAGAAAAGTACTTGTACCTAATTTGTGTGAACTGCAGGTGAACTTAGAGCCAAAAGAAAGAAGCAGTTGAAGAAAGATGCAGCTTCGAAAATAAAGTCATTAGTTGATGAGGTATATGAGGCTTAACTTTTGCTAGTGTCCTCTATATATTTTGTTTACATATATGCTTTTCAGTTATTCTAGCTGAATGAACTCCTTTTGAAGTTGGATATCTAGATTTAGTTAAAAGAATTTCCAGATGAGGGTTGGCAATATTTTCTTAATGTTTGTCAAGGTTGAGGGTTGCATTATTCCAGGTAAGTTCAAATGGCCGGGAGCTTCCACACATTCTAGGGTATTTGCTGTTTTTGAACTGTGTAAGGAGTAAATGGTGTGGTATGATGACTTCATTACCTGGGTGGGTTTAAATTCTTTTTATTACCAAAAGGGTGATGGGGCTTCCACTACTTTTTTGACCATCAGTGGTTTCTTGTCCTTATCCAAAAATGAAATCATTATATGTGGGTTTAAACAGGTGTACTGAAAGTCAATGTAGCTCAATTAAAAGTTGCCTGTTTTACCGTGCAAATCTATTTACACTGGTTCAAAAATCAGGAAAATTGAGTAATGCTATCCTAGTTAAGTTTCCTCTGTTAGTTTTATTTTGGGCAAAGCTCTTATGCTAAGTAGTACCTATCGAGTGATGGACTGGTAGGTTCGAAGTTTTCAATGAAATAAGAGAAATACGGGGGGCAACAATGCGTTTCAGTAATTAAATGATCTCTACCTTATTCCAATATCCCAACGTTGTGAAAACTCTGGACCGTGGCTTTAGAAATGATTGTTGTTCTGGCAACTCAATTTGGTTGCTTTCAATTTTATGTCTTGCTTGTTTGCGAATCGATACGAATATTGTCTTTTTTTTCTGATTAAATTGTTTGTGCTTTTTTGGATGCCTATTGACTTATGTTGTTTAATAACCTAGGGGAAGTATGAACAACAATATGAACGGTCAGAGGAGTTTCAGCAGGAGCTGAAATTGAAGGTTAGAGAAATATTAACACAACAAGAATGGCGAAGGAGGAAAATGCAGATGAGGGTAAAATAGAAGCTCATAATATTTCTTGTTTTCTTTAGCCTCTTATCATAAAGCTATACATTAATTTTGTCTTCTTTTTTCTTTTTTCTCAAGTAGATATCAGAAGAGGAAGGTAGATTGAAGAAGGATGAAGAAGAACAAAAAGAGATGTGGAAAAGAAAGCGTGAGCATGAGGAGCAATGGGAAGGAACAAGAGAACAGCGGGTATGCCATGCCATGCATTTGTTGTCCCTTAACTTTTTTGCTGCTCCCCATTTGTGAGGGAGCATAATGTGGATAACAAAGTTCCACATATTATCTTTTCTTTGGATCAATTTGAATTGTTTGGTATTGATTCCTTGACATTTTATCTTTCAGGTTTCAAGTTGGAGAGATTTCATGAAGACGGGAAAGAAGGTGAGATGCTCTTTTGGATAAAACAACTGAGATCTTGTCATGAAAGCCAGGATTTCTTGGAAGCCTAATTTTCTTATTTTTGTTTATGCAGGGTAAGAAAGGAGAAATTCGACCTCCAAAGCTTAAAACTGAGGATCCCAACAAATCTTATGTTCAGAGGCCTGTAAAGCGAGGTTAACCGATTTGGTGCTGAGGACTGTGATTGGCAACCACCCATGGCATCTTCGGAGGTGGAGATGACTCTGGATTTACACCAGAATTGTATGATTTTGTGCCCTCGTGTGTATGAAGGCATATTATTGTGTCGGAAAAGAGCCTCTTTAACAGTTGCCATTTGCCTCGTAAAGCAAGCCGGAACAGCTATTTAGTATTGGTGGCTTAATCCCTGTTTGGGATTTCTGATCTTAATTAGGGAGGATGATTGAAGAAGAGTGTATAATGCATATTATTGAGTCACATGAGGCTTTATAGATCATTACATGGATGCATACTAATTACTAGCTTTTTTCATCGGTCACAAACAAGCCCGTACGGGCAAATACAGAGGCCAAAGGGCCACCGGCTTGCCAAGTGCCATATCTATCGAGTAAAAAATATCTTAGGGCTGGATTAGACGAATGCACTGTTCTCCAGTTTTTCACCCATGCGAAGAGCGTTGAGCTTGTTCACCTTTCAACATTTGAATTGTTCATATCATTCTTCAACATTAATTAGAAAATAGCAAAATTTCCAAAACCAAATTGATTGAACGTTCTGAACTGTAAATTCTTCCAGGAAACAAGGACACCACTATGATCAAAACTTCCAAAATAATATATCAAAGACCAAAATGTTTTCTTATCTTCACACGATTGTTACATTGTACAAAGCAGAATTGACAACTACACGAAGCAACACCTCTATGATACAAGGATGCCCACAAAGATTTTATATATATCTCACCATAACATACAAGGACCTCGCGTCCTCATGAAGTTAAAAGAAAAAGGAATATATTAACCTAAGACGAGGGATAAAAAATATATAAAAAAAAAATCTAATGAGAAAAATACCCAGCACTACCAACCCATCAGAAGAAGAAACAACCAATGACTGACAATCTACCTGCTGCATGTGGCTCAATTTACAAGAGGCGGATGTTACAAACTGCAATTTTGTTGTGCATCAACCAAACAAATCCTTTCCTCTGCCTGCAGTCTGGTTTTCGAAAGTTACGTTTGTCATTTCAAGGCCTACCATGTGGGGCGAAAACCAAAATTTCAGAAAGCCTTCAAATGTCATGCGTAACAGATATAGCATTGCATGTTCAAGAATTCCCGTATATGGCATCATGCTCTATACAGAACACCAGAAACTCCAGGTGGTAGCATGAGCCTGGAATGAATATATGGAAGCAATTGTACGGAGACAGATGACTACATAAAAGCAACGCGATCATTTTGAGGACGGCCTCGAGTAGGTGTCGGAGGTCTGTTAGCATTTAGCTCCTGATCTCATTGAAACCAATAAACAAATAAGTACTGAGAACCTTTGTACAATAAATTAAAAGGAAAAATCTCACACCACAGTTCAGATAGATTTGTTCTGAAAGGCAGTAGCACCTGCATCCAAGTATCTTCTATATGGCGTTCGGGTGATGTCTCTGGTGACGAAATTGCCGGTGGTAAAGGATGAATAAGTTTTGGAACCACCACAAGATCTCTACCCAAAACTAAGATTGCTCCCGCATTATTTGCTGTACCTGTAGAAGAAGCAATAAACAAATTTTAAAAGGCTCAGCATCTGTGTTGCTCCGATACTACATAAATAATTTATAAGGCCAGGCATTGTACCACAGTAATTGGTAGCCGAGAAAAGTGTAATTAAATGTCCCTGGGCAAAACGCTCAAAGCCATCCATTACACATTCATGTGCACGTACAATCAACTGAAGATCATTGTTGTTGCAAAATTCCATAACTCGATCAGGCTGCAGTAGCGAATTTTCTTAAATGAGCATAATAAACAAATCCAAGCAGAAAATACAAGAAGGTGCCAAATTTTCTTTGACAAATAAAATAGCGCATTGCAAACCCTTGATGCAACAACTGAAACAAGAGTGGTACTACAACTGTGAACAGATTTTAGCAGCCTATAGTACTTGTGCATATATATACTAGTTTCAACTTGAAACGTAATATGATAAAATGAAAATAGAAACTAAAAAAGCACTCACCCCGAAAGTAACCAAGCCCGGACCTCTGGCATTTGGTCGTAATCCTTCGACGCTATCATTTTCTGTTGGATCGGACCTAATAGAATGCATAGTTAAGCATCATTCAAAATGAAACATAAAACCTGAACATTAGTGAAAATGAAAAGGAATAGACATGCACTGACCATAATAAATCCATAAGCACAATGGAGCCTGCTTCCATGGTAATTGGACGCTGAAGATTCTCAATCTGTTCAACGTGATTTATTGACCGACCAATACCACCATGCATACAGATGATTTTCTTTTCTATTAGAGCTGCCAAGGGAAGCCAATTGAACAAACGGTTTATCCTATGCCATGCCCAAATTCCATCTCTCTCACCCTGTTGCGCAAGCCATTAGTTCAGTACCTCACCAGTTGATAAAAAAGTGAAGAGACATCTTTGAAATACAAAAATGCAATACCATACGCTCAATGCACTCAATCCGGAAGCCAAAAAGGGCATTAATATCTGCAGCTTCATGGTTCCCACGAATCAAATGAACATTGTTTGGATATTCAACCTGCAACATTGACATAACACGCATGAATCTCCAAGACAAATCGAACATCAGAAAGATTAATGATTTTGCAAACCATATTTATTAATAATAATAATTAAAAAAAAAACCTTCAAGGCAAGCAGAAGTGTGATCGTCTCCAGGCTGTGTTGACCCCGATCAACATAATCTCCTAAGAATAGATAGTCGATGTACCTGGCATTCATTCATACAAAAGTAGCATCGTAAAAATGTCCAACAGTGAACTAATAACATGCACATAATACAAGAAACATGCAGAATCAGTAGCTCACATGTGAGGGTTAATTTAGGCAGAAAAAAATAAAGGATAATAATTTTTAAATGAGGAACCATACCAAATAGTATGTAATAAGCAAATAACAAAATAACAAAAATACTTACGCAATGTCTCCAGCAGTTGAAGGTGAACCATACTCATCAAAAAGGCGCATAAGATCCCCAAATTGCCCATGCAGATCACCAAATATCTTGATAGGAGCCTTAAGCTGTAAGACACTTGGTTCACTAGAAAATATTCTCTCAGCACTGTCACAAAGGTCTGCTATTTCATTGCAGTCTAAGAAAAATTGTCGGCGGACCGGAGGCTTCCAGCCTCGAGGCTTCAAAAGATGCGCTATCACCTGGGAGAGAAAAAAAAAAAGGGAAAAATCTTACTGAATGTATTATGCAAAACAGAGATCCATGCAAGCAGAGGCACTACTAGTTACTCAAGTTAACAAAAGATATTTGTATAGTTGTACACCATTTAACAATACTTTGTCTCTTCTAACATCAAGTGTCCAAAATATCAGATAATTGAAGAAAAATAGAATCTGACAAGGAAAACAATTTTGAGTTTGAACAACCATATTTGTCAACCAAATATATTATAAGGAAATCTCTAGTTGGGTCAATTCCTATCTCAGATACAGCATAATTCACGGTACCCGGAGAATATACATCCCCATTGCTGTGAGAATAGAGCCACAAACCTCCCAAGCTCACATCTTATGCAAATATTTCTTGCTGTCCAACAAAAAGAACCATGGAATAAAACACATCTTGTCATCTTTAAGTACAGAATGAAACTTTCGAAGCTCACATCTCATGCATGTAGAGAATTGTAATGCAACAAAGCAATGTTGGACATTATTTTTAGTACATTAGAAGATCTGAAGACTTAGCAAACACAAAGCTATCTTCGGTCACAACCTCTGAAGGTAGATGAATTTAACATCTAGAAATGCTATAAAACAAATTTCTAGTGGAGGCACTAACCTAGACCACCAAAGGAACTTAATGATATAAAACAAAATCTAGAGGTACTATTTACAAGAATGTTATACAAATGATAAGGAATAAAACTGTTAAGAAAAAGGAATTATGCATCATAGTTTTGGGTCCCAAATCGTATTAACGAGCACAATCACACTTCATCATTCAGCCATTGAACATCACACGAGAAGCATCCTAGCGTTCCCAAAACCATGATATTTAATGATTTTAAAGGAATTAAAGAGACTAATACGAGTGTCTCAAATTTATAAGGGAAATAAATAACACCTCTTGCAATGGGCATCAAGCTCCATTTGTCAGGTTTCACATGACAGAAACTTAGACAGCCACTGCTGTTGCTTAAACAGACATCAATTGCAGTCTTCATTGACTACAAAACTTTTATCTTCCACAAATGGTCTTACTACCCTCCAAAACTAATGTATATTCACAACTAAACCTCGGTTGAGACCAGATTTGATGAGTTAAATAACCTGAAAAAGCTGGACCTTTCTCTTTGAAATTCAAATCATTAACAAAATTCCAGTGGAAACACACAAGGTTCTTAGTAATCATAAAGGAGATCATGGTTAAAGACAAGTGTGTGGCTTTTAAATAAATACACAAGATGACATGACCAATTGACATCAATAGATAAATGAGCCATTCAACTCTTTCAATAGGAATAAACAAATAAAAAATTATGTGCTCTCCAAAGCCATTGACTTGGTCAAAAGGAGTTCAGTGTCAAGTTTTAAAAACTATGTTTACCTTTTTTGGAACACTATTAATGGACATCTGGCGATCTAATAGCTTCCTTGCAGCAGTTGCACTCTCAGGAGTGCCATAGCTGACCCTCCTGCCTTCATTTTCAAACTGGTCAATGGAAAGCTGTCGGACCATGCCACCTAAAGCCCCACCCGTCTCTGCAGCTACAACCACCTGAAAAAGTATAAGATCATGTCAGACATGAAGTTGCAAGTAATTAGTCATCTTGATGACAAAACTGTGATGGTAATAACATGCTGGTCAAAATCTTATACTGACAGCTCTGTGATGCAGCCGCACTCCAGCTGGTGCAATGCTATTGGAACCAGCAGAATCAGGTTTAATCATCTGTTTCCCACTAGGGGTAGCCTCTGCCCCACGATCCCGGTCAGGTAGTTCAACTTCTCCATTAACTTGCCGTGCCTTGACAGCAGCTAATGTTGCACTGATAGCCTCAGCTTCTGCAGCTGATGCTTGAACCAAAGACTCAACACCCTTGGTCAATCTCCTGCACAGTAATCCAAATGAGAAACTTTTCAAAGAGCAAAGCCTACAATGCATTGCAGTCATGACAGCTACAGAAACTAAACCATGTCACCTGGTTCCTTGGAGCATGGCATTTTCAGTGCTGATATCAGTATACATATCACCATTAATTGGCGGAGCAACTGGATTTCCCAGTACAACCGAACCATCGGGAGCTGCTTCAGGTATTGTTTGCCTTGTTCTTTCATCAACAAATCCATACCTTCCAGGTAACCTAGACTGCACATTTGAAGCTGCCGCTGCTGCAGCTGCATGTGAAGCTGCAGTTGTTGTTTCGGCAGCAGCCAAATCTTCAGCAACAAGGAGATCATCAAGCAACACCCCTAAAGCAGAAGAAAAATACATTACTATGCCATTCCATCAATGATAATACTATGCGCTATTATGTGGCCAACTGTTAGCTTCTACGACTGACTGCAATTTGCATGCTTGCTAAATCCAAGATGAATGCTTGGAAATTTCCGGTTGGGGGCATGGCAGCACCGCAGTGGGGGTGTGGGTAGGAAGAAGGAAAATCAGCAAATAACATTCTAGCATTGCAAGAGCAGGAAAATGTCAGTTCCAGTTCTTATCATTTAGGTAAGTGTATTGGCCTTGTAGAGGGACAACTTTTTGTGAAATTAAGTCATTTGCTATCAAGTCTTTCCTTGCTTTCCAAGTACCCAAAAATTAACCCCAAGTCTACACTTTTTTTAACAGAGTCAAATCTCGAGGGACAACAGCATGTATTGATTCAATACACCAACCCATGAAAATCTTAATCTTAAACTGGAGATAACAAGTCAACTATATTCCTGCCAACCCTAGTAGCGTGTCATCTAAACATTTCCAATCTGAAGTCATTGTCTATTGATCATCAACCTAAATCCGGCTATAGTTTGTTATCAATCAATGTCCACAGCCAGATTCTTCAAATTGACACAAAACTCACTTGATATCAAGGGATTCTTCCAAATTTCTGAAAAGTGACTATTTCTCCCTTGCCAACACATCCCCTCTTCGACTAATTCAATCCAAATAGTATAATAAACATACAACTTGAAGATTTATTAAGTCAATGTTTCAGCATCATATATATGTCAACCACAAGGAAAAAAAAAATGGCAGACTCGGGATCAGGAAACCAGAATACATCAGTTTCCACCCAGAAGTCTGTTGGCAATACCGGACTGTATGACAGGAGATGTTTCTAAAGTCTAAACAGGTGATACGCTTCTTCATAACAGCAATGAACAACAACGACAAATATTCTTTAATTAATGGCTTTCTGGGAGAAACAGGAAAAACTGAAAAAACTAATAAAAATTATAAAGTTGAATGTAATCTTACCACCACGTAAGCCACCATATATAAATATTAAGTCGCCAACTGCTGCAGCTGCATGCCTGCAACGCCTTGTCAGCTCAACTGCAGCATCTCCACCGGCTGCATCAGCACTGTATCTGCCAGTCCTAGGAGTAGTGACAACAGACTTTGTATCACACCAAACTCCTGCTGCAGTATCCAACACTAAAAACAGAAGGAAATGAAAGACCAGTAAGATTTCTCCAGGTGGAGCATCTCATGAAACACACATTACTCAGCATGAAAAACATAATGGAATTAATATCATCTTAGCAAAAATAATAATTCCAGAATTTCTAGTGCGTTAGTATGTCTCTTGTCTTTAAGCTTAACTGTTATCGATTTCAGACAAACATACCAGTGAGAGTAGAAATAAAGCTAAAACAGTTTAAATAACACCAGCTTCAAAGTTAAATAATAAAGAATAAAAAGAATGATATCAATATCTTCTCCCTAAATGGAAAGAGAAGTCCATGTTATCCTAATAGCAGCATGTTAAACAAAGCACAATTAGAGAATGAGAGAGAGAATTGCAAATAGCAGCCATTTGCTCAAGCCAATGACACAATAATCTCACCAATGAGATTAGTGCACAAAGGGAGAGGGGAAAGAAAAAAGAGTGGTACATCTAGAACCATCACATGATTGTTGACAAGAAGGAAAGGGTTTAACACTTAGATTAGTTGTTGTCCAAGCTTTGAGCTCCAAAGCCACTTTGCAAAGAAATCAGTACCTCTCTCCCAATTTGTTAAGAGCTCATAGAAGATGAGGCCAAATCATTATCAGCGAATTTTTTGGAGATTAAACTTATTGAATGCTTAAATGTATCACACTCATAACCACTTCCCAGCAGAAACACTCAACAATTATGTTGATACATCATACAGTTAAAGAGTAGAATTGCTCAAAATTCTGCAAAATTAATATACATGCATGCGAGCCCTTTCAGTAAATGAAAACAAGCCCTAGAAGAAACTTCTCAATAAAGTATACTTAGTAAGGATTTGTGATGCAACCCTTACCTCTGGAATGACACCAAAAATAAGCGTGGTGTGAAGACTAAATTTATTTCCAACTTTTCCTTGGGTGATCATTCTTTCCCTTAAGAAACCTTATCACTCTTCCATGATCTTTAACATTAATGTCCTTGTTCCCCACCTCCCTACTAACACCATCACCATACTCCAATTTCACACCTAAAAGGTCTAACTATACAGCCCTGCCCTTCACACCATCAATGACAGATCCTAATCTTAAGTAGTATAAAAAATACAAAGGTAACATGCCTATAGGCTGGTGCTTTCTAGAAATACCATAACAGCACCAAACCATATAATTCTTCTCACCCAACTGTTACTTCAAACATACACAGCGGAGAAAACTATTTATAAGCCCAAAACTCCAAAAGTCAGTACCTGATAAGCAGCTACAGCTACATATTCCAAAATTCAGTAATATAAATAACATCTAGATGCAGGATATAATAACACAAATACATAAATACATGTTTGAGCTATATTTCATGTATGTATAATAATATATGGCTATATACATCAGTATACAGAGACGAGGAGATATATCACATAAAGAACCCCAGCAATTTCTTGAATTCCCAGTGACTCAAGAAATCAACCTACAATAGTGAAACTATTATAGCATACCACAAAACAGAAAGTCCTATTCACAGCTCATCAACGAACAAAAAGTCCAAAATTTTAAACACCAAGATCAAGTACCTGCAACACTAGATGAATCTTCTACCATGCGTCCACCTCCAAGAGCTCCTCCAGACACATGGAGTCGTGCATTAACAAAGACCTAGAAACATTGTAAGCGAAAGCAGTTGAGCTTTTGAGAACAAAAGAGACAACTAGAATGAATGCAATAAAAATTTAAGGTACAAACACAAAGAAAAAGGAAAAAGAAAAACCAAAACCCACAGCTGCATGTTGATATCTTGGAGACGGTGAGACACCAGGAGCTATAGCCCATTCCCAACGACCATCCCTGTGTTTGGCAAGTCCATATGCACTTGCCAAAGGCTGCAAAAACCAGAGGAGCCAGAACAAACAACAAAATATTACATCAATAGCACATGCATTGCAACAATAAACGCCACAAAAATGAGGAACAAAAATTTCAGCAATCTTGACAGAGGAGAGCTTGAAATTTGTAATGTTCTTGTCAGACTGCATGGACTACAAGAAAGCGATAATTCTCGGAAATGTATGTAACAATGTGAAATAGAAAAAGTATAAAATTTCAATAAACACACTTCTATCAAGAGTAGGACATGTTCTAACTTGCATTTACATGGGATACTGGGATGTCAAGAATGAATTTGTTTATTTACATATGTAGTTGTCCTATTATATTTCACAAAACAACTCTTATCTACCTTTCTAACACAATTAACAAACAATCTTAGAAGAAATGGACACAGGTTCCATACAATGTCAGGAGTAATCTGACAGTTTTTCCTAACAAATTATAATACTTGTTCCACTCAATTTAACGAATAGAAATAAGAGACCTTATTACGAAGAGAAAGTGGTATAGCAAAGAAAGAAAATTCCAAAACAAAGAGCATGAGTTTGCAACAATGATATCCTACTCCAGTTAAAAAGTTATTCTCCTAGGAAAGACAATTTCATCCAGAAAAAAGATTGGTTTCTCCTTCCTCAATGCATTGAAAAAGTAACATGGCCATGCAAAGGTACAATCCCAATCAACTCTCAGCAAAAGAAAAGTGTGTTATTTTCCTGAAGTAACAGAAAACAAAATCATGAGCAAGAGGGAGGGAATAGTTATTAGAAGCACTGACAAGCCAAAATGAACTACTTAACATAAGAAAGTCATCCAAACCAAAACAAATATCAAAACGTAATCCCACCTCACTCAGAACACATACAAATTGTTCCTTCAATTTTTCAATTCACCAATTTACCAAGGGATTAGTGTATTTAGAAAAAAATGTCCAATCTGACTGGTGGGTATTTGATAAACCAGCTTACCAAAGGCAGTTAAACCATCCGCCATCAAATTATGCAGTTACACCATCCCTCCATTCCCATTCCCATTCCCATCAAAAGTTTTGGGTATCAAGAACCACAGATACTGAAGCAGACCCTCACTGGTCCCGCTCCAGCTTTTAGAAAAAAAAAAAAACTGAAAAACTAGTTTTTTTAATTCTAAGTAGCACGAGTTATTAAAAAAAATAGAATTTATTGAACGTACTTAAATATATACTATTAAAGAAGTCAAAAATTCCAAAAGTACCCACAAAATGCATGCCAAGTTTATCTTCCAATGGTCAAACTCTCTATACTTGCCAATTTTTCTACACGTAATTACCAATAAAGTGCTCACGTTTAAAATAAAAATAAAATAAATCAACTATGAGATGATCCATTATTTTATTGGGCAAGTTAAAATTTCAGATCCTCGACTTTTGAGAAAATAAAAATCTTCCCTGAAAAATACGAAATTCCAAAAAAGTTTACAGCCAACTTTATCTCAATGTCTCTAATCCTAATCCCAACTTAAAAGGCAAATTTCTTTATGCTATAATTCAAAATCAATCTTAAGTATAAAAGGAAACCACGCCAAATACTTCTGCCCAGAATAAGGAAATACTAGCTCACCACACTGCTTGCATCCCTCCCTCCACAAAGCAAAAGAAGACCATCAGAGCGGGCACTTGCAGTTGCATACCTACAAACATAAAGGGTGAGATGTGGAACAACTCAATATACTTTGAATAAGGTTCAAAAAAATGAAGAAAGACAAAATGCACTAAAATGCAATCAATCAATTCATGAACCACCACCATTGCAAATAGAATAGTCTGTCATAGGTAATAATCAAAACTAACCATCATCAACGCAAATAAAAGATTCTATTATACATAATAATCAGAACTTACTGCTCATGAAGGCTATGGAACTAAAGCTTTGCACACATAAGAAGAAAGGAAAACTGTATATGCATTGTCACTTGGAAAAGATAAGTTAATGGACTCGTTAAGATAACACATTGCTGCATTGCAAGGAAGAGAGAGAAATTTACATGCATGGGGGTGGACCCTCGCCCTCAGGTTCCAATTTACGCCATTCATAAGGCTTGGCAGCCGTGTCTAGGGCCCATACATCAGCCAAAGGCCGTTTTCCTGGAGAGCAAGAACCACATATCAATTTTAAGATCCATCAAATCTCAACACAAAATTTTCCTCCTCTTCTACTTCTTCATTTTCATTTTGGGTCCTGTCAATATCATGAACAAAAGATGTAGAGAGCAGATCGTGAAGTGGCTTACCATCATTCCCACCAATCGCCATGAGATACCTTTGCCCTACCAATGCCATGACATGACCATAACGTGGCCCAGGTCCAGGACCTTGAACAACGACTCTACAAAAAGATAAGCAACCGTTTTAACAGAACATATTGCAAAAGATAACAAAAAGGGGGGTTGTGGAGGGATGGTTGGGATTTTCAGAGTCTAACCTATGCCATCGCGGCCGTTGCTGTGTTAGATCAAGAACATGAAGATCCTCAGCAGACAAACCAGCTGGACCAATTCCACCCTAAGTTGAAATGGAAGAGTCGAGCAGAAACTTAATAATCAGTCTTAATGGGGAAAGAAATACAAATAGCAAACAAACCAGATAGTGCAATTGTATGCTACCTGAATAACTACCATGGTTCCCACAGCGGTTGCCACATGCGCAGCCCTCGGTGTGGGTGGTTCTCCAAATGGAGTAATCCTGAAGAATTAATTTGTTTATGAGCATACTTTTTTCTCTTAGTTAACACAGAGAGCACAAAAGAACATCACAGCACAAGAAAAACATTGCAATGTTTTAGCACATCCAGAGACCAATTAGATAAAAAAAATTCCCTTGCCAATGCTTACCTAGACCATTTATTGGTTAAAACATCATAACAGTGCACATCAGCAGTGGCACCTGCTAGCCCTGTTATTCAAGTAAACAAAATCGTCATGAGAGCTTAAAGCATGAAATACTAACACTCAGAAGCACAACAAATCCTCCATTCAAGAAAACAATGAAAGGCAGAAAAGCAGCAATAATCAACAAAACTATTATTCCTCTCATGCCATTTATCACACAAAGAAACAATTAATTGCAAAATGAAAAAAATAAATAAATCATTGTTCCACATGAAGAACAAAATTTCTACATGACTACACAGCTTAGTTTAACCACACCGAAAATATTATCACAACCAAACATGCCTATGAAACTGCACAAAAGTCAACCAAGCTCCCTTATTTTAATGCCAATCGCACTATCTCATGCCCAAAAAGGAACAAAAATTACAGTTCAAGGATAAACAAAAAACAACAACCAATCAAAATATAACTTTAATTTTATGGGCATCAATGAAATTACAATTTCCCAAAAAATTAAAAAACAGTGTGACTGACTAACATGGTTCTCAAACACTGACACTTTAATGCACTGGTTTCAGTAAAAATTAGGAATTCTCACTCAATGAAATATATGCATTTAAATTTATCTAGTTTTCTCACAATTTGTAACTTAGACAACAAAGGCACCAGCAAGAGCAGAAATTTTCAGAAAATATCCAAATTCCGTCACAAATTACTTGCATTCCCAAACTTGAAGTCACTCAACCTTGCATTAGATCATAATTTCAAGCAACAACAAACCTCCCTAAGAAAGACCTAGGCAAAGGAACTTAAATAATCCAACAAGCAACCGGAAAAAATATAAAATGATCAAAAAGAGCATACGAATGCCGGCGCTTCCAGCAGAAGAAGGCGTCCCTGAAGCCGCAGAATTGCCTTCAAGCGCTGTAGCACCACCAAACAATATCAACCTGGGCCCAATGTACCCCGGCGCCCCCTCCTCTCCAACAGCAGCCACTGCAGTTAGCGTGTGGCCGCAGCGAGGGCCCGGACCATCCTCCTTCTTCTCTATTACGGCATTCACCACCGAATACGTCGGCGCACACCTCGGCCCTACCACCGGAGTCTGCTGCGTCTGTTGTTGCTGATGTTGTTGTGGCTGCTGCTGCGACTGCGACGTTGTCGACGCCGGAGATCCGCTCGGCTGCTCCGTGTCAGCAAGCTGCTCTCTCTCCATCGACTCCTCCGACGTATTCTCCTTCTCTACCGCCGGATCGTGATCGGCCTCCGGCACCATATTCGAATCCACATCCATTGCTTCAACCTAATAATCTTGGCCCTAGCTTCGAGATCGGAGCTAAAATCAACACAATTGCACATCTCTGATCAACATTTCTGATGGGCGCTGCTTCGTCGAATTGAGTTTTAAAAAAAAAATCCGGAGAAATTGTGAGGGAAACGAAAACCCTAGCCTTTTGGGATCGTGGAATCTTCAATTCGAAAGAACTTCGATTTGATTTTCCGGGAAATTTTTTTTGAAAAATTAAAGAGAATAAATTCGTTTAGGTTTCTTTAATTTTAAAATTTTCTTTTTTTATTTTCTCTCTCTCTATTTCTACACCCTCGAGGCGGTCGAGGAACAATAGAAAAGAAAAGAAAAAGAAACGGGACGGAGACAATCTCAAAGTCTTAACAACATCAGAAAAAGTGCACAGTTATATTTTTCATTTATCAATTAATAATAATCTCTCATAACAAATATTAAATAATTTAATTAATTTAACTAATATCCTCTCTAGTCTCTCTCTCTCTCTCTCTCGCTTTCTCTCTCTGTACCTATCTAGCGTCTATCTGTTTCTTGTGATGGTAATGCGTAAAATGATGTTTGATTATTTATTATCTTTCTAAATTTTAATTTTATTACCGTGAGAAACCGGTAACTGTTGTGTACGGACGGGGTGAGTGACGGCGGATACGTGGCGTAGTGCAGCCAGAATGACCGGGAGCGAGCTTTTGTATTAACGGTGATTACCGGTTTCCTATTTGTAAGGAGTTTTGCGCCTCTCCCACTAAATAAATGAAGTGATCCATTGAGTGAAACAAGCGCTGATTTGTGTCGCGTAGAGCACGCGCCAGGTAGAATCCGGGTGGTTCGGGGATGTGTCACCGCAAGGAAAGCCAGCTGAGGAAAACGAATAGACAACGCAATGGAAACATGCTCCACTCATCCAGTGGACTTCAGTTGAAAATAATCCTAATATAGCAATGGAAAATAATTGGAAATTTTTTTAATTTTATAATTCCGTATAAATATATTCATGGACCATTTATAGTCAGTATTGGATTATTATTTGAATAATTTATTCATTTTAGTTTTATTTAATAAGAAAGTAGGCTTATAAAAGTTTTTCTTCCTTATGCTATCAAAAACTATTTTTTAAGTAAGCTATCAAATTATTTTTTGAATTATCCAGTAGATCTCTTTTCCACTACGTATTTATGTTTCGTGATGATTTCGAATTTGGTCCTGTATCTCGTCTGACAAATTACACAGTTTATCGTTTTTTCTGGGTTTACTTTGCAAACTTGTGAATTTATTGTTTGGTTTAGAGAATTTTAATGTATTGTAAGACTGGGATCCCAATATCAATATACGAAAACTTTAGTCACTGAATTGCCTTCTTTATATGTGTGTGTACATAAAAATACTTCCTTACTAATAAGTCCCTAATAATTCAATAATTAAACATAGAGGCACCATGGTAGAGAAAAAAATTTATACAAAAATGTACATGATACCTTACTAATAAGTCCTTGAAAATTTACACAAACGGAGTCTTTGTCAAAGTTAATTATGTTAATTATAAATTTGTTTTTGGAAATATTATAATTTGTGTCAACCACTCTTTCATTCCGTGGCCGAGTGATTGCCATCTCATTATCTTTAGATAAAATTATCTCTAATTTAGAACTTGACCTTTTCATCTTTCTTTGGCGAAGAATTTTAAAGCTTCAAATGGACTATGTGAAGCCAAGTTTCTAAACTTGACTTTAGATAAACAGTAGTAAAATTATACTGAAACATTCATAACGACCAAAAACTTTATTTTAGTAGATAAATAACATCATAAATCTAAATTTATATAGAAATATATCTTTACACATATAGTAGAATCTCAATAAATTAATAATTTCAATTAAATAATAGTTTTTACAGATCTTGACTTGAGGCCGACATGATAAATTAATAATTCGATAAATATATAAGAGAATAATTTTTTTAAATTTTATATTTTCTTACAGGACCCACTTACTCTATAAATTAATAATTACTTAATTTGAAAACGAAATTCACATTACATGTCATGAAACTTTTTATCAAATATGCTTTCACTGTTGATTACTACTTCTTGAAATTGATTTAGAATTGAATATCACCTTTAACTCTTTTTATAATGCAAAATTCTAATTTTATTGTTGTTTTGTAACAAGGGCGAGACAAGCTCCATATGTTACCTTTAATATAGAAAAAATAAAAACCCTAAAAAAATTTAATGACTAGCAATGTAAGACAACTAATTACTATTCAAATAAAGCATAATAAATATTAAATCAATGTAAATAATTATGGTAAAAGTGTTCATATTTTTAAAAAAATAAGAAGTACCTTCAAAAATTAATATTTTTTAATTTATCGATATATTAATATTTAATAAATTAATAAAAATTTTATGGTCTCAATATTATTAATATATCGTGATTTTATTATATATAGAAAGACAAAAGCACACTTTCAGAAAATAAAAAGAAAGAGGGGTTTTTCCCACATAGGAAGCTTTGACAATAAAAGGCACACAAGGACTATATATAATAAATATTTATGTACTTTTTATATATATACAAGCACAGTAGCACACACCCTTGTATAGAATAGAATGCTTTGACAATAACATTTTTTACGCGCCTACCATTGAGTTGACACGAATCATGCCTCTTCAAATTATTCTTTTTTTTTTTTTTTCCGAAAACATGCCGAGAATTTAATGAACTAACAATGACACTATATCATTCATTAATAATCTAATTTGTTTGTATATGGGAACCGAACAACACTCGACCTGAGTAGCGCGTGGGATTGACATTGATCCGGCGTGACTAATACATATGGGGCGGAGCTGGCTCTGGCTTTGGCTTTGGCTCAGATATTATTTTAGATAATTATACATAATATATAATATCTAAGACACTTATGATAAGTTTTGATATTACTTTTTAACACAGGATCTATGTGTTTTCATTGTGTGTTTATTCATACAATTTGCTTTTTCTGTATTTTTTTTTAATATAAATAATTTTTTCTAGGTGAAAAATATTCCTTTATTCAAGATAATTCTATTTTTCTTTTTAAGTGATACTACTTTCATATCTAACTTTGTTATGAATATAGTTTAAACCTTAAACTTCATTTATTACCTTACTTTATTTATTGAATTATCTACATTTTTCAAGTTTTTAGAATAACATTTGAAAAATTAGTATAGGATAAGCAATTTCAAAATATAGGTTGACTTAAAAAACTAACCCAAAAAAAAATTATTGTACTAAAATATATGGGGGTTATATAATCTAATTGACTAACTCTTTTCTTTAACTAGTCACATTGTACTTACGAATAATATTGAAATACAAAATTTATCTTTAAATTTATAAGGTAGATAACGTGGCACTGTAACGTGTGATAATATTTTTACGCCACCGATTATGTAGTTATTTAATAAAAATTAATTTTCATATTTACGTAACTTTTCATGTTATTATTGTTACAGATTCATATGATAAATTGGTAATATGTTTTTACTACGTTATTTATTAGGTCAATTGGATACACAATCTCAACTTTATAACAACAACCTTATTATTATTTAATGGCGAACAAGGCTTTTATGTTTGGAGCAAATAGAATAATTGACTAGGGCAACCCTACCCAACCAACCAAGATTCTTCCTTGTAATATTTCAAATGATGGGGTGGCAACTACTGGTTCCTAGACACGGCCACATGGACAAGTGATGTTGTAGATGAGACTTTGCATTCTCTTGTTTTACGTAGGACAAGATTATCCATGCCAACGAATTTGAAGGTACTTTAAAAATAAAAATAATTTGAAAGTACTTATTACTCTAAAACATTATTATTTTTGTGGTGAGTTGCAAACTATCATGTCATGCTTTTAGTTTTAAGATAATTCTTTTTCGAAACCACATCATATGATTGAAAGATATAGCCACTCTCATAACATAACTCTAGTGTGTGGTTATCTTAGCGAGACTCTATTCTAGTTTTATAAATATAATCCCTCTTATTCTTATACTTAAAACAAAATTTATAGCACTAAATGAATTATTGGTAGGCATCACTGAACTCGTATGTCTAGTATTAGGAAAGTTTTTTTTGTATTCTTTGGTTATTGTTCATTTTCCATTCGCTCATTATCATGTGTAGACTTAAATCAATTATGATAATATGTATATACACGTGGAAAATAATGAATGATTAAGGAGTAATGCTCATTTTCCATTCACATCAAAGACCTTTGTTTTGTTATTTTACTTTTTTTTTTTTATGAGCACAAAAGAGATGAAGAAGATAAAAGGTTAATATAGATATAAAACGTTGCAAATCGGCACTAATGTAAAGGCTAATAATCTTCATGCAAGAAGAATGTTAATAGGCGGGCTATCTAACGAAGTATAATGGTCAAAATAAGTCAAGATTTGCCAAACTTTCAACAACTGAGTTTCCTTTTTTAAACAATATTTCTAGTAATACAGAATTAAACATTATGGTACATTATAAATATGACTATTAAACTAAAGTGTCTAATTTAGAATCTTTGGGTGATAAAATAGGGTGACTACAATAAGACTTTTCTTGGGGTTTTATTGTGCTCGTCTTGCTATACGATATAGTCTAGGCAAAACGAGCGAAAAGGATTTAGGCGAGGAGATGGTTGAACTAAAGATGAACTTGTTCAAAACCCCATTCCATCTTATCTGAAAATCCAAGAATTTAACCCTATCCTTAAAATCCATGACTCCATGATCCAAGGGAGAGGGGGAGGTTTAATCCTATCTAAAAAAGGGGAGAAGGGGAGAAGGAAGATGGAACTTTTTCAAAAAGACCCCATGCCCTAATCATGGGGGTAACTTTTGGTGTCCATAAAATTCCTAAGAGGGCCAAAGGTTGGGGACTTTTAAAAAACCTCCATCCCCTTCTCATTCTCTGGGGTATTTTAAAGGATTTACTTTTTAAACTTATTTTTTCATTCTCACCCATAACTGTACTTTCTTGTCTTCTATCTATCTCTTCTTCTTCTTATTTTAAGGGAGAGTTTCTAGTTGCATGTACTCACCAATGTTGAATGTTATTCGCCAATTTTTGTTCAAACTTATCTGTAGAGGCAAAGACGGTCTCTCAACACAAACAAATTCAAATACTAGTGTTAGGATTTGGTAGGTAGTCTACATACCAACGCGACTAGGTTTTAGTATCGACATAGAAGAAATTCAAATCATAATAAATACATCTATATATTTGTAATACTTTAAAAACCTTCGAATCTTTCATGAATATTTCTCCTTTAAACAAAAGTATGTATCTTCCTTGAGGCAGGCTCAACTAACCCCAAATTCCCTGCTCGCTTTTCTTTCGCACCTACAGCCTTTTATATATATGTGTGTGTGTGTTTGTATCACAATTAACTATATATGTAGAACATATTTATTTAGATTGCGCTATTGCAAGACTAACTCAAAAAGTTTTGTAGGTATCAAACTAAATATTAGTATTTCCCTTCTAATAAAAAGATCGTTGTGATTCATATTTTTGTCTCCGGTGAGGGAACTTCTGGATGAACGAAATTAGAAAAAGGGAGTCTAGGCTGTAGACTAGATATTAATTATTGGTAGTATTGCCATCCAAAAAAATAAAATGATTAGTAGTATATCATTCCAAGAATGTGACAGCTCAAGTTGAGTATGATTGGTTATTTGGAAGAAAGAAGAGAATTCTAATTAAATGTTTCCCGATTTAGAAAAGCATACTATAGAGTATAGAAAACTGTTGCTGTTTGAAAATTGGGCTTTGCTAAAATTAATGAAATAATAAAAAAAAAGGAAATTTCCCTCAAAGCCCATTAACTCAAGTTCGAAGGTCCATCAGAGTAACCGAAAAATATTCCCATGCATTTACTCATGTACATGTAACCTGCACGTGTAGGCTTGGCAATGGGTGGGATCAGGCTCAGGCTATGTCAAGCCCTGACTCGGCCTTATGACTAAAACAAATAGTCAAAAGTTTGACTCTTCAAAGCAAGCGTCGAGCTTGGCCCAACTCTTATTGGTTCAAGGTCGGTCTCCATCTTATATGAGCCTGGCCATTATAAATTTTAAAATTTTTTTTTTAGAATAAGATTCTTATTCCTCATTTTTTTATTATTTCATTTTCATTTTTATATTAAATTTGGTTGTAAGCAATTTAGTAGATTTTTTTATTTAACTTTAATAACAATACAACATGTAACAACCTAACCAAAATAACTATTTAACTAAACTAACAAGAAGTAAATAAATCAAATGCAAAAAATAAAAAATAAAAAAATCAATCAATACGATACAAAGATAAATATACTTAAGGTGCAATTGTAATTACCTTTACGGTGTGTGTGTTTTTGAATAACTTTTATGTGTTATTTTTATTTTAAAAATTAATTTAAGAATCAAGAATTGGGTCAAGACTTTTAGTAGAACTCTAACCTTGAACTAAATGTAATGAAACCTATTTCTTGTGCCCTAGCGCAATCCCTGACTCTTTAAATTCGGGCCAAAGCCCTAAAAATCAAGGTTGGATCAACCGGGGCAAGGATTGGGTCAAGCCTTTTTGCCATTCTTATACACATGCCACATATGCCCTACTTAACCTCATTTAAGAGTAATGAAAAAGCTATTTCCCCCGATTTTAACCCCAACTCGCACCCCGAATTAAACGCATTGTTTTGAGAATAATTGAAAATGCACCATTTCGACGCATTTTTCCTTTCGTTTTCACGCTATCGAGGTCTCCGTTGCCATCACCGACAGTCGCGCGACCATCCTCATCCACTCACAAAGTTAGTTGATTGGGAAATAATTATTGGTGCTGGAATTGTTGCTGCTGGAAGTGATTATTGGACTTGTTGTTTGATAATTTTGAATTATTTAGCTGATTGGGAAATGATTATTGGTGTTGGAATTGTCTTGGTGCTGGAATTGTTACTACTAGAAGCGATTATTGAATTTTCTGTGCCTTGAGATGGAGTGCGACAATTTTTTTTCTATTTTTTTTTGGGTAAAATGACTAGAATTCTCATTTGATTTAACCTTCTTCAGAGTCTTTAGTAAAATATAAATTGTTGTTTGTAGTTTGCAGTTTGTAGAAGTTCTGTAACCCAGCCGAGTGTTGTGGTTGAAAGCAAAAAGAAGGATAAAGCATATGCTGGCGACGTTGTTTTGGTTTGAAACTAATTGAAGCATATGCTCACCCACGTGTTGCACACCTTTTTTTTGGCTGAAATTAAAAGGAAAAGGAACAAAGTAAAACGACGTCGTTTTTCACAATTCGAGACGCGACTCGGGCTTTGACTCTGGGTGTGTAGCAGCGCTGTAAGAGTAATAACAAAAGTTTCAAACAGTAGCTCATTAAATGGTTACTTGGGCCCTATTTTATATTAGTGATGTCAAAAACATTTAAGTGGTTCATAACTGAGCGATGCAGGCTTGGTTAATATCTAGCGGGAACAAGGCTGAATTAGTCTCAAGCTTTACTTGATAAGTCACAGTCTGTTATGAAAACTCAAATTTTATGAAAAATATTAAAATAATTATATTTATTTAGTCCACCTATTACATATATTTGAAATTTTAAATATTTAAAGTCCATACTTTCAAGTGCAATTTCATTAATAAAAAATTTTAAAACTTATAAGATTGTGAAATAAATTAACAAATATAAATATAATTTTTTTAGGCCTAGGTAAAAAAGCTTGACATGATACTTGGTTTTTTATGCCCAAGTCGAGTGTTCAAAAAATATTTTGGGGTCAAATTTGAACCTTGCCGTAGTCGGGACCTACTTAGATATTTGTCATCTTTATTTGATTTGAGGTGTTGTAGTTTTTAAGTTATAATTGTTGTTAAAAAAAAAGTTGTAACCATTAAATAAAAGTGAATTTTGTGTGATAAATATGACTTCGAAGTAATAATTTTGACGAAAGTAGTAAATATCTTATAGATTTTTCTTTATAAAAATGATAGATGAAATTGACTTAGCTTTGAAGGTATAGTAGCTAGTATTTACCACAGACTCTAATGCTATAACTTTGAAGTTATAGTTGTCTGATCTCAACATTAAATAGTGCATATTAAATGGTGAATTTATAAATATTCTAATACTTCATATCACCCTTTCGTACATGTGCCATAATTAAGTGATATAGGAGAATTGCATTGAGCTGTGAAATAATTAAATAATAATGTTGCCCATCATAATGAAAATTCACCTTTGATTACCTCTTTTTTTTTTTTTTTTACACTTTTGAAAGTAGCATGACTCGTTGCTATAATTTAGATATTTAGGTCCTATTTAGTACAATAATAAAATATTTGTTAAATATTAACTGTTGTAATTTAAAAATAAAATTACTTTAATCTACTAATTATATGTGTTTATTATTTTTATCAAAATTATTATTTAAAAATTATATTTACTGTACACTATTAATTTTATTTTATAACTAATTTTATTTTAACCATTGTCATCAAATCTATTCCATGGGGAAGAAGGGTTGACCTTGGCATTTACACATTCCCAACAATCAATGACCACCGTTTCATTAATTTTGTTTTGTAAATCCAAGTTCCCAACATCTATTTTCCTATAGGAATGTCAGCTGCAGGCTTCATAAATTATAGACTTTTTGAAATTTAGATATAATGCTTAGTTACATTGTGCTAATTGTACGAGATCCTGTCACATTGTAATACAACACCTGTAGGATTAAATTTGCGCATATAGATCGATATTTGATTTAAATAACAACACAATTCTCTACTAATGAAAGACAAGAATTCAATAACTGATACCATAGGTATGGAATTTTGTGATCATAATCAGCAATTAACATATGCATAAACTCATTTACCTCTGAATATGATATTTGCACTCCACCCAATGTCAGTACTTTGGGCGTATGAACATATCCTTCTTTGCCCTTATCCTCTGCTTTCTTCGAGCCGAGTACGAATCTCTGTACCAATATGCCAACAAAATATGCAGTCATACATGGCAAGATGGAGAAGCACGATCAAGCCAGAAGGCATGAGCAATATCAATGCTACTAAACATGGGCCTCATCCAGTCTTTAGAGGACCTGTATTCACTGACTTTTCGAAGACTCTTACTACAGGCATTCCATCACCATCATCATTACTAACCCTCCATGACCGATCCTTTTTCCTCTGAGGCTTCTTGTGTTGTTTATGCGATGCACTGGGCTTCTTAACATTGACCTTTTTTGAAGCAAGCCCATTGGCCAGGTCAAATGAGCTAAGATCGTCCAGCACATGCTCGAGAACAGGTGTTGTTCTATCGCCATTTGCTGGAACTTCTTCCGCATCAGATGCATCGGATTCATGCAATTCCAACAAGCTGGATGCTTGAGTATCTTCCATGCCAACTTCCTCATGAGACATTCCAGGAGGCATCTCAAAATGGGGCAGCTTCCCATCAATAAAATCCTTCAAAATTATGCGAGCTGCTCTAGTTTCATCAGGCAGTCCACTTGAAGCAACATAACCACGAGAAGCACAATAAGCCCTCAAAAGTTCTAATGCCAAAGGTGGCCGAGACTGAGATTCATATGGCTTAGGTTTTGGTAGATTTATCTTGTAGACATTCTCAATGACATGTCTTGGGACTCGATTGGCCACAACTTGGACAGCTTGCCGGTGTTCAGTCATCCGATCAATAGGCAGAACTCCAGAAGCAACCATATCATATCTAGAGCTTGAGAAGGATGGGAACACCAAGCCGGGACAGTCACAGAGGACCAATTTTTCAGAGATTATCAATGTTTGGAAATGCTTGGTTTTTCCGGGGGTAGAGGTGACACCCGTCCGTTTCTGGCCGACCAAAGCATTGATAGTTGAGCTTTTCCCTACATTAGGATACCCCACAAATCCCACAATTACATTCTTAGGTGCTACATTTCCTGCAATATTTTCATCAACAGACTGAACATTTGATTTGCCTGTGCTACTGCAGCCTGATTTCCTTCTCATTTTCACTATCTCTTCTGCTTCATACTGCAAACGGGCCAAAAGCTCTTCTCTGCTATATACTTTTGTTTCAGGGTCATCTATATTTTGTTGGGTATCCTGTGTCCTCCAAGTGTCACCGACTGCTTTACCCTCTAGAGCTGCAGAGGCAGCTTTAGCTGACCAGAACACAAAGAGGATATCATGATCCTTAAAGTACTTTGCCCATTTTTTCCTGCGATGAAAGCCAAGGCAATGTAAGAGGTCACAGAATTGAAGTGCGGCAGACTTGGTAATGTAGACAATCACCTGACAGAAAATGGTAAAAGATCTGCCTTGTTCACCAAAAGCAGTGTTCTCTTATACTCGTCAATTTCTCGTGCATAAGCCTGCATTAGATAATACCCAATGTTGAGTGATGTAACTATATGATAGTGGCAAATAATAAGAAAAATATATGATCACTTTTGAATGGATAATTCCCTCGAATACAAGAATAAAAGATTCAACTTATATTATTTAGTAAAGCATATAAGAGACCAGAATATGATTTTAAGTCAAATAAGAAAATAAGGAATAAATTATTTCTAAACTAAACATAAATAAGAAAACATAACTCCAAATATAGTCATTAAAAGAGATCCAAAGATTAAGTCCCTTCCATCTTTCCCTAATTCCTTCTTTTTTCATTTTGCCGTTCCCCACAAAGGGGTAGAAAGTAATTTTTTTCATCTGACAATGAATAACCTTCTTCAGCCCGAAATCAGATGCAATAGCTCGTCGAAAATGATTAGTATTGATATTTTTTTGAAGGTTAACCCAATAATGAGGGGTTAGGGGGAGGGGGTTCAAGAACTGTGTACAAAATTCACAATTCAAATATTACATGTTTTCCAATCAAAATTAAAAAAAAAAAAGAATGTTACATCTTTTCAAGTGAAGAGACTTAACATTTTAATTCACAGTGCATCTAAACTAATGAAGCCCAAGAGAATTCAAATCCCAAAACAGAGCCTCAAGTTAATATGAGTAAGATGAATATCGTTTATAACAAAAGAAATAACACATTACCTCAAGATCAGGGCAGCGGTAGAACAGGGGGTCTCGTGCATCAACAACCATCACAATCTGAAAAAAGGATACACAATGTGACCAGAATATCATGATGTAAATCAGACAAAAGGAGAGATTAATGTGGTGAATACAAGCATAACAACAATAGATGAAATGATACTTTGCGAATACAGACAAGTAACAAACAAACGCAGGTGCTAACTCAAAAACTGCTAAACCCAAAAACTATCCTTACAGATATAGGTTCACTAATGTTGAAGTTCAGCCAGACAATACCACAAGGAAACAGAAATTCTAATTATCCAATACAAATAAAAGGTTCAAAGAGGTAGGTCATCAATTAGACCACAAACAAACATGAGTGCATAAGGCACACAATATCAGATTTAAGCCAGTATTTGTATTTCTGATCTATGTGGTTTGGAAAATTAGGGAATATAAGTTCAAAAATACAGCCCACAATATCAATATCAAATATCTAAAAAAATCTCTAGTGAAATTAAAGAAGAACCGATAGGAATAGAGTTAACAAAGCTTTTTCAAAATCATATATTGACATAACTAAAGATAGCAGTCCAGCAAGAAAAATGTAAACATAACACGATTAACAGAAAAAAAGCTTTACCAAGTCACTACGCTCAAGAACCCGCCAAAGCTGTCTCCACATATCCAAATTCTTCTCAAACGGAGTAAGAACAAGCTTCTCATTTTCCTCCAGCCTGAACCAAACACAGCACAACTCCGGATAAACAAATAAGAATTAAAAATCAATTATTAAAAAAAAAGCCGATTGTAAACAGAGCTAACCTGGCAAGACTCCGCCGCCAAGCTAAAAAAGCTTGTCTCTCATTATCATCAAGCTCCTCCACAGACATTGAAGGATTCCACGGCGGCCTACGTGGCACTCTAAGGTTGCCAGCGTGCAACGCTTCCTCCTCCTTCCTCTCCTCCGCCGTCATCATCATCTCTCTGGTACTACTCCTGGACCCCTCATCTCTAAATACCCATTATTATTATTAAAATTAGATTAAACTTTATAATTTCATTTATGGATTAATGAAAAAAAGAAAAAAGAAAAGAAAAGGGGGAACTCACAAATTGATGAGGGGGATAGGGACGGGGTAGGCCTCGGCTTCCTCCGCCTGTTGAATGACGGCATCGATGTCGTTGACGTCAGTGACGGATTCAAGAACCTTCTTGTGTTGCTTCCTGTAGAATTTGCCCTTTTCTTTGGTTTCTTGGATCATGTGATTGTGGTGCTTCACTAGGGCTCTTCCAAGTCCTGTCTTTTCGTTCTTCCCCATTTGGTCGCTTTGATGATGAAACCCTAATCAGCAGATGCTATATATGCTGCTGGCTAATAGATACTAAAGGGGATTAAAAGAAGTGATGATGATGAATGTCAATTGACGGGCATATTATTATAACAAATAACAGTGCCAAACCTCTTGGGCGGTGGCAATAGAAAGGGTTATTGAATATGTATGCAGCAGCAGCCTTCTAATTTGTTTTAAAATTTTGATATTAGGACTGCCCGTTTCAATTTCATATTTCGGGCTTTTTTTTTTTAAATTGATTAAGCATCGTGTTATTATATTATACAAAAATATTTATTATGAAACATATATCCAGTTAAATATTTATTATAGGAGATGGATGTCACGACTATTCTCGCATTTTGTAAAGAAAAAAGACATTATAAGTAATTTCCACACATTATAAGTAATTTCCACACAATTATAATTAATTGAGAGAGTTTGAGTAAATGCTCATAGTCATACTTAACTTTAAAGGCAATAATTTACCACTGAGCCACAAACCTAAGTGGCCATATTTCAGGCTATTAGTTTTCAAATTGGGTCGTCTTTTCACAGCCCATAAAGACCCTTGTAAAACACTTTTTTTCACATAAATTATTTAAATAACCAATATTAAGTTAATTTATTTCTTAATTTGAATAGAATTTCATCTACTTTCGCATTACTTTTCAAATAAAATTTATTTAAATAGAATTTTTATTAGTAGAATTTTCATAAAAAAATTTAGTTGTTTAGTTATTAATGAGAGTTTTTATTAAAAATTATAAGATTATTTTATAAAAAAATAAAATAAGATTATCAAATAAGTTTATTTTAAATATCTGAAAATTTTAAATAAGTTTTTCAACCTCTACTCTCAAAAATTTAAAATTTAAAATTTTATCAATAGAGATAAAATATCTTATTTAATTTTCAAAAAATTTACTGTAAAAATAAATAAACAAAAAAAAAATTGAAAAGAGTTTATGAAATTAAATAAGTACTTATAACCATTAGATAAATTATATTAAATATGTACCTTATTTAACCACTTAAATAAGTTATTATTTTAATAAATATTTTACCCCTATCTCATATATATTTTAAAAAGATTTTAAGAGTTTAGATTTATAGAGATAGAAATTATATAAAAAAAATGAAAATTATTAAAAGTTTTAGGATTTGTATATATATTTTATAAATAGAAAAATTGCTTTTTTTAAGGGTTAAATTTTATGGAAAGATGTTAATTTAATATTTAAGTTTTTATTTCATGAATGAAAATAGGATGTTTTAACTTTTAAGGGGAAAAAAACAAATGTTGAAGAGGTGTTCGAAGCTTGACTCTTCCAAATTTTGAGGTAAAATATTTTTGGCCCAAAAATGCCCAGAAAGACACATAATTTTCTGATTTCCAAAACTACCCTCAAATTTTATATGATACATTTGTTGTGTGTTTATGTATGTGGGCAGCACGTGTCAATTACGATAATATTTACATTCATGTGGCAAGCACTGAATAGTGAAGGAGCATTACTTTTTTAAAATTCAAAAGAGTTTAGATTTAGATAGATCACTTAATTTAAAACTGTATTTTTAAAGTGTTTAGTGAATCCTTGTTGTAGAAACTAAGGTGATTTTATATTATATACACTTGTTTGATCTTTTATTATTTTATCAAAATTATCATAACATCATTAATTAACTTTTATTTCGTAGAACAGTGGTACAATACCAAAAGTAGCCGCAGTTTCCTACATTTCTTGTACTCCACGTTATTTTCGGGTTGGAATTTCAGTCTAAATATCAAGATTTGTGTTCCATGTTTTTGAATGGAACGCATGGATGGCTGGATGCAATTAAACGGCCTATATAAACATCTATATATAACTTCAAATTTGCACGATCTCGAAGAGACGGCGAGCCAGCGGATACTGTAAAATTGAAGTAATTAAAGGATCTATAGAATTGAGAGAGAAGAGGAGATGAAGCAGCTATTGTTTCTTGTAGCGTTGTACATGTGCCGCTGCATATTGCTTCTTCGTAAATACCACCCATTGATCATACAGCAGGTCACATCAAAGATTGTCTATTGCCTTCGCCGCCGTCTCCATAGGCACCTCTTGGCAGTCATCCATAATTTGTTCAATATGCATGCATGCACGGAACCACACAATATATATATTGCTAGTAACACTTGGTTTTAATTTGTAAGTGCATGTTGTGATTATGCGCTTATATTATGCTCTTGATCTAGAATTGTACAAGTATGAGGTTTAATCTTAATCATTGATAAACCACTAAAGATATAATACGTCACAATATAACTCGACATTATATGTAATGGTATTGGTATCATAGGGAGTAGTGATGCTGCTAATACTTTGGCTAATTAACCTAAGTGTCTCAAGATTTGTTCGGATGGTTTCGCGTTTCTTATTTATTTTCATGCATTGCATTTCCAATTCATAATATGCTGATTGCTGACATTTACTAATTTTTAGGTCAATTTACACTTGTAAAATATAAAAAATTCTACCTTAAATTAAGGCAGCTTCTTATTTTGAAACGGGAGGACAGAGCCTAAATTTAATTTTTAGCCCATTATCTTTCTCTAAGGTGAAATTTAGGTGGTTAAGTCAAACAAAGATGTGTTGGGAAGTGACAACCTTTGATAATTTTTATGTTTTAATGCTTACTATGAGTATCGCCACATTTAATTAGTTAAAAAGCATTTTTCACAATTTTTACACCAATTTATTATGTTATGTTTTAGTACTTATTGTGAGTATTGCCTTAGTTTATAAAAAAGTCTTGGATGGTTCTAGAGAACTATCCATTTTCCATTCAATATTTGTCATGTGTCTATTTCAATCAATCATTTTAGCATAAAAACTTAAGCATCAGAAAACAAAATATCCTAATTAGTCCACAAAATCTAAGCATAAACAAAAACTTGCTTATAGTAACTCAAACCAATTAAGTCTTCATATTGTAATCAAAACTAAAACATTTATTTTGATTCATTTACTCGTCCAAAAACTTAGGAGTGAAATGCTTTGAAGCATAAAGCCTCGCTCATTATTTGAGATTATATAGTTGGCTGATAGTTGTTTGTCCAATTAATAGAAGAAATCTCTCATAAAATAACCTTTCAGATTGGATTAATTTAATTAATAATTGATAAAATTAAATCCACATGAATAATAATAATGGGCTAATGGAATCGTAAGGGCTCCAGTAATGCACACTGGCCCATATAACTTCTAACTTCTCACTCATCTCTGGATGCATGTTAGAAAAATGATACACCAACAGTGGGCGGTGTGAGAGAAATTAAAGGAAAGTTAAGATATAAAGCTGAAGCTGGAGCTGCTTTCGTTTCTTTATTTAGAGTTATGCGGCATAATAATGCAACAGTTTATTGGGTAATGTATAGAGTATTTGAAATCAAATACCAGAAGGAAATACCAGTCGGTAAGATTTCCAAACGACAGAGTTCGCGGGTTCTTCGCCAATCACTAATGGTTCTAGAATGCATGCATGCAAAGATGTTTACGCAATTACTTATTATTATATTCAGGTCAAAAGCCCTAGAAATAATTTTTTGTGCAGAACTGACTGGGCCTGCGTTCCATACAACAAGTTACAACGTAAGCTCTCCTAGCTTGAGAAGATCTGGCATCCCTCCAAGAATTGCAATGCAGGACAGCTCTAGCACATGAGACTCATTGAGCACTCATATACCCCGTCCAGGTAAGTGAGTTTTATCGTAGCACGAAGGCCGTTATTTTTATGCTGTTTATGGCAATTTCTGTTGGTTTATATTCCAGGTAGGACTTTGTTCGAATGCTTGTGCTTGACTGCTTTAAACTTTAATTGAAAGCTTTAGTAAGTCAAACCAATGATGTTTTCATATTGCAGTGAAAAATAAAAACATTTTTTCATTCATATATTCGTCCTTTGAGAGCTTCACTTATTTGGATTAGTTGCCTGATAGTTATTTGTGCAAATTTAAGTGGAATCTTATAAGAAGTAGAAGCTACTTTTCTCTTTCTGTCTCTCTCTGTGCTCATCTTTGCTTCACAGCAAAAGCATCCATATACTTCAGGGGGAGGAAGGTTCTACTTCCTCTCCTGTTAACACCCTCTTTTTAATTTTAGTATTTTCTTTTAGTTTTTAACTTGAAAGTGTTCTATTTCCAATTTTCCACCCAAATACATAGATTTTTGGTGATTTTATTTTCATCTAGATGTAGTATTATTATCAATAAAGTTAAGGATTTTAATATTTGAGTCCCAAGTTAAGTTTAATGCATGCCTTATTCAGCTATTGAATGATGAATTTTATAGTTTATAAAATTACTTAATTATCATTGAATGAATTAATATCATATTAGTTGAAACTCAAATTAAGACTTCGATGTTAAGATACTTAATATTGCTCGTAGAATATTTGTAAATATGTGTTAGTTTTATTTCCAGCTAGCCATCTTAATCTATAATAGCTTATGGGTTTTTTTTGGGGGGGTTAATTTCTGTATTAAAATCTACTTTTTCTGTAGATTTGAAGCTTATAAGTTTTAAATATAGGAAGGATGAGGTTTGTTTTAGCATCTGTTAGTAGAGCCAATACCTTAGGCAAATGTGGCTAAAAGTAGTGGAATGTATATATATTGATTTAAATTAATGAAGTATATATAAAATAATTAATAAAATTATATTTACATGAATAATAAGTGCACAAAACCTAGTTGAGGTAAATGAGTTTTATAGTGTAAAAAAGTCAAAACCCATTATCTTTACTAATGCTACATAGCCTAAAATTTATTTCAAAAAATTTATCCATCGCAAAACTAAAATTACAAAGGTATTAATCTCTTGCAAACCTTACAAAAATTAGATTAGAAAATGATCATGTATATTTTCATGGCAAATTAACAACATAAATTTTCTAACAAGTAATAATTAGTGACAAAAGATCAGTGGTGACTTTAGTACTAGGAGAACTAGGCAGTTGCTTAGGGCCCTGTATTTAGGAAAACCTAATTTTTTGGGTATTTATTTATTAATTAGTATAATTAATTTTTTTAAGATAAAAAAAATTAAGTTAGGCATATTTTTTTTCTACAATAGAAGAAACTAATTTTTTAGCTTTACCCTATTATTACTCTCATTCATAGTTATCTCTCTTATTTGATAATCTTTACTTGGAATATAAGATATATTTTTATAGTATAATAGTTATTTTGAATGTTACTTCTTTATTTTTTTTTACTATTTCCAAAAAAAAACTAATGCTTTCCCTTTCCAAAAATAGCTCTCAAAAAAATTAGTAACATTAGATTTTTGAGAGATAACTTTTAGTATTCTATTAAAATATATTTAAAAACTCATTATCTATAAACCGATATACATTGAATTAAGGATACTTTCAGCACAAAGTTGTTGTGCTCTCTTATGTTTCACTACAAAATTAATTGCCATCATCATATCATCTCAACTAGTCAATTAGCTCATTCTAAGTGCTATCATTCTATTTTTTCTATTTTTAATTATTACTGTTCTTATCCTTTTAAAATTTAATTTACTTTTTTTTAATTTTTCGTATTGATCATGGCTTGAATAATCTAGAAAAGAAATTGTGTTTGTTTATTTGTTTGCTTTTTAGATTTGAAAAACATGTCAACTAGAAAATATGCATCAGGATATGAAAAGCTACCAAAAAAAAAAAGAGAGAAGAATAGAAAAGTTAGTCCAATCTAAAAAAGGAGCTCTTGATGAATTTGTCACAACTAGTAAAAAAGATATAAATTTAAGTGAAAATTAGTTATTGAACATATAATGAATTTAAATCTATTGCAAATAGATGTAGGCAATTAAAACCATAGAATTAACAACTTAAATAAAATTTGAAAATAATGTTCACTGTTATTGTTCACCGTTACAGTTCATCCACATAAAAAATATTAATTTTTAAAAACACAATAAATTACAAAAAATAAATGACACGGAGATTTTTACGTTATTCGAATTAATCAATTCTACATCTACAAGGCCACGCCCAGATGAAAAGTAATTCACTAAGTTGAGATGTTACAACCTATAAATTTACCATATTTAAGACTCTCACTAACGGTTTATCACCATACAGTTTACTCAACCTTAGACTGAATTTGCTTATCTTAAATAATCATTATTCCTCTTGATGCACGATCCTTAAGACACTTCGCAAAGTGATTAATAGCAATCATTCGATTTTTCATTGTCTAGTGATACAAGATTCACATAGACTCTTCACAGAGATGAAAGAAGATAAGAAAACAAATCAACACAACATTATGTGCCAAATTCAGATTCTCTAAGGAGGCGGCCGAATTTTGCTTCTCTACTTTTTACTCTGTGTTGCATACATTTAATTGTGAAATACATCTCTTTATATAGGTACTAGGGTTTCACAAAAATAGTTAAGTCTTAAAAGATTTGAATTTTTTCCAAATAAGATTTTTTTTCCTTATAATTCCTATGAATCTGAATAGGAATAAATCTGATCTTTTTATTTTGCTTGTCTCCTAAGAAACATCTAGAGCATTTAATAAACTTCTTATTTGAACCAACGTCTTGTTATAAATAGATCTCATGCATCAATTATAGAATCTCATCATTAATTGACTTGCTAAATTATACATCTAATTAAATTAGGAAATTGATATTCCTAATAAATTGAAATCTCACTAAATTAGGGAATTAATAAATTAATCATTATTACAAGATATGTGATAAATAAAATTTCAATTTAACTAAACTTGCCATAAGATCCCAACTCTGTAAATAATGAACTTAACAGAACAACCAATTTCAAATGAATTGAAAAAATGACGAAACAGTGAATGAAATAAACAACATTGAAGATGATAACAATAAAAATACAGACAAAGTTGATGTAGGATATTTATTTGTTTTAAATAATATTTATAATCTAGGAACATGGGAAAATGTTGATACAAAGTTAAGAGATCTTTTAGCATAACAAGGCCAAATAGAGAGAATGATTTAACTTTCCCCAAAGATGAAAGTCCTAGACATTTCTCTACTGCATTTAATGCCAAAATTACCAAATGGAGAAAAACATGATAGAAAATGGTTAATATAATCAACAGATTTTGACAAAGTATATTGTTTTTGTTGCAATTACTCAATACAAATTGTACCAAAAATCAGCTTAATGATGAAGGAGCAAGAGATTGGAAAAATCTTTATTCTAAACTTAAAAGTCACAAAAAAACCAATGTGAATGCATGGGTTGATTTAGAAGTAAGACTATTGAAAAGAAAAATGATTGATAAAGATGTTCGAGAATAATTGACAAAGAAAAAGAACATTGACAAAAAGCACTAATAAGAATTATGGTTGTTGTAATGAATCTTGCCAAAAATAATTTAGCATTTTAGCATCTTGCTAAAAATAATTGAACTTAAAATTTTTTTAAGTTTAATTGAAATGATTGTAGAGTTTGATCCAACAATGCAAGAATATATTTGGCGTATTAAAATCTGTGAAATTCATGATCATTGTCTTGGAAATAATATACAAAATGAATTGGTATTGATGGTAGCACTTGAAAAAAAAAAATCAATTGTTAACAAAGCTAAGGAAGCAAAGTATTTTTCAGTTATACTTGATTATACTCCAAATGCAAGCCACTAAGAAAAAATGTCTCTTATATTAAGATGTGTGGATATTTCAACAAATCTAATCAAGGTAAAATAATATTTTTTAAGATTTTTATAATTTGACAATACCTTTAAAAAAGCTCTTTTGAATGAACTTGTGGATGTAAATAAAACTCTTGACCTTGATATTAATAACATAAGAGGACAAAGATATGATAATGGATTTAATATGAAAGGAAAAAAAATCAAGGTGTGCAAAAAAGATCATTAGATAAAAATCTCAGAGCATTTTATATACCATGTGGTTGTCGTAGTATTAACTTAGTACTTTGTGATGTGGCTAATTCTTGTCCTAAAGTTATTTCATTTTTTTGGAGTTGTTCAACGTGTTTATTCACTATTTTCTTCTTCACCTAAGAGATGAAAAATTTTACAAGATAATATACCTAATTTAATTGTTAAATCATTGTCACAAACACGTTAGGAGAGTCGCATAGAAAGTGTCAAAACAATAAGATTTCAAGCACCCCAAATTGGAGATGCTTTACTTCAATTAGTAGAAGTTGGTGAAGATCTTAAAATAAAAAGCGAAGCTAAATGTTTAGCAACATATGAAATGGAAAACTTTGAATTTTTGTTAGGTATGATTATTTGGTATGATATATTATTTGTTTTGAACACTGTTAGTAAAAGTTTACAAAAGGAAGATATGCAAATTGCTGTTGCCATAAATCAATTAAGAGGTCTTATGTACATTTGTCGAGACTTACAAAGAAAATGGTTTTGTCTCTACTATGATTTCATCTAAAGAGATTGCAAATGAAATGGAAATAGAACCAAAATTTCATGAAAAATGTATAATTTGTAGAAAAAATAAATTTAGTGAGAATAATAACGAAGAGAGAATTTTATCTCCTAAAGATTCTTTTAGAATTGATTACTTTGTATATGTAATAGATCAAGATATTTCTTCAATCAACAATAGATTCAAGCAGCTTCAATTCTACAAAAATATTTTCAGATTTTTATTTAATTTTTTAAAATTAAAATCATTAGATGATGAAAGTTTAAAATGTTATTGTACTAATCTTGAAATATCTTGAAATATGATATGTTTTCTGATATTGATGGATTATATTTGTTTTCAGAGTTAAAAGTCTTAAAAGAAGTTTTACATATTAAAAGAAATACTCCACTTGATATACTTAATTATATTAAAAAAGCAAATTCTTTTCCAAATGCATTTCTTACTTGTAGAATATTATTTATAGTACATGTAACAATTGCTTTTGTTGACACTAGGGGTGGGCGCGGTTCGGTTCGGTTCGGTCCGGTTTTTTACTATATTTTTCATAATCGTTCGATTACGATTATTTTAAAATCATAATCACGATTAATCAAATTACTGAAATAATCAAATACTCGATTAATTGAAATAATTCGATTCAGTTCGGTTCGATTATTTCGATTATGGGCCTATTGGGCCTATTTTGGGCTTTTTCAAATTTAAAACCTTAAATTAATAAATCTACAATAAACATAAAAAATTAACAAACAAAAAATCAAAATATGTCTCAAACAATGTTTAATAACACATAACATATTCAAATAACAAGTTCCAATCAAAATAAATCATAATCCCAATTACTCCTCAATTGCTTGTTCTTGTTGAGCTACTATTGGCCTACCAAATTCTACATTAACAAATTAAACAAAAACATTAGAATGATTATTTAAGAGTGAAATAACCAAAACAATTTCAAACTCAATCTACTCACCTATATTTTAACTATTTTTATTATTCTCAAGTTATATGGTTTTCAATTTCAAACTCAATATTAGTCAAAAGAACAACGCTAATTAAAAAGATTAAATTAAATCAGGCAATGTATTAGCAATCTGTAAATTAATTACTTAATGTTAAGGATTAACGTCTTAAAATTAATGCCCAAAAAATAACTTGTTTTTAAAGGTTGAAAACAAACCCACTTATTATATTATATTATTATTATTATTATTATTATTATTATTGGGAAGCAATACAGATTAGCTCCAGCAAAATGAAGAGATAACAGATTTGCTGCACGTCCTATCTTTACATGTGTACCCGTAATAATTAATGGTTTGACTAATAAGTTTGATATTATATATATTCACAATTTGACTTTGACGCCATTTTAAGAACTACTATAACAAGATAAACATTCAAGCAAACACTCACAAGCAGCAGCGGCTACCAGCGGTGACAAACAGCAGCGGCAGCAGCGGCGACAGCAGCAGCGGCAGCAGCAGGGACAGCAGCAGCGGCAGCAGCAGGGACAGCAACAGCGGCTGCAGCAGCGGCGAGCAGCAGCAAGCAGCGGCAGCAGCAGGGACAGCAACAGCGGCGAGCAGCAGCAAGCAGCGGCAGCAGCAGCAGCAGCGACGAGCAGCGGCAGCAGCAACGACGAGTTCAGGGGCTGAAGGTCACGAGTTCAGCGGCTGAATTAAAGTCACTTTACAATTTACTTACTTTAGGTTTAGGTTTAGCGTTTTCGAATTATTATTCGGTTTATTTGATATTCGGTTCGGTTTTACGGTTTTTTTTAATCGAAAACCAAACCGATTGGTTTTACTATTTTCTCTATATTACTAATTCGGTTTTTTAGGTATAAAAAAACCGCAAAAAAACCGAACCGAACCGAACGATTCGGTTCGATTTTTGATTAATCAATTCTTTTTGCCTAGCCCTAGTTGAGACAAGTTTTTCTAAATTAAAGTTAATAAAATCTTATTTAAGAACTACAATGTCACAAGAAAAATTGAATGGATTAGCTATATTAGCTATTGAAAAATATTTGTTAGCTAAATTAAAATATAATATTTTAATTAATAATTTTGCATCAAAAAAAGAAAGAAGAATAAAACTTAATTGATTAGTAATTTGCATTAGTGATAGCTTACAGCAAGCAATGATCATAATAGGTAGGAGCAGTGATTTAAAGTTCATAGGAAGATTATGGTTGTGGCTGATGAAGATGCAAACTATCTTAAGGAGGTGGAATTTGTGGAAGACAAAGTCAGTTAATATTCGTGTGAAAATAAATATATATCTTTCGTATAATTTTTTTTTAAATCTTGTTGATAATTTTTGTAATTCAACATATTATTTAATATAGTTGAATTTTGAGTTACTTGATATTCTTGTGAGAGTTTTTTGAACTATTTAATGTTCTTGTGGGAGTTGATATTTTAATATTAGTGGACCTAAAATAAAATTTTACCTAAGGCCCCAATTGATTAGCTGTAACCTATAAGTATCGTAGAGGATCATGATCCTATACATATTTTCATGGCAAATTAAAATCTGAATTTTCTAACAAGCAATAATTAATGAAAAAATACTAGATGCTGACTAGCTATAGCCTGTAAGTACATGGAATTTTAAATACAATACTTCATCTGAATTTTTCTAACAAGTAATAATTAATGACAAAACATTAGAGGCTAGTAGCCTCTAAGCAATGTAGAATTTTAAATATAATACCTAGTTTTAGAATAATATGACATATTATCATTTGTTGAATTAAAAATATAGAAGAACATATATATATATATATATATATATATTGAGGCATGGATACCAAATGGAGATTTCATTCGGATCCACTATTACATCATATAATATAATAGTTAATTGAGTAAAAACACTATAAATATATGTATGTAATAATTCTTTTTTAGTGGGAATATTTGTATTTTATAATATACGAACGCATTATTTACAACACGGATTTTATGTCACAACCAACTTGAAGTTATACTTTAATCATTTTGGTGTCCATCAAAGAATGTTGATTTTGCCATTGAGTACGAGCACTGAATTTTTTTTTTTCTATAATGAAGATACATACATAAAAAGTAGGTGAGAAAATCTCCATATCACCTTATTGATATGGTGATATTTTTAAATTTAAATATGATAAGTATGACACTAGGGCTTAATATTTGGTTCGCTTCTGAATTCAGTTTTTAGATAAAAAAAAAAAAATTTAGAAATTTGAGAACCGAATGGTTCTTATTCAATTCGGTTCAAAACAAATTGGAGAACCAATTGGTTCACTGTTTAAAATAAAAAATATTACTTTTCAATAAATGACCATATTTATTTATTATAAAATTATGTTACATTAATATTTTGTATAAATCATGAATTATAATGGTCACAATTGAATTGAATTAACAGAAGAATACAAATTTAGGTGAAAAGTAAAAAATTTTAGTAAATATAAAAGAAAAGTTATCAAAATTATTAATCTAAAGCAAACCGAACAAAACCGAACCAAAATAATTTGTTTCAGTTCGTTTCGATCTTAGTTTGGTTCTGCCCTCGAACCAAACCGGCTTGTGCCCACCCGCATATGAGACAAGAATGGGGGGAATGTCCCCTTGCAAATGAATTTATTATAAAATTATTTTAAATTAATATTTTGTATCAATCATGAATTGTAATGCTTACAATTGAATTGAATTAAGAAAAAAAAATGATAAGTACAAAATTTTAGTAAATATAAAAGAAAATTTATTAAAATTCCTAATCTAAACCAAACCGAACAGAATTGAATCCAAATAATTTAGTTTAGTTTATTTCGGTTTCGGTTTGGTTCTGTCCGAACCGAACCGGTTTATGCCCACCCTTATATCTTGTGGGAAAGTCCACTTGCAAATTAATTGGACAATGCTTGTTTTGATGAAAAGTCAATGTAAATTGCCCGCGTATTACATCGAAGGGAGAGCGGACTTCTCTCCCTATGACAACAGATGTTGAAGTGTTCCTGCTATTCGTTTGATAATTCAAGGATCACAAGTGCCAATAAGTAGTATAACAAGAAAAATTGTGTGGCTTGACTTGTATTTGTGATGGATACCCATTAGATTCTGATCTTTACCAAGAATTAGCCTTTTGTTCAATCTCCCTGCAAAAAATTTCTTTTAAGAAAGAAGAAATTAGTGGCTCATTAATTAATTATGCGTGCTTTGTGGGTTACAACGTTTTTGTCAATCCTTAACCCGACTTAGAAGTCACAGTTGCAAAATCAATGAAAGAGAAGAAAATCCAATAAACCGATTATTTATTTCACAGAGGCAAAAATTATTAATTCAATCTAATTTATTATGATTATTAACATTTTCAAGTACAAAAAAAATTATGAAAAGAGACAGAAACATAAAATACAAGTAATAGGTTCTAAGAAGCAATAATGATATGTTTATTCAGTTTGAAAAATAAAATTATATGCATTAGAATTTTTAATCCTCTAAATTGTACAAAGTATTCATAATTTTCCTGACATCAAGTAAATAGAAAAATAATTAAATTACATTGATCTGATTATAGTAAATTGAATTTCCACCAAACTCTTCAATTAATTGATCGTGAGCCAAATTTATAAAAATTAAATAAAGTGAGAAACAAGAAAAGTCAGCAACCTCTTTTATGGATTCGCATTTAGGATATGAATATTGGAAAAAATATACATGCATTCGACTTGTTCAGGATAAAAATTGACTTGACTTATTTGCGTTTGTTTTTATAATTTATTGACTGGAAAATGGTTGAAGGAAAGGGGCCTATATAATAACTTCTATCTTCTCATTCATCTAATAATTTTGTATACATCTTTAGAAAACTCTATGTGTAAGAGGGCAATTAAAATGAGAAAGGAGATGAAGCTGAACAATCTGCTTTGGTTTCTTTTGGATTTATGCTGCATAATAATGCTTCCTCTTTTGCAACCATCCTTTGATCGAAGTCAAGGTCGTGTGACTGATCATCCACCGGCTACACCACCACCTCCGAGAGGTCCACAGCCAAGTCATCCATAAATTATTCAACAAGCATGCATGGAACCGCAGTATATAGTAACAATAATAACATCTTGCTAGTACGTAGCACATGTTTTTGTAAGACCATAAGCGCATTCTGTGATTATGTTTCAATGCAATGCTTGAAAGATGTAGTTTTATATTATTACATAAATGATAAGTTTGCTAAAGGATTGTCACATCTCTAAAATACTATTGTTATTCTTTTTTAAATAAATATTATTAAATTATGGGTCCAACTACATTGCGTCAGGGGTTTGGTACCCCAGTCATTTGTCCTTTTGCAAATGACCCTTTAGATCATAAAGAAATGTAATCGACGACTGAGGTTTAACACTTAGAAAATGGGTTACCGGCTTTAGCTACAGTCTCAGTAAAAGGAAAACAAAAAGGAAGTATATAATCCTTTGCTCCAGAAGACTCTAGACCTCATCAATGAGCCAAACGGAGACAGCCATTTGCTCCAGAAACTCCCCCTCTTGGACCTCCACGCGACGGCGTTACCGCCTCTGTCACCATCCTCTCCGACGCAGGACTCCGCTCGAATCCGAACGCTTAAGCAAAAAATCACAGTCGTTGAACATCTCCTCCGAGTTGAAGTTCTTGTTGTTAATCTCCACCGCCACATCATCAACGTACGACGTGATTTCAGAACCGTTCGTGGAGGCGGCCGTCGTCGTCGGCATTTGGGTTTCGGATAGAGACTCAATGGACAAGACTCGATCGGATTCTCGCCGCCATTATGGGAACAAACGGAGACTCGGTCAGAAAACATCCATCTACCGAATTAGTTAGGCGATTTGTATTTCTGATTTTGTTTTTGTTTTCATACACACTCATCCGGCTCAGACGACGGACCACCGCCACGTGATCGAGATCTCCATTGCCATCACCGACAGTCACGCGACAGCCGACACTCACAAAGAGATGAAATTAGTTACATATGCCATTCTTATTGTGGATTTCAAAATGAATTACTTTGTCGGGGGTCAAGTAGGTAGAATGGTGGAAATTGTTGGTCAATAAAGGAAGATGAAAATTTTATGGAATTTGTGGATGATTCCCTGCTTCAGTTCTGCAAGCGTAAGGTTTGTTTGCCGAAATTGAGAGTATTCCTGACTCTTCTAGATGTTAAAGTATCAGCTCGTATGGCTAGTGAATGGATTGGTATTGGCCATTGAGAAGATGGTAAAAGATTTAGGTTTTGAAGTCATAAGTGAAAATATTGTGTATACTGTGTGTAAATGATCAGATGGTCCGATGGCTTACTGGTGAATGCTCCTTGCTTGAAGATTTGTTTTGTTCTGATTGTTGGCACTTGAAGCATTTATGTGTCTCCAGGTCTGTCAAACTCAAGGTTATATGAATTAGATTATTTGTTGAGGAAATTGAAACTCTAGAAGTTATTGTTCTAAGTTTTCAGCAATTAGCATTTCTCTTTCTCGAGGGGAGGAAAGACCATGCGTAATTGAGTAGTTAGGTCTGCACATTTTAAAAGTGAAGCTGAATTCCATATAGTTTATTGATGAAGAGTTTTATCACCTTATCTCGAACTTGCACTTTCTTGAGGATCTCTTGTTAAGTTTCTGTTGTTTGCTTGAAAGGATTAAGATTTGTTCTAGCAATGAGCTAAAGAATTTATAATTTTATACCTGTGAAAATTTAAAGCTAATTGATGTTGATATATAAATTTACAAATGCTCATGATTCAGCTCACAAATTAAAATGAAATAGCTCAAGATTTATAAATTTAAAATCAAACGCTCATGATTTTAATAACAATCATTAAATGTAGGAACAATAATATCAAAACTAATGCTTACGGGGGAAATTGAAACTCTAGAAATTGTTGTTCTAAATTTTCAGCAGTTAACATTTCTCTTTCTAGGGGGGGGGGAGGAAAGACCAGCGTAATTGAGTAGTTAGGTCTGCACATTTTAAACGACCATGGCATTTTGCAGCTTGGAAGCCCTGGGGTTTTGCAGTTTGTAGTCTGCAGATTGGAAGTTCTGAGCGGAGTGTTGTAGTTCAGGCGCAAAAAGAAGGAGAAATAGAATGCTCACATGCTGCGCAGCTGGAATTAAAAGGAAAGCAACCAGAACAAAACACACTGTACAGCTGGAATTAAAAGGAAAGCAACCAAAGCAAACACATCGTTTCTGGCAATAGTCGGGACGCGGATTTGGGGTTAAAGTCAGGGTAAATAGCTTTTTTCTAAAACTTACATTTATGAGTTCTGCTATTTACTCCAGGTCAAGTCCTGAAACGGCAGCACATGTCGTCGTTTACGGCTCTTATTTTTTTTGCTTTCATTTGTTTTGAAACGACACCGTTATGCTTCTATTTTTTTTCTTTGTTATGATTTCTTCATTCTCTTCATTTAACTCAACTACAGACCTATTGCTTCGTTCTCTTCTCTTCGTTCTCTTCATCGACCGACAGCCACGTTCGTTTACAAATCCAACTGCAAATCCTTCAGAACCCAGCTGCCGCTTCGTTTGCCTCGTTCCATTTTCCTTCATCGAACTGAAATACATGATGCCTGCATAGTCTCCTCGTTCTCTTCTCTTCTGTAATCAATCCAAATTGGGTTGTTTTACAAAAAAAAAGATATAGTTTTGGCAATTAGAGGGCTTAACCTAGCAAAAGAAGGTGATTATGCAGTTTTGCTTGATAACAAACTTGGGCAGACAAAGTTTGATGGTGGATATGTTCACAATGGGTCATTGAAGGCTGCAAGGTGGGTTTTCGATGCCGAGTGTGAATTTTTAAGGGGCTTGGTTGACAGGAACCCAAATTATACTTTGACATTTGCTGGGCATTCATTGGGGGCAGGGGTGGTGGCATTGTTGGTGTTGATTGTGGTTCATCTGGACAAGTTGGGGAACATTGAGAGGAACAAAATCAGATGCTTTGCTATTGCACCTACTAAGTGTATGTCACTGAATTTGGCAGTGAGATATGAATGGATCGTGAATGGCTGTGAGAGGAAGGGGAAGACGGAAGAGAAAGAGAAAGCAATGGTTTTGCCTTAGCCAAAACGGCGTCGTTTAGGGAGAATGAAAGAGGGAAAAAAAATTGATAAAACGGCATCGTTTGGATGAGTTTCGGGGTTTGATCCGGAGAAAGTAGCATTTTCCTTATGGGAAAATATCCCATCAATTTTTTTTTTCATATTAACTCACTTTTATGGCTTCCAGCCTAACCCTTTTATCTTCTCTTATTAACATAAGACAATAAACTACTCTAAAATATTTATCTAGGGGTCTTCTTTCGAAAAAAATATTATTTTCACCTTATAATTTTGTATACCCACACTATAGTATTCTTACTTTACTTATTTTTCCATACCAAACACTATATTGGACTTAAATTTTACTAATTTAAACCAATCCCATCATCTTTAACTGCATTCACTAGCTCGAAATTGTTTTGATCTTCTTATGTAAAGTAAGCTACAACTCCTTTCTCATAAGAATGGTTACAAAAAATGCATTAACACAATAGCTTTCTCTTACGCCAGTGCTAATATTATTTATATCATTTTTTTTATTGCTAAAGAAAATTCGCTAACGTATGTGCCTAGAAGATTGATGGGTAGAGGGGCATTTGGCATGCCGTGGGTTATAATTTTCATATTGATGTCGACTTTCGTTCCAATCACATCCCGGTGTCTGATGGGTATTGTTCATCACTTCCCCAGGGGCAGCTGTTACTAGACAACATAAGGAGGGCTTCATTCTTGTCATTGGCCACCAATGTTATTGATCTTTGTTATTAATTGAGTGTACTTATTCATTTAATTTGGATATGTTGGTTCATGTCCCCCTCCACATGTTGGTTATCTTTTACTTATCTATATTGCTGGTGGGGGGTCTATGTCTATCTCCTCTCCCCCCCCCCCCCCCCCAAAACTATATGGTACTGGTGGTTTAATATTTAAAAAAAATGAAATTGTGGCTACAAGACTATTTGATTATTATTATATTAGGAGAATTATATGTTTTATACTTAATAAATTAAGATTTACAATATAACATACTGACTAAAAGGGATGCATATCTACAACATAATTTTTTTTGTACACTAAAATTATTGTTTTTTATTTCGCACTTATTACTTTAAACTCTTTACCGAAACAAACAAAGACTATTGAATAACATGTTAAATCATTTTTTTAATTTTTTTAATTTTTTAATTATTATAATTTATTTGGATTTTATTCTATAACAAATTATAAAACTCATAGTTTCTATTACTTACAACAAACAATAGAGACGGTCCAAGAAAATAGTTAAAATAGAGTGTCAAATATATTTTTCTCTTTCTTGTTCCTTTTTTTAACTGATTCGTCATCTCAAAAAAGCCTCCCTTTCTTAGTTGATGATTTATTATTATTACTACTAAACAAATTATCATCGTTGTCGTTGTCATAATTATAATATTAAGCATTATTAATTTTATTATTATTATTGTTGTTCAAAATTAGAAATGACATTGCTTATTATTTAAACTCCAAAGATAAAATTAAAATTAAATATTATTCGGGTTAAATGGGAATTTTTCCTTTTTTTCCCCACCAATTACTTTGGCAATGCATTGCCTGATCATTTATTATTATTATTATTATTATTATTTTATGAATGACGTGGCCTACTATTTAAACTACATGCACAAAAATTAAATTAATTCTTACTTCAAATCTCATGATTAGGGAATTTTCCCCTTTTTCCCCCACCAATTACTTTTTCCCAATTTTCCATTTCCGCCAAAGACCTCAACCCAGACTTGCACGCTTCCACCAAATTGTTTTGAACCATTACTTGCATCCACTTGGCGTTTGTTTCAATACATGTCTCATAACTCACGTGGCAACCATTAAATGGCTACTTTTGTCAACTTCTTTTTTCCTCTTTATGTTACCGGGCCCTTACCTTCTCGTCTGGTTAAATGCAATTGACTCTGTGTCGCTTCTTCAGCCGTGGGATTATATCCAATGGCTGATTCACTATAGGACAAGCGACTGGGGTACCAAACCCCTGACGCAAATTAGCTATGCCCTTAAATTATACTATAAAATCACTTTCTGCTATCAGCACTCACTTTCTGAAAATAATATTTATTTAAACAACAATTACTCTCTCCAAAAAAATGCACAAAAATTAAAAAAAAAATACATTCCAACTTTCACAGTCATTCAAGATCCCAAACCCAATTTACAGTGAATTCATAGTGTTCGTTTTCGGATCCTCGAACTAGGAGAACTTCAAATTAATGATATTTATTTAATTCAAAAAAGTAGTTATAAGTTGTAGTAGTTTGAGATGTGCGCTTTGAAGAGTTTTAGTTTTATTTGGTAACATCCAAACATGATATTAGAATAAGAATAATGATGTTGCAAATAGTTTTTTTTTAATATTTTGATATATTACAATTAGAGATCTAATGATATTTATACTTAGAAATTGATCAAAACTCTTCTATCGATCGAGACTTTCCTTAGTAATTTTATCATCACACAGTCCGAAGGTTGTTCTTCTCTATAATAAGTCTATTATGGTACAGTTCAAAGCAGTGGTGGTGCCAGAAATTTATCTTAGTAAGGGCTAAGTTTAAATAATAACGTAATCTAAAAAAGGTCAATAAATAACAAGTATCAAAAATAAAAAATTCATTAATATATTTAATACATTTATAATTGATCTCGACATGTTTTCATATGTTAAAAACGTTAAAAAATAAACTTATCATCAAGAATACAAAATAAATCTTTTTCTACGTGCAACAATAATATTACTCAATTATTAATCTCTAATTTGATTTCACAAACGATTTTTCATAAAATCCATAGTTGAAAATGCATTTACTACAGTAGTCATGACAACTAGTAAAATCAATGTTAATGTTATCAATAAATAAATCAATTAGTACAATTTATCTTTTTTAGTATTAATTATTTTTCTTCTTAGCCTATCAATCTCTTTCAATTTTGAAACTTTGTTATTAGAACCCCCCTATGTAATGTAAACATCAAATTAAATTTTAAGTGTCATAAGATTCATTGAAGAAAAATCATTTTGATAAACTCAATAAGCTAAAATAATTTCTATTTTTTTGTGTGTGAGGAGAGTTAGCGGGCAATGAATATCAAAATAACAATTTCTGTGTGGGTTGGAAGTTAAAGAAAAATACTTAATGTTTTGGTTATTCGGTTATTTTTAAAATTTAATAGGGACTTTTATGATAAATGAGATAAATATTAAATTAAATTTGTAAATTTTGAAAAGTTAGAGAGGGATTTTGCGAAGGTCGATTCTAAGGTTGCCAGCGTGCAACGCCTCCTCCTCCTTCCTCTCCTCCGCCGTCATCATCATCTCTCTGGTACTACTCCTGGACCCCTCATCTCTAAATACCTATTATTATTATTATTATTATAAAAATTAGATTAAACTTTATAATTTCATTCATTGATTAATGAAGAAAAGAAAAAAGAAAAAAGAAAAGGAAAAGAGGAACTTACAAATTGATGAGGGGGATAGGGACGGGGTAGGCCTCGGCTTCCTCGGCCTGTTGAATGACGGCGTCGATGTCGTTGACGTCGGTGACGGATTCAAGAACTTTCTTGTGTTGCTTCCTGTAGAATTTGCCCTTTTCTTTGGTTTCTTGGATCATGTGATTGTGGTGCTTCACTAGGGCTCTTCCGAGTCCTGTCTTTTCGTTCTTCCCCATTTGGTCGCTTTGATGATGAAACCCTAATCGACAGATGCTATATATGCTGGTGGCCGATAGATATTAAAGGGGATTAAAAGAAAGTGATGATGATGAATGACAATTGCCGGCAATATTATTATAACAAATAACACGGCTAGAACCCTTGGCGGTGGCGAGATAAAGGGTTGATGAATGTGTATGCAGCAGCAGCAGCCTTCAAATTTGTTTAAAAATTTTGTTTTTAGGAGTGCCTTGTTTTTATTTCATATTTTGGGCGATTAGTTTTCAAATTGGGTCGCTTTTTCACAGCCCTTAAAATCCCTTGTAAAGCACTGTTTTTTTCACATAAATTATTTAAATAACTAATGTTAAGTTAATTCATTTCTTATTTTGAATAGAATTTCAGCCGGTTTCGTATAATTTTTTAAATAAAAATTTATTTAAATAGACTTTAATTAGTAGAACTTTCAAAAAAAAAATTAATTATTTGGTTATCAATGAAGACTTTTATTAAAAATTATAAGATTATTCTAACATACAAGCTTTTTTAAAGTTAAATTATAAAAAGAATGAAATAAGATAATCAAACAAATTCATTTTAGAAATTTTGACATTGTAAATAAACTTTTTAATCTCTACTCTCAAAAGTCTAAAATTTAAGATTTTACTAGTAAAGGTAAAATAATTTATTTAATTTTTAAAAACTCTACTATAAAAACAACTAAACAACCAAAAAAAATAAAAAGAGTTTATGAAATTAAATAAGTACTTATAATCATTAGATAACCTATACTAAATAGACACCTTATTTAACCACTTAAATAAGTTATTATTTTAACAAATATTTTACCCCTATGCTGTATATATTTTAAAAAAATTATAAGAATTTAATTTATAGAGATAGAAATCATATAAAAAATGAAAAAAAAATTAAAAATTTTAGGATTTTTATGTATTTTATAAATAAAAAATACTTTTTTTAAGGGTGAAATTTATGGAAAGACGTTAATTTTAATATTTAAGTTTGTATTTCATAAATAAAAAAGGATATTTAAAAACAAAAAACAAAATTTTGAAGAGGTGTTCTAAGCTGGAACTCTTCCAAATTTTGAGGTAAAATATTTTTAGCCCAACAGAGCCCAGAAAGACACTTTTTTTTTTTTTCTGAATTCCAAAAATACCCTCAAATTTTATATGATGCCTTTGTTGTGTGTTTATGTATGTGGGCAGCACGTGTCATTTGCAAAGGGAAAATGCTTCTAGAATGCGGAGAAGTCTTGGGTGCTACTTTTCCATTCTTTTTAATACGTATGCTTCAATGAATTATGGGGTGTTTGGTGTATGTGATTATAGTGTATTATAATACTGTTTATATTAAAATAATACCAAACTTATGTTTGGAATAAAATTGCAAGGGATTGGAGTGGGAGGTTAATGCGTCAGTGCATGTGATTATAGTGTATTATAACACTGTTTATATTAAAATAATACCAAACTTATGTTTGGAACAAAATTGCAAGGGATTGGAGTGGGAGGCTAATGCGTCAATTGACGCATTAGCTAATCTCGACTGTGAGTCGGGAAAAGCTAATGCGTCAGTTGACGCATTAGCTTTGTTTTTTTTTTTTTGCTTTTGTTTTTTGCTTTATTATTATTATAATACTAAAATAATAAATAAATATAGTTTTTAATTTAATATAATATTTTTATTTTATTTGTTTTTACATTATATTTATTAATATAACTTAATAAATAAATAATTTATCATTCAATAATAGTATATTTTTTTATTTTTACATTATAATTTATTAATAAATTTATAACTTATTATAACTAATAAAAATATTTAAATATGAATAAGTTTAAATAATATTAATTTAAAATTAATAATAATATAAATAATAACATAAAATATTAATGAATTTAAATATATTAATATAATATAAAACATTAATATAATATAATATTTAATTTAAATTAATTAAAAAAATAATACAGTACAGTATAACATCAAACATTGTACAAAATTATTATAATACAGTGCTAATTAATACAATATACCAGCATTAAAATAATACAATACAACATAATACAATATACCAGCATTAAAATAATACAATATAGCATAATACAATGCAGTGTGCCAAACGCACCCTATGATAATATTTATATTCATGTGACAAGACTGAATGGTGAAGAAGCAATACTCTAAGAACACAAAACACATTTTCTTAGAACTTGTCGCGTAAATAGTGAATGAGCAATACTCTAAGAGCACAAAAGACATTTTCCCAGAATAAATGCACAAAATCGCTATTTAAACAGTAATACTAAATTGGTCTTAAAGTTTTATAACATCGTTTAGACATTGAAGTCGCTTTTGACATGTTGTTTGTATACTGCATTATATTATATAAAGTAATACAATCAATATCTAGCAACATAATAAAAAGTAGTATTAGGTTGCATTATTAATCACTAGGCAAGAGGTTTCTGATATGGGATAATCAATTGGTCTTGGTAGGGGTGGCAAAAAAGCCCGGGCTTGGCCGGCCCAGGCCCGCGGGCCTAAAGCCCGGCCCGCACGGGTGGGCTTGGATATGCGCCTAAAAATTACAAAGCCCGCATATGTTGGGCCTGAACAAGGGCTTAGCTAAAAAGCCCGGGCTTTTTAAATTTATGAATAAAAAATAAATTTAATTTAAATAAAAAAGAAAAATTTAAAATATTAAATTAGTTTAATTTTTTATATTAGTATTTGTTATTTTATTAGGTTGTATTACTAATATTTCATGTATTTGACCATTATTCTATTTATATATTAGATTATTATCTTTAATTTAAATATTTTTTCTTAATTTAAAAAATATTTTATAATTAATTTAAAAAGCCCAAGCCCGGCCCAGGCCCGCCTAAGGCCTGTCTAGGCCCGGCCTGAATTCGGCCCGTCCAAGTTGGGCAGGCTTTTGAAGGGCCTAGGCTTTGTTTGAATGATGCGGGCTTGGGCCTGGGCTTTAAAAAGCCCGGCCCAGGCCCGCAAATTGCCATCCCTAGTCTTGGACTCATGGGCGTGGATATTCATTTCATGAGTTTGTTACCACTTTAAGGTTAAGATATTGGTATTTTGAAATACCAACCCATATGCTATAGTGTTGTTGAGGAGTTATGGCTGCATCATAGTTCTTTTATGATCTAATTTTATATTGAACAAAAATTCAAGCGGTTATTGGTAGTTAATAAATAAATAAAAAGAGTTAAATCTTATACTCATGTATTACTACCAAATACAAAAATACCTATGACATAATATTTTTAAAAGTTCAAGTGAGTTCAGATCTAAATATGATCACTTAATTATATCTTTAAAGTGTTTAGTAAATACTTAATATAGAAACTAAGGTGATTTTATACTATATATAATTGTTTGATTTTTATTATTTTATCAAAATAATCATAATATTATTAATTAACTTTTTATTCGTACAACAGTAGTCCAATTCCAAAAGTAGCCGTAGTTTCCAACATTTCTTGTACTCGGCGTTATTTTTGGGTTGGAACTTCAACCAAAATATCTAAGATTTGTGCTTCATGTTTTTGAATGGAATGCATGGCTGGCTGGATGCAATTAATTGGCCTATATAAACAACTATATATAACTTCAAATTTGCACGATCTCAAAGAGAGGACGACCCAGTGGATACTTCAAAATTGAAGTAATTAAAGGATCTATAGAATTGAGGGAGAAGTGAAGACGAAGCAGCTATTGTTTCTTTTATGGTGTGTTTACTTAAGTGTTTAGGGAATGAAAATGAAAGAATGTGAATAATACCTATGTTTATTTGACAAAATATAATTTGGTAATGGGAATAAAATATGTGGGTTCCATATAATTTAAAAATAAGGAATGAGAATCCTATTCCCATGAGAAGGTTGGGAATGTGAATAAGAGAATGGGAATAAAACTCATGTTTATTTTTATATTCCTCTAATTGTTTTACATTTCTTGAATTACCCTTGTTCAAATCATAATTAATTTATTATTTTAAATATTATTATTATTATTAAATTTTATTAACTTTGTTATTTTAGTTATTATTAATTATTATTATTAATATTATCATTATTAACATTTATTATTATTATTATTATTTTAATTGACATCATTTTAATAATAATATTTAGGAAAATTATCATTTATATACCCTTAGTTTACTCCATTATAAAAAATACTACAACACTTTGAGGGTGTATCAATCGTCCACCCTAAGTTTACAAAATGTATCAGCCGACCACCAAACCGTTAGTTGCCCTTTAAATATGATAACGTCAGAAGGGTAATCTGGTCTTTTCATATGATACTAGTGATAATTTAAGGGTATACAAGTGATAAAAAGAGAATTTAAGGGTATACAAGTGATAATTTTTAAGGGTATAAAAGTGATAATTTTTAAGGGTAAAATCGTCAATTCACTGTAATTCCGTTAACTTTTAAACGACAATTAACAGTTTGGTGGTCGACTGATACATTTCATCAACTTAGGGTGGACGAATGATACACCCTCAAAGTGTTGTAGTATTTTTTATAATAGAGTAAATATAGGGTATACGAATGATAATTTCCCTAATATTGATACATGTATCTAGTTAATGAAAATTACATTATTTAATACTATGTGTATTTTAGTAAATTGATTCTCATTCCTATTTATTTTGCCAAGTAAACACATCAATGACATTTCAACACATTCTCATTTTCATTTATTTTTGCCAAGTAAACATTGAGATCTCATTTCCATTCCTCATTCATATTCCAATCCATTCTCATTTACATTCTATTTCCATTCCACCGCATTCCCATGCCATGAAGTAAACACACCATTAGCGTTGTACATGTACCGCTGCATATTGCTTCTTCGTAAATATCCACCCATTGATCATACAGCAGGTCACATAAAAGATTATCTATTGCCTTCGCGTCGTCTCCATAGCCATAGGCACATCTTGGCAGTCATCCATAATTATTTCAATATGCATGCATGCATGCACGGAACACTTGTTTTAATTTGTAAGTGCATGTTGTGATTATGCGCTTATATTATGCTCTTGATCTAGAACTGTACAAGTAGGAGGTTTAATCTTAACCATTGATAAACCGCTAAAGATATAATACGTCATAATATAACTCGACATTGTACGTAATGGTATCATAGGGAGTAATGATGCTGCTAATACTTTTGCTTATTAAGTGTCTCAAGATTTGTTCGGATGGTTTCGTGTTTCTTATTTATTTTCATGCATTGCATTTCCAATTTATAGTATGTTGATTGCTGACATTTAATAATTTTTTAGTCAATTTGCACTTGCAAAATATAAAAAATTCTACCTTAAATTAAGGCAGCTTCTTGTTTTGAAAGGGGAGGACACAGCCCAAATTTAATTTTTAGTCCATTATCTTTCTCCGAAGTGAAATTTAGGTGGCTAAGCCAAACAAAGATGTATTGGGAAGTGACATGACCTTTAATAATTGTTATGTTTTAATGCTTATTATGAGTATCGCCACATTTAATTACTTAAAAAGCATTTTTTTACAATTTTTACACTAATATATTATGTTATGTTTTAGTACTTATTGTGAATGTTGCCTTATTTTATAAAAATATTTTGGACGCTTCTAGAGCACTATTTCTTTTCTATTCAATACTTGTTATGTGTATATTTCAACCAATCATTTTAGCATACAAACTTAAGCATCAGAAAATAAAATATCCTAATTAGTCCATAAAATCTAAGCATAAACAAAACCTTGCTTACAGTAACTCAAACCAATTAAGTCTTCATATTGAAATCAGAAGTACCAAAACATTTATTTTGATCCACTTACTCGTCCAGAAACTTAGGAGTAGAATTGCTTTGAAGCATAAAGCCTCGCTCATTAGTTGAGATTAGTTGGCTGATAGTTGTTTGTCCAATTAATAGAAGAAATCTATCATAAAATAACTTTTCAGATTGGATTAATTTCATTAATAATTGATAAAATTAAATCCACATGAATAATAATAATGGGCTAATGGAATCATAAGGGCTCCAGTAATGCACACTGGCCCATATAACTTCTCACTCATCTCTTGATACATGTTGGAAAAAGGGTAATTTTTAAAAATCTCCCTTGAGGTTTGAAACAGTTGCAATTAGATGGTGAAAATTGATTTATTTGTAATCACCCCCTTACGTTTTTGTCCGTTTAATCTCTGTTTAGGTAGTTGGGGGCATTTATGACAATTCGTGAGAGAACTAAAAGTTTTGCAAAATCTGGTGGCTCAAGCGCATAACTGAGACCTGCCTTTTTAGTCACTATGCTCTGAGATCCAGATTTCCTAGGTTTTCCAGAAGCCTTTGATTGAATGCGTTTTGACTTTTGAGCTCATTGTTATCAAAACTTGAATTGTTGGACCATTAATAGTTGACCCACAAAGACATTTGTTGAATGCATGCACGTCATTGGCTATAGTGCAGAATCATTTCAAGTAATGAAAAAACATTTGATTTGAGCACCAAATCTTGCAACCCGTGGTTGAACCCCTGTGAGACTTGGTCCTCAAACTAAGTCAGCAGCTTCACCAAGTCATCCTCATTGCCATCATCTCCATTCACATGTTTCAAAGCCTTTGTGAGTCCTTCAACATGCTCTTTGTCAATCCACGCTTCAATTTCAGTCTCGATGGAGCCAGTAGCTCGAATGATGGAGTAAGTCAAGACTCGCCGAGTTAATAAGCTTTTGAGGCTATTATGGTCGTGCTATCTATGTAGGTTTGGGCAAGGGTTTTGAGGTCGGCGAGGTGTTGAGCGAGAGTAGGGAAATATGGGTCCTTGGAGAGGAGGGCATCGGATTCGGTCTCGAGCTCGAGCGGAGCTTTAATGGCGGATGAGTTGAACTCGACTGTGTTGGAATTACTGTGCTCTTGGAGGTCGACTTCTCAACTGAGGCTTGCTTAAGAGCTCATAGGACGTTGAGCACTCGTGGAGATTGTTCTTGCCATGATGGATCTTCCATAAACGCAACTCCCTTCGTTTGATTTTGTGCTATTTTGATTGTTCACGGAGTTTATGTGAAATGGAGGCAATGACCCCTCACTGGGTCACTGTATAAACCAATCAACTAACCAAACAATTTGTCTTAATGCTTGAAATTTCTTTGCTGATTTTTAGCAGTGTCGTGTATACAAACTATCATTAGGGTAATTTCGTCTTTTTAAAGTCAACTACGAAAAATTTAACTAACGATGAGGGGGCACTTACAAATAAATTGATTTTTACTATCTACTTGCAACTGCCTCAAACCTCAGGGGAGGTTTTTAAAAATTACCCGTTGAAAAAATGATACACCAACAGTGAGCGAGGTTTTTAAAAATTACCCGTTGAAAAAATGATACACCAACAGTGAGCGGTGAGAGAAATTAAAGGAAAGTTAAGATATAAAGCTGAAGCTGGAGCTGCTTTCGTTTCTTTATTTAGAGTTATGCTGCATTATAATGCAACAGCTTATTGGGTACTGTATAGAGTATTTGAAATCAAATACCAGAAGGAAATACCAGTCGGTAAGATTCCCAAACGACAGAGTTCGCGGGTTCTTCGCCAATCACTAATGGTTCTAGAATGCATGCATGCAAAGATGTTTACGCAATTACTTATTATTATAATCAGGTCAAAAGCCCTAGAAATAATTTTTTGTGCAGAATTGGTTGGGCCCGCATTCCATACAACAAATTACAAGGTAGGCTCTCCTAACTTGAGAAGACCTTGGGGCATCCCTCCAAGAATTGCAATGCAGGACAGTTCTGGAACATGAGCCTCATTGATCACTCATACACCCCGTCCAGGTGAGTGAGTTTTATCATAGCTCGAAGGTCGTTATTTATATCCTGTTTATGGCAATTTCTGTTGGTTTATATTCCATGTAGGACTTTGTTCGAATCCTTGTACTTGACTGCTATAAACTTTATTAAGTCAAACCAGCAATGATGTCTTCATATTTCAGTGAAAAAAAAAACATTATTTTTTATTGGTATATTCGTCCTTTGAGAGCTTCACTTATTTGGATTAGTTGCCTGATAGTTATTTGTGCAAATTCAAGTAGAATCTTATAAGAAGTAGAAGCTACTTTTCTCTTTCTGTCTCTCTCTGTGCTCATCTTTGCTTCACAGCAAAAGCATCCATATACTTCAGGGGGAGGAAGGTTCTACTTCCTCTCCTGTTAACACCCTCTTTTTAATTTTAGTACTTTCTTTTAGTTTTTAACTTGAAAGTGTTCTATTTCCAATTTTCCACCCAAATACATAGATTTTTGGTGATTTTATTTCCATCTAGATGTAGTATTATTATCAATAAAGTTAAGGATTTTAATATTTGAGTCCCAAGTTAAGTTTAATGCATGCCTTATTAAGCTATTGAATGATGAATTTTATAATTTATAAAATTACTTAATTATCATTGAATGAATTAATATCATATCAGTTGAATTCAAATTAAGACTTCGATGTTAGAATGCTTAATATTGCTCGAAGAATATTTGTAAATATGTGTTAGTTTTATTTCCAGCTAGCCATCTTAATCTATGATAGTTTATGAGTTTTTTTTTTGAGGGCTAATTTTTGTATTAAAATCTACTTTTTTTTTTTTTGTAGATTTGAAGCTTATAGGTTTTAAATATAGAAAGGATGAGATTTGTTTTAGCATCTGTTAGTGGAGCCAATACCTTAGGCAAAGGGTGGCTAAAAGTAGTGGAGTGTATATATATTGATTTAAATTAATGAAGTATATATAAAATGATTAATAAAATTATATTTACATGAATAATAAGTGCACAAAACCTAGTTCAGGTAAATGAGTTTTATAGTGTAAAAAAGTCAAAACCCATTATCTTTACTAATGCTTCATGGCCTAAAATTTATCCATCGCAAAACTAAAATTACGAAGGTATTAATCTCTTGCAAACCTTACAAAAATTAGATTAGAAAATGATCATGTATATTTTCATGGCAAATTAAAAATATGAATTTTCTAACAAGTAATAATTAGTGACAAAAGATCAGTGGTGACTTTAGCACTAGGAGAACTAGGCAGTTGCTTAGGGCCCTATATTTAGGAAAACCTAATTTTTTGGGTATTTATTTATTAATTAGTATAATTAATTTTTTTAAGATTAAAAAAATTAAGCTAGGCATATTTTTTTTTTCTACAATAGAAGAGACTAATTTTTTAGCTTTACCCTATTATTACTCTCATTTATAGTTATCTCTCTTATTTGATAATCTTTACTTGGAATATAAGATATATTTTTATGGTATAATAGTTATTTTGAATGTTACTTCTTTATTTTTTTTTACTATTTCAAAAAAAAAACTAATGCTTTCCCTTTCCAAAAATAGCTCTAAAAAAAACTAGTAACATTAGATTTTTGAGAGCTAACTTTTAGTATTCTATTAAAATATATTTAAAAGCTCATTATCTATAAACCGATATACATTGAATTAAGGATACTTTCATCACAAAGTTGTTGTGCTCTCTTTTGTTTCACTACAAAATTAATTGCCATCATCATATTCATCTCAACTAGTCAATTAGCTCAATTCTAAGTGCTATCATTCTATTTTTTTTAATTATTATTGTTCTTATCCTTTTAAAATTTAATTTATTTTTTTATTTTTCGTATTGATCATGGCTTAAATAATCTAGAAAAGAAATTGCATTTGTTTATTTGTTTTCTTTTTACATTTGAAAAACATGTCAACTAGAAAATATGCAATAGGATATGAAAAGCTACCAAAAAAAAAAAAGAAAAAAGAGAAGAGAGTAGAAAAGCTAGTCCAATCTAAAAAAGTAGCTCTTGATGAATTTGTCACAACTAGTAAAAAAGATATAAATTTATGTGAAAATTAGTTATTGAATATAAAATGAATTTAAATCTATTGCAAATAGATGTAAGCAATTAAAACCCTAGAATTAACAATTTAAATAAATTTTAAAAATAATGTTCATTGTTATTGTTCACCGTTACTGTTCATCCACATAAAAAATATTAATTTTTAAAAAACACAATAAATTGCAAAAAATAAATAACACGTAGATTTTTACATTATTCGAATTAATCAATTCTACATCTACAAGGCCACGCCCAGATAAAAAGTAATTCACTAAGTTGAGATGTTACAACCTATAAATTTACTATACTTAAGACTCTCACTAACGATTTATCACCATACAGTTTACTCAACCTTAGACTGAATCTGCTTCTCCTAAATAATCATTACTCCTCTTGATCCACGATCCTTAAGACACTTCGCAAAATGATCAATAGCAATCATTCAATTCTTCATTGTCTAGTGATAAAAGATCTATATAGACTCTTCACAGAGATGAAAGAAGATAAGAAAATAAATCAACACAACATTATGTGCCAAATTCAGATTCTCTAAGGAGGAGGCTAAATTTTGCTTCTCTACTTTTTACTCTATATTGCATACTTTTAATTGTGAAATACATCTCTTTATATAGGCATTAGGGTTTCACAAAAATATTAAGTCTTAAAAGACTTGGATTCTTTCCAAATAAGATTTTCTTTTCCTTATAATTCTTATGAATATGAATATGAATAAATCTGACCTTTTTGTTTTGCTTGTCTCCCAAGAAACATCTAGACCATTTAATAAACTTCTTATTTGAACCAACTTCTTGTTGTAAATAGATCTCATGCGTCAATTATAGAATCTCATTATTAATTGACTTGCTAAATTAGACATATAATTAAATTAGGAAATAAATATTCCTAATAAATTGGAATCTCACTAAATTAAAGAATTAATAAATTAATCATTATTACAAGATATGTGATAAATAAAATTCCAATTTAACTAGACCTGCCATAAGATACCAACTCTATAAATAATAAACTTAACAGAACAACCAATTTCAAATGAATTAAAAAATGACGAAACAGTAAATGAAATAAACAACATTGAAGATGCTAACAATACAAATACAGACAAAGTTGATGTAGGAAATTTATTTGTTTTAAATAATATTTATAATCTAGGAACGTAGGAAAATGTTGATACAAAATTAAGAGATCTTTTAGTAGAACAAGGCCCAAATAGAGAGAATGATTTAACTTTCCCCAGAGATGAAAGTCCTGGACATTTCTCTACTGCATTTCATGTCAAAATTACCAAATGGAGAAAAACATGATAGAAAATGGTTAATATAATCAACGGATTTTGACAAAGTATATTGTTTTTGTTGCAATTACTCAATACAAATTGTAGCAAAAATCAGCTTAATGATGAAGGAACAAGAGATTCGAAAAATCTTTATTCTAAACTTAAAAGTCACAAAAAACCCAATGTGAATGCATGGGTTGATTTAGAAGTAAGACTATTGAAAAGAAAAATGATTGATAAAGATGTTCGAGAAAGAATTGACAAAGAAAAAGAACATTGACAAAAAGTACTAATAAGAATTATGGTTGTTGTAATGAATCTTGCCAAAAATAATTTAGCATTTTAGCATCTTGCTAAAAATAATTGAACTTAAAATTTTCTTAAGTTTAATTGAAATGATTGTAGAGTTTGATCCAACAATGCAAGAATATATTCATGGTATTAAAATCCGTGAAATTCATGATCATTGTCTTGGAAATAATATACAAAATGAATTGGTATTGATGGTAGCACTTGAAATAAAAAAAAAATCAATTGTTAACAAAGCTAAGGAAGCAAAGTATTTTTCAGTTATACTTGATTATACTCCAAATGCAAGCCACCAAGAAAACGTGTCTCTTATATTAAGATGTGTGGGTATTTCAACAAATCTAATCAAGGTAGAATAATATTTTTTAAGATTTTTATAAGTTGACAATACCGTTAGAAAAGCTCTTTTGAATGAACTTGTGGATGTAATTAAAACTCTTGACCTTGATATTAATAACATAAGAGGACAAGGATATGATAATGGAAAGGATTCTTATAGGGGATTTGTCGAAGCGAAGTTATTTAATATGAAAGGAAAAAAAATCAAGGTGTGCAACAATGATCATTAGAAATAAATCTCAAAGCATTTTATATACCATGTGGCTGTCGTAATATTAACTTAGTACTTTGTGATGTGGCTAATTCTTGTCCTAAAGTTATTTCATTTTTTGGAGTTGTTCAACGTGTTTATTCGCTATTTTTTTCTTCACCTAAGAGATGAAAAATTTTACAGGATAATATACCTAATTTAATTGTTAAATCATTGTCACAAACATGTTAGGAGAGTCACTTAGATAGTGTCAAAACAATAAGATTTCAAGCACCCCAAATTGGAGATGCTTTACTTCAATTAGTAGAAGTTGGTGAAGATCCTAAAATAAAAAGTGAAGCTAAATGTTTAGCAACATATGAAATGGAAAACTTTGAATTTTTGTTAGGTATGATTATTTGGTATGATATATTATTTGTTGTGAACACTGTTAGTAAAAGTTTACAGAAGGAAGATATGCAAATTGATGTTGCCATAAATCAATTAAGAGGTCTTATGTACATCTGTCGAGACTTACAAAGAAAATGGTTTTGTCTCTACTATGATTTCATCTAAAGAGATTGCAAATGAAATGGAAATAAAACCAAAATTTCATGAAAAATGTATAATTTGTAGAAAAAATAAATTTAGTGAGAATAATAACGAAGAGAGAATTTTATCTCCTAAAGATTCTTTTAGAATTGATTACTTCGTATATGTAATAGATCAAGATATTTCTTCAATCAGCAATAGATTCAAGCAGTTTCAATTCTACGAAAATATTTTCAGATTTTATTTAATTTTGAAAAATTAAAATCATTAGATGATGAAAGTTTAAAATGTTATTGTACTAATCTTGAAAATATCTTGAAATATGATATGTTTTCTGATATTGATGGATTATATTTGTTTTTGGAGTTAAAAGTCTTAAAAGAAGTTTTACATATTGAAAGAAATACTCTACTTGATATACTTAATTATATTAAAAAAGTAGATTCTTTTCCAAATGCATTTCTTACTTATAGAATATTATTTACAGTACTTGTAACAATTGCTTTTGTTGAGACAAGTTTTTCTAAATTAAAGTTAATAAAATCTTATTTAAGAACTACAATGTCACAAGAAAAATTGAATGGATTAGCTATATTAGCTATTGAAAAATATTTGTTAGCTAAATTAGAATACAACATTTTAATTAATAATTTTGCATCACAAAAAGAAAGAAGAATAAAACTTAATTGATTAGTAATTTGCATTAGTGATGGCTTGCAGCAAGCAAGGATCATAGTAGGTAGGAGCAGTGATTTAAAGTTCATAGGAAGATTATAGTTGTGGCTGATGAAGATACAAAGTATCTTAAGGAGGTGGAATTTGTGGAAGACAAAGTTAGTTAATATTCGTGTGGAAATAAATAGATATCTTTCGTATTATTATTATTTAAATCTTGTTGATAATTTTTGTAATTCAACATATTATTAAATATAATTGAATTTTGAGTTACTTGATATTCTTGTGAGAGTTTTTTGAACTATTTAATGTTCTTGTGGGAGTTGATATTTTAATATTAGAGGATCTAAAATAAAATTTTGCCTAAGGCCCCAATTGATTAAAGCCAGCCTTGTAAAAGATTAAAGATTAGGTAGCTGTAACCTATAAGTATCGTAGAGGATCATGATCCTATACATATTTTCATGGCAAATTAAAATCTGAATTTTCTAACAAGTAATAATTAATGAAAAAAGACTAGAGGCTGACTAGCTATAGCCTATAAGTACATGGAATTTTAAATACAATACTTCATCTGAATTTTTCTAACAAGTAATAATTAATGACCAAAGATTAGAGGCTAGTAGCCTCTAAGTACTGTAGAATTTTAAATATAATACCCAGTTTTAGAATAATGTGACATATTATCATTTGTTGAATTAAAAATATAGAAGAACACACACACACACACACACACATATTGAGGCCTGAATACTAAATGGAGATTTCATGTGGATCCACTATTACATCATATAGTATAATAGTTAATTGAGTAAAAACACTACAAATATATGTATGTAATAATTCTTTTTTAGTGGGAATATTTGTATTTTATAATATACGAACACACTATTTACAACACCGATTTTTTGTCACAACCAACTTGAAGTTATACTTTAATCATTTTGGTGTCCATCAAAGAATGTTGATTTTGCCATTGAGTTGGAGCACCCAATATTTTTTTTTTCTATAATGAAGATACATACATAAAAAGTAAGTGAGATAATCTCCATATCACTTTATTGATATGGTGACATTTTTAAATTTAAATATGATAAGTATGACACTAGGGCTTAGTATTCGGTTCGCTTTTGAACCAAACCAAAACTACTCAATTTGGTTTGGTTTAGTTCTTAGATAAAAAATCAAATAGTTTAGAAATTTAAGAACTGAATGATTCTTATTCAATTTGGTTCAAAATAAATTGGAGAACCGGAGAACCAATGGGTTCACTATTTAAAATAAAAAATATTACTTTTCGATAAATGACCATATTTATTTATTATAAAATTATTTTGTGTTAATATTTTGTATAAATCATGAATTGTAATGGTTACAACTGAATTGAATTAAATGAAAAATACGAATTTAAGTGAAAAGTCCAAAATTTTAGTAAATATAAAAGAAAAGTTATCAAAATTATTAATCCAAAGCACACCGAAAAAAACCGAACCAAAATAATTTGTTTCAATTCGTTTCGGTTTTAGTTTGGTTCTGCCCTCGAACCAAACCCGTTTGTGCATATGAGACAAGAATATTGGGAATGTCCCCTTACAAATGAATTGGACAATGCTTGTTTTGATGAAAAGTCGATGTAAATTGTGTGGCTTGACTTGTATTTGTGATAGATACCACCCATTTGATTCTGATATTTACAAAAACTGTGTGGCTCATTCATTGATTATGCGTGCTTTGTGGGTTACAACGTTTTTGTTGATCCTTAACCCGACTCAGAAGTCACAGTTGCAAAATCAATGAAAGAGAAGAAAATCCAATAAACCGATTATTTATATCACAGAGGCAAAAATTATTAATTCAATCTAATTTATTATGATTATTAAAATTTTCAAGTAAAAAAATATTATGAAAAGAGACAGAAACATAAAATACAAGTAATAGGTTCTAAGAAGTAATAATGATATGTTTATTCAGTTTGAAAAATAAAATTATATGCATTAGAATTTTTAATCCTCTAAATTCTACAAAGTATTCATAATTTTCATGACATCAAGTAAAAAGAAAAATAATTAAATTACATTGATCTGATTATAGTAAATTGAATTTCCACCAAACTCTTCAATTAATCGATTGTGAGCCAAATTTATAAAAATTAAAGAAAGTGAGAAACAAGAAAATTAAGTCAGCAACCTCTTTTAGGGATTCGCATTTAGGATAGGAATATTGGAAAAAAAAAATATATGCATTCGACTTGTTCAAGATGAAAATTGACTTGACTTATTTGCGTTTGTTTTTAATAATTTATTTACTGGAAAATGGTTGAAGGAAAGGGGCCTATATAATAACTTATATCTTCTCATTCATCTAATAATTTTGTATACATCTTTAGAAAACTCTATGTGGTAAGAGGGCAATTAAAATGAGAAATGAGATGAAGCTGAACAATCTGCTTTGGTTTCTTTTGGAGTTATGCTGCATAATAATGCTTCTTCTTTTGCAACCATCCTTTGCTCGTCCACAGCCGCTGCTTAATAATCCTCAAGGTCGTCGTGTCGGTCTTCAACCACCGTCTCCGAGAGGTCCAGTTGGCAGTCACCCATAAATTATTCAACAAGCATGCATGGAACTGCAATATATAGCAACAATAATAACATCTTGCTAGAACGTAGCACATGTTTTTGTAAGACCATAAGCGCATTCTGTGATTATGTTTCAATGCAATGCTTGAAAGATGTAGTTTTATATTATTACATAAATGATAAATTTGCTAAAAAGGTTGAAAAAAAACACACACACACACCCAAAGCGACGTTTTGGGTGATTTTGTCACCATTTGCAATTTGCTTAAGAGTTGGAATACTATTGTCACATCTCTAAAATCCTATTGTTACTCTTTTTTAAGTAACCACTATTAAATTATACTATAAAATCACTTGCTGCTATCAGCACTCACTTTAATTCTGAAGATAATCTTTATTTAAACAACAATTTCTCTCTCCAAAAAAATGCACAAAAATTAAAAAAAATGCATTCCAACTTTCAGTCATTCAAGATCCCAAACCCAATTTACACTGAATTCATAGTGTTCGTTTTTGGATCCTCGAACTAGGAGAACTTTAGATTAATGATATTTATTTAATTCAAAAAAGTAGTTATAAGTTGTAGTAGTTTGAGATGTGCGCTTTGAAGAGTTTCAGTTTTATTTGGTAACATCCAAACATGATATTAGAATAAGAATAATGATGTTGCAAATAGTTTTTTTTTAATATTTTGATATATTACAATTAGAGATTTAATGATATTTATACTTTGAAATTGATCATAACTCTTCTATCGATTGAGACTTTCCTTAATAAATTTATCATGACATAGTCCGAAGATTCTTCCTCTGCTTAATAATTCTATTATGGTACAATTCAAAGCAGTGGCGGTGCCAGAAATTTATCTTAGTAAGGGTTAAGTTTAAATAATAATGTAATTTAAAAAAGTTCAATAAGTAACAAGTATTACAAATAAAAATTCATTAATATATTCAATACATTTATAATTGATCTCGACATGTTTTCATATGTTAAAAACGTTAAAAAATAAACTTATCATCAAGAATACAAAATAAATCTTTTTCTACGTGTGCAATAATAATATTACTCAATTATTAATCTCTAATTTGACTTCACAGACGATTTTTCACAAAACCCATAGTTGAAAATGCATTTTACTACTGTAGTCATGACAACTAGTAAAATCAATACTAATGTTATCAATAAATAAATCAATTAATACAATTTATCTTTTTTAGCATCAACTATTTTTCTTGTTAGCCTATCAATCTCTTTCAATTTTGAAAATTTGTTATTAGAACCCACCTATGTAATGTAAATATCAAATTGAATTTTAAGTGTCATAAGATTCATTGAAGAAAAATTATTTTGATAAACTCAATAAGATAAAATAATTTTTATTTTTTTTTGTGTGTGAGGAGAGTTAGCGTGCAACGAATCTCAAAATAACAATTTCTTTGTGGGTTGGAGTTATGCTGCATAATGCTTCTTCTTTTGCAACCATCCTTTGCTCGTCCATCGAGTGGTCGTCGTGTCAGTCCTCCGCCACCACCTCCGAGAAATCCATCTGGTCCAGGGCCAAGTCATCCATAAATTATTCAACAAGCATGCATGGAACCGCAATGTATAGTAACAATAATAACATCTTGCTAGTACGTAGCACATGTTTTTGTAAGACCATAAGCGCATTCTGTGATTATGTTTCAATGCAATGCTTGAAAGATGTAGTTTTATATTATTACATAAATGATAAATTTGCTAAAAGGGTTGAAAAAAAACACACACACACACCCAAAGCGATGTTTTGGGTGATTTTGTCACCATTTGCAATTTGCTTAAGAGTTGGAATACTATTGTCACATCTCTAAAATCCTATTGTTACTCTTTTTTAAGTAACCACTATTAAATTATACTATGAAATCACTTGCTGCTATCAGCACTCACTTTAATTCTGAAGATAATCTTTATTTAAACAACAATTTCTCTCTCCAAAAAAATGCACAAAAATTTTTAAAAAAAATGCATTCCAACTTTCACAGTCATTCAAGATCCCAAACCCAATTTACACTGAATTCATAGTGTTCGTTTTTGGATCCTCGAACTAGGAGAACTTTAGATTAATGATATTTATTTAATTCAAAAAAGTAGTCATAGGGACGGGGTAGGCCTCGGCTTCCTCGGCCTGTTGAATGACGGCGTCGATGTCGTTGACGTCGGTGACGGATTCAAGAACTTTCTTGTGTTGCTTCCTGTAGAATTTGCCCTTTTCTTTGGTTTCTTGGATCATGTGATTGTGGTGCTTCACTAGGGCTCTTCCCAGTCCTGTCTTTTCGTTCTTCCCCATTTGGTCGCTTTGATGATGAAACCCTAATCGACAGATGCTATATATGCTGGTGGCGGATAGCTATTAAAGGGGATTAAAAGAAAGTGATGATGATGAATGACAATTGCCGGCAATATTATTATAACAAATAACACGGCTAGAACCCTTGGCGGTGGCAAGATAAAGGGTTGATGAATGTGTATGCAGCAGCAGCAGGAGGCGCCTTCAAATTTGTTTAAAAATTTTATTTTTAGGAGTGCCTTGTTTTTATTTCATATTTTGGGCTATTAGTTTTCAAATTGGGTCATTTTTTCACCGCCCTTAAAATCCCTTGTAAAGCACTCTTTTTTTTTAACATAAATTATTTAAATAACTAATGTTAAGTTAATTCATTTCTTATTTTGAATAGAATTTCAGCCCGTTTCGTATAATTTTTTAAATAAAAATTTATTTAAATAGACTTTAATTAGTAGAACTTTCAAAAAAAAATTAATTATTTGGTTATCAATGAAAACTTTTATTAAAAATTATAAGATTATTCTAACATACAAGCTTTTTTAAAGTTAAATTATAAAAAGAATGAAATAAGATTATCAAACAAGTTCATTTTAGATATTTTGACATTTTAAATAAACTTTTTAATCTCTACTCTTAAAAGTCTAAAATTTAACATTTTACTAGTAGAGGTAAAATAATTTATTTAACTTTTAAAAACTCTACTATAAAAATAACTAAACAACAAAAAAAATAAAATGAAAAGAGATTATGGAATTAAATAAGTATTTATAATCATTAGATAACCTATACTAAATAGACACCTTATTTAACCACTTAAATAAGTTATTATTTGAACAAATATTTTACCCCTATGTTGTATATATTTTAAAAAAATTATAAGAATTTAATTTATAGAGATAGAAATCATATAAAAAAATGAAAATAATTAAAAAATTTAGGATTTTTATCTTTTTTATAAATATAAAAATTAATTTTTTTAAGGGTGAAATTTTATGGAAAGACATTAATTTTAATATTTAAGTTTGTATTTCATAAATAAAAAAGGATATTTAAAAAATAAATAAAATTTTGAAGAGGTGTTCTAAGCTGGAACTCTTTCAAATTTTGAGGTAAAATATTTTTGGCCCAATAGAGCCTAGGAAGACACTTTTTTTTGTCTGAATTCCAAAAATACCCTCAAATTTTATATGATGCCTTTGTTGTGTGTTTATGTATGTGGGCAGCACGTGTCATTTGCAAAGGGAAAATGCTTCTGGAATGCGGAGAAGTCTTGGGTGCTGCTTTTCCATTCTTTTTAATACGTATGCTTCAATAAATTATGATAATATTTATATTCATATGATAAGACTGAATGGTGAAGAAGCAATACTCTTAAGAACACAAAACACATTTTCTTAGAACTTGTCACGTGAAAAGTGAAGGAGCAATACTCTAAGAACACAAAAGACATTTTCCCATAATAAATGCGGAAAAACGCTATTTGAATAGTAATACTAAATTGATCTTAAAGTTCTATAACATCGTTTAGACATTGAAGTCGCTTTTGACATATTGTTTATATACTGCATTATATTATATAAAGTAATACAGTCAATATCTAGCAACATAATAAAAAGTAGCATTAGGTTGCATTATTAATCACTTTGCAAGAGCTTTAATCTTAACCATTTATAAACCACTAAAGATATAATACGTCACAATAAAACTCGACATTATATGTAATGGTATCATAGGGAGTAATGATGCTGCTAATACTTTTGCTAATTAAGTGTCTCAAGATTTGTTCGGATGGTTTCCTGTTTCTTATTTATATTCATGCATTGCATTTCCAATTTATAGTATGTTGATTGTTGACATTTAATAATTTTTAGGTCAATTTGCACTTGCAAAATATAAAAAATTCTACCTTAAATTAAGGCAGCTTCTTGTTTTGAAAGGGGAGGACATAGCCCAAATTTAATTTTTAGTCCATTATCTTTCTCTATTCAATACTTATTATGTGTAAATTTCAACCAATTATTTTAGTATATAAACTTAAGCATCAGAAAACAAAATATCCTAATTAGTCCATAAAATCTAAGCATAAACAAAAACTTGCTTACAGTAACTCAAACCAATTAAGTCTTCATATTGAAATCAAAAGTACTAAAACTTAGGAGTATAATTGCTTTGAAGCATAAAGCCTCGCTCATTATTTGAGATTATGATAGGTCCCAATCAGAAACGTTCAACAATGGCTAAGTATACGTTGTTCTTCTTATGGTGAGAACGACCAAGATTAGTAGGTTGAGATAATTTTCTGGATGAATCCTTTTATTAATTGCTGGAGCTTATTTATAGTAGTTAATACAAACACTACTAATGATTTGTAGCCACAACTCACGGCTAAAATCAATTTAAACAATTTTAAATAACAAACTAGAAACATAAATAGAATCCCACTTGATTTGATTCTCCACACGATCCGCAACGTGGCTTGACGTGGTAATTTCCTTGCCTTGCTCCAACAAACAACTACTCTTTAATCCATACGTAAATGTAGGATGAATTCGTGCTCCCTCTGGTAACTGTAACTTATAAGCGATAGAACAGATTTTCTCAAGTACTCGATAAGGTCAAAAAAATTTGCTGGCCAACTTATGCTATGCCCATTTAAAGACAGAGTTTTGGCGGTATGGCTAAAGTTTCAAGAATACCAGATCATTTTTTTAGAATTCAGCATCTCGCTGGTGCTTGTCCGCAACTTGTTTCATTTGATTTGCTGCCACTGCCAAATTCTTTTTAAGTTTTGCTAGCAATTTATCTCTTGTTAATAAGGCTTTATCAACCTCATGCACAGGCGAAGTGCCCACATGGTATATCGGCACGGTTGGTGGTTCTCTGCCATATAATGCTTAAAAGGGCGCCATGACTGTAGACACGTGATAGGTGGTGTTATACTAGAATTCAGCCCATGGAAGATACTCATGCCACTTACGTGGCCATTGATGAACAAAACACCGTAAATACTGCTCAAGGCAGTGGTTGGTCACTTATGTTTGACCGTCGGTTTGGGGATAGTAGGCTGAACTCATCTTCAGTTGTGTGCCTGACATCTTAAAAAATTCCTGCCAAAACTTGCTTATGAAGATTGGATCCTGATCACTAATTATAGACTGAGGCATACCATGCAATTTCACAACTCCATTAATGAATTTTTCCTCTACAGTTTTTGCTGAGAATGGATGGCATAAAGACATAAAGTGGGCTGATTTGCTGAGCCTATCGACCACCACCAAGATTGTATTTTTGCCCTGTGAACACGGCAAGCCCGCAATAAAGTCTAATGTGATGTCATCCCATACTTGACAAGGAGTAGGCTAAGGCTGAAGGAGTCCTGCTGGCTTGAGAGTTGTGGATTTAGTGCGTTGGCAAGTCTCACACTTACTGACATATTCTTGAACCGAGTGAAAACATCGAAGGCCAATAAAACTATTGTGCCAATCTTTTATATGTGCAGAATACTCCTGAATGACCTCCTACTCTTGTGTTGTGTGCCTCAAATAATAGTGCTTCACGTAACTTACATGGAAGCACCACTTTTCCTTTAAAAAACGTTAAACCATTCCGTGAGGAATATGATCCTGCTGTTTGATTTTGGGCAAGCTTAGCAATTCTTCTCATGTACTGATCTTCCTTGGCAACCGTTTTAGTTTCTTCCCAAAGAGTCACCTGCTGCACGAACAAGTAGTTAAGTGTAGGACTGTCTGGATGTCATGAAAGAGCATCTGCAGCGACGTTGTCATAGCCTGGACGATATTGAATCTCATACTCGTACCCCATCAATTTTGCCAGCCATTTCTGTTGCTCGGGTGTAGCTGCTTTTTGTTCCAAAAAATATTTCAAACTCCGCTGGTAAGTTTTAATTATGAATTTCTACCCTAGTATGTATGGCCTCCACATCCGAATTGCTTCAATAATTGCTAGCATCTCCTTAGCGTAAGTAGACCATGATTTTTTTGTTACTCCAAGGGCTCGACTTATAAAAGCAATAGGTTTCCTCTTTTGTTGCAGGACGGCACCGATTCCTTTCCCAGAGGCATCTGTTTTGATAATAAATGTGTCACTGAAATCCGGCATCGTTAACGTTGGTGTGCTAGTCATGGCTTGTTTTAATTTGTTGAATGCTTCCTCTGCCTCCTCATTCCAACCAAATTGTCCCTTCTTAAGTAAATTGGTAAGGGGTCGAGCTATCACGCCATAGCCTTGTACGAACTTGCGATAGTATTGTTGAGTGTTAGAAAATATATATTTATAAAGGAGAAAATCATCATTTTACATTTCAAGTCTTACTAACAACCCTTACTTTTAAGTATTTAAGGTTCTTATAATTTAAGTATGTGTGTTTTATTTTAATTAAGTATTTTATGTATTTTAGGGGCATCATAGTTATTTCACAATAAACGAGAGATCAAACGGTAAAACAGACATCACTTTTGAACTCAGGACGGTCGAAAATCTTAGGAGGAGCATAAAAGGAAAAATGACACTGTTCACATGTACGGTACTATTTATGACACTGTTCACATAGACGGATCGATGACGTGGCATTGACTGATGAGGTGTCATGATCCTGTTGGACTAAAATTCTTATGTACTGTTGATGGTGACGTAGCAATATATTAGTGGACCAAAAAATGCACGTACGGTACATGCAACACATGAGATTATTTTCAACCAAACCGCGTTACTGTGCAAACAGTGTTACTGTTCAAACTGCATGGTCAAACTGCATACTATTCACGCGTACTGTTGACTGATGACGTGGCACAATCCTGAGCATCCAAACTATTTTTTAATCTTATGGTCATGATTTACTCAATGTATTTATAAAAAGGGGGTCTCCCCCCTAATTTGATATCTCTGAATCCATTTTTGGGATCCATTTTTTGTAATTCCTTCTTCATCTTGTCCAGTACCGCCCTGGTTTCACCGACTCCCTAATACAAGGTTATTATTATTTGGCACAAGAAACCCTTAGCACTATATTGATTAGAGTGTGGTTCATGAGGTGTGGATTCCCCCCCTTATGCTTTAATTGGCACTAGTAAGGAATATTTAGCCCATGATGCATGTTGATACAAATCCAGATACCCAAGTACGTCATTTCAATAGATTTCTCTTCAATTTATTCTCACCATTTCAATTCCAATTTTAGAATTTATTCTCTCCATTTCAATTCCAATTTTAGAATAATCTAAATCATTTTCACTACAAATTCAACCACCCTCATACAAAATTAATTTTACACACAATTAAAATCCACCTCTTCGTGGGATTGACACTCATTACCATTGATTTATACTATAATTGATTCGTTCACTTGCGAGTTCAATAAAATTTGCACAACAAGTACCCGGTTAGGCCAAGGAACCCTCGCAACTCCGTTATGGTTTGTGGTTTAGGCCAAGACATCATGGTAGCGATCTTCGTTTCATCTACCTTGACTCCATGACAAGTTATGATATGCCCAAGGTACTCCAACTCATGTTGACCGAATATGCATTTGTTGACTTTGACAAAGAACTTCTGTTGCTTTAGAATCTCCATTGCTTGTTTGACATGTTTCAGATGACAACTCCAAGAAGGGTTGTAAATTAATATGTCATAAAAAAAACAAGAATGAACTTCCTGAGATAAGGCTGGAATATGGAATTCATTATAGCTTGGAAAGTCGACGGCGCGTTGCATAACCCAAACGACATCACCAAATGCTCGTAGTGTCCGTTGTGAGTGCGAAATGCCGTCTTGTGAATGTCTGGAGGATTGACTCGAACCTGGTGGTAATCGGCCCGTAGATCCAGCTTGGTAAAATAGGCAGCCCCATATAATTTGTCGAGCATGTCATCCACGGTGGGAATGGAAAACCGATCTTTAATGGTGACTTCGTTGAGGGCTCGATAGTCTGTGCAAAACCTCCAGCTTCTATATTTCTTTTTAACCAATAATACCGGTGAGGAAAAAAGGCTAGTGCTTGGCCTTATTAATCCCGAATCTAACATCTCCTGTACTTGTTTCTCAATTTTCGCCTTTTGGAAATAAGCATAGCGGTATGGGCTGACATTAACGGGTTCAGTTCCTTCCTTAAGTGTGATGCAGTGGTCGATGTCTTGTTTAGGAGGTAGCTGTGTTGATTCTTAGAATAACTCAGCATAATCCGTCGATAGCGTTTGCATGCTTGCGGGTGCTGTAGGTTCTTCTGATTCCATGTGCAAACATATTGCAAAGATCTCATGTCCCTCCCGAATCTCCTTACTGATCCCTGTCACAAAAGCTGTTTGTAATGACTGAGGATTGATCCCTTGTAAATGTCGTTGTTTATTCTCCCAATTGAAAGCCATAGTAAGGGACTTCCAGTTGCACTCCACAGTTCCCAATTGTTCAAGCCATTGTATTCCCAACACCATGTCTAATCCTGTTATTGGCAATGCGTAGACAGTTAGCGAGAAATGAATTTCTTAGATTAGAATTTGTACCTTTTCAAACTTCCCTTGACACATTAATTTTTCCTCATTTGCAACGCGGACTGAAAACGTTGTCGTGGGTTCAATCGGTAATTGAAGTAAGTTGGCTAGGCGTGTACTAATGAAATTATGTGTAGAGCCACTGTCAATTAACACCACAATCTCATAGGACCCGATCCTTGCCATCACTCACATCTTTTGTAGTGTTGTCCGTCCTGTTAAGGCATAAAAGGTAATTTCGGGATCATCGGTTTCTTCTTGTTTAGTGCCTCAAATGATTTCACTAATCTCCTCAGTAGTTTCTCTTGGTGTAGCTTCACTTTCCAAGATCAAGAGTTGAGCCCTTGTACACTTATGGCCTGCTGTAAGTTTATCATTGCAGTTGAAACAAAGGCCCTGTACACGCCGACGCTGCATTTCCTCCCATGACAATCTCTTGTAAGGTACGGCTGGTGAGTTTCGATTGGTGACTGATGGTGTTATTGGTGCACGACTGTTGAAGGTTGGTCGTATCAGTTTCTTTTGGCGTGTGAGTTGTTCATCTTTCATCCGAGCTAGGCTGATTGCTTCCTTCAATGTCTTTGGCCTGAACATGCATATTTCTTCCAAGATTTCAGGCTTGAGTCCACCCATAAAAGTCCCCACCAACGCTCTTTGTGTCCATCCATGCACCCGGTTGCCCAATCTTTCAAATTCCTTTTGATAGTCTCAGAGTGAACCGGTTTGTTTAACTCGTGAGAGCGCCTCATCAAAATCTTTACATTCCGTCAGTCCAAAGCGAGCCCATAGTTCTTCAACAAAGGCTTTCCAAGTTACTATTTGTTTGTCTTCCTGATATGCCCTACGCAACCACTGCCACCACTGGTTGGCTTCACCCTCGAGGTGAAAGGATGCTAACACCACTCTTCGATCATCGGTTGTTTCCTGGTAATCAAAAAATTGGGTTACACAATTAAACCACTCAGTGGGATCATCACCTGAGTAACATGGAAATTCAAGCTTGGCCAATCTTGATGGGAACTGTTGTCGTTCCCTGCCACTCTTTTCTCTTCTAGGCCGTGATAATGCTGCATGCTCATGATGACTCGATACTCCCTTAGATGCACTAATTGAGTCGGCCAATTTGCTGATCACTTCTTCCAAGTGATGTAATTTATCGTTAATGCCCATCTCCATCCGCTGCATGCTATCTTGCATACTTCCGAGCTCTGTTTCAACACGTTCAATTCCGAGCTCTGTTTCAACACGTTCAATTCGCTCCTTGTTCGTCGTCATTGTTGATCCTATGCTCTGATACCAATGATAGGTCCCAATCAGAAACGTTCAAAAATGGCTAAGTATACGTTGTTCTTCTTATGGTGAGAACGACCAAGAATAATAAGTTGAGATAATTTTCTGGATGAATCCTTTTATTAATTGTTGGAGCTTATTAATAGTAGTTAATACAAACACTATTAATGATTTGTAGCCACAACTCACAGCTAAAATCAATTTAAACAATCTTAGATAACAGACTAGAAACATAAATAGAATCCCACTTGATTTGATTCTCCACACGATCCGCAACGTGGCTTGACGTGGTAATTTCCTTACCTTGCTCCAACAAACAACTACTCTTTAATCCATACTTAAATAAGTCTTGCATGGTATTGCATGCAACATGCATGACCACATGCATGGCTGCATGAGACTCTTACGAATGTTCAAACAAACCCTTCATATCTGGAGTTAGGCTTATGAACCCTTGCTGACCTCCTTGGTTCTCTATCAGATTAGTTGGCTGATAGTTGTTTGTCCAATTAATAGAAGAAATCTCTCATAAAATATCTTTTCAGATTGGATTAATTTCATTAATAATTGATAAAATTAAATCCACATGAATAATAATAATGGGCTAATAGAATCGTAAGGGCTCCAGTAATGCACACTGGCCCATATAACTTCTAACTTCTCACTCATCTCTGGATGCATGTTAGAAAAATGATACACCAACAGTGGGGCGGTGTGAGAGAAATTAAAGGAAAGTTAGGATATAAAGCTGAAGCTGGAGCTGCTATCGTTTCTTTATTTAGAGTTATGCTGCATAATAATGCAACAGCTTATTGGATAAGAGTATTTGAAATCAAATAGCAGAAAGAAATAACAGTCGGTAAGATTTCCAAACGACAGAGTTCGCGGGTTCTTCGCCAATCACTAATGGTTCTAGAATGCATGCATGCAAAGATGTTTACGCAATTACTTATTATTATAATCAGGTCAAAAGCCCTATCAATAATTTTTTGTGCAGAATTGGCTGGGCCCGCATTCCATACAACAAATTACAAGGTAGGCTCTCCTAGCTTGAGAAGACCTTGGGGCATCCCTCCAAGAATTGCAATGCAGGACAGTTCTGGAACATGAGCCTCATTGATCACTCATACAACCCGTCCAGGTGAGTGAGTTTTATCATAGCTCGAAGGTCGTTATTTATATCCTGTTTATGGCAATTTCTGTTGGTTTATATTCCATGTAGGACTTTGTTCGAATCCTTGTACTTGACTGCTATAAACTTTATTAAGTCAAACCAGCAATGATGTCTTCATATTTCAGTGAAAAAAAAAACATTATTTTTTATTGGTATATTCGTCCTTGGGAGCTTCACTTATTTGGATTAGTTGCATGATAGTTATTTGTGCAAAATTAAGTGGAATCTTATAAGAAGTAGAAGCTACTTTTATCTTTCCGTCTCTCTCTGTGCTCATCTTTGCTTCACAGCAAAAGCATCTATATACTTCAGCGGGGAGGAAGCTTCTACTTCCTCTCCGGTTAACACCCACTTTTCTATCTTAGTACTTTCTTTTAGTTTTAACTTTTGTGTGAAAGTATTCTATTTCCAATTTCCACCCAAATACATAGACTTTTGGTAGTTTTATTTCCATCATATTATCAATAAAGTTAAGGATTCTAACATTTAAGTTCCGAGTTAAGTCCCAATGCATGCATAAGTTATTTATTGAATGATGGATTTCATATTTTATAAAACTGCTTAATCACTATTGGATGAATGAATATCGCATCAGTTGAGATTTAAATTTAGACTTTCATATTAGGATGCTTAATATTGCTCGTAGAATTATAAATATGTGGTGATTTTATTTCCATCAAAATCTTGATCTATGATAGCATATGAGTTTTTTAAGGGTTAATTTCTGTATTAAAAGTTACTCTTTGTGTAGATTTGAAACTTACAAGTTTTAAATATAGAAAGCACGAGATTTGTTTTGGCATCTGTTGGTAGAGCCAATACCAAAAGCAAAGATCGCCAAAAGTAGCCAAATGTATATATATTGATTTAAATTAATGAAGTATATATAAAAATAGTTGGTAAAATTTAATACAAAACCTAGTTCAGGTAAATGAATTTTATAGTCCACAAAAGTCAAAACCCATTATCTTTGACTGATGCTACATGGCCTAAAATTTATTTTAAAAAACTTATCCATCGCAAAACTGAAAATTACAAAGGTGTTAATCTCCTGCAAACCTTCAAAAATTTAGATTAGAAGAGGATTATGATCCCATATATATTTTCATGACAAATTAACAATGAATTTTTTAACAAGTCATAATTAGTGACAAAAGACTGGCTAACTAGCTGTGTAAGCCTGTAAATATCGTGGAGGACCATTATCCCATATAAACGGCAGCGCCTATGTTACATTTTCTGTAACAAACAGCCTGTCGTTTTGGATCATTAGATATGCGATTTTTAAATCCAACGAATGGGAACAAAGTTAAGCTGAAATAGAGTACAGGTGCAACGGTCCAATGAATATATTAAACAAAAGGCGGGTAACCTGATGAAAGGGTTATGAAAAAAATACTTGTTAAATGAATAAATAAATATCATGATTTTAATAAATAAAATTATAAATATCATGATTTTATAAATGATAAATAAAAAAATTTACAAAATTAATATTTCATTTATGAAATCATAACTTAGTTAAGAGTTAATGGGGATATGTTTCATAATGAAATATTTTTCATATTTATACACAAAAAAAGTATGATGAAATATTTTTATGATAAGTTGTGACCTGTGATTTGTTATAATTGATATCTCGTAGTTGTGACTTCTTGTAATTGTTATTTCAGGATTGTAATATTAATTTTAATTAATCATTATTATGATCTATGAAATTAAATTTATGTATTGTTGTATTATGATTGGTTATTGTGAAATTAAATATATAGTCGTGAAATTATGATAAATTGATAATAAAATATTAATTGTTCTCTTAATAAAATTATTATTATTAAGCTGATAGACTTTAAAAAACACGACAGGCACGTGGGCTTTAATAAAGCACGTCAGACACGTGAGCTTTTAGGCACGCTAGACATATGAGCTTAAAGGAAAAAAAAGTTAATGGGTTTTTTTGGGCACGACACGAGCCCCTCGTACCGTTGGTCGTGCCAGGCCCTTGTGGGCCATTGCTTAACGTGCTGGCACGGCCCGTTGGCCACCCTTGCTTGTGGGATTTAAATTTAAACTCACAAATATTAAAAGAGTACTTTCAATAATATATAAAATTTAAATTATATAATTCAAACTATAAAGTTATAGCAGTAGCTTAAAAATCCACATAAAAATACTCAATTTTAGATTTTATCAATGTAAATGAGAAATTAAAATTTCTACATTAAAACAAATACACAAAATATATCAATCTATCATAAAATGTTTCTGTTGTAGGCAAATTATCTCACTATGATGAATGCCTTGCTCTATCCTTTGATCAATATACAAGTATTGTCAACAATATTAATAAGTAAATTTTGGATAATTACCATTAACAATTAAAAAAATAAAAACACAAGTTTAGTAAGCAATCATTAGGTTTAAGTCATTAAAGTAAAATAAATAAAATTAATCAAATCAAAATAAAATATTAGTAATATTAAACTTGAAAATACTAAAATTTCGACCTATTAAAAGCTTATTTGTGTGTGTGTGTAGTGATTCTCTAGAGCAGGTGCTTTTATTTTTTTCATGCAAACATGTTATTAAGCCATGCAGTTTAATAGAGTTTGTGAAGATCACTGCTAAACTGTACGGCTTTATAGAACATTGAAAATCCTTCTCTAGTGCGGGTGCCCTCTTTTTCTTTTTTTTTTTAATGCAGACATGCTGTTAGGCCATACGACTTAATTAAATCAATGAAAAATACTATTAAACTGCATGACTTTATAATACATTGAAAAATAACTCTATAAAATCGTAAAATTTAATAGCATGTCCGCATTAAAATAAATGAGGGTGCTCGCATCTGATATATATATATATATATATATATATATATATATATATATAATGATCGAAGACAGGGTGTGTTTCCAAAATAAAAACTTTATTGATTATTTAATAAAACAAATTGAATCGAGGTTGATTCATTTTAATAACTAATTTTACCAAATTTGAATTTAGATTGCTTTGGAAATTAAATGCGATTGGTTTGGATTAATGATACGCAAATAAAATAACCAGATTTTAAACGGCTTCGTCAAATTATTATTATTCTGAGTACGTGGTGTTGTATAAGTGACGAGGTCCTTGGCAATGGATGTGTTTCCGCCAAGCTATTCAAACCTCCTTTGCACCAGTAGCCCGCAACAGTTAGGTATTCCAGCCGATATACTCAAAATATTTTTAATCCAGCTTTAAGTTATTTATTTATTTATTTTTATAGATCTATGCTTTGGAACGCGGTTAGTCAAATTTTATGATTACTTTACCAAATATAAATTAAGTTCTTTAAACGTGGTTAGTTTATTTTAGGTGCATTACCAAATCTTATTTAGATTCTTTATGGCTGAGGTACAAACACAGTACCAAATCCGGATCCCGAAAGTGGTGCTCTGAAGAAGGAGGGAGAAAAGAAATACAACTAAGGACAGAGATCCGGTCTCTTTGCCTTAGAGGAACGTACAGGTTGTATGGGAGATCTGATAGAAATCAGTCTCCAATGCATGCGAAATTTAAACGTGCAAACATAAATTTAAATTGCAGAAATTTAAATGGCTTTAAAATAAAGTTGCGGAAATTAAATTGACAGAAATTTAAACGTGCATGCTTTAAATTGTAAATTGCTTTAAACTAAATGAATTACAATGCTTTGAAAAGAAACAAAATTGAATGCTTACATTTGATTTGGTTTCTTGGTGCTTGGAAAGAAAAGAAAGAAAGGAAATTAATTCGCTGACCAGGAACTAACCCGAAGGAAAATTTCCTGAATGTCTTTGAATTTCAGATTCCTAGAGAGAGAGAAGAAAAGAGAAGAGAGAGAGAATCCAAAAAATCTGAGGAGTCTAAAGTCTTCCTTCAGATTATCTACATAAGACTTTACACTGTAGACTGTAGCGGAGCTTTAAGTGCACAGTAATCTTTGGAAGTCGGCACTGTTCACTGTAGCGGAGCTCTGGGAAAACAGTAACCTTTGGATCGTATCTTTGAATAGTAGTCGTTGTACAGGAAGATATAAAATACAAAGTATAAAATACATACGGATGAAATACATAATACGGGTGAAGAGACATGTGCGCTCTCATTTGTGTCCAGTGGACCACCCGAAAGAAATTGAAATTGTTTTTTTTTTTTTTTTAAGTACAAAATTGTACATACATGCAAACGAATATATAATACATCTTTAATGCTTGATAGGGGAAAAAATGCCGAAGCAATCATCTTCATTTTCATCACCAAGAGAGATAAATGGTTCTTCATCTGCCGAGGTGCTTGAGCTGGAACTGGCAACGAACGTCTCTGATCTTGTGGCGAGAAGTTGTTGCATGACTTTGAAATATTCCTCTTCAGTTTTGGCACTGGCCAAAAGAGATTGCGCTTTGAATTTTTGAGTAAGAAAGATTTGTTGGGCTTTGGATTCTTTGATGGTCGGAGGCAGAAAGCCTTTTGAACCAAGCAAATTTTGGACAAGTGTTTCGGTTAATTTGGTTTTTTCATCAAATTTTGACCACCATTTTACTTTGAAGGTTCTTTGGATAAGGAGTTGTTTTTCTTGGGTATGAAATCTGAAATTCCACATCCATACCCATGGAAGGAAGAAATTGGTACAAAAACAGAGAAAGGGAGAAAATCTTTTCTCTGAGTCAGTTGGGGTATAATGTGCTTTAAAAAGGTTCAGGCAATGGGTAGCATTAGGGGTTAAGATTTGTGGAGTTGAACCAAAATAATTCCACCATTGTTGGAACCAGTTTGGAAGGCTTTGGACGGTTATTTTTGAATTAAAGAAAAATAACCATGAATGAGACTTTTTAGGGTTTTGTATAAAAAATGTATTGAACAAAGCCTGCTGGTAATCCCAATAGGTATACACCAAACAGTGTGGTAAACGCATTTGAAAATTTGGAGGGAAAGATTTGTATTTATGGAGTTGGTCGCCCCACTGATTTGGACTCAAAACTTTTAAAATTGTGGCCGTAGAGTAGGCCGGTTCAGAATGGGTTTCACTGAGAAAGAAGTGTTTGAATTTTACAGACTCAGTGGCTTCAAGAATGCTTTGATAATATGACTGGGGTTTTGTTAAATCCCATGGTTTGAAAAACCAGCCTTGAGGGAAAAACTTTGAAATTGCTTGAAAAGGATCAGAATGGTAAAACCCATGTTCCATAGTTAAAACATTTTGAAAATGAGATTTATCAAACCAATCGGAAGTTTTCTTTGAACGTGTTGGCTGGGAAAGAACAATCTGAGAAGATGAGCTTTCACCAGTAATGACAACATTTTGGCTTTGGGAAGAAAGTTTTGTAATTTCTTTAGAAATTGGTTTTTCTTCCTCAGGGATCTGAGAAAGGGCTTTAGATTTTGAAATGCCTTGCAAGACAAGCATGAGCTCAGGGGACTTTGTAATGGATTCCATCTATTCTTTGACTTGTTGATCAGAAGAGATGGATTTGGATTGGGCTTTTTGTTCTTCTTCTTCGACCATTTCAATCCAAGATTTAATTGGCATGGCCGAGGATAGTAATTTTTCTTTGGAAGGAGTAGATTGGGGTTCTTTGGAGGATTTTTGGGAATCAGTTTCTTTGGCTATACCTTTTCCTTTGTCTCGACGCTTTGGCGGCATTATCTGTTTTGAAGAAATTCACGAGTTAGAAAATTAGGAACAGAATTTTTATCGCCTTTAATAAATTCAATATCAAAGTCAAAAACACTTGAAATGGCTTGCCATCGTGCAAAAATCTGTTTGGATGCAATGTTTTGAACATCTTTTTCTAAAACATGTTTTGCAGCCTTGCAATCAATTCTAAGTAAAAATTTTTGAATTAATAAATCACTTTGAAATTTTGATATGCACAAAACTATGGAAAGAATTTCTTTTTTAATAGTGGAATAATTCTTTTGACAATCATTCCAATGGGCCGAAACATACTGAACAATTTGTTCTTTATTATTATCCTTTTGCTTTAAAATACCTCCATATCCTAAATCAGATGCATCAGTTTCAACTATTTTAGGTAATGCAGGATTTGCAAGATATAAACATGGAATGCTTTTTACGGAATTCTTTATTAATCTAACAGTTTTTGTATGTTCATCAGTCCAAGCAGCAGGTTTCTTTTTTAATCTATCATGCAAAGGTTTAGATAGCCTACTGATGTTAGGACAAAAATCAAGAACATAGTTTAAACTGCCTAAAAATCTTTGTAATTGGGTTTTATCCATGATTTTATCAGGAAATTTATCAGCAAAAGCGAGCGATCGCTCAATAGGAGTAATAGTTCCTTTGGAAATATGATGACCTAGGAACCTGATTTTTGTTTGAAATAAAGAGACTTTAGAACTGGAAATTGCCAATCCAGCCTTTCTGGTGGCAAAATAAAAAGTCTTTAAATGTTTAAAATGTTGGTCAATCGAATTTGAAAATACTAACACGTCATCAATATAAACAATACAAAAATCAGAATAAGGATTATAAATATCGTTCATAATTCTTTGAAATTCTGATGGTGCATTTTTTAAACCAAAGGGCATAACTGTCCACTCATACTGTCCAAATGGAACAGTAAAAACAGTTTTGTAACGGTCTTTTGGATGAATTTGAATTTGCCAAAATCCTGATTTCATGTCAAATTTTGAAAATATGAAAGCAGAATGCAATTTTTGAAGTAAATCCTTTTTATTAGGTATCGGGTACCTAATCCATTTTAAAGATTTATTTAAAGGTTTATAATTTATGACAAGTCTAGGTGTGCCTCTCTCAATTTCAGAATTTTTATTTACATAAAAAGCGGCACATGACCAAGGTGACCTAGATTTTACAATAAGGCCTTTATTAATAAGATCATTAATTTCTTCTTTACAATGTCTTTCTAAATCCATATTCATTTGAATTGGTCGAGCTTTAGTGGGTATTTGTTTTTCATCAAAAGAATTTTCATAAGGCAAATCTACCAAGTGTTGTTTTCTATTCCAAAAAGCAGAAGGTAGATCAGCACAAATTTCTTTTTCTATTAAAGTTTTGAAATCAGAAATTTTCATTTTAATAAAATCTCTTTGTAAATCGTTTTCAATTCTTTGTAAGCTCAAATCTTTTTGTAGAAAGGTTAAATCATTTTGTTTTGAATTAATTAGATTATTAATTCGATTTTGATAAATGGAACAGGCTTTAACAATATTCAAATTTCTTGTTTTTGGTTTTTCAATAAAAGGAAAAATGACTTTTTTGCTTTTGACTTTAAAAGATATACTGTCATAATTTACAGTATACGGAGTTATAAGATTTATAAAAGGAGTTCCTAATATTACAGTATGGTGAATATCATTTGTAAGAATAAAAGAAGTTTTAAATTCAAAACCATTGTTATGAATAGAGGCTTCTACTTTGGAATCGACTTTTAATTTTGAATTGTTGGCGGCAGAAAGCCTTTCTTTGGTCTTTTCATGAAATCTTTTTGGAACAATATCTTATCTAATACAATTTAAATCTGCACCAGTGTCGAAAAGAGCAATGGCATCAATTGCAAAATCATTTGAAAAAATCAAAGTGGCTTTAATCAAATATTTTCGAGTAGTAACTTGCTTTAAAACAAAAAGAAAATCATTTGGAATGGATTCAATGTTATCAACATTTTGCTCAATATTATTTTCACTATGAGTTGACTCATTATCTGAATCATTCTGTAAATGCTTTTGTAAAAGAAGTTGGATTGTTTCAGAATCATTCTTTTGTTTTTCTTTTAAATCCTTGATTTCGGACTTAATATTCTTAATTTCTTTTTGAAGGTCTTGGATATTAGGAACCGATTTTTTTGTTTTCTTTTTATCTAAAATCTCAGTAAGATCGTAAGAATTCTTTTTTACATTTGGGATTTTAGAAGTCTCAGCTTTGTTGAAATCCATGGTTTTCAAAAGTTTTTCTAGATATTCCTTTTGAAGATTTGGATCAGAAATATGCTTTACAAGTTCAAGAAAAGTTTCTTGGTCTTTAGTCAAAACATTGATTTTCTTTAAATATGACTCTGATTCAGAATCACTACTGTTAGATACAGAAGTATCCGAATCAATTAACTCATCGATTTGTAAAAGGTCACTATCCCCTGTCATAGAGGATTCAGAACTTGAAGATTCAATCATAAGCGGGGCAATTTTGGAAAGAATGTCATCTTCGAGGCCAAGTTCATGAAGTTTTCTACTCATTCTGCAATATTTTGCAGTATGGCCTTTTATACCACATCGATGACAAATGGCTTCTTTGAAATTGAAAGGGATTTTTGGTGTGGTTTTAAAATCTTTCTTTTTAGGGAATTTGGACTTCTTATAAGGCCTAGAAGGTTTCTTATAAAAATACTCCCTATGTCCAAGAAAGGGTTTCCTATGGCTTTTAGACTTGTAATGTTTTTTGTAAGGTCTCGAAGAGCACTTACCATTACAATCTTTGGAGGTGGAAGCTTTAAAAGGGTCATAATTGAATTGTTTACAGAAACTACCAAGTTCCCGCTTAGACTGCCTAAGCTCTTGTTTTAGTCGTTTCTGTAACTTCAAGTCTTGAAAAATCTTTAAACCTTCCTTATTAACGAAGCTAACAAGTTCACTATAGGTGAGCTCATCATAAGGAATACGGTTGTCATAAAGGGCTTTAATGGAATTCCTAACCTTTTCACCTAAAAGGGTAGGTAGACCTGCTAAGAATTTCTCTTTCCAAGTGGTATGATTTGCATCATCTCTGAGAAAGAGTTTAGTAAAGAAAGTGGTTTTGTAAACTTGGAAATCACTAAGTTTCCTACATCGCAAATTGTGTAGTAACTCAGCGTTTTTATCTCTAAGGTGAGAAGGGTCACCAATGAAATGAAGGGAAATGGTAAGGATTAAAGTAGCAACAGCATCCTGAATAGGATTATTAAATTGATCAAGAATAGGGGCTCTATTTTCATCAATTTGGATAGCATTAAGGATATCCGTCTGTTGCTGCCTAGTGAGAAGATGATCCCACCAACCTTTTAATTGACCAGTGAATCCTTCAATGAGAATCTCAGCAATAGCCATGTCCGAGGTTCCCGATTGAGTTTTATTGGCATTGGCTGCCATGGTCATTTGTTGTAGAACACCTAGAATATTGTATTCCGACATACCATCAATGTTCCATTCATAGACAGAGGATGCATTATATCGGGATTGATTTAATGCACTCGGCCTATTGTCTATAGTTAAATCAGGAGGAGATTTAACAGTGGGAAGGGCTAATTCCCAATGGATTTTGTTGGCTTTAGGAATAGATTCTTCTTGGAAGGCTTCTAAATCAGAAGAGGCTATTGAAGTTTGGTCATCTTGTTCTAATACTCCAATCTTGCTAGATTGAGGAGTATCAGGAGCTATTTGGATTTTACTAGATGAAGACGAAGCAGCTTCTATTCTATCTAGTTGTTCTCTAATGGCTTTAGCAAAATCTGATTTTGACTCTTGGACAAGCTTTTGACTAGTTTTCGAAACCTGAAAAAGTTTGAAAATAGGTTCCTTAAGCTTTTTGTCAAAATCCGATTTTGATGGAATAGGAGAAGTGGATGAAATAGTGATGGTTGACTTTTGAAATTAGTTTTCTATCCTAGTCAACTGCTTTCCAATTGTATTTAAGTTAGTATTACAGAAATTATTCTGTTGGATAATACTACTTAAATTCGAATCAGAATCAATAGGTTTTGGAATTTTGTAAGGTGAAGCTCTAATTTGGACGGGAGGTTCACCGTGATCGACGGTTATACTCCGAAGAGGTGGATGCTCAGACTCTATGGTTCTATCGCTATCAGAAAGTTTCCACTCCGGAATCTTCTTCCTAATAGTAATAGGATTTGACTCTTTGAAAGGATAATTTATGTTGTTCTCAGAAGAATATATTTCGAACCAATCAAAAAACAATATATGAACTTTATGAAAATTCACAACTTCATAGTAAATTTGTTGAATTTCTTTTCACTTCTCTTGCAGACTGACTTGTCCAGAGCAAACACTGTTATCCCAAAACCAATCTATTGGAAAGATGTCAATCTTCCAGATGAATGGATCCTTGAAGGAGCTGCCCCACCGGCAATTCCGAAACAACTTGAGCCAAATACAGAGTTGCAAAACGTGACTCAGTATTCCGATGGTAAAGTTAAATTATCATTCAGAAGGTCTATATCATCCAGATTTTCTGATAAAGAGTCGTGCTCAAGTATTCTTCCATTGGAGAGGAAATTTACAAAAATTCCTTCTGTCATAAATCTTCCATACCAATCTACAAAGAGTCAACCGAGGTTTTCCACCTCAGATATACCCAGTTCCTCAATACATTCTGTTGACTATACTACAAATGTTCCACACCCTATTTATACTAGTAGTCAACATGTTCAAAGTCAGGAAGAGAAGGAACCTTCTCCTCCAACTTCTCCTACGTTTTCTGCTGTAACAGAAAATGTCATCAATGTCATAGAAAAAGAATTTGAATTAGATAAAACTCTTCTTCATAATGATTTTTATTCTGATTCAAACAAAGAAAAAAGAATTTGGTTTTTTAAACATTTTTTGAATCAAACAAAAGAAATTCAACAAATTTACTATGAAGTTGTGAATTTTCATAAAGTTCATATATTGTTTTTTTATTGGTTCGAAATATATTCTTCTGAGAACAACATAAATTATCCTTTCAAAGAGTCAAATCCTATTACTATTAGGAAGAAGATTCCGGAGTGGAAACTTTCTGATAGCGATAGAACCATAGAGTCTGAGCATCCACCTCTTCGGAGTATAACCGTCGATCACGGTGAACCTCCCGTCCAAATTAGAGCTTCACCTTACAAAATTCCAAAACCTATTGATTCTGATTCGAATTTAAGTAGTATTATCCAACAGAATAATTTCTGTAATACTAACTTAAATACAATTGGAAAGCAGTTGACTAGGATAAAAAACTAATTTCAAAAGTCAACCATCACTATTTCATCCACTTCTCCTATTCCATCAAAATCGGATTTTGACAAAAAGCTTAAGGAACCTATTTTCAAACCTTTTCAGGTTTCGAAAACTAGTCAAAAGCTTGTCCAAGAGTCAAAATCAGATTTTGCTAAAGCCATTAGAGAACAACTAGATAGAATAGAAGCTGCTTCGTCTTCATCTAGTAAAATCCAAATAGCTCCTGATACTCCTCAATCTAGCAAGATTGGAGTATTAGAACAAGATGACCAAACTTCAATAGCCTCTTCTGATTTAGAAGCCTTCCAAGAAGAATCTATTCCTAAAGCCAACAAAATCCATTGGGAATTAGCCCTTCCCACTGTTAAATCTCCTCCTGATTTAACTATAGACAATAGGCCGAGTGCATTAAATCAATCCCGATATAATGCATCCTCTGTCTATGAATGGAACATTGATGGTATGTCGGAATACAATATTCTAGGTGTTCTACAACAAATGACCATGGCAGCCAATGCCAATAAAACTCAATCGGGAACCTCGGACATGGCTATTGCTGAGATTCTCATTGAAGGATTCACTGGTCAATTAAAAGGTTGGTGGGATCATCTTCTCACTAGGCAGCAACAGACGGATATCCTTAATGCTATCCAAATTGATGAAAATAGAGCCCCTATTCTTGATCAATTTAATAATCCTATTCAGGATGCTGTTGCTACTTTAATCCTTACCATTTCCCTTCATTTCATTGGTGACCCTTCTCACCTTAGAGATAAAAACGCTGAGTTACTACACAATTTGCGATGTAGGAAACTTAGTGATTTCCAAGTTTACAAAACCACTTTCTTTACTAAACTCTTTCTCAGAGATGATGCAAATCATACCACTTGGAAAGAGAAATTCTTAGCAGGTCTACCTACCCTTTTAGGTGAAAAGGTTAGGAATTCCATTAAAGCCCTTTATGACAACCGTATTCCTTATGATGAGCTCACCTATAGTGAACTTGTTAGCTTCGTTAATAAGGAAGGTTTAAAGATTTTTCAAGACTTGAAGTTACAGAAACGACTAAAACAAGAGCTTAGGCAGTCTAAGCGGGAACTTGGTAGTTTCTGTAAACAATTCAATTATGACCCTTTTAAAGCTTCCACCTCCAAAGATTGTAATGGTAAGTGCTCTTCGAGACCTTACAAAAAACATTACAAGTCTAAAAGCCATAGGAAACCCTTTCTTGGACATAGGGAGTATTTTTATAAGAAACCTTCTAGGCCTTATAAGAAGTCCAAATTCCCTAAAAAGAAAGATTTTAAAACCACACCAAAAATCCCTTTCAATTTCAAAGAAGCCATTTGTCATCGATGTGGTATAAAAGGCCATACTGCAAAATATTGCAGAATGAGTAGAAAACTTCATGAACTTGGCCTCGAAGATGACATTCTTTCCAAAATTGCCCCGCTTATGATTGAATCTTCAAGTTCTGAATCCTCTATGACAGGGGATAGTGACCTTTTACAAATCGATGAGTTAATTGATTCGGATACTTCTGTATCTAACAGTAGTGATTCTGAATCAGAGTCTTATTTAAAGAAAATCAATGTTTTGACTAAAGACCAAGAAACTTTTCTTGAACTTGTAAAGCATATTTCTGATCCAAATCTTCAAAAGGAATATCTAGAAAAACTTTTGAAAACCATGGATTTCAACAAAGCTGAGACTTCTAAAATCCCAAATGTAAAAAAGAATTCTTACGATCTTACTGAGATTTTAGATAAAAAGAAAACAAAAAAATCGGTTCCTAATATCCAAGACCTTCAAAAAGAAATTAAGAATATTAAGTCCGAAATCAAGGATTTAAAAGAAAAACAAAAGAATGATTCTGAAACAATCCAACTTCTTTTACAAAAGCATTTACAGGATGATTCAGATAATGAGTCAACTCATAGTAAAAATAATATTGAGCAAAATGTTGATAACATTGAATCCATTCCAAATGATTTTCTTTTTGTTTTAAAGCAAGTTACTACTCGAAAATATTTGATTAAAGCCACTTTGATTTTTTCAAATGATTTTGCAATTGATGCCATTGCTCTTTTCGACACTGGTGCAGATTTAAATTGTATTAGACAAAATATTGTTCCAAAAAGATTTCATGAAAAGACCAAAGAAAGGCTTTCTGCCGCCAACAATTCAAAATTAAAAGTCGATTCCAAAGTAGAAGCCTCTATTCATAACAATGGTTTTGAATTTAAAACTTCTTTTATTCTTACAAATGATATTCACCATGCTGTAATATTAGGAACTCCTTTTATAAATCTTATAACTCCGTATACTGTAAATTATGACAGTATATCTTTTAAAGTCAAAAGCAAAAAAGTCATTTTTCCTTTTATTGAAAAACCAAAAACAAGAAATTTGAATATTTTTAAAGCCTGTTCCATTTATCAAAATCGAATTAATAATCTAATTAATTCAAAACAAAATGATTTAACCTTTCTACAAAAAGATTTGAGCTTACAAAGAATTGAAAACGATTTACAAAGAGATTTTATTAAAAGGAAAATTTCTGATTTCAAAACTTTAATAGAAAAAGAAATTTGTGCTGATCTACCTTCTGCTTTTTGGAATAGAAAACAACACTTGGTAGATTTGCCTTATGAAAATTCTTTTGATGAAAAACAAATACCCACTAAAGCTCGACCAATTCAAATGAATATGGATTTAGAAAGACATTGTAAAGAAGAAATTAATGATCTTATTAATAAAGACCTTATTGTAAAATTTAGGTCACCTTGGTCATGTGCCGCTTTTTATGTAAATAAAAATTCTGAAATTGAGAGAGGCACACCTAAACTTGTCATAAATTATAAACCTTTAAATAAAGCTTTAAAATGGATTAGGTACCCGATACCTAATAAAAAGGATTTACTTCAAAAATTGCATTCTGCTTTCATATTTTCAAAATTTGACATGAAATCAGGATTTTGGCAAATTCAAATTCATCCAAAAGACCGTTACAAAACTGCTTTTATTGTTCCATTTGGACAGTATGAGTGGACAGTTATGCCCTTTGGTTTAAAAAATGCACCATCAGAATTTCAAAGAATTATGAACGATATTTATAATCCTTATTCTGATTTTTGTATTGTTTATATTGATGACGTGTTAGTATTTTCAAATTCGATTGACCAACATTTTAAACATTTAAAGACTTTTTATTTTGCCACCAGAAAGGCTGGATTGGCAATTTCCAGTTCTAAAGTCTCTTTATTTCAAACAAAAATCAGGTTCCTAGGTCATCATATTTCCAAAGGAACTATTACTCCTATTGAGCGATCGCTCGCTTTTGCTGATAAATTTCCTGATAAAATCATGGATAAAACCCAATTACAAAGATTTTTAGGCAGTTTAAACTATATTCTTGATTTTTGTCCTAACATCAGTAGGCTATCTAAACCTTTGCATGATAGATTAAAAAAGAAACCTGCTGCTTGGACTGATGAACATACAAAAACTGTTAGATTAATAAAGAATTCCGTAAAAAGCATTCCATGTTTATATCTTGCAAATCCTGCATTACCTAAAATAGTTGAAACTGATGCATCTGATTTAGGATATGGAGGTATTTTAAAGCAAAAGGATAATAATAAAGAACAAATTGTTCAGTATGTTTCGGCCCATTGGAATGATTGCCAAAAGAATTATTCCACTATTAAAAAAGAAATTCTTTCCATAGTTTTGTGCATATCAAAATTTCAAAGTGATTTATTAAATCAAAAATTTTTACTTAGAATTGATTGCAAGGCTGCAAAACATGTTTTAGAAAAAGATGTTCAAAACATTGCATCAAAACAGATTTTTGCACGATGGCAAGCCATTTTAAGTGTTTTTGACTTTGATATTGAATTTATTAAAGGCGATAAAAATTCTGTTCCTGATTTTCTAACTCGTGAATTTCTTCAAAACAGATAATGCCGCCAAAGCGTCGAGACAAAGGAAAAGGTATAGCCAAAGAAACTGATTCCCAAAAATCCTCCAAAGAACCCCAATCTACTCCTTCCAAAGAAAAATTACTATCCTCGGTCATGCCAATTAAATCTTGGATTGAAATGGTCGAAGAAGAAGAACAAAAAGCCCAATCCAAATCCATCTCTTCTGATCAACAAGTCAAAGAATAGATGGAATCCATTACAAAGTCCCCTGAGCTCATGCTTGTCTTGCAATGCATTTCAAAATCTAAAGCCCTTTCTCAGATCCCTGAGGAAGAAAAACCAATTTCTAAAGAAATTACAAAACTTTCTTCCCAAAGCCAAAATGTTGTCATTACTGGTGAAAGCTCATCTTCTTAGATTGTTCTTTCCCAGCCAACACGTTCAAAGAAAACTTCCGATTGGTTTGATAAATCCCATTTTCAAAATGTTTTAACTATGGAACATGGGTTTTACCATTCTGATCCTTTTCAAGCAATTTCAAAGTTTTTCCCTCAAGGCTGGTTTTTCAAACCATGGGATTTAACAAAACCCCAATTATATTATCAAAGCATTCTTGAAGCCACTGAGTCTGTAAAATTCAAACACTTCTTTCTCAGTGAAACCCATTCTGAGCCGGCCTACTCTATGGCCACAATTTTAAAAGTTTTGAGTCCAAATCAGTGGGGCGACCAACTCCATAAATACAAATCTTTCCCTCTAAATTTTCAAATGCGTTTACCACACTGTTTGGTGTATACCTATTGGGATTACCAGCAGGCTTGGTTCAATACATTTTTTATACAAAACCCTAAAAAGTCTCATTCATGGTTATTTTTCTTTAATTAAAAAATAACCGTCCAAAGCCTTCCAAACTGGTTCCAACAATGGTGGAATTATTTTGGTTCAACTCCACAAATCTTAACCCCTAATGCTACCCATTGCCTGAACCTTTTTAAAGCACATTATACCCCAACTGACTCAGAGAAAAGATTTTCTCCATTTCTCTGTTTTTGTACCAATTTCTTCCTTCCATGGGTATGGATGTGGAATTTCAGATTTCATACCCAAGAAAAACAACTCCTTATCCAAAGAACCTTCAAAGTAAAATGGTGGTCAAAATTTGATGAAAAAACCAAATTAACCGAAACACTTGTCCAAAATTGGCTTGGTTCAAAAGGCTTTCTGCCTCCGACCATCAAAGAATCCAAAGCCCAACAAACCTTTCTTACTCAAAAATCCAAAGCCCAATCTCTTTTGGCCAGTGCCAAAACTGAAGAGGAATATTTCAAAGTCATGCAACAACTTCTCGCCACAAGATCAGAGACGTCCGTTGCCAGTTCCAGCTCAAGCACCTCGGCAGATGAAACCCTTTATCTCTCTTGGTGATGAAAATGAAGATGAATGCTTCGGCATTTTTTCCCCTATCAAGCATTAAAGATGTATTATATATTCGTTTGCATGTATGTACAATTTTGTACTTAAAAAAAAAAAAACAATTTCAATTTCTTTCGGGTGGTTCACTGGACACAAGTGAGAGCGCACATGTCTCTTCACCCGTATTATGTATTTCATCCGTATGTATTTTATACTTTGTATTTTGTATCTTCCTGTACAACGACTACTATTCAAAGATATGATCCAAAGGTTACTGTTTTCCCAGAGCTCCGCTACAGTGAACAGTGCCGACTTCCAAAGATTACTGTGCACTTAAAGCTCCGCTACAGTCTACAGTGTAAAGTCTTATGTATATAATCTGAAGGAAGACTTTAGACTCCTCAGATTTTTTGGATTCTCTCTCTCTTCTCTTTTCTTCTCTCTCTCTCTCTCTAGGAATCTGAAATTCAAAGACATTCAGGAAATTTTCCTTCGGGTTAGTTCCTGGTCAGCGAATTAATTTCCTTTCTTTCTTTTCTTTCCAAGCACCAAGAAACCAAATCAAATGTAAGCATTTAATTTTGTTTCTTTTCAAAGCATTGTAATTCATTTAGTTTAAAGCAATTTAGATTGCTTTAAACTAAATTGAATGCTTACATTTGATTTGGTTTCTTGGTGCTTGGAAAGAAAAGAAAGAAAGGAAATTAAATAAAAACAATATATATATATATATATTGTAGACCCCTTCTTGTAAAAAGAAAAGAATGCATCATGTGGAGGGACGCGAGGCCTGTTCCATGAGGCGATTCTCGTTGTTGAGGTCATGGGGTCCAAAACCAAAAGGGAAGGTCTCGGTAGGTTGGTGGGGTAGGCAGCCTACGAGGCGACCCGCAGAGGAAGCTACTTCTAAGAAGTAAAGAGCACTACGTGAGAAGCTCTATAAAAAATGGTTGTTAGAGCAGGGCATGTAGCTGAAGTAAGTTAGGTTATGATTGATAATTAGGAAAATTAGGTCATAAGTAAAAACTTTAACTTACACATATTTATAATTAAAATTTTTAGTGTAATTTTTATGATTAAAATTTCAAAATATAAATAATTAAAAAAATAATGTTCATGTCTGTGGTGTAAGTTATGTTAAATGTAACTTAGCATTTGCCTTTTAACAAGCAATAATTACTGACAAAAGACCAGCGGCTGGCTAGCTACAGCCTGTAAGTATCGTGGAATTTTAAATACAATACTGCATCTGAATTTTTCTAACAAGTAATAATTAATGACAAAAGACTAAAGAACAGTAGCTTCTAAGTACCGTAGAATTTTAAATACAACACTCAGTTCACCGTAGAATTTTAAATACAATACCCAGTTTTAGAACAATTTCTTATTGTGTGGATTTCTAATTAACAAGAAATTAACTAATGCAAATGTTTGTAAGAAAGTTTCTTGCTATTCATTTCACAGTGAAGGAATATATACATATCTTGTACATCAGTTAAGGAAAGAATAAATCAAGAATAAATCAAGAATCCCGTGAATATATAAATTACAATTGTTAAGCCATAAACTACGTGCGTAACTCAAGGCTTGAATTGATCTTGCTGTGATGAAGGGATTGACATCTATTCATTCTATTATGCCCCCGCAAGATGGCGTCACCATCGAAGATGCCAATCTTGGATCGAAGAGTTAGAAATCGTTGCTTAGCCAAAGGCTTGGTGAAAAGATCAGCAAGTTGATCGGTCGTTGAAACATGAGATACCTTAAGGGAGCCTTCAAATACCTTGTCTCGAACAAAATGATAATCGATTGCAATGTGCTTCATCCGAGAGTGGAAAACGGGATTTGCACATAAATAAGTGGCACCAAGATTATCACATAAAAGGTGTGGAGGAGAAGATAGAGTAATGCCAAGTTCAGAGAGCAAATTGACGAGCCATGAAATTTCAGCAGCGGTGGAAGCAATGGCACGATACTCTGCCTCAGTTGACGATCTAGCAACTGTACGCTGGTTCTTTGAGCACCAAGATATAGGATTACCACCAAAGTAAATAATATAAGCAGATATGGAGGAATAATTGTCACGGTCACCAGCCCAATCGGCGTCCGAGTATGCGGTGAGTTGAAAAGGTTGATGCTGCTTAAGATGAAGACCAAAGTGAAGAGCATTCTTTAGGTACCGAAGAATACGCTTTGCAGCAGCCCAATGAGTCTGATTTGGAGCTTGCATATATTGCGCAAGTTTGTTGACAGGATAAGCAATATCTGGACGTGTCAGAGCCAAATATTGAAGGCCACCGATAACACTGCGATACAACGTAGCATCTGCCGAAGGTGAGCCATCGTGATGAAGGAGTTGAATTGATGTGGACATAAGAGTGACATGGTCCTTGACGCCTTCCATTTTTGTTCTTGCAAGGAGATCTCTGATGTATTTTTGTTGAGATAAAAATAGACCAGCGGGTGTAGGAATCACTTCAATGCCAAGAAAAAAATGCAAGTCACCTAGATCTTTTATCGAGAACCTCCGAGATAGGGCAGCAATAAGCACAGCAATTGCAACTTTGGAGTTACCTGTTATAAATAAATCACAGTAGAGTTGGTGTTATAAATAAATAATGAAGCATCTGATTTGGATTTGACAAATCCAGAGAGAAGAAGAAATTCTTGAAGTTCATTATACCATGCACGTGGTGCTTGTTTAAGGCCATAAAGGGCCTTGTGCAACCGACATACATGGTTTGGTAGAGATGCATCAATGAAACCAGGAGGTTGAGACATAAAGACTTGCTCCGATAGCCGACCATGTAAGAAAACATTATTGACGTCTAACTGATGAACCTTCCAATTACGAGAAAGGGCAACAGAGAAAACTAATCGGATCGTGGTTGGCTTGACCACCGGGCTGAAGGTGTCATGATAATCAATACCCAGCCGTTGATGAAAGCCTTTAGCAACTAAGCGGGCTTTATACCTGTCAATGCTTCCATCAGGATGTCTTTTAATGCGGAAAACCCATTTACAACCAACAATATTTTGAGTGGGTGTGCGAGGAACTAACTCCCAAGTACCATTCTTGACCAAGGCATTAATTTCATCACACATAGCATGTCGCCATTGAGGATCTTTAAGGGCTTGTATGGGACTGGTAGGCTCAAGGGATAATGGAAGAGGATATTTTGTCGTGATGTTGAGGTGTTTGGGTTGAAACACACAGTTTTTAGAGCATGTAGTCATGATATGTTGATTTTGAGCGCACGGCTCACGATGGGTTTGGGGAATAGAATAAATAAAGTTAGAAGCGTCATTCCTTGGGGGTTGCTCAATCGGTGGCATAGAGGATGACATCTTGTGAGTTGAACCTTCCAAATGAGGATCCACTTCTGACAGTAAAGGTGCTTGTGGCGAATCAATATTATTGTTGGATGGACACAAAGAGTGGATAGCTTCTTTAAGTGGACAAGGCGAGAGTTGAGAAGAAGAATGAGGACTGGAAGTATCTTGACTAAAATGGACAGTTTGTTGAGTTGGATTTACTTCTGACAATGAAGGCGGAGAATTAGGAGTTGATGAAGATTGTGTGATCAGGGGAGAAGTATTTGGAGGAGTTTGTAAATGGAAGGGGTTGTTAAAAGATGAAGAATCTTTAATTGTAGGAGAATCGTGAAAGTTGTGCATGGGAGAATCACTATGTGAACTGGAGGAAACACATGTGGGAGACTTGTTGAGGAAGGGACCTGACTTGGTGGAGTGTGATGTGGAAAGTGGGATATTAAAAAATGCATTAAGACTAAAAGATGGTGCTGACCATTTGGACAAAAGGTGAGAGTCAAATGAAACCTTATCCTGGGAGGAAACTATAGAAGGAAAATTATTTTCAACAAACTGAACATGTCTTGAAATGAAAATTTTTGTAGTTGAGGGATCAAAGCATTTGTAGGCATTATGAAGATTAGAGTAACCTAAAAAAATGCAAGGTCTAGAGCGGGGTTCTAATTTATGGCTAGTATATGGATGTAACCACGGGTAACAGAGACAGCCAAATATTCGTAACTTAGAATAGTTTGGCATTGTAGAAAATAATGACTCAAAAGGAGATTTATTCTCAAGAATAGGTGTCGGTAACCTATTGATGAGATAGATAGCTGCTTGAAAAGCATGTGACCAAAATGAAGGGGGGAGAGAGGCTTTATGTAGAAGTGATAACCCAGTTTCAATAACATGTCGGTGTTTTCGTTCTGCAGAACCAATATGTTGAGGGGTATGAGGTGGGGAAAATAGATGTTGAATACCATGAGATTCAATCATAGATTTGAGGCCACGATATTCACCACCTTCATCTAAATACATAGTGACAATAGATGTTTTAAAATATTTTTCTACCATTACTTTGTATTTAGCAAAGATAGAAAAGACATCATATTTTTTTTTGCATAGGAAAAAGCCAGGAATATTTGGTGAAATAGTCAACAAAAATAACATAGTAAGAAAAGCCATCAATTGATTGAATGGGAGAGGGTCCCCATACATCAATGTAAATTAAATCCAAAGGACCTCGACTTGAAAGAGATGATACACCGAAACTCAACCTATGACTTTTATTACATAAACATGAATCACAAAAAAATGAACTACATGACCGACTTGACTCAATGGGAAGAATTTTATTAGACACAAGATATTTGAGAATTTTAGATAATGGATGTCCAAGGCGATTGTGCCAAACATCAAAAGAAGTTTTGATTCCTACACAAGCTCTTTGAACTATCATCGATTTCTTCCTCATGGTTGGCCACTCATAGACGTTGTTTCTACTCCGCCCTCGAATGAGATGTGCCCCCGTGGTTAGATCCTTCACAACAAAATAAGAGGGAAAGAATTCAACAGATGTTTTATTAGAATTACAAAATTGAAAAACAGAGATTAGATTTTGTTTTATGGATGGGACACACAAAACATTAGATAAGGAAAATGAAGTGGTAGGAGTGGAGAGTTTAGAGGAACCAGTATGTGTGATATTTAAGCTTGTACCGTCACCGATGACGATGTCATCAGGGCCTTCGTAAGGTTGGTGCAGAGAGAGGTTATTGAGATCCCCAGTCACATGATGAGAAGCAGCAGAGTCCATCAGCCAATTTGGTGAAGCATTGGTGCCGGTTGCAGTGTGATTTGCAGTTGGAGGATGTTCTCGCAGCATTATCTTCTTGGCATGATAACATTGACGAGCAGAATGTCCTCTTTTCCCACAAAATTGGCAAATGACATTGGGATTTTTACTGGTGTTGGTGTTGGGATTTTCGGATTTATTGGAAGTTCCTTGCCCATTGCCTTGACCATTGTTACGAGGCTGATTGTTCCAGTTTTTGTTGTTGCCTTTCTTGCCATTTTTAGTATGGGAATGAGTGCTGTTGACTGTCATTGGAGGGGATGATGATTGACCTTCTTCACGTCGAAGGAAGGACTCGTAATCGACGAGTTTATCATGCAATTCTTCAAATGAGATCACTGTGTCTCGAGCTCGAATAGCGGCAGCTATTTCCTTGAATTCTGGACCGAGACCATTTAAGGCATGAATGACTAACTTGATGTTATCCAAAGGTGCACCTGCAAGAGCAAGATCATCAGCAATTGTGTTAATAGAACCAAGATAGTCAGCAACTGATGAAGAGCCACGAGAAAGTTTCATCAATGTTTCTTGAAGTCCCATAATTCTGGTTGTTGATTTGTTGGCATACAAGCCTTCAAGTTTTGCCAAGACCTCACTTGATGTCTTTGCAGATGACACACGTGGTATAATTGAATCTGAAAGTGCACCAATTATCGCCAGGAATAGAAGTTTGTCCTGACGCATCCAAACCGTATATGCCGGATTTGGAGATTTAGAACCATTGTGGTCTATAGTTGGTGGCGGGCATGGAAGGGAGCCATCAATGTACCCAATTAGGTCATATCCAAATAGCATGGCATCAACTTGTGCCTTCCAAGATGGATAGTTTGTTGTAGTGAGTTTAAGCGGAAGTTGGGAAGAGGTAATTGCAACAAGGTTGATTGGGAGGGTTGGGTTGGTTAATAAAGTGGAGGCAATGCTGTTGACACTAGTTGAATTTTCTGCTGCCATTTGAAGGAAGAAACACAAAGGTTGTTGGTTATTCTTTCACTCGTGAGAGCTATTACTGCTCTGATACCATAACAAGAAATTAACTAATGCAAATGTTTGTAAGAAAGTTTCTTGCTATTCATTTCACAGTGAAGGAATATATATATGTCTTGTACATCAGTTAAGGAAAGAATAAATCAAGAATCCCGTGAATATATAAATTACAATTATTAAGCCATAAACTACGTGCGTAACTCAAGGCTTGAATTGATCTTGCTATGATGAAGGGATTGACATCTATTCATTCTATTACTAATGTCTCCCCTAATTGCAACGCAAGCTCTCCCAATTCGGGGAGACATTAGAGTAGATGATGTAATAGTGGTTCAATTAACCAAATGGTTGAGAAATTCAAAAAATCCAAAGGTTCTGATTCAATTTGGTTTAAAATGAACCGAATTGAAGAAATTGGTTCAATGCTTAAAATAAAAAAATATTTTTCCATAAATAACAAAATTTATTTATTATAAAATTATTTTAAATTAATATTTTGTATAAATCATGAATTGTAATGGTTACAATTGAATTGAATTAAGAAAAAAAATTGAGAAAAGTCCAAAAATTTAGTAAATATGAAAGAAAAGTTATTAAAATTCCTAATATAAATCAAACCGAACAGAACTGAATCAAAATAATTTAATTTAGTTTATTTCGATTTCGGTTTGGTTCTGTCCGAACCGAACCAGTTTATGCCCACCCTTATATCTTGTGGGAAAGTCCACTTGCAAATTAATTGGACAATGCTTGTTTTAATGAAAAGTCAATGTACATTACCCAAGTATTACATCAAAGAGAGGACGGATTGCTGTCCTTATAACGACGGATGTTGAAGTGTTCTTACTATTCGTTCGATAATTCAAGGATCACAAGTGCCAATAAGTAGTATAACAAGAAAAATTGTGTGGCTTGACTTGTATTTGTGATGGATACCCATTTGATTCTGATCTTTACCAAGAATTAGCCTTTTGTTCAATCTCCCTGCAAAAAAATTCTTTTAAGAAAGAAGAAATTAGTGGCTCATTAATTAATTATGCGTGCTTTGTGGGTTACAACGTTTTTATCAATCCTTAACCCGACTCAGAAGTCACAGTTGAAAAATCAATGAAAGAGAAGAAAATCCAATAAACCGATTATTTATATCACAGAGGCAAAAATTATTAATTCAATCTAATTTATTATGATTATTAACATTTTCAAGTAAAAAAACAATTATGAAAAGAGACAGAAACATAAAATACAAGTAATAGGTTCTAAGAAGCAATAATGATATGTTTATTCAGTTTGAAAAATAAAATTATATGCATTAGAATTTTTAATCCTCTAAATTCTACAAAGTATTCATAATTTTCATGACATCAAGTAAAAAGAAAAATAATTAAATTACATTGATCTGATTATAGTAAATTGAATTTCCACCAAACTCTTCAATTAATCGATCGTGAGCCAAATTTATAAAAATTAAAGAAAGTGAGAAACAAGAAAATTAAGTCAGCAACCTCTTTTAGGGATTCGCATTTAGGATTAGGAATATTGTAAAAAAATATATATGCATTCGACTTGTTCAAGATGAAAATTGACTTGACTTATTTGCGTTTGTTTTTAATAATTTATTGACTGGAAAATGGTTGAAGGAAAGGGGCCTATATAATAACTTATATCTTCTCATTCATCTAATAATTTTGTATACATCTTTAGAAAACTCTATGTGGTAAGAGGGCAATTAAAATGAGAAATGAGATGAAGCTGATCAATCTGCTTTGGTTTCTTTTGGAGTTATGCTGCATAATAATGCTTCTTCTTTTGCAACCATCCTTTGCTCGTCCATCGAGTGGTCGTCGTGTCAGTCCTCCGCCACCACCTCCGCCAGGTTCTATATCTGATCATCCATGGCCTCCACCACCACCTCCGAGTGGGCCACGTAGCCGCGGTCATCCATAAATTATTCAACAAGCATGCACGGAACTGCAATATATAGCAACAATAATAACATCTTGAAAGATGTTTTTGTAAGACCATAAGCGCATTCTGTGATTATGTTTCAATGCAATGCTTGAAAGATGTAGTTTTATATTATTACATAAATGATAAATTTCCTAAAGGGTTGAAAAAACACACACACACACCCAAAGCGACGTTTTGGGTGATTTTGTCACCATTTGCAATTTGCTTAAGAGTTGGAATACTATTGTCACATCTCTAAAATGCTATTGTTACTCTTTTTTAAGTAACCACTATTAAATTATACTATAAAATCACTTGCTGCTATCAGCACTCACTTTAATTCTGAAGATAATCTTTATTTAAACAACAATTTCTCTCTCCAAAAAAATGCACAAAAATTAAAAAAAAATGCATTCCAACTTTCACAGTCATTCAAGATCCCAAACCCAATTTACACTGAATTCATAGTGTTCGTTTATGGATCCTCGAACTAGGAGAACTTTAGATTAATGATATTTATTTAATTCAAAAAAGTAGTCATAAGTTGTAGTAGTTTGAGATGTGCGCTTTGAAGAGTTTTAGTTTTATTTGGTAAAATCCAAACATGATATTAGAATAAGAATAATGATGTTGCAAATAATTTTTTTTTATTTTGATATATTACAATTAGAGATCTAATGATATTTATACGTAGAAATTGATCATAACTCTTCTATCGATTGAGACTTTCATTAATAATTTTATCATGACACCGTCCGAAGGTTGTTCCTCTCCTTAATAATTATATTATGGTACAGTTCAAAGCAGTGACGGTGCCATAAATTTATTTTAGCAAGGGTTAAGTTTAAATAATAATGTAATTTAAAAAAGGTCAATAAGTAACAAGTATCAAAAATAAAAATTCATTAATATATTCAATACATTTATAATTGATCTCGACATGTTTTCATATGTTAAAAACGTTAAAAAATAAACTTATCATCAAAAATACAAAATAAATATTTTTCTACTTGTGCAACAATAATATTACTCAATTATTAATCTCTATTTTGATTTCACAGACAATTTTTCACAAAATCTATAGTTGAAAATGCATTTTACTACTGCTGTCATGACAACTAATAAAATCATTGCTAATGTTATCAATAAATAAATCAATTTTTACAATTTATCTTTTTTAGCATCAACTATTTTTCTTGTTAGCCTATCAATCTCTTTCAATTTTAAAAATTTATTATTAGAACCCACCTATGTAATGTAAACATCAAATGAAATTTTAAGTGTCATAAGATTCATTAAAGAAAAATTATTTTGATAAACTCAATAAGATAAATTTTTTTTTTTTTGTGTGTGAGGAGAGTTAGCGTGCAACGAATCTCAAAATAACAATTTCTTTGTGGGTTGGAAGTTAAAGAAAAATACTTAATGTTTTGGTTATTTGGTTATTTTTAAAATATAATAGGGACTTTTATGATAAATGAGATAAATATTAAATTAAATTTGTAAATTTTGAAAAGTTAGAGAGGGATTTTGCGAATTTAAGTTTTTACTATTGGAGGTAAAATAATTTACTTCATTTTCAGAAACTCTATTCTAAAAACGACTGAACAACAACAAAAAAAAAATTGAAAAGAGTTTATGAAATTAAATAAGCACTTATAACTATTAGATAAGTTATACCAAATATGTACCTTATTTAACCACTTAAATAAGTTATTATTTTAACAAATATTTTACCCCTATCTTCTATATATTTTTAAAAAATTATAAGAGTCTAGATTTATAGAGATAGAAATTATATAAAAATGAAAATAATTAAAAATTTTAGGATTTGCATGAATTTTATAAATAGAAAAATAATTTTTTTAAGGGCAAAATTTTATGTACAGATATTAATTTTAATGTTTAAGTTTGTATTTCATAAATGAAAATAGGATATTTTAAGAACAAAACAAAATTTTGAAGAGGTGTTCTAAGCTGGACTCTTCCAAATTTTGAGGTAAAATATTTTTGGCCCAAAAGAGCCTAGAAAGACACATTATTTTCTTAATTCCAAAAATACCCTTAAATTTTATATGATACATTTGGTGCGTGTTTATGTATATGGGCAGTACGTGCCATTTGCAAAAGGCAAAATGCTTCTAGAATAAGGAGAGGTCTTGGGTGCTACTTTTCCATTCTTTTCTTGTAACATACTAATATTAATATGTATGCTTCAATTAATTATGATAATATTCATATTCATGTGGCAAGTATTGAATAGTGAAGAAGCAATACTCTAAAAACATTAAAAAAAAAAACATTTTCCTAAAATATATGCGCAAAACCGCTATTTGAACAGGAATACTAAACTGATCTTAAAGCTTTCTAACATCATTTAGACATTGAAGTCGCTTTTGACATGTTGTTTGTATAGCACATTGTATTATATAAAGTAATACAGTCAATACTTGTCAATATAATAAAAAGTAGGATTAGGCTACATTATTAATCACTTTGCATGAGGTTTCTGAAATGGGATCATCAATTATTGGCCTTGGACTCATGGGCATGAGCATTCATTTCATGAGTTTGTTATCACTTTAAGGTTAAGATATTGGTATTTTGAAATACCAACCCATATGCTATAGTGTTGTTCAGGAGTTATGGTTGCACCATGATGATTTCATGATATGATCTTATACTGAACAAAAATTAGGTGATTGATGGTTAATAAATAAATAAAAAGAGTTAAATCTTATACCCATATATTTTTAAAAGTTCATGTGAGTTTAGTTCTAGATAGGATCACTTAATTTAAAATTATATCTTTAAATTGTTTAGTAAAATACTTAATGTAGAAACTAAGGTGATTTTATAATGTATACAGTTGTTTGATCTTTATTATTTTATCAAAATTATCATAACATCGTTAATTAACTTTTATTTCGTAGAACAATGGCACAATACCAAAAGTAGCCGCAGTTTCCAAAATTTCTTGTACTCAGCGTTATTTTTGGTTTGGAATTTCAGCCAAAATATCTAGATTATTTGTGTTCCATGTTTTTGAATGGAACGCATGGACGGCTGGATGCAATTAAACGGCCTATATAAACATCTATATATAAGTTCAAATTTGCACGATCTCGAAGAGACGGCCAGCCAGCGGATACAGCAAAATTGAAGTAATTAAAGGATCTATAGGATTGAGAGAGAAGAGGAGATGAAGCAGCTATTGTTTCCTGTAACGTTGTACATGTGCCGCTGCATATTGCTTCTTCGTAAATATCCACCCATTGATCGTACAACAGGTCACATCAAAGATTGTCTATTGCCTTCGCCGCCGTCTCCATACGTGAAAAAAAAAAATTTATTTTTTATTGGTATATTCGTCCTTTAAGAGCTTCACTTATTTGGATTAGTTGCCTGATAGTTATTTGTGCAAATTTAAGTGGAATCTTATAAGAAGTAGAAGCTACTTTTCTCTTTCTGTCTGTCTCTGTGCTCATCTTTGCTTCACAGCAAAAGCATCCATATACATCAGGGGGAGGAAGCTTCTACTTCCTCTCCTGTTGACACCCTCTTTTTAATTTTAGTACTTTCTTTTAGTTTTTAACTTGAAAGTGTTCTATTTCCAATTTTCCACCCAAATACATAGATTTTTGGTGATTTTATTTCCATCTAGATGTAGTATTATTATCAATAAAGTTAAGGATTTTAATATTTGAGTCCCAAGTTAAGTTTAATGCATGCCTTATTCAGCTATTGAATGATGAATTTTATAGTTTATAAAATTACTTAATTATCATTGAATGAATTAATATTATATTAGTTGAAATTTAATTTATTTTTTTATTTTTCGTATTGATCATGGCTTGAATAATCTAGAAAAGAAATTGCGTTTGTTTATTTGTTTGCTTTTTAGATTTGAAAAACATGTCAACTAGAAAATATGCATCAGGATATGAAAGGCTACCAAAAAAAAAAAAAAAGAGGAGAGTAGAAAAGTTAGTCCAATCTAAAAAAGGAGCTCTTGATGAATTTGTCACAACTAGTAAAAAAGATATAAATTTATGTGAAAATTAGTTATTCAATATAAAATGAATTTAAATCTACTGTAAATAGATGTAGGCAATTAAAACCCTAGAATTAACAATTTAAATAAATTTTGAAAATAATGTTCACTGTTATTGTTCACCGTTACTGTTCATCCACATAAAAAATATTAATTTTTAAAAAACACAATAAATTACAAAAAATAAATAACACGGAGATTTTTACAATATTCGAATTAATCAATTCTACATCTACAAGGCCACGCCCATATGAAAAGTAATTCACTAAGTTGAGATGTTACAACCTATAAATTTATCATACTTAAGACTCTCACTAATGGTTTATCACTATACAATTTACTCAACCTTAGACTGAATCTGCTTCTCCTAAATAATCATTATTGCTCTTGATCCACGATCCTTAAGACACTTCGCAAAATGATCAATAACAATCATTCAATTCTTCATTGTCTAGTGATACAAGATCCACATAGACACTCCACAGAGATGAAAGAAGATAAGAAAACAAATCAACACAATATTATGTGCCAAATTCAGATTCTTTAGGGAGGAGACCAAATTTTGCTTCTCTACTTTTTACTCTGTGTTGCATGCCTTTAATTGTGAAATACATCTCTTTATATAGGCATTAGGGTTTCACAAAAATAGTAAGTCTTAAAAGACTTGGATTCTTTCCAAATAAGATTTTTTTCCTTATAATTCTTATGAATATGAATATGAATAAATCTGATCTTTTTGTTTTGCTTGTCTCCCAAGAAACATCTAGAGCATTTAATAAACTTCATATTTGAACCAACTTCTTGTTGTAAATAGATCTCATGCGTCAATTATAGAATCTCATCATTAATTGACTTGCTAAATTAGACATCTAATTAAATTAGGAAATAAATATTCCTAATAAATTGGAATCTCACTAAATTAAAGAATTAATAAATTAATCATTATTACAAGATATGTGATAAATAAAATTCCAATTTAACTAGACTTGCCATAAGATACCAACTCTATAAATAATAAACTTAACAGAACAACCAATTTCAAATGAATTAAAAAATGACAAAACAGTGAATGAAATAAACAACATTGAAGATGCTAAGAATACAAATACAGACAAAGTTGATGTAGGAAATTTATTTGTTTTAAATAATATTTATAATCTAGGAACGTAGGAAAATGTTGATACAAAGCTAAGAGATCTTTTAGTAGAACAAGGCTCAAATAGAGAGAATGATTTAACTTTCCCCAGAGATGAAAGTCCCAGACATTTCTCTACTGCATTTCATGTCAAAATTACCAAATGGAGAAAAACATGATAGAAAATGGTTAATATAATCACGGATTTTGACAAAGTATATTGTTTTTGTTGCAATTACTCAATACAAATTGTAGCAAAAATCAGCTTAATGATGAAGTAACAAGAGATTGGAAAAATCTTTATTCTAAACTTAAAAGTCACAAAAAAACCAATGTGAATGCATGGGTTGATTTAGAAGTAAGACTATTGAAAAGAAAAATGATTGATAAAGATGTTCGAGAAAGAATTAACAAAGAAAAAGAACATTGACAAAAAGTACTAATAAGAATTATGGTGGTTGTAATGAATCTTGCCAAAAATAATTTAGCATTTTAGTATCTTGCTAAAAATAATTGAACTTAAAATTTTCTTAAGTTTAATTGAAATTATTGTAGAGTTTGATCCAACAATGCAAGAATATATTCAGCGTATTAAAATCCGTGAAATTCATGATCATTGTCTTGGGAATAATATACAAAATGAATTGGTATTGATGGTAGCACTTGAAATAAAAAAAAAATCAATTGTTAACAAAGCTAAGGAAGCAAAGTATTTTTCAGTTATACTTGATTATACTCCAAATGCAAGCCACCAAGAAAAAATGTCTCTTATATTAAGATGTGTGGATATTTCAACAAATCTAATCAAGGTAGAATAATATTTTTTAGGATTTTTATAAGTTGACAATACCATTAGAAAAGCTCTTTTGAATGAACTTGTGGATGTAATTAAAACTCTTGACCTTGATATTAATAACATAAGAGGACAAGGATATGATAATGGAACGAATTCTTATAGGGGATTTGTCGAAGCGAAGTTATTTAATATGAAAGGAAAAAAATCAAGGTGTGCAACAACGATCATTAGAAATAAATCTCAGAACATTTTATATACCATGTGGCTGTCGTAATATTAACTTAGTACTTTGTGATGTGGCTAATTCTTGTCCTAAAGTTATTTCATTTTTTGGAGTTGTTCAACGTGTTTATTCACTATTTTCTTCTTCACCTAAGAGATGAAAAATTTTACATGATAATATACCTAATTTAATTGTTAAATCATTGTCACAAACACGTTAGGAGAGTCGCATAGAAAGTGTCAAAACAATAAGATTTCAAGCACCCCAAATTGGAGATGCTTTACTTCAATTAGTAGAAGTTGGTGAAAATCCTAAAATAAAAAGCAAAGCTAAACGTTTAGCAACATATGAAATGGAAAACTTTGAATTTTTGTTAGGTATGATTATTTGGTATGATATATTAGTTGTGGTGAACACTGTTAGTAAAAGTTTACAGAAGGAAGACATGCAAATTGATGTTGCCATAAATCAATTAAGAGATCTTATGTACATCTGTCGAGACTTACAAAGAAAATGGTTTTGTCTCTACTATGATTTCATCTAAAGAGATTGCAAATGAAATGGAAATAAAACCAAAATTTCATGAAAAATGTATAATTTATAGAAAAAAAATAAATTTAGTGAGAATAATAACGAAGAGAGAATTTTATCTCCTAAAGATTCTTTTAGAATTGATTACTTTGTATATGTAATAGATCAAGATATTTCTTCAATCAGCAATAAATTCAAGGAGCTTCAATTCTACGAAAATATTTTTAGATTTTTATTTAATTTTGAAAAATTAAAATCATTAGATGATGAAAGTTTAAAATGTTATTGTACTAATCTTGAAAATTTCCTGAAATATGATATGTTTTCTGATATTGATGGATTATATTTGTTTTCGGAGTTAAAAGTCTTAAAAGAAATTTTACATATTGAAAGAAATACTCCACGTGATATACTTAATTATATTAAAAAAGTAGATTCTTTTCCAAATGCATTTCTTACTTGTAGAATATTATTTACAGTACCTGTAACAATTACTTTTTTTTAGACAAGTTTTTCTAAATTAAAGTTAATAAAATCTTATTTAAGAACTAGAATGTCACAAGAAAAATTGAATGGATTAGCTATATTAGCTATTGAAAAATATGTGTTAGCTAAATTAGAATATAACATTTCAATTAATAATTTTGCATCAAAAAAAGAAAGAAGAATAAAACTTAATTGATTAGTAATTTGCATTAGTGATGGCTTACAGCAAGCAAGGATCATAGTAGGTAGGAGCAGTGATTTAAAGTTCATAGGAAGATTATGGTTGTGGTTGATGAAGATGTACACTATCTTAAGGAGGTGGAATTTGTGGAAGACAAAATCAGTTAATATTTGTGTGAAAATAAATAGATGTCTTTCGTACTATATATATATTTTTTGGAATCTTGTTGATAATTTTTGTAATTCAAGATATTCTTAAATATAGTTGAATTTTGAGTTACTTAATGTTCTTGTGAGGGTTTTTTGAACTATTTAATATTCTTGTGGGAGTTGATATTTTAATATTAGAGGAGCTAAAATAAAATTTTACCTAAGGACCCAATTAGTTAAAGCCAGCCTTGTAAAAGATTAAAAATTAAGTAGCTGTAACCTATAAGTATCGTAGAGGATGCTGATCCTATACATATTTTCATGGCAAATTAAAATCTGAATTTTCTAACAAGCAATAATTAATGAAAAAAGACTAGAGGCTGACTAGCTATAGCTTGTAAGTACATGAAATTTTAAATACAATACTTCATCTAAATTTTTCTAACAAGTAATAATTAATGACAAAACATTAGAGGCTAGTAGCCTCTAAGTAATGTAGAATTTTAAATATAATACCTAGTTTTAGAATAATATGACATATTATCATTTGTTGAATTAAAAATATAGAAGAACATATATATATATATATATATATATATTGAGGCCTGCATACCAAATGGAGATTTCATTCGGATCCACTATTACACCATATAATATAATAGTTAATTGAGTAAAACCACTATAAATATATGTATGTAATTATTCTTTTTTAGTGGGAATATTTGTATTTTATAATATACGAACACACTATTTACAACATTGATTTTATGTCACAACCAACTTGAAGTTATACTTTAATCATTTTGGTGTCTGTAACACCTGTGGATGTAAAATGGTATGAGGCGGTTAAGGAGTTTATAAGCAAAAGAATAAGCTGGAAACAGGGTGAAAGCATGCACGTGTGAGAGAGAGTGAGAGAGAAGCTGCCAACTGACCCAACTTCAGATCCGGAAACCCAACCCAACCCGCGACCTTGGCAGAGCTTGGTACCGATCTGAAGCTTAGAAACCGACAATCGTTCCCCTGCCATCCTCACTGCCGAAAACCCACCGGAATGCCGGCGATCGAAGCTTGAAACCCGTGACTGCTTCACTTTACTTCGCCGGGATTTTCGTCGGTTTTGGGCATCACCACCATATTCTCATATTCTCATTGATCTTGGATCCACACACTCTTTTGTTTCTCGTACTTTTCCTATGCACATAGGGCGAGAGCCCGAACTGTTAGATTGCGAATTAGTTGCTCGTACACCTACCGAAGAGTCATTACTTGCTCATAGTGTGTATCGAGATTGTATGATTGGAATGGGTGAACATGAATTTGAGGCGAATTTGATTTCCTTAGAGATTTATGACTTTAATGCTATTTTGGGCATGGACTGGCTTGAATCTCATTATGCTACGGTGGATTGTTTCAAAAAGGACGTTGTGTTTAAAAAGCCAGGGAAAGCTGAGGTGAAATTTTGTGGGGAGCGCAGAGTTCAACCATCATGTGTTATATCTGCTATTAGTGCAAGACAATTGTTAAGAAAAGGATGCTCAGCTTATTTAGCTCATGTGATAGATACAAAAGCTCGAGAATTGAGAATGGAGGATATTACAGTAGTTAAAGAATTTCCAGATGTATTTCCAAATGAACTTCCTGGGATGCCACCTGACAGAGAAGTTGAGTTTTCTATTGACTTAGTCCCTGGAACATCTCCAATATCTATGGCACCGTACAGAATGGCTCCAGCAGAATTGAAGGAACTGAAGGTTCAATTGCAAGAGTTGGTGGAGAAAGGGTTTATTAGACCTAGTGTGTCCCCGTGGGGAGCTCCAGTCTTGTTTGTTAAGAAAAATGATGGGACTTTTAGACTCTATATCGACTACATGCAGTTGAATAAAGTTACAGTACACAATAAGTATCCACATCCGCGTATTGATGACTTGTTTGATCAACTCCAAGGGGCAAAAGTATTTTCTAAGATTGATTTGCACTCGGGTTACCATCAGCTTAGAATTAAAGATGTTGACGTTCCTACAACAGCATTCAGAACCCGTTATGGGCACTATGAGTTCTTAGTGATGCCATTTGGGTTGACAAATGCCCCAGCTGCTTTTATGGACCTAATGAATAGGGTATTTCGCTTGTATCTAGATCGGTTTGTGATTATATTCATTGATGATATTTTGGTGTATTCCCGAAGCGAGGAGGAGCATGCAGAGCATTTGTGGACTATTTTACAGACTTTGAGACAGAAGCAGTTGTATGCCAAGTTCAGTAAATGCAAGTTCTGGTTGGGCAGAGTAGTATTTTTGGGCCATGTAATATCAGCTAAAGGCATTTATGTTGATCCTCAAAAGATTGAAGCAGTTGTGAAATGGGAACGACCTACAAATGTCTCAGAAGTTCGGAGTTTTCTTGGGTTAGCTAGTTATTATCATAGATTTGTGGAAAGATTCTCCAAGATTGCTACTCCTTTGACACGGTTAACCAAAAAGAATGCTAAGTTCCAGTGGGATGATGACTGTGAGAAAGGTTTTCAAGAAATTAAGACATGTTTGACCTCAGCACCAGTTCTTACACTTCCATCTGGTAATGAAAAATTTGTGGTTTACAACGATGCCTCTAGGCAGGGATTGGGTTGTATATTGATGCAGCATGGGAAAGTGGTGGCTTATGCCTCTAGACAACTTAAGAAGAATGAACAAAACTATCCAACACATGATTTAGAGCTACCAACAGTGGTGTTTGCACTCAAGATATGGCGGCATTACTTATATGGAGCAACATGTCAGATTTTTACCGATCATAAAAGCTTGAAATATTTGTTTACTCAGAATGAGTTGAATTTGAGATAGAGGAAATGGATCAAGCTGATTAAGGACTACGATTGCACTATCGATTATCATCCAGGCAAAGCAAATGTGGTAGCTGATGCACTAAGTATAAAGTCTTCCAGCTCTATCGCTCACTTGCGAGTGAAATATGTACTTCTATTGATCGAGTTGAGATCTTTGGAAGTCGAGTTGAATACTGACAGTTGTGGAGCTTTGATAGCTAACTTCCGAGTTAGGCCTACTTTGATTGACAAAGTTCACCAGATGCAAGCTCAAGACCCACAGTTAATGAAGTTGAAAAAGGATGTGCAGAAAAGTTTACGAACCGATTTTATGGTGAGAGATGATGGAGTCATATTCATGGGTAATAGACTCTGTGTACCTGATATTAAAGATCTGAAAAAAGAGATTATGGAATAAGCTCACTGTTCAGCCTTTGCAATGCATTCTGGTAGTACGAAGATATACCGTACCCTGAGAGATCATTATTGGTGGCAGGGCATGAAGAGAGAGATAGCAGAATTTGTTTCTCGATGTTTAGTCTGTCAACAGATTAAAGCTGAACACCAGAGGCCTGCAGGGTGCTCTCAGCCGCTTCCTATTCCTGAGTGGAAGTGGGAACACATCACCATGAATTTTGTAGCGAGACTTCCACGTACTCATAAAGGATGATGATGTTTGGGTGGTTGTTGATCGACTTACAAAATCTGCTCATTTCTTACCTTTCAAGACCACTTATTCGATGGACAAGTTGGGAAGTATTTATGTGGCTGAAATAGTTCGACTTCTCGGAGTACCTGTGTCCATAGTCTCAGATAAAGATTCTTGTTTTACTTCTAAGTTCTGGACTAGCTTGCAAAATGCTTTAGGCACCAAGTTGAACTTCAGTATAGCTTTTCATCCGCAGACTGATGGACAGTCAGAGCGTACTATTTAAACTCTGGAGGATATGTTGCGAGCTTGTGTTATGAAGTTTAAAGGAAATTAGGACAATTATTTACCTCTGATGGAGTTTGCTTACAACAACAGTTATCAAGCTAGTATCGAGATGGCACCATATGAGGCTTTGTATGGTAGAAAATGCAAGACTCCAGTATGTTGGGATGAGGTTGGTGAGCGGAGGTTATTCAGTCCAGAACTAGTCCAAGATACTAACGAGAAGATACAATTGATTCGGGATAGATTAAAGGTGGCTCAAGATAGACAGAAGAGTTATGCAGACAAGTGTAGGCGGGAACTTGAATTCGAAGTTGGTGATAGAGTTTGCATACGGATATCTCCTTGGAAATGGGTGCTTCGATTTGGGAAACGTAGGAAGTTAAGTCCATGTCACATTGGGGCATATGAGATCATTGAGCGCATCGGTCCGTTAGCTTATCGATTAACTCTACCATCCGAGTTATCCAGAATCCACGATGTGTATGATGTTTCAATGCTCCAGAAGTACATATATGGCCCGAGTCATGTGTTATCGAAGCAACCAATTCAGTTGAAGGAAGATTTGACTTACGAAGAGGAACCAGTGGAGATATTGGAAGAGAAACACCAAGTTCTACGTTCTAAGACCATCTCTCTAGTAAAAGTGCGGTGGAGGAATCATACAAAGGAAGAGGCTACCTGGGAACGCGAGGACTTAGTGCGAGCTCAATATCCCTATCTTTTCTTATCAAGTACGTAAATTTCGAGGACGAAATTTTTATAAGGGGGGAGGATTGTAACACCTGTGGATGTAAAATGGTATGAGGCGGTTAAGGAGTTTATAAGCAAAAGAATATGCTGGAAACAAGGTAAAAACATGCACGTGTGAGAGAGAGTGAGAGAGAAGCTGCCAACTGACCCAACTTCAGATCCGGAAACCCGACCCGACCCGCAACCTTGACCCGGCCATATCTCCCATTTCCGGCCACCGTTTTGGCCGAGCTTGGTACCGATCTGAAACTTAGAAACCAACCGTTGTTCCCCTACCATCCTCGCTGCCGAAAACCAACCGAAACGTCGGCGATCGAAGCTTGAAACTTGCAACTGCTTCACTTTACTCCGCCGGAATTTTCGCCGGTATTAGGCATTACCACCAGTTGGAATTTGTTCCTCATGACTCCCTATTCTATTTTTGACCATCCATAGGCACCGAGAGTCGTTGTTTTGCTGCCGGTCGATTGTTGGAACTCACGGCTGTTGAGCTAGATTCCGGCGTCGTTGCCGCGCGTTGGAGCTCACCGCCGGTACCATTGAACTTAGCGTGATTGACACTTTAAGATTTGAGCTTCCTGGCCAGTGTTGACCAAATTTCGGTGACCGTTGACCGGCAAGGGCATTTTGGTAATTTCACACTATGAGGGCAATTTTGTCATTTCCGAGCCTATGGATATTTTAGTAATTCCTAGAATTGAGAATTGGGTGTAATTACGATTCTGAGGGTAATTCGGTGATTTACGATTTCGGAGCATGTTAATGATTTACGGACTCAAGGGTATTTTAGTAATTTTATCGACACGGGAGTTGTAAATTATGGATAAATGTTCGTTTCGAGTTTATTGCATATATTTAGTCGTAATTCTGATTTACGGAGAATAATTATGTCGTTTCCTTGATTTAAGAGGATCCACGAGCGAGAACCGGTCCGCGGACGGGGACGATAACCGATCGTGAACACCGTCACTATGAGTGGAATATACAAAACTTATTTTTATAGTTAGCGATGATAGTAAAGCATGTTTGCAGAATAAGTATTTTAAATGTTCTGATTTACTGATTTCTCGAAATGGATTTAATGTGATTTTCTTGAATTGGATTTAATGTGATTTCCTCGAAATGGATTTTATTCACGTGTTGAGATTATATTAAAATGTTTGGTATCGATTTTGAATAAAGTATGGTATTATGTGAAAGATAAGAAAAGTGGATTCAAATGTGGTATGATTTAAAATATGGTTAAGAGGAATGTGAATATGAGTATTATGATTGTTTTTGAAATCATTAAACAATACCCTTCCCTCCAGATACAGTGATACAGATGATATGAGATGAGAGGCCTTTGGGGCCCGTCTGAACACACATAGAGGCTTTGGGCCGTGTGTTTGGGCGCTTTTGCCTTTTGGGGGCATATGCATGCGGTATGATTACAGTGATACATATATGAAATATAGACAGACATTGAAATACAAATGATACAGACATGAGATACAAACAAATATTATGATACAGATGATACAGATGAGATACAGGCCTTTGGGGCCCGTCTGAGTACACACAGAGGCTTTGGGCCATGTGCTTGGGCGTTTTTGTCCTTTGGGGACTAGATTGTGCATGCAGAGATATGATGAGATATGAGATGATATTTCCCTATCTATCTGTGTAGCTCCGAGGCGTGACGTTACCCAAATAGTACGTCATTGCCCGTCCGTTGAGATCCGGATATGACGAGATTATTTCCCTGGGTACTTGTTTGGTGATGATTTTTAGATTTATGAATCCTATATGATATGGTGATATGATCTCTAAGGTTGATAATCTGATTTAAATGATTAATGGTTTATCACTGGTTTCTCGCTGATGGTTTCATGAAATCGTGTTTGGAAATGAAATGATTATTTCTTTTAAAATAAGAATTAATTTTCAAACCTACTATCCACTCACTGATCTCACTGAGTTTTAAACTCACCCCATTCTTATTATTTTTCCCCCCTCACCAGGAGGTTGCAGGTACACTAGACCGACCCAGCGACTGTATGTATATATTTTGAGTCTTGGCCACGTGATGGTGCTAGAATATATAAATGTTTTTGTTACGACATCTTGGTCATCTTGTTCTTTTGGGATTGTATAATATAAAACTCAGCATTTTGGTTGAGTATGTTGAGCACTGGAGTTTGTTGTATATTGGATTGTATTGGGAGTGTTATGTTCATATTTGTAGTTTGGGAGTGTTATATATATAAGGAGACTCTGCCAAATTATCAGCAAACTCTTTATGAATAGAATTATTTTCAAGTCCGTTTTAATGAGACTAAATAGACTCGCCTGGGGGAGTTTCGGGGTGGGTCGTTTCAGTGTCCATCAAAGAATGTTGATTTTGCCATTGAGTAGGAGCACCAAATTTTTTTTTTCTATAATGAAGATACATACGTAAAAAGTAGGTGAGAAAATCTCCATATCACCTTATTGATATGGTGACATTTTTAAATTTAAATATGATAAGTATGACACTAGGGCTTAGTATTCGGTTCGTTTCTGAAAACTAAATAGTTTAGAAATTTAAGAACCGAATGGTTCTTATTCAATTCGGTTTAAAATAAATTGGAGAACCAATTGGTTCACTGTTTAAAATAAAAAAGTATTACTTTTTAATAAATGACCATATTTATTTATTATAAAATTATTTTACATTAATATTTTGTATAACTCATGAATTGTAATGGTTACAACTGAATTGAATTAACAGAATAATACAAATTTAGGTGAAAAGTCTAAAATTTTAGTAAATATAAAAGAAAAATTATCAAAATTATTAATCCAAAGCAAGCCGAACAAAACCAAACCAAAATAATTTGTTGCAGTTCGTTTCGATCTTAGTTTGGTTCTGCCCTCGAACCAAACCGGCTTGTGCCCACCCGCGTATGAGACAAGAATGGGGGGAATGTCCCCTTGAAAATTAATTGGACAATGCTTGTTTTAATGAAAAGTTAATGTACATTGCCCAAGTATTACATCAAAGAGAGGACGGATTGCTGTCCTTATGACGACGGATGTTGAAGTGTTCTTACTATTCGTTTGATAATTCAAGGATCACAAGTGCCAATAAATAGTATAACAAGAAACATTGTGTGGCTTGACTTGTATTTGTGATGGATACCACCCATTTGATTCTGATCTTTACCAAGAATTAGCCTTTTGTTCAATCTCCCTGCAAAAAATTTCTTTTAAGAAAGAAGAAAAGTGGCTCATTAATTAATTATGCGTGCTTTGTGGGTTACAACGTTTTTATCAATCCTTAACCCGACTCAGAAGTCACAGTTGAAAAATCAATGAAAGAGAAGAAAATCCAATAAACCGATTATTTATATCACAGAGGCAAAAATTATTAATTCAATCTAATTTATTATGATTATTAACATTTTCAAGTAAAAAAAAATTATGGAAAGAGACAGAAACATAAAATACAAGTAATAGGTTCTAAGAAGCAATAATGATATGTTTATTCAGTTTGAAAAATAAAATTATATGCATTAGAATTTTTAATCCTCTAAATTGTACAAAGTATTCATAATTTTCATGACATCAAGTAAAAAGAAAAATAATTAAATTACATTGATCTGATTATAGTAAATTGAATTTCCACCAAACTCTTCAATTAATTGATCGCGAGCCAAATTTATAAAAATTAAATAAAGTGAGAAACAAGAAAATTAAGTCAGCAACCTCTTTTATGGATTCGCATTTAGGATAGGAATATTGGAAAAAATATACATGCATTTGACTTGTTCAAGATGAAAATTGACTTGACTTATTTGCGTTTGTTTTTAATAATTTATTGACTGGAAAATGGTTGAAGGAAAGGGGCCTATATAATAACTTCTATCTTCTCATTCATCTAATAATTTTGTATACATCTTTAGAAAACTCTATGTGGTAAGAGAGCAATTAAAATGAGAAATGAGATGAAGCTGAACAAGCTGCTTTGGTTTCTTTTGGAGTTATGCTGCATAATAATGCTTCTTCTTTTGCAACCATCCTTTGCTCGTCCATCGAGTGGTCGTCGTGTCAGTCCTCCGCCACCACCTCCGAGAAATCCATCTGGTCCAGGGCCAAGACATCCATAAATTATTCAACAAGCATGCATGGAACCGCAATGTATAGTAACAATAATAACATCTTGCTAGTACGTAGCACATGTTTTTGTAAGACCATAAGCGCATTCTGTGATTATGTTTCAATGCAATGCTTGAAAGATGTAGTTTTATATTATTACATATATATGATAAGTTTGCTAAAGGGTTGAAAACACACACACACCCAAAGCGACGTTTTGGGTGATTTTGTCACCATTTCCAATTTGCTTAAGAGTTGGAACACTATTGTCACATCTCTAAAATCATATTGTTAATCTTTTTTAAAAAATAAACTTATCATCAACAATACAAAATAAATCTTTTTCTACATGTGCAACAATAATATTACTCAATTATTAATCTTTAATTTGATTTCACAGACGATTTTTCACAAAACCCATAGTTGAAAATGCATTTTACTATTGTAGTTATGACAACTAATAAAATCAATGCTAATGTTATCAATAAATAAATCAATTAATACAATTTATCTTTTTTAGTATCAACTATTTTTCTTATTAGCCTATCAATCTCTTTCAATTTTGAAAATTTGTTATTAAAACCCACCTATGTAATGTAAACATCAAATTGAATTTTAAGTGTCATAAGATTCATTGAAGAAAAATTATTTTGATAAACTCAATAAGATAAAATAATTTCTATTTTTTTTTTATGAGGAGAGTTAGCGTGCAACGAATTTCAAAATAACAATTTGTTTGTGGGTTGGAAGTTAGAGAAAAATACTTAATTTTTTAGTTATTTTTAAAATTTAATAGAGATTTTTATGATAAATGAGATAAATATTAAATTAAATTTGTAAATTTAAGTTAGAGAGGGATTTTGCGAAGGCCGATTCTAAGGTTGCTAGCGTACAACGCCTTCTCCTCCTTCCTCTCCTCCGCCGTCATCATCATCTCTTTGGTACTACTCCTGGACCCCTCATCTCTAAATACCCATTATTATTATTATTATTATTATTATTATTATTATTATTATTAGATTAAACTTTATAATTTCATTTATTGATTAATGAAAAAAAGAAAAAAGAAAAGAAAAGGAGGAACTTACAAATTGATGAGGGGGGTAGGGACGAGGTAGGCCTCGGCTTCCTCGGCCTGTTGAATGACGGCGTCGATGTCGTTGACGTCAGTGACGGATTCAAGAACTTTCTTGTGTTGCTTCCTGTAGAATTTGCCCTTTTCTTTGGTTTCTTGGATCATGTGATTGTGGTGCTTCACTAGGGTCGCTTTGATGATGAAACCCTAATCGACAGATGCTATACATGCTGGTGGCCGATAGATGTTAAAGGGGATTAAAAGAAAGTGATGATGATGAATGACAATTGCCGGCAATATTATTATAACATAGGAAAATGATAAACTAACTCAATGAAGATAAAATGGCGACAGAAACACAAATTTAAATTGTCGTTTCACGCGTTAGATTTTTCTTCTTTTAAACTTACGTGGGCCCACAAGAAATAAAAAAAAATGAGTAAAGGGTAACAACTTTGGAAATGTTTCTCACGCTCTCTCTGTAAATCGACAATTGCAATACACACGCTCTCTCACCCACGTTCTTCCTCACGCTCTCTCTATTCTTCCTCACAACACACGGCTCTCTCTCTCCTCCCTCCAAATCCAACAGCCGTGGGTTACTCTAGCTCTCCCCCCTCCAAATCCAAGATCTATGGATGAATAATAGAGTAAATAGCAATCCCCATCCACTCTAGTAACAGAAAATGACAGCTTCTGTGATTGTGGTGAAAAGTTTCCCCTAGTAATGCTAAGTACAGCGAGGAAACCGGCAAGGAAACCATCAATTCTCTACACATATAGATGCCAAAAGCAAGCAGTGAATTGCATCAGATATTAGTGAAGAATAATTGCCAACCGTAAACTCAGCTCCTTCAGTTGCTAGTGTATACCAATAGAGCAATAGGTTGTGTTTGGGGATGTTAGATGTAGAAATAATTGAGGCAAAATTCTTTTATGCAATTGTTGGCTTGTGTCGACTTTTTGAAAGGAAACTTATTTTTGGGTTGTCAATGTTATTTATTTGTTAGTTTATTTCTTAGGTTTTGTTGTTTGGGATATTATGTATTGGATTTCATTTCCTTTTGCCTTTGGTATGGCCCTTAATAGAACTTGATGTAATTCTTTTTGGGATATGTTTTTTTCTGAATTAGAGATGACATCATTAGCATCTGGTCTTTCTCTTTGAGACAGCCGAGAGAGTGAGGTGCCGTAAGAGATGCAATCGATGGGGGAGAGAGAGAGGGAGCCGACAGTGAGAGTGGTAACGAAGAACGGAGCGTGATGAGATTAGTGGATTGGTGAGGAAGAGCGTGAGAGAGAGATTGGTGCAATTGAGAATTTACTGTGACCTTTTATGCTTGCCTCAAGCTCACCGTTTTGTGCTAGTACTCAATGTTGTAAGAATATCGAAAACTGAAAAAGTAATAGACAAAATAGACAAAGAGTTCAGATGCTGAATGGAGTGAAGCGACAGACAGACAAAGGGATCCACGTTTTTGTCGTCCCTTTATCATCGCAGAGTTCGAATAACAGAACTCTATAACAAATAACACGGCTAGAACCCTTGGCGGTGGCAAGATAAAGGGTTGATGAATGTGTATGCATCAGCAGCAGCCTTCAAATTTGTTTAAAAATTTTGTATTTAGGAGTGCCTTGTTTTTATTTCATATTTTGGGCTATTAGTTTTCAAATTGGGCCGTTTTTTCACAGCCCTTAAAATCCCTTGTAAAGCACTGTTTTTTTCACATAAATTATTTAAATAACTAATGTTAAGTTAATTCATTTCTTATTTTGAATAGAATTTCAGCCGGTTTCGTATAATTTTTTAAATAAAAATTTATTTAAATAGACTTTAATTAGTAGAACTTTCACAAAAAAAAAATAATTATTTAGTTATCAATGAAAACTTTTATTAAAAATTATTTAACCACTTAAATAAGTTATTATTTTAACAAATATTTTACCCCTATGTTGTATATATTTTTTAAAAAATATAAGAATTTAATTTATAGAGATAGAAATCATATAAAAAATGAAAATAATTAAAAAAATTTAGGATTTTTATGTATTTTATAAATAGAAAAATTACTTTTTTTAAGGGTGAAATTTTATGGAAAGACATTAATTTTAATATTTAAGTTTGTATTTCATAAATAAAAAAGGATATTTAAAAACAAAAAACAAAATTTTGAAGAGGTGTTCTAAGCTGGAACTCTTCCAAATTTTGAGGTAAAATATTTTTGGCCCAATAGAACCTAGAAAGACACTTTTTTTTGTCTGAATTCCAAAAATGCCCTCAAATTTTATATGATGCCTTTGTTGTGTGTTTATGTATGTGGGCAGCATGTGTCATTTGCAAAGGGAAAATGCTTCTAGAATGCGGAGAAGTCTTGGGTGCTGCTTTTCCATTCTTTTTAATACGTATGCATCAATGAATTATGATAATATTTATATTCATGTGACAAGACTGAATGGTGAAGAAGCAATACTCTTAAGAACACAAAACACATTTTCTTAGAACTTGTCACGTGAATAGTGAAGGAGCAATACTCTAAGAACACAAAAGACATTTTTCCATAATAAATGCGCAAAATCGCTATTTGAATAGTAATACTAAATTGATCTTAAAGTTCTATAACATCGTTTAGACATTGAAGTCGCTTTTGACATGTTGTTTGTATACTGCATTATATTATATAAAGTAATACAGTCAATATCTAGAAATATAATAAAAAGTAGCATTAGGTTGCATTATTAATCACTTTGCAAGAGGTTTAATCTTAAACATTTATAAACCACTAAAGATATAATACGTCACAATATAACTCGACATTATACGTAATGGTATCACAGGGAGTAATGATGCTGCTAATACTTTTGCTAATTAAGTGTCTCAAGATTTGTTCGGATGGTTTTGTGTTTCTTATTTATTTTCATGCATTGCATTTCCAATTTATAGTATGTTGATTGCTGACATTTAATAATTTTTGGGTCAATTTGCACTTGCAAAATATAAAAAATTCTACCTTAAATTAAGGCAGCTTCTTGTTTTGAAAGGGGAGGACATAGCCCAAATTTAATTTTTAGTCCATTATCTTTCTCTATTCAATACTTGTTATGTGTATATTTCAACCAAGTATTTTAGCATATAAACTTAAGCATCAGAAAACAAAATATCCTAATTAGTCCATAAAATCTAAGCATAAACAAAAACTTGCTTACAGTAACTCAAACCAATTAAGTCTTCATATTGAAATCAAAAGTACTAAAACCTAGGAGTATAATTGCTTTGAAGCATAAAGCCTCACTCATTATTTGAGATTATGATAGGTCCCAATCAGAAACGTTCAACAATGGCTAAGTATACGTTGTTCTTCTTATGGTGAAAACGACCAAGAATAGTAAGTTGAGATAATTTACTGGATGAATCCTTTTATTAATTGCTGGAGCTTATTTATATTAGTTAATACAAACACTACTAATGATTTGTAGCCACAACTCACGACTAAAATCAATTTAAACAATCTTAGAAAACAAACTAGAAACATAAATAGAATTCCACTTGATTTGATTCTCCACACGATCCGCAACGTGGCTTGATGTGGTAATTTCCTTGCCTTGCTCCAACAAACAACTACTCTTTAATCCATACGTAAATAAGTCTTGTATGGTATTGCATGCAACATGCATGGCTGCATGAGACTCTTACAAATGTTCAAACAAACCCTTCATATCTGGAGTTAGGCTTATGAACCCTTGCTGACCTCCTTGGTTATCTATCAATACCCCATTCTGGAAGATGACCCTTGTCCTCAAGGGTTAGAGACGGGAATTGCTGTTTAATTAACGCCGTATCTTCCCAAGTGGCCTCGTCAGATGGTAACCTTTTCCATCTAATTAGACTTTGCTCAATGAATTTACCCCCTCTTTTAAGCCATCGTGTGTCAACTATAGCGTCAGGTTCAAGGATAATCACATCATCATCATCAATCGGAGGCAGTTTGTCGCTGTTATGAGGGATTTCACCGACCACCTTCTTGAGCAAAGAGACAGAGAATATAGGATGAATTCGTGCTCCCTCTGGTAACTGTAACTTATAAGTGACGGAACCGATTTTCTCAAGTACTCAATAAGGTCCAAAAAATTTGCTGGCCAACTTATGGTGTGCCTGTTTAAAGACATAGTTTTGGCGGTATAGCTGAAGTTTCAAGAATACCATATCATTTTTTTGGAATTCAACATCACGCTGGTGCTTGCCAAATTCTTTTTAAGTTTTGCTAGCAATTCATCTCTCGCTAATAAAACTTTATCAACCTCATGCACAGGCGAAGTGCCCACATGGTATATCGGCACGGTTGGTGGTTCTCTGCCATATAATGCTTGAAAGGGCGCCATGACTGTGGACACCGTAAATACTGCTCAAGGTAGTGGTTGATCATTTCTGTTTGACCGTCGGTTTGGGGATGGTAGGCTGAACTCATCTTTAGTTGTGTGCCTGACATCTTAAAAAATTCATGCCAAAACTTGCTTATGAAGATTGGATCCCGATCACTAATTATAGACTGAGGCATACCATGCAATTTCACAACTCTATTAATGAATTTTTCCTCTACAGTTTTTGCTGAGAATGGATGGGATAAAGACATAAAGTGGGCTGATTTACTGAGCCTATCGACCACCACCAAGATTGTATTTTTGCCCTGTGAACACGGCAAGCCCTCAATAAAGTCTAATGTGATGTCATCCCATACTTGACAAGGAATGGGCTAAGGCTGAAGGAGTCCTGCTGGCTTGAGAGTTGTGGATTTAGTGCGTTGGCAAGTCTCACACTTACTGACATATTCCTAAACCGAGTGAAACATCGAAGGCGAATAAAACTATTGTGCCAATCTTTTATATGTGCGGAAGACTCCTGAATGACCTCCTACTCTTGTGTTGTGTTCCTCAAATAATAGTGCTTCACGTAACTTACATGGAATCACCACTTTTCCTTTAAAAAACGTTAAACCATTCCGTGAGGAATGTGATCCTGCTGTTTGATTTTGGGCAAGCTTAGCAATTCTTCTCATGTACTCATCTTCCTTGGTAGCCGTTTTAGTTTCTTCCCAAATAGTCACCTGCCGCACGAACAAGTAGTTAAGTGTAGGACTGTCTGGACGTCATGAAAGAGCATCTACAGCGACGTTGTCATAGCCTGGACGGTATTGACTCTCATACTTGTACCCCATCAATTTTGCCAGCCATTTCTGTTGCTCGAGTGTAGCTGCTTTTTGTTCCAAAAAATATTTCAAACTTCGCTGGTCAGTTTTGATTATGAATTTCTGTCCTAGTATGTATGGCCTCCACATCCGAATTGCTTCAATAATTGGTAGCATCTCCTTGGTGTAAGTAGACCATGATTTTTTTGTTACTCCAAGGGCTCAACTTATAAAAGCAACGGGTTTCCTCTTTTGTTGCAGGACGGCACCGATTCCTTCCCCCCAGAGGCATCTGTTTCGATAATAAATGTGTCACTGAAATCCGGCATCGCTAACGTTGGTGTGCTAGTCATCGCTTGTTTTAATTTGTTGAATGCTTTCTCTGCCTCCTCATTCCAACCAAACTATCCCTTCTTGAGTAAATTGGTAGGGGGTCGAGCTATCACACCATAGCCTTGTACGAACTTGCGGTAGTAATGTTGAGTGTTAGAAAATGTATATTTATAAAGGAGAAAATCGTCATTTTACATTTCAAGTCTTACTAACTGATGAGCATAATTGCTAGTTATTTTTATTTGTTTCTTTTAATTAATTGAGTTATTTTATTGATTAGGGAAATAATTGGAGATTATGGATGAAAAATGCATAAGGAATAATAACTGGACAATATTGAAGATCAAATTAATTTGTGGAAGCAATTCATGAAAGGGAGCTTAAAAAGAAAACAAATTAGAGTTTATGGAAATAATTGCCGCTTGTGAAGAATAAAAGAAAAGAGGAAAAAAGATGCTTAAAGGAGAATAATTGGCTTGTGCATCTCACGTGAATAGTTAGAAAAGCATTGACCATTAATTACAAGTGGGCTTCACGTGCATGGGCTTAAAGTTGGGAGTGCTTGGCTTGTTTGAAAATCCTTTTGACTTGAGGATTTTGTGGTGGCGTTACAATATAAAAGGAATTAGAGAGCAGCCGCCAGTGGGGGTGGGGGGGGGGGGGGGGGGGGGGGGGGGGGGGGGGGGGGGAACGGGAGATAGAGAAGAAAATCTGCAGCAATTCGGTTTCTCATGGCTGTTTTTATTTGTTTTGTTTCTCTCAATTCAAGTATGTCTAACTAATTTTCTTATACTAAGGTTAAGGATGAAACCCTATTCAATGTAATAATTATCTTTTTATTTAATTAATTCCCTATATATGTTCTTTGATGATTATGGTTTTTATTTCACATGATTAATTGGATGTTAATAAAATCTTTTCATCAATTCTGTCATGCATTATTGATTGTTAGGATTAATATTCGATTAAATCTATGTTTGGATCTATAAAGTTTATTCATGATTGTCTTTGATTTTATGTCTTTCATTAAATTATTCACTTAGAGTGCTTGAGAAACTTTGACTCTTTGTTATTCAATATGTTTACATGAGATGCTTAGATATCATATTATTAAGCAGAAAAAGAACCTACACAAGATTAATTTTATTTGGGCTTAATTGTTATATCCATGAGATGACATAAATTGATTTTGAGTTGTCACTCTAAAATTGGGGATTAATGAATATTTAGATAATTATTAGTTGAATAGTGGTGGATTCTAAAACCTTGGTAATTTTTGTCTTATTGAATTCTCATTTGCTTTAATTGTTTTCTTAGTTAATTAGTTTAATTTCTCTTAAAACTTAATTTGGTCAACTAGGTTAGAATTAATATTAATTTTAGATTTAAATTAGACTTTTCAATTTATAACAATCCCGGTGGGATCGACCTCGTTACCACTATTCTATCTCTAGATTCATGCGCTTGCGAGTACATTAAAATTTTCACAATACTAACAACCCTTACTTTTATGTATTTAAAGTTCTTGTAATTTAAGTATGTGTGTTTTATTTTAATTAAGTATTTTATATATTTTAGGGGCATCATAGTCATTTCACAATAAACGAGAGATCAAACGGCAAAACGGACATCACTTTTGAACTCAGGACGGTCGAAAACCATAGGAAAAATATAAAAGAAAAAATGACACTGTTCACATGTACGGTACTGTCTACGTTACTGTTCACGACACTGTTCACATAGACAGATCGATGACGTGGCATTAACCGATGATGTGGCATTAACTGATGAGGTGTAATGATCTTGTTGGACTAAAATTCTTATGTACTGTTGATGGTGACGTGGTAGCATATTAGTGGACCAACAAATGCGCGTACGGTACATGCAACACATGAGATTATTTTCAACCAAACCGCGTTACTGTGCAAACAATGTCACTGTTCAAACCGCGTGGTCAAACCGCGTACGGTACATGCAACACATCCTGAGCGTCCAAACTGTTTTTTAATCTGATGGCCATGATTTACTCAATGTATCTATAAAAAGGGGGCCTTCCCCCTAATTTGATATCTCTGAATCCATTTTTGGGATCCATTTTCTGTAATTCCTTCTCCATCTTGTATTTTCTACGTATTTTAATAAATTCTCATTTTGCCCCTAGTTCAATTATGAGTAGCTAATTTTCTTTCAAGTTTGGGTTAAAGGTGAAGTCTCAACATGTGTCATGGGCTTTATTTGATAAATTTATTTTCTCTTCCCCTCTAGTTTTTGTGGATATTTTGACTTTTCGTTGACAAATAATAATAATCTTGTCTAGTACCGTCCTGATTTCACCGGCTCCCTAGTACAAGGTTATTATTATTTGGCACGATAAACCCTTAGCACCATATTGATTAAAGTGTGGTTCATGAGGTGTGGATTCCCTCCCTCATGATGCAATTTATCATTAATGCCCATCTCCATCCGCTGCATGCTATCTTGCATACTTCCGAGCTCTGTTTCAACACGTTTAATTCGCTTTTTGTTCATCATCATTGTTGATCCTATGCTCTGATACCAATGATAGGTCCCAATCAGAAACGTTCAACAATGGCTAAGTATACATTGTTCTTCTTATGGTTAGAACGACCAAGAATAGTAAGTTGAGATAATTTTCTAGATAAATCTTTTTATTAATTACTGGAGCTTACTTATAGTAGTTAATACAAACACTACTAATGATTTGTAGTCACAACTCACGGCTAAAATCAATTTAAACAATTTAGATAACAAACTAGAAACATGAATAGAATCCCACTTGATTTGATTCTCCACACGATCCGCAACGTGGCTTGATGTGGTAATTTCCTTACCTTGCTCCAACAAACAACTACTCTTTAATCCATACTTAAATAAGTCTTGCATGGTATTGCATGCAACATGCATGACCACATGCATGGCTGCATGAGACTCTTACGAATGTTCAAACAAACCCTTTATATCTGGAGTTAGGCTTATGAACCCTTGCTGACCTCCTTGGTTCTCTATTAGATTAGTTGGCTGATAGTTGTTTGTCCAATTAATAGAAGAAATCTCTCATAAAATAACTTTTCAGATTGGATTAATTTCATTAATAATTGATAAAATTAAATCCACATGAATAATAATAATGGGCTAATGGAATCGTAAGGGCTCCAGTAATGCACACTGGTCCATATAACTTCTAACTTCTCACTCATCTCTGGATGCATGTTAGAAAAATGATACACCAACAGTGGGGCGGTGTAAGAGAAATTAAAGGAAAGTTAGCATATAAAGCTGAAGCTGGAGCTGCTTTCGTTTCTTTATTTAGAGTTATGTTGCATAATAATGCAACAACTTATTGGATAAGAGTATTTGAAATCAAATAGCGGAAGGAAATAACAGTCGGTAAGATTTCTAAACGACAGAGTACGCGGGTTCTTCGCCAATCACTAATGGTTCTAGAATGCATGCATGCAAAGATGTTTACGCAATTACTTATTATTATAATCAGGTCAAAAGCCCTAGAAATAATTTTTTGTGCAGAATTGGCTGGGCCCGCATTCCATACAACAAATTACAAGGTAGGCTCTCCTAGCTTGAGAAGACCTTGGGGCATCCCTCCAAGAATTGCAATGCAGGACAGTTCTGGAACATGAGCCTCATTGATTACTCATACACCCCGTCTAGGTGAGTGAGTTTTATCATAGCTCGAAGGTCGTTATTTATATCCTGTTTATGGCAATTTCTGTTGGTTTAAATTCCATGTAGGACTTTGTTCGAATCCTTGTACTTGACTGCTTTAAACTTTATTAAGTTAAACCAGCAATGATATCTTTATATTTCAGTGAAAAAAATAATTATTTTTTATTGGTATATTCGTCCTTGAGAGCTTCACTTATTTGGATTAGTTGCATGATAGTTATTTGTGCAAAATTAAGTGGAATCTTATAAGAAGTAGAAGCTACTTTTATCTTTCTGTCTCTCTCTGTGCTCATCTTTGCTTCACAGCAAAAGCGTCTATATACTTCAGCGGGGAGGAAGCTTCTACTTCCTCTCCAGTTAACACCCACTTTTCTATCTTAGTACTTTCTTTTAGTTTTAACTTTTGTGTGAAAGTATTCTCTATTTCTAGTTTCCACCCAAATACATAGACTTTTGGTAGTTTTATTTCCATAATATTATCAATAAAGTTAAGGATTCTAACATTTAAGTCCCAATGCATGCATAACTTATTTATTAAATTATGGATTTCATATTTTATAAAACTGCTTAATCACTATTGGATAAATGAATATCACATCAGTTGAGATTCAAATTTAGACTTTCATATTAGGATGCTTAATATTGCTCGTAGAATTGTAAATATATGGTGATTTTATTTCCATCAAAATCTTGATCTATGATAGCATATGAGTTTTTTAGAGGTTAATTTCTGTATTAAAATTTTCTCTTTGTGTAGATTTGAAACTTACAAGTTTTAAATATAGAAAGCACGAGATTGGTTTTGGCATCTGTTGGTAGAGCCAATACCAAAAGCAAAGATCGCCAAAAGTAGCCAAATGTATATATATTGATTTAAATTAATGAAGTATATATAAAAATAGTTGATAAAATTTAATACAAAACCTAGTTCAGATAAATGAGTTTTATAGTCCACAAAAGTCAAAACCCATTATCTTTGAATAATGCTAAATGGCCTAAAATTTATTTTAAAAAACTTATCCATCGCAAAATTGAAAATTACAAAGGTGTTAATCTCCTGCAAACCTTCAAAAAATTAGATTAGAAGAGAATTATGATCCCATATAAATTTTCATGACAAATTAACAATGAATTTTCTAACAAGTAATAATTAGTGACAAAAGACTAGAGGCTAGCTAGCTGTGTAGCATGTATATACGGCAGCGCCAATGTTACATTTTCTGTAACAAACAGCCTGCCGTTTTGGATCATTAGATATGCGTTTTTAAATCCAACGAATGGGAACGAAGTTAAGCTGAAATAGAGTACATGTGCAACGGTCCAATGAATATATTAAACAAAAGGCAAGTAACCTGATGAAAGGGTTATGAAAAAAATACTTGTTAAATGAATAAATAAATATCATGATTTTAATAAATAAAATTATAAATATCATGATTTTATAAATGATAAACAAAAAATTTTACAAAATTAATATTTCATTTATGAAATCATAATTTAGCTAAGAGTTAATGGAGATATGTTTCATAATGAAATATTTTTCGTATTTATATACAAAAAATAAAATTATGAATGAAATATTTTTATGATAAGTTGTGACCTATGATTTGTTATAATTGATATCTCGTAGTTGTGACTTCTTGTAATTGTTATTCCAGGATTATAATATTAATTTTAATTAATCATTATTATGATCTATGAAATTAAATTTATGTATTGTTGTATTATGATTGGTTATTGTGAAATTAAATATATAGTCATGAAATTCTGATAAATTAATAATAAAATGTTAATTGTTCTCTTAATAAAATTATTATTATTAAGCTGATGAGCTGAAAAAAACACGACAGGCACGTGGACCTTAATAAAGCACGTTAGACACGTGAACTTTTAGGCACGCTGGACATATGAGCTTAAAGGAAAAAAAAAGTTGATGGACTTTTTTGGGCACGGCACGAGCCCTTCATACCGTTGGCCGTGCCAGGCCCTTGTGGGCCATTGCTTAACGTGCTGGCACGATTGGGCACCCTTGCTTGTGGGATTTAAACGGAATTTAAATTTAAACTCACAAATATTAAAAGAGTACTTTCAATAATATATAAAAATTTAAATTATATAATTCAAACTACAAAGTTATAGCAGTAGCTTAAAAATTCACATAAAAATACTCAATTTTAGATTTTATCAATGTAAATGAGAAATTAAAGTTTCTACATTAAAACAAATACACAAAATATGTCAATCTAATATAAAATGTTTCTGTTGTAGGAAAATTGTCATCACTATGATGAATGCCTTGCTCTATCCTTTGATCAATATACAAGTATTGTCAACAATATTAATAAGTAAATTTTGGATAATTACGTTAACAATTAAACAAATAAAAACACAAGTTTAGTAAGCAATCATTAGGTTTAAGTCATTAAAGTAAAATAAATAAAATTAATCAAATCAAAATAAAATATTAGTAATATTAAACTTGAAAATACTAAAATTTCGACTTATTAAAAGCTTTTTTGTGTGTGTGTGTAGTGATTCTCTAGAGCATGTGCCTTTATTTTTTTCATGTAGACATGTTATTAAGCCTTGCAGTTTAATAGAGTCTGTGAAGATCACTGCTAAACCGCACAACTTTATAGAACATTGAAAATCCTTCTCTAGTGCGGGCGCCCTCTTTTTTTTTTTTAATACAGACATGCTGTTAGGCCATACGACTTAATTAAATCAATGAAAAATACTATTAAAGTGCATGAATTTATAATACATTGAAAAATAACTCTATAAAATCATACAACTTAATAGGATGTCCGCATTAAAATAAATGAGGGTGCTCGCACCTTATATATATATATATATATAGAGAGAGAGAGAGAGAGAGAGGAACATTAAAGTTTCCATTAGTTAGCAGACCCTTTCTTGTAAAAAGAAAAGAATGCATCCTGTGGAGGGATGTGAGGCCTGTTCCAAGAGGCGATTCCCATTATTGAGGTCATGGGGTCCAAAACCAAAAGGGAATGTCTTGGTAGGTTTGTGGGGTAAATAGCCTACGTGGCGATCAACAGAGGAAGTTATTTCTAAGAAGTAAAGAGCACTACGTGAGAAGCTCTATACAAAATGGTTGTTTGATCATCAGTTGCTAAGTAGTTGATATGATTGGTCCTCTATATATGTATGCATATAAGGAGTAGGGCATGTAACTGAAGTAAGTTAGGTTATGATTGATAATTAGGAAAATTAGGTCACAAGTAAAAACTTTAACTTACACATATTTATAATTAAATTTTTAATGTAATTTTTATGATTAAAATTTCAAAATATAAATAATTAAAAAAATAATGTTCATATCTGTGGTGTAAATTATGTTAAATGTAACTTAGCATTTGCCTTCTAACAAGCAATAATTACTGACAAAAGACTAAAGGCCAGTAGCTTCTAAGTACCGTAGAATTTTAAATACAATGCCCAGTTCACCGTAGAATTTTAAATACAATACCCAATTTCAGAACAATTTCTTATTGTGTAGATTTCTAATGTCTCCCCTAATTGTAACGCAAGCTCTCCCAATTCGGGGAGAGATTAATAGTGGTTCAATTAACCAAATGGTTGAGAAATTCAAGAATCGAAAGGTTCTTATTCAATTTGGTTCAAAATGAACCGAATTGAATAAATTGGTTCAATGCATAAAATTAAAAAAATATTATTATTTTTCCCATAAATAACAAAATTTATTTATTATAAAATTATTTTAAATTAATATTTTGTATCAATCATGAATTGTAATGCTTACAATTGAATTGAATTAAGAAAAAAAATGATAAGTACAAAATTTTAGTAAATATAAAAGAAAATTTATTAAAATTCCTAATCTAAACCAAACCGAACAGAATTGAATCCAAATAATTTAGTTTAGTTTATTTCGGTTTCGGTTTGGTTCTGTCCGAACCGAACCGGTTTATGCCCACCCTTATATCTTGTGGGAAAGTCCACTTGCAAATTAATTGGACAATGCTTGTTTTGATGAAAAGTCAATGTAAATTGCCCGCGTATTACATCGAAGGGAGAGCGGACTTCTCTCCCTATGACAACAGATGTTGAAGCGTTCCTGCTATTCGTTTGATAATTCAAGGATCACAAGTGCCAATAAGAAAAATTGTGTGGCTTGACTTGTATTTGTGATAGATACCCATTTGATACTGATCTTTACAAAACTTTTTATGAAAGGAAACAGAAACATAAAATATTATATGCTTTAGAATTTTTAATCCTCTAAATTCTACAAAGTATTCATAATTTTTCCGACATCAAGTAAAAAGAAAAATAATTCAATTACACTGATCTGATTATAATAAATTCAAGATTAGATTTTTCCACCAAACTCTTCACTCACAATTGATCATTAGCCAAATTTACAAAAAATTAAATAAACTGAGAAACAAGACAAGTCAGCAACATCTTTGATGGATTCAAACATAGGACAGGAATATCGGAAAAAATATAAATGCATTTGACTGATTCAAGATGTAAATTGACTTGACTTATTTGCGTCTGTTTTTTTATAATTTTTTTACTGGAAAATGGTTGAAGGAAAGGGGCCTATATAATAACTTCTATCTTCTCATTCATCTAATAATTTTGTATACATCTTTAGAAAACTCTATGTGGTAAGAGGGCAATTAAAGTGAGAAATGAGATGAAGCGGAACAATCTGCTGTGGTTTCTTTTGGAGTTATGCTGCATAATAATGCTTCCTCTTTTGCAACCATCCTTTGGTGAAAGTCAAGGTCGTGTGACTGATTATCCACCGGCTCCACCACCACCTCCGAGAGGTCCAGGTGGCAGTCATCCATAAATTATTCAACAAGCATGCATGGAACCGCAGTTTATGGTAACAATAATAACATCTTGCTAGTACGTAGCACATGCTTTTGTAAGACCATAAGCGCATTCTGTGATTATGTTTCAATGCAATGCTTGAAAGATGTAGTTTTATATTATTACATATATATGATAAGTTTGCTAAACGGTTGAAAAAAAAAACGAAACACACACATACACACCCAAAGTGACTTTTTGGGTGATTTTGTGACCTTTTTATCTAATTACAGTGAGCCCTACAATTTATATCTAGTTTAGAATTGGCAGGGCCTCTGTTCGATTGTATTCCTTGTGGAACTTTTGTATGCAGCCAGGTCCGTTGACGTAACTGGGTCTATTAATAGGCAGGAAATTAAACTAAAAAAATAATCAAATTCTCGCTTTGATAAGTCATATAACCTGTATTTGAGAGCTGATTTGGACTATGAGATGGGGACACGTGGCTAAGAAAAGTAAACCAGGAGAAAGTTGAAGATGTACTCTCTGAGAAAGAACAGTTTTGGTAAAGATGTCGACTTCAAGAGGTATGATCGAGACTCAAAAATAGTGGTTAGAGCCATGCACGTGTACAGTGGCATGCGAACAGGAAGGAATAAACATCTATCTTTTTAGGCTAGAAAGAAGAAGCCAACAAGGAGCAGATCTATTGAGCAAGCAACAAGGTTGGGACACATCAGCCTCTCACAGCTGCTCATTGGAAAGGCAGTAGGACCCCAACGCCAGATTCTGCCCTGAGGAAAAGGCGAGGAATAAAGTTAGCTCGAGAGTTTTCTTCCCCTCCAAGCTTACAAGCGTCACCATAAAGTGATTTTAAGCAAAAGTACCAAAATAACCTCATCTAAGGGGGTCAGCCAATTAATGTTCATTAGGTGCTTGAATTACTAAAATGACTTTCAAGCGCACTCCAACAATATTATAAATTCACGAGTATTCCAAAAAGGGTAACGACTTTTCTCACCCATTGAATTTGTCATATTCAACTTTCAAGCTTGCGTTGTAGAAAGAGACTTAAGGTTTTTACTGATCACTACTGGCTCGGACTCAGTAATGAGCTGAGCATTTTTATTTGGTATTTATTTTTTATTAAATTTTGAAATATTTTTATAATGATAATTTTTTATTTTTTAAAGTTTTTATAAGATAAAATTATCTTTTAATTTATTTAAGAGTAAAATTATCATTTCGTTTAAATTATTTAATGGTGTTAGTGTAGAAGTGATTAATTGATACAAATGTAAAAAGAAATGTGATGCAATAAATATATTAGAATTTTATGGTAATTGGATAAACATAAAGTAAAACAAAGGTGGTGCAATGATAATTTCCCTAACATAAAAAAAAAGATCAAACGTTATTATAAATGAGGGATTCATATTTCAAATTAACATGCACATAATATTCTTCATATACTGATATACTTTTTTATTGTGTATGACATAATGTCGATCGTTGATTATTACTATATGTGATTGTTATAATAATCTCGATTCTTTCCATTTTGCATATGTCGTGATGCTCTTGATCCTTGCCATACGCATGATGATCCTTATCAACGTTGTATGATGCTTCTTCTTTAGCAACCATCCTTTAGTGCTCCTGCAGGTTGCATCAGTAAGTATGCATAAACAATTCAATTCAACATGCTGCATATGGAAACACAATATCTATAGTAACACAATAAGTGAGACCGCTAGTAACACTTGTTTTTATAAGATCAAAGCACATGCTAAAGATCTAGAAAATAATTTTGGTATAGAATTCGTTGGGCCGCACGAACGCAAGCTCCTACAGCAAATTGCAACGCGCTCTCTGGCAGTGTCGTTAGGGTGCACTAAATTTAAAACTTTATTACTAATATTAATAATTAGTATATAGTAAGTAAGGATAAATCCTACTATGCTAGTTGTATTTATTATCAATTCTAAAACAGGATTTAAAATAAAATAATAGTAGTAATAATATTATAAATTAATGTAATTAACGGAAATGCCAATTATAAATAAAAGGGGGGGGGGGGTTTATGAATCTATAAATGAATAACAAGAAATAAAGAAATTAAAACTACAAAAAAATAATAATTTAATAAAAACTCTAATTAAAGGAGAAAGAAAAAATAATGATGAAAACTTTGGTTAAAAGATCATTCGCCACTACCAAACATGCACATAATTTATCAATTCTATCATCAATTTCTATTAAAACTATCAACCATAAACAACAATAAGCTCTGTTAGTTTCAACCTTTCCTTAGAGTGTCGTTAGGCAAAACAAGCTCTTCGCCTAATCTCTAACCATTAAATAATTTAAAACAAGCTCTTTAAATTTAAGATAATGGAAGCATTAAGTAAAGAAAGATATTAGGTTGATTTAGGCAATAAACACACAAGCACAGATTATTTAACCTAAGTTATGTTCTCCAATTGAAATCATTGATTTCAACCTACTACTAATAATTAAAATATCAAGACAATTACGGATAAAAAATTTTAATCTAGTAATAGAATTTATTCAAGTCCTATCTAATTGGCCACTCAAATAAGATAAGAATAAAATCATGAACGTTAATTATAGAAGAACATAAACAATCTCAATTAAATAAATTGAGTGATAGAAATTGAACATTAATCATATGACATGTTTGGGGTTTTGAATTCACCTTCAACCAAATAGAAAATCTAGCCTAATATAATTGATTTGGGAATAAAAGAGTTAATAAAACCAAACATAGAGATTAATTCAAGCGGCTGCCTCCTCTATTTTTTCTTCTCTTCTTGCCGCTGCTCTCTCTTCAATTCCTCTTGGCTGCCAATTCTCTATCAAAAGCCAAAGGTTGGCTTTTTATTATGCATATGGTTGGCCTAATCCTCATTGGATTTTATTTCCAATTTAAAGCAATTGATTTGCTTCCTTTAATTGCCATGAACATGCCCGCCCACTTTGACAATTTCCTTTTTCTTCAATTTGTTTTTCATATATAATGTCATGCACATGCAATTTAGTTTAGGCAAGACTTATGCATGAAATCTTTTTGAATTGGTAACGTGAATCTTGCATGCAACTTATAAAGCCATTCACATTAAACAGGTTTCCATTTTATACATGCTTGTTCCCAAAATCTTTATTAATCTCCATGAAATCCCATATGCTTCCAAATGTGCATCAATTAATTAATTGGCTTTCAAAAATCTTCAGTTATTTCTTTTTCTAATTCCTTCAAGTAGATTTATTCTTAAATGTTCCGATTAAATTTCTCTTTAATCCCATAATATACCTAAAATAACAAAATAAAAAAATTAAGATAAAAATTAACACAATAAAATATAATTTATTAAATTAAAAATTAACTAAAATAACTAAAATATTTAAAACCAAAACAAAAAAAAAGATGGAGAAATTAATAGCAAAATATATGGAAAATATGCACTTATCACTCTCCCACTTAGGGAGACCTTAGGGCAGCCTTCCAAGAAGTGCAATGGAGGGTAGCCTTAGGACATGAGCCTTAATGATCACTCATTAACCCCATCTAGGTAAGTGATCATGAGTTTATTAGTGTATGAAGCCCGTTATTTGTATGTTTTTCAAAGAAATTTTTGTTGGTTTGTATTCCATGTGTGACTTAGGGATGTATAATTTAGCAATGTCTTTAACAAATTAAATTAAATATAAGGAAAAATCTCCCTTTAATAAGTCATATAATCGTTGTTTTGCTTTTCATCTACTTTTCCTACTTTTGATTCTATTATTCTGTATACACCATCACTTCAGACCCCTTCAAAATAAATTATATAGTAGATACACTGCTCGATAGTTTAGTGATAAACAGTGCACTGTAGCAAGGGCCTTTGAAAGGTAGGGTTTAGTGAATTCTTAAGGACTAAATAGAAGAAGCCAAATCATGACTCAATTGAACACCGAGAAGGTTCTGAGGACGACAGATTTTGTCGATCCGAATTCCATAAAATCTCTGAGTCTTATTCATAAAGCTCTCATCGACGTCTCTTGCTAGACCAATTTCATCTACCTAGAGGGACTCAACCTTAGCTCCAACAACCTTGCTGGACAGTGATTTGATTTATCAACTGGAAGCAACAGTTGTCGGGGTCTCGCAGCGAGCTAGACTCGCCTTTTTGTGATTTGTACTAATCGGAATAACTACTAAAAAAATCTTTCATTTGCAACCACCCTATCGGCCTATTGCTTGTAACACTTATATTTGTAAAATCATAACAAGCGCTTGCATGCAAAGATGTTTATGCAGTTACTTATTATTATACCAGTTCAAGAGCCCTAGGAATAATTTTTCGTGTAGAATTGGCAGAGCTCACGCGAACGCAGACCCCATGTCACAAATTACGAAGTAGGCTCTCCTTGCTTAGGGAAACCTTAGGGCAGTCCTCCAACAAGTGCAATGCAGGACAGCCCAAAGCACGAGACTTGTTGATCACTTATTGAACCATCTAGGTAAGTGCACTTTATAACAGCACAAATGAAGCTTCCTATTTATTTTATTACTTCCTCTTAATTTTAACTTTTGTGTGAAAATATTCTATTTACAGTTTTCCACCCATATACATAGACTTTTGGCGGTTTTATTTCCATCCAGATGTAGTATTATTAATAATGTTAGGGATTCCAACATTTAAGCTTTTTAAGTTGAGTTCTAATATCATGTGTCATTCATTTATGGATTTTATAGTTTTTAAAATTACTTAACCAACACTAAATGAATGTCACATCAATTGGAATTTAAATTAGGACTTTGATATTAGGATATCTAGCATTGCTCATAGAATTATAGATACAGGGTGGTTTTATTTCCATCCAAATCTAAATCTATGACAACCTTTTTTTTTATAGTTATTTTCTCTTTTAAAATCTATTTTTCTTGTGGATTTAAAGCTTATAAATTTTAAATATGAAAAATATTATTAACTTTTATTTCACGCAACAGTAACAAACGTAGCTGTAGTTTCCCAACATTTCTTTGTACCAACGCAAAGCTGCATGATGCTTTTTTTCTGTAACCATCCTTTAGTGCTCCAGGAGGTCGCATCTCTAATTATCCATAAGTAATTCAATTCACATGCATGTATATAGAACCACAATATCTACACTAACACAATAATATATTGCGCTAACACTTGTTTTTGTAAGATCTCTAGAAACACTTGTCTTTATAAGATCACAAGCACATGCTATGATTGCATTAATAATCTAGAGGGTTACGTTTCGATGACAATAAATCACCACATGACACTATCTGATTGTCTATGCTAAAAAGCCCTATAAATTAATTTTAGTATAGAATTGGCGGGGCCACGCGAACGCAAGCCCCTACAACAAATTGGAACGCAGGCTCTCCGAGCTTGGGGAGACCTTAGGGTAGTCCTCCAAGAAGTGCAATGGAGGGGCAGCCCTAGGACATGAGCCTTAGTCATCACTCATTGACCCCATCCAGGTGAGTTTATTAGAGGACGAAGTTGTTTATTTATATGCTGTTTAAAGCAAATTTTGTTGGTTTATATTCCATGTGGGACTTAGGTATGTGCTATGTAGCAATTGATAAAATTAAATCTACATGATGAAGAAGAAGAAGAATGGGCTAATGGAATTGGAGGGGTTGTTGGAAATTAACGCACATTGGCCCCCACTACAAATTAGAAGACGACATGATCATCCCTCATGAATATATGTAGCGTTTACTTTTTGGATTAGAGTGGGAATCCTAAGGAGTGGAAATCTTAGAATTAGGATTGGAAGTGTGGAGTGGGAGTGAGAGTAAATTATTTACTTACACTAAAATGGAAGCATGGAATAGAGATCAGAATTCAATTTATGTGTTTACTTTATCTTGGATTGAGAGTAAATAGTTTCAAATTATAATTTTATCATTATTTAAAGAATTATAGTTTTTAATTACAAAGTTAATAAAAAATATATTTAATGAATAAACATTTATTTTATTATATTTGTAAATTTATAATAATTATTAATATTCTTAATTATGAACATCACAATTTTTATTAATTTTAATTTTAATTATATTAATTAAAAATTATTGATAAGGGCAATATAAATGAAATTTTTTTACTATTAACATAGTATAAAATTAATATTTTCTTAGAATAAACTATTTATTAGTATTAATTATTAATATTAAATAAATACAATACTAATATTTTAAAATAAATATAATGATATTATATTTTCAAATAAAGATGGTATATAGTAATACTATTAATTCTCTATATTTTTAAATAATTTAGACTTAGAATCAAACCAAATTATTAATTAGTTAAATATAATAATATTATTTAAATAAATATAATATTATTTAAATATTTATTAAATTTAATTATAGTAAATTTAATAAAAAGAGGGTAAAAAAGAAGGATAAATATAAAATGAAACATTATTTTATTTTATTTAAATAATTAGATTAAATTTATTATTATATAAAATAATAATATAATATTATTTAGTACAAAATTAATATTTTCTTAGAATAAACTATTTATTATTATTAATTATTAATATTAAATAAATATAGTACTATTATTTTTAAAATAAATATAATAATATTATTCATATAAATATAATATTATTTATTTTTATTTTATTAAATATAAAATATTAAATTAAATTAAAAAATGGTAGAAAATGGAGAGGTGGGAGTGGGCCCACTCCCACTCTCCACTCTAAAAATGAGTGGAGCCCACATAATGAGATTTCCAATCTGGAACCAATTTATTGAAGTAAACACTAGAGTGAGAGGAATCTACACTCCTCACTCCTTACTCCTCACTCACACTCCAGAAAGTAAACACAGTCATATTAGCAATGGATTAATAGACTCGGTCAATTTAAGGTAAAGTCAGTCATCCAATTCATTTTTCAAATTCGTAGCAAAGTCACTAACATTGCATTACTAATGAATATATAATCAGGTCTTCTAACTAGCAAGTAAACTCCCCCCCCCCCCCCCCCCCCAAAATTGATCATTAGAATTTAAATAAAAATACTCAGTTTCAGAACAATCACCTGTAGATAGGATAGGAATTTCATAATATATATATATGCACGGGCGCACACACACATGTTTGACTTAATTATTCAAGTACATATATATTGACTTGACTTATTTGTGCTTGTTTATAATTTTTTTTTAGTGGAAAATTGTTGAAGGAAAGGGGCCTATAGAATATCTTCTCATTCATCTAATAATTTGTATACATGCTAGAAACATCTATGTAGTAAGAGGGCAATTAGAATGATAATTGAGATGAAGCTGAATAATCTACTTTGATTTCTTTTAGAGTTATATATGCTGCATGATAATTGCCTCCGCCTAAGCTGCCGCCTCCAGGCCGCTTATCTAATCGTCCATGGCCTCCGCCACTACCTCCGAAAACGCCTCGTGGCATTCATCCATAAATAGTTCAACAAGCAATGCATGGAACCATAATACGTATCTATACATGGTAATAATAATAACATATTGCTAGTAGCACTTGTTTTTATAAGACCACAAGCGCATGCATGTTGTAATTACTTTTCAATGCTTGAAAGATGTAGTTATATATTATTATGAAAAATGATAAGAGTACTGAAAGGTAGCCAAAAAAAAAAAATCCAAAGTGACGTTTTGGGTGATTTTGTCAACTTTTTTTAATCTAATTACTAGTGTTATATTATTATACTCAGCTCAAAAGCCCTATAAATTAATTAATTAATTTTCAGTATAGATTTCTCGGGGGCTGCACTCGAATTGGCGTAGGCTCTTCTAGCTTAGGGAGACCTTAGGCCATGTTCAATTGTAAGAAATTAAGGTCGGAAAGGAGAGATTTTTCCATGTCCTCTGTAATTTCCTTTGTTCGGTTGCAAAATTTATCTAGAAATTAAATTCCATTCCAAAGCCAGTTTCTGTTATTTGAAGAATTTTATTTATTTGTTGATAAGGAAATTTGGATTCCTGTGTTTTACTATTTTACCTTCATTTAATTTTGATTTTTTAATTTTATCCCTAAACAAATCTAAATAAATAAAAAAGGAAAAAAAAGCCCTAATTCATTTTTTTCCAATGTCAGTCGAATCACTCACTCAAAATTGGCAAATTCCCTGAACTTTCGACAGCTTTCAGCAACACCAATGACAACTTTTGAGCAAAAGAGACCGTTTAAAGCTTCAACAGCATCTCATCATCTTGCTTACAATCTCAATTTTAGTCTTAGTTTTTGATCTCTCACTTTCAGCGTCAATCTCTCAGTCTTAGCTTGAATCTTTCTATTTATCTTTCAATTTGCAAGGTAAGCTGCTTGATTCATGATTCAATTTTCAAGGTCATGTGTAAATAATACTTGATGTTGGTTTTTTTATTATGTTTATGTTATCTTAAATTATGATTGATAGCATTGGATTTTGTAGTGGGGATGGTGATTTCGAAATCGATGTGCTATTTGCTTTTGCTTTTGTTTGTGGATTTGGTTCGGTTTTGCGTTTCGATTGCTAGGTTTTGGCTCTGTGGTTGTGATGAGATTTCTAGTCCTTTGACTTCTCTTGTTTAGTTTCATAAATTCAAAAGTACAATTGAAGCAAGATAAGAGTGAGTGTATGTGTGATGGTCATCACAGCCATGGAATCATTTTTTAATGGAATGGTGAGCTGTGTTAAGGTTGTCTTTTAATGGAATCATGAACCTCTGGAGTTAAACTTATTGGTTTGTAATTTAATATTATATTTGCTATTTTTTATTGCTAATTATTACTACTATTTTTGATATTTTACTCACTGTTTGCTACTATTTTGCTTGTTGTTCACAACTACTTTACTTACTATTTTTGCTATTTATTATTATCGTTTGCTGTTGTTATTTTTCGCTACTAATTTTTACTATTATTTTTGTTATTTTATTTGTTGTTTGCTACTATCTTACTCATACTTGTTGTTGTTTTACTTGCTATTTCTACAATTTATTGCTATTATTTGCTATTGTTATACTTATTATTTTTTACTGTTGATTTTTACTATTATTTTTGCTTTTTTACTTGCTATTTACTATTGTTATACTTGTAGTTTATGCTATTTATTACTATTTTATCTGCTTTTGCAAAGTCATAAAGAGGCAACAAACTTCAGAAATAAACCATCCCCATATTATGAGGACTTATATATGATTTATAGTGAAGATCATGCAACTGAAAAAAATAAAAAAGCTTCTACAAATGTTGCGGAGGAAATTGAGAGGACAAAAGTGAATAATGAAGTTCAAAAAGAGAATTTGAATATTACATATGTGAGAGATGATGTTGATGATAATGTCTTTCTCACATGTTCCACATCCAAAAACTTCAAATAGCTCATCAAGGAGAAGAAGAAGCAATGAAGATTTAGAAGAGATTGGAGAACTTAAAGAGTTAACAACTCTTATCATTGCACATATGAAAGAATCTCCTAATGTCATGAGACGAGCTATGGGACAACAAATCAATGACAAACAAGTAGGATTGAGTGATGATGAAAAAGATTAATGGTCTTACAACATTTGAAGGACTTAGAGCCACCACTTAAATTGCTCCGTGATAGTGCGGTATTTAATGTTTTTAATAGTCCTTGTGATGAGGGTAGAGAAACATGGGTTAGACTTTTCCTTAGTTGTGAAATTTAACTCATGCTATAGTTTATTAATGCCTTATCAAATTTAACTCATTTGAGCATTGAAATTTGACTAAATTTTTTTTTTTGCATGTTTGGAATGTATTTGATATTATGCGCTATTATGGGCTACTTCCCTAAGAAGAATGAATATCACAAACAAAAAGTGTTTTGCTTTTTTACTAATATTATTGGCTATGTTTTTATTATTTCATTTGACCATTTGAAATTTAATATTTTTGTAGAAATATTATGGTCTATATTTATTTAGTAATATTATGGGTTATTTTTAAATAATATTAACTTTTCTTATTAAAAAAAAAGAAAAATAGTACTTTTGATAAAAGAATTTGGAAAATAATTGGTAAAAGTAGTTTTTATAATGACAGGCAAATCACTTTTAATAAAAAGCACAGCCGAATTTTGTATAACTTTACAAATAGAACTTATTTAAGTAGAGATTTTATTAGTAGAGTTTTTACCCAAAAAGTTTTAGTTGTTTGGTGTTAATGAGAATTTTTATTAAAAACTATAAACTTATTTTAATAGACAAGTTTTTAAAATTATGTTATGAAAAAAATAAAATAAGATTATCAAATAAGTAGAAATTTTTTTAGATATTCTAACATTAAAAAAAAAAAATTTCAGCGTCTACTTTCAAAAGCTAAAAATTTAACTTTTTACTAATAGAGGCAAAATATATTCTTTAATCTTCAAAAGTGATAATAAAAAAACCAAATAACGATGAAATTTTGATAAAAGCCTAAGAGATTAAATAAACATTTATGACACTTAAATAAATCATGACAAACAAACATTAAATGTAGTTAGGACATTGAGAATGAAACATTAACTTGGAGGTTGAGTTTTAAATAACTAAACATATTTGTAGTTTTTTTAATTAATTTAATAATAAACATGAAAAATCTAACACAAAATGTAAATTTGTACAAATAAAAAATTATTTAATTAGAAACATAAATATGTGTATAGATGTGTATATATTAAAACATAAATTCATCGTAGATCTTTATCAATATCATTCTTTTGGAATGTGGGATAAGAGGGGTGGCCTAAAATTGTTGTTGGGCTGGTAAATTGTTGTGAGGGAAAAAAAAGAGAGAGTAGATCATGAGTACATTATATTTGAAACTAACTGAAACTCTAAAAATATACACAATATAGTACAGTTTAAAGGTCTTTCGAGCATTAGTTAGAGTTGGAGATATCTACTTCTATCCAAAAACAAAGAAATAAGCCAGTGAGGCTTGAACATATGCTCCCTCAATATATGTTCAAGGGCATGGGTGTTGCCATCAAGCTAGAACGCTTAATAATTTTAGATTGAGTTTGAACCTTACCACTTCCAATTTGCTCAAGAGTTGGAATACTATTGTCACATCTCTAAAATCCGATTGTTACTCCTTTTTAAGTAAACACTATTAAATTATACTGTAAAATCGCTTATTGCTATCATCACTCACTTTAATTCTAAAAATACTCGTCATTTAAACAATAATTTCTTTTTCAAAAAAATTCACAAAAATTAAAAAAATACAGTCCAACTTTCACAGTCATTCAAGATCTCAAACCCAATTTACACTGAATTCATAGTGTTTGTTATTGGATCCTCGAAGGATCCTCGAACTAGGATCCAATATAAACTATTAGCCCTCCACTTTGTTCTCTTATGTTGTGACCCATTTGTTGTGGGCTTGAGTTAATATTGGGCTCATTTTCTAAAAATGTCAATTATGTCACATCACTGAAATTAAAAATTGAGTTGGGCTAATGGCAGCCCTCTAAAATTCTCGTAAACTCTCATTCTTGAATTTTACAACTTCAACCCTCATTGAATCCTCTATGCATCGCCATCATGTCATTTAAAACGGGGGGAAGAAAAAACTGCATCATGATAATCGTCTCCATCCATCAAGACAATTTTATGAGTGGGGATATTTCCACCTCATTTTATGTGTAAATCCACCCCACTTCTAAAAACTATTTACAATAAATGCACATTATTTTTAGTAAATACAAATCAACAAAAATATTTATATAGTTAATCAATTAAATCACTCTTACATTCTTTTACTTATTTTTTTAATCATTAAGGTTGCTTTAATATAAATTTTATTTAATTATTTTAACTTTATAATATAAAATGACCCAATTACCTGAAGAAATGTGTGATCTTATATATAATACTTGGGAAATTATTATTACACCATCTCTATTTTGTCTTATGTTCATCCACCTACCACAAAATTCTAACATGTTCTTTGCTAAAGATGGCAAAATCCTTCACGGGTTTTGGACCCCATGGAACCTCTCCCCAAATAAGGAAAATTTGAATAATTTTTGGGAATGGAGTGGGAAGTGGGGGAAAAATAATCCTCAAATTTTTAACGGGGTGGGGTTTGATTTTGTACTCCCCACGCCACCCCCACTCAAATTCCCATTCTATATAAATATATTTTTAATTCTTATTTAATAATTTTTATTTTATCAACTATAATGCCAATTAATAAGTTTTTTATTTTTATATAATATAAACAGGATATGAATAAAAGAAAACCTAACAATATAATCATTTTTCAACTTTAAAACATTATTATGTTTTCTTTTCTTTTTTAAGGTCTACTCTCTTTAAATATTTTTCAGTTTTGATATCATTTTAAGTTATTGTTTCAAACTTTTAGAGATTTTTTTAAAAATAATTTAAGTACTTTATAATATGGTCATTATTTTATTTTAAACCTTTAATTTTTAATTTACTGAAATCATGTATCTATACCTACTATAAAATAGTTAAATGGGGAATGGGGGTGGAGATGGGGAAATCATTCTCCACATGGGGATTCCCTATCCCTATCCCTCCTAAATTTATTGGGGAATGGGGTAGGCCTCCCCACCCTCACCCCACCCCATTGCCATTCCTATGAATCTCTGCACCATTTTTTTTTTAAATTTGAATCAATTAACCACTTTTGTACTAACACCTTTAAATAATTAAAACGAAATGATAATTTTACCCCTAAATAAATTATAAAACTATTTTATCTTATAAAAATTTGAAAAATAAAAAATATACCCTAAAAATAAATCTCAAATAGAGATGCTCAGCTCATTTTAATTAAATTTAGATTTTGCAAAATTTTAATAAGTATTTTTATTAAAAAAATATAATTTTGCAAAATGTTAATAAAAATAACTGACTTTATTTATTAAAAATTATAATTTCACAAAATTTTATTAAAATAAATAAATTTATTTATTAAAAAAATAAATCCCAAAATTTTAATAATTTAGGGGATTTTATTAAATCCAAAAATTTTACAATTATTTTTATAATTATATTTTTTATTAAAAATAAAAATTTTAATTTTGGGATTTAATTTTTATTAAATTTTGGAATATTTTTATAATTATAATTTTTTATTTTGCAAAGTATAAATTTATTTTTAATTTATTTAGGGGTAAAATTGTTATTTGATTTAAATTATTTAATGGTGTTAGTGCAAAAGTGATTAATTGATACAAATTTAAAAAGAAATGCGGTGCAGTGAACATATTAAAATTTTGTGGTAGTTGGATGAACATAAGACAAAATAAAGGTGGTGCAATGATAATTTTTCATAATACTTTAGGTACTTAATTTTATAACTTATAATCTAATTTTTTAAATGACATAAATTTGGCAGCTTAATAATTAATACACACACACATATATATATACACATATATTGGCTCATAAAAAAAATCATGTTAGTTTAATTAAAGGTTAATAATCATACAAATAAAGTAGAATTGACCATTTAGAAACAATGAATTTTGTATTAAAAAAATTGAAGTTAAAGTAAGTTTTTGGTACTTTTACATTTTAAGGATAAATAGTCAATTTAAAATTAGGCTAATGCAATCTTAGTTGTTAAATATAATTAAAAAAACTAAGTTACAAAAAATAAATTAAGAATTTAAGAAAGATTTAACTGATTAATTCCTCATAATTCTTCTTTATTTGAAAATTTTAAAAATGATGTAAATTTTTTTAATTATTTTTTAGAAGTGGGATGAATTTACAGATTTTGTGGGGTGCAAATATCGCCACCCCAATTCTATTTGTGTGATATTGTGAAATTTGGGCATCTATGCAAAATTACAGAAAAATAAAATATCTAGAATATCTATTACCATTTTTTTATGTTGCAAGTTGTGCATAGCAAATGGCAATAAAATTTGACAAGTAATTGGCGATGTAAAAAGAAAAAGAAGTTGAAGGAATTCAAAATTGAAAATGATTCTTAAATTAAAGCTTCATATTAACTTGTGAAAATTTTATTAATTAAAATAGTGTTGTTCCATTCCAATAGATTTTATAGAGATTAAAGAAATAAGGATATAGAGGGTTACTTTCGGAATTAAAATGGGTGTTGTTATAAGTAGTATGACTTACAATTCTTTTTAATGGATGCTTTTAAAAGAGGAATTTTATGAAGAGTTTAGTGGGATGTTAGTAATTCTATTCAAACAAATTTATCATAAAATAATGGGTAAATTGTGGGTTCTTATTATAAATTAATTATTTTTAAATTATCTTCCCAATTTTTAAAAACTTTAAATTATTCTTATTTAATATTTCTTTGGTGTCATTAACATGAGGGGTGTGGTTTCTAATAAACCAGTATCTATTTCTATATAGAAAGTTAAGAAGTCATCAAATTTAGTCAAAAGATAAGGGAAAATGAAGGGTGAGCTGGTGATTCTCTTTATAAACATAGGAGTAGATTTAAAATTTTTAAAAACAAGAAAGGACAATTCACTAAAGGATCACACTACGTTACGTTACCGTAACGTATATACACTCACAGCAACAGTAACATGTCACATCTTGTTACTGTTGCTGTGAGTGAGTGTATGTTACGTTTACAGTAACATAGCACAGGCCTTCACTAAAATTCAAAATTAACCGTAAAATAATTTTAAAATGATTTTTTTTTTATCCTTATGAAATGGTAATCATTGCACGTGCAGGCAAAAACCAAAAGGAGAAGCAAAAGAAGATAACAAACGTGGGAACTTAGAGCTTCTTTACCCATCAGCACAAGCCAAGACCAAAAACAAAACGCTCGCCCAGAGCACTACACACTTACACAACACAGAAACATTTTGCATGGTCGCACACTTAAACTTGATAATTGTTTCATTCATTATTGCAGAAAACGGAAAAAGAAAATCTTTCCCATTTGATTAATTAATTTATTTATGCTTTATGAATAACCATCACCACTAGTAATGTCGCTATGGGCGCTCAGAAGAGCATCCATGCTGGCAAAGGTCAGTTGTCTAATCTTGATTTTTTATATTGTTGGTTATTATTTTATTGATTAATGATCATATAATGTTGAATCAATGTCTTCGTTCTTGTTCTTGTGGTTGCAGCCAAGATTGATGTTAACGTCGATTTCACTCACAAGCTGTGTGCTTCTTTGATGCTTCCTCCTCCCAGGTTCTTTTTGCCCATCTCATTATTATTATTATTATTATTATTATTATTATTATTATTATTATTATTATACTTGTATTTATTTATTTGAAAGAAATGAAAAATTCTCATTACTGTTGTTTTATCAGGAACACTAGCAGTCCTCTTTCTCTTGTTATCGGCAGGTGCGAATTATTTTATTTATTTGTTTGAATTCTTTTGTTTATCAGGCGATGAATGGTTATTGGGGTTTCTGGGTTCTTATTTTTGGATTATTTTCTTTTTAGTAATGCCTGTCTGTTTGGTAATTTGTAGCTTCGAATGTGAGGGCAAAAATTTTAAAATTTTGTATTCGCTTAATTACTAAAATTCATGGTAACAAGAAAAACTTCCCTGTTTCTCTTTACTGCTTGCTTTTCATTCATTTTTTGTAAAAATCTGATAAAATGGACTATGAGTTTTAGAAACACAATCTTTCCCATCCTGAGTTTTACTGATGAGTACGTGTGTATGTACAGAAAGGGAAGTGTTGTAACAATTGTTTCAATTTTGTTCATTGCAGTCTTTGCATCAAACATCCAAACTTGTTTGGTGGAAGTGAGAAGCTTGATGTATCATGGGATAAGGGTCTTTATGATTCAAATGTTTTAGTTGCTTATCGGAGGCCAAGGCCCGAATGGCTTTCTCAACAGTGTTTTGTTATTCAGGTTGTTTTTCTTTACCAACAATTTGCATTTGGATTGGATTGTTGGAAAGTTCTCTAATCCATATGGTTAATTAATGAAATCCCAGTTGAGAATTTGAAATGAAACTTGAGTTTGAGCTGGAATTTAGCATGTATCAGTTCTAATTCGGTAAATTATTTTCCCAGCATTCTCTTTCACCAGAAGTGGGGGTACATGGTGTGCCAATAGACAATTTCTCCCGTTCAGGGAGTGGAGGAGTGAATTTGTCTCGTTTATCACTGGGATTGGATATAAGTGAGCCTATAAGTTCAAAATGGAGCAACACAACTAGTTTAAAATTTGAGGTTTGATGAAGACTCTTTACTTATCACTTCATAGTTTCTACTTGGTATCCTTTTCTTGTAGTGTGTCCACCCGCAATTCTTCAGTCTGTATTTATTCTACATGGAAAATAATCAAAGTTAGCCTTGCAGCATGTTCGGCCTGTGAATGATGATTGGCGGTCTATAACTAGAGATCTTGATGGATTTCCCGTGACTTGCAGGTGATTGTGATTTGTACTTCTGATTCTCAAACAATATAGTGGACTGATTTTTTAACACTGTCCTTATCCTGTTTGCCATGCAGCGGGAGTAACCACGACAGTATGGTAGTTTTAAAGCAAGAATCTCGATATGCTAAGGCAAATGATCGCAGTTTCTCTCGTGTAAACTATCTCTACTTGCTGATCCATAGTGCAGCATTTTCCCTGCAGTTTGACATATCCATTCTGCTTGTTTGTTTGTATTCCACTGACTTTGAGTCTCCCTTGTTTACAGTTTAGCATGCAAATAGAACAGGGGATTCCAGTTCTATCCAAGTGGCTAATCTTCAACAGGTTCAAATTTGTTGCATCAAAGGGCGTCAAACTTGGACCAGCATTTCTATTGACGAGGTGAGCAATATTTTGTTGTTTCATTGGTGAACTATGCTCTGTTATTAGAGCATAGATTATGGGTAAACAATAGTTAAAAGCAGGGACATAGGAAGGCAAGAGTCTGAATTTAGTAGTTCTGCTAGGAAGCTTAAGAGATACTCATAATAAGCATATTAGGAAGTGTTGGGTAATTTGATGAAATAGACATACTATATTGTTGTTTCTCAGAAATAGGAAAGGATAATTTGATGGGCAAAATAGAAATACCATAGAAGTTTGAAAAGAAAGCATCGATTTGTAATTAGTAAAATGACTAACTGTGCCAAAAGGGATTGCCTAACCAGACTCAGGTTTCATGAAACACATTTTGAAAGACAGGCGCACTTATCCATGTCTCCACATGCTTCAATTGTGTCATTGATATCTAACCAACATTTATATTCTTGCTTTTATTTGCTTTTCTGACCTTTCTTGTTACAGCCTGACAGGTGGCTCCATTGTAGGGGACATGGCTCCTTATCAAGCATTTGCAATTGGGGGTCTTGGTAGTGTGCGAGGGTATGGTGAGGGTGCTGTTGGATCCGGGAGATCATGTCTGGTTGCTAATACTGAATTGACATTCCCTCTGGTATGCAGTGGCTTTACCTTGTCATTACTTCAGTGGGTGTAAACATGTAATCACTTGTTTTCAATTTGTTACATTCTCTTTGATATCTGGCCTCCTTGTAAAATTGGTGTCTTCTAGTACTTAATTATGATATTGTTAATATTGCTGGATTTTCGTGAAAATCTTTTTGTAACGGGGAATCATTGAAATCTCATATCAAAGATTTGTAACCGTTATGTGGTCAGCATAAATCTGTTGTCAAATCCTATGAATTAGAGCATGACTGTCATGTATAATAGAAGCAGGGATTTTAGTGTGTGTGCTTATTTTGTTAGCAATTGCATGTTGCTTTGATTACATTTTGCTTGTTTTAACGTCTCGTGCCCAGTACATTTTGCTTGCATAAAAACCCCTGTTAGAAGATGATTTATGTTTTGGCACATTATTTGCCTTGAAAAAATGCTGGTTACACTTCTGTTTGATAGGCTTTTTTAGGATCAATCATAGAACTTACTTTTCAGCTAATGATTGCTCTTTCTCATTAGGATACTTTGAAATTTGCTACTTATTTTTGAGCTCCAGTTTGTTGCTGGACTATAACTGACTCTCAAAATCCTTTTTAACTGTTTTCAGAACAACACGTTGGAAGGTGCTGTTTTCATGGACTGTGGAACTGATTTAGGCTCTGGTCGTCTTGTCCCTGGTGAGTTTCATTCTTTTCCTTGCTGAAGAAACAGGCACTGCTGGTACATTTGATCTTTGTTCTGATAAAATTCCATCTCAGAAGTCTCAGTTTTTTAAAGTGCCATTTTCCTTTTTGTGATTGTACTTAGTTAAATTCCAAGGTGCATGGAAAGGAAACAGAGTTGACTGTGATAGTTCTTCTCTGACTACTCATGGTGAAATCAGCATTTTTACCCCAGAAATTTAATTTGTGAATGAGATAGTGTTATATGGCCCCAAACCTTGCATTTTTTTCCCTCTCTTTAAGAAAACACTCAGTTGTCTGTTAATGGGTAGTCCAAACTAACAATGGTCAGTACCCATAAATTCTGGAATTTTTATTCTGAACTCTGAAAATTTCTCATTACTTTCTTATTGCGTACTGAGAATTTTTCTTGTTAGGTTCTGCTTGTGCTTGTTCTAACTAGCCTGGCTTCTCCAAACCCTGATGGCTTAATTATTATTTTCTTTACCGATGTGGTTCTTAGCCTGTCTCTTTCAGAAACTTGTTTTCCTCAGATGATTTTTGATGTGGGAATTTCAGGAAATCCAGCACTGAGACAAGGCAAACCGGGATCTGGAGCAGGGCTTGGATACGGGCTTCGATATAGGTCTCCTTTTGGTTCCCTTCAACTTGACTGTGCCATCAATGCATTCCAACAAAAAACTCTCTACTTTGGCATCACCAACCTTGCTTCATGAGTGTCTTAATCCAGAGGAAAGTTGCAAATTTCTCGCTTTCTGTCAGTTACATCGCCAAGAAAGATATCATCATTTTGGAAGAAATATCAGAAGAGGAAGGATTATAATGGAATCCGAACCACAAGAAATACTTACCTCATTCAAATTCAATCTCGGATAAGTTGCAGATTCATGAAGATGAGTGTTCAAGCTGCATATAGCCATTTTTATTATTTCCCACCCACACAGCCATTGGCTTACAATGTCAAAAGAGTATTAAATACATGTTGCTCATAGAATGATCCTAATTATATTTTTTTGGTAACCTTAGAATCGCAGCACATAATTGTTTTTCAAACATTTTCTGCCTAGAAGATGCCTAATTGCTTCATTTAAACAAAAATCTTCTTCCGACTCTGTTGGTCTTGCCTATTTAATTAATGTCCAGTGAAAGAGTACAACATTTTGAGGCAAAAAAATCCATATAATCATAGGTTAATTTCGATATAACCCTAACAAATTGACTATTTTCAAAATACCTATCAAATTATTGTAAACTTTAATTTACTTTTCAATTATCTTTAAGAAGATATTTTCTTTTTTATAGACGTGTCTCCATGAGTCCTTTTGAATGGTAATTAAAAATGAGTTGACATTTACAATAAGTTGAAAAAATATTTTAAAGATAATCACTTTATTATGGGGTAAGGGTATCTACAATTGTCCAATCATTAGTTGACCCGACCGCAACCATTTATTCTAAAAATACTTCAACTCCTCACCCATAGACATACAAGCATAAAACATAGTTCCTTAGCCTAAGTTTTTCTATTAAGCATGAGCAATAAGGCCAATTCCAATCCAAGCAATGCAAAAGACTTGCAAGTGTAAGTTGTATATTTTTTGTTGCCATAAGCAATCCAGGACACATTCTTCTACCTGAACCAAATGGGAGAAAACACTCGTTGGCTCAATGGGGGAAAAAAAGGACGGATTGTAATTTATCTAATACACTATTTTTAAATTAACATATATATGAGTTTTGTTTATAACAATGACATAACATATGAAGGAGATTTGGTAAATCTTAACGAAATTAACATATATATTTTATCAAATATATCATTGTTTAGTTTGATATCACAATCGTATCTATTAAAGTTCGTCTTTCATCATTTTTATTTAATGAGAGGAAAGTATATCTTTTATTAAATGATCAATAATGACCTAAAATACAATGTCACATTAGGATAAATAGGGTCATATCAGGCTTAAGTACAATATATAGAATATCTAAAACAATACTTAAATTTTCTTTTCACCATTAATTTATGAATAAACACACATTTCATCCTATATATAATTTTTTTTAATTTCTTTGTCACAATTATAGCGATTATATATCAATTCGGCATATTTAAATATTGATGAATGTCTGCTACTAGATAGTTGTAAATGTTAATAAAAATCAATCAGTAGCTGTTGTGCAAATTTTAATGTACTTGCAAGCGCACGAATCTATTGTAGTGTAGATCAATGGTGACGAGTGTCGATCCCACGAGAAGGTAGATTTTAATTATATATAGAATTAATTTTGTAAATGGGTGATTGGAATTTTGGTGGAAATGATTTGGAATATGCTAAAACTTAAATTAAAATGGCGAGAATAAATTCTAAAACTGGAATTGAAATTGCGAGAATGAATTGAAGAGAAAATTTATTAAATTGACGTACTTGGGTATCTAGATCCGTATCAACATGCATCATGGGCTAAATATTCCTTATTAATACCAATTAAATGATGAGGGGGGTATCCACACCTCACGAACCACGCTCTAATCAATATGGTGTTAAGGGCTTATCGTGCCAAATAATAATAACATTGTACTAGAGGACCGGTGAAACCAAGGCGGTACTAGATAAGATTAGTATTATTTGTCGACGAGAAGTCAAAACATCCACAAAAACTAGAGGGGAAGAGAAAATAAATTTACCAAATAAAGCCCATGACACATGTTGAAACTTCACCTTCAACTCAAGCTTAAAAAAAAATTAGCCACTTATAATTGAACTAGGGGTAAAATGAGAATTTATTAAAATACGAAGAAAATACAAGATGAAGAAGGAATTATAGAAAATGGATCCCAAAAATGGATTCAGAGATATCAAATTAGGGGGGAGGCCCCCTTTTTATAGATACATGCAGTAAATCATGGCCATCGGATTAAAAACAGTTTGGACGCTCAGGATTGCACCACGTCATCAGTCAACAGTATGCGGTTTGACCACGCGGATGAACAGTAACACAGTTTGGTTGAAAATAATCATGTGTGATGAATGTACCGTACGTGAGATTTGTTGTCCACTGATATGCTGCCACGTCACCATTAACAGTACATAAGAATTTTAGTCCAACAAGATCGTGACACCTCATCAGTCAATGCCACATCATCGGTCAATGCCACGTCATCGATCCGTCTATGTGAACAGTGTCGTGAACAGTAACGTATACAATACCGTATACATGAATAGTACCGTACATGTGAATAGTATCATTTTTCTTTTTATGCTCCTCCTAAGGTTTTCGACCGTCCTGAATTCAAAAGTGATGTTCGTTTTACCGTCTGATCTCTCCTTTATTGTGAAATGACTATAATGCCCCTAAAATACATAAAATACTTAATTAAAATAAAACACATGTAATTAAATCATAAGAAGGTTAAATACATAAAAGTAAGGGTTGTTAGTAAGACTTAAAATGTAAAATAACGGTTTTCTCCTTTATAAATATGCATTTTCTAACACTCAACAGTAGCTCCTTAATTGAGTTGAACATCTCGTTTCCTTTATCCTTAAAGTAAAGGGTTTGAATTTCTTCGTATATAGTCCGCCCCTTTATTATTTTTGGCCATAAATAGACTTGTCAATGCAAACCCCAAGTTGAAAGCCAGAGGCAAAAATGTTTTCCATTGATAACTTAGCTATGTGGTTCACTCTTCTAGTCCTTCATCTGCTGTTTTCAGTAATGAATAATAAGCTAAAAGCAAAGAGGAAGAAGCTTCCTCCAGTCCCTCCAAGGCTCCAAAGCTGCCACTCATGGGCAACTTGCTTCAATTGCTTGGTGGCTTGCCTCATGATCAAATCTTTTATCAATTATGCTCATTCAACTTGGTGGGTTACCAATAGGTGTCATTTCATCATCACAAGCAGTTGAAAAGTGTTAGATTTATTTCTCATATTATATATACTGGCATAAATTATTTTAATTATTTTTTATATTTTATTAAATTAATACATGACTGATGTCAAATATTAAAGAGTAATTTTAATAAATTTATTTATTAAGTGATCAAATATTATGTTAATGAGTCTAATTTCGACATATCTTATGCAAAAATATATTATGGACAAATATAATATTTATTTGTGTTATTTTAATTCATAATGAGATAAATAGTTTTATATTAACACATAAGAAGTTCTACGCTTAACCACAGTATTTAAATCATTTCAGCTCATTAAAAATTTATTGTTCATAAATATGTGGTATAGGTGCAGTGCACCTCTCTCTCTCTCTCTCTCTCCCTCTCCTTTCTCGTGCATGTACAGAATCAAGAGTAAAACCTGAATCTTAAGCTAAAGCAAAAGAAGCAAGCTTTCTAAAGTTGGATCAAGGTTGTAACAAGCTTCCAAGTTCAGATTTATGGTGATCAAGGTAAATTTCAAAATTTTATCTAAAATATGCGTTTATTTGAAAATACAAGATTAAGGGCATAAAACTCGTATTTATTTCAGTAATTGGTATTAGAGACCATGGTTATGCATTTCCTTGTAAACCATAGTCGATTTGTTGATGAAATCTCACTCATTGAATTTTTCCTTTAATTTTGAATTTTTCGAATTTGGGCATATTTGAGCAAATGGTTGTTAAATAATACATGAGTGATGATTTTGGAGTAAAAATATAATTTTTCCATAATTTTTGGTGGCCAAAATTGGGATGATATGAATAAGCTTACTGTAGCTACACTGTAGAACATCCCGAGGTTGAAGATGACGTTGTGGGACAATATTATTTGGATCCCTTAACTTTACGAAATGTCATTATAGCCCAATATATTTGCAAACTTTTCATAATAGTCCTTGACCGAAGGTCAATATAGTAAAATATCATTTACAGTTTGAGCCACAAGTTTTAATATTTAAAACAATAACTATAATTCTGAAAATTCTTCATTGTAGTCCAAAAATTTACAATTTTGGCATTTTTTTTAGAATTTTAAATTTAAAATAATCTATCATTGTTGGATGTTATGGGCATAACATTCATACATTTCATTGAGACATGTAGATATTTATTTGATTTAATATCTTGGTAGAAACTTTAATTGTGTTTGACAAAGTTCATTTAGCTTCAATTTTGTTAATGTATGAAATATATATATGATGCAAAACTACAATGTAGAGTGATTGTGTATCTACTTGTCGTAGGACTAATCGTGATAAATTATTTGGTGTTTTGCAATTCAATGCCATTTATAATTATTAATTATGGATTATGCGATGGATTGTTATTGTTATTACCAAGATCCATACGGGTGATGATACTGCCCTGTCGGTAAATCACTACTTGGTAGGATGCTTGGGTAGATAAAGAGATTTGTTGGGTATTTTTTATTGAGTGGCTTGATTACCATGTCGGTAATAGGTTAATTTCGGTGTTATATTCAACTTGCCTGCTTTATCTTTAGAATAGTACACTCCTATATTGTTAAAGGATGCCTAACATATATTGGAGAAACTTAGAATGAGGAGTCATTGATTATAGCATGATTTTGTTTTCGCATGCTTGATAATTTTTTTTTTTTTGGTTATTGATTCTTCAACTTAGATATTCTTTCTTTTCTCCAAATTGCATTCGTTAAGTCTTTAACTGGGACAAATTATGAGGACTAGCGTGAGTCCGTTATGTTTTATCTGTCTACATTGAATAGAGACTTGACATTAAGAGTTGATGAACCAGCCAAGCCTACAGCTAAGAGCACCGCTGCTGAAAAAGCAAAGTGGGCAACTTGGGATGAATCTAATAGACACTGTCTGGATACAATGAAATACACAATTGATAGAACAACTAGAGATAGCATCCCTGCATGTGATAAGGCCAAAGATTACTTGGCAGCTATTGGAAGAACTTTTAAGAAGGTAGATAAGGCAAAAAATGGTAACTATCTGAGGCTGCTTGCTAATACCGAGTATGATGGTATTTCTGGGGTGAGAGAGCACATTCTTAAGATGACTAGTTACCATAAGAAGCTAAATGACATGAATGTCAATTTGCTTAATGACTACCTCGTCTTCCAAATCCTTAAATCTCTTCCACCACAGTTTGGCAATCTGAGAAGCCAGTACAATACTCAAAGACACATTTAGAATATCACTGAGTTGACTGCTTATGTAGTTCAAGAAGAGAAATCATTAAAGAAGGGGAAATTTCACACTGCCATAATGGCAACTACTCAAGAAAGTGGGAGTGTGAATAAAGGCTTTTCAAAGGGCAGCAATAAGTTTTTCAAGAAGAAAAAGTTTGGAAAGAAAACTTCACATGGTAATTCTTCTACCACTTCTGAGAGCTTTAAGGGAAAATGCCACTTTTGTAAGAAACTTGGGCACAAGAGAGCTGAATGCAGGGGATTCAAAGCATGGTTGGAAATGAAATGTATTCCTGTAGTTTTTGTAGGCTTTGAATATAATCTAGTTGATGTTCCTTCTGATACTTGGTGGTTGGATACTGGTGCAACCATTAATATAACAAATTCCTTACAGGAATTCAAAAGCAGGAGGAGCCCAATGAAAGGGAGTTGATAGTTCATATGAGCAATGAAGTGACAACCAAAGTTGAAAGTATAGGAGTTGTTAGACTACATCTAGCCACATGCTATTTTTTGGATTTGTTAGATACATTTTATATTTCTTCTATTAGGAGAAACTTGATATATGCATCTATTTTGGATAGATGTGGCTATACTTTTCATTTTGGTGATAGAAAAGTTTACTTATTTCGCAATTCAGAGTTAGTTGTTTTTGGCACTCTATATGATGGCTTATATATGATTTATTTATTTCCCCGTGCTGTTGAATCATCATTCAATGCTCATGTTATGAATGCTGTTAGTTCTGATACCAATTACTGAAATAAATACGAGTTTTATGTCCTTAATCTTGCATTTCCAAATAAACACATATTTTAGGTAAAATTTTGAAATTTACCTTGATCATCCATGAATATGAACTTAGAAGCTTGTTATAAAGCTTTAATCGAGTTGCTACAGCCTTGATCCAGCTTCAGAAAGCTTGCTTCCTTCACTTCAGCTTAAGATTCGGGTTTTCCTTTTGATTTATTGTACACACACAGGAAAAGAGAGGGGGAGAGAGAGATGTGCACTGCACCCATGCCATAGATTCGTGAACAATGAACTTCCAATGTGCTAAAGTTACTTAAATACCGTGGCTGGGCGCAGGGACCCCTCATGTGTTAGTACAAAATTGTTCATCCCATTATGAACTAAAATAACACAATTAAATGTTATATTTGTCCATAATATATTACTGTATAGGGTATGTCGAAATTAGACTCATTATGATGAAAAAAAAAGGCTTGCTATTCGAGACATTTTGATAGAGTTTTATTATGGTTATGAAGAAGCAATGGTCTAGGAGACATATTGTTTTCGTCTCATTTTGCTAGACATGTGTACTTTGTGGAAATGAGCATGTTGATCACATTGTCATATTATTTCCATAATTATACTTGTATACTATTACATAGTCACATGTTTATAGGTGTCTTGTTACGTGGAGCATCCTGTCGGTGCACATATGATTTGATACTTATGGCACATTTTGGACTTATTTATGTTTTTGGTGATTGTTCGCCTTTGACATTTTGTTATAGTCACATATTGATTAATTCGGTCGTTTTCAAAATATTTATTTCATTTATTTTAAAACTATCATTAGAATGACTTCTGCCGTCCAAGTGGGAGATTATTAGATTTATTTCTCATATTATGTGGATTGGCATAAATCATTCTAATTATTTTCTATAGTTTGCCGAATTAATACATGACTGATGTCAAATATTAAGGAGCAATTTTAACAGGCTCATTTATTAAGTGATCAAATATTGTGTTAATGTGTCTAATTTCGGCATACTCTATACAGTAGTATATTATAGACAAGCATATCCTTTAATTGTGTTATTTTAGTTTATAATAGGATGGGATGGGCAATTTGTACTAACACATGAGGGGTTCTTGCATTCAGCCACAATATTTAAGTAACTTTAGCCCATTAGAAGTTCACTGTTCACGAATCTGTGGCATGGATGCAGTGCACCTCTCTCTGTCTCCCTCTACTTTCCCGTGTGTACAGTAAATCAGGAAAAAAACCCGAATCTTGAACTGAAGTGAAGGAAGCAAGCTTTCTGAAGCTGGATCAAGGCTGTAGGAACTCGGTTAAAGCTCCATAACAAGCTCTAAAGTTCGGATTCATGGGTGATCAAGGTAAATTTCAAAATTTTACCTAAAATATGTGTTTATTTGGAAATGCAAGATTAAAGCCATAAAACTCGTATTTCAGCAAAAATGTCTTAAACATTTATTAAGCAAAGTGCTAAGGCATAATGGGTGCTCAAAAAATACTAACAATCATAGAAATTATGCGCGTTACAATGATTACTATGAGGAGCTGCGAAAGATATGCAACGTTGAGCTCTTTACTACACAAAGGTTGCAATCACTGAGGCTGATTAGAGAAGAAGAGGTGGGTTTTTTCATTGACTCTTATCAGTTATTACTCAATTATGCAAATCTTAGTGAGAAGCTCTCGGCTTTTAGTGGGAACTTATTTTGTAGAATTGCTTTTGGAAAGAGCACAAGGGGATTTTATTATCAGTTGATTTTGTGATGCTCTTCAAATGATGGGAACCGTGTGGCTTCTGCTTTTTTTACCTTAGTTTGGTTCGATTATTGAAATATTTAGACGGCCAGATAGAAAGCATAAGAGGGTTTTTCCTGAATTGGATTCTTTTTGCCAAAAATTAATTGATGATAGCGTCGACGTTATAAAGAGGCAGACACAAGAACATGAATGGATGTGTTGCTGAATATATAGAGAAATCAAAGTGGATTTGATCATCCACTTCCAACTCACAGATGAACAAGTTAAAGCTAGCATGTCGTGTGGTAATTTAGCACTCTCATTTATTTTCTGTTTTTCATTTACTACTATAATTTTAACACAATTTATTGGCATTAATACTAGCTACTTTGAAACTATAGAATTTGCACCACATCCATATATAATCACACTGATCTAAAAGAAAAATAGAGAAGTTGTCATCAGTTGGATGATAAACTCATCTCAATCAAATAGGGTTCAAGTCTCAAAAAATGAAAATAGGAGTAGACCTCTTCTTTACTAGCGTAGATTTTCAAGATATGCTCGAAGAGTCGTAGACTTTGTTTATTAGATACATTAATATTTTTTTATAAACCCTAATAGTAAAATCAATATATTACATAATACCATGATTTACTTTTAGGTGGAGTTGAACTGCGAAACTACACCAACAACTATGATTTAGGCAACGGCAAAGCTTGCTAGGAATCCAAATAAATACAGTGAAGAAATCACAAGAATAAATAAGTGGTCGTGTTGGGAACAAAGGAAAGGTCCTTGAAAGCGATGTTGATAAGCCTCAAAAACCTCAAGCGAGTGGTGAAAGAAACGTTGAGGCTGTACCTCTTTGCCAAGAGAAGCTATGTCTCAATTCAAAACATATGATTATGACAGTTACCCAGAAACCAAAATCCATATAAATATATGGGCAATAGGAACTAGGAATGGACCCCAAAATTTGGGAAAGGCCGAGGGAACCATTTTGGCTTCTCAGTTTCTTCCACTCGGTTCATGCAGACGAATTTGTTAACCTAGAAATCTTGTATTGCTTTGATTGGAAACTGGCAAGTGGCAAGAAAGTGGAAAATATTAACATGGAAGTGGAATCTGTACTTACAACTCTTTAAAAACTTCTCTCAAGCAGTTAAGCTGCTTGTGCCTATCAAATCAAATTCAGCTAAGGACCTAGCTTAATTTTTGTTAAGCCTTTTATGTGCTAATGATTAAATATGATTATTCCCTTTGTCGAATATGATAATTTCTTATCATTTGTAAATTTTAACATTTATTATAATTTATTCTACCATGTGTAATTATTTTTTTAATGTCACAATTTGTGATATGATCTGTATATTAAAATGATTAAATGGGTTGAATTCTATATCATACGTTTACTAAGTTGGATTTCAAAATTTTGAAGTATAAAGTCCTTTATGTCACAATTACTTATTCGATTAATTGCTTTCATCGACCTTTTTTAGCTAAATTTAAATATTAATATTAAAAAAATGTGCTTAATCGTGAGTAAACTGTGTGCGAATTTGGAATGATTCTTGGGAAAATGACAAATTTACGTGCAATAAATAACAAGATAAGAGTTAGTGGGCCGCGTTTTCTGCATGCTAGCGATAAATGAAGCTGCTTTTCTGGATGCAGCGATTCAACCCACAATCGGTCTTTTAATATTTTTGAAAAAGGGCAAGTTTGTGAGTCACACTTTACAATTTAACATGATTATTTTAATGAAAAGTAGGTATAAGTGGAATGTGAGGTCATTGAATTAACTAAAGAAACATGATTCATAAGAAATAGAGTCAAACATATCAACAGCTGAGCCGCAACAAAAATCACTACCTAAACTTTCCAGGTGTATGGAACTAACATGACTATTCAATTGGTTGGGCCCATCAATTTGGTGGCTATTTTGGTACCAAATGTTAGCTACTTGCATTGTTTATGCCAATCAAGTTTAGTTATTATTATTTGAGTTTAGTTATGTTAGACTTACTTTAATATAAAACACTCCTTCATAACAAGACAACCAAAATCCTTCATAATAAGACAACCAAAATTATAATAAATTTTTTATTATTTATTACATTAACATTCCTACTCCACCATAAATCTACTCCAAAATAAACATAACTTTATTAATTTTTCCCTTGCAAGAAAATGTAATTCACAGGCTTTGCCAACCGCCTAACAAAACGCAATAGTGAAAGAATTCATTTTGACACTTTGACAACCAAGGTCTAAAGCAGCAGTCTATTTACCCTTTCATACGGATGTTGATGTTTTTGAAGTACCTGATTTTCAATCAAAAACTGTCGGCAGCTAGCAAGCCGCAACTATCAAGCTAGCTTTATCAAAGAATCCAAATTGTAAAAACAAAAAGGCAAAGGCCGAAAGGGGTTCGATAATTTACCCCCGGCTTCTTCATTCACTTCACTTAGCAGCATTATGCAACACTTTCCTCTCAAGCCTCCTAACAATTACATGCAACAACATTCCATTGATTTTTTTGATATGCAATATGTACAAGGATCGTAGAATCACATCACCATTAGCAACAGATACACAAAATAAAAAAACCCCCTGTCGGCACCAATCAAGAAAGACCTACGAATCAAAGTTAGCTTCGACAAAAAGTACTTCCCACTAGTATCACTTTCCGATCCCCTTGTTTGTTAAAAAAAAAAAACTCTTTACGGTCGGGGCAGTAGATTTCGGGGTTTTGATATGTTTATGTGCACTTAAACGCGCACTCTTTCGTTCTTGAACAGCATATTGCCCCATTAATCTTTACTCTATATTTCCACTTCCCTCAGAAACTCCTCTTGTTTCACCTGTAAAAATGATCACAAATTGATCCCACTCCAATCAACTAATTGCCACTGAAAGTACTTTCAAATAAATCAAATCACTAAAACAAAACAAGATCCCAATTTCGCAGAGAAAAACATAAAGTTAATTTGGAGAATAATAAAAACAAGCCTTTTAAGGGTACCATATAAAGCATAGGTGACAAATGTGTATATGCTTATAACACAAGTTGAGAATCATTCCAACGAATTTCTGCAAATTATTTTAAAAAAAGGGGCTTATTTGCAACATTTGGCTGAAATAGTGAAACAGCACTTGGTCTATCTATGGCATCGGCTAGCAACCTAGCATTTGGATATTTGATGGTTTTTTTTGGTCAAAAATCATTTTTAAATCCTAAAATGTACCCAAGATACGCTTCCTAAACAAGCACTTAATCAAAGAGCGCTTTCACAAAAGCTGAGATATTAGAAATTCCTTCCTATGGATTTCCTAAAAAAAAAAAACTAATTGTCATTACTTATAATAAAATTACGAATCCATCCTTGACATTTTCATAACTCACTGAGTCGACTCACTACAGTAGCAAACAAAATTAACAATGGAACTCACCAGGAATATTAAACTTATGATCTGGATCAGTCACGGAAAATGACCGAATCGGCAATTTTCATCAACGGTCCCAGACAATCCGGCGAGAATTTCCTCGCGAACAAGTAAGACTCAGAGTAATTCGACTCCCTCAACTTGTAAATTAGCTCCGGCGACACCTCCCTCGGCTTGTACGTGTACGGGTGCCCGTTCGTGGTACCCGTCCAATTGACCCGAGTGAGCGTGTACCCGGTCAGCCCGTCTGGATTCTGCATTGACAGCAATGTAGGAAAATAATGCTCCTCCGGGTAACACTCATCCGCCCGGTAACAAGGCATCCTAAATTTCCTCCAGAGCGCCCGATCTTTCACCACCATAACCGCGTGCTTACGCGTCAAGACGAAAAACTGAGATCCGACCCGGAAGTCGTCGAACGGCACTTCCGGCAGCATCGCGTAGCGGCCACGAGCCACGTACCGCTTCCACAATCTCGGATCCTTGGAGATGACCTCGATGAAGCTCTTGTGACTGAGCCGAATGTTGCCGTACGCGGCGGCGGAGGAGGAGCGATCGAAAGAGGCGGAGGTGACGAGGGAGTTGTAGACGTAGTGGAAGGAGTGGAGGGGGATGCAGTGCTGGGAGAGGAGGGCGAAGAAGGCGTTGGCGGGGTCGTCGAGGATGGCGGTGGCGAGGAGGCGACGTGCGGCGGAGACGAGTGTCGGGGACGCGCGGAAGGTGATCTTAGAGGGGATGAATTTGGAGGAGTCGAATACGGTGTTGGTGCTGCCACGTGGAAAGGTGACGTTAGCGGTGGGGTCCGCGTGGACATAGATGTTGTAGAGTGGGTGGCGGCGGCGGTGTGGTTTGGGGAAGAAGCGGGACCAGAGAGGGGAGAAATGGAGGTCGGAGTTGGTGAGGAAGAGGAAGGCGATTTTGAGTTTAGGGTTAGGGGAGGAGAGGCGGGAGCGGGAAAGAGGGGAGGAGGAAGAAGAGGAAGCGCGCGTGAAGAGGGTTAGGTCGGAGACTTCGTCGGAGATGGGAATGGGCGGGGGGAGGGGAATGCGGGGAGGGAGGATGCGCGGGGCGAGGAGGAAGAAGAGGAGTGGCAGGGTGAGGATGAGGGAGAATGAGAGGACGTATGGTGACGACAGCATTATTACTCGAGCAATTTTTGAAAAAAAAATGGGAAGATTGAGATTAGGGTTAGGGTTTGAGAAGGGATGAGATTGAGAGCAGGAGAACAGTGAAGAGTGAAAGACAAGAGAGAACCGAGACAATGGGGGGAGGGAGGGTGAATTGTTTGTGTTTGCGGAGAGTGTGATTGGTTTGGACAGGACGAAGATGATGACGATTGCTTTGCCGTTAAATCTGACGGCGTTTTGGACGGCGAGGGGATGAACGTTAATCTAATAATCCTTCATTGCTCACAAGTTTGTTAGTGCAATCAGGTAATACGCTGTGTGACCCTGTGTCTGTGACACCTGACACGCGCTAAAGATATTTTTTTATTTTATTTGTCTATTGTTTTAATTTTCTCATTATTTATTTAATGCTGTTTTAGGTTTAAAAAACCAATGACATTCAACAAAATGTGATGACGGACGAAGTGCAATGTCCGCGTCCGAGTTGCTTAATCTGAAAATCAAATTGGGCCTGATGACGGACGAAGGCTCAGTCGCTCAATCTGTAATAATTGGGCCTAACCACGACGACGGCCCATTCCTTTTTCTAACGTTGGATTAATATCAATCCACCCCATTAATTATAGTCAAACATACATACGCCCCCATATAAACTGTAAGTCTACACTGCGACCGCACATTTTCATTCTCTTTACTTGCACATAATACACTCACTTGTGCGAAAGCAAGGTTAAAAAAAATGTCAGACGCATAACCAAAAACAAGTTAAATAGAACAAATTTAAGCATCAAATCTCCAATTAAATAGATCGCATTAGTAAAATATCCTAATTGATAAACCTTTGGAATCTATAAATTCAAACATCGCCAACAGTAAAATATAACTTATAGATTCACTCTAATTAGGCACGAAAAACTGAAAGTTCGAGGAGAACGTCTTTCCTGTCGATAAGCTTGAAGATGCAAATGTCTCCGTCCTTCAAATTCTTGTGCGTTGAAAATTTCATCCATCCTCTGGTTAAGTAGAAACCCCCGTTATCTCTCCACCAGATTCGAACTGACTTATAACTTCTCGGCAGGTTTAGCTCTGCATTCGAACCCCGTAACTTGATAGATTTGACATTTTGATTCACAAACCTGTAGGCAAAACTAACAGGGACATACTGCACAACCAAAAAGAGTTGTATCTAAGTACACATCAAAGGCAAACTTCACAAAAATTGCATTATATTAAAAAAACCTCACCACTTCACGGCAAGGTTTCTCACGTTTTCGAAAGATAACCATGAACGAAGGATCTTTCAGCTTCAATGATCTGACAATCTTGATTGCTCTCTCGCTTTCTTCCACTGTAAAATCTTCACTCTTTTCAGAGATATACATTCCCATGTTTTCAAGTAAGTTCCGCAACAACCCTTTCACTTTGCTCTTCTTCTGTCTTTGGCATCGGCACTTGCTAGAAAACAACTCCTTGCTTATTTCAACACATTCCTCACTTTCCATGTCATCTTCGAACTCTGAACTCCATTCGTCAGATTCTTCATCACTGTATGGATAGTCAATCTCACAAGCAGTCATATCAATTATGAGAACTTGAAAAGTTGAATTCTTCTCGTATCTGAAAACCAGAAAATAACCAACAGAGATTGAATTACTTGCTACAAAGTCCTGCCAGCCATCACCAAAAGAAACCCTTCTCCCATTTTTCATCAACTTCACTCGCCAAACACGACCATTAGGAACCATAATTGTAGCCACATCAGAAAGTTCGTGCCCAAAATTTCTCACAAGTTTTCGTGGAATTCTCTACATTTATGCAAATAAAGTCAGCGCATCTATTCAAAGAGGAGTGAAAATCAACCAGGGAAAAAAAATAAAATTGAATCAACGTTTTGAGGCTATTGCTGTCATGAATTGCACCATAGATCAATGTCATAAATTTAGTTAACATTTATCACTGCTACAGAAACAAGGTGATATATTTGAGAAAGAAATGCATTTAAATGAAAAGATACTAAAGCCAGAAAGAGAAAGAACAATTTCCATGGAAAGACGAAGCTAAATGTTAATGCATTTAAATGAGGTTGGATGTGAAGTAAATACATGCTAAACCTGTTATAGCAAATGCATTTGTCACTTGATAAAGTTTGTATCATGTGAAACTTCTCCAGAAAAATCTTGTAAAAAATCTGCTGCTATTGTCAAAACCAGAGTTGTAGGCAAAGGCATGCTCAACTGAGGTTCATGAATGTAACTCTTCACCATGCAATTTATAAGTTCTTCTGTGTATGGATGATTTAAAATGATACACGGCATACAATTTGATGCTTGCTCTACCTTATAAGTCATAATTCTACCTTATCATTGACTTGAGTCTCTTCCACACTTCAACCATATACAAATTTTGTATGGAAGTGATACCCACAGTGACAAACCTTCAAGGACAGGACAAAACTTATTTGGAGACAAGAAAAAGGGCTTCACAACATTTCAGTTATAAATTTGTTAATTTTATATATTGAGACTACAAAACAAAGAAGATCTCCTAGTACTCTTACTACAAAGAAAAGAAGATGATTTTGATATAATGCAATACCATCACCAATGCACATGCAGTTCGAAAGCTAACTTAGCAATGTTAATATGTTTTGTTAAATGCTACAAACAAGGGAATGTTAATGCAAATGAAAAAGGTTGCTGCAGAAGCAAACTTATATAGCCCTTCACAAGCTTATGCAATTAGTCACTTACGACAATTATCCTCTAATTAGATGACGGAAAAAATAACCTTTGCATTCAAATTGAAATTATTCTCCTCTACATTTCAATTCCAAACAAATTTCATATCGAAGTGATTCACGCAGTTAAGTCTAGCTACTAAAATTCAAGCTCGCAAGTAAAAAGATTTAGCACAGAGTAATCATAACTTTACCACATTAAACAACAATTTAAAGAAACAGAAACTTGGAACCCCAAAAATCATTTAGTACAGACAAACTAAATGATTAAGTAAACAGAAAAATCTGTAGCCGGATAAAATCTCATTCTTACTGAGAAACATGCAATTTGCGAAGAAATGAAGAACACAATGACTAGTTTCATAGGTCATACTAAAGCTCATTTCAGTTTTAACTGATTCATTTTATCAGCAAGTTACGGCCATAATAATAGTAATGATCCACAAACTAGCCCACAGGGAAAGAAAATTCCAGATCATAAATCAAACAAATCAACCATCTCTCCTCATCAACACAGATCCAAGTCACTGAAATAAAAATAGTTGGTATCCATCTATCTATCCACCAACCATAACAGTGAAAGCAACAGCCCCAGTTTCAAATCCTCAGATTCACTAAATTATTACCTCAAAGCCAAAAGGGCCAAATCTCAAAACCAAAGGATCCTTTGTTGAAAAAAAAAAAAAGTCAGCGAATTAAAAGCATACAAAACTTAAAAAAGCTAGCTTTTTAGGGAAAAAAAGAAAAAGAAAGGCTTAAGGAAAAGAATTTAAGTATACTATTTCTTTGTCTCGAAGGGTAGACGGAAGGACAACTTTCAAGAAACTTTGAGGAGTCTCCGGCAAAGAACTTGACGAACTGGGCTGAAACCTCCTGCAAGAAGCCATTGAATCCCTTAGTTATCTAAAGCTAGAGGAGCTTCTAGAGCTTTTTGTTTCTTGTTTCAAGTTATATAAGCCAATTTAGGGTCTTCTTTTTTTTTTTCTGAAAGCAAGAGTTAATGCAATTAACTTTGTGATAGTTTTATGCTTACCAGCATCCTCAGCTCAGTACTGTCCTTGAGTCAAAACTCACAAGTTTGGAGCAGATGTGCAGTTGTGACAGCTGTAAGTTATGCTTCTGCAGTTCTGGTTCTGAAACTGTGCTGAATCTGCTCTGCCCGATATCCTTTTCGATCACATTTCTTTACTGCCACGTTTCCTTCTTCCTTCTTCAGAACTTTCCAGTTTCCACTTTGAAGGAGCAGAAACCCGACTTTTTATTTTATATTGCACAGCCGATTACACCGTTAATCTCAAGGGCATTTTAGGCTGTTCGGCAATCTGAGTCCATTTGGTCAAAACGACATTACTTTACAAAATAAAACGGTAGTTAATTAATCAAATTATTTACTTTTCAAAAGTTTAAAATATTTAAAATATGGAAACAATCAATGTGCGACACATGCTCCCCCTTATTGATCGTTTATTAAAAGCTCCACTTAGGATATGTTTGGAGTGAAGTGTTGTACCTTTTAAACTGCAGTTGCTGTGGAATGTTAGCAAACACTTTAATAGCTAGACTTTCACCTTATTACACTTCCAAACGGACTCTTAGTACCAATTAATTGTGGCAATAGCCATAAAAACTACACAAGTTTTTCAGTTTTGTATCCGTTGGGTTGACCACCATTATTTAAGTACATAAAAAAGATAATTTTTGTCCACTTAAATGTAGAAAACTACCCAAAAAAAATATATATTTGTAAAATTGCCCCTGCAGCACCTAATATGAAGAATTCATGGTTCAATTTTTCATGTGATTTTACTTATTTTATATTTAATCTTTAAATACAAGCATAATTATTAGTTCTTAGTTGTCTATGAAGTGCCAACAGACTGTAAATCCTCTTGGTCCCTGATCCACGATAATTAGCTCACAAAAATAGTGATACAAACATATCAATGTTAAGGCCAAGGACGGAACACAAGCCTCTAAAATAATACTCAAGAGTTGAAACACTTACTAGATTACTCTACTTATGCTTCAAATACTGAAACTATCAGAAGAGTATATATACTCTTGTTCTTGATCATAATCTGGAAATTTTCACTCGCCGCAGAACGTTTGTGCAAGTCAATTGCCAGCATGACATACAAGGAATGAAGGATCTTCAGGCTTGATGAGTCTTTTCAGCATTGACATCACTCATTCCCTCTTCTTTGGCTAAACCTGCTTGCCAAACATAACCATCAGGGACTGTGAGTTTAGCAACAGATGAGAGTTCATCTGCAAATATCCCCCACAAACTTTAGTGGGGAATGCTGATACAATTGAAAAGGGCCATCTCTGAAGCAAAGGCATGCAATTAATAATTTGAAATACAGCACAGAATAATCATTCCATGTCTTTAATGAATCTAATTGTGTTGTAATTACTAAAGTGACAAAAACACCTTTTCAACAGATTAAATGGTGCCTTTTGCCAGATTGAACAACAATCTAGAGCGAAAGTAAAAAATGGTAATCCTGAAAATGTCACACGCTATAAAACAAACTGAACCAATTATCCCAAGATACACTTGTGCTTAAACGACATGAATACATAACTGTATTATCGTTACCCAAATGATTCAATACTAATCACAGGGTGGGGGGAAAAAAATTAAAGGACAAAAATGGTTAAACATGCAACTATCATAAAAAAATTTCAACCAAAGGCAGCTTCCTAAGCTTTTGTTTGGACATATTAGGACATCAAAATCATTTGATTTTTAAAATACTGAATGCATGCAAAAACAAAATCCAGATACTAATGCGAAGGTGTTGTCTGCTGATTAAGAAACAAACAACAGAGCATGATTATGAAATCTGGTTTATGTTAACTTAATAAACAAACAAATCCCAATCCCTTTTCCTTGAACTTTTTCTCAACAATAAACTTTGCAAAAACTATGAGAGTTAGCAGTTTTTTTGTCTTCAACGGTGGAGAAATAATTTGTTAATTTGCGCTTCTCAAGTCACCACATAAGAAACAGAATACAAACGACAGGGGAGGAAAGTGAAAATATCCCTTCCGTTTTTCTTTATGCAGAATGTGACATGATATTTTTGTTTCCCAAGAATCCGCTACATGCATGCAAGAAACCAAAACCCATGTGCTTGAAAATATTACCATTTCCCTGCTACAGAAAATATTACCAGAATGGAATGATGGAAAAAGCAAAAAATCACCTGACAACCTGCAACAATATCATCTATTCACAATCGTAAAACCCACTGAAGATATAGTATACTTTTTCAAAATTTGAAGATAATTTGGCATCCTAAGGAAGAATTTAAGGAAAAAAAAAAAAGAAATATTATCACAAAAGAATGAAAAAAATACAATAAACTTGTACATCGAAATACTCCACATACAGAGAATACTCTCACACCATACCCTGATCTAATTTTAAGTTATCTGATCCAATATATAGATGCTGTTAAGCAGAGAATGGACAAAGAAATAGAGATAATGATTAAGTGTGTGAAGGACAACAGCTCTGGATATCATACATTTGAAAAATAAATAACATGTGATCACATAATTAACAACACTTCAACGAAAGAGGATTAAAACAGTGGAACCAAATCTGCTGATCTTATTCTGTAACAAACCCAACTCAAGCCAATAACCTCAGCCTCTGCCAACGTGAAACCAGCTCTTCCATGGTTAAACTACCAAGTCCTTTTGACCAGAAAATAAGCAGGCAATGTGGTGTGGTGTAGCACTCGTAATGTGACTATATATACAAGATGGAAATGGAAACATCTGAAGGGATTTGCCTCTCTTCCATATAACTACAGACCAACAGGCTGTGGAACAGATTTTGTAGGATTCGAATCACCTTTGCCATTCATTCTGGATTTATTACTCATGGGTCTATTGGAGCTGGGTGTCACTTTAGTGGCAGTTCGACCGGGCCTGCCTGTCTGATTCCTGGGAGCAGCAGCTGCTAGAACAAAAGAAGTAAGGTGTTAATAAATTGCATTAAAAATTCCATTACATAACGGACACAGAAAATTCATGTGCAAAGCAGGTAGGGGAGAACCTACCGTTGTTGGGCAGAGACAAGCGCTTCTTCACTGGTTTATCAGATTGTGTGGTTCTCTCTTTTGGGTTGCTGTGGGATCTTGAACTGATACCAGCAGGCCTTGAGTTGGCTTCTTCCATTAGATCTTCAACAGGTGGCTTAGACTTTGGCTTGGGCAACTGTGTTGCTGTTGCTTCCAACATGCCTGCCGATGTACCTGGTGAAGAACTACTGCCATCAGAATGCGATGGACCTGCTTTCTGACTAGACAGGCTGGAGTGAAGATTAGATGCAATTGGTTTCTTGCCAGCAGATTTTATCTGGGGCTTGGTGCCATTCTTATCTTCAGCTGATTCATTTTCACGTACCATGACTCCATCTCTGAGATTAATGTCAAGAAAGCGGTTCTCCCAGGGACGGACAGCCATCCATCTCTCCAACCAGTTCCAACCCCAGCTGCTTTTATCTGGTTGAAATCCGGAGGGAACAGATTGCTGTCTTGATCCTGCCTGCCACTAGAAGAACAAATTTTGATCTTATATGGAAGCCAGTTGAACTCGGCGAAAGTTATTGGAGAAAATATCAAAGGACGTGATAAGGCAGCCAACTGATATACCCACCAGAAGCAAGAGTTTGGAAAAAAGTTAAAAATTGTCTTACAAAATTTAGCACTCAGGATTGGGTGGTGCGAATATGGGAGAGAGATAGAGATGCACCGCTGACTTAGAAAGGCACCTCCATACTAAATGAAAAATAAATGACTGTAACAGAACTTTCTACGAGTGCATGCTGAACACTCTCAGAAAAGTTTCAGAGAAAAGTTTCAGAGAAAAGTAAGCTAATGAACATTAAAATAAGAATAGGGACTCTAATGCCAATTGATTAATTGTATGAAAATGAATTGGTTGATTCATAACTGAAAGAAAATTATCAAAATTATACCTGATGGGCTAGAGCATAAGCCATGGCTCTTTCACGCTTTGCTGCAGCCTCCTGCCTCTTTAGCAACTTGGCTTGTATTTCTTCAACAGATCCTACACTGTCACACCATCCTTCCTGCATAAAATCAGCACTCAGAAAACCAAACAGAATTCAAATGGCCATAGAAGTGGGTCGATATGAAAATGAAAATTTCCTAATCACTGATGAATAGCATAGTGATACAAGTTATTGTAATATAATTTCTAGTGTAAACAACAGTTTACAAACCACTTCTCATTACCATAAGGACTAATCAATGTCAGACATATTATACAATCACAGTTGGTATTAACTATGCAACTATAAGTCACATACAGAATCCAAGTCTTAAAAAGGTTTTCAGGTTCCACCTTCTTACTCAAACTACCATATTCTCAGTATCTAATCACTGCTTCCAAAATCATTCAGTTTAGCCTTCATCAATGCTGGTCATTGTTTTTGTGAACGAGAAGTAACCACCGGTAAAAACAGCAAGAAGCTCCCCGTGGCCCCAAAGAAAACCATTAAAGTAAACAGGTAACTGCAGAAAATAAATACATACAAACATTGTTATACGCTCTCTGAAGTTCTAACCTCTATTTCTCGAACACGAGCCTCATTTGCGAGTTGTTGCTGAAGTGTCTGTTGTGTGGTTTGACTTTCCAGAGCCAAACGAACACGTCTTGCTCGGACACGAGCCTGAACCCTTACTAAAGCTTGCATGCAGCGAAGAGTAATTGCAGCTTGTTTTCGCACAGCATGACCTCTGACAAGGGCTTGAAGTCTCACCAACCCTTTCAGTGCTCGTAAAGCTCTTCTAGCCTAACAAATATGTCACCAAGTCATTTACACTGATCAAAATTGTTAGGCTTAAAGAATACGAAAAAGTATGAAGAGAACTTATTAACCCAGACACAAGAAGAGTACAATATACACTAGTCCTCAAGCATCTATTGTATCAGAAAGGTAAATCACAGGAAAATGTCCAAAATATTTGGTAACACTTCAAATTTTTACCATGGTCTGAAACTGGTACAATGGGAATACCTACTTTAATTGTCTATGTGCTATTTTTTATTAAAAAATAATCTATGTAATATTAATAGTTATGCAGTCAAATCTAAGTTACAGGCTGGCTTCTTATTCTGGGGTTGTATGGAACCAAAGAGACTAACTTGGCTAGGAAATGTCCACTAACCCTTCTTCATTTAGTCCTAGTCAGAATAAAGTATCGGGAGCTTGAATAGTCTATGAATTTACAGAAATTAGGCCATGGAGAAGAACAATTTCTGTAAAGTAATCTCCAACTACTACCTCTAATAAGCATAGAGGTTGAATTTGTTTTAAATTAAGTAATTTCTGCATTCAACAAAAGTTGACAGGTAATGTTAATTTCCCAGAAAATATTTTGCATCTCTCTCTTCTATTTCTAGTTGTCGAAAACGATCCTGTTAGATCCAACTATAAGCAATCACACACAATTTTCTTAGTTACTGGTCAGAAACAGTTGAATGATGCCAAGGGAAAATCAAGTACCAAAAATCCTCGGAATGCTGTTTGGATGCATGTTGCAGCCGATTCTTCTCTCACAACCTGTTGACTGTAGGTTGGATTTTGCACTTGAAGTGAATCTGAAGGAGAGCCAGTGGGTTCTGCTACAGCATTTAAATTAGCATCTCCAGCTGGTGGGGCAACATTCTGTTCAAACTCATTCTGTAGTTTCTCTGCATCAATCTCAACAGAGTGCTTTCTTCGATGCTGAGACCTGCTTCCTGCTTTCCTCTGTGATGAGAAAGCATAACAAGATATAAAACTAGTAACATTTACCATTTACTATGATCTTTTACTTTGTGTCAAATGTCTAGAAGCTTGTCCGGTTGGAAAGCATCCATTGACAAAACACCATCAAGTTGAAAAAGGATCTAAACATTATGATAAAATTTCCCAAAACAAATATGGTAACCAGATTGGCAGTTGTCTAATTATTTTGAAAAAGAACAAATAAACGTTTATTTCACAACAGAAAGGAGAGAGATGGAGAAGTATGGAAGATAATGACTTAATCCCCAACTTTAGTTTTAGATAAGATGCTTAACAACTCAAAATAAGCTTAGTTCTAGTCCATTGAGTTGAATACAACATAAGTAGAGATAGTCTTACTTGAAATATATGGAACAAAGGAATAGCAACTAGCAAATAAAATCAGTACTTCATCATTCACAAGAATGCCAAATATAACAACCATATATTCAACTTTCCTGAAAAAACTTTGAAAGCTAAGCAGGTGAATATTCGAAAAAGAACTGAAAATTATGATACCCACATTTTCGTCCTTTTCTGAAGACGGTGACTTTTCTGATTTCTTCAACCCAACCAATGCCTTTATCCATTTCCCTGAGACACCCATGCTGCAAGCCACAGTAGAAACAGAACTGCAAGAGAATAGCCTATGAAAAATTAACACAAAGCTCATTGAAAATAAATCTAACTAGAAACTGAAGAAGCATGGTTGAGAAGGAGGGGTGGGGGGAATGGGCAAGACATAGAAAATTATGCTTCAAGACTATTTCCTATCAATCTAATAAGAACACATAAGAAGTCCTTGGTGAAAACTAACATAAAAAGAAATCTTCAACAGTACAGTACCTTACCACTAAACCACTATCTACATGCCCAAGTCCACCCTCCTTGGGGAAGGATGAGCCCTAGAATATATTTCGTTGCTGCAAGCATATGAGCAATTGAAGCTATTGGTCGATTGTGATCCATGAATTAAGTTTGACACTCAAGTTTAAACATACATTTCGCAATTTTGAGATGCTGCATAATTGAACCTCAGAATCAATAACATTTTCATTGTTGGGCTACCTGGTTAACTGAGCCTTAGGTCTTAGCCTTCTCTCTCTCTCTCTCTCTCTCTCTCTTAAGATTGTCAAACTTTTCCATGATAAGCTTCATTCTCTTAAAAACTACATCTCTATGGAACAGTTGAATGAGGAACTGCCCTCCAATTTAACAATATTAAAGAAACCAATTACGAATTCTATCAGGAGGAGATTTACTAACAATAGAACTCAGCATAGAAAATAAAACAACTTTTCCACATCATTAAATTCAATTGTTAAATGAGAAGCGTCATTAAGCCGGTCGTGGATTAACATATCACCTAAAATAAAATCATAATTAGGCCAAAACACCAAACCTGTCAAAATCAATTCGGCAATGAAAGACAACGTCTACTTCGAAACAACCACTCCAATTTAAAAGGCCAGCGCCGAGAACACCGAATTCCCAAACAACCTCTTCATTCCCTGCATCCTGCAAATCCAAAAGAGCTCAAAGCTTTTAAAATCACCAAATTGCTTTAAACAGACAATATAATTCACTTGCATTTATGACCAACCAAACGTGTCCTTAAACCGCATTGTAAATTTGTAATTACTAACGCTAATAATTATCAACAAATTAAGCCCCCACGGAGGACAGATCCAATAAATACAATTTAATGCATAATAATAATTGCAAAAATCCAAAATTTCAATCATTTCGTTTCACTAACCAAATGTCATAAAATCATCAGAAGATTTTTAAACTAAAATAAAATAACAGAATTTGGAAATTTCAAATTGTAGATCAGCAGATCAAGAGCTTAAAAAAAAGTTAAAATTTCACCTGAAAAAAAGTAAGAGAGTTTTGAATTGAGAGAGAAAAAGGGTGAGATAAAGAGAAAGAGAGTGAGTGAGAGAGCTGGGGGAAGATACTTTCTTTCCAGCCGTTGATTTGATTCAATCAATCAGCATCACCGAGTCAAATTCAAAAAGCTTTACTTAAGCTTTACTTGATAAAAGCGGCCGGCAGAGTGAGAAGGCAGAGAGAGAGAGAGAGGGTGCGTGTGTGTGCGTGTTTGAGCGATGAGTTTAGGACCGGTGTCGGCTAAAGTACGCCGGGGAGGGGGGTGATTTTACGTGGTCAAACGATGTCGTTTGGGTGGAGGGTGGGTGAGTGGTGCCGCGTCGGGTCGTTATCACGCACGCGACCAAAGCGAGAGAGAGAGAGTCAATCACGGGACTGCGTGTCGTCATCGATTCAGTTTGGCCCCGCCACGTCAGCTCCCTAATAAATTAACAACTTGGATAGAACTGGCTGGTGATTGGCGAAAAAGTAGTAAACGGTTGAAAAAATAAAAAAGGAATAAAGTTGGTGGGAAAATGTGAGAATGGGGCTCCGTAAAAGGAATTTTACAGCGCCAGTGCCACCAAGGCCTTCGCCTAATAATTAAAGATGGTGTCCTTTGAGAATGTTACGGTAATAAATATGTTTCCTCCGCATAGAGATAAAAAATTGAATCCTCCGACTTTAAGGATCCCGGCGAAAAGGAATGAGTGGTGGTTCTGTACTTACAAAAATAATTAATCTACTCATTTTTTTTTAAATTATCAATCATATATCATTAATTGATTTTAATATCAAATATATGTTACAATATTTTTTAAATATATCACTCATATATTTTAAGTTGACATAACATTTTTATCGTTCACTAATCTGTTAACTACTGTTTGCAAGCACTGACATTATAAGGATAATATAATTTTTTTTAAAAAAAGATATATCATCTTATTTATCTAATAAAAACTAACATATCATATGATATATATTGATAAAAATAATATGTCATCTCATTTATCGGATAATTGTTAATAATTACTAAAAAAACTACTTTACAACTGAATTTACTCCTCCAAAATTTAACTTAAATTTTTAAAGATCCACTCCTCCAATCTCCAACTAAAATTTTTTATGGTATAATATGTATAATTGTAAATAATATATTGTTAATAATTTTTTATGGTATAATATAGGTATTTTTTACAGATAATTGTTAATAATATGTATCATTAATAATTTATATTTTTTAATAAATGCATTGTTAATAAAAAATTAAAAAAATTGTGTATTGAAAATTTATGTTAATTTTTTTGGATAAATTTATTTTTTTACCTTATTTTGAGTTTTAAAGGCGAAATAGTTAATTTGTCATAATTTTGTTAACTTTCTAACGAGAGTTAACATATTGGTGGACGACAAAAGTATTTTGTTAACTTAAGGTATACCAATGATAAACTTAAAAAGTGTTGAACACGTTTGATACATGTGTCATTTAAGAGTATATAACTAATAATTTTTCTTTTTTTCTAAGTATTTTATAAACAACGCTCCAAATGCTTTTTTGATTTTATTTTTAATAAAATGCCAGAAATGCGACTTCAAGCTGTCGTCAACTACGCTACTCAACCGAGGGGTAGACAATGCTTTCACCGACGGTGACGGTGAGAGTCTAGATAGAAGTTCCCAAGTGAGACTGTTGGCCTAATTTTATGATCAAAATGAAGGGTCATAAGCCTAAAAAAAATCCAATCTTTCAAGCTAAACATCAGGGCAAACTCGACATGTGTCATAATTCTTTTGTGTTATGCTTTTATGTTGAATTTAGTTGTAAGGAATTGAATAAATTATTATTTTTTTATTTAGTTTTAACAGATTAACCAAACTAATAATGAATAAATAAATCAAATACAGAATAACTAAATTAATATGAAATAGACATAAATATACTTAAAAATTAAAATGTAGTTTAAGACTCAACTTTTAAATATTATTTTTTAAAAAAAATTAGTTTAAGAGTAAAAAATCCGGGACTTTTTGGCACCCTGATCCTTAAAATTTGGACTAAAATTTTAAAAATTAAAATAGAGTTAATCAATTCAAAGGTTGGATCGTGCTTTTTACTATCCCTACTCAAGTTAGTTTCCTCTTCCATATTTTTCCAAAATGGGAGAATTGGCCCGCCTGACTTTTGATGAATTTCAAAATTCAAAGTTTGATTTCCAAAAGAATCTTATTTTCTTTAAATTTTATAAAAGTATTTCATAGGAGTTTTGAGACTAGGAAAATCCCCCAGCTAATTTTCAACATGCCTTATACCTGAACATAAAATCTATTTGGTTATTTTGATTTTACAAAATGTATTATCCACCCCTAATAACTCACAATCATAAAATAGGCTAAAGAAATGACATTTTAAAAACATGAAAAGTCGTTGAAAATTATAAATATTATAGTTGTGGTGCTATTCAATATTATGTAAAATTTTAAGTTATAATATATTTTGAACATGCCCCACATCTCGGTTTATGAATAGGGGTCGATATATCTCATATATTAATGTAAAATAATTATTTAAAATAATCAAGTGTTTTGTTTCCATGAGATTAATTTCAATTAATTTAACTATATTTCGATGAGATTATGGTCTTTTAAAGTCAATCAAATATGTATAAAATTCGGAAAGCATTGCCAAATTCTGTTCGTATTTGGATATTTCTACGCCCCATTTCCTCTTTCAAAAGACAAACCGTATTTTTGACGTAAAAAGAGGGGCATCGAGAGAAGACTCTAGAACAAAATCCCCACCGTCAAATTTATCATCCAACGAACCCCAAACGTAGATATTTATTTATCACCTTTTTTTATTTCCATTTTTATTGGGTGTCCGAAGGAGAGAGGGAATTCTAGACCCTTCTCAGCGAAGCTCACATTCACAGCCGACTAGGAAAAAATCTCAACCGTCCATCGTTATTAATACTCGTATAAATATACCCCCAACTCAACAATTGCTTCAAGTTGTGAACCAGGTTATATTCCTTTGGCTTCTGGGGGCTCTCCTGTAGCGTTCTCCGCGAGAAAGAGATTTTTCTGGGTCTGTTTCGTTTCTGTGGATTCCTGTTAAGAAACTCAAAACAAGATGTTTGGAAGAGCACCGAAGAAGAGCAATAATACGAGGTACTATGAGATCCTGGGGGTGTCCAAGAACGCTTCCGCTGAGGACTTGAAGAAGGCTTATAAAAAAGCTGCCATCAAGAATCATCCCGACAAGGGCGGCGATCCTGAGAAGGTAACTAGCTAAACTTTCTTCATTGTTTTTGTTGTAATAAATGATGGCTTTTTGGTCAATTTTATGTTTGTGTGTTTTGAATGTGGGATGTGAGCGTGGTTCGAATCCCGGACCTCTTGTGACGTTGAATGGATTTTGTGTGTTTGTGTTGTTGTAGTTTAAAGAGTTGGCTCAGGCTTATGAGGTTCTGAGTGATCCTGAGAAGCGTGAGATATATGATCAGTATGGTGAGGATGCACTCAAGGAAGGACTGGGTGGTGGCGCTGGCGCCCATGACCCGTTTGATATCTTTTCGTCTTTCTTTGGCGGCAGCCCATTCGGAGGTAAAGGAATGAATATCTAAGCAATTAGATTATTAGTTTGCATATTGGATTTGGGATTACGGTGTTGATGGTGATCGAAATTGAATGATTGTCTTGATTGTGAGCAGGTGGTAGCAGCAGGGGACGGAGACAGAGGCGGGGCGAGGACGTGGTTCATCCTTTGAAGGTGTCCTTGGAGGATCTTTATCTGGGTACCTCGAAGAAGCTCTCACTTTCACGGAATGTGATATGCTCGAAGTGCAGTGGGTGAGTGTTATTTGTTGGGTTCTTATCGTATTGGACTTGTTTTGTGCAAATATTGTTAATGGTTTCTAACATGGGAATTATTGGTTTATTATAACAGTAAAGGGTCAAAATCTGGACTTGTTTTGTGCAAATATTGTTAATGGTTTCTAACATGGGAATTATTGGTTTATTATAACAGTAAAGGGTCAAAATCTGGCGCTTCGATGAAGTGTTCTGGTTGCCAAGGTTCTGGTATGAAGGTCTCGATAAGGCACCTAGGACCCTCTATGATTCAGCAGATGCAGCATCCTTGCAATGAATGCAAGGGTACCGGTGAGACCATCAATGATAAAGATCGCTGCCCTCAGTGCAAGGGAGAGAAGGTTGTTCAGGAGAAAAAGGTGCTTGAGGTCATTGTTGAGAAGGGCATGCAAAATGGGCAGAAGATTACCTTCCCTGGTGAAGCAGATGAAGCGGTATGTTTCTGTTTTGGTTTGTTCACTTTGTTTTTGTTCATGCTGGCTTTTCTAACCTGTTCTGATGGTTTCGTTTTGTTTGTGCTCTGCAGCCGGATACAGTCACTGGAGACATAGTATTTGTACTTCAGCAGAAGGAACATCCAAAGTTCAAGAGAAAGGGAGAAGATCTCTTTTATGAGCATACTTTGTCGCTAACTGAGGCCCTCTGCGGTTTCCAGTTTGCACTGACTCATCTGGATGGGAGACAACTTCTGATTAAATCAAATCCTGGGGAAGTTGTTAAGCCTGGTTAGTATTAGTAGTCTCTGAGTTCTGGTCATTTGGGAAAGATTAATGTTTTCTGTTGATTATTGTTTGAATGATTGATATGTAATTCGCTTTTGCAGATTCATACAAGGCTATCAATGAGGAGGGTATGCCCTTGTACCAGAGGCCGTTCATGAAGGGGAAACTGTACATTCACTTCACAGTCGAATTCCCTGATTCTCTGACCCCAGATCAGGTTAAGGCCCTAGAGGCCATCCTCCCATCAAGGCCATTGTCTGGGATGACTGACATGGAGCTAGATGAATGTGAAGAGACTACATTGCATGATGTCAACATTGAGGAGGAGATGCGGAGGAAGCAGGCTTATGCTCAAGAGGCATATGAGGAGGACGAAGATATGCCTGGTGGTGCCCAGAGAGTGCAGTGTGCCCAACAGTGATGATGGCGAAGAACAATCATTGAAAGTGGTTTAAGTTTTGAAAGTGGTTTAAGTTGTTGTACGCTTACCAAAATGAAGCTAATTTTCAGTACTATTTACTAAGGAAAGATAATTTGAATAGCATATGTGTCTGATGCTCAAAGCTGTGGCCGCGTTGATGTTTACAGTGTTTTTTGTTTACTAGATTCTTTTAAAGCAATGAAATGCCTTCTTTTAAACTGCACAATTTATGGTAGAGCTTTATATATGACGATTTAATTTCAAACAATGCGGTACTGATAATTTTTGAAGATTTAATATCAAAATCTGAAAATTCAAAAAATAAGTATGTCTGAAGATTTAATAACCTTGCCTTATTTCCGTGTAAAAGAAAGCAAAAACTTCAAATAAAAGAGACTCTGGAGTACTTATAACATGGAATATCTACCTTGTTCTGGAGATAGCGGGATATTTGAGGAATTGAAATTGTTGGCTTATCTTTAGTTTTAATACATAACCTTGCTACAGCAAGAAGCTTTTTGAGCTCTTTAGAATCATAGCTGCCCCCAAGATCGGGATCTATCATTCTATGAATGGAGCTGCTGATGCTAGATTCTTGAATCCACTGGATTAAATCATCATCCCCCTCCTCTGGTGATTGGCCTGTTACTAGCTCCAGAATTAGCACACCGAGCTGAAATATTATGTTGCTGCAGTCCTGAGTCGAACAGTCTGCAAAGGAAAATGGAAGAATAAGTTACAACTGACATGTTGCTTCTCGTAAGCCATGTAGTAGATAGAATGATGTTGTTACCTTCTGGACACGAGGAGTGAGGCATTGTAGCATAATTTCTGACGGAATTGAAGAAGCCAACGTCAGAGAGCTGTAGTAAGAAAACAAAACCGAAGAATCAGGGTTTAGTTGATCTGTTGCCTTACAAGAAAATTTTGACATATAGCCGAACGAGTGGTATGCAAAGTCAGTTCTGGGTGTCAGCCGAATGCTGTAAATGAGAAGAAACTGAAAGAGCAGTAGTTGACCTTTGCGGTGAAGTTTTCATCTAACATGATACTACTTGAGCTGATGGAGACGTAGTACATAGGCAGGTTACTGAATAGAAGCAAATACTCCTGCAGTTTATATTAACAATAATCAGGATGCTAGCTTTAACTACTTGTTAGAATATTTTGTATGCTTACAGGATCTATTCCATAATGTCAAATGTTCCCTAATGATCCAATTAACCTGAGATCGTAGCTAGGATACAGAAGTCTAAAGGGGCAAAAGAAATATCATTTGATAAGATTTTTCTGCGTACAAGTCACAACCTAGCTTGTCTTTAAAACATACCAGTGCAGCTGCCACTCCGATTGCTATTTGCAGCCTCGTCTTCCAGTCCAAGGGAGTCTTCAGAGGATCTGCTGAGGGCCGTTAGTTTATGATATGATTAGCTATCATAGACAAGTTTTCATGTACAAGTTATGCTCAAAGGAATACCATTAAGATGTTCTTTCAAGCTTCCATTTTCTATGTTGTCAAATACTAGCAATCTGCAAAGATTTTAAGCAAAGATCCAAAAATAAATAATATATATTAGAAGCAGAGAAGGAATGCAACAATTTTCATCTAATCTGGAAATTATGGATGAGCTGAATGTGTTAAAAACAACTTATTTTTATTTCATGACACAGTTCAATTTCTTACCTAAATGAAACAAAAAATCTTATTGAATACTAATCCGCATATTTTAGAGCATCAAATGGATAAAGACACACAAATATGCTTCTGTAACTCTCTGTCACACACACATGCACACGCATGCCCTCACATAAACAGAGAAGCTTTAGTTTAAACAATTAGTTAAGAAGGAAATTCCCATATACATTACAAGTAGGTATGAATTTCAAATACAATCATTTTCGTTGAGTATGAATTTTTTAGAATATTTATGAAGTCATCTATATTCCCTTTTGTTTCACAATGTCATGAGAGATTGAGAGTTGATATTTGAACCTCTTACGTCCTGTAGAAAAACCTCGTAGTGCAAGAAGATGGCGGTGATGCAAACGCCCCAGTAGCTGAATTTCCCTATACAAGGCATCTTTTTCTAGATTAAGAGCCTGTATTTCTTTCACCAAAGCAACCTCACCATCTTGAAATCTTGCCTTATAAGCAGCCCCATGGGAATTCGTGTAAACTATTCTGTGAAAACCGTCTGTTGCCATCTTTATATCCTTGTACGAAAAGCGTCTTATGAAACATTTCGGGCCTGGGATGATAACACTGTTAATTATATAGGTTGTGTAACAAAAACCTCATGAAACCCAAAAGTACAGACAAGAACATAAAGTTTACACCCTTTTTCTAATACTTACCAAAACTTGGTTTTACAGTATCATTGAAGTGAACAAGACAAAGAAGTAGGAGGGTGTAAAATTTTACTAACTAGAAGTCAACTTCCCCAGGTGCTTCACTGGAACTATTGCCCTAGATAGTCTACTGGTTTGACAAGCTCACTCACATGGAGTGCTTTAATTTTTGCTGATCGAAGACATTGAATAGGCTAAGTTTTCTTTACTCCCCATTTCATTCCTTTATCTTGGTCAAGAAGATCGAACTGAATCTCCAAGTATGCAATTGTAAACAATCACGTCCTAAACGTAATCAATTAGAAATTACAGAATTAAACGGTATATAGAATGGATGCTGAAAAGTAATTCATTTTGCTCTTCAAATTCTGTGAGACTGCACTTACTGCAAGACACTAAATGTCGCAGTCAGCCCGAGTCTGGTATCAAACACTTTGCTGCAAGGAGATCAAACAACAAAGTGCCTTGATTGGTTGCTTCCAGAGCTCAAATAGAGTCAATTCGCCACCAAGCAAATGAGAGACACCAACAGAGAGTGAAAGAGAGAGAGAAGTTTTGAACCAAAAGAATTGCAGGCTTCATCTATACCAATGCCTGCAAAAATCCATCTTATGCATTGATAGACACTTAAAATCTAAATACTTTCGTTGATCTTAATAAATTTACGCAATTGTTAATTAGTTTCGTAAATTTGCTCAGTATCTTAAACTTGACTGCATTTAAATTTTCAAGCTTATTGACTTTACAAGGCAAGTTCCTTCACAAGTCAACCAATATCACTGTGAACCTTGGGAAGTTGGAAATTGTTTAAGAAATAAACTTTCAATTCATCATCGCAGAGTTAAGAACTTTACCAACAAACCAACAAATAAAATCTGGGAATAATTAGATTTTAATGTACAAGCATATCTGGTATCACAAACGTGGAAGCAAATAACAAACACCACCATCAAAGCTAACATAAACCCACATAGAATCAAGCGAATTTAAATCCAAATCCGTGAAAATTCAACTAATTTATAAAGAATGAGTGAAAATTGAATAAAAAAAAAGTACCCGAACGAGATCTATGAAGCCACGAGAGAAGCAGCCGCCTGAACTTGCGGATCAAGCGATCCATTTACTGTGATTTCTTGCGTCTAGAGAGAGTGTGTAGTAGTATTATTATAAGTACAACTGAATTTCAGTCTGTGAATCGTTTGGTAGTTAATTGCCAAAAACAGTTAAAGAACCGTTAAAAGTTCTTTATTTATTCATTTTGCAAATTAGGGCTGAATATGATATAATTTGTATTTGCATAAATCCTGACTCATTGACAGGTCACATGTGGGGAGGCCAAGATGCCTTTGTGTCCCATTGCACAATGATTGTCCAAGCTTTGATTACATCAAATTTTCAATAATTATTATACATCTAGTAATTGTTGGACAAACTTCATTTTTTAAATATAATTTGATGCAGCGATTTACGTGGCATAAGAAATTAGTTGGTTGAAACCATCATATAACAAGATTATATTAATTATCACCAAATCATCCATAGTCGGATATAGAAAAATAATTTTTCAGAAATTAAATTAATTAATACTAAGATGTAATTTGAGCAAAGTGTAGGGGTGGGAGTTTTGTGTCAAGGTTCGATTTTTATGGATTTCGATTTTGGTTGCATCTCATTTAGTTTTGAGAATTTAACCAAATAGGTTCAAAAGTTAGTTCGGTTCGGGTTCGAATAATAATTTGGATAATAATTTCAGGCAACAATTTGATTTGGGTTACAATTGAGGGAATGAGGGTTGAGATTGAAGGGAAATCAGGTTTTTTTTTTTTTTAAATTTAATTTTTTCACTTTTTTTATATATAAAATTTAGACTTTGAAAAACTAATTCCTTTGACAAACATAGCCATGACATTTATAATTAAACATCGTTTCAATTTCTAAAAACGGAAGAAAGGGGACCAAGTGGAAGCTGTGGACAAATTAATCAGAAGTGATGTTTGATGGTGTGCATGCATGCGAATATTTTCTCCTTGTAAATATTTGATTTTGTGTCAATTTTTCCCATTACTAGAATTCAAAACACAAGCCAAGCTGGAAACACCACCAACTAACACCTACTCCTTTACTGCTTCTTGGAACTTGAAATTCTTGACATTCTTCGTAAAATTTGTGGAAATTCATTCGCTCTTTGTGCTTCGTTTTGTTGGAATAATATTTTCATGACAAAAATCTGGCAAACGTACACTTATGATTAGGGATGATAAAATTATCTCTCAAACCGTAAATTCGTCCAAAGTCAATCGTAAAAATTCACCCGCTATAAATAATTTTGTAGGTTGCGAGTGGATTTGGTGTTAAAGAAAAAATTCGCTAGGTATTAATACGGGTATCTATCAATCCGCATTTTTTATTTTAATCACAAAAATTACATTAAAAAAATTTAATCATAAATATATTGAAGTTAGAGTTTCTAATTCCTAAATCTAACTTATTTTATTGCAACATATATACAATAAACTTTTAATAAGTAGAATTTTTAAAATTTTTATTAATAATATTTTATTTTACTTTAATTGATTTTGTTTATTTTTCCTTAATGATAATTGTATAAAATCTACTTGTTAATATTATTAATAATACTTGTATATTGATTAAAAGATGAAGTAAGGCATTGATATTAGTGATGATAATTTGTCTAAAGTATAAATATTTTGTGTTATATTAATATATTTTGTTTATTTTTTTAATGTTGAAATTTTAATTTCTTATCGATATTGATAAAGTTTAGAATTGAATATTGGTTGTGGATCTTTTAGGCTATTATTATATATTTATAGTTTGAATTATACAATTTAAATTTTTAAATATTATTAAAAATATTTTTTATATTCATGATTTTAAATAAGAAAACCCGCAAAAAATCAACTACAGATTGCGGATGGGTTTCGTAATTGTTAAAATCCGCAGCGAGCAGGTTTCTCTAAAAAATAAAAACCTGCTGCGGGTTGCGGACATATTTGATAATTTAAATTTTTTACGGATGCAGTCGAAGCCAACAAAAATAAATACATACTCTAAATAAATTGTGTATAGTGATTGAGCAGGATCGTGTCCACAGAGATCGGTAATTATTTAAATCATTTTGAAACGTAAAACGTAAAATGGGAGAATTGTTGACAATAATAAAAATCAAATAAAAATAACAAGAATGCAAATTAAAGTTGTAATTCAAATTGGAGAAAGTTCTAGTTGGAGGAATTAACTCAGCTTGATTCGACTACTGATCATTAATTTAAATATAAATTATTATTACTTATGAATAGACCAGTTATAACTACTGAGACCCTCTAATAGCCAATCTCACCTTAACTAGTCGATAACCAAGGTACGACCGTTGGTTATTTCCCTAATCAATAGACAACCCTAGATACGATCATATGATTTAATCAATTGATAGCCTGAAAAATCAGAGAGACCTAAATCTTAATCAACACATACGATGATTCATTTAAATTAGATTGTTTATTCTTATAACACAACTCACTGCTATGTTATTTGTCACAAACATTAAAATCTACATACGATGAATCATTTAATTAACAATAAATTAAGTTGATAATTAAATAGTGGTCAATTACCTAATTAACAAACATAATCATGAAAATAATTCAGAGAATAAAAAAAATCCAAAAAGAAATAAAACAATTAAAGTATGAGAAAGATCTCACAGTAGTGATGAATCAAAACTTCATTATCCTTCAACCAGAAAAATAGGTTTAATTCTTCATAAAGAGAAGAGAAAAGTTTAGCTCTATGGTTTCTTTCTTTTTCTCCAATCTCCACTTTTCACAATAGATTCCTCCCTCAAATACTCAGTCTCTTCTCTTTTAGAGTTCTATTTAAAATAAAATACTAATATCTGAAATATTAAATTCGTAATTACAAAAATAACCAAAAATAGAAAATACGTTAAATTAAAAACTGCAGGTCCGTAGTTGACAGCACGCGCCCACGCCTTATCAACAAAGTTCTTCTGACGTTCATAATTTCTCCAAGAAAACAATCCTCCTTAAATATCATCTTATAACTTAATTTTATCACAAATCAATAGAATTGTACCTACAAAAGTAAAACACAAGTTAATCACTATTATTAAGTGCAAAACATCGATATTAAAAGAAGTAAACAATGTAAAATTAGTGCATAAATTGTACTCTAACACAAACCCACATCGGGCAATGCCCATTGCCATCCTTACTTTTGATATTAGTTAAATTAATTGATTATTTTAATTAATTATTTTTAACATAAAAATAAATATTGAATACATACAACAACCCTACATATCAACCTAATGGCCGCCTCAAAATGTCAGAGCAATAAGGGCAATGCGAAAATCCGAAACTAAATAAAATAATAAATGAAAAAAATTTCCACTCCTATAGATAGGTTTGGCAACAAGGCGAGATAGGTCGGAATTTACTAATTATGATCTTGTCCGAAACTGTAAATTAAGATAAAAACGTGTCTTGATCAGAATTTCGAATCTTGATTGAAATCTGAATTATCCTAAATGACATAAATTTTCTGTTATGTGTTGCTAATTTTGTTACAAACAACATATTATACTTATATGAATGACATGTCATATAGATTATTTGTTAAAACAATTTGTTATATACATATGACCAACATGTTAGATATATGTAGTTTATTAAACCGACTTATCATACGTTTTTTAAAAATTAGATTTTTGAACATTTAGATCCCGAATAAAATTTTTAAATGTCCCAATTTTTTATTTAAATAATAGATCAAGACAACATTTTATTTCAAATTCTGTTTTGAACAAGTCGGAACCCTAAATCTCAATTGAGATTTGAAGAACTCTGACAACCCCACCTAGAGAGATCCTTAGATCATCTATCTCAAATCTAATCAATTCAACTAAGGAATAGATAAATAAATTTGATTAATATTATACTTAATAAGATATTTTAATTAATATGACATCTTATGTGATACCTATTAATTGAATAATTAACCAGTACATATAATAATTAAAAAAAAAGATGTCCAATCAATTCTGATGCAAATCAAATATCTCACGGTAATAAAGTATCACTACTTTTCACTTTAAAGTTAACAAATGTCATATTATTATTATTTGTAAAGTTAATTTCGAATTATCCCGGTATTGATTTTTTTTTTTAATCTTAATTTTTTTCTTTTTAAAAGAAAAAAAAATCATAAACCCATCTCCTTTTCATTTATTTTAAAATAAAAATATGAATAATTTAAGATTTTTAAATATAAAATTACAAGAATAATTTAAAAAAGAAAATCGATTCATAAACAGGCTATTACGAAATTTACTTCATAGCACACAAAGTTTGAATAACAGAAAATTAAAAGTATTGTACCTTCCTTAATTAACAGTTTATTTTAGATGCTGGCTTTTATCTCCCTTTCATGATCAGAAGGACACTCGTTTACTCACTATCTGCAGCTTTCAAGTCATCATCGTCATCTTCGCTGAAGCCATGAACCGTCAGTTGTTATTATTGTTCACTTTTTATGTTCTAGTTTCTTCCATTCAAGCCATAGATTTCACATACTGCGGTCAGTGTCAGTTACTTCAATCTCAGTCTTTGTTTCCCTTTTTTTTCCTCCTTAATTTGATTGGATTTTCAAGTTCGTTTTAAATTCTGGGTTTACTTTAATTGAGGTTTTTACAGATGATGAAGAAAATTTCCCTGTAAAGGTTCAGCAAATTAAGATAATTCCTGACCCTGTAGTCACAGGCAAGCCAGCCATCTTTAACATCTCAGCTGTGACAGGTAATTTCAATTCCCTTTGTTTTAAGCTTTGTCAATCTTGTTTATTTTATTTATTTGCTTAATTTGCGCAAATTTTTGTAGTGCTTTCTTAGACCCTTAAGCTCGGAATTTATTATTGAGCACATTTGTGAAGAAATAGAAAGTGGGATATGCTTTGAAAATGAGCTGTGCCTAGGAAAATTGCATACCATGGTCTTAATATTCGTCAGCAACCTTTTTTTTTTTGTGAAAATACAGAAGGTAATTTTAGTAGAAACGATGAACTGCAAATATAGTTAGATATAGATGAATGATTGATTATGGTAATGGGTATACGTTGGTAACATTATTCAAATTGAGGGTTCTTGACTGTAAATTGCGAAAGACCAAAAAATCTCAATTAAAATGTTGCATTCTATAGTAACAATGGCAAACTCTCGTTGTAGTAACTAGTTAGATTTAGGATCTTTTCAAGTCTAAGTGGATTGTTTGGTGGGTTCAAACCGCATAATTGATAGGCAGACCCCCCTTGCCAGCTGGTCTCGAGTCTCAAACATGGTTTATGACCTTTCATTTCTCAAGCATCCACTCAGTTTCATGACATGATGCTTTAAGATTGTAATCTGAGTTCAGAACTGTTGGTTGGGGCTCTTTGATGCATCAGATAAAGATTTTTTACATCTGGAGCAGCCTTGGCATTCTTCATCCATCCTCTTATTTTAGGGCTTCTTCTTGCTTGGATTGGTACATGTTTATGAGGCCGCTTTTGTGATTACAGTTCCTTGACTTGATTGTTGGAGTTTCATCAATAACTGTTCTGTTTGCCTTTTGTACAGATCAATCTGTCTCTGGTGGGAAAGTTATGATAGAAGTTCGGTACTTTGGGATTCGTGTCCATTCTGAAACCCATGACATTTGTGAAGAGGCATCTTGTCCCATCAAAGCAGGAAACTTTGTGCTGTCCCACGCTGAGACTCTGCCTGGTTACACTCCTCCAGTAAGTTCACTTTACTGGGATTAATACTCATGAGCTTTTAGACCAACCTTGGCCACACTCAAACTTTTTCTCTCCTTTGCTGCTATTGGTTCTTAGAGACAGAAAGGAGAATAAAATGACTACAAAAATTTCTTTTTCTGCTTTTTAAGTTGTATATGAAGGTCTTTGGCTGTCAGAGAAGAAACTAATGAGGGTGATAAGTTATAATTGCCAATCATAATTCTAAATTTTGGTGCTCAGCCTAGCAAGAATGTTATAGACATCTTGTATATCTAGTCATTTTTGTCCTTTTAATTTAAACTTACTTATTTCACAAGGTGTTTCATTTTGGCATCATTTGTTTCCTCTGCGATACAAAATGTATCGGCAAATGGCATTTACGTCTGGCTATGGTTTTTACAGGGGGTCTACACGCTTAAGACGAAAATGATAGGCAAGAACGGTTACCAGCTGACTTGCTTTAGCTTCAAATTCAAAATTGGTTTTGGTGCTCTGGTATCTGAGATTTAAAACTAGAAGTCCCTGCTACAGGACTATGATCCCTCACGTTTCGAGTGTCAAGTACATCCTTAACACAGCAGAAGAAGAATGTTAAAAAAGGTGTGCTCTATGCGGCTGCTAGTATATTTTTAGTTCTGTGTTCAGTGGTCTTTGATGCTGTAATATTCTTGCAAGAATCACATCTGTGTTCTGTGTGTTGCATTGCTTCTCAAGGGTAAAGATGTAAATAGACATGATTCATGAATAGTGATTATTGCTCTTTTGATCCTTGAAATAAATAGGTCACATTCCCTTACTTTTATGAGTAAATACTAGACGTCCCCGGATTGAGTTTTAGTTCAAGTCTCAATTAACACCTATTCCTTTACTCCTTGGAAATTGAAACTCTTGAAATTTCTTTATAAAATTTGCAGCATTACAGCAGTTAAGTCCCTTGTATTGTGTTTTATATTCTCCAGTCCACCGTGTATTTTTAATTGAGAAATTATCAGGCATATACTCTTAAACGACACCCGTATCAAACGTGTGTAAATATTTTTCAAGTGTACCACTCGTATATCCTAAGTTGACAAAACACTTTTTCTGTCCATCAATCTGTTAACTTCCATTAAAATGTTAACAGAATTGTGGCAAATTGACTATTTCGCCCTTAAAACTCAAAATGAGGTAAAAAGATAAATTTTCTCCAAAAATTAACGTAAATTTTCAATACACAATTTGTTTTTATTTTGTTATTAACAATAAATTTTTTTATTAAAAAATGAATTATTAATGGTACATATTATTAACAATTATCCATAAAAATATACATATTATACCATAAAAAATTATTAACAACGTATTATTTACAATTATACATATTATTAGAGCTGGCAAAATTTGATACGACTCGATTACCCGACATGAACACAACACCAATAAATGGGTATGGGTCATCGAATTTAACACGATTATTAAATGGGTCGGGTCCGAGTCAACACAATTTTTTTCCGTGTCAGATTAGGGTGTGACCCGATTATATTTTTTATTTTAAAATAATTTACAAATTCTTGTCATCAAAACTCAAATATTAGAGATGATTTTCTTTATTATTTTTATTCTTTAAAATGATGAATATAGACACAATATTTTATTTATAAAATTTTAAATGCATTTAAAGCTTTAATAGTGTAAATCTATAAAATATTGGTAGACATGTATATTTTATAATATTGATAAATAATCTTATTTACATATATATAATTAAAACCTCAATAGTGTGTGTAATATTTTAGTAGATATGTATGTATGTATGTATGTGCATACGTATGTATGACAATGTGTAAATATTTGATGTAACTTTTGTTAATATATAGATATTAAGCGGGTTATTGGGTAACTCGATTATTTTTTCGTGTCGGGTTTGGGTCTCAATATTTTGACACGATTATTAAATGGGTCGGGTTTGGGTCGACCTAAATTTGACACGATACGAAGCTGACACGACATGAGCACGACCCGATGACCTGTTTTACCAACTCTACATATTATACTATAAAAAATTTCAGTTGGAGCTTGGAGGTGTAGATCTTCAAAAATTTAGGTTAAATTTTAGAGGAGTAAATTTGGTTGTAAAGTAGTTTTTTTTAGCAATTATTAACAATTATCTGATAAATGAAAAAACATGTCATTTTTATCAATATATATCATATGACATGTCATTTTTTACTAAGTAAATGACATGACATGTCATTTTTTTTTAATCAAAGTTTCGTTCATCTTAAAAGACTAGATTACTCTTATGATGTCAGCACTTGCAAACAAAAGTTAACGGATTAGTGGACGGCAAAAGTGTTTTGTCAACTTAGGGTATACGAGTGATACACTTGAAAAGTGTTCACACACATTTAATATAAGTGTCATTTAATGGTATATAACTGATAATTTTCCTTTTTAATTTTCTCCCTAAAATTTGGCAAAAGTGTTAAATTAATTAATTAGTTTTTTTAAAGATTATCCTTAAATTAAATGTGAGTAGATAAATAACTTGTCCGTATAAAGTTAAAAGAATATTAAATAATGTACATTATTATTGTACTATTGTTATTACCCAACTGGATGAGGATGGGCTCACAATCACATGACTCTAAACGATAATATTGGCAAGAGTTAGTTACTAGTGAGTGAGAATTTTTCTCCTAATTTAATATTATTTTTAAAAAAAGACGACACTCATGATTTGGTGATATACTCGCAGAGATCTCTTGTTTTGTAAATGAGCACATAAATTGTTTTTAAGATAAGTATACCCTTTCATTATAATGTCTAACTGCTTTTTATTAATGGTTATAATAAATTGGGCGGTTGGAATGAAAAGAGAAATTGGAGTTGTGCTATTAACGCGATATTAAAATATCCTCTCCTGATCTGATATTTTCTGATATTTTTAAAATCTTTTGTCATGTGTCTTTTAGTAATAGTGTATGAATAAAATTTAACTTCTTTTATTTTATTTATTTATTAACTACCAATCAACAATTGAGTTATTTGTTCGGAACATTATCAGATCATGAGAAAATCATGATCTTTGTTTATCATCCCTATTATAAAAGCCCATGTTTTGTTGTTTATAATTTTACCCCTAACAAAAATTACTGCATAAAAAAAATGCATTCTAACTTTTACACCCACACAACACACATTTTATCCTTCTTCCAAACTATTTATTACACCCATGCTAGTGAAAGAGACTGAAAATTATTTTCTAGAAAAAAAAAATCGAAACAAAGAAGACACTTGCAAATATTGGTTCTTCTCAATCTTTTTCTTTTACCTACTTACATTTCAAAACACTATAAATATATAGTCATCTCAATCAGAAATTGACATCCGAACTTTGCCAAGTCCTATTAGTGCCTATCTAATATGACTTGTTTAACGTCTATAAGTATTTATTTAATTGTAAAAATTCTTTTCAAAGTTTTCATTGTTGTTTAGTTTTATTTTGAGTTGAGTTTTTTGGAGATTGAAAAAATTTTCTCTCTACTAATAAAAGCTCAACTTTTCAACTTCTTAAGAGTAGATGTTCAAGAATTCTTTTAAAAAGATTAAATTGTTTAAAATACCCATTACTTATTTTATATTCTTATTTCATTTATTTTATTACATAACTTTAAAAACTTGTTTATTAATATAATTTTATAATTTTTAATAAGAACTGTTGCTGACAATCGAAAAATTAAATTTTCTTTTGTAAAAATTCTACTTATAAAAATTCAATTAATAAAACATCTATTATAATTGGCTCTACTTAAAAAAAAAACACAATAAACAAAACTTGGGTCATTTCGTTTTGCGGCCCAAGTGTCTTGTGACCCACTGAATCGAGTGAACCAAACTCAGTTTCCAATCAACTTTCAATTAACTTCAAACCCATTCGCAAACTCTTCAAACCAACTTTCCGTTTCAACCCCTAACAATTTTTGTCAATTTTGGTAAGAAATTGTAACACCACCTGCCCAAGTCCAACCGATCTCTCAACAAAGTACATTAAAAAAAATTCGGACGTACAACCTTATCTTATGATAAAAATTTTTTTAATCAGATTCTCTCCTAATTTTAATTTTATATTAAGTAAAAAATTTAAATAAGGATTAATAATTAATAAATATAAATATAAAAATTAAATTATACCTATCATTATTGCTTAAAAAAATAAACATTTAAATAAAAACTCAAATTATCCGAAGACTATTTTAATCTTAATTTTGTAAGTAATGCACCCACCACAAATTTTTTATTTTTTATTTTTTACTTTTTCCAACAATACAGATGGCCAAGCCACGTTGCTTCAAGCAAGACCCTTTATTTATGAGATCCTGGGCTTTTGTCTCATCAGCATCATCATTACTTAAGGGCGCTCGTTTGCTTACTCCCGTCGCTGCAACTTTCAAGTCGTCGTCGTCGTCGTCGTCATCACTTCATCATCTTCGCCGAAGCCATGGACCGTCAGTTGACGCTGTTCGCTTGTTTTCTTCTTCTAGTTTCTTCCACTCAAGCCATAGGTGTCAAATACTGCGGTCAGTGTCGGTTACTTCAAATCTCAGTCTTTGTTTCTTCACTTAGTTTTTCAATTTGATTTCATTTTGCTGTTTCTTTTTAAGTTTTAAGTTCTGGGTTTACTTTAATTGAAGTTTTTGTTTGCAGATAAGAAGAAAAACTACGCTGTAACGATTCAGCAAGTTAAGATAATTCCTGATCCTGTAGTCACAGGCAAGCCAGCCACCTTTAACATCTCGGCTGTTACAGGTAATTTGAAATTCTCTTTGTTCTATTATCTTTTGCCAACGTTGTTTATTTAATTTATTTGCTTAATTTACTCATTTTAGTGCTTTGTTAGACCATTCGGCTCAGTATTAGGTATTATATTGCCTTGTCAGACCCTTAAGCTTTGGTTAGGAAAAGGGCATATGCGAAAGATAATATTTGTAGGAATGAGAGATGTAGATGAGTGATTGTGATGATGGGTATATGCGGAGAGAACGTGACATCTATTCTAATTGAGGGTTCTTGACTGTAAATTGCGAAAGACCAAAAGATCGTGGCTAAAATGTTACATATTATTATAGGAACGTTGAAAATCTCCTGTCCTAGTTAGATGTGGAACCATTGCTGGTCTAAGCGAGTTCTGTTGCTAGGTTTTAGTTAAACTGCATAATCAACAAGCAGACCCTGCTTGCTTGGTAGCTGGTCTCGACCATGGTGTCCTGTATGAAGCTGTAGATTGTTTGAATTCAGATTTTGATAAATCCTATTCAATTTGAGAAAGCTAGTTCCAAACTGTTGGTTGGGGCTCTTTGATGCATCGGATAAAGATTTTTCTCATCTGGAGAACCACATCATTCTCGATCCATTTTTATTTTCCAGCTTCTTATTGCATGGATTAGTTGGTTTATGAGGCTGCTTTTTGTGATTACAATTCCTTGATTTGATTGTTGGAGTTTCATCAAAGCTGTTTTGTTTGCATTTTTATATAGGTCAAGCTGTCTATGGTGGGAAAGTGGTGATAAATGTTGCTTACTTTGGGGTACCTGTCCATCAAGAAACCCGTGACGTTTGTGAGGAGGTATCGTGTCCCATTGCAGCAGGAGACTTTGTCCTGTCCCACACCCAGACTCTGCCTAGTTTCACTCCACCGGTAAGTTTCACTTCACCAGTATTTATATTCATGAGCTTTTAGACCGACCTTGGACACTCACAAACTTTTAAGTGAAGACTTTTCTAATGAAAAATTGAAACACCCAAATTAATTGTACACTGACATTACTGATAGGCCTTGGGCCTTGGTGCTGGTGGTAAAGGGGTGGCGTGGAGTAAGGTTATGTTGGTTTTAAGTCCCACTCAGATTTATCACAAGAAAAATCTTTCAGTTGCTGATTGTTTCATTTTTCCCTTAACGTATTTTTCCCCTTTTGGTTTATAGCTCAATCCTTCTTTTCTACACTATTATTTATCTTTGCTGCAATTGGTTCCCCGAGACAGAAGGGAGAAATGAAATGACAGCAAAAATTCTTTTTCTGCTTTTTTAAGTTTATGAAGTTCTTTTGCCGTAGACATTTATGGTTGAGTAGAAACTAATGGGGGTGACATGTGCCTCTCAATTTTTTAATTTTCGAATTGGGCTAGCAAGATTATTATAGAAATCTTTTATATCAAGTTGAATTTTCCTTTTAATTTAAATTTACTTCCACAAGATCTTTCATTTTTGCATCATCTGTTTGATCTAGAAATGCTGCATTACGCAACGCATCGGAAAAGTGCATATATAATTCTTGCACTTACACATCTCGTATTAGAAATAGAATTTCTTTCATTAGTTTCTTCTTGCAGTTCTAATTAAAAATTTATTTGGCTTCTCCTTGTCTGGCCTGTTTCTTTAGATTAACGATTAGCTTGCAGATGGTTAACTAATGACACAATGTTGTCGCATGTGTAACTTCTCCTGTTTTTGTTAGACTCTTTGTTCCAATGAGCAAGATCTTAGCAACAGCAGTAGCAACATAACTTCGATCACCCAGCTCGAGTTCGATAAATATAGCTAATAACAACTATAAGTTTCACTTTTCCTTCTGTTCGAACAACAGCCACTGGGCACAGCTTGTGGCTACTTGCTGGTTTAGACTTCTCATAACTTTTTCTTTATTACCAAAATCAACCAGTATAAGAAACATTACCATTGTCCCTCAAACAATTACTTATCTTGTTTTCTTTACGCATAATTTTTTCGGGTGCTTAATCTGGCTGTGGTTTTTACAGGGCTCCTACACGCTTAAGATGACAATGGAGGACAAGAATAATGAAGAACTGACTTGCTTTAGCTTCAACTTCAAAATTGGCTTGCATTCTCTGGTCTCTGATAGTTAAAAGTGCCCGGTACCTTTTTATGATCTCTTGCGTTTCGAGCTGTCAAGTTCATCCTTAACACCAACCCAATGTAAACAAGTGTGCGCTATATGCGGCTGCTTGCATATTATTTTAGTTGTGTGTTCGATAGTGTTTGATGTTGTAAGATTCTTGTAAGATTCGTATCTGTAATCTGTGTTCTGTCTGTGTGTTGCATTTCTTCTCAAGGGTAAAGACGTCGATGGACTTGATTCGCGAATGGTGACACTGTTGCTCTTGTGATCCCTGAAAGTTATCATGTGACCCTGTTGTTCAATGCGTGGCACGTATGTTCTGTTCTAGCAACATGTGGAGATCTATCTAATCACAGTCTCATACTTCATTTAAAAGGGTAAAAATATCGTCGTAGTAGTAGTAGTAATAATAATACGAATAATAATAATAATAATAATAATAATAATAATACATACATACATACATACATACATACATACATATTGTGAAGTGAAGTAGACGAGAAATATCTTTGTTAAATACCTGTGTAATAGGCAGAAAAGTGATTTAATCCTGGAGCGAAAGGAGTGATATTATGTTCACATTTGGAGTGTGAGTAGGTAATGCCAATTTGATTTCATTTAAACTAAATCTTGTTACATTTTTAAACCAATTGGGTATTGTTATATTTACATTATTCGAAATCTTGGATTAAATTCAGAGGACAAAAGTATTCTAGTTAACAGAAATAATATTTATGAATGTTACATTTTTTACCATTCAAATAATATTGGACCCCCTCACAATCTTCTTAGTACAAATGACAGTTTATGCGTTCTGTTTTAAGTCTGTAGTCATGTTATTATTTTATTTTATGGCCATTAAAATTAAGACCAAATACAAAGGTTAATTTCATCATGTGCGAATATATTTACAAGTCATTACTTTAAATAATATTATGCAATTAGCTGTTAGCAAGCTTACAACTTCTAGTTCTAATGTTTTGTCTAATATTTAGGGTGCGTTTGAAATTGAGGTTGGACAATTGTAACTTAAAAAATTACAGAATTAAATTTTTTATAAACACTAATTGCTGTAACTTACAAGTTATGTTAATATGATTTTTCACTTATATTATGCAAAATCTATTATATCTTTAATAATTTTATCAAAATTATTATTTTAAATTTATGTTTACTACAAATTATTAACTTATATTTTATAGTTACAGTTTTTTTTTAGCAACTGTAACTTAAAAATTACAACACATCAATCCCAGACAGAGCTTTATCAATCAACGAGTTGTTATTATTATTCGTATTTTTCTTCCATTCAAGCAAGGGATATCATCTACTGCGGTCAGTACCAGCCGTCACTTGCAATCACAATCTTTGTTTCCTTATATTTATTGTATTTTCTCAATTTGATTGCATTTGATTTTTTATTTAATTATTATTATTTTCTCTTTCATTGTTATGGTGTTTCTTTTAAGTTTTAATTGAGGTAGTGTTTTGTTAAAGAAATGAGAGAAAAGAAGTGAAAATGAATAATTTAATTTTTTCTTAAGTGTGTCCTTATATCAATTTCAACTAAATTAAATTAAATGTTATTCTGCAATTAAGTTATGACTCGTTTGTTAAATATCTTAAGTCTAGTATTTTATAAATTTAAGATCTTTTTTAAAATTTAATTGTTTGTTTTTTGTTACTTATGTATGATGTTCCTACATTCACATTTGAATAAGAAAATAAACTTTTTTTGACTTTTATCTAAATAAGTTTGAATGAGAAGTAATTTATTTTATTTACAAGAATATAAATATCAAATAACCATATTTTTAAGTGATTTTATTTATAAAAATAAATAAAATGCCACTTATATTCAAATATTTAAAAAAATAAAACAAATATATCATTCAAATATTCCTATTCAGAAACATTCATGCTTCAAAAAAAATTATATCCATTTATATTTCAAACAAAAAATAAACGCTACCCTGCTGAAAGGTTTCAATGGAAAAGTTATTGGGACAATAATTTATTATCTAGACTTTTAATAAGATGACTTAAAATATTTCCAACACTATATAGATGATAGATATATGAAATAGTTTTCCAAAACTATACCAGAGCTGACATGCTTCATTAATTAATAACTAATGTAGCACATACTTCATTCCGCATCACTCACACTAAGGATAATAAAGTTAAAGTAATAATTTTTATAACTACACCTTTATTAAGTTATGATATCATCATAATAATAAATTTATTTTCGACCTATTATTATGACTATAGGGAAATTTTAATGTAATTAATTAATTAATTTTAAAAGTACACGTGGCAGAATTTGATTATCTTTTAATATAATTTATATTAATTATGTTAAATGTGACAATTAATAAGGGAGTTGCATATGTCAGCTGCTGATTGTTGTCAATCTTTTAATTTTTTTAATATTAAGAATTTTGAAAATAAATAGTTATTTTAAGAAACTATTTATCTTAATTATTTATTGATATAAATTATTTAATTAATACATATCAATTATATTAAATTTAATAAGAGCAATTACATTTTTTTTATTTAATGCATATATATAAGTAAATAACACTTGCCAAGTGTTATTATTTAATAAAATCAAAATATTTTTTTTGATAATCAAAAGGGGCAAATTAATTATTTGCATTATAATCAAAATATTACGTCTAAACTGATTTATTAATGGAGCAATTTTTGTATTTATTGAGTTGTGATATTTAATTTGTATCTTAAATAATTTAACATCTAATGTATAAAAATAAAGTCAATTACTGTTATACACACGACAATAATTAACAGAGGCTTGTATATTTTTTAAATATTAGAGAATTTTTTTGGCTAATTTCCCAAAACATTGGAGTTTAAGTTTCATTTTTCCAATTTTCTCCTTTTGTCATTTTACTTTACCCAAACTGGAACGGGTTACGCAACCCGAACCCGGTCGTCACGATTTAATAAGACCGAGTATGGTAAGCCGGATCGCCTTTCTTCGTTCTGCCTCATCTCTCCCTGAAGGAAGAAGCAAAAATATAAAACAAAAATATCGAAGAAGGTAAGGCGAATTCTTGTTGCTTTCTTTTTTCAAATTTACGCACCCCGTGTAATTTTTAGTGCTTTTTAGTTGTATGTTCATCTTTTTTAAATGGATTATTTTGATTGTATGTTATTAATCAGTTCAGTTCAGTATTTTGTTAAATTTAGGTTGTGTGTGAGTTGCTTGATAAAATGCCACAGAGAGAGTATATAGGCTATGTTTTGTTTGGGATTGAGGTGTTGTAGCTTTTAATTCGCAACTGTTTACTAAAAAGTTGTGTAGAGGCATAGCGGTTAGGAACCTAGCCTTAGTCCTGTGCACGGTGTACCGAGTATAATAAATAATATGTGTGATCAAATGTGTATGAATATTCAAAATTTTTTATGTTTATAGATTTTTCTTGCATGCGTTTAAATGTTGGCGTTTTAGCTTTTCTGAATTAGCAATTTGGGTTCTAATAGATCTTTTGCCTTGACAACTGTGTTGTCCATTTGATAATATATGTAATTGTTTTGAATTGCCGTGTTCACTCTGATGTATTGATTAGAAATGGTTTCAATTGCCTTGTTTAGAATGGAAGACAGACTTTTTAAGTTCTAACTTTTAGTGAGTGAATGTTTGAAATTGGATTGTTCTTATTGATTGCAAAAATAAAAAGTTAAAACTACCACAGAAAAGAGCGGTTGATTGGAATTTCATAGGTTTAAGGAAGCAGACTGGAGTATTTTTGAAATTGTTACCAAATATATATTTAGTGCACCCTGAAGTTTGTTTAATCGAAATTGACTGGAGTTGTTCTGAAGGATTTGAATACATGATAAAATGATGAGAAGCAATCTGAAGCCTTAACCGTTCATTCTCCAAACAAAGCACATAGTTGCATCTATGTAAGAACTGTTTTTTGTATCACGAAAAATTAGATCATGCCATGTTACTACGTTATAAAACATAAAACATCAAATTGAAATCCCCGTGTCAGGACATAATTTTGCTGCACTGTGTTCATGTTTATTCTGTTTCATTTGTACGGGACATGGTGCCTTTTGTTCTGACTTTTTGATCTGGAGCAGTTGCATGAAAGAAAATTGTGAAACTTTTTTTTTTTTTGGTGTTGGTGGGGGGGGGGGGGGTGAGGTTTCCTTATAGGAGATCAAATCATCTTTGCTCTTCTCTTTGGGGTTGCCTCTTAATTTTCTACTGTTCTTTTGGAATATCTTGATTCTTTGTATTGTAACTCTTGATATGTCTTTAGAGGAACAGCTGTTGTTATACTCCTATGTACATCAACTTTTGCCTCTTGGATTGTTTGCCTGTAAAAATTTTCGCTTTGCTCGAAGAATTATAATTTATCTTTTCTTAAATTCTTATTTAATGTTGGATTTGAAGTTTGAGCTCAATAGCTCTCCACCACCGAATTCAGAATCATCTGAATGAAATATTTCTTTCATTACTGAGAGATTGGTGATGGCAAGATTTACTGATTTGTGCTGTTAATTTATTGGATCTATTTCCTGTGACTTTCAGTCCTGTTAGGTTCTCTACTCAACTTGATTTGCCAAATAGTGCAGATGAGACGGCAGGGACAATATGCAGATCCTGGCGCCAATACATATGGTGCTGGCCGTATGCAGCATATGCCTGGTCAAAGGATGGAACAGAATTCTGGTCCTTTTCAAGGACAGCTGGAGGCCTTCACTCCTGAGAGAGAGCAACCATATGTAACTTCAAAATCAGAGAGACAATGGAGATGGGAAAGAGATGGGTCAAAAGTGTCCCACTCAATGACACCTCAAATGTTTAATGAAGGCATGTTTATACCAGATCTCTCTCATTTTTTTCTTTTTGGTAGAGGCTTCTTGTGTGTTAGGAATGCTCAATCTCACACAAAATTTTCACTCAAGAACTTCTGCTTAATATACTTAATTGTTGTAGAGAAGTCGAAGATTCATAGTTTTAATAAGACATGTCGCATATACATTTTTTCATGTCTGAAGTCGAGGTAATCTGCAGCCATGATGATGTAGGTTTAGATTATTTTTTAATCTTCTTACATTTCTTATTATTTAATCTTTCATTTATGTGTTCTGAGCTTCATAGTATATTCATGGTTGTTGAGAGTTATTAGAAACTATGTGAAAGTCAGTAATTGAAGTCCTTTTTCACTTTCAGTATCTTATACAATCTTTTGGTGGCTATATTAGGATTTGGTACCTTGACATCTCACATTTTCTTTTTTTAAATAATGAAAGCCAATATAATTTGCTTTGGACTGTTCTTGAGTACAAGAAGCAGAAGCATCCTTTTTGTATGAATGGAGGGCTTTTCTTTTTTTATTCTCCCCTCTCTTTTGTCTAGGGTTATATAGTTTTTGTTAATGTATTGCAAATTAATGTGCTAGGGATATTTTTTCTCTTTGCTTTTGTTCTCCTCATATTTAACCCTGTGTGTAATTTTCTTCATTTTATGACAGATTTTGATAAGTGGCACTTAACTATTTTGCATTTAATCTAAAATTCACTTGAAGTTTTATTTAAGAAAAGAATGCTACTGATAAAGCATTAAAATTTTCAAAAATATTTAACTTCTTTCTTTTGGTTGCATTTTTTACTTTCCATTACGTTTTCTATGTGATTAAATTAATAGTTTTTGTTCACACACCCGAGACATACTTGTAGTTTATGAAGGACTAAGGGTTAGATATGTCTCAAATGTTCTTAAAAAGTATGCTGTAAACTTTAATTCCTAGGATTCATGTCTACGGTGATGTAGGTCAAGGGGTTGATTCTTCTAGATCATATTTTCAAGGTCAGAGGCCAGATGCAAAACTAGCTTTAGAGAAACAAAACAATAGTGATCCGAGATCTCGACCTCCTGAAGAAGATATGGATGTTGGGTATGAGAACAAGCCTTTGTCGCAAACTTTTGAAGGTCTTGAGCAGAACTTCCTTGATGACATAATGAAACTAGCTAAAGAACAGAGCGATGCTGAAGATGCTGAAAATGCTAGACATAAAGAGGTTTGTATGATAATGAATGTGCTTCTTTCCTTAGCTATTAGCTTCATCTCTTTTGTGATTTATTTATAACTGCAGTTTCCACAACGAGGAATTTCTTGCAGAAATACATTTGGTGGTTTGTTGCTGAACATATTGAACCAAAATTTCATGAAAAAAATTTTGATGTAAGAAAATGAAATAGAATTTTCATGAAAAATAGATTTATCCTTTTGTAAAGATAAGAATAATAGTTGCAAGATACCTCCTTTTTCTTCATTGATCTTAATTGCAGGGAGTTTTGCCCTTTTCTTTTCTTTTCGGGGGTTGGGATGGCGTGGGGAACCTGAGTGGAAGACCTAGTCCACTAAATGCCTGTAATATGTTTTTTAGATTAATGGTAGGGATCCCATCATTTGAGCCCCAACTGATGCGGCAGTCTGTACATCAAATTAGTTATTAACCACATTAGTGTAGTTATTAATGTTTAACATGATGGGGTAGTTACAAATAAGCTGCCACATCAGTTGGGACTCAAATGTTGGAATCTCTAACATTCTTCATAATTCTTCCAAAAGTTAAAAGAATTTCAGAAAACAATAATGTTTATGCTGGATAATTGTGGTTAGCGTATGTCAAAATATGGAATTTACTTTTTTTTTTCGTTTTTTTTAAGGGTGTTTTGTTGTATGGCAGCTTATTAAGGTTAGGTTTATAACCAGTATGTTATAATTAAAAAGGTTTGATATTATGTGGAATTGCTTCTTCTGCAAATTGCATTGTTCGTTTCCTAGACAGGATTGCTTTGAAAATTACATAACGTGCTACTCACCTGAAGCCCCCTGAAACCATAAAATTGAAGAAGTGATGCAATTTTCTTATCACAAAAACCAAAAGAATTAGTGACAAATTTTTTGTGTTTGTTCCACTTGTAGTTGTCAGTCCTGCATTGTTTATCAACACCATCATATTATCTTTGTAAGAAATAATCTGGGAGCCATTAAAGTAGTGCTGAATTTTTTAAAGTCCTGGATGTGATTATGCTTCATCAGGTTATAGCTTCTCAAGCCTGTTGTGCTTTCAGAGCAAAGTGAATTTTATTAACCATCTCTGTGGTTACAGGGCCCCATTTCTATCCTTCTACGGGCAGCGCAGAGTAGGTTGCCCTCTTTATTCCTAGTATCATCCCTACTTTGGAACTTTTTGTTCTATTTGACTGTTCTGCAAATAAACTAAAAACATCATGTTGTCATAGTTTTTAAGTCTATGGCATATTCCGAAGTTGACACCTATTATAAGAATCCCCCTAGTTTGGTGAACATGATTTCTAAAAAAGAGTTCAACACTAATAGTTAGACACTTTTATATAGTAGTTTGACCAGGTCTCTTTGCCACCTCCTGCCAATTGAAATACTGGCATTCTTGCCTCTGAAAATCTGGTGAACATAATGCCAGAATCGACTCAACTCTTATCACAGAGCCTCTTTATCTGCCTTTGTGCAGTGCCCGTTGTTATAAATTCTGGAGAACATGTAGTAAGCATGAGTTTATGGAATGACAGCATTGAGTCGCTCAATCTTATAAACATCTTCTAAATCTGATGTTTTTCTAGGTTGCTGGATTCTAATATGAAAGTGCCATGTAAGATGACAATGCCTTAAACTGCTTTATGTAAAGTTTCTGGAAGGTCTGTTCATCTATGAAGATTGTGTGACATGGATCTTTTCTGCTTTAAGAGAATTGTAAAAAGTTTATCATTGTACTATTATGTCCTTGATCTGTTGGGAATTTTGGCCTTGGTGTTTGATGTTTTATCCATTGTAAGGTAGTAGCAAGCTGACCAAATCTTCCAACCTTTATTTATGCCTCACACGGTGATATCTCATTTTTTCTGTTTCAGAAGGTAAAAGCCATCAATGCTCAATATGAAGGACAACTAGCTGCTCTTAGAGCCCGGCATGTGAGTCGGAGAGATGAATTCCTGCGGAAGGAATCACATGCACGACAACAGCAGTACCAGCAAGCCATTGTGGACCATTTCCCAAACAGTGGCATGGGTCCTGGTGATCCTCATGGTTATGGAGGTACTCCAGCTGCAGCTGCTGTTGGAGAAGCATACCGATCGTACAACTCAGATCATTATGACACATACAGAGAGCGGGCTCGTTTCCTTGGGGATCCTAGGGATCAAGGGTTTGAGCCCAGAGGTCCATATCCAGGAGGCCGAGTTTATGATACCGGCTCACGCTACTACTAGATGAGTCGTTTTAGATTTGCATAGCTTTCTATTGTCTCAGCATCCAGGTATCTTCATCCCTACTTAAGCCGGTTTTACTAAAGTATTATGGCTGAAATTTCCGTTGATGCCTCAGCAGTGTTCTGCTGCTTGTTTCGTCTTGCTTGTAATTTTAATTAATTAATCATTTTTTTTTTTTGGGTTCATGAAATTAAAAACTTTGAGAATGTCATCATTGTACATGTTGCATATCGGTAAGGGTTTGGTAATTGACAAAATTAGTATCAATGATCCTGATCAATGGAGGGGTTTGTTGGATTTGGGAGTTAGAGACCCATTGATTCATACAAGTCATTATCTAAATACTGATTATGCCTTCCTGTGGCGTTGATTAGTTATAATTGTTTTATTTTCTAGCAGCATATAAATTTTAGTTGATTTCCTTCTAAACTTTGATCGCCATGACTGACATTGAGGGGCCGAATAATAGAACTTCAATCTTAGACGGGCCAAATAGAAGGTTCGGAAAATCTTATATTCAAGCGCCGGCCCCTCTTTAACTTTTAGCAGTTAACCTTATTTACTTGTACATTTCTTTTGTGACATTTTGGAGTTGTATCAGGTTATGATAATATATTGAATTTTTCATTAAATATGACTTGATTCGACATTGATTGTAATTATTTTAATTACTAAATGCTTCCAGGAATTTTTCTTTTTTAATTATGCTTCGTTGTCACGCTAATTTTTCAAGATCAGGCTTCAGCGAGTTTTTTTTTTTTTTTTAAATAATATTGTCATTGTTGGTTACTGGGAAAAAAAAAAGATATTTAGTTCAACTCATAACAGAATTTTTAAAACTAATTGTTGCAAAAAAGAAAAAAAAAGAAACTGTAACACAATTATTGCATCTCAATCTCAGAGGATTTGGTGAGTGGGACGATGAGGTCTTCTCTCAAAATCATACTCATGAACACACAATTTGTGGGTATTCTTCTGTTTTCATTTTTCATTTTTCTTTTTAATTTCGTACACTTAAAAACTACCCCATGTATTAAAAAAGATTAAATAATTTCTTCAAAATTAGTATAGAGTAGGAATCCAGTAATAAATTATCATTCATTCAGGATAATCTCATAAATATCATAATCTATCAGATTATTAGAAGATCGACAGACAAAATCTAGTAATCTGACGGTGCTTAAGTGACGGGTACAAGACTCCTAAAATACTGTAGTCATAGCTTTTTTTTTTTTTTTAGTATTTTTAATTTTCCATTATGATATAAACACCTACTTATGTTTCTCAAATAGAAAAGATACTTAAATTAGATTACCGGAGAATTCTTGATTTAGTAACTTTTATGCTATTTATTAATTCGTGATTTCGCAAGTGATCAAACTTTTAGAATTCATTATATATATAGTTTTAGATATAAATCTCGAAAATTCAACAGAAAATTAAAATAAGTAAATAAATAAAAACTCTTGTAGACATCATCATCATCCGAAATTTGTTCTCAGGATTTTGAATCCATCAAAGTTTTATATGCACAGAGTTATATATGCAAAGGGAGAAAAAGAAAAAGAAAAAGAAAAAGAAAAATTGTACCCTTTATAATTATTTCTTTTATTTTCTATTTTTCCTCACATATCTCTTCATCTTTCTTAACAGGAAGCTGAGAAACTCTCACTAGGTTATCGTGTCTAACACTGCAAGATCGCTTACATGAGAAATTAAACATACCCTTGTAACTATTTTTAGCCAGCAGCTTGGCGCTGTTCCTACTAGAACACGTTTTGGTACACTCTTTAAAGGCCACCAAAAAGGGGTCTTGATCATGATGCTTCTTCATGTTCATCATCATGAGACCTTTTCTTGAAGAACTTCTTGAAGGAGGACGAGGAGGGGGAGGAGGCTGAAAGGCACACGGAGGCAAAGGGATTTGTATATCATGCAACACTTTATTCGTACTAAACCTCCCGCTGCTTCCCTCCGGACAAGGCGGCGGCGGCAGCAGCTTCGAGAAGAGATGATGGTTGTCCCCGTCGCCGTCGCAGCTGTGTTGGTGCTGCCTTGTGATCGCCTTGGAGACACCAGGCTTGTTTTCCCACGAGAAGGGAACTTCGCTAGTTTGGTTCATTTTTGTTGGGATGAAAATTGCAAGAAGTGGGATTTATATAGGAAGGAGGGAGTATCTTCTACGCATGGGGTTGTGTATATATAAATGATTGCGCGCAATCTTGTTTGTGAGCAACTTCGGGGCTATAATAAAACGCGTACAGGGGGGGGGGGAGGTGACTTACTGACTTTGTTGGTAATTAAGCTTTTTTTATAAAAAAAAAAAGAAAAAAAAAGACTGAACCGAAGGAGAAAAGAGACAATTGAATTTGGAGAAATTAGACCGAGTCCATATTGAAGTCCACATCATGGAAAATTCAGAAAGTTTGATAATCCTTTGCAATTTCAGTATTATTAATTGACTGCAGCTCGTGCTCATCTAACTAAACTAAAGATATACTTATCGTCATTGAAGAATAAAATGGGTTGTTTACATAAAATACTGAGGGCCTTGCTAAGGTGCGTCGGCTGTACCGTGCATTCGTCATTAATTTTTTTTAATTTATTACATGCCAATATAAATTATATATATATAATGTTAAGTATTTGCTATTAATAACAAAAAGAATTGTCACTAATAATGAAAAAGACTCCAGCAAATTGCACCTTAATCACGATCGCCATGCTTGCCGACCTATGTACGTGGTTAAAGAAATAACATCTGAGGCCCAAAACTTTATGTGGTTTTTCAAGTAAGGACATGATTTTCCCTTTTAGATCAAATAGGTCCCCCAACGGCCAACCCATTTGAAAGCCTTATTCTCGTATGGTCAAAGTCCATAACTCCATACCATGTCAGTAATTAATTAAGCTGCATCATAATAGTCACTGTCTGTGAATAACTTAGTAGTTACGCACATAATTATTGATAGGAGTCGATCACTGTTTAATAATCCTTTAACCTATTATTAGACACATCACTTTATTATTGAAATTGAAGGTTCGATTCTCTCCATACATATTGTAAAATTAATTTTTATTTTTTTGTGAAAATATATAATTTTAGACTAAGCTTTAAGTACCATCGAGATGGGTCGCGACAACCATCCAACGCATACATAAGTAGATGTGTAATGTGATATTAATTATATAAAAAAAAGGTCGATACGGACCTATTTGAACAAATGAACAAACTATGACCTCATATATAAGTTTCGAATTATGATAAACTGAGAGGAATTGTAACCAGTTTTTATCACGTAATGTCATTGAAAAATCAAGTATTTAAAAATAAAATAAAAACTGACAAATATCAATTTGAAAAATCCCATTTGTTTCTCAAATCACTTGGGGAAACGCAACAGTTATCTAAAATTTGAAGGTGATATTGATTTGTAATATTATTATAAGCATATGTTATTAAGTCACAAAGAGCAATTTGATGTGTTTCTTTTTGCTATTCTTTGAAAGCAATTGCTACGTGCACGATAGAGAGACCACTAATCTATTTGAAAATATTTATAGATACTTCCAAAATGGATTTAGCATTTTTCTCCAGAATTTACCTATATATATATATATATATATATATATATATATATATATATATATATGTATGTATGTATGTATATACATATATATAATTGCTTATTGCTAGCGTACACACGTGAAAAATGAGAACTTGCAGCCTCTCACTCAAGCTGGCTTTGTTGTTAAATTAGTTGTGCCTACAATAATTGTGATATATCCTTAATTTTGTTTTTAATATTAAAGAAATACAAAATATGACCATCATGAGAGTTGAGAAAAAAAAAGCAAAGACGCAGGCTTCTAAATTATAAATTTATTATAAGGGAAATTATCTCTACACTTTTAGATAACCACTATAAAATTTTGTCGTGTTTTTTACACCACTTTCTTTTTCTTATAAACTTATTTCAATCACCCACTTTGATACTAAGAATTTAAATAAAATACTCATGTTATCCTTAAATAAAAAAACCATTTGATCTTACAAATTTTTTTAAAAATAAAAAATTATAATTTCAAGAATGCATATGAATTTAATAAAATAAATAAATCTCAAAATTCAAGATGTTAATGTTTATAATTATAATTTTTAATTGATAATTGTTGTAATTATAATTTTTTTATTATTCAAATTTAGTTTAGACTATTGTTGTTTTGGTGATTGATTTAAAAATGAAAATTGTTTGATAATTGTGATTATATGATTGATATAAAAATAAATAAAAACAGGAAAACATTTGAGATGAGCATTTCACCTTTTTTTAGGTCAAAATGATTGATTTTATCAATTAATTATATGGTACTCACACATCCAATTTTTCAATAATATTTTATCAATTAATTAAATGGTAACTATAATTTCTTTATCTTAAAATTGTTTAAGGTAAAATAGTCTTTTAATTTATTTAAGAGTAAAATAATTATTTTATTTAAATTCTTATTGTCAAAGTAGTTAATTAATATAAATTTATAAATAAAGGTGGTGCAAATAACATGTTAAATTTTAGTCTTATTTAGATGTACATATGACAAAACGAAGGTAGTGGAAATGTAATTTCTCTTATTATAAAAAGTTATTGGTGGGGACAATTTGAACATATTAAATTTCTTTCTACACCCACCTAAAATAAATATATTATTTATTAAAATTAAAACTTTTTAAATCTCAAACTTACTCTCACTTATTTTTCTCTCTACTTTAAGATTTGTATTTTCTTTATCAAATAATATTATTGGGACTAAAATAAAATATTATTTTAACAAAGTTATTTATTTATCAATAAATGAATTTTATTAACTTATTTATAAATAAATATTTATTAATTTAAAAATAGATTTTTTTAAAGAAAGTTTTCTTGGTATATGTACATACTTAAGGTAAAAACTTATTTAGTCTCAATATTTTTTAGGTTAGCTCCTATTATTTGCTATATTTTTAAAAATATCTGAAAACTTCCCTGTCATTAAATTATTGATGCCCTTGCAATTATTTTTTGTTCATTTTGGCTTGATTTACAATATTACCCTCTTACAATAATGTTTCTTTTTTTACATCAATAAAAAGAAAAAAAAATAAATTATCAATTTAGCCCCCAAAAAATAAAATAGAAACAAAAGGAACATATAGTAATTTTTGTAGAACATCTACGAAAGAGTTTATATATTATTATTTTTTTATTAATGTCCAAAAAATTAGTAATTTAATTTCTTACAATATTGTGAGCCTTAACAAAAGTTAATATATTTTTTTTGTTTTTATTTTATTTTATTTTATTTTTTGGACATACTATTATTTAAATAATAAGAATGAAATGGGTGAATACATCAAAATTTAAGATTAAAAAGGTCAATTTCCCTTTATATTTTTAATCGGCCAAAATAATTCAAATTTATCTTATGCATTTAGTAAAATTATTAATTTAGTACACTGACCCAAGTTGGGATCAAAAGATTTTATTATTTAATTAAAATTATTAATTTATCCACTATTTTATTCATGGAGGTTTACTGGAGTTTGAAACTTATGTACAAAATTTTTAATTTCTTTTATAAGATTTAAAAAAAAAATGGTCCTTATCGTAAATTTCCCTCCGAAACTTCCTCATGTTGGCCTTTACGAAAAATTGGAGACATTCACCACAGACCACAAGGCAACTTCGAGTACAAAAATTTCAGTATACGAAACGGCCAAAGACTACATTTAAGTGATTGATTCATGTGTCTTCAATAATCGTGAACAAACAACAATAAAATTTTCAATAATCATGAAAAATATCAATAAATAAATAAATTCGGTGCTTAAATGTGGACGTCTCGATATGATTAAGATTTTTTTTTCTGATCTGAATTTTTTAGAGTTTTTAAAAATTTTATAATATGTGTTTTTTTAATGATAGTATATAAATACAATTTTATAACAAAGTAAGGAATGAGGATCTCATTAAAATATAAAAAGTTACAGATTTCAATTTGTTAGAAACCTGATTTTTGATTTGTTAATAACCTACTTTTTTTTTTGGTTAAAATAAAGACATTCTTAATAGAGAAAAGTTAGATATAACTATAACTAGTCATGAATCGCATTGTACAAAAAGAATTTAAGAAAATAAAAAACGAAAATTCAAACGTTTGGAATACGTTATTAATCAATTGATTAAAAAAAGATTAGCCTATCAATTTAATTCGATGACATCTGTATATCAAAAATGATAAAGTCAAGGTATTGACTTGAACAGTTGAACCTATAGTGGAAGTCAAATAGAATGCTATGACCAGCCAATCCAATCAATTACGGTATCAAGATAAAGTGATCTATTCCTATCAAAATTGATAATGCAATTGATGTATTATCTTCCTGTGTCATATTTTAATAAGAGAATATTCTGCTAGAATAAGTATAGGGATCCACAGCACAGTTACCTTAAACGCGTCTTAAATATATTTTAAATTATTAAGACATGCAATAATAATATAACATTGATCCATTAATTTTGTTTATCATATGATAGAGTTTGTATTTCTAGTGTTATTGTTCGATCAATGTACAATTGACATGGAAAAACTTCAGAAAAAAAAATTAAGTAAATAACGGAAGAAATTTTTTAGTTCGATTTCGACACGATATTTGTTAAAGAAAATATATTCACGAGAATTGCCTAATACAAATCTACTTCATCTTTTTATTTATAAAAGTTTTGCATGTAAATTACTATAAGCAGATATGGATATTCTCCTCAACATCTTCTTAATTGTCATGTGACTATTGCTATTACTATTATTATTATTATTATTATTCTTTCTTTTTTCGGGTGTTTGACTTGTTTTTAATGTAAGTGAAATATGAGAGAAATTAAAACTCATTGGACGGCTCAGATTTCGCAGCCTCATTAAGAAATGTGGCCTGCTAGCGGTGATACATTGATCTTGGGCACCACCTCATTGTGGAATGCATGCATATGCCTGTGGATTTGAGGATGGAGATTTTATCAAGACTGCCTGTAAAATCAACGATTTTATCATTTTGTCAATGACATAAAGTTTATCATTGGATTGGGATCTTATCATTCTAAGAAAAAAAAAAAAAATCTAATAGCAACCTAATTTTCTTCCCATCCATGTGAGCGGAGTTTGAACCTCGAATTTCTTAGTTTCACGCAATAACTTTTATAAACTGAATAAACTGGCCTCCACACTTTACTAATGTCCTAATAGCATAATGTTTTTGTAAACATTATATCAGGTTCATCTAGTTATTTTTTTTTGGAGAAGCATCTAGTAATTAAGATAATTACATGATAACTTGAGAAATCATTATTGTCTCTAGAAAGAAGACTGTCAATATCTAAAGGGGGATCATCCCACCATGTTAGAGCTTGACAATGCACGCCAATATTGGCCAACATATCTGCATCAGCATTTGATTCTCTATAAGTATGTGTTACTCCTAAATTCACAGAAGCAAGCATATGCCTATAGATAAGCCATCAGTTTTTCACCGGCGGTAGTTGTGAAATACTTTACAGTATTTTTTTTTGTTTATTAATTGAATTAAAAACCCTTCTCCTTTTCGAACCCAGAATTTCAGGCTACTTCTAATAATACATGATTTTTTCCCCAAACATGCCTGTTTACTAAAATGTTGTAAATATTTATAATATATGCTATAAATCTAAAGTCTATATGTATCGATTCTCCAACAACAAGACCTTATCCCTTGTTTATCTTCAATTACCGGTACGAATTCAATTTTTAATTGGGCACGCAATCGAAGAGGAAGTCAGAAATTCAATTTATAAGAGACTAATGTCACCGACCGCAATCGTGACATCCAAGATATGCGCCCGTACGCTAGTGTCGATGATGGTTGTGCTGATTGTGGGAGACGTACTTCAGGAATGTGTGTGTGGGGAATACAATGCCCTAAACTCTTTGGAGTTCAGGCAGGCTGACCCGGTTGAATTTGGGAAGCTTGTCGCTAGTCGAGAACTTAACGCTGAAGAGGGGTCTAGGAAAATCCTGACACACACTGGTTGGGAACTGAGGCCGTTCTCCTGACGAGCCCAAGGCAGGGCGAAACCAGTCGACATTGTGCCACTTCCTCCAGGCTTACTCTCGTAGTATGGGATGCGGGAGTGCCGCACGGGCTCGAAACCTCTCGTCCCGTGACAAATGGTATCAGAGTCGCGCTTGTCATCTCTCGAAGCCCCCGTCGCGAGCTCGCCAAGCGCTCCAATGCCGTACCACGCGGGTCCCCACCCTTTCGGACACAAGGGTCGACAAGCGGGACGAACAGGCGGGTTCTCACACCCCCAAGCGTTCGCACCAAGTGGATGGTGTCTGCACGCGGGTCCTTTCCACGGATCGAGGACGAGTAGGCAGGGAGTTCATGGGTTGAGTTTGGCAAGCTGATCTTCACGTTTTCGCGCGGAAGTGCACACTTGCGAGGTGTACTCCTCATGCATGAGGACACGCATGGTTATGGCGGTGGGAGAATGTCACGGACCGCAATCGTGACACCCAAGATATGCGCCCGTACGCTAGTGTCGATGATGGTTGTGCTGATTGTGGGAGACGTGCTTCAGGAATGTGTGTGTGGGGAATACAATGCCCTAGACTCTTTGGAGTTCAGGCAGGCCGACCCGGTTGAGTTTGGGGAGCTTGTCGCTAGTCGAGAACTTAACGCTGAAGAGGGGTTTAGGAAAATCCTGACGCACACTGGTTGGGAACTGAGGCCGTTCTCCTGACGAGCCCAAGGCAGGGCGAAACCAGTCGACATTGTGCCACTTCCTCCAGGTTTACTCTCGTAGTGTGGGATGCAGGAGTGCTGCACGGGCTCGAAACCTCTCGTCCCGTGACACTAAGGTAACAATGAATGTAATCTAAAATGTCACAATTAAATAATTAATTTAAGAGTTTTTTTTTCTTTTAATCAAGTCAGGAGGGTAGCCCCTCTTCCTTGTCCTGGATTAGCCTTGTCCTTGATGAAAAAGGCACATTTGAGTGAATTTAGATAGATAATTAATTCTGTTGACATATGGATCCTTACATCAAAATAAATAAATAGGTAAATAGAAGATTCAAGAATCTTGTGAGGTTGTATCAATGAACATAAAAATCAGGTTAATTAGTCTTGTTTTCGTGAAAATGGGTTTAGGGTTGGTAATTAAATCCGGATTCGGCCCAGATTTGGATACGGAAATTTGGGATCCACATGGATCCGGCTCCGAATAAATTTTATTTTAAATTAAAAATTAAGTTAAAAAATATGTATTGAAAATTACAAAATAAATTTTATTTTTGGATTTATGATGTTGTTGTATATTATTCATGTTGAATTATTAATTGTTTGATTATGATTGAATTTTATTTGATTTTATTAGGTAAATTATTGAATTTTATTTTAAATTAAAAAATATATTAAAAATGAAATAAAAAATAAAATTTTATTTGTAGATTTATGAGATTATTGTATGTTATTCGTGTTGAATTATCAATTGTTAAATTATGATTGGATTTTATTTGATATTGTTAGGTAAATTATTGAATTTTAATTTTTGCGTATTCGGATATCTGGAATATCCACCCGTACTCGTTGCGGATATTACCCGCATCCGAATCTGCATATTTTTTTGCGGATCCAAATATAGAAATACAAATCTAGATCCAGATTTTCGCAACCCTAGGTGGGTTGGATTAATACTAGTTTGGATGTGGCAAGACAATTGTGGCACGGGTGAATTTTAACAGTGTCAAATTGTGATGGTGCCAGAATTCAATCTAACAAGGGCTAAGTAAAGATAAAAATATAATTTAAAAATATTCAACATTAAAATAAAAATTCATTAATATATTCAATTCAATAGATTTATTATTGTTCTCAACGTATTTTCATATGTTGAAAATATTGAATAATAGCGTCATCATCAAGACTATAAAATATATCTTTTTATATAAATATAATTAGTTTCTCCCATATGATTTTACTATAATTTTTCACAAAATTCAAAGTTGAAGATGCCCTTTCTATTATAGTTGTGGTAACAGGTAAAATCAATATGAATACAATCTATCCTTCTTAGTATCAATTATTATTTTTACTTGTTCACCAATTCCTATTGGGTGGAAGTAGAGGGCTTTTCTGGGGGCATCTGGGTTCTTTGGAGAGACTGTTTTCAGGTTGAGGTTGTTGCTAGCCATTCTCAATTCGTCCATATTAAAATATCCAATAAAAATACCGTTTCCTATTGGTTGATAGCCGTTTATGCTAGAGTGAGCTCAACAATTTAGCTCTAGAGTGAGCTCAACAATTTAGCTCAAACAGTGCATGGCCCTTAGATGTTGGGTGAGGATTTTAACACCATTCTTCATGATTCGGAGAAGAAAGGTGGCTCTCCTACAGGCACGGGAGCTTGTAATTTTTTCCAGTCTTGGTTCCAGCTTAACTACATGCATGATCTTCAGTTTCATAGACCTCGTTTTACTTGGTCCCGTGGAAGTCTCTTCAAGCGGCTTGATCGCGTTATATGCAATAGTGAGTGGGCTAGTATTTTCTCTGATTCAATTGTACTTCATCTCCCAAAATTAAGCTATGATCATAGACCTATTTTGGTGAGGAGTAACGGGCTGTCTTCGAGGAATTTGAATTCTCGTCCTTTTCGGTTTCAAGCAGCTAGGCTCACCAATGAGAGCTTCTAGGACTTCGTGGCTGAATCTTGGGATCAGAATCTCCATCATTTAGATGCTGCTGATTAGTTTCGTTCAAAGGTTACAGTTTGGAATACGCAAAGTTTTGGTAATATTTTTTGGCGGAAAAATCGTTTGTTGGCTCGGTTGGGAGGGATTCAGCGGGCTTTGGAGAGTTATTCTTCTAAGGGTCTTTTGCGTCTTAAGGGAAAATTAAAAGCTGATCTTGAAGAGGTTCTTACTCAAGAAGAAATTATTTGGCATCAAAAGTCTCGGAAGGACTGGCTGCTTCTCGAGGACCGTAACACCTCTTATTATCACCACAAAACCCTTACTAGAAGGAGACAAAACAACATCGCTGCTATTCAAAATAATGAAGGGGTCTGGCTTTATGATCAAAATGAGATAAAAAGCCATGCTATACAGTTTTATTCGTCTTTGTACTCAGGCGACTCTTTGGACAAATACCTTCCTGGGGGGCTAAACTCCACTTTGCTTGCTCTCATTCCCAAGTCAGAAAGCCTGTCTTCTTTCAAGATGTATTGTTCGATTTCCCTTTGCAATGTGGTGTATAAGACAATCACAAAGATTATTGCAAACCGTCTTCAGTCTATCCTCTCTCATCTGGTTGGCCCCCATCAGACTAGTTTTGTCCCTGGCCGCCATATTATGGAAAACATTGTGATTGCTCAAGAGGTTGTGCACTCTATGCGTAGAAAAACAGGCTTTATAGGTTTCTTGGCCATCAAGGTTGACTTAGAAAAAGCTTACGATCGCCTCAGCTGGGAATTCATCAGTGACACTTTGCACGAAGCTCGGATTCCACCTGATCTTATTCAAGTGATCATGGCTTGCATTACTTCAGCGACCATGAGGGTTTTGTGGAATGGAGAGGCTACCGAGGAATTTTCCCTTTCGAGGGCAATTCATCAGGGATGCCCCTTATCCCCCTATCTCTTTGTCCTTTGTATTGAACGCCTTAGTCATGGGATTCATAACGCCATTCCTGCTGGAAAGTGGCATCCGATCATGTTATCTCGCAATGGTATACCTCTTTCCCATCTTTTTTTTGCTGATGACCTTCTTTTGTTCGCAGAGGCTAATGTTGAGCAAGTTAAAGTTATTTCGGCTGTGTTAGCTGATTTTTGTGCTTGCTCGGACGCCAAAATAAATGCCAACAAAACTTTGCTATTTTTTTCCAAGAACATGGGTGATATAGACATTTCCAGGATTTCGGTTTTCCTCAGCTTCTCGGTTACATCCGATGTGAGCAAATATCTTGGGGTTCCTCTTTATCACTCAAGAGTCTCTTCCAGCATGTTTCAGAATATTGTAAATAAGGTAGAGAAACGGTTGTCAGGCTGGAATGCGTCCCACTTGTCTCTGGCTGGTTGTATCACTTTAGCTCAGTCAATTCTCCAAGCTATTCCCATTTATGTCATGCAGACTGTGTCCCTTCCTAGTGGTGTCCGTGAGAGGATTGATAGAGCTTGTAGGAAGTTCATTTGGAGTGGTTTATCTCCTCAGCAGAAGCTCAGCATGGTTAGTTGGCGTAATGTGTGTAAGCCTAAAGCTTTTGGCGGCCTTGGCTTTAAATCTTTGGCCATGATGAATCGAGCTCTTCACATGAAACTAGCCTGGGGCATAATCTCTTCTCCCAGTAGTTTATGGGTCCAGGTCCTCTCTACAAAATATCGAGTTGATTGCCATAACCTGCCTCAGGTGCTTCCTACCCGCTATGGCTCTCACTTGTGGAAGTTTCTTGGTCATGTTTGGAGTGAGGTTCTTGCGAGTAGGTACTGGAAAATCCGTTAGTTTCTGGTGAGATCTTTGGGCTACCAATAATACTCCCTTAATTGCGTACGCAACAAATACCATTCCCATGGATATTTTGGATTGCAAGGTGGCTGATTTCGTGGACATCAATGGGAGTTGGTGTTAGTCACGGTTCGAACATTATCTTTCAAGCAACACAATTCCTAAAATCGCTGCTCTTCATCCCCCATCACATGCGAAGGGCACAGATACAATTTTTTGGGCTCATTCGAAGCATGGCCAGTTTACTACCAGCTCTGCCTATTTGGCTCTCTCTGATTATAATCCAGCAGCTGTAGATAGAGCTTGGCGGCTGATATGGAATTGGCAAGGCCCTCAGAGCATGCGAATTTTCTTGTGGCAGACGTTCCACGCTGGTTTGAAAACAAAAGCCGAACTGGTCAGGCGTCATTTATCCATCTCATCTCAGTGTGATTGGTGTAGAGCTGTGTGTGAAGATGTTCTTCATGCCCTTCGTGATTGTCCTTTAGTTAAAAAGTTTTGTCTCAATATTATTTCTATAAGTAAAAGGCACGGTTTTTTTAACTCTCAGCTTCACCATTGGCTTCGGTCGAACTTGGTTGATGCAAGTATGGTGGGGAATGTGTTTAGTTGGGCAGTTTTTTTTTTTTGTGTTGCCTTATGGAGGATTTGGTTTTGGAGAAATCAGTTTCTCTTTCACCAACGCCTAATGGTGCCTTCGGCTTTGTTGGTGGATGTCCATACACTAGTTGAGGAGATTCACAAGCTTCATAACCATCCGCTGATCACAAAGAATATAAGGGTTCACAAGTGGATTTATTGGCATCCCCTCGCATGGCCCTGGTGTACTTTGAACACGGATGGGGCTCACAGGATTCATGGCACTTCTACTGCAGGTGGCCTGATTCGGGATTACCTAAGTCGTTGGCTAACCGGATTTGGGATGATGATTGGCTCTTGCTTAGTCACTGTCACGGAACTTTGGGGCTTGTATCAGGGGCTGCAACTTGCATGGAATATTGGCATCCGAAGATTGAAAGTTGAAACGGATAGTCTGTGTGTTACTCAGTTGCTGGCTAAACCTTCGGCAGCGTCTAATAAACATGCTCCTTTGATCCGGGCTATTAAGGATTACCTTAATTTGGATTGGCAAGTTTCCCTCTCGCATATCTACAGAGAAGCTAATTTTGCTGCAGATTATATGGCGAACCTCGCTTTTTCTATCCCTCTTGGTCTCATTGTGTACTTTATGCCTCATTTGGGGGTTATGTCCTTTTTACTTCATGACTCATACGGGATCTCGTATCCCCACTCAGTTGTCCTTTAGCTCTTTTTAGAGCCCCATTTTATCAAAAAAAAAATTAAGAATTCTTTATTTCCACAAAATCAAGCCATACAAGAATTTTATCTTCACAAATTCACAAATCAAATGGTAATAGAAATGTGGAAAATGTAAGTTTTTGTAAAGAAATAATGATATACTTAAAGTTGGGATAAAAAATTTGTATACTAAATAATGTGTCATCAATCAGTGACTGTCATATGTTTAGTAATAGTTAACTTTTTATGTCATCATTCATAAGATGATTTCACAATACTAATGAATAAATGACACATTATGTGCCACACTACATTATTTGGAATACAAATTTTGTATCTCAAATTTGTAAATATATTAACTCTAAATTATTATAGGTACGAAACTTTTTGCTGACAAATATCCCATCCATGATTTTCGTTCCTCATTTTCTTGCAACTTCTTATAATCCATTGTTGAATAAAAAGTCTCATTCCAGCCCCACTTGATCGTTTACAAGCGTGTAGGAGCTATCAATTAATTCACAATCAAGATATGGTACGAGTTCTCTCTCTCTCTCTGCTCTAGCATGTAGACTTTGGTCTACAATTTCATACTGTGAAGATAAAAGGAATTGAGTGACCTCATTTTTTTTTTTGGCCTAAATATATAACCAGGGTAAAGGGATTTGGTGCGATGGTTTTGCTAAGGGTAAGCCTCATATATTCCCCCCAAAATTGTATCTTTTATTTTAATTGTTAAGTTCCTTTGCTTCGGTAAGGGCCATAAAACAAATATCTCTTTGAATAAAATCTCTTAAAGTGTCAGGAGCATGTTATTATTGGTTTTTTATATATACGTCGCTTGATATTCATTTTTCTTATATATTTTTGTTTTGATCAAACTTTCACACTAACGGAAAATGCTTCACCATGCATCTGTCTGAGGATGGAAATTTTGCAAGGTTAATTCCATAGAGGAATCGTAAGAGTTAACCCATAAACAAAATTTTCCAGATTTAGATTTTGGGTGCACAAACCTTTTCATACCATATATTTGCGAGTGGTTCATCAAGGAAAAAGAACTGTTTACATGACGTTCTTGTCCATCATCAACGATAATTTGATACTTAATGCCGAAATAATAATATTATTGTTGTCATTATAGTTTTTAAAGTTCTTGTCTTAATGTATACCAAGATTTACGGGCTTCAAAGTTTTCATAGGCAGTCCTGATAGAATTTAGAAAAGAATAAAAGGTTCTAACAAGATTCAGTGATTTAATTCCATGTTATTCAAATCCTTTAGATTATAACATTGCATTTGGATTAGATCCTACAAACATCGACTATGTACAAGGTAATTTTTATAAGCATGTTGTACAATTAATGACAAAGCTAATGACTATTCTCACGAATCTCTAGCTGGAATATTCACTTCAAGAACCAAGTCCAAATTAATCCTTTCATTTCATACGGGTGATGAGAAATTCCAAGAGATTCAAAAGCCATAAGTTCACGAATCACGTGTAGGAGAGTATTAGCTACTAGGGTTTCACAATGACTCTCTGAGCGTGTTATACATAACTAGATTCAATCAATAATGTTTAAATTTTTAGGTGATGAAAAAGAGATGAATTATTGGATCAAACAATTAATTGTGATGAACCAATAGTGGGGATTGGTTATTCACTTGGATTTGGGAAGAATGGTGCAATTTTCTTAGGTTTTTGTAAACGATCGACTACTTTTGTTGTACCAAAATTATAATAAGCTCCAACAAAAAAAGAGAAGCCCACATGAGTATATGCCCAATAAATAGTAACCTGGGTCCATTTTAAAAAAAAGAGGCCCAAAGGGTAATTTTTCGGCAAAGCGCTAAAAATAAGTTTCTACAAAAAGCGACCTACATCTATTTTCTACAGAAAGCGATCTATATCCACTTTTTATAAAGAGTGACCTAGGTCCATTCTAAATAAAACACTCAAAGGGCAACTATTCGGCAAAGTGTTAAAGATAAGTTTCTACAAAAAATGACCTAAATTCATTTTCTACAAAGAGCGACTTAGGTCCATTTTTTATAAAGAATGACCTAGGTCCATTCTAAATAAAACGCCCAAATGGCAACTTTTCGACAAAGCGCTAAAGGTAAGTTTCTATGAAAGTTACTTAGATTTATTTTTTACAAAGAGCGACTTAGGTCCACTCTTCATAAAGAATGGCCTAGGTCCATTTTAAACGTCCAAAAGGCAACTCTTCAGCAAAATGCCAAACGTTTGTATCTACAAAGAGCGACCTAAGTCTATTCATTACAAAGAATGACCTAGGTCTATTTTCTACGAATAATGACCTAGATGTTCAGTATTTACTTGAAAGTAACATTCTACAAAGGTTACATACATGCGAAAAGTCGCAAAACTAATCCTCTTTATAAGAAACCAACATAAGAGTTGAAGTGCTCGAGCCCAACGAAGGTCAAGAGCTTGAAATCATGACAAGTGTCCAAAGAGGACTTGATAGTGAGCAAGCTTGACATGTAATGACAGGTGTCTTCATGCATGAGTTTTGAGGACACTTGTCACTAAAATAATGCCATGTGTCATGATGACACCTCCACCTCATGAATCAAACTGCCTATATAATGATCAGAACTTTCCACACAAGAGGAGGAGAAAACAAATGGTAAGGAAATGTTGTCCTTCTTTTTTTAAATTCTCTCTCTATAATAAAATTTGAAAAGTTGACTTAAGCGTCGGAGGATCATCGCCGGTAACCCCGACACCTTTTGACAATTTCATTTCTTTTACAGAACCTTTGACAATAGAAATTTTCATATCATGGAGAGATGATTTACAAAGCTTAATATAGAAAAGAGTCCGAAGCAAAAAGTTAGTTATTACGTGTCGAGCAAAAAATTGCAACGACAGTTGGCGCCGTATGGAGGGACGAATAAAAAGCACAATGTGATCATCTTAAGCATGGATGACAATTATAACTACTCCGAGCTTGATGCTGATGATGAAAGTTCCAGGGATGCCAAGATTCATTTTCGATGATAAAGATATGTTGTAGATCCTGGAAGTGAATCTACAGTCCCAATGCATCCACTTAACCTCCAACAAAATCTAAATCAACAATTTCATGCACAACATCTACAACCAAATCTAAATGTTCAGCCTCGACGTTAAAGGCATGACAGGATTGCCCGACTTCAGAGGCAAATAGAGCAGTTGACAATAAACTTCAACAGGATGTTTGATCAATTTCATGCCCGAAATGATGAACAAGCTAACTATAGCCACTTTGATAGCAATGTAGCAAACTCTGACTCTTCCCAGACAAGATCAAGAGATAATTTGAGTGATGATGATTTGAGATATGCTCTCAATCATAGACGAACACGACAAAGAGCAAGTTGGGATAATGATGAGCCATCTGATTTACAATAGAGAATGCAAAGACTTGAACAAATGGTTCATGGAATGGAACCACAAGACGATATGTTGGCTGAGTCTGAGACACCATTTACACAAGAAATCATGTGAGCTAGATACCTATCAGGGTTTCGACTTCCATCAATAGAGCCTTATGACGGACAAAGGGATCCTATGGAGCATGTCGAGCTATTACGTTCTTTTATGGAAGTTCAGGGCGTGTCTTCGACCATTTTATGTCGGGGTTTCCCTCTTACTTTATCTAGGGCTGCAAGAAGGTGGTTTCGAAAGTTAAGGCCAAACTCTATTTCTTCATTCAATGAGTTGATCCGAGAATTTACAATGCATTTTCGTAGTGCAAGACAAAGAGGAAAGCTAGTAACCTACCTCTTAACAGTGAAACAACATGAAAGTGAATCACTAAAGGAGTATATTCAAAGGTATAATGTCGAGACCACTCAAGTGGATGGATATGATGATGAGGTTGCTTTTTCCGAATTAATGGAAGGCCTACATATGGGAAGACTATGGTGGTCAGTAGCAAAGAATCCACCATCGACATATTCAGAGATATTCTCTTGGGCTGAGAAATATGCCAATGCAAAAGAAAGATTTCAAAGTAAGAAATGGCAAGAAGTAGCAGATTTCGTTGCAGACTTTACAAAAGTAAAAACTCCACATTCGGAAGTTTTAGGAGAACAATCCAAGCAATGGACTTTTTATATTGATGGCGCATTTAATAATAAGGGCAGTGTAGGAGGATTGATTGTTATCACACCGGATAAAACAGAAATTGGATGTGCCCTGCAATTCGGATTTGACGCAACTAATAACGAGATCGAGTATGAAGCCTTGCTTGCTGGATTTAGATTAGTACAAGCCCTTGGTGTGAAGAACTTATTGATATTTAGCGACTCACAGCTCGTAGTCAATCAAATCAATTGTAACTATGAAGTCCGAGATTTAAACATTATTGCTTATCTTGAGCGAGTTAATGAGTTGCTGAAAGATTTTGAGAGGTTTGAAATAAGGCAAATTCCTCAAGAACAAAACCAACGAGCAGATGCCTTAGCCCAACTCGCATCTACACTTGAAGGAAATTTGTTGAGGTCAGTCCCAATTGCTACGATCCCAAAACCAAGTATCCTGCAAGTAGAGGTTAAAGAAGTTGTGACTATAGATCGAAGGGCAATATGGATGGAGCGTATTGAAAAGTACTTGATAAATAGAGAGTTACCAGTAGATAAAAATGAAGCTCGAAAAGTCAGACTTACAGCTGCCAGATATTTGTTTATTGATGGTGAATTGTACAAACGAGGTTTCTCTCTTCACTTTTTGAAATGTCTTGCTCCTGCGGATGCAAATTATGTTCCCCATCCTCGGATTCAATTTTAACGCCTGTGTGTTCGAATGAATCCTTACTATAAGTCTCGCTATTGGTTACTTCAGTTTCAGGTAACTTGGCCATATTAGGAACCTATTAATCAAAATCTACATGAATACTCATGCTAAAAGCTAAGTCATTGCATACGAAAATTATATATGCGGTTACATTTATTTAAGTTTATGTGAATAAGCACGCAAAAATAAATAAATAAAAAAGTTAGAACTTTACACGTGTGTATATATCTATATATATATAGCCATGCACCGATTTGTGCATCCACATGCATCATATCATAAGTTTCCAGTAAACATGAATATAACATTTTTATAGATACATATATTAAAATTCACATCAGCATGCATGCAAATAATTAAATCTTCCACTTTAAATCTTCACTTGCATGCAAATTGCCAAGTTTTCACATGCATGCAAATTGCCAAGTTTTCATGTGGGCATATTGTTATATCAAGGCATAAGCATGTGCAACATTATATGTTAATATATGCGGTTCTTTTTTTTTAAATAAAAAGAAAGGAAAAAAAACCTTACAGCCGGAGAAACACTGAAATCTAGCACTGCTCTAGCGCGAATCTGTGAAGCTTTTCCAGAAAATGCTCACCCTCTTCACTATAAATTGAAAGAGTCTCCCTCTAAGGTAAATTCTTTCACTAAGTTTTTAGTAGTGCTTGTGAATACATTATGGGGATTTGGGGGGGAGGGGGGTTTATAGATGAGAGGAAGGGGAATGCTATAAGTCATTTGCTGTAATTGGGCAAGAAAAATTAATATCATTGGTGGGATGGGGCAGCACTAATGATGTTTATTAGTTTGGTGGCATATGAAATGAAAGAAGAAAATTAATAGAAATTGATCTACAATTTTTGAATTTTAAAATTCAGTTAAGCTCACACCCATTGAAAAGCCAAGGTTGGAAGCCATAAAATGGTCCAAGCCCAACCCAAAGCACATGAAGTAAATAATAGTAATAAATAAAAGTCTAACTTTTCAAATGTGAAAAGATAGACTTGGGGAGCCTCTGTTGTACTAAATTTATAATAAGTTCCAACAAAAAAAAAGCCTACATGAGTATAGGCCCAATAAGTAGTAACTTGGGTCCATTTTAAATAAAATGCCCAAAGGGCAATTCTTCGGCAAAGCGCTAAAGATAAATTTCTACAAAAAGTGATTTAGATCAATTTTCTACAGAAAGCGATCTAGGTCCACTCTTTATAAAGAAAAACCTAGGTTCATTCTAAATAAAATACCCAAAGGGAAACTCTTCGGCAAAGTGCTAAAGATAAGTTTTTACAAAAAAAGTGACCTGGATCTATCATCTACAAAGAGCGACCTAGGTCAACTTTTTATAAAGAATGATCTAGGTCCATTCTAAAGAAAATATCCAAAGGGAAACTCTTCAACAAAACGCTAAAGGTAAGTTTCTATGAAAGTGACCTAGATTTATTTTCCACAAAGAGCGACTTAGGTTCACTCTTCATGAAAAAGGACCTAGGTCCATTTTAAACGCCCAAAAGACAACTGTTCGGCAAAATGCCAAATGTTTGTGTCTACAAAGAGGGACCTAGGTCTATTCATTACAAAGAATGACCTAGGTCCATTTTCTACGAATAATGACCTAGATGTTCAACATTTACTTGAAAGTAACATTCTACAAATGTTACATACATGCGAAATGCCGCAAAACTAATCCTCTTTACAAGGAACCAACATAAGAGCTGAAGTGCTTGAGCCCAACGACGGTCAAGAGCTCGAAATCATGAGAAGTGTCCAAAGAGGACTGGACAGTGAGCAAGCTTGACATGAAATGACATGTGTCTACATGCATGAGTTTTGCAGACACTTGTCACTAAAACAATGCCACGTGTCATGATGACACCTCCACCTCATGAATCAAACTGCCTATATAATGATTAGAACTTCCCACACAAGAGGAGGAGAAAAAAAATGGTAACGAAATGGTAGTTATGTATAATTGAATTTAATATAACTTTTACTTACATGGTAGTTTTTTAAATTAAATACATACTTGTCATAATATCATTTTTTTATATGGCTGATATGATATCTCAAATATATTTTAAAATTTCTCTTAATACTTGATATGGTAAAATCTCTCTTTTTAAATACAAAAGGATTGAATGAGTTTGAATGCACTTCAATGAATTGTCGGTAGGTAAAAAATAATAATAATAATAAAATTTAAATATTTGAATCTCAACTTCTATTTCATAATCACTCATTTATTGACCATTAATATAAAATTACTTATTCAGTAGATGAATACTATGTCTCACTAACTCAAATTGGGACTTAATTAATGAAATCTCTAACATTACCAAAAAAAAATTAATAAAAATTATTAAAATTATTTTGCTTTCTACTCCAAAGAGTTCGGGGGGAAAAATATAGAGAATTTCTTAATTCCAACCTTTGTACTTATTTTTGAAAATGCATGTTTCCGAAAAATTATAAAAATAGTCACAAAATTTTTTTAGTTTTTAAGTTTGACCCGCCAAATTCTTTTTCCTATTATAATTAACTAAATACTAGGTTTTTAGACCAAGTAGTCCTTATCATTTTCAGCAAATTTACAAACATATCCCACTCTTAAAAATCTAGAAAAAAAATCTAATATTCTGAATACTCTCAACAAATTACTAAGCCTCATCACTCTCAACAAATCACAAAATCTCATCAAACAAGTATTATATAACTGAAGATATAATCATCAATCGGGAAGTTTTTTGAGGTTAGTGTATGTTCTTGCACAATATGAACCTTTTATGTATTAAATTTAATGTTTAGGTTCGAAATTAATATGGCTTTATTGTAAATGCTATTACTTTTCATTTATAAAATAATGTAATTTGTTAAAACACTTAGTTTGAGTTTAGAAATAAAAAATATATTGAAAATAATAGAAATTCAAAGTAAAAAAAATATTTAGATTGAGTGGGATAAGTTGATTTAATGCGATAGACAGTGGGACATGTGCAATCATACTAAATTTGCTTGTCCTACTAAATTTCCTCATATTTTCTTGAAGTCATAACTTAGACTACATGTGTTCATTTTGGGCAAATAACATATTGTTTTGAAGCTTGCGACAAGACGAATCAAATTCAAAACTTTTTAGGCCACAAAATAGACACATGTAACATAAGTTATGATTTCAAGAAAGTATCCAGAAATTTAACGGGATAGGCTGATTTATTGCAACAAGCAGTGGAACAAGTGCCTACCGCACATAGTCAACACTGTGTTTATGTGCAACAATCACGTGTCATACTTCTTTTCGCACATAAACAAAATGTTGATTTAGTGCGACGGGCACCTGTCCCACTACTTGTAGTAGTAAATCAGCTTGTGTCCACAAAATCCGAATTTCATTTTTACTTCAAATTGCTATTGTTTTCAATTATTATTTTTATTTTTTAACTCAAATTAAGTACTTTAACAAATTACATTATTTTATGAATGGAAAGTAACAACATTTATAACAAAGCCATATTAATTTTGAACCTAAATACTAAATTTAATACATAAAAGGTTCATATTGTGCAGAACATATACTAACCTTAAGAAGCTGCCAATTGATGATTATATCTTCAGTTATATAATACTTGTTTGATGAGATTTATTAATTTGTTAAGAGTAATGAGGCTTGGTGATTTATTGAGAGTGTTAGATTTTTCCTAGATTTTCAAGAGTGGGATTTGTTTGTAAATTTGCTGAAAATGATAAGGACTACTTGGTTCAAAAACTAATATTTGACACTCTAATCAATATTTCAACCATAAAATCATATAAATAACTAAACATAAACAAAAAAAACTATGTTTAATTCAAATAAAGACACAATTCAAATAAAAACACACATTTTCTTTTATTATTAAGTAATCGAGCTGGGTCGGGTAGGCTAAGGCTCGAATCCTAACCCGAATTTGATCAGACTTTTATTTTTAAACCCAAACACGAATTTTGATCCTTAAAATCGGGTTAAACCCTAAAAAATTTAGGCCGGATCAATCACGCTTAAATTTCAATTGGACTTTTTTGCCATTCCTAGACTAGTTGTGATGGGAAAAAATTTAGAGGATCAAATTTAAAATTTTGAAAAGTTTTGTGGATATTTTTGTAAATTTGCCGCATTTTCCTCTCAACTTGTCCAAAACTTTTATTTTTCTAAATTATTTTTTTAAAATAAATATAAATATAAATAGTGACATATTATTTATTTTCCCTCCTTAAATCCTCTTCACAGAAAAGCTCCGTTTGTTTCTCTCTGCAAATCCGCCACTGTCTCTCTCCCTCTACCCCCTGTCTCTCTCCCTCTCTCCCCCCTGTCTCTCTTGTCTCTCTCTCTTCACAATTCTGTGCAAACTTCATGATCTGCATTTCCTTTGTCCTTTGCACTCTTTAAAAATGGGCGCTCTCGCTGAAGATCACTCCGATTCAACTCACCGAGTCGACTCGGACAATAGTAGTAGTAATAATAATAATAATAATGACCAGCGTGTTTACCTTGTCCCTTACAGGTAGGTGCTCCTCTTTTCCCCTCAAATTCAATCCATTTATAGCCATTATTCACAAATCTTAACCCAAATTAAACAAATCTACTGAACATTTTAATCATAACTTCAAAGGTCGCCTCCTTTTTCTTGTTTCATTCTGTCTTTGCTTAGCTTAGCTTAATGTGATTCGTTAATTAGTATCTATAATGCTGAAACTTTTGATCGAATTAATGATCAGATATAGAATGTCTGTCGTCTGGAGTGAGATGTGAATTGAGTTCTTTTTTTCTTTTTTGGTTTTTTACAGGTGGTGGAGAGATGCACAAGAATCTACATCGAGTGATTCGGATAAGAAGAGAGGGGTTTTGTACACGGCAACGCAAGGAACATCTTACGGGGGGCCAATGAAGATCATTAACAACATATTCAACTCGGACCTTGTTTTCAATCTGAGGAGAGAAGAGGAGGTGTCTTTGCAGAACGGCGAAAATGGTGAAGTAGGTGTCTCGGGAAGAGACTATGCATTGGTCCCGGGAGAAATGTGGCTGCAGGCTCTCAAATGGTCAGTGTTTCAATTGTCATTTGGTAATGTTGGGATCTTTATTGTGAATACATGCCTATTTGTGTGCGTTCTTTGATGCTAATGTTTCTTAATGATCAATGTTTTCAATGGTTTGTCTGGTGCTTGAAATTTTTCTGATTTGTTAAGGACGTATATTTAACTGGAAATTTTACGTTTTTGAATTTGTGGTGATAGATATTTTGACTAGGTGCTGGTAATTTTTATTAAATTAAACAGCTTGTTTCAAAATTCCTATGGTGCTAGATTTTTTGTGATATTGGCAATGGTTGTTTAAAGTGCCTGAGACTTCTGGCTAGTAAATGGAAAGAAATTAAAGCAGAATATTAACCAGTGCATCTACAAGCAGAAAGTGTTTACTTTTTGGTGTGTGAGTTGTGCTTCATACTCATCCATTCTCTTTAGCATCCGAACATGTGTTTCTGCATTTTTTATGTTTGCTGTTGCACCATTGTGGTTGATTCATGTGACACCACCAGTGTGTTAGGAAATGGATGCATGTAAATAGAAGAGTTTGATTATTGTGCCTTTTTGTCGACTCCAGAATTGAACCCACGATTGCCAACCTCTGTGATTTCTGAGATGGATTAATTTTTCCTGATTTTGGTGATTGACAAATATTTGCCCACAAATTTTGTGCTTTTAGTAGTCCATTTGATTTGAATTCTTTTTAGCACTTCTAAAAAACGGGTGCACATCATATTTAGGGAGTCTTTAATAGTGAAATGATTATGGATGCAAATTACTAGTTCTTAGTATCATTTTTACTTGTGTTGAGAAATTAATTCTTAGAATGTAAATATGTGATATTATATTTAATAACTGAGCTCATCCATGCAGTTTAATCTATAATATGCTTTAAGCGAATAAAGCTAATTATTTAATCTCTGAGTTGGCATTCTGTGCATGATACATAAATAAATTTTCTCACTGAAGGAATTTATTGATTGCATTTGAAGTTTTGGTTGTTCTAAGTGAATTTTCTTTAGCAGTCATTTGATGGAGGCTTACATCCTGAGTAATCTAGTAGACTTTTAAGTCAAATCCAATCTAGAGGGACCTAGATAGTCTTCTCAGTTCAGAAATCTTCACCAGACGATACAAGTTGTAGCTACTGTGGAATCTGAGAATGCTGCCAAATCTATATCAATTATTTACTTCCCCCCTCATGGCTATCACATTTTTCTGGTATCAATACACTGTTGAGCAAATAGTCAACCTTCTGAAATGTGGGAAGTCTATCTGAGTTGTCTGCATTTTATTTTGTTTACCACAATTTGTTGCTTAACATTTCCTAATGACCCATAAAGATTTATAAAAGAACAGAGATAATTTTCACTAGCTCTTGAAAAATTTTAACGAGATATGGCATTAGATGTGTGAACCATAGAAGCAATATTCTTTTGGTCCTTATAGAATATCTACAGTGGATAATTTATTTTCCATTCATGGGATTGGCAGGTGGATGGGTTGGGGGTGAGGAAAGGTACTGAGGATAGGTGGGGAAGCAGGGTATTGGGGTCAGGTGGGGATGGAGCCTTTCACTTTTTTATCATTTCCCGCTCATGATATTTTTAGCTTATGATTAAATTTGTAGAATACAAGTCTATTGATTCTATTGCGAGAATTAAAGCTTAATGAAACATTGTTTTCAGAGTTGTGTGGTAGTAATTTATGAATCAATTTGATATATTTTTATACTAATGTTATCATTTTTTTGGTAAGCTACAAAAGGAAGTTATTTAATAACTGTATTTCATTTAGGCACAGTGATACTAAAGTTGCAGCAAAGAATGGAAAAAGCTTCTTGGCTTCTGAAGATGATATGGCGGATGTCTATCCTCTGCAACTTAGGCTTTCTGTTATGAGGGAAACGAACTCGTTGGGAGTAAAAATAAGCAAAAAGGTCAGTTCCATTTACTAACTCACTCTTTTTGGTCTGCTGCAGCTGTAAGAACACTGTGTCTGCTGCAGATATTATTTAGACTGCAGTACTGCAATTACAAAGTGGACTTGTTATCACAATGTGAATTTGGATGCTGCAACACTTTTGTTTCCCCCTTTATTTTTACTCTTTTCAAGATATGGTCTTAATCTCACTTCCATCAATTTTTAGATGAGTGTCAAAAATAGCTGTAGACAGTAGGGAGGCCATAAGAAATTGCCCTAAGTTGAGTGCATAATGCCTTATGGGTGACATTTTATTGTGAGACAACTCTATGTGTGGAACTTAATTTATGATAAGTGGCATGGGCTAACTCTAGAGTTTTCATAAATTTCTGAGTAGTTAACATGAAACCATGAGAGCAATTCATAGGTTTTTTTCAGTCTAATAATGCCATTAGTATGTAATCGATTTCAAACGCCATTTGTATGTTACTGACTTCAAGTATTCTTGTCTTGTTTTAGTGGTACAATTTTGTTTTCGGTATAGTTTCTGGTTCTTAGAGATTTTTGGTTTTCATTTCTTGACATTCTTTTTAGCTTTTTTATTCTTTTTTTCCAGGACAATGCAGTTGAGCTCTTCAAACGAGCCTGCAAGATCTTCAGCATTGAGTCTGAGCTGGTAATTTAGTATTCATTCTTAAAAGTGATGAGTTTTTTTGGCTGAAGGGGATGGTTTTCTAACTTCTGCTTTTACAGTTACACATATGGGACTTTTCTGGACAGACGACCCTGTATTTTTTGAATGACAAAAATAAGTTCTCAAAAGATTGTATGCGGCTGTCGGATCATGAAGTAAGTTGTAGATGTCTTTGATAAGATGTTGGGTCACAGTTTCATGATTATATTTTATTGTTTTAAGTCTCTCGTCAAGGCCTAAGGCCTTGGATTGAAACTCTTTAAAACCTGATAAAATACATAATATGTGAAGCATTAGTTTATTCTTATAGCTTGATCAAAGTAAATAAAAGTCACCATAACAAATAGTTGTATTTATCAATATCTAACTTATATATTATCCAGGAACTCTTATTAGGTCTTTATTTGCAGTTTGGGATATTCAACCTTATCTTTTAGCATTAGTAGTTGGACCTATTAAGCCAGTTGGCATGAACCTGCTCATTGTTTTCAGCTCTTGGTCGGAATCAAGAATAGCTCTGAACAACTTGCTTAATTGCCGGGTTATATATGTTTCTTGATAAATTGCCTGCTGGTTGCAGAGTTCCTAAGGAAATACTGCAATGGTTGTTGTGATATCCCTGATCTTTAATGTGGCAAGTCAAAAGCTCCCTTTGACCAGGACATAGTCACTTCTTGTCTTAAGCATGATCAAATCTACATTGACAGTACTTAAAAACTATATAATAGTTTTTCATTTTAAATCTGTTGATGCTGCCCAAGTCTGAGCTCATGCAAAGGTGGACATATATAGCTTGAGGCAAATAACTATGGCTTCTTTTCAAAAATAAAAAATGAAAGAAAGAAAGAAACTAACGCTTCTAAATATTTATTGGAGTTAATAAGTACAAAAAGTGCTAGGTTTTAGTTATTTCTTGATTTGTTTACAGGTTTGATATTGTGAAACAAAATTTTGGAATTTTTCATGGTAACCAATACTGCCTAGCTGATATTGAGGCATAATTGTAATAGTTAGGTTGTTTGCAAATAATTGGATTCAAGTTCTTTGGGAGATTGTCATTCAGTTCTTTATAATTTCACCTATTGTTGAAAAGCCCTCATGGGTTTCCCAAATAGTCAATGCCCCTGCTGTTTGTCAAAACCACCCTGTAATTTGTCAACCACCCCCAGTTAGGGTTATTTTCAAATAGTTCAGGAGTAGTTTTGAGAATTACGGGATCCAATGTGGTTAACAATTGGCCAAACAGTAAGGGGTTTCTGGTAATTACAGTAAGTTCTCTTTTTCGGATGGGAAAGTACTATGAGCTGTGCCATATACAGTTGATAATATTAGGTGAATGGTAGCTCTTTGGTTAATACAACATTCATTTAGTTCTTTACAGTATTCTTACGGTTAATGAATATTTGTTTAAATTCGAACTGAAATTTGCAGCCCTTTTTTGTGAGTAATATGTCAGTTCAATGCATGGCCACTAATACTTTAGTGGTTTTGGCTTGTTTTCAGATTCTTTTGGAGTTGCAAATTTATGGGTTGTCGGATTCCTTGAAATGCAGAGAAGGGAGAAAAGATGAAATGGCAGTACAACATTCAAATGGCTCACTTACAAATGGTAGCTTTGGCATTGTTCGTAATAGTTCTATAACCTTCTCCGGAAGATCTGGTGAAGCTGGTTGTTTAGGCCTGACGGGATTGCAAAATCTTGGAAATACTTGTTTCATGAATAGCGCCCTTCAGTGCTTAGTACACACACCAAAGCTTGTTGATTACTTTCTTGGAGATTATTTTAGAGAAATAAACCATGACAATCCATTGGGCATGGATGTATGTTAAATGTATTTCTAATTCTCTTGAATTCAAGTCTGACTCATCATAAATACGTTTTCAAGTGATTTTTCCTCTCAGATGCTCCCTTTGATCTTTACCCGCAAATAAATTTGCACCTTTTTTCACCAGGGTGAGATTGCTTTAGCCTTTGGGGACCTATTAAGGAAACTTTGGGCTCCTGGAGCAGCTCCAGTGTCACCAAGAACTTTTAAGTCTAAGCTTGCTCGTTTTGCTCCTCAGTTTAGTGGATTCAATCAGCATGATTCTCAAGTCAGTGAAATTCTCCTATCAGAAATTGAACTTTGGTTCCTTCCCTCTGTCTCTTTGTGAGGGTTTGCAGAACTCTTTATATATATATATATATATATATATATATATATATTTCTGAATTTGATGAATCTTTCATCACAGGAACTCCTTGCATTTTTGTTGGACGGGCTTCATGAAGATCTCAATCGTGTAAAATGTAAGCCTTATGCAGAAGCCAAGGATGGAGATGGTCGATCTGATGAAGACATTGCTGATGAATATTGGCAGAACCATCTAGCACGCAACGACTCTATCATTGTTGACCTGTGCCAAGTGAGTATATTTCTGAGGGTTCCTATTAATTTCCGTCTAAATTTGCTCCATTTGAATCACTATTAAATTTAGTTTGAATGCAACACCTATTATGAAAAAAACTTGCATGATTTTTAATGGTTAATTTTGTGAATAAACTTGCATGATCTTGGTGGTTAATGAGCATAGATTTGTGAAATTCATCTATAATGTGGCTATGGAAACGGAATTGATGTGCTTGGTGAGAAAAACTAATGGCTATTCTGATATATGGACCCAAAAGAGAAGTTTAGATCAGCAGTTATACTTGCAGATCTAATCTGTGGTTGACACTCTGCATTATTCAGCGTTGCGGCCAAGAAAATGGCTTGATGTCAATGTAGAATGGGGGCTTAAAGCACACACCATAGTTGAATAAAATGAGGAGAATAAACTGTTAACTCAGACTTTTCTTGTTATAAATCTGCCTTAAAATCCAAAAATTACTCGTATATAAACCTGGCACCTAAACACACAGATAAAGATAACTTTGTAAACCTTCCAGATGCACATAACTTGATTACTGAGTTCATCGACTGTTCAGCACCTATCTGCTTCCACGTTTAGATTAAAATTAATAACCCTATCCCATATACAGCACATTGTTAAGAATAATACTAAAAAATTACTCAATTTTTATACCAAGCACCAATGATGTGGAGATATACCTGCCTTATAGAAATCAAGTCTGAAATGAGTGAGATAAGTTGTAGAATGAGAAATTTTACTGGCCTATCCCATTTTTGGGCCATCCATGAACCTGAGTCTAATCTGATTCCTTCATTAGACTCACTGACCTAGAGCCTCATGTCATATGCATTTATTTGTTTTATTTTTATTGCAGGGTCAATATAAATCAACATTAGTCTGTCCTGTTTGCAAGAAAGTTTCTGTTACTTTTGATCCATTTATGTACCTATCACTACCGCTGCCATCAACAACAGTGCGGATGATGACTTTAACAGTTGTGAATACTGATGGAAATGCTAAGCCTTCTCCATTTACCATTACTGTCCCCAAGTATGGAAAGTTTGAAGATCTTATCCGGGCTCTAAGCATCGCATGTGCTTTAGGGGTTAATGAGACCTTACTTGTTGCTGAGGTATATTTCAGTTATTTCAAATCTTAGTTTGCAGAGAGGCTCATACTGCATGCATTGAGTATGTTTATACGCTTAGATGTTATGTTTTGAACTCTAAAGCTCTAGTTTCTACAGATATACAACCACCGGATTATACGCTATCTAGAAGAGCCTGCTGATAGTATATCCTTAATAAGAGATGATGACCAACTGGTTGCTTATAGGTTGAGGAAAGAGAATGACAAAGATCCTTTGGTTGTATTTATGCACCAGCAGTTGGAGGAGTAAGTTTATTTATTTTTTCAGTTAATCAAATATTAACTAAGTTGAGATTTCCTCCTGCCAATTTGTTTTGCAAATTAACTGCAGTCTGTTTGTAAGTGCATGTATGAGTTGATAGTTTCCTATCAAGTTAATACTTTTACGTTCACGATTATTAAGTTGTCTTAGCACAACTTTTACTAATTGCTTCTATTGACACCAGCAAAATCTTGAAACTTTAACTAATTGTTTAGAATTTTGGAAGAGGTTGATATGCCTCCTCATTTCTAGACTAATGCTTCTTGTTATACTTTTATATTCCTTGTATTAAATCCCACCCTTCTTTCATTCTGATGTACCATCAAAACTGTAAATCATCTACGGAAAGAGTTCTATCGATATTTTTCTTTTTAATTTTTGTGTACTGCTCTCTAATTCTTAGTAAGCTGTCAGGCAGTACATCCATGGGAAACTGACTTCGTGTCCGAATGCATTGGGAATACCTCTTGTGGCTAAGGTTTCTAATTTGGCTCATGGATTAGACATCCACAATCTGTATCTGGAATTGCTTAAACCATTCTGTATACCTGCCAAAGATACCTTCAATAATAATGTTACCGCTGGGAGCACTGCAATTGAAGAAGTTACACGGATAGTGGATAACGTCCCTGTTACAGGAGGTGTTGCAACCCCATCCAGTGTGAAAGAGGTTGAACCACCCTCAGATGCTGAACTGCAGTTTTACTTAACAGACGAGAAGGGGATTGTTAAGAACTCAAAGATAGTAATGAATGAGCCAATAGCAATGACAGGAGTTCCAGAGGAGGTGCATGTGCTTGTATGCTGGTCAGGAAAACTGATTGAACAGTATGACACTCGTCTTCTTAGCTCTTTACCCGAGATATTCAAGTCTGGCTTTCTTCCAAAGAGACCTCAGGAGTCTGTTTCTCTGTACAAGTGCCTTGAAGCGTTCTTGACAGAGGAGCCCCTTGGACCAGAAGACATGTGGTCAGTGTCTATATCATTTTTCTTCTAATTCTAACTTCAGGAGTATTTTGCACTATATATAGCTACATTTACATTAACATTTAGAATCTAAGACTATTCCTGGTTTAGTTGATATGTTATATTCTTGCAACATTCCATGGAGTTCTGCTGCTTGTTTTAATATAGAACTAGGTGAGTGAATTAATTCCTGCTGTTGATATGACATGATAACAGTGGGCTCCATTTCAAAAAAGATAAATGCTTTTTAAGGTGATTCAGAGCTACAATTTACTGCTGCATTTACTCTAATTTTTTTTTAAATCTCTATTACTTTTTTTTCTTTTTCCTTTTTCACCCTAAACACCAATCTGCGCACACCCTGGGTGAGATAATTTATCTCAGGCTCTTGGATTTTTCCAGCTTCTTTATTGCATTGACCCAACCCCATTTTCCTAGCTTCTCAACTTTCTGAGCTTTTGACTATCAATGGTGCCACTATTATTTGCAGTTGGGGAAAGCAAGATTATATATTACTTTCTGTTAGTAATTTTTAGGAGTGCTTTTTTGCTATATCTAATTTCACTTAAATGAGAACTGTTGTTCATGGATAATATTTTCCCTATGTCCCAATCAATTTGTCTGTCAACACTCAATTGTCTTTTATATATTCTTTTAAAAGGCATAGGATTAAAAATTAAAACGGACTGACAAATTCATGTTGTATAATATTTACAATTTTTGGCTTCATGGTGTATCTAAAGTTTTTTAACATCATCAAAGTTTCTCTGATGTCCTTGTAGTGAAATCTGGCCTTTTCTCATGGCCTTTCTAATGTGTGGAATTGTCTCTGTAATTTTAAGGTACTGTCCTGGCTGCAAAAAGCACTGCCAAGCCAGTAAAAAGTTAGACCTTTGGAGACTGCCAGAGATTCTGGTTATTCATTTAAAGAGGTTCTCGTACAGCCGGTTCTCGAAGAACAAGCTAGAGACATATGTTGACTTTCCTGTTGATAATCTTGATTTGTCAACTCATGTTGCTCACTTGAATGACAAGTTATCTAATCGTTACATGCTTTATGCTGTTAGCAATCACTACGGAAGCATGGGAGGTGGTCATTACACTGCGTTTGTTCATGTAAGTGGTTTATCTTTTTCTTCTTTCTTTTAAGATAAATTCTTCTATTAAAAAAATATGCTACTGTGCATTCTTTTTTAAAAAATATGCACACATGCGGATACAAGCTGATGCATGGTATACATACTTATTCTGGATCAATATATACATAAAAGTTCATATGAATAACATGTGTACGCATGTATATGTTTTATTTACTCAATGTGAATTGAAGGTTTTTTTTTTCTCCCTTGATTAAAGATGAATGATTGTCTGGCACATGGTGCTCAGTGTGAGTTCCTTAATTTTATTCCTTTTCCTGATGTAGCATGGGGGTGGTCAGTGGTACGATTTTGATGATAGCCATGTCTATCCCATCAGCCAGGACAAGATAAAGACTTCAGCTGCTTATGTTCTTTTCTACAGAAGAGTTGTAGAAGTATCATAACAAAATAGAGTTAGTTATTGTCAGAAACCATATTTGAAGAATCGAAGCTAGATATAATTGGTCTGCGGATTCACATTTTTCCACATTAGTTCTCGGAGTAGCATTCTTTTTCCCTCTATTTTTCAGTTTGATTTGATTGCATTCGTTGCGGATGATGATAGGGAGATTCTCAAACTTAGAATAGGTGATGAATTGGACTGTATCATAGTGACAACAGAAGAAGTGAGGCACACCAAAGAGGATTTTTTTTTCCATTTTTGTAACCCCTGTAATCATCTCTGTTAGAAGATGTTAGAGCTTCTTGTAATTCTAGAGACTTATGTCGGAGAGCGTTTGCCTTCAACTGCTGTGAAATTTCATTCTTGCTTTTAATTATATTACTGATCAGTGTAACAGAATCAATTCTATGTGAAATTCCATGAGCTATATAATTTATGTATTTCTTTCTTGAAATATTCGGAATTTAAAAGAATTTATAAGCCTTGGCACAGTGATGAGTTTGTGCCCTCCATGGAAACCTGGAACATTTCTCCTCCTGCAACTAAAGGTACTCGGGGTAGATATTTCTTCAAATATTAATGGGAGCAGATTTTTGAGTTGGATTTGGTAGACTTTTAGATGGGAATTATATGGATTACATATTTAGATTTTTAACAGACCTTAGATTATAATATATGTAGATTGGTAGTACGAGGAATCTCGGTGAATTTCATGCAAGTTTTAGATGTTAAATCCATAAATAATTATCCCAGGACTCAGCTACATTAATCTGTTAAACAGACTTACATTTTATTTCATTAACTATGAGCATAAAGAGCCTTAAATTCTGCATATGATAGTGCTCATTTTGTCTGGGATAGAGTTTGTGACATGCCTTGTCAATGTGATAAGAAAATAAGGTTGTTTTGGGTTGACCTAAGATTAGACGCTATTGTCAATCAAGTTGAATCCGAGTCACCCATTGATTTTATTTGTGTTGAGATCAGATTTAAAGTTTCCACTACGCTGATTTATGACATGATCAAATATTTGAGTTTCTTTTTTATAAAAAAATATTTGATTTATCATTGCACGTTAAAATTTCTATGTTTAGATAAAAATTTATTAGAGTTTCATTAGGTAATATATACTATAAATATTTTTTCAAAAAGATCTAGTTATATTGGAACCACTCTAAGGCAGAATACGTTTTCATAATCACACGATCAAAGATATGATATGTTTAAGACTATTTATCATTTTACGTATGTAATTGTAATTTGCGCTCTATCTTGAAGCAAATCTAAGATAGTCATTATTTAAAAAAAATATATTTAAAAAAATTAAACGAGTGAAATTTTGTACGAATATATCAAAAACATGTTAATTGAATAACTTGAATTACTTCGCGTACTCATTTCCATGTTCAAAATATGCAACAATTAGTCTTGGTGGGCGCAATGGGGACCAAGGTGAAGCTGAATAGATGTATATATACAGAGCTTAATTAATCAGAATAAAAATGAGTATGGGCAGACATGTTTTGACTCCCCAACATTTTCAATTTTACCACAAAGTTGAAAGTGAGTCAAGACCACTCACCCATTTTTTCGTTTTCGAAAATGAACAATAATTAAGCAGGATAAGATAGAAGAAATCTTGTCAACTTGATCATGTTGCTGAAGTTGTTTAGTCTTGTGGACCACTAAACCTGTAGTTCCATTTTAGTGTAAGATGTGACTTTTCCATCTTCATTGTCAGCATGTTCTAGCTTGCTAACTAATACTCTAGTACATTTAAAGGACCACCATTTACTTGGTTCAAATTTGCTCATTTTTCTGTGGTTGTAGCACTTCTTCAATTTGATCTTAATTTTGATGCAACACTTGATTGCATTGGTTTCCGTAATGTCGGTTGCTAATCTCAGAGCTAATACTAATTAATTATCTACATTAATTAAGATGACACTACGATACACAAAGTAACAGTTAAGCAATATTTGATTTAAGAGTGATTTAGTCATTGCTGAACTTCTAAACAAATCATGATTGTTAGTTATGCTTTATGTGTACAAATTAAAAGAAGGTTTAGATAACGGCTTTAGTCAAAAAAAACTTAACCTCTTTGCTAAGACAATTCCAAAAGTTTTATTTTCATTTTCTTTTTGCTTGGAGAGAAATTAAACAAATAAAAAGTAGGTCATATTTATATTATTGTGAAAGTGGGGGCAACCTCGTTCATTTTCTAAATTAGAGTTGGGCAAAATCGAGTTTAGATCGGGGTCGGATCAACCCGATTGGATTTCGAGTTGATCAAGTTGGATAAAAATTCATTCAAATTCAACCTAAACCTATAATTCAGATCAGATTAGGTTAAAAAATTGAGTTAAAATTTAACAATATATAATTACATTTTATTAACAATTACCAAATACCAATTAACATTTCACTTTCACATATAATATATAATGTGTGTGTGTATATATATATCATAACTATCAAGTATCAAAGGCTCAAAGCTTTCTAAACTCAAAGTTAACAACCAAAATTCAGGTTGCCACTTGCCAGGTTTGAATGGAGCTTGAATAGGATCGGGTGATGGTGGAGGATTGGAGGCGTGGAGGTGGCGCAGCAAATCCGGTACTTGGTAGTAGCAGATCGGTAGATCGGGTCATGATCCTTACGGAACAACTTCAATTGGCGTCAACTCTTAGTTGCTACTACGTCTAGTGATCGGCTACAGCTTGCTCCGTGAACTTTGTTTGTGTGTTTGTGTTTCGTTTGTTTGAGGGAGGTTGTGGGTGTGGACCATGTGGCTGTCGAAAGTGGGTTGTGAGCGAGGGAGGCTATGGGTGGGTGCGGAGCCAGTCGGCAGTGGGCTGCTCATTGCTGCATGACTGGCTGCTTGTGTTGTGTGTTGTTATTGTATTTGTTTGTAATGGGTTGTGTGTGTGGATTGTGTGGTGTGTGTGTGTGAGTGTTTAGGATCAGGAGTTTAGCTGTTTAGTTGTTTAGCAGTTTAGGTTTCAGTTTTTCATTTTTAATTTTGGTATTTTTGATTTTTTTTTAATTTGTGTCAACCCAATCGAGTCTTCATGATCCGATCAGATTTAATTAACAACCCGATCCGATCCAAATCCGATATTTTCGGATCGAAACGGGTCGGATATTTTGCAACGCCTATTCTGAATAGCATAGGGGCACATGTTAGAGATGACATTAAGTCAATAGACTGGAAGTAATATGAATGTGCATGTGAAAAGGAATCATATGCCAGAAGAAGAACAATGAAGAAATTAACACTAGAAAATTGTAAATAGTGTGAAAGATATGCATAAAGTATAGATTACACTTGTTTCTTTAGCAAGCTTTTAATTGCAAAATTTATTGGTAAATTAAAAAAAAAAACTGTAAGCTGGAGTTCCAATTATAAATGATAGAAGGACATGCATTTAAGTAGGTGATGTTTTGACTTTCACTATTTAGCTTCTTAATTTATTTTCAATTAGTCATTATTACAAATATATTGCTAAATTTAAAACGGTAGAAATAATAATAATAACAACAATAACACAATTTTACTGATTTTTTTATTATAAGTGGTAAATATGGGAAATATTTAGCAGTTAAATATCATTGTCTCTTTAAAAAAGAATGGAAGTGAAATTCTCATCACAATTTCTTTAAACACACCCTACTTAAAAAAAAAAAGAAAGAAAAAATCAACATTAGGTAGCATTTTCCCTCTAAATTAATACGAAATTAGAAACTTAAGTGGTTCAGAGTTATTGTCAAAATCTTTTAATTCTAAATTAAACTTTGGATAAAAGTTGAGTAGTAAATTGATAAAAAAACTAAAAACTTGGGTGGTCCAAAGTTATTGTCAAATTTTTTTAATTCTAAATTGAACATTCGATAAAAGTTAAGCAGTAAATTAATAATTTTTCTTATAACTATGAAGAAAAATGTAATTGAAATATGTTTTCCCTGTACTCTTTCTTGAAAAAGGCAAAGATTAGAGATTAGACAATGATTCTTAGGGGGTAGTCCTCTTTAGAAAAGGTCATTGTCATTCCTTCTCTTTAGTTATAAATCATTTAATGACAATGTTTTAAACCAATGATCTAAGAAGAGAATCCAAGGGTATCTTAAAGTAGTGGTGAAATTGTTGTTAAGCAACCATAAATATAGTTAAATTAAAAAATAGAACCGCGCTTTGCGCAGTTTTAAAAAAAAAAAATTTAGTATTATCATTTTTTTCTTATTCTATTTTTAATGATTTATTCTATCCGATTAAGAGGCAAGACTTCCAAAAAAATAAATAAAGCTAAAACCAAAAAGATTTTTTTTATTATTTAAAATTGCATTAGCTAAATTAACATCATATAAATAGAAGTGCCATAGATGCACATTGTTTAAGCCAAAACCTTGAAAACCTGAGGCTGATATATCATCGCGAGGCCACCTGGAGAAAGAGCAGAAAATGCATCACAATAGCCTCTCAGTATGTTTCCTTCTTCAGCAGTGAATCTGAGAGAGGTGAGCATTGTAAACTAGCAATTACGAGTAATAATATCAATAGCGTGGCAACAGTCAGGGCCAATAGCAGCCTGGCTATTAAGGAAGAATATAACAATCTTATTTGAGCATGATTTCAACTCCATTAACGCGTTCCAACACTCTGTTAAGCCTCCGCTATCTTCAAGTGTTGTTCCAAGATCGTAGCTTGGTTTTATATTGTTGTTGAGACAATCATTTTTGCTGGTTGCATTTGCAATATTTGCCATAATTAGGCAAGTGAGGGCTAAAATGAAAAACACATGTTTTACAGACATTGCTATTTTATGTTGTGTTTATATTTATGTGGAATATCATTTTTTTATTACTATTTATAAATTAAGGTGAGGCAGAGGAGATGTGTGATTAAAAATGTTTATAAATTATTGCTTAATTAATGATCAAGAAGGTTTCAATTAGAGAAGATAATGAGTCTTTTAAGAAACTGTTACATATTGATTGTGTAATAACAGTCAAATTAATTATGAGAAGATGAAAAATTAAATCTAAAAGAAAATTTTCTCCATTTATTAGATAATAGAGAATGTACAAAAATGAGAAATAGTGATGTCACATCACCTCTTGTAGTCCCAACTTTATATAAATATCTGAAAGAAATTTTATTTATTTATTAGATAACAGAAAATGTACAAATATGAGAAATGGTGATGTCACATCACCTATTATAATCCCAACTTATATAAATATAAAAATAAAAAATGGTAATGTCACATCACTTCTTGTAGTCTCAACTTTATATAAATATATAAATTAAGGTAAGAATGCTTCATCATTGAAAATAAAAATAAGAGGATCTTCCCTTTTACATGGTCAATTTAAAATGAAAATCTCATGCAAGTTTTATCAGTAGTATTCTTCAATTGTGTTGGTCGAGATACAACTACAATGAGAAATTCAACAGGAAAGTTTGAAGCACTAATAAAAAAAATAAGTAAACCCTAAGAGTGTCTATACAACGAGACACTCGGTTTCTTCCATCAGATGAATTTCACATCAATCTTATCAAATATATGTACTTTACAAGTCATCTCCAATGATTTTACTTTTCGTTTCCAAACAAGACCAATAGTCATCATCAGCAACGTTAATGTGACTTGTGGAGACAAAACTTATCATTTTAAATGCTTATGTAAGAGTAATTTATTGGGTTATTTTTATAAATAGTAATGTTAGAGAGACAAACTCGACATTAGAGTATTGGATAAATGTATGTAAAAATCACGAGATTCAATTATTTTAATTATGTTGTACATAATCATATTTGCTAATTAATTTTTTGGAATTACCTTCTTTTCAAAGTAAAATATGGAACTAAACTAACTAAATATACATGCTTTGGGTATTTAAATAGCTAACATATTGGCACTCTTTTATATAATTATTTTTTTTAAGATGGAAGGTTGGATAGAATTTCAAACTAATTTTTTAGTCTTTATTTCTCTTAGGATCTCAACTCAGGTCCTTTTAATATTCAAATAGCTAATATTAGATCTTTTTGTATAATTTATTCTTTTTAAGAGAAGGGTAGATAAAACCTATATAACATGACTTGTCTTTGTTCAGATCTTCCCTTGCCTTTGTCCAAAGCAATAAATTGTTCTGTAACTATTATTTTCCTTGGCATGATTTCTTCCGCAAGTTTTGACTTCCTATATTTACCACGTACTCATTTCAAATTATTTTGTTGTTAATTCACTTATATATATATATATATATATATTCTGATTATTTATTTATGATGCGCAGAGAGAGAGAATGATTATCAAAACAGACTGCTCTCATTGTAATAAAGTGAGGATCAAATTAAAATACAGTGAAAAAGGGACTCTAATTAATGCAATACACCTGTGATTAGTAGGACCATATATATATATATATGTTAAGTGCCTTTTTGTGAAGGGCATTTGACCCCCCTTATAAAAAGGACCACATTTAGTATTTTTTGCTTGAATATATAGTTGATAGAGGCAGCTAGCTATAATAAACTAGATCCGGCGGAAATCTCACTATAGTTTCATTTTCATATCAGTCTCTAATTACTCAATGCATAAGCTTCAGTCATAATCAGCATTATATCTCTCCATTTCTTGCTTTGACGAGTAGTCTATTGTAGGTTTGTTACTGGCTAGCTGTAGTCCTCAGGGCTGATTCCTGAAAGCAAATTAGTGTAAATCCAAATTAATATCACAGATAGTCAGATATGGTTCTAATTTGGCTAGCGGTAGTCCTCAGGGCTGATTCCTGAAAGCAAATTAGTGTCAATCCAACTTAATATCACAGATAGTCAGATATGGTTCTAATTACATGGTTCTAATTTGGCAATTTGTCCGGAGACAGGACCAAATTAGACGAGATTTATTGATTGTATTCATGCTGACGTGCCTCCAGTAAATTATTATCGGATGTATAGTATTAATTAATTATTAAAAAATGACACATAAATATCCCAACTGAATAAGTTTAGTATTACTTTAATAACAATGTAAGCTAAATGGGAACAAAATGGATGTATCCTTCACTAATTCCTTCATGAACTGCTTAACTTTTTTTCTTGAATACTGCAAGTAATTAAGAAGCAAATGGGAAACTAGATGGAAAGTTTTTAAGTTTTGTTGTCTATAAAGGGGAATGTAATAATATACAATACATTGTTGGTAACTTTGGATAGATCAATGATTATTACATTGGTATTAGTTGATTAATGGTTCAAGACGTTTCGAATTCAAATCCACTCATGAAATATTACGTCTATTGGGAATGAGTTTTAGGCTTTTAAGGTGGGTTTAACATATTATATTGCATTACATTGCATTGCATTAATAATATCACACTATGGTACCTTACGTTAAGGTATTTTGTATAAAGTTGTAATGTAATATTATGCTTGGTCTAGTATGGACTATATTATATAAAATAATATTTATTTTATATTAATATAAAAATTAAATTAATATTTTTTAACTTTATTAATATTTAGGGTTTTATTATTAATTTTTTAAATTAATTAGTATCAATAATAAAGTAGTATAATATTATTAATAAATTATATTATAGTTTTATAATAAAAATTTAATTCTAAATGTTAGTTATTATAATATCGTATAATTTAATACTATATGGTACAAAATATAATATTTATAATTATATAATATAATATAATATATATTATATTATATTATTATAAATTTATTTTTATTTATTAACGTCGAATATAGTTGTTTAGTTTAAGTTTATTTTTTAAATTTAATATTCTAGTAAATAATAAATAATTAAACAAAATTAAAACACTTTTTACATATTTAAAATAAAAAAATTAAAATGATTTATGTAATGAAAGTAAAATCATGCATTATCATTTACTTGTTAAATATTTAAGTTTGCTAATATTTTATATTATTATTTAAATTAAATTTTTATTTAAATACAAATATAAATTAATACTTAGTGTATACTATAATTTATTGAATAATAAAAGTTAAATGATTATATTTACAATATGAATAGTATTTTAATACAATTCAACATAAACATTACTTCTCCATGGATTTATTTCACGCACCTTTCATTACATTAGTCACATTTTTTATGTAGTGGAATACAACTAGACATTGTAGGCGAACTTGAGTTAGCATAAAAACGATGTTTTAATGTAGTGTAATGTAAGCTGCCAAATCCACCTTTAGTTTATTTTCTTGTAATAGCAAAGAAAATTCTCTAAAGTACCTTTATTTAGTAGCTAAAAGATGTCTAAAATAATAAAGTTAAGTCACATTCCATATAACTAACAGTTAAACAAAATTCATATACTATTTACTTTTTTTTTTTTATGAGAAAGTAAAACTTTCATTAATTCAAACGAAGTGAACACTTGCAAAAATTCAGGAGGAAATTTCTCCACCCAAACAACAAATAAGAGTGGGCACACTCATTACATGTTCTAGGGACATATTGTGCTTTAAAAATTTTGAAATTCTTCTTTAAACCTTGAATTTTTGCAATGACCCAGTATATTGCTGATTCTACTATTTTGTTGCTCATTTTTTACCATATTTTACCTACTTATATAACTTTCAATAAATATAATTTAGAAAAACCCTGACAATAACGAAAATTTCCAAGGAAATTTGGACACAATATTGAAGATGAAAAAAATTAGTAAAGGAAGAAATGATATGTTTGATTCGAATATGACCTTTTCCAAAAACTTTAAAGAAAAAGGAAAAGAAAAGTGAAGCTCTAACATATATAATTAAGAATTTGACCAAGAAGATATAAAAATTGGAAAGCAAAAAGATGCAAGAGTAAGTGGGGCAAATGCAAATGAAGTGGGGATATGGAGAGCTAGCATGCATTGATGTTCGCAACGAGAAAAGGTTATGTCATTACTGACTAACTGAGCAAAGCTTGTCTGCTATTGCTGTTGCTGCAGCCAAGGGGAGGGGGGGAGAGAGAGAGAGGGCCTTGCTGCTAACGCCAAAGCCTATGGCTACCTCACAGTCTTTGTAAATTATATGTGACATGACACTCCCATCAGGAAACATGTCACCTCGATCTTTTGTGACAAGACACCAAATACAACAATCCACTTACTTCCAAAACACCAACTGCATGATTGGACATTACAGATTCTGTACTCTTATTAGCCTCTTTCCCAGCTGACAATAAATTCCACTTCACTGTTCATTATCTTTTACTTTGGAATATTTTGCTAACCTCTTTAGGTTGCAAGCACATGATTTTTCATTCTCGCTATAAACAGCAAAACTTCTATATAATCATTTTATTAAGACTAAGTAAAAATATTTGTTTTAATAAAACTATTAATTTATCAATAAACGAATAGTTTTTAATTAATAAATAAATAAATATTTATTAATTAAAAAAATTTATTTTAAGAAGAGTTTTGTTGGCATATATATTTACGTACTTACTCATAAAAGAATTGAAGTCGTACTTCATTAAATTAATATCATCTCCTCAAATAACTATACTATTCATAATAGTATAACTTAGTTGCTAAACTTTTATTATACAATATCTTTCTTTCTTTATTTAATTTGCATATCACTATTGTATAAGTCTTTGCTAATGAGAAATATAAATACAAAAGCATTCACAAGTTCATTCAATTATTTTATAATTTTTAGTCCCAAATCATTAAAATTTTCATATCTTTCTCCTTCATGGGTTCTTATTTGAAGCAACAAAAAAAATCTACATTAACACACACACACCCCAAACGTAGTGCATGCTCACACAAAATTAAGAATGATGTTGAGTTCAATTTAGGAACAAAGAAGAAATAAGTGATTTTAGGTGCATATTTTGCATATAAAGTATAATTCATATAATTAAAGTTGTGAAAAAAAAAAACTCCTTAATGTTATGAATTTTATATTTTATTCATTACTAATTTTTGAGTATTTGATTAATTCGTTGGACTCTAAGGGATTTGAAAAAATAATTATTTTACACATTTAGTAAAATTGTTGATTCAGCACATCGATCCAAGTCAGAGCTAGAAGATTTTATTGATTATTTAATCAAGATTATTAATTTATCGAAATTTCTTTGTATCCGGTCAGAAGAAGTTACTGAATGCACTGCTGTAACGAATCTTGTTTCAGACTGAAAATTTTTATTAACCAAAGCATACATAAAAAGATTTGAAGTTCATTTGTCACAAGTACAAATGAATGAATGTATTCGTGCATGTTAAAACAGACTAAAAAACTTAACTGGCAGGACGAAAGAATGGTTTAATTGATTATTATTTTTTTTTTCAATTAAGAAAGTAAAAAATCGAACATGTCGTTTATGACACTGTGCCACTAAGAAGATATCATAGCACGAAGCCACGAACAACATTATTGTTTATGTTCAACAGTGCCAGTACAACACAAACAGTAAACTTATCGCTAGGGTTGTATCAGCACGTCAGCGTGACTGAAGCATTATCATTCATTTCCATATCGACAGACACGTCTTGGTAAAGACATAAATAGTACCACGTACAAAAAAAATAATAATAATAATGCTTTAAAATTCTGAAATATGCAATGAGTTTTTTTTTTTTTTTTTTTCTTTGGGGGGGGCTCTCTCTTTGAGAATGAAATACGCAATGAGTTAAGTGAACTGTTTAACGAATAAACTAATTGGGATCTTTTTTGCTTGTTTCTTTAGCTGGATCATCATATGTCTAGCCGTCGGACAAGCACAGTAAAGATAACTAGTTATTTGAATAATTTTTGCTTGGCCATTCGAAGAGTTTCAATGTTGTTTGTGTATCATTTCAAGGAAGTGCCCTCCTTAAAATGAAAAAGGGCAAAAAATCAGGAGAAACTTTAGGATTTTCAGGTCTAAGGCTGCTAAAATTTGATCAAGAAAAAGAAAGACACAATAATATATAATAAGTAAGGAAGGATTTGTGTAGTCAGTGATCTGGTGAAGAATATATTTGAATGATTACACAGACCAACCTAAGCATTATAAAAGTCGTTTTGTGCATCCCAATGCAATGTATGGTGTATCAAAGTTATTTATTTGTCTGCATGATTTTTATGTCTTGTATCAAATATTTGTTATCTATTTTTTAAAAACATTTAACACATATGTTGTAGTCCCATCATCTAACTAATCTTATTATTATTGACGTTAAACATATTATTTTACATGGGTTAAGAATAATTTTTAGATAAAAATAATGATGGAATTGAGACAATTCTCAGATCATAAACAAGTTTATTTTAGAATGATTTAACTTCATGTGTTTTTATATAGTATCAAAGACAAATTCACACATGAGTGAGATTAACTCACATTAGAAAAATTGCTGACTTAAAAAAATTAAAATTATTTTTATTTTAATAATCCATTTATCATTAATTGTCTTAAAAGCCTCTTTTCTTCTATAAAATTAAAGTTAGGATTTGTGATTAAATTGTAATGCTATATAATTTAATCCCCCCTTATATTGTATTTCTCGCACGGCCACTGGTGACAAGAATTATAGAAAAGAGTATCAGAATAATTATGTGGTTGTTTTCAAATCACTCCATCTTATTTGTGCTTGGATTTCTTTTTTTTCTTTTTCCCAAGAGCCTGCACGTGATGGAGCTTTTTAGAGCTTAATACTACTATTGTTTTGCTTAAAGATCTACTGGACTTTCTCTTTTTACCTCCTCTTTTTAAGGGTTTATGCTTTTTTTGCTTTTTAAAAAAATTGAAAATAGCAATGGCATATAACAAAAATCCACTCTCAAAATGGGGGGGTGTGAATCCCTTTAAAGTGGAGCACCAAAATCTTGGAAAATTCATATTGGCTAAGTGGTCCTCCCAATATCTACTGTATACAACGTGGCTATCTATTTTGTTCCATGTGAAAGAGGGAATTATAATTCCTGTAAATGTGATAAAAACAAATGCACGTTGTTCAGTGGAATGTTATTCACTAAAGCTGTAACATAAAATGACAAAAGTTGAACACTTATGAATGCAATAATCACTAGAATAGAAAACCGCCTTCTCGAATAGTTAGTTAAGACAGAGAACCACATACACTCATTACAACACATAATAATTAAGTTGACAATTTTTCAAGAGGCCATCCCCCAATTTGGTTATTGGGAGACTTAATCAACCTCTCATTCAGTTCTTCAATAATTGTACGGAACGCGCATATATATATATATATAGACAATGGATAGATATCTCTATATATGACTTGTGCTTCTGCATGCTTCTGCCCTATTTATATAACTTCTGCTTCGAGCTGCATGCATCTACTCACATCATATACTTATTATATAGATGTTTTTAGTAGAATCCATTGGACTTTTGAGTGCCCTCTGCGTAGGCTGCAGCCTTGTCTAGTTTTGCTTGCTTGTTGCCATCCAGCTTTAATCCAAAGTGAATGTGAGGAAAATGTGCCCACTGCATAACAAATTTGACTTAATTAAACACAAACAAAGATTCAGTCAAAGAAACAAGATTGAAAGAGAGCTAGTCTATTTTCAACACAAAATCCAAGACATAATGCATTTAATTTATTCCAGATGCATACTTCTTCACATTAACTTTCATATTTACATGTCAGATTCTAAATCAGACTATGGGTATGTAAATCTCACACTCATTACTCATTAATTAATCAAAGTCTCCTGTCATAATAAAACCAGCCATAAAACTGTAACCCCTTTCAAGTATTCGTGCTACTTAAATTCCTGACTCCAAAAACATTGGAAAAGTTTTTTACAGAGAGTTTTTGCTTGAACTTTCAAGCTTAGATGTTTTTAATAATGAAAATATAGGAATGGAGAAATTCGATCTAATCTTCAATATTAGTTTTTTGTTCTTTTTTCTGGTCAAGAGACAGATACAAGAATTGGAAGTATACATGTAAAGTACACTTACTTCCAATTAACAAATTAAAAGGAAAAAAAAATGACAATGTCAAGTTTAAAACATCAAGATTGATTTTCCCTTGGGAAAAAAAAAAAATCAAGGTGCTACATGAAGATTAAGCACCCAGCTAAGAGAGCCGTTGAGGGGAAAGAATGAAGATATATAGATAGAAAGCATAATTAATTGATCCTAAACTGGGGTATATGTATCTTTCCTAACACCTCATCTCTCACTGGTTATAGCTTTGCTGATCCTCTCCATTCAAGCCATGTAAAAACCCCTTGCGCCTATTTTTCACCTAATCCATAAGTCTGTACAAAAAGTTTGTGACTCTAAAGTTTCTTTTTTAAAATAATAAGAGTTTTTAGTCTTGGGTTTACAATAATGAGTTAGAATTCTGAGTTTAGCCACCAATCACAAGATTATATTTTTTAATATTTTGCTCATATTAAGAAAGAATTCCCATCCTTACACGATCCATCCATTCTATCAAATCTAGTTGTATGGCTTCAACATTGATGCTGATAACATAAAGGAGATATTATTACATATAAACTATAATTGTAAATAACTCTAGAAAGAACAACTCGACCAACAAACCATATAAAACGTGTAAAGATCAGATAAGGCAGTGGGTAGTTATTGATAATTTGCAATATTAAATTAACACAAGCTTACATTTTTTGCTGCTGTGCTGAAAGCTTCTCTGTGGCTGATGTCAGGTTTACTAGCCTTAATCCTTTGGATTTCCTCCCTGCAAAGTAATAAGAAACAACTATCAAAATCTACCATGGGAACTATCCATTATTAGGACGATAAATCACTGTGGAGAAGAAATTAAAGTTCCCCTTTATGCAAAAATGGGGGAAGACTTTTTTTTCAAATATTTGAAAGCAGATTCAACTTGTTTGTGACATAGATCGAGATCACAACATAATAAAATTATATACTCAGGATCCTAATAATTTCTTATATATATCTAATGTAGTATATAATGTTTGAAAGTAAAAGATTAAGATAATCCTACTACATTTTATGTTTAATGTTTTCAAAACACTTTTAATTACGCCACAAAAATTTATATCGATGAGATGAACACACCAGCTTATTTGCCTGTAGAACTGTCCAAAAACATTTTGATGCACACTCTTATTTTAATTTGATCCAATATGTAATAGAGTAAAAAAAAAAAAGGAACACATGGCAAGATTTAATTGAACAGTCTAAGTTATTCATTAATTAGCCTGTTGCAAAAAAATAAATAAATAAATAAGAGAGAAAAAGAGTAAGGGGCAAAGCAATATATATATAATATTAAGATTTGAAGCTTACTTGATAAACCTATTGTATGCAGAAGGAACTCGCTGTCTCTTCTCTGGGGCTACATCATTCATCACGCAGTTCAGAATCTCAAGTGAGCTTACTTATAATAGAAGACCAAATACTGCAAATGCAATATTGTGATGCCCTATAGCTAGGCCTAGAATTTTGGAAAACAAATGAAGTAAATTTGAAGTGGAGACTTAACTTTCATAATGACCATATGCTATTTTTATAACATCAACTAAATAACTTAAGAGTCAGTAACATTTCTTCTGTCAAAAACCTAGCGGTCCATGATTTGCTTTAATTTGCGGTTCCTTATCAGATTCCACATACCACAGTATTATTTGTACGAATGATGAGCCACATCAAGCCCAAAACCCCAAATTATCAAAAGGGAAGCCTAGTGTTTTTTATGTTGACAGCCATGTTTAGTCTTTGTGCTATTCTGCATTCTTCAGAGAGTACAAAGACATCATGCCATGTCCATTAGAAAAATATGTTAAAAAATAATTAGCTGAAAAAGACAAATATTAAAGAAACTAAAAGCTAACAAAATACTGATAAAAATAATAGTACACCAGTCCTATTAATGGGCCTGGTGTACAATTATTTTTGTTAGCATTCTATCTAATTTTGATGTCTAAATATCGTTTCTCGTTCTAAAATTATGACTTTACATTTACATGCTCTAGGGTAATTAATAATGTGGTTTAATTCATATCTAGTGTTTATGATGTTTGATGGCACTGTCAATATAGTTAGTTAGTAATGAGTACTCAAATTTGTAATGTAAAGTCACCATCTCAAATGGGACCATGCATATATGAACGGAGAGAAAATTCAAATGCTGATCTAACAAGTATTGGAGATTTGAGTTCTGGAAATGATTCAGCTTTTGCTTATTTATTTACTTTTGCCAGAGTTGCCATGCCTTTCATAAATTAAGCCTATGTTTGTTGGTTATGCATTTAAACTTTTTGTTCCACGTACTGCACTTTGCTAATAGTACTACAAACTATAAGATCAAATAATAGGCATGCACATAAAAATATCCATAAATTAACTTTACTATGTGAGTATAGGCCTAGCTATTAATTTAATAAATTAATGGAGATAATTAAAGATCAGAGATTGATTACTAACGACGAATAGGAGGCATTCGAGGAGTTTCATGCTCTGCAGTCTCAAATGCCGAAGAAAACTTATTGCATTTTGAAGATGATCCACAATCCTTAGTAATGGAATCTTCTAGGTTTATGTGTTGTTTCTGCAACTTCATTCCAGCAGACAAGTAAATAAATAAAGAAAAAAAAAAGGGGGAAAAATGTTTTAATGTTTTAAGCATTTCTGTAATTTAATTGGCCTAAGGACCCCAACAAGGAAAAGTTGAATATATATATATATATATATATATATAATTGTTTGTTATTATTTTGTGATAAATCTAGCATTTGTTATCTCTTGCAATGAAAATTATAAAAAGGAAATCTGATCAATCACTGAAAAAAATGCCTTCCTCCTGTCTTAATAAATCTTTCTTTATTGCTCCTTTAAAAAAAAAAAAGAAAGAATTTTCATTATTATTTCTCTTTATTCTTGTATACATGTACAATATAGAATTCAGTTAGCCAGGTATAATAAGAATGTTAATTAATTAAATATATACCTGAGGGTCTTGAAGAGGAACTGCTTGAAGTGCAGATACCATGTTTACATTTAGCAAATTGGCACAATGCCCACATCTAACAGTCACAATGTTGAAAAAACTTGAGCAAGGAACACTCACCTGCCATATATGTATCATGCATTTTATAAATTAATCGAACATATAAATGAAGCAAAAATGGTTTATTCAGAAGATGAATTACTTTTGTCCCTAGATCTGGCTTAATATATTCTCAAAACGATGAGATCCAGTAGAAGTAACCTTATCAACTCAGTAAATTTAACAAAAAACACACACACCAGGAATTGAACTTGAAAATAGAAAAGGGTATTAATTATGTTGCGTTAACATATCAACTCAACAAATTTACCCCAAAAAAAAAAAAAGACAAGAACATTTGTTGCCATATATGTATCATGCATGCATAGATCTCTCTAGGCTCTAGCTAGCTCTCCTCGAAATATTTGTTATTTATGATAATTTTTGGGCTAGCTCTTTTGGGTAATTACAATTATGTATAAGGATCGATATTTCACCATTTATATATATATTTGAATTAATTAAATTCTCTTATGACTTTTGTGACTGACACTGCAAGGAAGATGATAAAAGCAAGGAAAATAAAATAAACCCAGAGAGAGATGAAAGGGACGTGACTGGAACAGAAACCATAAAGACCATAACCAGAGAAGACTGATTCACTGACCCTTTAATTTGTACAGTGTTCAAGATCGATCACCATTTTTAATTAAAAAAAAGAAAAAGAAAATCATTGATTTTTCAAAAGGATTGTTGTTTAGCAAATGCTATGATGAAAGCAGATTTTAAAAAGCAAAAAGCAATTACCACAATTTGCTTATAAAGAAAGAAACACAATCCTTGATGTACTTAAAAGATAGCCAAATCGATGCAAGAATTAATGAGAAGGAAAAGAAAACAACTTGATGATCATGATCATTTTGGTGCTTCCAGTGGCTCACAGTATCTATATTTGCAGCAACAGAAGCATCCACCGTCAAAAAATCATGAGCACAAGCTGCAGCTAGCTGGCTAGCTGTGACCTAAAAGATGATTCAATTGCTTCTGCAAAACTAAGAAAAAGTAAAAAGAAGCTTTCCCTTCACCTATACATTGACTTCTGCAAGAACCCTAACATCTATCTATTGACTTACAGCAACAACACCTCATGACCTTATCTGTAAAAGTTGCTTTGCTAGCTAGTTTGAGAGATCAATCATCAAACTTCAAAGGGCTTCAAAAGGATTACTGGATGACTTTATTTCCGGTTCATATACATATGTATAAACTTTTGCAAATGGGTTTTTTTATCCATGTTTCGGAAGCAAAAAAACCATTTGTAAATTTCTCATAAAATATCAACAAGGAGGGAAAATTTTTCAAGAAAAAATCAAGAAACCATATGAAACACGATGGCTCAAGAAAAATCTTGGCAAGAAACCAAATCATTCTTGAGAGTAAATATTTTCAACTTTTTCAGCTGAATTATATTCCACTTTATATATTCTCCCCCACAAGCAAGTCACCACTCACCATTCACATGGTTTGATGCCGAATTCAGCTATAGAAACATACGAAAAGAAAGAGGAAGAAAGAGAACTGAGTGGAATTACTATACCGCTAAAATGGTGTTGCAGTAGTTGCAGTGAACATAACAAACACGTTCAGATGCCAAGTCCAGTGCCATAGTTTCAGCGGAGATCAAGAAGTGTACCGACAAACAATAGAAACGCAAGAGTTCTATTATTAATCAATCAAATCTTGAACAAATTAAAAGAAAGACAAAGACGAAGAAGAAGAAGAAAACAAAACAAAATGGTTTGATTTCATGTATAAATAATAATTATTTGGAGAGAGAGAGAGAGAGAGAGAGAAAATGGTGATAAAAAGAGAAGAAAAAAATCTGAAAGGACAAGTCTGATCGGGAGTGAAGTGTAGGGGAGAGTATATGTATAGTAGTGGGTTTTCTTTTCTTTTATTTTTTGTTTGTAATGTGTGGTTCATTATTGTTATTATTATGAGAGAAGGAGAGAGAGATTGTGTGTATGTTGTGTTGTGTTTTGTGTGTATGTGTAAATCAAATTTGGTTGCTATGATTGAGAAAATGAGTGGGTGGGAGTGAAATCTCTCTATCTCTAACGCTTAAATCTCAATAAACCATCTTGGCTTTCTGTAGCGTACGAGGGGGGCGATGATATTAATGCCCTGGCCCCTTTTTAACGTTTACAATTCAGAGGAAACAAACAACTATGGACATAAGGGGATTAATGTTTGTCATCAGAGATGAATTTACTCACATGAGTGAGGAGTTCAATTTCTATATATGTATTATTAATTTTTTCAACCTTGAATGAGTTTGAGGTGTAGAAATTGAGAGGGGTTTGGTTTTATGGTGAGATGAATTTTAAAAGTTAGTTAATATTTTTTAAATTGGACATTGTAACCATTTTGAACTAATTAATAAGAGATTTCTCTGTAATGTCTATATTTCTTGGATCTAGTATTCAGATTTTTTATACTTATATTTTTATAATCCTGTGCCATGCATCCAATGTACAAATAAAATTTAATTGCTTTTTGTTTTTAAACCTCCACTAACGAGGCAACTTTATTGAAGTGTGACTTATTGTCTTAAAACAAAATGTAAAACCAACATAGAATCACATTCTAGTCACAAAGTTCTCTAACCCTTATTGTATGCAAGCGAAAATAGCAAAAATAAGTGCAAAAATCTGAGCTTGAGAGGCTAAAATTTAAATGCTATACATTCTTAACCAATCGAAACTAGATCCAAGTTGACAATATAGAAAAATCTCTTATTAGTTAACTCAAAATGGCTACATTGTCCAATTTGAAAAATACTAATTGGGATTTATAATTTGGAATTCATTTTTATAATGTTCTTGATTCTTGCCAAATGTTCTAATTTTCACTATATATACATCACATAGTGCACTTGATCTTTGCCATAAGTGTATGTTATTATAATGGTCTTGCTCATTGCTATATGTTGATAAAGTATAGCGTGGATTCATGTTATAAACCCCTATTGCCATAATGCTTAGTATTTTCTCCTAATATGAGTTCTTTGCTATTGCCATAATGCTTAGATAAATTATCAAAATTAGCTATTATATATAAAAATATATATCATTATTTTCCCCTTCCATTTTTAGAAATCCATCAAAATTCATTTGTTTATGACTTGTTAGGAATACTATTTTTCCTCTAAAATTTTTATTGATTAATTGTGAATTTTACCATATTTAATGTAAAATAGTAAAAGATAATAAAAATCAATTTTTATTTAACAATAGAGGGTTTTGAAATGTGAGGGAGAAAATAAGATATTTTGACAAACTACAGGGAGTTTGATTGTTTCACCCTTTTTAAAGATGTCGTGTCACATGTTTATTATGAAGAGTACTGAGATTGAGATTTAAATATATTAATATTCTTATCTACTAATCACTATCATCCACGTGTATTTTGCTTAAGAAACTTAGAGTCAAATAAAGAGAGAATCTTGGTCCTGCACAATTACATTGATTGAGAATTATATTTATGTCATTTTATTTGAAGGATTTGGATCCAGCACTGCACTAATTTGTACTCAACTCTTCGTAATCTTTTGTCATACATGCAGGTAAAATAATATATGTTTAAGATTTAATTAATTTTATATTTTTATCCGATAATTACTAATTGTATTTTAAGAAAGGTTAGCAAAAATATCATCTTAGTACTTAACTCAAATCCAAATTTGAAACTTCAACATTAAATGTTTGATAGCCTAGACTACCATTTTATCGGCCATAGTTGAAGATATATTCAAATGGTAAAAAAAAATTCATCATAGGGCAAGGTCATTTACACTCTAAACCTTACTTTACCCATTTATTTTAAAGGTGAGGATATTTGAACCTTTAAAACTACTTTATAAACCTACATTTTAAGTAAATTTTTTTTTTCAAAATACCCCAATGTAAAATTACCTAAAAGGATTAGATAACTTTAAAAAATAAAAAATAAACATTATCTTTCGACCCACCTTTTTAGTTTCTACAAACCCACAAAAATATCTTCTGGCTAAAAATTTTCATGAATAATTGTCAATTTTCATGAAAATTCATCATAGGGCGAGGTCATTTACATTCTAAATCTTACTTTACCCATTTATTTTGAAGGTGAGGATATTTGAACCTTTAAAACTACTTTATAAACCTACATTTTAAGTAAATTTTTTTCTTCAAAATACCCCAATGTAAAATTACCTAAAAGGATTAGATAACTTTAAAAAATAAAAAATAAACATTATCTTTCGACCCACCTTTTTAGTTTCTACAAACCCACAAAAATATCTTCTTGCTAAAAATTTTCATGAATAATTGTCAATTTTCATTTGTTGCATATTCTAATTGTGCTTCGCTGTTGAAAATTAGTGGCCCAAATGACCAATTATTTCAAATTGCTTTAGTTGCTTATTGTTGCAAGTATGAAAATTAATGGGAAAAAAATATTTGTATACCATGAATTTGCAGTAAAAGAAATTTGTGTTTTATATTTTTTTATGAACCATTGAACATTTATAGTCCCTTAACCAATAAAGGGTTTTCACTTTCAAGTATATATAAAGAGTATATTTGGCATGTAGGTGAGTTTATTGAGTAAAAGATAATTTTTTAAATTTTGTTTATGGGTTTATTGAGTATTATAGTGGGTATGAATAACCTTACTTTTATTTTCAAAATAAAAAATTTAATTACCCAAGCGTCCTTTATTTAAATGAACATATTTTTTTTTTAAAAGAACAATTTCTTTTTTTTTTTTTTCTCTATAAGTGGTCAGCACTGGTTTTAGATTATAAAATTTAAGATCATACATATAATCTTGTTGTCTTGGAATGTGGCATGTAATAACATCTCCCAAATAAATGTTTCGCTTTAGTTTTGTATGAATCTCCTGCGTAAATTGCATGAACTTTTTATATAATTGATCTCTTATAGCTAATTAGAAGCTATATTATACATAACAAAGAAGATTATTTTATTTTTCTTCCCATGTGTGGTTTGCCAGACATGAAACTCATAAGAATGAAAATTAAAAGTCAGATCTTTAAAAATATAAACCTGATAATATAGATTCAATTTTTTTTAATTTTTTTCCATTAATTGGCAGCAGTTATGAATACTAATTATTAATATTATTATTTTTATCTATTATGTAGATATTAAAGCCCAAAAGATTAATCTAAAATGCATAAATAAGCATGTCTTGGAAGAATATTAATTGAAGTCTATGCTGAAGCATTTTATTTACCCGTAAACAATTAATTAAAGTAAAAGGCACGCATGATTCAAATTAAGGCAATTAATATTGAAAATATTAGAGTATTCAGAGCAAAAATTTAGTTCTTCAAATTAAAATATTGAGTGTTCTGAGAAAATGAAAATTCTGAAAAAGAAAAAAATTAAGCAAATAGCCTCACCCACGGTATCACTGCAACTTAAGATTGAATAGAGAAACTCAGATTTAAAATTCAGTTACTTTATTGACCAACACAATATTAAACAAAATAAAAGACAATTAAACAATTAAACCCCTATGCTAGATTTTGCAATTCTTAAGACAATTCATTTGATGAGAATTAGTTTGTTCTCTGCTTGTAGTATTTGTAGGGTTAGTATCTATAGATGGGTTTGTGATAAATAAATTATATTAAAACAAAAATGAAAAGTGTTTATGTTGAACTAATTAACTGCGACATTTTACCCAGCTAACCCCAAAACATTTTCCATTAAACTTTCAAATTATATCAATAATTTCTTTCACAGGCCTCTGTTATAATTAAGCAATCCCATCCTTTTTTCTTTATTTTCTCTCTAGTTTACTTTTTGCTCTTTCTTCCCTTCTTTTTCAACGTGATTTTTTTTTTATCTTGATTAAAACATCTTTACATCCTAAAACCTACCGACAGTTGCCGTACAAGTAATTTAATTAGTTATTTGTCAATTACTTTCATTAGTTGTGTGGTTAGTGAGTAACAATTGAATTCGTAAAGCCAATTATCCAAGTTTTTGTAAAAAAATTTTAGTGTTATTCAAAGTTTATTTGGTGAAATTAATAGATTGCAGTAACTAGGGGAGTGGATTAGTGGCACAATCTTTTCTTTTTAACCTCGTGTTAATCCTATTAAGGGCTTCAATTATTATTAGTTTATCTCATTAATTTACATTCTAATATAATTTTAAACGGTCTGAGATCATTTTAAATATTCAACTTTTTAGGAGTAATTTATAGATAACTTAGGTATAAAGATTTAAAGTTTAAACATCAACGTGATCTGAAAAAAAAAAAACCAATGAAATTATTTATGCTATAACAATAAAAATATTTCATCAGATAAACTTTAAAAAAAAAATTGCATGAATGGTATTCAACGCCAGCCAAGTTCTCATACTATTAGAATTTTTACTCCAAACCCATAGTATAATCTTCAAATAAGTTTTACCAATTGAATCAATCAGCTCCACACAAACTCTAGAGTATGTCAAAATATATTTTCTTTTGAGTCCCTTGAAAAAGTCTTAGATGTACGCTGTCTCTAGCCAAACTATGAGATTTTTAGCCCGCAATTCGAGGGAAGTCTAGCTCTAAATCTCTAATACTATTTGAAATGATTTGATTTTACATGGATTAAAATTGTCCATTTTAATCTATATTTGCAGTTTTTACTTTTAAATTCATTTAAAAGACCTCAAATTATTTGAGAAAAGTGATATAATTGGATAATCATTTTTAATGAAGCGGCGTAAAATTTTGATACCTTTCTTTTTAAAGATTACAATCGACCTTTCTTAGAGGACACACAACCTCTTATATGCTTTAATTTTTATTATTGTGAATGGATTAGAGATTTAATGTTTCAATATGTCACAAATACTATGAATTAAAAAAATATTCTTGTGAGAACGTATATGTTATTTGATGTTCAAATTACATGTAAATTTTGAGATAGATTACAAATGAAAAGATTGAGACATTATTACTCATTAATTCTATTAAAATGTAAAAAAAATCATTAAAATCCAATAGTTTATACACCATAATCAACACCTATTGGAGATGTTTTGAGTGTAATTTGTAAACATGTACTACAAACTCATGTGCTATATTAATGGAAATTAATTCAAAAGCACAGCAAAAGTTCACCCAACCTTTTTAGCCATTGAAAAACTTATGGATTTTTTTTTTTTTTCGGCGAACACACCAAGTTCCATCAATCAATCAATTTACTTGTGCGGTTGAATTCCGCATTGACTCGTACTAGCTGATCAGCTTCGATTCGTCCCCATCTTTACACAAAATTAATGATTAAATTTCTTCACATTCTTTCTAATCATTTTGTTTAAAATTCGTATTAGACAATGATGTGATCGTTACCGGTTGTTTACATTTTGCTTAGATATACTTGATTTGATTAAAATTAATCATCTCAATGACCCCATCCCCTAAATTTCATTTTGCACGTTTTATATATATAAGGTATCATTAATTTCTTTCATCTGAAATTTCTAAAGTTAATTGTTCTTTTCGTTCATTGTTAAACGCTTCTTTTTTTTTCCCTTTTAATTTATCAATTAATAAGTTTAGTTCGATATTTTAACACTGATCACGGAGTTTTAAAGTAAATAAACACGTGATGTGTTATTTATTTATTGGTGTTGGTATTGAAAAATTAATTTTTATAAAAAAAATTACCAAACATACGATAATTATTGAATTGTGACATATTATTTAAGATGTAAACTTTGTATCTCAACTTTGAAAGCATAAATCAATCTAATAAATGATTGAAAATATGTGGGAACTTTTAAATTATCCTATCTCTATATAATAATAATTAAAATTTTTAAATGATAAATTCTCAAACGTAACAGTAAAAAAAAAAAAAAAACCTTTAAGAGGTAGTCGTTGAGGACTAGTGATTTGCTTAACAACTAAAAGAATTTACTAGAAATGGAAAGAGGGAATAGAAAGTCAAATTATGTTTTGGCTTTTATGTCAATTCGCTCCCAATTAAGCTTAATGGATAAAGGATTTAGCATGTTATCTTCATTATTATTATTATTTGTTATGGGCCAGGATTGAGAGTTCCTTTTTTTAACATAAATTTTTAATCATAATTAATGAAATGGCTAAAATTAATACTGATTTGAATTTCTTTTTTAATGAAAAATTAATAAAAATTGGGCCCTACAAAATAAATAATATTATTCTTTCTAATTATAATTAACGTTTTTAAATTCTTTACTTGTCTATTCTTAGTAACATCTTCTTAATTCTCTCCACATATTTCCTCATAGGAGTTTTCAGTGACAGCAAGTATATAAAAGAAGAAATGGACAGCGCTATATCATAAACAAATAATAAAGATTTTTTTTAATAGGAAATGATAAAGGAATTTAAAGTACATAGTAGGAAAAAAATGATGTGCACATGATAAAAGCTGAATAAAGATTAAATTATGTCCCTATATAATCTAATAATTTTTTTTGTATTTTTTATGTGAATCCATAAAAAATTACAGTGTATAACTGGATCGGTAACTGTAAGTGATTACACTAATTTCATATTGTGCCTAGGGTGGCAAAAAAGCCCGAACAAGGTCCAAGCCCACAACTTTTTTTTAAAAATAATTTTATAAATTAAAATAATAAAATAAAAATTGAAAAGGACTTTAAAAATAAAAAAGAAAACTTAAATTCTTAACTTATAAATCAGTTATAATTCAAAAAAGCTAAAATTATGATACTAAATTCTCTCTTTTGTATCAATTAATTAAGAGAGCGTTTGAATTAGAAAATTCAGTATTAAAGAAAATTAAAATTATGAGCTTTTATTTACTTTATTTATTATTTTAATTTGAAACATTCATTTTCTTTAATTTATCTATGATTGTAATAACTTGTTGATCATTAATTTATTTCAATTTTACAATAATTTAAAATTTTTAAAATAAACAAATAAAGCCCAAATTCGATCCGAGCTCGGCCCAGGTCCGCACGTTAACTGACAGTGGGCCTGGACTTGGGCTTGAAAAGACCCAGCCCAGACCCGCTGTTTACCATCCCTAATTGTGCCTATTGATTTTAAGAAGAAAAGGTAAAAAGCTCTCTTACTAAAGTGTGAGTTATATTTGTTATATCTATTATATAAAAATTGTTGGACCAAAAATAAGATAGGTCTAGCTAGGACTCATATAAATTTAGTCCTTATAAAGCCCATGAAGAGGTAAAACTACTTAGGATAAACCACTTGGGTGGCAATGTTTCAAAGCCCAAAATGTTCCAAAGTTTTAAGATTCTATCACAAGAACAACCACTTAAATCTGTTGGTGCAAGTTTTATCCTAACTTCTTACGTTGTAATTTCACCAAGGATGACCCCCTTGGGGCTGGGTTCCTTTTCGTTGAATCTGAAGATGATGAATTTACCCTTCGGCTTGTTCTTAATGGGCCTTTGGATCTCTTCCTCTTAGCCCACTTCCTTAAGAGATAAATATGTCTTTGTTCAATGATACTCTACAAATACAAAAAAAAAAAGGGGTTAGAGGGCCGACTTTGCTAGTGTAAAGTCTTCAACAATCAAGTCAATCACCTAATTTTTAGAGATAGGAATTTAGAGAGAAAAACTAGGGAGAAAAAAATTCAGCATTTCCCCTCTTGAGTCCATTTTTTTACACATTTTAGTGAGAATAGAGGGCACATTTATAGGCAAAATTGATTTAACTTGAGTTCTAATTACTTTGATGACAAATGTCATTATTCTTGTGAAATCTAGCGATCCTTGTTTTATTGTGTCTATGTTGATTGACAAATGAATATGCAAGCTTTTCTATGGCTTAAAAGAAGAAGTGTTTTAACTTTATGTTGTTTTTAGTAAGACTCTGCGATCATAGGATTCTTGAAATTTAAGAGGTTTATCTTGGATGGTTTATTTTAGAATAAGAACATATGACCTCAAAACATTTTGCATTTTAAAGCCTTGTCACCTAGATGACTTATCCTATATGATTTGTCTTATAATAGGATTCTAAGACCTTAGAACCTTTTGGACCTTGAGGTCTTACCACCTAAAAGCATGGTTTGTTTTAGGATAAAATCTATTCGAGAACTTTAAAATCTTTTGGGTTTTGAACTTTGTCACCTAGGAGGTCTGCCCACCTTTTCATGGGCTTTATAAGAACTAAATTTATTTAGGGCTCAACTATATCTATCTTAATTTTGGTCCAACACAAATTACATGTTACAAAGAAAAAAGAAATAAAACTTAAGTGGTGTTTGTTTTTTTGTCTGAAATCTGAATAAGTCTGAATTAGTCTGAATTCTGAATAGATTTGATTGTCTGAATCTGAATAATATATTTATTTTTTCGTCTGAATCTCGAAAAATAATTATTAAGTTGTTTTTTTTTTAACTTAAAAAACTGAAAATATGTACTTTTACATTTGTATCCTTATTAAATTTGAATGTCAAATAAATAATATATTAAATACTACAATATTTTAACATTTATAAGTAAAACTATATTTAAGTGAATACATTTTGGAATTTTAATATATAAAATACCATAAATTTCAAATTTTATCGTATATAATATAAGAAATAAAAAAACTAATAAGATGCTTGAAATAGTTTATTTGTCATTTGATCTCGAAGTTGTCACATGTAATTTTGATCTTCAATACTTAAGGAATTGATACCAAAGTGAGGAGGGATTTCATGATGACTAAAAAAATAATGATAAGATTATTATGTAGGGTAAATATCTATGGGTGAGTTTTGAGATAAATATGAAAAATAAATCATAAAGCAGAGATATTTTTTACATTAAAAAGTAATTGACTTAATTCATATGTCTCTATTAAGTAAAAAGTCAAAAAAATTGGCTTATTTTATTAAGTTAAAATTATCTAAAAAGTTATATTAAGTTATAAAAACAAACACCTCTAATTAACTTAATTAATTAAGTTAAGTTACTTTAAGTTATTAAGTTAAAAAACAAACGCCACCTTAGTCAGAAAGAAGAAGTACTTGTGCAGAAGATTGTATAGGAAAGAGAAGAAAAATAAGGACCGTAAAAAAATAATAAGCCAGAAAAAAAGAAAATAAAATGAAAAGAATAATATTATTAATTTGGTGGGACTTAATTTTTATTGATTTTCCTTTTTTACAGAAATTTAAATGAATAGTAATTATAACTATTGAATTAATTATTATTTACAGATTGAAATTTATGTAAAAATTTGAATTTAAAAACAGGAGCTCATGGCCCTGCCTTTTTTATAATTATTATTTATTAATTGCATTGTGTTAATAGTGATAAAAGATCACAACCTTTTTAAAATACAATGGTTTATGATTTAATGGTTCAAAGCGAGTTGAGCCCAAGACCCCAGTACGCCAAAGGAAGCTTGTAGCTGTAAGGCTGTAAATGTACAGCACTGATATTCACACCACATTAAGCACCACATTAAGCACCGAACGGTGCGTTTTGAGCACACTATAAAATATCGTTGTTGAACGCAAGGCATACAACACACGCGCAGTTGACACAACACACGGCAGCTCACAACGCGCTCATTCTCCCCATCACTCACACCAAATCCACACCTCACTTAAGCTACAAATCTGACCAGCCAATTCTCCCACACCACTCTCTGTTCTGACCGTCGACTCTCCCTCACGGTGTCTCATTCTCTTGTCTTTATGAGAAACAATTAATTATCTGCCAACTGATTTACCCAATCAAGCATTTGAATTTACTGAAGCTTTGGCAGTTGGCACACACTTCAACTCAATTTCCCTATAAGCATTTGTAGTCCATGCGTGGTCTTTTAATTTCACTTTCAATGAAATAAATCAATATATAAAATTAGTATTAATTAGGACTCAATCAAGCAGACAAGTGTTGGGCGCTGCGTATAGATGCATGTGCACATCTCTTCCGAACATTCTACATCTCGTCTTCGCGTTGTATCGAATTAAACCACATGCTCCACCGCTTGTGCAGGCCCCCGTCAATTCCTTTGAGTTTCGGTCTTGCGACCGTACTCCCCAGGCGGAGTGTTTCACGCGTTAGCTGGGCCCCTGATCCGCGTAGACCAAGGGCGAACACTCATCGTTTACGGCATGGACTACCAGGGTATCTAATCCCGTTCGCTCCCCATGCTTTCGCACTCCAGCGTCGGTAGGGACCCAGAGAGCTGCCTTCGCTTTTGGCGTTCCTTCGTAGATCTCTGCTGCTTCGCAACAATATTGAAATAAATCAATATACAGCACACATGCAGTGAAAAAGAGAACCAGGTGAGATGCGTGAGCGACGGGAGAAGACGCGGGAGAGAGTCGACGGAGGAACACAGAGTCGAGAGAGAGAAAGTCGATGGAGCGAGCACAGAGCGGTAAGATTTGCGTGAGAGTTGTGTGAGTTGCGCGTGTTTTGTGAGCTGTATGAAATGTGGGCCACAATGCAAGAATTTATAGTTAGCTGAAAACGCACCGTTCGGTGCTAAACGTGGTGCTAAATGTGGTGTGAATCTCATTTTCCGTAAATGTAATCCAAGTTCTTTTGACTTGTGAGCGTAAATAATTTTTTTGGAGTTAATATTTATTTTGTCTCCATAATTTTAAGTTAATTATTTAACTAACTTTTATATTTTTAAAAAAATTCAAAAAGTTCTTGTTGTTGTATGTCTGCTTCCGTCAAAATCCACGCATGTATCATCTACTTTTCACCTGCTGTACGTCATTTTCATCCGCAAAAAGTTATTTTTACACCGCCGTACACCGCCCATCGATTTTGAAATCAACAAAAGAAAACTAGTAAAAAGATTTTCAAAGCAGTTTCTGAATTAATCATGACACTATTTTAATTATATTGCTACCAGTTTAATCTTTTTTTTATTATTGAAGCATTTCTCACTATGGTCAGGATCTGCCATCAACACCCCTTACAATTGTTACTTCTCAAGAAGTTGATAAAAACTTGTTTGTATCTATAGAAAAATTCCAGTACAATTAGAAAAAAAAAATATTAAATTTGGGAACTGGAAAATTTACAATATAATTAATAAGTTTAGAATTAAATATAACAAATTGCAGTTTATTTATTAGACCACCCAAATATTTTTGCCGCTACAATATGTTGATTTTTCTTCTTTATCGCCGTGAATTTTCAAAATTGTCAAGGTTATATGAGAAGTTTGAGCAACTGACAAATTTCAACAAAATTAGCTACTAAAGAAAGGAGACGAATTTGTTTTATTCATGTGACATTTGAGATTTGGGAACTGAAATAAGATAAAAAAAAGAGACAGATGGAGATGGGGTTTTGGGCAAAAGCAATTGGGGTTATTTGTGGAAATTGATTAGGTGTTAATAGAAGAAATATGAAGCTTTAAATTATTTCATGGATTATATTTAGAAAAGGGGTTTTAATAGATTAATAGAGAGTGCCAATCGCTCCACTCTTTGGATTATTTCATGGAGTATGTTTAGAAAAGGGGTTTTAGTAGATTAATAGATGGTGCCAGTCGCTCCACACTTTTGGATTAATTATGGATCCAAAAATATAAAACTAAAATGGTGCATATGGCAGCACATAATGCCAATCTTTTTAATGTTGCATTGAATGCATTGTACTTACCATAAACAAGTCTCCTTTTTTCTCTCTCTTTTTGTTTTCTTAATGGCATGTACCAAAATTTCAAGCGCGCCAAAATCTCACCATTCAACAATCCACCGTCCAGGCGTCCAATGGGAAATTCTAAAGCATTAAAATCACTCGTATTCTTATAGAATACAAAACAAATGCATTGAAACAAATAGATAGAGCGAAGTGGGCATATTATTAGTAGCAAAGCTAAATATACAGTTGTATAGCTACATACAAGCTGAATCTTGACGGGAAAATAATTCGAGTTTTCAAACTAGTGGATGCAATTTCTCGCTTATCTAGCACGACTCGCACGGGCATAGACAATTTCAAAGATATAGGCTAATCACTGATGATGGTATAGGACCAATTAAAGAAAACGTCTCCCTATAGTATTGCACGGATTATATCCTTCTCAACAATGCGCTTTATAGTCCACTGCAAACTGAATAAACAATTGCATTTTGGTAATCAAGAGTTCTAAGGGTTTGAAATGCTGCATGCAACTATTTCATCAATAGAGCCGGTAATTGGATTAATAATTAAAAACATTGTGCCAAGCAAAGGGCCAAAAGATGAACAACCATCTATAGGAACTTTAAGAAGAAATTCTTGCCCTGCGAGTAACAGTTTCGAAACTTTCAGGAAATAAAGAAATTCAGTTAAAAGGATCTATCTACCTCCAGTGTAAAGAACAACAGCTTTTAATCATAAATAGACGTGCTTCTACCTCAAGACAAGTCATAAACTGCAACAAAAGGCATCAACACACTGCCCATCCACAGCTTCCCGTCCTTCTCTTCAACTTCACTGATTGCTTTAACAACCTTCCCCTTACTGTCCTCCAATACCTGCAAAATCTTTCCCTCTGGGCTGTATTTGACAGCCATAGCATGAAGCCTTCCCCCAATGTGAATCAGGTAATGAGTCTTGGCTGAAATTGGGAGCTTGAGCAGGAAATGCCTAATTTTAGGGTATAAAGACATCAGATGAGAGTACAAGCTCCGCCGACAGTGGATCGCCACCCAAAACTCACCCTTTTCATTTGTGCGGACGTTGTCTGGATATCCTGGTAAGATGGCAAATGCCTCTAAATTACCCGCTTTCTCACCTATCAACCAGTACTTGTGTAATCTGCATCAACAGATGAAATGAACATTGATAAGTAAAAGTAAAGCAAAGTTTGGGTGGCTCCTGAAATGATTCAATTTAACTATTGGTGTCTGCCAAGTATTCGTTGACAACCTAACAATTGCGCTGAAGAGCATTCTTGTGAAAGTAGAAATCAACAATACCTCTTTTCTAAAGTGATCAAACATATGTTTCTGTATTTCTCATCAAAAAAAAAAAAAAAATGTTTCTGTACAATCTCCCAACTCGGGCAAATTCCTTTTCTAAGTCACCAGATTTTATGGCCTCCAAAGAAGCTACATTACCATTCACTTTTAGATTCGAATTTAAATCAGCTTGCTGGTTACAGCATTAGTGCATGAACTAGCAATTGTAGACCACATCATAATATGGTCTTATCACTGTACAAGGAACTATCATTGGAAAAGTCTGAACAATGCAATGGTTGCATGTATTTCAGATATGAAGGCTAGAAGCATTACCTGCCAACAGATCCTTCACAAAAGACAAAGAAGGATTTGTCCTTGCTCAGGGAAAGCCCATTAGGGAATCGAAGATTCCTCAAAAGGACAGTGGTCTGTTTTGTAGTTGGATCATACTTTAGAACCCTACCAGTATCTTCTGCAGAGAAAACCAACTGCATGAAATTCCTGAGAGATAATACGATGTCAGAAATCGCAATCGTGCATGGGAACAAAATAAGCAAAAAAGGAAAAGAATAGGAAGACGTTACAACCATATGTCCACATCATATAATCTCACATGAAGCAACATGAAGAACAGACCATGGTTTAACTTTTGTGCAGAGCTACCCATGATAACTTGTCAATTACAAATGTTGAGACCTTAAAAAAACAAAAAATCAGATAATTTATCTACTTCGAAGTAATTTCTTTGGACTTAGATTGTATTTAGAGTTATGCAAAAAATTATAAGAAGTTCAGAGATTTTCTGGTCATAGAAAACACTTGGAGGAAAGAAATAACTTCATCAATATTTCGGACCCAAGGAAACTGTAACAAAATGACTTTGTCAAGAACTAGGATTCAAGAAAATGCCACCTTCACTTCCTCTGTTTCCTATTCAAAGTAATTCATCTTTTATACATTAATCATGATTAATTTTAAAATTGCAAGAAATTGGAAAGATATTAGCTAACTTGTGATCTTTATAGGACTTGGATCATTGAGGGAAGAGCAAAGCTACAAAGGTATGTTCTCCTTTTGCATTTGCCTGGATGTGTAATGGAAGATGTGAACAGATCAATTTCCACATATAACTGCTCATAGACCTTACCAAGCCTTTCAAATCTTATCAGTATCATAAGTAAAAGTGGATAGGCATCAATGACAACAAGGGAATCTCTTTCAAGAACTGGGTCCTTATGTCTGCTATAAGTTACATAGGAAGAGTTACAGCATTGGGATGCCTTAAAGTTAATTATTATGTCTCATCTTTCAACTTATGGTCATTTCATGCTTTCAGAATCTTATAAAGCAACAAAGTTGGGATCTAATAAAGTTAAGGTACAATTGAGGGTTGGATAAAGATTTTAAAACATGACATTTTTTTGGCAAAAGAATAGCATCATAATGCCTATGGTTTTATGTGAAGGAGAACAGGTTGAGCAACAGAAAAAGTTGTGAACTTTGTGTACCATACAAAGATGCACACCAAAAGTTAGGAAGTCCTCTTGCTTCATATTATGAGTGATTTCAGCAAATAACCAGACAATGGCAACAAACTGAAAAGGGACTTAAATTATTTAATAAACTTATAGCGTTAGGCACACTCTAGCTAAAAGTCTAAAACAATGGTCTTTCTGACTGCATCATTTCTTTTCCCTTTTCCACGTTTGCAATAACCTATAAGTGATGTCCATTTAAAAATATATTTTGATGCTTGTTATAATATAATAGCGGCAATAAAAAAATTATAACTATCAGAATCTTGCGAAGGAGTAGTAATTTACTTACCTCCTCTGATAATTGGTGCTGCTGTCAGTAAAGTAAACATTCCCTTCATCATCAATGTCTAGATCATTAGTGAACCTCAGCGGCACACCTTCTGCTTCAGTTGCAAGTGATGTTGCCAATCCACCTTCCGGACCAACCTTCATCAGACCAAAATATGCATCTGCAATGTATAAATCACCAGTTTTCTTGTCAAATCGGAGCCCCAAAGGCCTGCCACAGATGTGCTCATTCTTCAGATAACTCATGGCAATTGGTTTCGGATTACATAGTTCTGACCTGTATCTCAGAATTGTCAATGGAAATCAGATGGTTTAGAAGAAACAAGGACAGTTACATAGCTAAATTCAACCCACTCTTCACTTGAGGAATTAAATCAGATGGTGCCAAGTTACATGTGAACTTAATTAATAGTTCAATTCACCGTTCGGCAGACCAAGAAACTTGAAGCTTAATTGTATTAAGTTAAACTTAATTTTCAAGAATCAGATTGACACTAAATAAGTTTTCTTGAACGATATCAAATATACTGTCAAAAGTAAACCCCTGCAACGCTTTCTAAGAAGACAAACTAATGATTTAAATCATGTATAACTAAAACCAAATGCATCCAAAATATCAATGAAGCGAAAATTAAACCATGGTTTGGCTTGGATCTTGATCCCTTAAAGAAAACACAAAATTAAATTTTCTAAATTGTACTGTATTGGTGACCATAAAAATCACATGGATCACCCAAAAAAAATCCAAAAAACCAGTAAAAAAAGGCACAACCCAGGATCATAAACTGACCTGTTGTTGGAAGTAAAAGCAAAATCAGTCCATTTAAGGCCATCCCAGAAGAGAATTCTGCCATCAGCAACACCAGTATAAGGTCCACGGCCAAGAGGGTCAAAAGCCATGCTCTCGGGGCCCTGAATTTGGTTCAAGAACTTGATTTCCGAATTCTGAAGCAAGTTCTTGTCATCTTTCACTGTAGGAATCAGTGACCACGGCGGCATGTCAACTTTGTGAGACACAAAGTCAGGGAACTCAGAAATCGCACTGTGATTCAAAGGGTCGAGGCCACAGTATACGGCCAGGAGCAAAATCACTAACCCCAAAAATCCTCTAGGCGTCATTGCTAAATAAAACAAAAAGACTCATAAAAGATTAATGCAATGTAACAATAACGGACTGAGTGTTTCTTTTGTTTTATATGTTGCTGTTATAAGTGTACAGTTTGTTGAAAACTAGTTCAGTTTTGTTGAAACCCGTCCTTTCTACTGTGAACGAATTTTTACTCTTTTCAGGGTTTCCCACAAGAAGAAGAAGAGTAGTAGGTAAGTGTTAAGTGCTTTCCGTAATCCGTAGTGTTAGGTGGTATAAAGGAAAACGGCTGTTGGTTCATTGGTTGTATCAATGGAGCCAAAAAAGCATGAAAATTTTAGTTCTTTGGGATTGAAGTGTAACGTGTATGAAACTTCATCATGCATTTGTTTTCTTTATATTAAAAAGGAAGAAAAGGCCAAGTGAATGATATGAAATTAAAAGAGTCATTACTTGCGTTTGTTGTCTAGCAGCATCTATGTTCTCAATAATTTGAGTCCCACAAGAATTGTTCATTTTTTAAATAAGAATAGATATATGTATTTGAATATTAATGAGAATAAAACTCTAAGTTGATATTAAACTCTTAAGTTATGAGAGAAAAATGCTGGAAAAGCATTAAAAAATACTCGTTAATTTTTTTACATTTTCTACGAATGTTAAATAGATAATGATAATTATATTATATTATAAAAATACCTTAAGTTTCAAAGTTTATAACGAATTCACAATAATAGATTAATAGAGAAAAATATAAAAAAACTAATAAAATGCTTAATCTAGTCGATTTGTCATTTGATCTCAAAATTGTCACATATTTTGATCTTCATTGCTTGTAGAATAATGAATTGCTAGCATAAAGTTCTTCCTCTAGCCCGACCACTACTACAAAAGTCACCAAGCCAATAACAAACATGACAGTGTGGTGCCATAAAGGCTTTAGAATATGAATATACTGCGTTTCAATAAGTCTTAGGGCAAATTTGGGAATGCTGTAACTTTTAAAATAATTGATGTTAGTTGTGCTGTAAAAATAATCAGCTGTGAAGAGAATCAGTTAAGCGTTTGGTAAATTTTGTTTCAAGAAGTATTGTGAGTTTTGAAAGCAATTATGAACGTTTGGTAAATTTTACTGTTAAACTGCTGAGAAAAAATAAATGACTAAAATACTCATAATTTAAGATAAAATTTACTTATATATATAAAAACATGTACATATAATATTTTTAATTGTGTATTATAATAATTTTTACTAAAAATAAAATTTATAATATATTTATTTAATTTTTTTTATCTTAAAGCCATTGATAATTAAATTAATAATATAGTAAAATAAATTTAATACTAATTCGACCAATAAATTGATATCAATAAATTTATATATATGAATTATAATACAAATTTTTTATAAATTATTTTGTTTCCAATTTGAATAAGGATAATTTTGGATTTAAGTAATAATTTTAAGGATATTTATGGAATTGTATTAAATGATAAAATTGATTTTCAAAATCAGAATCTAAAAGCTACTCCTTCCCTGCTTTTCAAAATCACCTGTAAGAGAAACTGATTTTGACAAAAGTGATTTTGATTTTTTTTTACCAAACATTAAAACTAGCTTTTACATTTTCAAAATCACTTTTAGATCTCCTAAAAGCAATCCCAAACGGGCCCTTAATCACAGTATCATACCATGTTATTATAAATGACAAGGTCTTTGGTACTCCTAAACCGTTGTTAAACTATTGACACCATATAATTATTTTTTGTTTCTTTTAACTTCTTTTTACACTATTACTCTTCTATAATAATGTTTTTTTTGGGCACACTGATAAAAAGAAAAAAAATAATTATCAATTTAACTTGGAAAATAAAATAAAAACAAAAGAATATATAATCATTTTTGTCGAAGCTCACGTATGTCTAAAAAAAATTAATTACTATTTTTTTGGATATTAACAAAAAAATTAATATATTAACTCCTTAGCAAAGTGTTCTACAAAAATTAATATATATTTTTTTTGTTTCTATTTTATATTGGTAATTTATTTATTTTATTAATGTCTAAAAAAATTAAACATTATTATAAGAAGGTAATATTATAAAAATAATCATAAAAAAATAAAAAGTAATAATAGAGACGTCAATAATTTAATGACAGTGATATTTTGAGTTACTTTTAAAACTTCAAGGATTAAATGAACACTAATATCAAAATATAGGGATTAATCGAGCTTTTACCCATATTGGGAGATTATTTTTATTTTTATCTTTTTCATTTTCTTCAAATTAACATTATTTATCTTTATAAATTTTTGTGAATATTTTTAATATAAAACATCATAAATTGTAATAAAATTTATCAACATATTGTAATTCATAATATTAAAAGATTGTATTTATTTGAACACAATATACATTATAATAAAATACTCTACTATTTATATTGGTTTGAAATGTTTATTATTTGTTTAACATTATGATTAGATAAGAATGTAAATGTAAAATTACTTGATTTCAAAATTTTTAAGTTTAAATAAAAATTTGGTGCTTATTTTCAGAAATTCAAATAAAAAATAAACATGTAATTATTTTTTGTTTCTTTTAACTTGTTTTTACACTGTTACTCTCCTACAATAATGTTTCTTTTTTTTTTGGCACATTGATAAAAAGAAAAAAATTAATTATCAATTTAAGTTGGAAAATAAAATAAAACAAAAGAATATATAATCATTTTTGTTGAAGCTCACGTATGTCTAAAAAAAATGAATTACTATTTTTTGGATATTTACAAAAAAATTAATATATTAACTCCTTAGCAGAGTGTTCCACAAAAATTAATATATATATATATATATATATATATTGTTGAATTTTATATTGGTAATTTATTTATTTTATTAATGTCTAAAAAAATTAAATATTATTATAAGAATGTAATATTGTAAAAACAATCATAAAAAAGTAAAAAGTATCAATAGAGACGTCAATAATTTAATGGCAGTGATATTTTGAGGTACCTTTAAACATTCAAGAATTAAATGAACACTAATATTAAAATATAGGGATTAAATGAGCTTTTACCCATATTGGGAGATTATTTTTATTTTTATCTTTTTTATTTTCTTCAAATTAACATTATTTATCTTTATAAATTTTTGTGAATATTTTTAATATAAAACATCATAAACTATAATAAAATTTATCAACATATTGTAATTCATAATATTAAAAGATTGTATTTATTTGAACACAATGTACATTATAATAAAATACTATACTATTTATATTTTTTGAAATGCTTATTATTTGTTTAACATTATGATTAGATAAGAACGTAAATGTAAAATTACTTGATTTCAAATTTTTTAAGTTTAAATAAAAATTTGGTGCTTATTTTTAGAAATTCAAACAAAAAATAAATATGTAATTCATATTCAGACTAAAAAGTATTATTAAGAATTTATACAAATTCAAATTTATTCTAATTTCATATTAAAAGAATATAAATAAAATAATATATTATTATAACATAGATCATATTCAGTTGAATATAATTCTTTAATATTTTATATAATATATGTTAATCAATGTTATTATAGTTCATGATTTTTTTCATTCATAAAAAAATTATGAAGATAAAATTTGGTAAAAATGCTGATATTAAATTTTATTTAGGTAAAGATGAAAATTAATTAATTAGATAAGAATATTTTAAAAAATATTTTTTAGTGATATCATTCACCTTTTAAATTTAACAAAAATTTAAAAAACTTAACTTAATAACTTAATGATTTAATAGTTGAAAAATTTCTTTAAATTTTAAAAATAAATTTAATGATATTAAAAAAATAAATTTAATAATTCAACTAATTAAAATTAAATCAATTAAATGATTAAATTAAAAAAAAAACAGCCCCTTATTCTATTTCTTTGGATTCGTTGGTTTTTAACATGTAATTCAATTTCTCTAAAAAAAAAGTGTAGTTCAAATCGTTGTGATCCAAATTTGAACCGATCCGTATTTAATCCGATCCAATCCGTCTGAGCCGACCTCGGCGAAACGTGAACTAATCGTAAAAGTTCCCGTCTTTTTCTCGACTTCTTCTCGAGAGAGCGACGCATTTACTCACTGAAACCGCAGCCGCCGCAAACAACCGGTCACGCACACGCCCGCGCCAGCGCCCATGGTCTAGTTTCTCTAACCCTAAACTAACAAACGCCCTCCCTCACGCCCACGCTGCCGCCGCTCACTTCCGGTCAAGTGTGCCGACGCTGCAGCTTCTAGCCGTTCTCGATTTGCTTCCTCGTTCCAGCTGCTGTCGTTTCGGCTGTCGCTGCCTCCGGCTTCGTTCGCCGTCGTCAGCAAGGTAGGGTTGTACATGCGATTCCACATTGTGCATGAAAAGCTGTTTGTAATTCAATCTTCATTTGGGCATGGTAAGAGGCGTTACAGGCACTGAAACTGTTCAGTCTTCTCTTGTTCGTCATTTTCACTGATGGGTTATTAATATGTTACGTACGTATTCATTTTAGATTTTCTGTTCGGTTCGGTTCGGGTTTGCGTTTCGAACCAGTTGCGTTGAATTCTCCAATCCGAACCGGTTGTAACCCAAACCACAACCCGAACAATTCCAATCGAAACCCAATTTATCCAATATTTATTGAAAATGATTAAATTTTTTTATCGGCTTGGATCATGCGGTTGATTTTGGATTATCTTTTTCCCAACCCGGTTCGGATCGGGTTGATCAGAACCGGATCCGAGCCCGAGTTTGCCGACCAATAGTAGAGGGAGAGAGAGAGCGAGATTGGTATTGCTAACGTCTTTTTCCTTCACTTTCCCTTTGCTGCTCTTTACTCAAAAAAGTTACAAAACCTTTTATTTTGAATGGTTTCTTTTCTTCTTCCTTTCCCCTCTATTATTTTTGAGGTTTAGTTTCCTTATTTCTTTATTTTGCATGGTTGTTGTTGTTGTTGTTATTATTATTATTATTATTATTTATAATAAAATGTCTACCTCATTGATTCGAAACACATTGTTAGTGTTAATAAATTTTGTTTTATATTTTTTTTAATGCTGTTAATTTTTGTCTTACAGATTGTGCTTTCAAGGCGAACTCTGTGAAAACAGTCAACCAATTGCAGTACCTCTTCTGTGTGTGAAGTTTAAATATGGTAATTTAGGCTTTTATTTTTTTACGTTATGAATTTCTTGATGCTTTTCTCTTTGGTTTCTGGGAAAATGAGAGAAAAAAGAGTAATAATAATGTGCTTTGAGAATGAGTAGGCTTTCTAATTTTGTACATTTTCTTTATTTTATTTTTTTTTAAGTGAGAATTAAGTAGAGGGTTTAGTTGTCTTATGACTGAAAAATTATAGTTGATTTATTCGGCTTTTGGTTTGACTTACAGCCGCAAGATATTAGGAAGTGGTTTTTGAAACCACATAGCAAAGACAAAGACAATGCTACAATTCCTGCAAATACTGCACTGAGCAATTTGGAGACAACAAATTCTGGGCCTGTGAGTCTGTTTTCTGTTGTATACATGATATATATTTATATACGTTGTTTATGTTTGTGTTATTGTATAAAGTTTAAAGATTGGATAAATTACCAGAAATTTAAAACCTGCTGTTTCTATCTTGTGGTGAGTCTGGGAGCTGATTTCTGATAAATTCGTCTGTGAAAAATGTCAATGGGCACTAGCTCTTTTGTAGAGGATAGGAATTCAAGTGTTGAGGGATTATGTACCAATGGGGATCATCATCAATGAACAAAATTCGGTGTTTGACAAAAGGCTTATTCTTATCACCATTAAGGGATAGACAGTTGTTGGACAAGCTGTAGAAGTATATTACCAAGAATCTGAACTTGATAGAATGGACTAAAACAATGATGATTAAGTTCTTCCCTCATACCCAGACCATCTAAGTACATCTTTGCACCAAGATGTAAATTTGGTTACAGACAAGTTGTGCATCAAGACTCTGAGATGGTACAAAATAAGGAGATTGAAATTGACAACATACATGCTGCTCATGATGATAACCTGGCAGAGTTATTTTCTCACTCTCTCTTCATTTTTTTTCCTTGTCAGTTTCAATCTCCTCAACGACTATCACATGATTTTGACAAATTATCATCACAGGCAACTTGTACATTGTCAATTTCAATCCCCTTGTTTTGTACCATGTCAGAGTCTTGATGCAATTTGTCTTTGGCCAAGTTTACATCCTGATGCACAGATGTATTCAGATTGTCTAGGCACGAGGGAAGGACTTTATCAGCATTGTGTTCGTCCATTCTATCAAATTCAGATTCTTCTTAATATGCTTCCACAGCTTATTCAACAACTGTCAGTCTCTTAATGATAATGAGAATTCTTCAACAACTGTCAATCTCGTAATGGTGATAAGAGATGAGTCTTCTGTCATACCCCTAATGTTTCTCATTTATGATCCTTGTTGGTATGTTCTGACTTCAACACTTGGATTCATATTCTCCACTTTGACTCCTTAAAATGGTTTTCTTCTTGGATAACTGTACTCCATTAAGTGGATGGAAAACTGAGGATGCTGATGTGCATATTTATAGTCTGACTTGGTTTAATATTTTTCATTTGATATAAATAGGGGTGTGGAGGCCATGAAAGTATGGGGAGAAGAAAAACGAGCAAGTATTTTGCTACAGACAAACAAAAACCAGAAGATGGAGGAGAGAAGGAGGAACTTCCGGCCAAGAGGAAAGTAGAGAAAGATGATGGCAAATCAGTTAGATCCTCCCCATTGAAAAAATTTCACAAAGCTGATGATGACGATGACGACTTTGTGCCACCTAGTGTGAAGAAGAATTCTGTTGGTGCCACTCCCAGTAAGAAATTGAAGTCTGGTTCAGGCAGAGCAGTTGCACAGAAATCTGTAGATATTGATGATGATGAGGAGGAGGATGTTAAAAAGACAGAATCTCCTCTTAAGTCCAGTGGAAGGGGTCGTGGCGGTAGAGGAGCATCTGGGGCACCTGCTGTTGGAAGGGGCAGAGGTGGTGGGCGGGGTGGATTTATGAATTTTGGAGAAAGGAAAGATCCTCCACACAAAGGAGAAAAGGTGGATGGTTCTAGGAACATATTCCTTAATTAATTATAGTGGTTCTGTTGCTCTTGATGTTAACATGAATGCTTTTATTTTTCCTCTCTATCAGGAAGTCCCTGAAGGTGCTTCTGATTGCTTAGCTCGTTTAACTTTTGTAATTAGTGGAACACTTGACAGGTAGTGAACCTTATATCTCCGTGGTTTTACATGTGCTTGTTTGTCCTTGGAATTGTGTGTAGAAATCCTTGGTATTCTGCTTTCTTCTGTGATCCATACAATGTTTTGCCTGGACTTTATCTGATGTCTGTAATGATATTGTGGTTGCCATGATTTATTGGATTGCATTTCAGCACTGTTTCTGGTTAATATTATTCCTTCAACTTGAGATTTATAATGAACTTTGACTGAATTGACAGTTTGGAGAGAGAAGAAGCTGAAGATTTAATTAAACGCCATGGGGGTCGTGTTACTGGATCTGTCAGCAAGAAAACGGTAGTTCCGAACTTCAATCTTAAATTTGATTGGTTTCAGACGTTTGATAACATTATCTTTTTTGCAGAATTATCTTTTATGTGATGAAGACATTGGGGGAGCCAAATCAACTAAAGCCAAAGAGCTGGGGTTTGCCATCTTTGATCCATGCTCACAAACAATTGTATTTGAGTCCTATATATCCTCTCTAATGACTGGCTCAAATTTTTCGTTTGTAGCACTCCCTTCCTTACAGAGGATGGATTGTTTGACATGATCCGTGCTTCAAAGCCTATGAAGGCACTTGCACAAGCAGAATCAAAGAAATCTGTTGAGAAAGTTGCAGCATCTTTGCCTAAGAAAAGTCCTCAAAATATAGAAGCGAAGAGTAGGAGCAAACAGCCTTGTGTTTACTTATATCAATTTAACATCTGATTCCTAGCTTGTGATCTGTTTTGTTGGTTTGATTTTCTAACATTGTCATCCAACTTTGTGATTTTGTATGTGGTTCACAGTACTGCCTTGAAATGAATTGCATGTTAAGTCTACCATCTGGTATCATCTTACTGTTGTTCAGTATCAATAATGCGGAAGTCAGTGAGATGCATGTTATTGTTGTTGAATGTTGTTCAGTATCAATAATGCGGAAGTCAGTGAGATGCATGTTATTGTTGTTGAATGTTGTTCAGTATCAATAATGCTGGGTTTTTAGATTGGTTGGTGGTCTTATTTTTGACTTTGTTTTAGTAGCTGTACACTAATTGGGCATTTGTTGCCTCTTGAGAAAGTATTGTCAAGTTGTTTATAGAAAAAGATTGTAGATAATAAACACAAGTAGCTGTTGAATTGCTTATTAAGGTGTTGTTTAAGGCCACTATGTCATTTTCTGCTATCAGTTCTTCCTATGCCTATGCTGGGTTTTTTATGCTACCAGGGATCAAAATCTCGTAGCCTTTGTTTGCAAAAGAAGAAAGTTCCCAAGTTACCTTGAAGCACATGGTCTTTTGATTCTCAGTCATTAACAATTTTGTTGTGCCCATGCACCAGTATTGTTTCATGTTTTCTCTTTATGTGAAGAATTATTTAGTTGCATTTTTTAGTATTTAATGTTATGTTAGCGATTAGCTGGAGAAGATTGTTTTATAATTGCATATGTCTGATGGAAATTTGAAGAGGGATAATTTATTTTGTTAGGGAAGACTGGGGGACCTGGTAGATGTGAACCTGTTAATCTGTTATGATATTGAAGCACTTATTCAATCTTTAATTGTGTTATTAACTGGTGAACACAGAGCAATGCTGAAATTCCAATTTTATTGTTTTGTGGTTTTCAGTTGTGCTGTCAAATTATACATGATTTTACCTATTCGACTGGTTAGTAGAAGATGATGATTTACATAAATGCATCAATTAGCAATACCTTAATGTATTTTCTGATTTTCTTCCATTTTGATTATTCTTGCATTTTCAGTTGTGCTATCACATGTATTTATATGAAATATCATGTTAATAATCGTAAGTCTAAGCGGAGGCCATGTGGTTTGCAATGCTTGAAGTGGATGACAGTTGACTTGAATGTTTTGAACTTGTTCTCGCTTCTCCTTTTAGTTGGTTGGTTGCATTTTTTTCTTTTTTTTTTTTTTAGTGTCTTCCAAATTTTGAAAAATTGGTTCATTTTGCAGGCACTTCGGCTTCAAAAGCAGCCAGTGAAAGAATGAAAATGGTTGCTTCTCCTGCCAAAAGGAAAGGGCAAAATATCCAGCAATCTTCGCTTACATGGACAGAGAAGTATAGGCCAAAAACTCCCAATGAGATTGTTGGGAATCAGCAGCTGGTATGCGTTTTTTTCTAGCAGCTGTGTCTGCCATCAGAGGTTTAATCTTAATATTTATTTTAACATGGTGAAGCATTGGAGTTATGATTTTTCATTGTACTAATATGCAGGTTAAGCAGCTTCATACATGGTTGGCGCACTGGAATGAGAAGTTTCTTGACACTGGAACTAAACAAAATGGAAAGAAACAAAATGATGCCAGTGCTGAAAAAGCTGCGCTTTTAAGTGGATCACCTGGTATGGGGAAAACTACAGCAGCAAAGTTGGTTTGTCAGATGCTGGGTTTCCAGGCTATTGAGGTAACATACTTTTGACAAAGGCTTTTGGTGATCATTAGAGCATCAGCATAGTTCTTGTGAGGTCAATGGTGTATTGTATCGCTGATTATTCTTTTCCTTTTATTATTAGAATATCTTTCTTATTAGCTCATTGTCATGTTGTATCACTCGATGTTATTAACTTTCGCTATCTTCCCTTCATGTGTATCCCTTACCATATCAAGGTAAATGCTAGTGATAGCCGAGGGAAAGCTGATGCCAAGATTTCCAAAGGAATTGGTGGGAGCAATGCAAATTCCATAAAGGAACTTGTCAGCAATGAGGCCCTCAGTGCTAATATGGATCGGTTTGTTCTGCTTTCTCATTGTGTCTTGAATTAGTTCGTAGGATCTAGGATGTACCTAAAACTCTTTTGGTTCTTCTTCTTTTTTTTTTTTTCCCTCACTTCACTAATTTGTTGATTCAAATTTCAGTTCAAAACATCCAAAAACTGTCCTGATTATGGATGAGGTAGATGGGATGTCTGCTGGAGATAGAGGTGGAATTGCTGATCTCATTGCCAGCATAAAGATTTCTAAAATTCCTATTATCTGTATCTGTAATGACCGCTATAGTCAGAAATTGAAGAGTCTTGTGAACTACTGCTCGGATCTCAGATTCCGGAAACCTAGAAAACAGGAGGTATTTCCCTTTTGTCTTATTTAATCTTTTCCAGTCCACTGTTTCTCTTCTTTAAAAGAACTTCTGAACACTTCACATTTATACTATTTGGATTTTTGCTAATCTAGTGATGTTAAGAAGATTTGTTATTGCTTAGCTTTGATTTTCCTGTGTTAGCTACCTCAGAAAATATGGGATGAGCATTGGACTCTTGTTCTTAGTTTTGCGATAGATGTTATGAAAAGAAAACTGATCTTTTGTAGTTTTTAGATATACGAAAGTAACTGGTTTGCATAAAAATTGCCTTGAATAGCTTGAATATCTGCCAAGTAATTCATTGTGATGCCGCTTCCACGTCTTCTATTATGACATTCACACAGTTGTTATGAAAGAGATTTGTCTTACTTGAGTTAGAAGCTGTTAAGATTTCTTGAGCTCTGTAGCAGGTGAATCTAAATGCCTTTTGCTTTAATGATAACCTTGGGTTCGTTCTGTTATCATGCTTGTTTATTCCTGTCCTTTAGACTTGAAGTCAGATTATTATGCCTGTTCTCTGAAAACATTCTGAGGTATATGTAAAGCCTAGATTCATTCTATGAAAGATTTTAAGCAAACAAGAAGGGGCATATTTTATTAGTGTTTCTGCTTTTGTTATCGCATTTTTATGAATACTGAGTTTGAAAGATGTTTATTAAAAATGGGCTGTTAAACTTATTTCCCTTGAACATAGACTAAAGCCTACCTTTTACTTTATGCTTCCAAGTATGTGCAACCTGGTTGCTTATGTGTAGCCCACTGAATAGAGAGTCTAAGACCTCCATTTTCCCTTACACATTCATAATTTTATGCAGCACGTGTATATGCCAGGTGTTAACATTCACTTTGCATCATGAGACAATTTGTTCTTAGTATGGAGCTTCTAACGCTCTTTTTTTTTTTTTTTTTGGTGTGGTAGATTGCAAAAAGGTTAATGCAAATTGCAAATGCTGAAGGTCTTGAGGTTAATGAGGTACATGATCCTTTAATGATATTATTTTGTTTGTTTCCTTGGAATTTGTTTATATATGTGTGTGTGTCTGTGGATGTTCCTTGATTATCTATTCATTTCATGCCCTTTTGATGGCTCTTTAAGCCTTGTATTATCTCCAGGATGTACAATGAGTTGGTGTCCGAAAGAGCATGACGTGGTTGTTGTTAGGGTAGTTGAAGAGATTTTGATTTTGGTACCATATTTGATGTTGAGTAGATTATCTTTACTATCATTAAAGTTCAGGGTACTTGAAGAGATTTTAATTTTGGTACCATATTTAATGTTGAGTAGATTATCTTTACTATCATTAAAGTTCAAATTGAAATTCATCAACTCTCTGTCAATTTTTTTTGTCTTTCTTTATTTTCGTATTTTTGGGTCTCCGTGATAAATTAAGGATTGGAGAATTCAGAGTCAATCAAGTATATCCAAAACATTTAGTGTCCGTTATTTTGTTTTTACATTTTTTTTTTCTATTGGTTAGATTTGAAGACATATAAGCATGGAATCACTTATTTTTTATTTATGACCTTCAGATTGCATTAGAGGAGCTTGCAGACAGAGTGAATGGAGATATTCGCATGGCTATAAACCAGCTGCAGTATATGAGTCTCTCCATGTCAGTTATCAAGTATGATGACATAAGACAGCGCCTTCTAAGCAGTGCAAAGGATGAAGATATTTCACCATTCACAGCTGTTGATAAGTAAGGCACTTGGATCTTATCTATTTCATTAAATTTCTCAGAACAGTTCATCTGCTGATATTTGAGGCTATTAGTTGTAATCTGAACTTTAATCCTTGTCTCCTCTCCGCTCTTTGCGAACTTTTGTTCTCATGTAATATAAGATCTTTATCTTCTTGAAAGTGCTTGGAGTGAAAGGTTCAATTACCTTTTTGATTATATGAAACATCGTGCCTGTGCTATCGAGCTGCATCATGGACCATAATTCTGACTCTTATTACTATGTAGACATATAATGGATCATTTATATCACAATTATGGGACAATCATGTCCATAATCATGAAATTCTGAATTGTCTCAACTTCTCATCTGTAAATTGATTTTACATGGATGTTAACTTAGCTCCTATGCTTCTCTATTCTAAGGCTTATGATGGTTAAGATCAGTCAGTAAGCTGCTTCTTCCCCCCGTCTTTATTTAGGCTACAAAAAAGAAAATGGTATATAGCCAACGTGATTACAAATTAAGTGTATTTGATTGAATGTTGTCATGCCAACACACATTTGTGGCTGTAGGCTTTTTGGCTTTAATGGTGGGAAGTTGAGAATGGATGAGCGGATTGATCTAAGCATGAGTGATCCGGATCTTGTCCCGCTACTTATTCAGGTTCTTCCTCAATTAGTGCTCGTCTGTTTGATTACCAATTACTAATTATCAAGACAATTTAGATCATGGTTGGAGATTACTTTATCTCTGCGGTTTTTTAAAAATTCAAGTCCCGAACTTTTCTGCGGACAACATAATAATATTCTCTAAGATGGCGACAACTTCTCTATGTTATCAGGCATGGACATCATGTAACCCACCTAGTAATCCAGACATCTAAGTTTGACCCTATTAATTGATTAAACCGTTTTATCTTTATCAGCTTATTTGAGAGTAAAGTTTTTTAAAGTTTGGATGATTCATAGTTAAGAATCAAATTCTGCTTAAGTTCAAGTGAAAGTTACTTTTGTTTAGGATTTGATTTACTATGTTGGATGACCCCTCAGAATGACTGTGGTCCAAGATTCGTATTCTGCCCACACCCTAAATTGAGACAAATCTAATTTGGGAATTATCAGTATTTTTTATAAATTGTATGACCCAGAAATTATTATTCTTGGCAGCCTTGGCCTGAGACAATTTGACAGCAGACGCTGAGCCTATTGCTTCTGGCAAAATAGATTATACAAACAGATAGGGTATACTGTTCCGTAGCCTAAAGAGTGGACAACTAATCCCTAGAAGCAATTGTTTAAGAACCCAAAAATTGTCTGGAAAAGTAACCAGATTCTTACCATATCCCAAATGAAGTAAAGTTTTCTTTATTATTGTCCATTAAAAATTATTTTTTTATCGAATTCATAATTATATTATAAAAGATAACGTTTTCATTGAAAGATTATTATTATATTTTCTTAGGTTAAATCATTTTATATTATTAGATAGCATTTATTTTCTTATGGTTAATCCATGTGATCATTCTTTTTAGGCGGTCAACTTTTTTCAGTTCAATATATTACTGTATTAAATATTGAATTATAATTACTATAGAATTAATTGTATGTTTAATGATCTACCATAATGGGAACCTCTTGCGTTTGCTTTTAATGAATGCCCCACATGGTAATTTTTTTTATTATATTGCAGGAAAATTATATTAATTATAGGCCAAGTTCAGCTGGTAGAGATGAAGTGAAGCGATTGAGCTTGATTGCCCGTGCTGCTGAGTCTATCAGTGATGGCGATATATTCAATGTCCAGATCCGAAGGAATCAACAGTGGCAACTCTCTCAAAGCAGTTCGCTTGCATCTTGTATTATTCCGTATGTACCAGTTGTGAAATATGTCCAGAATTCTTTGCATGATTTTCACTTGGCTAAATGACCATATTTAATTCTTTTTAATCAGTGCTGCACTGATGCATGGACAAAGGGAGACACTTGAGCAGGTAAAGGACGTCAGTCTTGGAGGTTACGCTTACTTTTAGCCTTATTAAATTGGTTTTATGATTTATTCTATCTAAGTCATAGTATTGATTGAAGAAGAGTAATATTATGTAGAAAATGCCATTATATATTTAGGGATATATTTGTGGCTTTCTTGCTTATGTAAATGTGGTTTGTCATGTCAATATAATTGATAAATGTGAGAATCCACCAAGACCCCATGAGGTTTGTCAAAGTGTCCGAAAAGTAGGGAAAGATCGAAAACCTATCAGTCAGACTCCCTATTGTTAACAGTTGTCGTTGACAAGGAATCTGGCTGATAGTTTTCTGATCTTTCCCCATCTGACCTACAGGCTGACGAACCTTGGAGGGTGTCAGTGTAATTCTCTCTTTGCTATGATGACCGATCCTCATTTATTAGGGTATATCACATAAGAGGTATTGGTCTCTTATCGCTTGGGGTTGTTACCAACTAGTTTACCGGTTAATTTTGTAAATGGAGTGGAGTAAAGCAGTTGAGAGAATAGAGGACCAGGTGAAAATTTTCATGTTAGGGATTTTTTGAGAGTGCTTATTTTGTGGTTGTTCAGTAATGACTTGAGATTTCCTATTTTTCAAGATTTCCTAGCACTATGAATTTTAGGACTTCATGAATTAGTTGTGTTTTCTTTCTTGTACTCTTTCTTTTGTCGCACAGCTTAGTGGTGGACTTTCTTCTCCCCAGGCCTTTTTCGATGGTTTTGTTATCTCTACTTTATTCCATAGTGTCATGACTAATACATGAGATTAGTACACTTGAGGACTATGCTAAGCTTTGCGAAATGCTTTGTTTTTATTACCAGCATGGAAATTGGAGATCCAATTTTTTAATATAATAATACCTCTCTGCATAGAAGGCATGTTTTCAGTGCCATAAGTTTTGGTAAAATTTATTCTGCTTACGCCAATAGATTTAAATGAAAATGCAAGATGTAAATCTCATAATTTCCAAAAATATGTAACATAAGACGTTTATTTTTGTTTTATTGTCTCGCAATTTTTTTGGAGAGACAGTGACAGTAACCTATCTGGATTAGATGTATTCTTAACATCAGAACGGGGCCTCATGTCTGCAGGGGGAAAGGAATTTTAACAGGTTTGGTGGATGGCTGGGAAAGAATTCGACAATGGGCAAAAATTTGAGGCTTTTAGAAGATCTGCATTTTCATCATCTTGCTTCTCGTAAATCTAAATTGGGAAGGTAAATTCTTTTTCCCTATTTTATATTTGTTGGTTAATTCTGGTTTGATGTTCAATCTCTTGTGGAGGCAGACAGTACTAAACCACTTGGTCGGTTGTTATTTGATCTGCTTTTTCTATGATTTTGGTCACTTATTGATAGGTAGAAGAATTGATTACAAACTCACCTGCTTTTAAGTGGTGAATTTATTTTTAATCTCTTAGTGTCTGATAGATATTATGCTAAATTCACCTGTAAACCGACCAAATGAGTTGACAAATATGTCTGTTTTAGTTGAGTTTTTGTTGTACTTGCTGAACAAGCTAAGACGTGCAGACTCATGTGTTGAGTGTTCCTTGTGTTAATGTCCTGAAATGTAGACTTGGGATACACTTGCACTTAGGCCATAACTGTATATAGTTACATTGTAGGTATGCCTCATTGTTGACCTAAACGGTGTTGAGTTAAATTTAAGATTCTTATACATGGAGATTCAGTGCCAAAATAACTAGAAGTATCATATTGTTGTCATTCAAAGTTGACGAGAAGCTCTTGTTTGTGTGTGTATGAGAAAATAGAAATTAGATATAGAGTAATGATTGACATCCTAAATTTCATCTCAAATGACGTGGCATGTGATGTGTCATGTTGTTAATTCTTTGCAAGAACTAAGTGGATTAATTTTATTATTTGACCATCCAATTGATGAATGCCACATCATTTGGGATAGAAATTTGGGAGGTGTAGCACTACACTTAGATATAATTACACAAGATTGGGAGATGAGTTGACCTTATAGATACGGATATAGCTAAAAACTTATGCTAGATTCTACAAATTAAATTTACATGTTAACCAAATTTAACTAAAATGTGTATGTCTGTGTGTCTGGTTGTGGAGCGAGAGAGAGAGAGAGATCATTTGCAAGCACATTAAAGTATATTGTTTTTTCCTATGGGAAGCTGGAGGAGGAGAATATATAATTAAGAGGACTCTGTCCTTGCTCTCTGGGTATTTGACAGTTTAACTATATATTATGGTCTTTCCTTCTGTTCTAAGTTTGAAAATATGTAGTTTGTCAATTATTCTTGGATCGACATCTCTTTTTCAAAATTTTTAATTATTCTTGTGTGGTTTATGGTACAGGGATACTCTTCGACTTGATTATTTTTCTCTTCTTTTAAAACAATTAACAGAGCCACTTCGAGTGCTGCCTAAGGTTAGATGTCATTTTTGTTATTTTACTTTAATTGTTGAAACTTTGACTGATCCAATCCATGTGCTGCCTAGGGCTAGGTAGTGTGTTATGAATATTTTGAATGGTTAGTGTTGCAAAGGCATTTTCTTAAGCACCAAGCGGTGTTCAACAATGCCTTTCTCAGGCAAAGACTGCTGGTGGCTGCAGGGTCTTGTGCCTATCTTAAAGTGGTCAGGACTCAAGGGAAGGGCCCACTTGAATTAACTGTCACTGTTAGTTGAGTCATTGAAACGGCTGTACACCAGATATACCTTTGGTCTATAGTGAGTTTGCTGGTATAATTGTTTCTAAGTCAAATGTAAGATACTAGTCCACCAATTCCTTGCTTTGTAGTGGTTCTGTGCAAGCTAGATTCAAGATGCCCTCACAATCTGATGAATGAGATTAAGAAGAGCAATAATTATAAATTTAAAGGGTGAACTAAAGCATGTTAGAACTTCGTTCTCTTCTAAGTTTGTGCCGACTAATTACTTAACTCAAAAGCTTAAGCCTATATGTGAAGAAACAACATTAGTATTCTAGTGCTAGCATGCCTTGTGTCAAAGGCATGTGGACCACCATAATCATAGCCTCAAATTTAGCATCGAATACGAACACATCTTTCTGTTGATTCTTTTTTCCCCTTTTTTCCCCCTGAAAGACATCTGATTGTAGATTGACTACTATGATAGGGGGATTTAATAAAGCTTATAGTTCAGGGACTGCTATTTTTATGTTTGAGCTCTTATATCGTGGTTTAGGCTGCTTTCTCCCTCCCTCTCCGTCTCTTTCTCTTTCCTTCTCTTCTCTTCTGTTTCCTTTTCCTGTTTCCCTTTAATTAAGGTGTAGCCATTTGTACATGCACTTTAAGAAACCATGTCTTTTCATTTATTTTTCTTGATTATGGCAGTTGGCACTTATTATTTGTCATATCCAACGCTCTGCTTCATTTGTTTCCCTTTGTACTTACAGCTTACTTTAAAAACATTTTTGTTTTCATATGAAGCTTCTTTCACTCCACTGAGTGTCTACAGTTCTTAAGAGTCTCAGTCTTTGTGCACAATTTCTAAGGGATTAAATGGATGATTGAAAACTGACATTTCTACAAGCCCTGATGTAAAATTTTCCTACATATCTTATCAATATATCTATCGGCCACTTCTAGATATTGGTGCCTAATGTTAATGCGCAAGTATCTGGCTAGAGCTTTTCACCTCAGGTGATTTTGGGTCTTAGCACTTGGAATCATTTTGCCTTTTTACCTTGAAACCGGTTCATGAGGATTTGGTTGTGATTTTTCTTGTGTGTGATGTAATGACCAGGAAGAAGCTGTTAAGAAAGTTGTTGAGTTCATGAATGCTTACTCAATAAGCCAGGAGGACTTTGATAGTATTGTGGAACTGTCAAAATTTCAGGTACCTATACCGTACATCACATAATACTTAGATTTTACAAGGGCTATCTCACTTTCAGCATATTTATGGTTATACTGTTTATCAGGGTCACGCAAATCCATTGGAAGGCATTCCACCAGCTGTCAAATCAGCCCTAACAAGAGCTTATAATGCACAAAGCAAATCACGAATGGTACAAGCTGCAGATTTGGTTCCACTTCCTGGAATGAAAAAGGCTCCTAAGAAGCGGATTGCGGCAATGTTAGAACCACCTGATGACGGAATTGGAGAAGAGAATGGGGACAATTTGGCTGAGAATGAAGAAGAAAATTCTTCAGATACAGAGGGGCCAGGTAAAATTATCTCAAGTAAAAGTTTCATTCAGTTTGCCATCACATTGGCGACTGTTTTGCAGCATCCTTTTTAAGTCTTCCTAATCTTGAGAAGTTGTAAATCGAGTTTTTTTAAGGTGCTGGCACTAAGTCAATCAAATTCTCAAAAATTTTACCACCATCCTATGTCCCCACTACAGATGGTCATTATCATCATAGGCCTCCCACCTGCAGTTCTCAAACAAATTGCAAGTGGTTAAGCTTAGATAGAATAAAATGGTGAATGGACTCTGTGTAAATTGTTTGTTTGGTTGGATATAGCATTTTGAGATAGAAGGGTTGGTACATTCTCATCTCATTTTGTCGAGCAAATCCTCTTGACATTGGAGGAAATGGCAACCATATAGATCAGGAGGAATGAGAAGAACAAGCACAGCTTGTTGAAAGTCCTGTTTCAATTGGTTTTACTGTTGCTTTAGGTTTTGAGGCTCGTGCTGGAGTATGAGATTTCTTGTTCCATATAAATATCTTAACCAGGCATTGTGTTAAATAGTGTATTCTTAAAACTTCAAGGTACTGCCTTCAGTTACAAAATTCACAAGTGTTTTCATAAAAAGGAAAGCAACAATTTTTACAGAAACATCAGTACCGTTTTCTGTAAATTTTTTTGATCTTTTTCTTTTTCTAATTTTTGTTTCAAATTGTGTCAGCAGATGCCACCAATGGTGAGAAGTTGCAGTCAGAATTGCAAAGTCTGAATTCATCAGGTCTGGCGATATTATCTTACCTAATGACAATCTAGAAGAATATGGAAACCACTTCTAATTGCGATATAACCAATGAATTTTTAATCTGTGACCTAATTTTTTTCTAGGAATTGAAGTACAACTGGAATTGAAGGGAGCGGGGAATTCAGGTGCCAAGAGGAAGCCTGCGGGCAGAGGAAAAGGTGGTTCCGCATCTGCTGAGAAGAAAAGCGGCCGTGGTTCTGGGACTGCGGCCAAGCGAAAGAGATGAGGAGATGAATCTCTGAAAGTGGTGGTTTATGGCGGTGTTAGTTGTGTAAGTAAGAGTGCCTCTGTACAACCATTTTGAATGTTTTGTCGATGAAAGTCAGAGGAGGAAACTTCTTTTTGTAATAATGGTCCGATCAATGTAAGCGTTTTAGATTTGATCTTTCTAGTATTATATATATATAGAAGCTAATGTGTTTCCCGTGACATTTATTTTCTCAGATCGTAACCTGGGTTTTCCAGACAGATTAGGATCATAGCTTTTGTTCATTTCCCCCATCTGGCCGGATTATCAATGGGTATCTTTTTCGCATGTTGTCGATACCTGCATTTGATAGTTTCATCAATGAATTTAAGTTTCACAATACTTATGTTCAAAGGATCAGAGGAATCTCGTACGGAGAAAAAATTGAAGTGTTGATTGGTTGTTAATAAATAGAAAAAGACAGAATTAAAAACACATGCTATAAGATTATGAGAAATATGAATTTAATTGAATAAAAACACTAAATTGATAATAAACAATGCTGGTTTTCTGTGTTTTCAACTTTTCATTCCATTGATATCTTTTTTTTTTTTTTAAATTTTTTAATCTAAAACGAAAAGATGGATCTAAATTCGATTAAGAGAATTGTTTGAAAATCACTAGTTCAAGTCGCTGCAAGCATGATTTAATTTAAAAAGAAAGGTGCTTAGGGGGCCAACTGATCCTGGTTTGTTTACAATATATGATGTATATTTTAGACGAGATATAACAGATAAAAATTAGGAAACTATAAATTTTAAGTGAATTGGTGTTTGTTAAATCATAATGTTTTAAATTTTGAGTGCGAACAATTTATACGTACAACTTATTTTGTACAAGTCTAGCTTTTATTTTGTGGGTTTATTATATTATTTGAATAATATGAATGCTCACTTTTATCAAACCAATCCGATAAAAGTCACAATCACTGTGCTCATTACTATTTGTAAATCTATAATTATTGTTTTTTTTCTTAAAAAAAAAAACTACACTGCGAAGTGGGCCGGTTGGGTTGAAAAATGATGTCAGGCCCGGTCCGCCCACGTAATCAGTTTCTCCCTTCTTTAGTCATCCTCACTCAATCGGCAACAGCAGCAGCAGCCAATCCATCATCAATATAATAATAATAATAATAATTAAAAAAAGAAATCTCCATAGAACTGAGTTGGGATTCTGCTGTTGAGTTTTGATTGAAGCTTTGAAGAAGAAGAAGAAGAAGAAGAGAGGTTGAGAGAGAGAGAGGGAGGGAGAGATGGGAGAATCATCATCATCGGCATCGGCATCGGCATCAGAACAACAGTCATTCTTCAGGAAGCACTGGGAAGGTTACAAGGAGTTCTGGGGAGAGAGGTTCTCGTTTCTCGAAAACTACACAAGATTCACAAAGCGTGAGAAGCCTCTTCCTTCTTGGTCCCCCTCTGATGTCGATGCTTTCATCGCTACCGATCCCGTCCATGGCCCCGCTGTATGTTCCTCTATTTATTCCATTTATTATATCTTGAAACGGCATCGTTTTTACTCATAGATTTGTTGTTTTCATCTAAATCTGAGGATGGAGGGTGTACGTTTTGTTTAACGAAAATAAGTGGATTTGTGGGTAGGCGCTAAATCTTTAGCTTTCAATTACAAAAAGCACAAATGGAGGGTTGTATGATTTGCTTGTGGATTGGATTGAGTATAAATTCTTTTGGGTTGTTAATGAGTGTGAACTACATTGGATATTTTGTTCTCTGTTGATCGTGATTGTGACAACTTTGTGCTAATGGACCTACTGGAATTCTTGATTTGTAAATGCGCTGTCCAATTGAGGAGCAGTAATTCTGTGGAAGCAAGTCGTTCCGCTGTTAGCTTCTTGTTTATTGACTCGGGTTCTTATTAGAGGGGATTGTTGTCGGCATGAAATGTTGCATGGCAGTTCATTTTGTGTGATCAGTCAGTTAAATTTGTGTTTTTTTGGCATGGTGACAGCTACCAATAGTGGCTATTTTACTTATGTGGTTTGAAAGAATGACTGAATGATGGTTTGTTTCTATGGCCAGTAGTTGTCACATACATATTGAACTAAGCATTTTAGGTTTCCTAGAAAGTACAACTAGCAGAGAATGTGGTTATTTATTTATGAGGATATACGGGAGTGTCTTCTGTTTACAAATAAAACAAGTAAGAGAGTGCCCCAAAAAAAAAAAAATATCACACATTATAAATCCATTGTTAGTACACAATACTTAACTTATGGGTTGGGGAAGCTGGATGACAAGGATCTAAATTTCTTCCCCCTTTGCGTGTGCCAGGATCCTTATATGCTTTCAAAATTTTATGAGTATTGCTTGCTTTTGTAAAGGAATGATATTTCCCTTCCCTTCAAAGAAATCGTATGACTCTTAGTTTTGCCAATATCTTATGCTAAAGTTGAAACTGTTGCTTGAACTATTAGGTCAAAGAATGTATCAAAGTTGAGTACTGGTGAACTTCTAGATGTCGTAGACTGTACTGTCTGTTACATTAAATTATTAGAATTGAAACAAGTTTGTTTATTATAACTAGTAAAGTAAGAACATGGGATATTCTGCTCCTTTTCATTGACATACTGATACTGATGAGAGCTCACATTTATGCAATCCAATTTTAATTGAAACATACTGATACTAACTTCATTAAAACCTCGTCTTTCAGCCTTTGTTTATGTTGACTCTGTTTGCAATAGTGGGTAATAAATGTATTGTTTAAATTGTTGGAATTTTGTCCTGTTGAACTATCAAGATAGAAGCTTTCCTTGGCAGGCATCTATAAGTTGGTATAAATCATGTAGCATTTGTTTATTTTTTTGATGATTTGATTGCAAATGCACCTTTACGTGTTTTTGCTGTCAAATGCTAAAGTCTTTTACTTCTTCAGTTGAAGAGTGCTAGGGAAGCTGTGAACTTTGCTCTCGCTGGAAGTTTAATTGGAGCAGTATCAACTGCAGGTGTTGCTTGGAAGTATTCAAGGAGTTTACATGGTAATCTACTGCCTCTTCTGTTTGGCAGCTATTACAATTTCCATACTGAATATTGTGCCTATTAAAATACATCTTTTATGCCTAGGGAGATATGAAGCGTAAATTTCCATGTTAGTTTAGTAATTTTGTTTAAGTTGCTTTTTTTAGACAAGAATTCAATTAGTAAAGTATGGTGAAGAATTGTAAATGTTATTTTGGATATATAGTAAAATAGATACTTGCTGGTTGTTGATAGGAATTTTTATACATTGTACTCTACTTTCTCAGTTATGCAGCGAAAATTTTTCAGCATTTTCCTTTGATTATGTGGGTTGTAGGTCTGCGTAGGCCTTCTACAATGTTAAAATATATTTGGACAGAATTTGAAAACTCTGTCTGTTTTGAAAAAGTGAACCTGTGTCTAACTAAGTAGGTTCTGATGAAATGCTATTTTGTCATCAACCACATATGTATGAGACAGGCTTACAGGATGGTGTGGCTTTGGAGTTGTCTTCTAATATAGCGACCAAGCTTGTTTAGATAGAAAATTTCATTTCAATTTATGTGTTACTTGGTGCTTAGTTGCAGTGATGTTCATATGTCCAAACCAGTTTGGTTGTGATCAGTCCATTAAAGTACCTGCTCATGGCAACTAGTGTCATCTGGTCTCTTGCTTGATTAGAGATTTTGGATTACATGAGCTACTTATTTGTGCACATTATAATTCTTCATACATTAAAGAGCCTTGGATTCAACCAAGTGGTCAAGGGTTGAAAACCCCTCATGTCACTCTTCTGGATAACTGAATAAAGAAATTCTGTCATCTTTAAAGCATTGTAGTTCACTTTCTGGCCAATAATCAATAATGTCATCAGTTGTAACGTCAGATACAGGTAAATGGAAAAGAACAGAATCAAGTTTCTTCAAAAGTTATGTTATGGGTGCAATATCAGAGAAATTCTATTTACCTCAACCATTTTTTATTTGCCAGGTACTGGGCTGTCTTTAGCAGCAGGAGCTGTTTTCGGGTGGACTTTTGGACAGGAATTTGCCAATCACTATCTGCAACTTTACAGGATGGACACCTTGGCTGCACAGTCAAAGTTTATGGAGTGGTGGGAAGCCAAGTGTGCGGAAAGGTCTTGAGCTTTGATGGGGTTTTTGAAAGCAGGGCTGAAACTTTGTTTCCTTCTCTATAATAAAAATTAAATGCTTCCATGCTGAAAGTGAATGGTTGATTTACTTCTTTCTGCTTGATGTTAGATTTTTTCGTATATGAATTTGAGAAATTTTCAATCTTTTTTCACTGGAATCAAATTGATAAGAGTGTTGTTGACTTGCAGCAATTTTCAAAGGACAAATGAATGGTTTTACTAATATGGCTTCGCTCAAACTTAAACATGCATGAGATTTCTTTCAGATTGAATAGGGATAAAAGGAACAATTTTCAACTGTATTGAAAACTTAATAAATCGGTCGCCGGCAAGCTGGCATGGTATAGTGCTTATTTTTATCCAGCAAGCCGGCATGGCACAGTGCTTATTTTTATGTTGTATAAATGGATTCAATGGTGGGGTGATGAAGCTAGATTTTATGCCTGTTTTTTATGATAGTTTTGGGAAACGTCTTTCTGTTCCATTGTTATTAGCTTACCGTTATTGGAACGGTAGACTACAAAAGTACAAAAAAAAATAAATTCTGCATTTTCATAGCCTTGTTACATATGAATGCAGTTGTAACACTGAGACAACAAGACAAATTATCACAAGGAATAGTGACGGTATCGACCAGCCCTTAACTGTTAAATCTGTAGAGTCACCACCATCATCAAGTCTTGGTGGATGACGAGTCTCAAACCATCATAAGCAGTGACTTGATGAGCTGCTTTGGTCTTCTTCTCCTCCCTTCAAGCTTTGCTCTCCACCTCGTGTAGAATGAGCACTCATTCTTTGCGCAGCAGTATGACAGTCGTTCGGGATTGTTTGCAGATTCTGAAATCTTCAAAGCAGCTTATTAATGTCCACACAAGCTTTTTTTGTTCATGAACCTCGACACACCTCCAATGGTGTCAGCCATTTTTTTATTATGGGTTATATATGTACATATATATGAATGAGAGAAAGTAGCAAAAATGAATTTGATAGAGCTACAATGGGAATTTAAGAGTTTTACAAACACTTAAAAAAGAGTCTTGAAGCCTGTTTGTAATTTGTACTGCTTTTATAAGTTGAAACTCTTTTATGATGTGTTTACTTGTGAGTTTAGGAATTGAGAATAAAGGAATGGAAATGAAACTTATGTTTATTTGTTAAAATATAATTTAGAAATAGGAATAAAATGTGTAGATCCCACACAATTTAGAAATAAGAAATGAGAATCTCATTCCTATGAAGGATTGAAAATAAAAATGTGAGAATGAGAATGAAACATAAATTTATTTTTCTATCCTTCTAATTTTTTCAAATTTCTTAAATTACCCTTGTTCAAATCACAAATAATTTTATTATTTTAAATGTCATTAATAACAATAATATTATTATTATTAAATTTTATTAACTTTATTATTTTAGTTATTATTATTATTATTTTCATTAATATTATCATTATTAACAATGAAAATAATGATAAAAATAATAATTAATAAAAATAATTAATTTATCATTATTAACAATATTATCCTTATTGTTGTTGTTGTTGTTATTATTATTATTATTAAATTTTATTAAATTTATTATTTTAGTTATTATTAATTATTGTTATTATTATTTTTGTTAATAATGATAATATTAATAAAAATAGTAATAACAATAATTAATAATAAATAAAATAATAAAGTTAATAAAATTTAATAATAAAAATAATAACAACAACAACAACAAAAACAATAATGATAATATTGTTAATAATGATAAATTAATTATTTTTATTAATTATTAATACTATGCGTATTTTGGTAAATTGATTCTCATTTCCATTTATTTTGTCAAATAAATACATCAATGGTATTTCAGCACATTCTCATTCCCATTTATTTTTGTCAAGTAAATATAGAAATCTTATTCCCATTCTCCATTCCTATTCCAGTCCATTCTCATTGTACCCCATTCTCATTCTTATTCCCATAAAATAAACTCATCATTAACAGAATAAACGGTTGCTTTTGATCAATTTGAAAATTAAAAAGGCTCCTTACTCTGAGCTTTGTGAATCTCAAATATCCAAGCTCAATCAATAGTTCATTTATTTATTAAAATGAAAATGGGTTGGCAAAAGGAGAATGACACTGCCCTTCCTTTAATATTGTTTCTACCATTTAAGTCCCGAATAAATTTTAACCACACTGTTTGTCTCTGGTGCTAAACTAATAATAGGGAAAATATATATATATATATATAGGGTGTGTTTACAAAATGAATTTTTTATCAATTATTTAATAAAACAAATTAAAACGTGGTTGATTCCTTTTAATAACTAACTTTACCTAGTTTGAATTAAGATTGCTTTGAAAATTAAATGCACTTGCTTTGGATTGCTATTAATTGCGATTTGGAGACGCGGTTGGTCCAATTTTAAATATGAAATGGTACGTAGTGAGCGTTGCGTTCTGGGGAAACGCTCCAGCTGAGATGTTTTACAGCTGAAATTTAATTGCTTGTTGGACCAGTGCCCTCATCCCCAAGTTTCCAGCCGATATACCAAATCAATTTTCAATTACCAAATAATAATTAAATTCTTTAATCGCGGTTGTCCAGTTTTATAGTCTTTACCAAATAAAGATTAAGTTCTTTAAACGTGGTTAGTTTATTTTAGGTGCATTACCAAATCTTATTTAGATTCTTTATGGCTGAGATACAAACACAGTACCAAATCCGGATCCCGGAAGTGGTGCTCTGAAGAAGGGGGGAGAAGAGAATTACAACAGAGGGGAGAGATCCGGTCTCTATGCCTCTGAGGAACGTAGAATTTATATGGGAGATCTGATACCGATCAGTCTCCTATGCATGCGGAATTTAAACGTGCAAACATAAATTTAAATTGCAGAGATTTAAATTACTTTAAATTAAATTGCGGAAATTAAATTGACAGAAATTTAAACGTGCATGCTTTAAATTGTAAATTGCTTTAAATTAAATAAATTACAATGCTTTGAAATTTAAACTGGATCGAACACTTACATTGATTGTGTTCTTTTGTAAGAAAGGGAAATAATGGGAAAATTAATCTCAAAACAGGAAAGATTTTCCTTTGTCTTTCGATTCCAGATTTCCTATTCCCGGGGAGAGAGAGAGAGAGAGATCTAGAGAGAAGGAGGAGAAGAAGAGAGAGAAATTGAATTCCAAAAATGAAAAACCTGAGGAGTCTAAGTCTTCCTCCGGGTTTTTATACAAATGTACTGTAGCGGAATGTTAAGTGCACAGTAGTCTTTGGCACTGTTCACTATAGCGGAGCTTGAAGTGCACAGTAATCTTTGGATCGTATCTTTGAATAGTAGTCTTTGTACAAGAAGATACAAAATACAAAGTACAAAATACATATGTATGAACTACATAATACGGGTGAAGAGACATGTGCGCTCTCACTTGTGTCCAGTGGACCACCCTAAAGAAATAAATTAAATTTTTTTTTTTAAGTACAAAATTGTACATACATACAAAAGAATATATAATACATCTTTAATGCTTGATAGGAGAAAAAATGCCGAAGCAGTCATCTTCATTTTCATCACCAAGAGAGATAAAGGGTTCTTCATCTGCCGAGGTGCTTGAGCTGGAACTGGCAACGGACGTCTCTGATCTAGTGGCGAGAAGTTGTTGCATGACTTTGAAATATTCCTCTTCAGTTTTGGCACTGGCCAAAAGAGATTGGGCTTTGGATTTTTGAGTAAGAAAGGTTTGTTGGGCTTTGGATTCTTTGATGGTTGGAGGCAGAAAGCCTTTTGAACCAAGCCAATTTTGGACAAGTGTTTCGGTTAATTTAGTTTTTTCATCAAATTTCGACCACCATTTTACTTTGAAGGTTCTTTGGATAAGGAGTTGTTTTTCTTGGGTATGGAATCTGAAATTCCACATCCATACCCATGGAAGGAAGAAATTGGTACAAAAACAGAGAAAGGGAGAAAATCTTTTCTCTGAGTCAGTTGGGGTATAATGTGCTTTAAAAAGGTTCAGGCAATGGGTAGCATTAGGGGTTAAGATTTGTGGAGTGGAACCAAAATAATTCAACCATTGTTGGAACCAGTTTGGAAGGCTTTGGACAAAAATAACCATGAATGAGACTTTTTAGGGTTTTGTATAAAAAATGTATTGAACCAAGCCTGCTGGTAATCCCAATAGGAATACACCAAACAGTGTGGTAAACGCATTTGAAAATTTGGAGGGAAAGATTTGTATTTATGGAGTTGGTCGCCCCACTGGTTTGGACTCAAAACTTTTAAAATTGTGGCCGTGGAGTAGGCCGGCTCAGAATGGGTTTCACTGAGAAAGAAATGTTTGAATTTTACAGACTCAGTGGCTTTAAGAATGCTTTGATAATATGACTGGGGTTTTGTTAAATCCCAAGGTTTGAAAAACCAGTTTTTAGGGAAAAAATTTGAAATTGCTTGAAAATGATCAGAATGGTAAAACCCATGTTCCATAGTTAAAACATTTTGAAAATGAGATTTATCAAACCAATCGGATGTTTTCTTTGAAGGTGTTGGCTGGGAAAGAACAATCTGAGAAGATGAGCTTTCACCAGAAATGACAACATTTTGGCTTTGGGAAGAAAGTTTTGTAATTTCTTTAGAAATTGGTTTGTCTTCCTTAGGGATCTGAGAAAGGGCTTTAGATTTTGAAATGCCTTGTAAGGCAAGCATTAGCTCAGGGGACTTTGTAATAGATTCCATCCATTCTTTGACTTGTTGTTCAGAGGAAATGAATTTACATTGGGTGCTTTGTTCTTCTTCTTCAACCATTTCGATCCAGGATTTTATAGGCATGGCTGAGGATAAAAGTTTATCTTTGGAGGGAGTAGATTGGGGTTCTTTGGAGGCTTTTTGGGAGTCAGAATCTTTGGCTATGCTTTTTCCTTTGTCTTTGCGCTTTGGCGGCATTATCTGTTTTGAAGAAATTCACGAGTTAGAAAATCAGGAACATAATTTTTATCACCTTTAATAAATTCAATATCAAAATCAAAAACACTTAAAATGACTTGCCATCGTGCAAAAATTTGTTTTGATGCAATGTTTTGAACATCCTTTTCTAAAACATGTTTTGCAGCTTTGCAATCAATTCTAAGTAAAAATTTTTGATTTAATAAATCACTTTGAAATTTTGATATGCACAAAACTATGGAAAGAATTTCTTTTTTAATAGTGGAATAATTCTTTTGACAATCATTCCAATGGGCCGAAACATACTGAACAATTTGTTCTTTATTATTATCCTTTTGCTTTAAAATACCTCCATATCCTAAATCAGATGCATCAGTCTCAACTATTTTAGGTAATGTAGGATTTGCAAGATATAAACATGGAATGCTTTTTACGGAATTCTTTATTAGTCTAACAGTCTTTGTATGTTCATCAGTCCATGCAGTAGGTTTCTTTTTTAGCCTATCATGCAAAGGTTTAGATAGCCTACTAATGTTCGGACAAAAATCAAGAACATAATTTAAACTGCCTAAAAATCTTTGTAATTGGGTTTTATCCATGATTTTATCAGGAAATTTATGAGCAAAAGCGAGCGATCGCTCAATAGGAGTAATAGTTCCTTTGGAAATATGATGACCTAGGAACCAGATTTTTGTTTGAAATAAAGAAACTTTAGAACTAGAAATTGCCAATCCAGCCTTTCTGGTGGCAAAATAAAAAGTCTTTAAATGTTTAAAATGTTGGTCAATCGAATTTGAAAATACTAACACGTCATCAATATAAACAATACAAAAATCAGAATAAGGATTATAAATATCATTCATAATTCTTTGAAATTCAGATGGTACATTTTTTAAACCAAAGGGCATAACAGTCCACTCATACTGTCCAAATGGAACAGTAAAAGCAGTTTTGTAACGGTCTTTTGGATGAATTTGAATTTGCCAAAATCCTGATTTCATGTCAAATTTTGAAAATATGAAAGCAGAATGTAATTTTTGAAGCAAATCTTTTTTATTTGGTATCGGGTACCTAATCCATTTTAAAGCTTTATTCAAAGGTTTATAATTTATGACAAGTCTAGGTGTGCCTCTCTCAATTTCAGAATTTTTATTTACATAAAAAGCGGCACATGACCAAGGTGACCTAGATTTTACAATAAGTCCTTTATTAATAAGATCATTTATTTCATCTTTACAATGTCGTTCTAAATCCATATTCATTTGAATTGGTCGAGCTTTAGTGGGTATCTGTTTTTCATCAAAAGAATTTTCATAAGGCAAATCTACCAAGTGTTGTTTTCTATTCCAAAAAGCAGAAGGTAGATCAGCACAAATTTCTTTTTCAATTAAAGTTCTAAAATCGGAAATTTTCCTCTTAATAAAATCTCTTTGTAAATCGTTTTCAATTCTTTGAAGACTCAAATCTTTTTGTAGGAAAGTTAAATCATTTTGTTTGGAATTAATAAGATTATTAATTCGGTTTTGATAAATGGAACAGGCTTTAACAATATTTAAATTCCTTGTTTTTGGTTTTTCAATAAAAGGAAAAATGATTTTTTTGCTTTTGACTTTGAAAGATATACTGTCATAATTAACAGTATACGGAGTTATAAGGTTTATAAAAGGAGTTCCTAATATTACAGCATGATGAATATCATTTGTAAGGATAAAAGAAGTTTTGAATTCAAAACCGTTGTTATGAATAGAAGCTTCAACTTTAGAATCAACTCTTAATTTTGAATTGTTGGCGGCAGAAAGCCTTTCTTTTGTCTTTTCATGAAATCTTTGAGGAACAATATCTTGTCTAATACAATTTAAATCTGCACCAGTGTCGAAAAGAGCAATGGCATCAATTGCAAAATCATTTGAAAAAATCAAAGTGGCTTTAATCAAATATTTTCGAGTAGTGACTTACTTTAAAACAAAAAGAAAATCATTTGGAATGGACTCAATATTATCGACATTTTGCTCAATATTATTGTCACTATGAGTTGACTCATTATCTGAATCATCCTGTAAATGCTTTTGTAAAAGAAGTTGGATTGTTTCAGAATCATTTTTCTGTTTTTCTTTTAAATCCTTGATTTCGGACTTAATATCCTTAATCTCTTTTTGGAGGTCTTGGATATTAGGAACCGATTTTTTTGTTTTCTTTTTATCTAAAATCTCAGTAAGATCATAAGAATTCTTCTTTACAATTGGGACCTTAGAAATCCCAGCTTTGTTGAAATCCATGGTTTTCAAAAGTTTTTCAAGATATTTCTTTTGAAGATTTTGATCAGAAATATGCTTTACAAGTTCAAGAAAAGTTTCTTGGTCTTTAGTCAAAACATTGATTTTCTTTAAATAAGATTCTGATTCAGAATCACTGCTGTTAGATACAGAGGTATCCGAATCAATTAACTCATCGACTTGTAAAGGGTCACTATCCCCTGTCATAGAGGATTCAGAACTTGAAGATTCAATCATGAGCGGAGCAATTTTGGAAAGAATGTCGTCTTTAAGGCCAAGCTCATGAAGTTTTTTATTCATCCTGCAATATTTTGCAGTATGGCCTTTCATACCACATCGATGACAAATGGCTTCTTTGAAATTGAAAGGAGTTTTTGGTGTGGTTCTAAAATCTTTCTTTTTAGGGAATTTGGACTTCTTATAAGGCCTAGAAGGTTTCTTAAAAAAAGACTCCCTATTTTCAAGAAAAGGTTTCCTATGGCTTTGGGATTTGTAATGTTTTTTGTAAGGTCTCGAAGAGCACTTACCATTACAATCTTTGGAGGTGGAAGCTTTAAAAGGGTCATAATTGAATTGCTTACAGAAACTACTAAGTTCTCGCTTAGACTGCCTAAGCTCTTGTTTTAGTCGTTTCTGTAACTTTAAGTCTTGACAAATCTTTAAACCTTCCTTATTGACAAAGCTAACAAGTTCACCATAGGTGAGCTCATCATAAGGAATACGGTTGTCATGTAGGGTTTTAATGGAATTTTTAACCTTTTCACCTAAAAGAGTAGGTAGACCTGCTAAGAATTTCTCTTTTCAAGTGGTATGATTTGCATCATCTCTAAGAAAGAGTCTGGTAAAGAAAGTGGTTTTGTAAACTTGAAAATCATTAAGTTTCCTACATCGCAAATTGTGTAGTAACTCAGCGTTTTTGTCTCTAAGATGAGAAGGGTCACCTATGAAATGAAGGGAAATTGTAAGGATTAAAGTAGCAACAGCATCCTGAATAGGATTATTAAATTGATCAAGAATATGAGCTCTATTTTCATCAATTTGGATAGCATTAAGGATATCCATCTGTTGCTGCCTAGTGAGAAGATGATCCCACCAACCTTTTAGTTGACCAGTGAAACCTGCAATGAGAATCTCTGCAATAGCCATGTCAGAGGTTCCCGATTGAGTTTTATAGGCATTGGATGCCATGGTCATTTGTTGTAGAACACCTAGAATATTGTATTCCGACATACCATCAATGTTCCATTCATAGACAGAGGATGCATTATATCGGGATTGATTTAATGCACTAGGCCTATTGTCTATAGTTAAATCAGGAGGAGATTTAACAGTGGGAAGGGCTAATTCCCAATGGATCTTGTTGGTTTTAGGAATAAGTTCTTCTTTGAAGGCTTCTAAATCAGAAGAGGCTATAGAAGTTTGGTCGTCTTGTTCTAATACTCCAATCTTGCTAGATTGAGGAGTATCAGGAGCTATTTGGATTTTACTAGATGAAGACGAAGCAGCTTCTATCCTATCTAGTTGTTCTCTAATGGTTTTAGCAAAATCTGATTTTGACTCTTGGACAAGCTTCTGACTAGTTTTCGAAACCTGAAAAGGTTTGAAAATAGGTTCCTTAAGCTTTTTGTCAGAATCCGATTTTGATGGAATAGGAGAAGTGGATGGAATAGTAATGGTTGACTTTTGAAATTGATTTTCTATCCTAGTCAACTGTTTTCCAATGGTATTTAAGTTAGTATTACAGAAATTATTCTGTTGGATAATACTACTTAAATTCGCATCAGAATCATTTGGTTTTGGAATTTTGTAGGGTGAGGCTCTAATTTGAACAGGAGGTTCGCCATGATCAATGGTTAGACTCCGAATAGGTGGATGTTCAGATTCTATGGTTCTGTCACTATCAGAAAGTTTCCACTCAGGAATTTTCTTCCTAATAGTAATAGGGTTTGACTCTTTGAAAGGATAGTTTATGTTGTTCTCAGAAGAATATATTTCGAACCAATCAAAAAACAATATATGAACTTTATGAAAATTCACAAATTCATAATAAGTTTGTTGGATTTCTTTTCTTTTATTTAGAAAATTTTTGAAAAACCAAAGTCTTTTTTCTTTGTTTGGATCAGAATAAAAATCATTATGCAAAAATGTTTTATCTAATTCAAATTTCATTTTTATGACATTAATTACATTTTCTGTAACAGCAGAAAACGTAGGAGACGTTGGAGGAGAAGGTTCCTTCTCTTCCTGACTTTGAACATGTTGACTACTAGTATAAATAGAGTGTGGAACATTAGTAGTATAGTCAACAGAATGTATTGAAGAACTGGGTATATCTGAGGTGGAAAACCTCGGTTGACTCTTTGTAGGTTGATATGAAAGATTTATGAGAGAAGGGATTTTTGTAAATTTCCTTTCCAATGAAGGAATGCTTGAGCACGACTCTTTATCAGAAAATCTAGATGATGTAGACCTTCTGAATGATAATTTAACTTTACCATCGGAATACTGAGTTACATTTTGCAACTCTGTATTTGGCTCAAGTTGTTTTGGAATTGCCGGTGGGGCAGCTCCTTTAAGGATCCATTCATCTGGAAGATTGACATCTTTCCAATGGATTGGTTTTGGAATGACAGTGTTTGCTTTTGACAAATCAGTCTGCAAGAGAAGTGTTTCATCTCTTTTTGACTGGAATCTATGTTGTGTACTAAAAGCAGAGACCATAGCCTTGTATGAAATTTTAAAAATTAAGGCTACTGGAATTGACCCTTTAATCATTTTGTAATTATGGGTTTTAATTTGTAAAATCATGCTCTTTAAAACATTTTTGTCTTTAAGGGAAATTGTTATATTCGGGTAACAATCAAAAGAAATTGGACCTTTACACAGACTGGATTCAATGCTACTTAGCAAAGAATCATCAAAAGAGATGAATCGCCCATCTCTTAGAACGGCCAAAATAGAAGTATCAAGACCTTCTTTTGTTAAAGGCTTTATACCTACTTGGATTAGACCAATGTGAATATATTTGAAATTCTTTTCTTTTAATTTCTTTAAAGACTTTTCTGAAAACAAATGAATTGTTTCAAAAGGCTCTGAAAGAGTTATGTCACGTTCTTCAGTCTTTATAATATAATCATTTTTTAAAAGATCAAGCATTTTTGTTTTGTAAATCTTTTCTTTGGAAATTTTTGGAAGTTCCCAACAATCAATTGCTTTATCAAAGTTCTCAATAATGAATTCTTCTGAACTCACAACATGCTTTGAATCACTAGTCTTCCCGGAAGAAGAGCTAGAAAAGGATGATGTCTTATGGAGTAGAGGATCCATGGTTAAAACCTTATGATTTACTTTTGGTTTGGTCAGAATGGCTACAGGTATGGAATTACAGCCCTCAGCGGATTCCTTATCCTAAAACGGAACTTACAACCAGTAAAAATTCACCACAAAAAACAAACGTCAAAATAAAACACAAGACTTTAAAACACGAAGACTCTAAACAATAAAACACTTTTCCCCTACTTGGCTCTAAACAATAAAATATATATATATATATATATATATATATATATATATATATATATATATATATATATATATATATATATATATATATGGAAATAGGACCGAAAACAGGGTGTGTTTTCAAAAAGAAGTCTTTACTGAAAAATTAAATAAAACAATTGTAACGTGGTTGTTGATTTTAATAACTAACTTTACCAAATTAATATTAAGATTGATTCGAAGTGTACTTGCTTTGGAGTTCTAATGATCGCGATGCTTTGGATTGCAAATGATTGCTATGCTTTGGATTGCAAATGATTGTTTTGAATTAATTGGAAGCGTAATACGGTAGCCAAATTTTAAGCGGCTTTGTCAAATTAATTATATTTAACCAGCTTTAAGTTATTAATTTATTAATGAAATTTGCTTTGGAAACGGCGTTGGTCAAATTTTAGGTGCTTTACCAATTTGCAATTAAATTTATTTAGGGTAGGCTCACATACACAGTACCAAATCCGGATCCCGGAAGTGGTGCTCTGAAGAAGGAGGGAGAGAGAAGATACAACTAAGGACAGAGATCCGGTCTCTTTGCCTTAGAGGAACGTACAGGTTTTATGGGAGATCTGATAGAAATCAGTCTCCAATGCATGCGGAAAGTAAACGTGAAGACATAAAATTAAATTGCTTTAAATTTAAATGACTGAAATTAAATTGCGGAAATTTAAATTGCAGAAATATAAACGTGCATGCTTTAAATATAAATTACGTAAATGTAAATTGCTTTGAATTTAAATTACAATGCTTTAAAATTGAAATTGGATTGAACACTTACATCGTTCGTGTTCTTCTTTAAGAAAGGGAAATTATGGGAAAATTAATCGCAAGACAAGATGTCTTTTGATTTCAGATTTCCTATTCCCGGGGGGAGAGAGAGAGATTTTTGTAGAGAGAAGGAGGAGAAGAAGAAGAAGAAGAGAGAGAAGTTCTGAATTTGAAAAATGAAAAACCTGAGGAGTCTAAGTCTTCCTCCCGGGTTTTATACAAGGAAACTGTAGCGGAATAAGTGCACAGTAGTCTTTGGCGCTGTTCACTGTAGCGGAGCTTCAAGTGCACAGTAATCTTTGGATCGTATCTTTGAATAGTGGTTTGTACAGGAAGATATAAATTACATACGTATAAAATACAGAAAACGGGTGAAGAGACATGTGCGCTCTCACTTGTGTCCAGTGGACCACCCGAAATAAATGTTTTTCTCAATTTTCTTTCTTTTTTTTTTTTTTTTTTTTTTAAGTACAAATATGTACATACATAGAAATAGAGAAAATCAGTATTCGAACATAATACAGCTTTAATGCTTTATTGGAGAGAATATGCCGAAGCAGTCGTCTTCATTCTCATCGCCAAGGGAAATGAATGGTTCGTCATCTGCCGAGGTGCTTGAGCTGGAACTGGCAACGGACGTCTCGGACCTTGTGGCGAGAAGTTGTTGCATGACTTTGAAATATTCGTCTTCTGTTTTAGCACTGGCTAAAAGAGATTGGGCTTTGGATTTTTGGGTAAGAAAGGTCTATTGGGCTTTGGTTTCTTTGATGGTTGGTGGTAGAAAACCTTTTGAACCAAGCCAATTTTGGACAAGGGTTTCGGTGAGCTTGGTATGTTCATCAAATTTTGACCACCATTTGACTTTGAAGGTTCTTTGGATAAGTAATTGTTTTTCTTGGGTATGATACCGGAAGTTCCACATCCATACCCATGGAAGGAAGAAATTTGTACAAAAACAGAGAAATGGCGAAAATCTTTTCTCTGAGTCAGATGGGGTATAATGGGCTTTAAAAGTGTTTAGACAATGGGTGGCATTTGGGGTTAGGATTTGTGGTGTTGGACCGAAATAGTTCCACCATTGTTGAAACCAGTTTGGAAGGCTTTGGACAGTTATCTTTGAAAGAATAACCAGGAATGAGATTTTTTAGGGTTTTGTATAAAAAATGTATTATACCAAGCCTGTTGGTAATCCCAATAGGTATATACCAAACAGTGTGGTAAACGCATTTGAAAATTTGGAGGGAAAGCTTTGTATTTATGGAGTTGGTCACCCCACTGATTTGGACTTAAAACTTTCAAAATTGTGGCCGTGGAGTAGGCCGGCTCAGAATGGGTTTCACTGAGAAAGAAATGTTTAAATTTTACTGACTCAGTGGCTTCAAGAATTGCTTGATAATAAGATTGGGGTTTTGTTAAATCCCATGGTTTGAAAAACCAACTTTGTGGAAAAAACTTTGAAATTGCTTGAAATGGATCAGAATGGTAAAACCCATGTTCCATAGTTAAAACATTTTGAAAATGGGATTTATCAAACCAATCGGAAGTTTTCTTTGAAGGTGTCGGCTGGGAAAGAACAATCTGAGAAGATGAGCTTTCACCAGAAAGGACAACATTTTGGCTTTGGGAGGAAAGTTTTGTAATTTCTTTAGAAATGGGTTTGTCTTCCTCAGGGATCTGAGAAAGGGCTTTAGATTTTGAAATGCCTTGTAAGGCAAGCATAAGTTCAGGGGACTTTGTAATGGATTCCATCCATTCTTTGACTTGTTGGTCAGAGGAGATGGGTTTTGAAAGGACTTTTTGTTCTTCATCTTCAACCATTTCAATCCAAGATTTGATTGGCATGGCGGAGGACAATAATTTTTCTTTGGAAGGAGTTGATTGGGTTTCTTTAGAGGGCTTTTGGGAATCAGTGTCTTTGGCTATGCCTTTTCCTTTATCCCGTCGCTTTGGCGGCATTATCTGTTTTGAAGAAATTCACGTGTTAGAAAATCAGGAACAGAATTTGTATCGCCTTTAATAAACTCAATATCAAAATCAAAAACACTTAAGATAGCTTGCCAACGTGCAAAAATTTGTTTTGATGCAATATTTTGAACATCTTTTTCCAAAACATGTTTTGCAGCTTTGCAATCTATTCTAAGTAAAAATTTTTGATTTAATAAATCACTTTGGAATTTTGATATGCATAAAACAATTGAAAGAATTTCTTTTTTAATAGTGGAATAATTCTTTTGACAATCATTCCAATGTGCAGAAACATATTGGATAATCTGTTCTTTATCATTTTCCTTTTGCTTTAAAATACCTCCATAACCTATATCAGATGCATCAGTTTCGACTATCTTAGGCAATGCAGGATTTGCAAGATATAAACATGGAATGCACTTAACAGAATTCTTTATTAATCTAACAGTCTTAGTATGTTCATCAGTCCATGCAGCAGGTTTCTTTTTTAATCTATCATGCAAAGGTTTAGATAACCTACTAATATTTGGACAGAAATCAAGAACATAATTTAAGCTGCCTAAAAATCTTTGTAATTGGGTTTTATCCAAAATTTTGCCAGGAAATTTATCCGTAAAAGCGAGTGATCGCTCAATTGGAGTAATGGTTCCTTTTGAAATATGATGACCTAGGAACCGGATTTTTGTTTGAAATAAAGAGACTTTGGAATTTGAAATTGCCAATCCAGCCTTTCTGGTGGCAAAATAAAAGGTCTTTAAATGTTTAAAATGTTGATCAATTGAATTTGAAAAAATCAACACGTCATCAATATAAACGATACAAAAATCAGAATAGGGATTATAAATGTCATTCATAATTCTTTGAAATTCAGATGGTGCATTTTTCAAACCAAATGGCATTACAGTCCACTCATACTGTCCGAATGGAACAGTAAAAGCGGTTTTATAACGGTCTTTTGGATGAATTTGAATTTGCCAAAATCCTGATTTCATGTCAAATTTTGAAAATATGAAAGCAGAATGCAATTTTTGGAGCAAATCCTTTTTATTAGGTATCGGGTACCTAATCCATTTTAAAGCTTTATTTAAAGGTTTGTAATTTATAACAAGTCTTGGTGTGCCTCTCTCAATTTCGGAATTTTTATTAACATAAAAAGCGGCACATGACCAAGGTGACCTAGATTTTACAATAAGTCATTTATTGACAGGATCATTAATTTCTTCTTTACAATGTCGCTCTAAATCCATATTCATTTGAATTGGTCGGGCTTTAGTAGGTATTTGTTTTTCATCAAAAGAATTTTCATAAGGTAAATCTACCATGTGCTGTTTTTTATTCCAAAAAGCAGAGGGTAAATCAGCACAAATTTCTTTTTCAATTAGGGTTTTGAAATCAGAAATTTTTCTTTTAATGAAATCTCTTTGTAAATCATTTTCAATTCTTTGTAAACTCAAATCTTTTTGTAGAAAAGTTAAATCATTTTGTTTCGAATTAATAAGATTATTAATCCGATTTTGGTAAACGGAACAAGCTTTAACAATATTCAAATTTCTTGTTTTAGGTTTTTCAATAAAAGGAAAAATAATCTTTTTACCTTTTACTTTAAAAGAAATGCTATCATAATTAACAGTATAAGGGGTTATCAAATTTATAAAAGGGGTTCCTAGAATTACAGCATGATGAATATCATTTGTGAGAATAAAAGAAGTTTTAAATTCAAAACCGTTGTTATGAATAGAAGCTTCAACTTTAGAATCAACCTTTAATTTTGAATTGTTGGCGGCAGAAAACCTTTCTTTTGTCTTTTCATGAAATCGTTTTGGGACAATATCTTGTCTTATGCAATTTAAATCTGCACCAGTATCAAAAAGGGCAATGGCATCAATTGCAAAATCATTTGAAAAAATTAAGGTGGCTTTAATCAAATATTTTCGAGTAGTAACTTGCTTTAAAACAAAAAGGAAATCATGTGGGACAGACTCAATACTATCAACATTTTGCTCAATTTGATTTTCACTATGAGTAGACTCGTTGTCTGAATCATCCTGTAAATGTTTCTGTAAAAGAAGTTGGATGGTTTCAGAATCACTTTTTTGTTTTTCTTTCAAATCTTTAATTTCGGATTTAATATCCTTAATCTCTTTTTGGAGATCTTGGATATTAGGAACCGATTTTTTGGTTTTCTTTTTATCTAAAATCTCAGTAAGATCATAAGAATTTTTCTTTACAATTGGGACTTTAGAAGTTTCAGCTTTGTTGAAATCCATGGTTTTCAAAAGTTTTTCAAGATAATCCTTTTGAAGATTCGGATCAGAAATATGTTTTACAAGTTCAAGAAAAGTCTCTTGGTCTTTAGTCAAAACATTTATTTTCTTTAAATAAGACTCGGATTCAGAATCACTACTGTTAGATACAGAGGTATCCGAATCAATTAACTCATCAATTTGTAAGGAATCACTATCCCCTGTCATAGAGGATTCAGAATTTGAACACTCAATCATAAGGGGGGCAATTTTGGAAAGGATGTCGTCATCAAGACCAAGTTCATGAAGTTTTCTGTTCATTCTGCAATATTTTGCAGTATGGCCTTTTTTTCCACATCGATGACAAATGGTTTCTTTGAAATTGAAAGGAGTTTTTGGTGTGGCTTTAAAATCTTTCTTTCGAGGGAATTTGGATTTTTTATAAGGCCTCGAAGGTTTCTTATAAAAATTTTCCCCATGTGCAAGAAAAGGTTTCCTATGGCTTCTTGATTTGTAATGTTTTTTGTAAGGTCTCGAAGAGCACTTACCATTACAATCATTGGAAGTAGATGCTTTGAAAGGATCATAATTGAACTGTTTACAGAAACTACCAAGTTCTCGCTTGGACTGTCTAAGCTCTTGTTTTAGACGTTTCTGTAATTTCAAATCTTGACAAATCTTTAAACCTTCCTTATTGACGAAGCTGACAAGTTCACCATAGGTGAGCTCATCATAAGGAATTCGATTGTCATAAAGGGCTTTGATGGAATTTATAACCTTTTCACCTAAAAGGGTAGGTAGACCAGCTAAGAATTTTTCTTTCCAAGTAGTATGATTCGCATCATCTCTTAGAAAGAGTCTGGTGAAGAAGGAGGTTTTGTACTCTTGGAAATCACTAAGTTTCCTACATCTCAAGTTATGTAGTAACTCAGCATTTTTGTCTCTAAGGTGAGAAGGGTCACCTATAAAATGGAGGGAAATGGTAAGGATTAAGGTAGCAACGGCATCCTGAATAGGATTATTAAATTGATCGAGAATAGGAGTCCTATTTTCATCAATTTGAATGGCATTAAGAATGTCCATTTGTTGCTGCCTAGTGAGAAGATGATCCGGTGAAGAGACATGTGCGCTCTCACTTGTGTCCAGTGGACTGCATGACTTTGAAATATTCGTCTTCTGTTTTAGCACTGGCTAAAAGAGATTGGGCTTTGGATTTTTGGGTAAGAAAGGTCTGTTGGGCTTTGGTTTCTTTGATGGTTGGTGGTAGAAAACCTTTTGAACCAAGCCAATTTTGGACAAGGGTTTCGGTGAGCTTGGTATGTTCATCAAATTTTGACCACCATTTGACTTTGAAGGTTCTTTGGATAAGTAATTGTTTTTCTTGGGTATGATACCGGAAGTTCCACATCCATACCCATGGAAGGAAGAAATTTGTACAAAAACAGAGAAATGGCGAAAATCTTTTCTCTGAGTCAGATGGGGTATAATGGGCTTTAAAAGTGTTTAGACAATGGGTGGCATTTGGGGTTAGGATTTGTGGTGTTGGACCGAAATAGTTCCACCATTGTTGAAACCAGTTTGGAAGGCTTTGGACAGTTATCTTTGAATTAAAAAAGAATAACCAGGAATGAGATTTTTTAGGGTTTTGTATAAAAAATGTATTATACCAAGCCTGTTGGTAATCCCAATAGGTATATACCAAACAGTGTGGTAAACGCATTTGAAAATTTGGAGGGAAAGCTTTGTATTTATGGAGTTGGTCACCCCACTGATTTGGACTTAAAACTTTCAAAATTGTGGCCGTGGAGTAGGCCGGCTCAGAATGGGTTTCACTGAGAAAGAAATGTTTAAATTTTACTGACTCAGTGGCTTCAAGAATTGCTTGATAATAAGATTGGGGTTTTGTTAAATCCCATGGTTTGAAAAACCAACTTTGTGGAAAAAACTTTGAAATTGCTTGAAATGGATCAGAATGGTAAAACCCATGTTCCATAGTTAAAACATTTTGAAAATGGGATTTATCAAACCAATCGGAAGTTTTCTTTGAAGGTGTCGGCTGGGAAAGAACAATCTGAGAAGATGAGCTTTCACCAGAAAGGACAACATTTTGGCTTTGGGAGGAAAGTTTTGTAATTTCTTTAGAAATGGGTTTGTCTTCCTCAGGGATCTGAGAAAGGGCTTTAGATTTTGAAATGCCTTGTAAGGCAAGCATAAGTTCAGGGGACTTTGTAATGGATTCCATCCATTCTTTGACTTGTTGGTCAGAGGAGATGGGTTTTGAAAGGGCTTTTTGTTCTTCATCTTCAACCATTTCAATCCAAGATTTGATTGGCATGGCGGAGGACAATAATTTTTCTTTGGAAGGAGTTGATTGGGTTTCTTTAGAGGGCTTTTGGGAATCAGTGTCTTTGGCTATGCCTTTTCCTTTATCCCGTCGCTTTGGCGGCATTATCTGTTTTGAAGAAATTCACGTGTTAGAAAATCAGGAACAGAATTTGTATCGCCTTTAATAAACTCAATATCAAAATCAAAAACACTTAAGATAGCTTGCCAACGTGCAAAAATTTGTTTTGATGCAATATTTTGAACATCTTTTTCCAAAACATGTTTTGCAGCTTTGCAATCTATTCTAAGTAAAAATTTTTGATTTAATAAATCACTTTGGAATTTTGATATGCATAAAACAATTGAAAGAATTTCTTTTTTAATAGTGGAATAATTCTTTTGACAATCATTCCAATGTGCAGAAACATATTGGATAATCTGTTCTTTATCATTTTCCTTTTGCTTTAAAATACCTCCATAACCTATATCAGATGCATCAGTTTCGACTATCTTAGGCAATGCAGGATTTGCAAGATATAAACATGGAATGCACTTAACAGAATTCTTTATTAATCTAACAGTCTTAGTATGTTCATCAGTCCATGCAGCAGGTTTCTTTTTTAATCTATCATGCAAAGGTTTAGATAACCTACTAATATTTGGACAGAAATCAAGAACATAATTTAAGCTGCCTAAAAATCTTTGTAATTGGGTTTTATCCAAAATTTTGCCAGGAAATTTATCCGTAAAAGCGAGTGATCGCTCAATTGGAGTAATGGTTCCTTTTGAAATATGATGACCTAGGAACCGGATTTTTGTTTGAAATAAAGAGACTTTGGAATTTGAAATTGCCAATCCAGCCTTTCTGGTGGCAAAATAAAAGGTCTTTAAATGTTTAAAATGTTGATCAATTGAATTTGAAAAAATCAACACGTCATCAATATAAACGATACAAAAATCAGAATAGGGATTATAAATGTCATTCATAATTCTTTGAAATTCAGATGGTGCATTTTTCAAACCAAATGGCATTACAGTCCACTCATACTGTCCGAATGGAACAGTAAAAGCGGTTTTATAACGGTCTTTTGGATGAATTTGAATTTGCCAAAATCCTGATTTCATGTCAAATTTTGAAAATATGAAAGCAGAATGCAATTTTTGGAGCAAATCCTTTTTATTAGGTATCGGGTACCTAATCCATTTTAAAGCTTTATTTAAAGGTTTGTAATTTATAACAAGTCTTGGTGTGCCTCTCTCAATTTCGGAATTTTTATTAACATAAAAAGCGGCACATGACCAAGGTGACCTAGATTTTACAATAAGTCATTTATTGACAGGATCATTAATTTCTTCTTTACAATGTCGCTCTAAATCCATATTCATTTGAATTGGTCGGGCTTTAGTAGGTATTTGTTTTTCATCAAAAGAATTTTCATAAGGTAAATCTACCATGTGCTGTTTTTTATTCCAAAAAGCAGAGGGTAAATCAGCACAAATTTCTTTTTCAATTAGGGTTTTGAAATCAGAAATTTTTCTTTTAATGAAATCTCTTTGTAAATCATTTTCAATTCTTTGTAAACTCAAATCTTTTTGTAGAAAAGTTAAATCATTTTGTTTCGAATTAATAAGATTATTAATCCGATTTTGGTAAACGGAACAAGCTTTAACAATATTCAAATTTCTTGTTTTAGGTTTTTCAATAAAAGGAAAAATAATCTTTTTACCTTTTACTTTAAAAGAAATGCTATCATAATTAACAGTATAAGGGGTTATCAAATTTATAAAAGGGGTTCCTAGAATTACAGCATGATGAATATCATTTGTGAGAATAAAAGAAGTTTTAAATTCAAAACCGTTGTTATGAATAGAAGCTTCAACTTTAGAATCAACCTTTAATTTTGAATTGTTGGCGGCAGAAAACCTTTCTTTTGTCTTTTCATGAAATCGTTTTGGGACAATATCTTGTCTTATGCAATTTAAATCTGCACCAGTATCAAAAAGGGCAATGGCATCAATTGCAAAATCATTTGAAAAAATTAAGGTGGCTTTAATCAAATATTTTCGAGTAGTAACTTGCTTTAAAACAAAAAGGAAATCATGTGGGACAGACTCAATACTATCAACATTTTGCTCAATTTGATTTTCACTATGAGTAGACTCGTTGTCTGAATCATCCTGTAAATGTTTCTGTAAAAGAAGTTGGATGGTTTCAGAATCACTTTTTTGTTTTTCTTTCAAATCTTTAATTTCGGATTTAATATCCTTAATCTCTTTTTGGAGATCTTGGATATTAGGAACCGATTTTTTGGTTTTCTTTTTATCTAAAATCTCAGTAAGATCATAAGAATTTTTCTTTACAATTGGGACTTTAGAAGTTTCAGCTTTGTTGAAATCCATGGTTTTCAAAAGTTTTTCAAGATAATCCTTTTGAAGATTCGGATCAGAAATATGTTTTACAAGTTCAAGAAAAGTCTCTTGGTCTTTAGTCAAAACATTTATTTTCTTTAAATAAGACTCGGATTCAGAATCACTACTGTTAGATACAGAGGTATCCGAATCAATTAACTCATCAATTTGTAAGGAATCACTATCCCCTGTCATAGAGGATTCAGAATTTGAACACTCAATCATAAGGGGGGCAATTTTGGAAAGGATGTCGTCATCAAGACCAAGTTCATGAAGTTTTCTGTTCATTCTGCAATATTTTGCAGTATGGCCTTTTTTTCCACATCGATGACAAATGGTTTCTTTGAAATTGAAAGGAGTTTTTGGTGTGGCTTTAAAATCTTTCTTTCGAGGGAATTTGGATTTTTTATAAGGCCTCGAAGGTTTCTTATAAAAATTTTCCCCATGTGCAAGAAAAGGTTTCCTATGGCTTCTTGATTTGTAATGTTTTTTGTAAGGTCTCGAAGAGCACTTACCATTACAATCATTGGAAGTAGATGCTTTGAAAGGATCATAATTGAACTGTTTACAGAAACTACCAAGTTCTCGCTTGGACTGTCTAAGCTCTTGTTTTAGACGTTTCTGTAATTTCAAATCTTGACAAATCTTTAAACCTTCCTTATTGACGAAGCTGACAAGTTCACCATAGGTGAGCTCATCATAAGGAATTCGATTGTCATAAAGGGCTTTGATGGAATTTATAACCTTTTCACCTAAAAGGGTAGGTAGACCAGCTAAGAATTTTTCTTTCCAAGTAGTATGATTCGCATCATCTCTTAGAAAGAGTCTGGTGAAGAAGGAGGTTTTGTACTCTTGGAAATCACTAAGTTTCCTACATCTCAAGTTATGTAGTAACTCAGCATTTTTGTCTCTAAGGTGAGAAGGGTCACCTATAAAATGGAGGGAAATGGTAAGGATTAAGGTAGCAACGGCATCCTGAATAGGATTATTAAATTGATCGAGAATAGGAGTCCTATTTTCATCAATTTGAATGGCATTAAGAATGTCCATTTGTTGCTGCCTAGTGAGAAGATGATCCGGTGAAGAGACATGTGCGCTCTCACTTGTGTCCAGTGGACTGCATGACTTTGAAATATTCGTCTTCTGTTTTAGCACTGGCTAAAAGAGATTGGGCTTTGGATTTTTGGGTAAGAAAGGTCTGTTGGGCTTTGGTTTCTTTGATGGTTGGTGGTAGAAAACCTTTTGAACCAAGCCAATTTTGGACAAGGGTTTCGGTGAGCTTGGTATGTTCATCAAATTTTGACCACCATTTGACTTTGAAGGTTCTTTGGATAAGTAATTGTTTTTCTTGGGTATGATACCGGAAGTTCCACATCCATACCCATGGAAGGAAGAAATTTGTACAAAAACAGAGAAATGGCGAAAATCTTTTCTCTGAGTCAGATGGGGTATAATGGGCTTTAAAAGTGTTTAGACAATGGGTGGCATTTGGGGTTAGGATTTGTGGTGTTGGACCGAAATAGTTCCACCATTGTTGAAACCAGTTTGGAAGGCTTTGGACAGTTATCTTTGAATTAAAAAAGAATAACCAGGAATGAGATTTTTTAGGGTTTTGTATAAAAAATGTATTATACCAAGCCTGTTGGTAATCCCAATAGGTATATACCAAACAGTGTGGTAAACGCATTTGAAAATTTGGAGGGAAAGCTTTGTATTTATGGAGTTGGTCACCCCACTGATTTGGACTTAAAACTTTCAAAATTGTGGCCGTGGAGTAGGCCGGCTCAGAATGGGTTTCACTGAGAAAGAAATGTTTAAATTTTACTGACTCAGTGGCTTCAAGAATTGCTTGATAATAAGATTGGGGTTTTGTTAAATCCCATGGTTTGAAAAACCAACTTTGTGGAAAAAACTTTGAAATTGCTTGAAATGGATCAGAATGGTAAAACCCATGTTCCATAGTTAAAACATTTTGAAAATGGGATTTATCAAACCAATCGGAAGTTTTCTTTGAAGGTGTCGGCTGGGAAAGAACAATCTGAGAAGATGAGCTTTCACCAGAAAGGACAACATTTTGGCTTTGGGAGGAAAGTTTTGTAATTTCTTTAGAAATGGGTTTGTCTTCCTCAGGGATCTGAGAAAGGGCTTTAGATTTTGAAATGCCTTGTAAGGCAAGCATAAGTTCAGGGGACTTTGTAATGGATTCCATCCATTCTTTGACTTGTTGGTCAGAGGAGATGGGTTTTGAAAGGGCTTTTTGTTCTTCATCTTCAACCATTTCAATCCAAGATTTGATTGGCATGGCGGAGGACAATAATTTTTCTTTGGAAGGAGTTGATTGGGTTTCTTTAGAGGGCTTTTGGGAATCAGTGTCTTTGGCTATGCCTTTTCCTTTATCCCGTCGCTTTGGCGGCATTATCTGTTTTGAAGAAATTCACGTGTTAGAAAATCAGGAATAGAATTTGTATCGCCTTTAATAAACTCAATATCAAAATCAAAAACACTTAAGATAGCTTGCCAACGTGCAAAAATTTGTTTTGATGCAATATTTTGAACATCTTTTTCCAAAACATGTTTTGCAGCTTTGCAATCTATTCTAAGTAAAAATTTTTGATTTAATAAATCACTTTGGAATTTTGATATGCATAAAACAATTGAAAGAATTTCTTTTTTAATAGTGGAATAATTCTTTTGACAATCATTCCAATGTGCAGAAACATATTGGATAATCTGTTCTTTATCATTTTCCTTTTGCTTTAAAATACCTCCATAACCTATATCAGATGCATCAGTTTCGACTATCTTAGGCAATGCAGGATTTGCAAGATATAAACATGGAATGCACTTAACAGAATTCTTTATTAATCTAACAGTCTTAGTATGTTCATCAGTCCATGCAGCAGGTTTCTTTTTTAATCTATCATGCAAAGGTTTAGATAACCTACTAATATTTGGACAGAAATCAAGAACATAATTTAAGCTGCCTAAAAATCTTTGTAATTGGGTTTTATCCAAAATTTTGTCAGGAAATTTATCCGCAAAAGCGAGTGATCGCTCAGTTGGAGTAATGGTTCCTTTTGAAATATGATGACCTAGGAACCGGATTTTTGTTTGAAATAAAGAGACTTTGGAATTTGAAATTGCCAATCCAGCCTTTCTGGTGGCAAAATAAAAGGTCTTTAAATGTTTAAAATGTTGATCAATTGAATTTGAAAAAATCAACACGTCATCAATATAAACGATACAAAAATCAGAATAGGGATTATAAATGTCATTCATAATTCTTTGAAATTCAGATGGTGCATTTTTCAAACCAAATGGCATTACAGTCCACTCATACTGTCCGAATGGAACAGTAAAAGCGGTTTTATAACGGTCTTTTGGATGAATTTGAATTTGCCAAAATCCTGATTTCATGTCAAATTTTGAAAATATGAAAGCAGAATGCAATTTTTGGAGCAAATCCTTTTTATTAGGTATCGGGTACCTAATCCATTTTAAAGCTTTATTTAAAGGTTTGTAATTTATAACAAGTCTTGGTGTGCCTCTCTCAATTTCGGAATTTTTATTAACATAAAAAGCGGCACATGACCAAGGTGACCTAGATTTTACAATAAGTCCTTTATTGACAAGATCATTAATTTCTTCTTTACAATGTCGCTCTAAATCCATATTCATTTGAATTGGTCGGGCTTTAGTAGGTATTTGTTTTTCATCAAAAGAATTTTCATAAGGTAAATCTACCATGTGCTGTTTTCTATTCCAAAAAGCAGAGGGTAAATCAGCACAAATTTCTTTTTCAATTAGGGTTTTGAAATCAGAAATTTTTCTTTTAATGAAATCTCTTTGTAAATCATTTTCAATTCTTTGTAAACTCAAATCTTTTTGTAGAAAAGTTAAATCATTTTGTTTCGAATTAATAAGATTATTAATCCGATTTTGGTAAACGGAACAAGCTTTAACAATATTCAAATTTCTTGTTTTAGGTTTTTCAATAAAAGGAAAAATAATCTTTTTACCTTTTACTTTAAAAGAAATGCTATCATAATTAACAGTATAAGGGGTTATCAAATTTATAAAAGGGGTTCCTAGAATTACAGCATGATGAATATCATTTGTGAGAATAAAAGAAGTTTTAAATTCAAAACCGTTGTTATGAATAGAAGCTTCAACTTTAGAATCAACCTTTAATTTTGAATTGTTGGCGGCAGAAAGCCTTTCTTTTGTCTTTTCATGAAATCGTTTTGGGACAATATCTTGTCTTATGCAATTTAAATCTGCACCAGTATCAAAAAGGGCAATGGCATCAATTGCAAAATCATTTGAAAAAATTAAGGTGGCTTTAATCAAATATTTTCGAGTAGTAACTTGCTTTAAAACAAAAAGGAAATCATGTGGGACAGACTCAATACTATCAACATTTTGCTCAATTTGATTTTCACTATGAGTAGACTCGTTGTCTGAATCATCCTGTAAATGTTTCTGTAAAAGAAGTTGGATGGTTTCAGAATCACTTTTTTGTTTTTCTTTCAAATCTTTAATTTCGGATTTAATATCCTTAATCTCTTTTTGGAGATCTTGGATATTAGGAACCGATTTTTTGGTTTTCTTTTTATCTAAAATCTCAGTAAGATCATAAGAATTTTTCTTTACAATTGGGACTTTAGAAGTTTCAGCTTTGTTGAAATCCATGGTTTTCAAAAGTTTTTCAAGATAATCCTTTTGAAGATTCGGATCAGAAATATGTTTTACAAGTTCAAGAAAAGTCTCTTGGTCTTTAGTCAAAACATTTATTTTCTTTAAATAAGACTCGGATTCAGAATCACTACTGTTAGATACAGAGGTATCCGAATCAATTAACTCATCAATTTGTAAGGAATCATTATCCCCTGTCATAGAGGATTCAGAATTTGAACACTCAATCATAAGGGGGGCAATTTTGGAAAGGATGTCGTCATCAAGACCAAGTTCATGAAGTTTTCTGTTCATTCTGCAATATTTTGCAGTATGGCCTTTTTTTCCACATCGATGACAAATGGCTTCTTTGAAATTGAAAGGAGTTTTTGGTGTGGCTTTAAAATCTTTCTTTCGAGGGAATTTGGATTTTTTATAAGGCCTCGAAGGTTTCTTATAAAAATTTTCCCCATGTGCAAGAAAGGTTTCCTATGGCTTCTTGATTTGTAATGTTTTTTGTAAGGTCTCGAAGAGTACTTACCATTACAATCATTGGAAGTAGATGCTTTGAAAGGATCATAATTGAACTGTTTACAGAAACTACCAAGTTCTCGCTTGGACTGTCTAAGCTCTTGTTTTAGACGTTTCTGTAATTTCAAATCTTGACAAATCTTTAAACCTTCCTTATTGACGAAGCTGACAAGTTCACCATAGGTGAGCTCATCATAAGGAATTCGATTGTCATAAAGGGCTTTGATGGAATTTATAACCTTTTCACCTAAAAGGGTAGGTAGACCAGCTAAGAATTTTTCTTTCCAAGTAGTATGATTCGCATCATCTCTTAGAAAGAGTCTGGTGAAGAAGGAGGTTTTGTACTCTTGGAAATCACTAAGTTTCCTACATCTCAAGTTATGTAGTAACTCAGCATTTTTGTCTCTAAGGTGAGAAGGGTCACCTATAAAATGGAGGGAAATGGTAAGGATTAAGGTAGCAACGGCATCCTGAATAGGATTATTAAATTGATCGAGAATAGGAGTCCTATTTTCATCAATTTGAATGGCATTAAGAATGTCCATTTGTTGCTGCCTAGTGAGAAGATGATCCCACCAACCTTTAAGTTGACCAGTAAAACCCGCAATGAGAATCTCTGCAATAGCCATGTCAGAGGTTCCAGATTGGGTTTTATAGGCATTGGCTGCCATGGTCATTTGTTGTAAGACGCCTAAGATGTTGTATTCGGACATGCCATCAATATTCCATTCATAGACAGAGGATGCATTATATCGAGATTGATTTAATGCACTGGGCCTATTGTCTATAGTCAAATCAGGAGGGGATTTGACTGTGGGAGGGGCAAGTTCCCAATGGATTTTGTTGGCTTTCGGAATAGTATCATCCTGAAAGGCTTCTAAGTCAGAAGAGGCTATAGACGTTTGGTCATCTTGTTCTAATACTCCAATCTTGCTAGATTGAGGAGTATCAGGAGCTATTTGGATTTTACTAGATGAAGAAGAAGTTGCTTCTATCCTATCTAGTTGTTCTCTAATGGCTTTAGCAAAATCTGATTTTGACTCTTGAACAAGCTTTTGACTAGTTTTCGAAACCTGGAAAGGTTTGAAAATAGGTTCCTTAAGCTTTTTGTCATAATCCGATTTTGATGGAATAGGAGTAGTGGATGAAACAGTGATGGTTGACTTTTGGAATTGGTTTTCTATCCTAGTCAACTGCTTTCCAATTGTATTTAAGTTAGTATTACAGAAATTATTCTGTTGGATAATACTACTTAAGTTCGAATCGGAATCATTTGGTTTTGGGATTTTGTAAGGTGAGGCTCTAATTTGGATAGGAGGTTCGCCATGATCAATGGTTAGACTCCGAAGAGGTGGGTGTTCAGATTCTATGATTCTATCACTATCAGAAACTTTCCATTCCGGAATCTTCTTCCTAATAGTAATAGGGTTTGACTCTTTGAAAGGATAGGTTATGTTGTTCTCAGAAGAATATATTTCGAACCAATCAAAAAACAATATATGAACTTTATGAAAATTCACAAATTCATAATAAATTTGTTGGATTTCTTTTCTTTGATTTAAAAATTGTTTAAAAAACCAAATTCTTTTTTCTTTATTTGAATCAGAATAAAAATCATTATGCAGAAATGTTTTATCTAATTCAAACTCTTTTTCTATGACATTGATAACATTTTCAGTGACTGCCGAAAATGTAGGAGATGTTGGAGGAGAAGGTTCCTTCTCTTCCTGACTCTGTACATGTTGACTACTAGTATAGATAGGGTGTGGAACATTTGTAGCATAGTCAACGGAATGTATAGAAGAACTGGGTATATCTGAGGTGGAAAACCTCGGTTGACTCTTTGTAGATTGGTATGGGAGATTTATGACAGAGGGGATTTTTGTAAATTTCCTCTCTAATGTAGGGATACTTGAGCATGACTCTTTATCAGAAAATCTGGATGACATAGACCTTCTGAATGATAGTTTAACTTTACCATCTGAATACTGAGTCACATTTTGCAACTCTGTATTTGGCTCAAGCTGTTTTGGGATCGTTGGGGGAGCAGCTCCCTCAAGGATCCATTCCTCTGGAAGATTGATATCTTTCCATTGGATAGGTTTTGGAATGACAGTGTTTGCCCTAGACAAATCAGTCTGCAAGAGAAGTGTTTCATCTCTTTTTGACTGGAATCGGTGTTGTGTACTAAATGCAGAAACCATAGCCTTGTAAGAAATTTTAAAAATTAAGGCTACTGGAATTGACCCTTTAATCATTTTGTAATTATGGGTTTTGATTTGTAAAATCATGCTTTTTAAAACATTTTTGTCTTTAAGTGAAATTGTTATATTTGGATAACAATCAAATGAAATTGGACCTTTACACAAACTAGATTCGATGCTACTTAGCAAAGAATCATCAAAAGAGATGAATCGCCCATCTCTAAGAACAGCCAAAATGGAAGTATCTAGGCCTTCTTTGGTTAAAGGCTTTATGCCTACTTGGATGAGACCTATATGAATGTATTTGAAATTCTTTTCGATCAATTTCTTTAAAGATTTTCCTGAAAACAAATGAATTGTTTCAAAAGGCTCAGAAAGAGTTATGTCACGTTCTTCAGTCTTTATAATATAATCATTTTTTAAAACGTCAAGCATTTTTGTTTTGTAAATTTTTTCTTTTGAAATCTTTGGAAGTTCCCAACAATCAATTGCTTTATCAAAGTTCTCAATAACGAATTCTTCTGAACTCACAACGTGCTTTGAATCACTAGTCTTCCCGGAAGAAGAGCTAGAAAAGGATGATGTCCTATGGAGGAGAGAATCCATGGATAAAATCTTATGGTTCACTATAGGTTTGGTCAGAATGGCTACAGGTATGGAATTACAGCCCTCAGCGGATTCCTTATTCTAAAATGGGACTTACGACCAGTAAAAATTCACCACAAAAAACAAACGTCAAAATTGCATAAGACAAGATATTGTCCCAAAACGATTTCATGAAAAGACAAAAGAAAGGCTTTCTGCCGCCAACAATTCAAAATTAAAGGTTGATTCTAAAGTTGAAGCTTCTATTCATAACAACGGTTTTGAATTTAAAACTTCTTTTATTCTCACAAATGATATTCATCATGCTGTAATTCTAGGAACCCCTTTTATAAATTTGATAACCCCTTATACTGTTAATTATGATAGCATTTCTTTTAAAGTAAAAGGTAAAAAGATTATTTTTCCTTTTATTGAAAAACCTAAAACAAGAAATTTGAATATTGTTAAAGCTTGTTCCGTTTACCAAAATCGGATTAATAATCTTATTAATTCGAAACAAAATGATTTAACTTTTCTACAAAAAGATTTGAGTTTACAAAGAATTGAAAATGATTTACAAAGAGATTTCATTAAAAGAAAAATTTCTGATTTCAAAACCCTAATTGAAAAAGAAATTTGTGCTGATTTACCCTCTGCTTTTTGGAATAGAAAACAGCACATGGTAGATTTACCTTATGAAAATTCTTTTGATGAAAAACAAATACCTACTAAAGCCCGACCAATTCAAATGAATATGGATTTAGAGCGACATTGTAAAGAAGAAATTAATGATCTTGTCAATAAAGGACTTATTGTAAAATCTAGGTCACCTTGGTCATGTGCCGCTTTTTATGTTAATAAAAATTCCGAAATTGAGAGAGGCACACCAAGACTTGTTATAAATTACAAACCTTTAAATAAAGCTTTAAAATGGATTAGGTACCCGATACCTAATAAAAAGGATTTGCTCCAAAAATTGCATTCTGCTTTCATATTTTCAAAATTTGACATGAAATCAGGATTTTGGCAAATTCAAATTCATCCAAAAGACCGTTATAAAACCGCTTTTACTGTTCCATTCGGACAGTATGAGTGGACTGTAATGCCATTTGGTTTGAAAAATGCACCATCTGAATTTCAAAGAATTATGAATGACATTTATAATCCCTATTCTGATTTTTGTATCGTTTATATTGATGACGTGTTGATTTTTTCAAATTCAATTGATCAACATTTTAAACATTTAAAGACCTTTTATTTTGCCACCAGAAAGGCTGGATTGGCAATTTCAAATTCCAAAGTCTCTTTATTTCAAACAAAAATCCGGTTCCTAGGTCATCATATTTCAAAAGGAACCATTACTCCAATTGAGCGATCACTCGCTTTTGCGGATAAATTTCCTGACAAAATTTTGGATAAAACCCAATTACAAAGATTTTTAGGCAGCTTAAATTATGTTCTTGATTTCTGTCCAAATATTAGTAGGTTATCTAAACCTTTGCATGATAGATTAAAAAAGAAACCTGCTGCATGGACTGATGAACATACTAAGACTGTTAGATTAATAAAGAATTCTGTTAAGTGCATTAAATGTTTATATCTTGCAAATCCTGAATTGCCTAAGATAGTCGAAACTGATGCATCTGATATAGGTTATGGAGGTATTTTAAAGCAAAAGGAAAATTATAAAGAACAGATTATCCAATATGTTTCTGCACATTGGAATGATTGTCAAAAGAATTATTCCACTATTAAAAAAGAAATTCTTTCAATTGTTTTATGCATATCAAAATTCCAAAGTGATTTATTAAATCAAAAATTTTTACTTAGAATAGATTGCAAAGCTGCAAAACATGTTTTGGAAAAAGATGTTCAAAATATTGCATCAAAATAAATTTTTGCACGTTGGCAAGCTATCTTAAGTGTTTTTGATTTTGATATTGAGTTTATTAAAGGCGATACAAATTCTGTTCCTAATTTTCTAACACGTGAATTTCTTCAAAACAGATAATGCCGCCAAAGCGACGGGATAAAGGAAAAGGCATAGCCAAAGACACTGATTCCCAAAAGCCCTCTAAAGAAACCCAATCAACTCCTTCCAAAGAAAAATTATTGTCCTCCGCCATGCCAATCAAATCTTGGATTGAAATGGTTGAAGATGAAGAACAAAAAGCCCTTTCAAAACCCATCTCCTCTGACCAACAAGTCAAAGAATGGATGGAATCCATTACAAAGTCCCCTGAACTTATGCTTGCCTTACAAGGCATTTCAAAATCTAAAGCCCTTTCTCAGATCCCTGAGGAAGACAAACCCATTTCTAAAGAAATTACAAAACTTTCCTCCCAAAGCCAAAATGTTGTCCTTTCTGGTGAAAGCTCATCTTCTCAGATTGTTCTTTCCCAGCCGACACCTTCAAAGAAAACTTCCGATTGGTTTGATAAATCCCATTTTCAAAATGTTTTAACTATGGAACATGGGTTTTACCATTCTGATCCATTTCAAGCAATTTCAAAGTTTTTTCCACAAAGTTGGTTTTTCAAACCATGGGATTTAACAAAACCTCAATCTTATTATCAAGCAATTCTTGAAGCCACTGAGTCAGTAAAATTTAAACATTTCTTTCTCAGTGAAACCCATTCTGAGCCGGCCTACTCCACGGCCACAATTTTGAAAGTTTTAAGTCCAAATCAGTGGGGTGACCAACTCCATAAATACAAAGCTTTCCCTCCAAATTTTCAAATGCGTTTACCACACTATTTGGTATATACCTATTGGGATTACCAACAGGCTTGGTATAATACATTTTTTATACAAAACCCTAAAAAATCTCATTCCTGGTTATTCTTTTTTAATTCAAAGATAACTGTCCAAAGCCTTCCAAACTGGTTTCAACAATGGTGGAACTATTTCGGTCCAACACCACAAATCCTAACCCCAACTGCCACCCATTGTCTAAACACTTTTAAAGCCCATTATACCCCATCTGACTCAGAGAAAAGATTTTCGCCATTTCTCTGTTTTTGTACAAATTTCTTCCTTCCATGGGTATGGATGTGGAACTTCCGGTATCATACCCAAGAAAAACAATTACTTATCCAAAGAACCTTCAAAGTCAAATGGTGGTCAAAATTTGATGAACATACCAAGCTCACCGAAACCCTTGTCCAAAATTGGCTTGGTTCAAAAGGTTTTCTACCACCAACCATCAAAGAAACCAAAGCCCAATAGACCTTTCTTACCCAAAAATCCAAAGCCCAATCTCTTTTAGCCAGTGCTAAAACAGAAGACGAATATTTCAAAGTCATGCAACAACTTCTCGCCACAAGGTCCGAGACGTCCGTTGCCAGTTCCAGCTCAAGCACCTCGGCAGATGACGAACCATTCATTTCCCTTGGCGATGAGAATGAAGACGACTGCTTCGGCATATTCTCTCCAATAAAGCATTAAAGCTGTATTATGTTCGAATACTGATTTTCTCTATTTCTATGTATGTACATTTTTGTACTTAAAAAAAAAAAAAAAAAAAGAAAGAAAATTGAGAAAAACATTTATTTCGGGTGGTCCACTGGACACAAGTGAGAGCGCACATGTCTCTTCACCCGTTTTCTGTATTTTATACGTATGTAATTTGTATCTTCCTGTACAAACCACTATTCAAAGATACGATCCAAAGATTACTGTGCACTTGAAGCTCCGCTACAGTGAACAGCGCCAAAGACTACTGTGCACTTATTCCGCTACAGTTTCCTTGTATAAAACCCGGGAGGAAGACTTAGACTCCTCAGGTTTTTCATTTTTCAAATTCAGAACTTCTCTCTCTTCTTCTTCTTCTTCTCCTCCTTCTCTCTACAAAAATCTCTCTCTCTCCCCCCGGGAATAGGAAATCTGAAATCAAAAGACATCTTGTCTTGCGATTAATTTTCCCATAATTTCCCTTTCTTAAAGAAGAACACGAACGATGTAAGTGTTCAATCCAATTTCAATTTTAAAGGATTGTAATTTAAATTCAAAGCAATTTACATTTACGTAATTTATATTTAAAGCATGCACGTTTATATTTCTGCAATTTAAATTTCCGCAATTTAATTTCAGTCATTTAAATTTAAAGCAATTTAATTTTATGTCTTCACGTTTACTTTCCGCATGCATTGGAGACTGATTTCTATCAGATCTCCCATAAAACCTGTACGTTCCTCTAAGGCAAAGAGACCGGATCTCTGTCCTTAGTTGTATCTTCTCTCTCCCTCCTTCTTCAGAGCACCACTTCCGGGATCCGGATTTGGTACTGTGTATGTGAGCCTACCCTAAATAAATTTAATTACAAATTGGTAAAGCACCTAAAATTTGACCAACGCCGTTTCCAAAGCAAATTTCATTAATAAATTAATAACTTAAAGCTGGTTAAATATAATTAATTTGACAAAGCCGCTTAAAATTTGGCTACCGTATTACGCTTCCAATTAATTCAAAACAATCATTTGCAATCCAAAGCATAGCAATCATTTGCAATCCAAAGCATCGCGATCATTAGAACTCCAAAGCAAGTACACTTCGAATCAATCTTAATATTAATTTGGTAAAGTTAGTTATTAAAATCAACAACCACGTTACAATTGTTTTATTTAATTTTTCAGTAAAGACTTCTTTTTGAAAACACACCCTGTTTTCGGTCCTATTTCCTTCTGGTATCAGAGCCAAGTTGGGGAAAAGTGTTTTATTGTTCAGAGTTTTTGTGTTTAAAGTCTTGTGTTTTTCTTGACGTTTGTTTTTTGTGGTGAATTTTTACTGGTCGTAAGTCCCATTTTAGGATAAGGAATCCGCTGAGGGCTGTAATTCCATACCTGTAGCCATTCTGACCAAACCTATAGTGAACCATAAGATTTTATCCATGGATTCTCTCCTCCATAGGACATCATCCTTTTCTAGCTCTTCTTCCGGGAAGACTAGTGATTCAAAGCACGTTGTGAGTTCAGAAGAATTCGTTATTGAGAACTTTGATAAAGCAATTGATTGTTGGGAACTTCCAAAGATTTCAAAAGAAAAAATTTACAAAACAAAAATGCTTGACGTTTTAAAAAATGATTATATTATAAAGACTGAAGAACGTGACATAACTCTTTCTGAGCCTTTTGAAACAATTCATTTGTTTTCAGGAAAATCTTTAAAGAAATTGATCGAAAAGAATTTCAAATACATTCATATAGGTCTCATCCAAGTAGGCATAAAGCCTTTAACCAAAGAAGGCCTAGATACTTCCATTTTGGCTGTTCTTAGAGATGGGCGATTCATCTCTTTTGATGATTCTTTGCTAAGTAGCATCGAATCTAGTTTGTGTAAAGGTCCAATTTCATTTGATTGTTATCCAAATATAACAATTTCACTTAAAGACAAAAATGTTTTAAAAAGCATGATTTTACAAATCAAAACCCATAATTACAAAATGATTAAAGGGTCAATTCCAGTAGCCTTAATTTTTAAAATTTCTTACAAGTCTATGGTTTCTGCATTTAGTACACAACACCGATTCCAGTCAAAAAGAGATGAAACACTTCTCTTGCAGACTGATTTGTCTAGGGCAAACACTGTCATTCCAAAACCTATCCAATGGAAAGATATCAATCTTCCAGAGGAATGGATCCTTGAGGGAGCTGCTCCCCCAACGATCCCAAAACAGCTTGAGCCAAATACAGAGTTGCAAAATGTGACTCAGTATTCAGATGGTAAAGTTAAACTATCATTCAGAAGGTCTATGTCATCCAGATTTTCTGATAAAGAGTCATGCTCAAGTATCCCTACATTAGAGAGGAAATTTACAAAAATCCCCTCTGTCATAAATCTCCCATACCAATCTACAAAGAGTCAACCGAGGTTTTCCACCTCAGATATACCCAGTTCTTCTATACATTCCGTTGACTATGCTACAAATGTTCCACACCCTATCTATACTAGTAGTCAACATGTACAGAGTCAGGAAGAGAATGAACCTTCTCCTCCAACATCTCCTACATTTTCGGCAGTCACTGAAAATGTTATCAATGTCATAGAAAAAGAGTTTGAATTAGATAAAACATTTCTGCATAATGATTTTTATTCTGATTCAAATAAAGAAAAAAGAATTTGGTTTTTTAAACAATTTTTAAATCAAAGAAAAGAAATCCAACAAATTTATTATGAATTTGTGAATTTTCATAAAGTTCATATATTGTGAATCTATCTACTAGTATAGATAGGGTGTGGAACATTTGTAGCATAGTCAACGGAATGTATAGAAGAACTGGGTATATCTGAGGTGGAAAACCTCGGTTGACTCTTTGTAGATTGGTATGGGAGATTTATGACAGAGGGGATTTTTGTAAATTTCCTCTCTAATGTAGGGATACTTGAGCATGACTCTTTATCAGAAAATCTGGATGACATAGACCTTCTGAATGATAGTTTAACTTTACCATCTGAATACTGAGTCACATTTTGCAACTCTGTATTTGGCTCAAGCTGTTTTGGGATCGTTGGGGGAGCAGCTCCCTCAAGGATCCATTCCTCTGGAAGATTGATATCTTTCCATTGGATAGGTTTTGGAATGACAGTGTTTGCCCTAGACAAATCAGTCTGCAAGAGAAGTGTTTCATCTCTTTTTGACTGGAATCGGTGTTGTGTACTAAATGCAGAAACCATAGCCTTGTAAGAAATTTTAAAAATTAAGGCTACTGGAATTGACCCTTTAATCATTTTGTAATTATGGGTTTTGATTTGTAAAATCATGCTTTTTAAAACATTTTTGTCTTTAAGTGAAATTGTTATATTTGGATAACAATCAAATGAAATTGGACCTTTACACAAACTAGATTCGATGCTACTTAGCAAAGAATCATCAAAAGAGATGAATCGCCCATCTCTAAGAACAGCCAAAATGGAAGTATCTAGGCCTTCTTTGGTTAAAGGCTTTATGCCTACTTGGATGAGACCTATATGAATGTATTTGAAATTCTTTTCGATCAATTTCTTTAAAGATTTTCCTGAAAACAAATGAATTGTTTCAAAAGGCTCAGAAAGAGTTATGTCACGTTCTTCAGTCTTTATAATATAATCATTTTTTAAAACGTCAAGCATTTTTGTTTTGTAAATTTTTTCTTTTGAAATCTTTGGAAGTTCCCAACAATCAATTGCTTTATCAAAGTTCTCAATAACGAATTCTTCTGAACTCACAACGTGCTTTGAATCACTAGTCTTCCCGGAAGAAGAGCTAGAAAATGATGATGTCCTATGGAGGAGAGAATCCATGGATAAAATCTTATGGTTCACTATAGGTTTGGTCAGAATGGCTACAGGTATGGAATTACAGCCCTCAGCGGATTCCTTATCCTAAAATGGGACTTACGACCAGTAAAAATTCACCACAAAAAACAAACGTCAAGAAAAACACAAGACTTTAAACACAAAAACTCTGAACAATAAAACACTTTTCCCCAACTTGGCTCTGATACCAGAAGGAAATAGGACCGAAAACAGGGTGTGTTTTCAAAAAGAAGTCTTTACTGAAAAATTAAATAAAACAATTGTAACGTGGTTGTTGATTTTAATAACTAACTTTACCAAATTAATATTAAGATTGATTCGAAGTGTACTTGCTTTGGAGTTCTAATGATCGCGATGCTTTGGATTGCAAATGATTGCTATGCTTTGGATTGCAAATGATTGTTTTGAATTAATTGGAAGCGTAATACGGTAGCCAAATTTTAAGCGGCTTTGTCAAATTAATTATATTTAACCAGCTTTAAGTTATTAATTTATTAATGAAATTTGCTTTGGAAACGGCGTTGGTCAAATTTTAGGTGCTTTACCAATTTGCAATTAAATTTATTTAGGGTAGGCTCACATACACAGTACCAAATCCGGATCCCGGAAGTGGTGCTCTGAAGAAGGAGGGAGAGAGAAGATACAACTAAGGACAGAGATCCGGTCTCTTTGCCTTAGAGGAACGTACAGGTTTTATGGGAGATCTGATAGAAATCAGTCTCCAATGCATGCGGAAAGTAAACGTGAAGACATAAAATTAAATTGCTTTAAATTTAAATGACTGAAATTAAATTGCGGAAATTTAAATTGCAGAAATATAAACGTGCATGCTTTAAATATAAATTACGTAAATGTAAATTGCTTTGAATTTAAATTACAATCCTTTAAAATTGAAATTGGATTGAACACTTACATCGTTCGTGTTCTTCTTTAAGAAAGGGAAATTATGGGAAAATTAATCGCAAGACAAGATGTCTTTTGATTTCAGATTTCCTATTCCCGGGGGGAGAGAGAGAGATTTTTGTAGAGAGAATGAGGAATTCTTCTGAACTCACAACGTGCTTTGAATCACTAGTCTTCCCGGAAGAAGAGCTAGAAAAGGATGATGTCCTATGGAGGAGAGAATCCATGGATAAAATCTTATGGTTCACTATAGGTTTGGTCAGAATGGCTACAGGTATGGAATTACAGCCCTCAGCGGATTCCTTATCCTAAAATTAAATATACAAGGGCGGGGCACAGGAAGAGTCTTTATTGTATGCAGGCGCTTCTTCTTTTTTTTTTTTTCATATTTATGTGCTTACAGAGATGTATATAGCTATCATTCAAGGACCGCTTGATCTTAACCCCTAGTATGGTGTCTATGAGCAAGCATTGCTCCCATCCCATTTCCATTACTTTCTTCACAATGTTTGCGTTTCTCTTAGTCTGGATGTTTCTGCATCAATGAAATGATTCTCATCACTGATTTGTTACACACATAACAGAGAACTCGATAAATATGGTGACCACGGATATTGATAACGAGTCAGCAGAGAGTAATCAACTCGTATTTTGTGTCTTCAATGGTCGAGTGCTCTATGATGCAACTCCATGAGTTGATTGCACCCTAAGATACGGACAACTGGAAAGCAAATCGAATCAAAGGACTGTTTTTTCAGTTCAATGGGCTGGGAAATATTTGGGGTTGGCAGTGAGTTAGATCATTTACAATACCAAGTTACCTACCAATCCAAATGAGGGATCGTTCCATCAGTTCTTTAATATTCAAACTTGACTAAAACTAACAGCTTGTGAAAAAATTAATTCAATCCAAATTGTCAAACTTATCTACCACTAGTATGCACGTAAGCCTTTTTACTCCGTTAGAAGCCTGAGATAAAACTGTTCTACAACATTGGTCATTTGAAGCAAATATAAACTAGTTCTTTTCTTAGCTTCATGTAGACTGTTTTGAGTGCCAAATCAAAATGTAACAAGGTAATGTTATGAGAAACAGGTAGGGTTTTAAAATCAACAAACAATAGCTAGAAGTTAGTCGGATTAGAACACAGAAGGAAATATACTAGTGAGACATTAAAGACTGAGAAAAAGAATAGAACCTTTGTATATCTTCAGGCTGTAAGCCAAATGATGACGAGTTGTTTGTCAATGGCAAGTAATGAATCGAGAATCCTGTCGAAAGGCTCCCAGCATCCAGCAGGCTGCTTCCAGCAATTTCCCTGCTCAATTCCACATATTTGAGTTTTTGAGTTTGCTGGTGATTTTTTGCAAAAATACAACTCCTTATTCATCTTAATCTAATAATGAATAGAAACTGTGACTAGGCCATCGAATTTGAATGCAGTAAAACCTCATCTTGATGTACATAGTATATTCTAGCTCATTTTAACCATCTGTATTCAATCTATGGACCAAAAAAAAAAAAAAAAAAACTCTCGCGCAAATTCATTTCATCCAACAATATGCATATTCAAGACCCCAGAATAAACAACATCGCACTTAACATCACACAACAAAACCACCCAAGAAACAAGCACAACCAACAACAATAGCCTTGAACAAAAAGTTAATCAAGCTTACCTCTCCTAGCAGGCTTGGCAGCAACCTTCGCAACAGCCTTGGTCTTCTTCGAGTTCTTAGTCCCCTCCTTGACAGGAAACAAAACCCCATCAATGCCCTGCACCGAAATCCTCCCATCCGTATAAATATCAGGATCAAACAAATACGCCGCCCCATTGCCACTACCACTCCCAAACTTAACACTCCCATCAGCCTCTACGGCAACAACCTTGTGTGGAACTCGCAAAGTATCATACTCAACCTTCCCAAATCTCCTCACAGCATTGTACATACTCTCTTCAGTCTGATACTCAGCCACCATATGATAGTACATTGTCTGCTCAGCTGCTCCGGGCTCACTCAACAGGTCCGTCGTCAACTTAACCATAGCCTCATCATTAGGCGCCAAGATTGTCAAAACATAACCTTCAGACACTAATTTCCCAATTTCACTAGCTAATGAAGTCAAATTCACCAAAATATCAGCCATTTCATTATACCCACCATAATGTACTAAAGTTTTGATAAAGTCTTTCACCTGGATATGACCATCGCGGGGCCCTCCGGGTGCCGGAGCCGACGCCGGAGCCTGACCCGGGCCGGCAGCTATTGCTTCGGAAATCGGCAAAACCGGTGGCGAATGTGGTTTAACATTAAAAACCGGTTTGTTCAACTTCTTGGTAATAACTCTCGGGTCAATCTCTGGTGCTGCCTCTGGTTTTACGGCTGCAATTGAATTTAAATTTCTCCGGCGGTTGAATTCATTCTGAACCGACCGAGGAACCATGAGCTGGGAAATACCATGGATGGTTCCATCGGGTCGGGTTATAGAATCCGGGTGAACAACTTTTGCAAGATTCAAAGGAAACAACTCATCAACACCATCACCGGCTAGTGTCTTGTGCCGAGCCGACCATTCCTCGGATCCAAAAGCAATCTTTCTGGGGATGATATGAAACAAGAGGAGGTTCTGTAAAGATTTGATGTTAGCCGGCTGAAGCAGGAATCTTTTAAACTCCGGGTCGAGAAGATCCCGCTCAAAAGCTTCGTTTTTTGGCGCGAAAATGGTGACGTTGTGGGTGGCAAGGGCTTGTTCTAGCGTTTGCAGAAGCAGAGCTTTCTCAACCAACTCGGCCAGCTCGGTGTAATGTGAGTCGAGGAGAGCGAGCAGGACTGAGTTCGAGTTGATTTGCGAACTGGGGTTGGAATATTCCGGCGACGCGACGGATATTCCGGTGAAAAGAATAAGAAGAAGGTGTGTTGTCAGCACGGCGTTGATGTAAAATTCCATGGCCATTATTACAATTATTGTAAATAACAGTTTATTTTTTCTGTTGATTGAAGAGAAGAGTAACGGCTTCTTTTTTCTCTATATATGGAGGGCTGTCGGTTTCAGCGAGAACTGTGGATTTGTCCACGCGGCAAAATGTGAACAATGCTGAAGCTGAAGCTGATCTGAAGGCGAAGGCTTCTGTTCAGTGGTTTTATTTGGTTGCTTTCTCGTTAAGACTAGCCGTTGGTTTTTGGTGCCAAACTTCTTATTTTTCATTTTTCAAAAAGTATTATACGACTAGGGAAATTATCAATATTAACAATCGTTTCCTTATATTAAAAAAAAAAATTAACAACTTTTGATTTATTTAGGGTTAAATCCAAAGCTATCGACAAGAAGAACAAAAGACATATTCACTTGTTTAAAATATAAAATATTCTCTTGTTTAATGCCTCAAAAAATTGTGTGTGTATATATATATATATATAATCTTTCAAAAATTGTCAATTTTTTTTAAATTTTTTTATGAAGTCAATTTTAAGTGCATTTTTGTTATATTATACAACTACAAACTCTTATACAATCACCCTTTTTTAAATTGAATTAGTAGACGAAAATCACTAACCCATATAATTCATTTTATTAAATATTTTCACCTTTCAACTAAATCATGTCAAGTAAGTTATTAACTTAATTTGTACAAGAATGTTTTTATAATAATTTGTAAGCTATATGCCCTTGGGAATTGACCGATTTATTTTCAAACAACTAGACAAAGGATAAAGAGCACTAGTCTTTGGAATATATCAATTAAGCCTAACAAATAGTTTTTAAAATATTTTTCATAAACTTTAATAAGGTAAACCTTTTTCAAATTGATTCCGAACAAATTTTTTTTTCCCATTATCACTACTAAAATAAACAATGTTCATATTAGACCTTAGAAAAAAATTCAATAAACAACAATTTGTAATCATTTATATTTTTCTTAACTCGAATAGAGTAAATTTTTAGTTTCGCCATTATGGTCATACAATTTCGAATCTCAAGATACACAAGAGTTAGAAAATTAATTTAAACTTTGTTCATTCCTTTTATATATATGAATTTATCATTAACTATTGTAATATTTGTGAATAGAATAAACTAATTAAGCAGCAACACTAAAATTAGTCAATTACCATTTACCAAAACAACAATAAATATATCATATCTCAATCGTGTAGCTGAAAAATGTATAAAAAAATAAAATGCATTAGTTGGCAAAGCCGCGGTTGATAGTGACCGTAACATATATCCATCCTGAGTGCTGCTGCTGGTATCAAATATTAAACCAAGAGCCATTAATGGGTTTGGGTTTTAATTTGTTTATTTGAAAATGCTTTTAACTGACCACATCTCTATGTGCTACCTCTCTATGGTTAGGTATATTGCTCGTTCTTTTATCTTTCCGTGCCAACTTTCTTCTTATTCACGCACTTGCATGTATGTCGGTGCTTCATCATGAATCTATTAGGACTAATACAAATAATTTCTATTATGATACATTTCATATTAATATTTATATTAATATAAAAGTCTCTTTTTATTTGGTAAAATTTTCTATTATAATCAACATAGCACACAACTGAATAATTTTCTATACTAGTAAAACCTTTCGAGGTTAGTAATATTCCATTTCCATTGACTATCAAAATCAATGTCAAGCTTTTTATCCGTGAGATTTATCAATTACAAAAAGACCGAATTGCTCTTTAAAAAGTTTATGAAATTGTTTAACATTCATCTCATTGAAAGTCTGGAATCTATGAATCAATTATATTTTAAAAATTCATCCCAACTCTCCTAATGTCACAATGTTAAACATTTTGATACACACTTTTTTGGAGAGCAATTGGGTGATAACTCTATGAAAAATTTTAACACTGGTTTTGATCGTTAATGGAGATGGAATACTACTAGCCTCGGGAGGTTTTAGTGGCAGCAAATAGTTAATTTTCCCATATTTGCTATAACATGCTTCGCTCGTTTGGTTTAGAATTTAGAGACCATGAACGGAAGCCATATTCTGTTATATCTTGGATTGTTATCATGTTAAATAGAGTTAATATATATATATATATATATATATATATGTATATTTCCACCAAAAGCATTTCTTCTTAATGACTCTAATTTCTAAGTAAATATATTTTTCTTGGTAAGTGCAAACGATGCTAGAAATTTGGTAGTTTCCTCCAAAATTGACATAACTATTTCTAATCTTTTTGCATTGCAAATTTTGGCTCTATCATCACCACCTAACTGAAAATTGGTGGTCAGATAGAGGCCATCTTTATGTTTAATCAATTATTAATGAAGTTTTTCATTCGGTAATTAACCATCTAATGCGAGAGTGTGCTAAATTTTATGCCAATTAGTTACAAATACTGGACTAAAAAATTGTGTAACATATAATTACTGAACCACTTAACAAGGTTTCTATATATATATATATATATATATGCTTATGTCCTTTAAAGACGTTGGGGGCAAAAAATATCTATTAGTACCATTTAATCCATCGCATACATGAGTGGCTCAATATGATCCATCAAATACATAAAAAGAGTTGTTAAGTATTAACTGATTTACAATCATCTACTGGTTCCCAGGTCCAAAATAGAAAAGGTTTCGGCATTATGAATCAAACTCATTCACTAATCGTGTTTTCTGTACCTGAGAGGATCATCCATTGACTTGAGTCAAGGCAAAGCTTTCTGTATCTAAAAAGATCATCCATTGACTTGAAGGCGAGGCGAAGCAATGAATTGCAGTATCCCGATTATCTGCAAAAAAAGAATAAAAATCCATGTTACAATGATTGCAGAACTGTATTTGATAACGCAGATGTCAGTTCCTAGTATGCTAAAATCCAAAACCTGTTATGTTATACCGTTCTCAATTCTGTTCAAGCTCTCAAATCTTTGCAGGGAACTTTTATTCATTATGCATCGACAAAAAGTGACAAGCAATTGAAAAATATGGAATGGTTTAGCCACCCTAAGTTGTTGCAGAGCAGAGAAGGATCAGCCCCATTTCCAATTAATAGAAAGCCCTTAAAATAAACAGTTAAATCAGGCAAAGCATTTATCATTTCACCATCATCAGATGAGACTGTCAATGACATTGGGACATTGGTAAACTATGACCTAGAATGGAGCCATAGCCATTAGTCAAAACAGAGAAATTCAAGCAATCATCACAAGCAATACCACCAAAGCAAAGTGTAATATCCCACATCGTTAGCGAGAGCGTTCTTGGATTAGTTATAAGCCTTAAGACTCTCCTTATTAAGTAGTTGTGTTTTGGGTTGCAAAGCTTAGAAACAAAACCACGAACGGCTGTATGCCCAAAGTGAACAATATCTACTTGGTTGTCGGGCTTGGGCTGTCATACCAAGCAGCACGTGTCTCGTATGAAAGAGAGGGCAGGAGTTTGGGTAAAGGGAGGCCAACTATCTGTCAAGCACACTAATGGAGATTGTTCCTCAAACTTTCAAATAGAAATATGTTTCGCAATCTCTCACACCCTCTCCCTCATTCCCGCTTCTCTCTTTTCCAGTCTTGAGTGTATCATATCAAATAGTCTTATAAACAGACAAGAAATATCCCTCATTTAGTAATTAGAAATAATTTGTTTAATGTGGTCTCCCTGGAGCCCCATGCCTTTTTCAAAGTTATAGGAATATGATATTTTGACCTTATAAAAACCTAAATCATTTAGCACATATTTGTTTTGACAGCAACACATTATATGTATTACAAGCACACAAGTGTTGAGATGACTTCCAAAAACCTCCATAAACAGAGGCTCCAGCATGCTTAAATAGAAGCCTGTCTATAGCAACTAGCCTAATCATTCCAGTAAGTTCAACTTCGCAAATTTCACTAAAGTGATAAATCTTATCACTTAACATGTGGCTCTCTCCCTCTCTTTGCTTTCCATGATCAATATCCTCAATAAGGTAGCCTTCTCCTCAACCCTCCATAATAAATACTTTTCCATTATTTTCATATACACAAGACATTACCGTTTCCAAATAATGATGGAAGAACTTGGATGGATGAATCATATCACAAGATGAAAAAGAGGCTCATTCCTTTCGTTGACCAGGCATCTAGTTCATAATTGTGTTTCTCGCATACAGTTGTCAGCGGACCAGAAGAGCAGCGTCAAATTCTTCCCACTTCCCCCCCAAAAAAATAATAATAATAACAGGTGGCAATCTCAGCTGATAGCTAGAAGTTTGGTGATAGACATTTACAAATTTCACGTTCAGTGCGAAGTTTTTCCCTTGACATAAAATGACTTGAACATGGAGATTTTCCAAAACCTTCAGGAACAAAATTTACCCAGAAGTAACCCTATAAGATGAATTAAGCTGAAAACACTACATGCAGAAGTAACTCCAGTAATGGCTAAAACATCGACAAAAGAGAAAATACAGTTACTGAGTTGTCCATAAACAGTGTTACCCCACTTGAACAAAGTTCAAACTTATTTCCAGATCAAGTTCTTAGTTGGAAGATGCAGGAAATTCATTTGATGCTGTCTTAAACTGACCGTACACTTTAAACTAAATCAAAGCTATTTCTCGAGGAAGCTGCTCATATTGGGAATAATGTGGAGATAAAACTTCTAAACTTCACATTTTATACTCACCACACCATTTGATGAGTATTAAACATCCTACAACTCTAGCCATCTATCATCTATCATAGCCTTAGACGTGTCTTGTGAAAGGGAGCATCCATAATAACATACAAACCAGAGAAAACTCTAGGCAGTATTTACAAGAGGATAGAGATGTTGAACCTGGAAGATAATATTCCAAGTTTCTGCAAAATCCATGTTTTGCATCTTCTCTATCAAAATTTTAGACTTCTGGTAGATGAACTAATGGGTTTTGGCAAAAGGTTCTTCACACTGCTTCAGTTTCGTATAAGGGTGGATCACAGACAGATTTTCACTATTTTTTTCCTGTTTTCAATTGTTTTCGGCATAGCTTTTGCTTTCCTCCCTAGAGATTTTTGTTTCATTGTTGACAACAAATCTACGGCAAAGATGTTAACATATTTTATTTTTCATTGTTAATGCATTTGCTTTAGTTTATTATCGAAAAAAGCGAGACAAAAATTAGCAAGTCTTATCATTTAAAATGAGGAAGTAACCAAAAAGTGTCAGAAAATATATAAATTTTTTTGGTCTCTAAAGAAAAAGGAAAAAAGCAATTTACTTATTACACAACAGAAAAAGATTCAAAACAACTAAGATCTACCATATAATCCTATGAAGTTAAGCAAACTAGTTTCTATATTATCACATATAAAGAAAGGGAATGCATCTTTCATCTAAATGGAGACAGAACTTGACTTACCTTGGAGAATAAAATGCTTCGAGCTGATTCAATTGTTGAACCAAATTAATTTGAACCAGAACTTGCAGCACATGCAGCTTGAACACTAGTATCATTCATAGGATTAGTATCAGCAGTCTCTGATTTTTGCTGGTTGTTCAATTCTGGAACTGAATTATTTGAACTGCTTGATACAGAAGTAGTGTTATTACTGTTGCTGTCTCGGGTTTCTAGACGCTCCATCATACGTGAAACTGTTGAAATTCCATCATTAACCTCCCTTCTAACTTCAGTCCCAAGATCAGCCATGGTATTGTTGCGAGAAAAAAATCGCTCTTTCCACCCTCTAGTACTCTTTGAAATAGACTCTTTATACCTGAAAAGAAAATGAGGATTAAAAAATTTCTGAAATGATTTTATAACCCTAGTTGAAAATACAGAATGCTTCATAGGACTGACACCTCATTGAGACAGCATTAAATCGAGATTTAAGAGATTCTGAAAATGATTGGAAATCCGATGGTCCTGCTCTATCCTGACTGTTTGGGGAAGGCTGATTAGGAGACCTCCTGCAAGGCAACAATAAACATATAATTGCAACAAAAAGATAACAATTAAGTAAACAATGGTTTCACATGGCGCTGACTAATTGAATTATATAGAATCAGATCAAAGAATAGTAAATACCTAAAGTTTAAGGTATTTCCAACTTGACCGGAAGCAAAAGCACTTGATCCAGATGCTGAAGCAGAAACATGATCAGCTTGTGCAGACAGTAAATGCGTACTCTGCTGTGTAGATTCTTCCCCACCGGTTGCAGGTGATGATGGAGTAGCTACTGTTGTTATAGGAGAAGCTTCACCTTCTAAATGTGTTGGAGATGAAGACACAGGATCATCATTAGCAGCATTGGGATGAGTTGAGAAAACCAAGAACTGTGGACGAGCTTGAGAAGATGCTCTGCTCCTATGGCTTTCCCTTCGAGCAATGTGGCGTGCACGCCCCATAGCAGCAGCTGCAGCTAAATGCTGGATAATGCGTTCTTCAAGTTCAGCATCATTTGCACCCACTGGCAACTGCGTTGAAGGCACAGCATTAAAATGAAACTGCAGCTAGGAATCCAAATTACTCGAGATTATTGACAAAATAAAGCATAAGCAGACTACAAACATGCTGTAACTCAAAATCTCCCAGAGTCGGATGACGAAATATAGTAGCATTTCTAGATGGATTCAACCTAAAGCTCCTCTCCCGTTCCACAGCCTCAAGTAATTCCTGGCTGCAGAAATATGAAAAATGCTTAAATTTGCATTGAACACAGGAATAAAATGCAATAAATAAAATAAAGGGCAGGAAATGGGATATAAACCTGGTAGGATCCTTCAGACTGATAGGCTGCCAACACATTGGGCACTGAGAACTTCTCTGACACCTACAACAAAAGATTAAGAAGATGGAACTTCTCTGACGCGCAAGGGAAATCAAATTCATTCAAACTGAAACTAACAGACACACCATTCGAGAATGCACTGGAGATGGAACTCATGCTTGCAACTAGTCAACTGTGAAAAACAAGACACAACGAAGTTCCCAAAAATTATGTAAAAACAACAACTCGAAGCAAACGATCATAAAAAAATTCAAAAAACTGTAATTATACCGTTGAAGGATCACTCTCACTGAAGTCTTCAAGGCATATACTGCAAGCATCATCACAAGCATCCTGAATTCCCCCTTCAACGAATGCAGCAGCCGACGTCAAATGGGCATCATCAGATTGCTTGTTCTCTTCCATATTCCCCTACAAACAAGCCACACCAAATCACCAAACAAACAAACACCCACTTCATATCTCAAAGAAAAAAATGAAAAAAAGTTTCAAAGCATCAAAATGTTTAAATAAATCCCCAGAAATATCACTACCCTTTTGTACCACTTAATCAATTCACTCACAAGCAGCTCATACTCAGCAAACTAGTACAGGAACTATTATTATTAATAAAAGAATAATCAGAATTTTTCACATACCTCAACAAAAGTGATCAGCAGTTGGTGGGTGCCAAACGATTTGTGAGATGAACGGTGGAGATCGATTTGAATCTTGTGATTGAAAGAAGCCCTAGATCATACGAATGATGATAAGATAAAACAAGAGTCGCTTTGCTTTGTGTTGTACCTTTTGTTATTATTGCTGTTGGTGTTGTTTTTGTTTCTGTGAAATGATTTTTGTTTTGTTTTTGTTTTCGGTTTTGTTGATGACTTTTTTCTCCTTTTCTCAGGCTCATGATGACTTTGAAGCGCGGACTGGTGAAGCCTACGTAAGCTCGGTCGTCAACCTTTGATTATTGGATGTCACGTGGATTTATATTTTGTTTGATATCATATTAAATTTGAGATAATTTAAAATAAAACTAATAAACTGTGTTAATATAATAACACGTGTTATCTAATTTAATTTAATTTTTTTTTTAAAAATCACAATTTTAACAATATATTGTTTTGGGGGGGACAATATAGGGCGTCACAAGCCATCTGTGTAGGGGCTTATGGAGCCACGTGGGAGCGGTGCCCGCGGTGGCGTCAATACCATTTGGGTTTAATTTGAGTAACGCTGGCCATGGCAGTGTATTACTTCGATTATTATTACCTCTAAGACTTGTGTAATACAACAGTATATGTATTAACAAAATATTTTTATCTGTAGTTTGGATTCTTATATTTGAATGGAAGAATTTTCACCACATCTATATTATTACCTCTAACTAAGACTTGTGTTACCGATTTTAATGAAGATTGCTTTTTTTTTAAAAAAAAAGATCCAACTTTAATCAATTTTATTTAAAATATAAGTGAATGTTATTTAAAAAAAAAAAAAAGAGAAATGTAACATTATTGACTAAGAAATAAGTCAATATAATAAAAGGAATAGTCTAATGTTCTAGATTTGATTGCATAATAATCATCAATAATGCTTCATAAAAAAATAATAAAAAATATACAACAACAACAACATTTCATTTGTTTAAGCTTCATATTTTATAAATCCGAACAATTCAAAGGAGACGAAAGCATTTCTTGTTTTTACTTCTTATATTTACTAAGTATTATCTTTAAGTGTAAAACTATGTTACAACTGTGGTATGATATCACAGTTATTTTTTACCGTTGGATTCACAGTTGCACAAGTACATTAAGTGAATCTAATGGCTGAAAGTAACTATAGTATCATACCACAGTTGCAATATAATTGGACCCTATATTTAAATAATAGATGTTCATTCAGTTACTATAATTTAACATTTTTAGTTACTTTTATAATTGTTGGATCAAGCTTTGTAAGTGTCAATTAAAATAATATTTCTATATGATATAATTTAAATTTGAAACAAATCCAGCAAGTAATAGGTGAAAAACATATGATAATTAAGTTGATTGGCAGAAACAGAAGTACAGTAAGAATTTTTTTCGAGTAATACATAGGCTAATTGTAGAAAATTGATTTAAAATATAAGTACTAAAAGAGCTTTTAAAGGCAATTTTGATTTAATTAGTAATTAATCGACATTCAATTGGTCTATCTATTGTTTCAAAAGATTAAAAAGCAGCATATTAAAAAATGTTCAAAATGAAACAACAAGAAGCAAGCAGAACAAACATATAAGACGAGAGGTTTTGGTATGATTCAACAATAAAACATTTAAGTCTAAGAAACTATCGTTCTCACCATTACTAGGACAAAGGTTCAAAAGGGGCATATGCCATTATAGGTACTTTAAAATGTTCCAAAAACATCAATTTAAATTTTGTACTTTCCTTTCGAATGTTTCGTTGTGGATTCCTCTGTTTCTCCTTCAATTTGAAAATAAACACCTTTATCCATCAAAATTGAGAATCAGCCCTTTGATTGGTTTTCACTTAAGAACCAATTTATTAGTTCTCGCAATTCATGAACATGAAGTTTACACGCTGAACAAGGCACAGTCTTCTTTCAATCATATATCTATCTATTTATTTTTTTGTACATAAAAGAAACGAATATTTCCCACTTTCACTCATCAAAATGGCAAAAGGACTAATTTGGTCATAGAAATAAAAAAATCGTTGAAATCAAGCCCGCGATGGCTATTTTAAATCTTGATTTATGAATTAGATGGCAGATATGATTGGGAAATGAATCTAATCCTCTCTATCAATTTATAAATCCAAGAAGGAAAGAAAGATTATGAAAGAAATCATTTTTCAATGTCCAATCGTTGAAATGGCCAACGGTTGACATGAGACGAGAGTGATTAAGACCTTCTAGTCAGAAGTTAGAACCTATCTGCTGAGCCATTTTGGATTTTGCTTTATTTTTAAATTAAACACCCCTTTGTTGGAAAGCTCATTCAGTCCCAAGTGTGTGCAACCCAAGATCATGTACCAAATTGTTGTTGCAAAGGCATAAAAGCCTAAGTAGTCTTAGAGCTTAATGTGATTATTATTATTATTATTATTATTATATATATATATATATAACTGCTACTTGTTACATGTACACAATCAAAGCCATATAATTGAAATGTTTGTAATTTATTAGGGATGGCACATGGCGGTGAGTAATATTTGGTACGGGTTTGTCTAAACCGCACCCAAACTTTGCTTAGAAAATAAGAAACAAAAAATTCTACCAATATCCATTAATTATGGGTTTCATTTTTCATTACCAACCACCCTTAACGGATTAATAACCATTACCCCAAGTTGTATGTGCTAATTAAAAATAACTAAAAAATAAACTTCATTAAGCTTAAGAGTATGATAAAAGCTACATATATATTTTTAACAATACACTGCCCATCCAAAACAAATTCATCAATCTAGCTAACAAAAGTTTCTTTAACCAAAAAATGATTCTTTAGTTGAATGCTGTTTAAGGATTTGGCCAAAATAATTTCGCTTCAAATCCATAGTTTAAAAAGTTTAAAAAAAAAAAAAAAAGAGTTTTATTTTCTTTTCCTGATATCAACACCAAATACAAGCGGATATATACATATTTGCATTACAAGAAAAAATGACAGTAAATTATAAATTGGATAAATTTTAGGATCTGTGTGATCATTTCTGAAAAAAAAAATTCGTATTTCAGAAAAAGAAGTTTGTAAGATCATTTATGGAAATACTGGGTTCTGTATAACTATTTTGTCAAGCCATGAGTGCATGACTCGGTACTTTTTACAGAAATAAAAAAAAAAAGATAAAGAAAAAGAAGGCAAAACTCAAATAGCCATGAAGGGCGATATATATAAAGGAAAAAAAAAAAAAAAGAAGTTCTATACCAAGTTTAAAGTTTTCTGATCATGATCATGATGCTTACGCACTGAAGAAGGCACAACCTTGTTCTTGCTAGCAGGCGGCGGCATCTGCGATGCAGAATCATGATCGTCAGCTCTGTTGTTCTTGCAATCGAGTTTCGCCAGGCACTCAAAACAAGCCACAAGAGCAAGGAAAACAAAACCGACTGCAATTATCATTCCCGAAATAGTTCTTAAAACAAGTGATATCATATAAAACACTTTATGCTGCAAATCAAGATTAGTATACATGAAGCCTTCCAAAGTCAGCTCGATTGTCAAGCCAGCAAAGACTGCAAATATGATGGATATTAAGCCATAGCAAACAGCTGCTGCTTCCATTGTAACACTCAAAAAAGAATTTATGATTACTAATTAGACAAGAAGAAGAAGAAGAAATTATAACTATTTTGATTAACTAAGCTATCTTAATTTATATATTAGGCAATTATTTTTCTACTGTAGCCTTGTATAAATCTTTCTAACTTGGAATTATGTCTTGGAGTTTATCGATTTAAAATTTTTGTCGATTGTTGACTTATTGAAGAAGCTGAAAAAAAACTTGATTATGTAAGAATGTGATTTTTTAATCTGTTAAATTATGACTTTTTATGGTGGTGGAATCAGGTAGGCGACCTACATGGGACCCCTAGTTTGTTGTATTTGATTTAAATATTTGGTGTTCTGATCAACTGGTCATCAAAGGCAAATATTTAATCTATTTTATTACTTGTCTTAAATTAAAAAAAAACAAATTATTCTTTGAATTAGAGATGTCCAAAGGGTTGAATTAGAGACGGTGAAAAAATAGGATTAATTTGGAGTGAATTGATTATTTTCAAATCACATTCTTATTTTGAAAATTTTTAAGTTATCCATACTTTTATTCATAAGATAAGGGACAATAGGAATGGCTTGATAATTTTTTTTTTTTGGTTTTCTTAATAAAAATGAAGTGTAAACAAGAAATTTTAAGAAAACAAGAGAGTGACTTGAAAATAATTAATTTATATGGAATAATTTAAAATTAACACTTTAAAACAGTTTTCATAGTTTTACGTGAATTATTAGTTTAATGACTTTTATATTTACAAAATTGATGTAGGCATAATTTAAATAACTTATTGAAAATACTAGTCTAACAAAGGATTACTACTGAAGATGTTTAGGTATACTAACACAATTAATAAATTGTATTTATTAGGCACAAATTATTTCTTGGGACTCACTAATTGTATGGTAATCTCCTACTTTGTCGATTGTTGCCTTGTTGGGCTTACTGTAAAAGAGTGACCAAACTGTTTTTTTTTTTTTGGTTCATTTCTTGAAAGGGAAGGAAAAAAAGAAAGAAAGAAAAAAGTGACAAATCTTGATTATCTAAACATGTGATTTTAGCCGAGTTAAAACTAAGGAAATATCGCTTAATTTTCAAGGCCTGCAAATAATGACTCCTTAATTTTTTATTTTTTATTTTTCCATGGAGATTTTTAAAACTTCGATTTCAACGCACTCACACACACTGAACTGGAAAATAACATTATTTACATGAAGTTAATCAAAATTAGCTAATTAAGTTGCTTCCCCTTCTTGTTCACATTTTCCGGCATTTATGCTTCTCTGTACCTAAATATAGCTGGGTGTATTATATCGTGGTTATGTCTTTTCATTATTCCTAATTCCGATCACAGATTAAGGTTGGTAGCTGCCGCTGATCCGTTGCCCATATCGGTAATCCATATCCCTGAATATATGTTGAGTCCAAGCTGCCATGCCATGGGGTTTCGATAAAAAATTATGATGTGCGTATAGTTGTGCAACTTATGGTGCATCTCTCATGATCTGAGTTTTACTGAGCTTTTAAATATCTTCTGTCATGTGTTTTTTAGTAGTAGTGTATGAGTAATATTTGACTTCTTTTATTTTATTTATTTATTAACAATCAATCAGCAATTGAGTTATTTGCTCAGAATATGATCGGATCATGAGAGAATCTGATCTATGGTGCGCAACTTCTATTAGGGTGGGCTCCTTAATCCCCCAATAGGAGCATGACACGCTTGAAATCGCGCACTAAATCAGGTTTTGAGTTTTGATTTCTCTAAATTTTATAGGGATAGTTATCTCCCTGTCTATTTGTGGGAGTATATTTTCGAGTTTATGGTCGGTAAACTTCTGAATTTGACTACAAATTATAACTATTTAGCTCCTATTAGGTTTACAAATTGTATGTATCAATAGATTGTGACAATTTTTATTTTTTTAAAAAAAATAGGATACTAGGTTTGCCATTAAAAAATTTAAAGAAATAAATTAATCGAAGACATAATATAGGTGATGCTTTCATCTTAATTGTTGCTGCTCAATCTGTGAGAATTAAGGAGAGTTGCATGTTGAAGAAAGGAGAAAACAAGAAGAAACTGTGAGTGAACATATATGTATCCTTGTGTGATGAACAAGCTCTAAACATGTGTATATACGGCAAGATATTTTTACATGGCTTGTTTCTTTAGAAAGGACAAGAAATAATTTCTTGGAACTTACAAGCTAGCTGTGGTATATAATTTGGAATTATTGATAGGAACTATCCTACTCTCATATCAAGTTGATTATCTCCTTGTTGTTGTGAAGTACTGCCTCACCACTTTAGTGTAAAGGTCAAATCCCACGTCGAAAATGTAGCATCCTCCATGGCTATATGCTTGTATGATGCATGTATATGATGATTTTGAAAATAATAAGAATTGGCTTCTGATGAGTCTATTAACGAGATAGTTTTAATATTACTAAATACCTTGTGAATAGAATTATAAATTAAAAAATCAATTCTTATTATTTTCACAACAATCATATGCATCACACATATGTATAAGTCTTTGGAAGCCAAAAAAGTGGTGAGCCACTACTTCACAACACTCCCTTTTGTTTGTAACTTGGATAATAAATAATAATAAACATTTTACTTAAAAAGGAGTTAAACAAAAGGAATATTTTGGATAATAAATATTTTGCTTAGAATTAGTTTAGTAATTCTAGAATTTAGGTAGAATTAATACACACATAAACCGGGGTATGTTTGACTAATAATAACAAACATAAAGTATTGAATTGAAGCTTAAATGGAAGAGATTTAGGGTATGTTCTATATTGAGGTACGTAGTTGCACAATATGCTTTAAGGGCACGGCTAAGTTATGTACAATGCAACGTTACAACCGAATACAACCGTTATTGAATAGATAGAATCACTCACTAGATATTAGCACAACTCTAATGTAAGTTACATTATAGGGTTTGTTTGTTAAATATTTAAAGTTTAAAATTTTATTAATTTCAGTTTTTTTTTTAAATATACTTGTTTATTCTTTTGTTAGATATTTATATCTGAATTTAAAAAATGTTTTTTTTTGTTAGACATTTACATCTAAATTTAAAAAAAAAAGTGAATTTTTATAACTTTTGTACAAATAGAAAAAGATCTTAATGAAAAGTAAATATTATATTTTTAAAAAAAAATCTCTATAAAATATACTTATTTCCTAAACTATAAAAGTTAATCCCTTTTTTTGTTTTGATTTATAAGGATATAAATGTCAAATAATCATGTTTGGGATTTTTTTATTTATAAAATAAAAAATAAAATACCACTAATATTTAGATTTTAAGAAAAGAAAAATAAATATCTCATTCAAATATTTAACTACATTAAGACTTCAGATTAAAATACATTAAGACTTAGAAAGTTCAAATTCATTCGGACTTCAGATTAAAAAAATAAAAAATAGCTTAACTACACCCCAAATGTAAATATGAAGTGAGGAATAAAGATTTGTTCTCTAAGTAACATTTGGTGCTAAAAAACATACAAAAAAAAATAGCCTGCTACTTGTGAGGTTGTGGTTTCAAAGTCAAGTAGAAAGAGGAAAATCGACGTAAAATAATAATTAGAAGTAAATTAAGCCACCCATGTCCATGTGCCATGTGTGCGTTAATTTATAACCATGGATGGTTGAGATTTAATTACATTTACATTTTTATTCAATTAATTATTACGAACCACAATGTTGAAAAACCAATAGTACAAATTATTACAGTTGTGAATCCAAACCCGTGTTTTGATCGCATAAAATTGAATTTAACTGAAAGTCGTCCTAATATTTCTTTTAAAGATTTAGTAACATGTGCATATATAATAATAACGTATGGTTATTTAAAGAAAAAACAAAATCAAATTCAATTTGATTTTGTAGTTCCTCGTCTCCCAGGATTTGAATACACGTGGCCAATTAAAAATAATTACAAGAAAACCAATCGATGCCTCTAAATTAATTAAAATTTAATCACAAACATATTCTTAATTATCCAAAAATACCAATCACAACATTCTAAACAAAATTCAAAACAAAAATTCATATGAAATGAATCCAAATCCTAAAATTCACCTTAACAGAATAAGAAAATTTACATTGAAGGAAAAGAAAATAAAACATAACTGAATTCTGAAATTCTATTGATCTGCATTTATTCCAAGAATGGATCTTCCTCATCAGTTGGCAAAGTCATAGACGGCACAATCTTACCATTAGCCGGTGCTGATGGAGAGAACAGTCCCGTTCTGATATATCTTCATGGAGCAGGCTGTTACTGCAAATAGTAAGAAGCAAAATGCAGTGATAATGCTTAAGAAACCCTCAAGAATAGCAATTATCATAGTATGGTCATCGAATGAATGGTGAGCAGAATAAGCACGTTTCATCAAATTTGTAGCTACCCAAATTAGAAAACTGGCCAAGGATGAACACAAAATGGATATACCTGCAAGGATTATAGGCGATTCAATCATCTTATAATAAACACAAGCTAAGTAAGCAAGTGGGAATGATCAAGACTTTGGAACTCACGGTTGATTAACCGATAATAACTGTACAAAGAATATTGAAGTGTTAAGTATCTCTAAAATGATCACCGTGATTCTTTCAAGAAACATTGTTTTCCGGCAACAAGGTATATTTAGTTTCTATGCATGGAGCTAGAGTTGAACGATCACTTTAGTTACCATATTTAAAGATTAAAGAAGAATAAACTTGAAGAATATCTTTATATATTTTTTAATTCCAGTCTTTGTTTCTAATTTTAGTAATTTAATTATTTGATGTTAGCATGAGTCGAAAAATAAGTTAAAAGTAAGCGGTAGAACTGTCAGAGATCCAATTTTGAGAGTAAATGGTGTGAAGTAAATAAGAGACATCAAATTCAAGTTAAATTAATAATACAAACAACCATTAATTCATGATAGAGGATATAACAGAGTAGACAGTGCAACAATCAAGTAAATGTTAATTTAGGGTTATTTTTAGGGACCTCCCCTGAGGTTTGGTGTATTAACAGTCTGATAGAAAGTATTCACGTAATTACAAAAACCTCCCCTGATATTTGTATTCTGTTAAGTGGACTGTTAGTTGACTATTGAAAATCCAAAAATGCCCTTCCTGCCAAAATATTTCTTTATTCACTGATGAACTGATGGGTAATTCGTGCCAAAATCACAAATTACTTAAGAAGATGAAAATATCCATTGGATAAAAAAAATGAAATTACTTAATAAAAAAATTGACATTGCATAATAATAAAAAATTAAAATAATATGTGGCGGCATAGCTGTATCCTGCATGCATATTATTATTGTGATTTTTTTTATTACAAACTACTTCATAACTAATACATGCCACAAGAGCAGAGCTATTAAAAAAAATGATTTTCATATTTTTAAACTTGATAGTACAGTCGTTGGCACCGGCCATAAAACCTTTCTGATACCAATCTTTGCTCCATCCATATTTAAACCCAGATCAAGTAAATATTAAATTGGATTTCAGGTCTTGAAAATCCCACTCTATAATTGATATCTTCAAGTTTTGTTGGTGCCTCAAACCTGGATCTAGAGCATCATCTCTGTCATACTCGGAACACCTAAACCAGAGAGAAACAACATCCAGCACTATTTTCATTAATTAAAACAGACTTTCATTAATTAAAACAGACCCATTGTCATTTTTAATCAATAAAATAACAACAATATCTTGTAAGCCACTGATTCAAGCATGTAACCTGTGTTTTTGAAGACTGGCCTCTTCTTCCGATCTAATTCCAGTCACGATAGACGCTAGATGCCAACAATACTCGCTTCTTGGAAGCTCTGGACCACCGCACGACGTCATCTTGTGCAGTAGATGAAAATAAATCAATGATTTCAGAAATTATTTGTGAGTTGCAGACGCTTCTTCTCCATGGATGAAAATGATGATGAGTTTTGTTCAAGTGTAAGCTGTGTTTGCGAGGAGAAGTACACTTTGTGAAAAAATCATTTTCTTTCATCTACTGGATAATGACTTTGGACTGGGTAATGGTGTGTTTAAGTCTCAATTTCACAGACATTGAAGCATATTTTGCTTGAATTTTGATTTTGTTTAAATTTCAAGTTTACTTTTACTTGTTTACCCTTTTATACTGACACTTACGTATTTTTATACTAACGTTAAGGAAGGTCTTTGTAATTACATGAATACTTTCTATCAGACTGTTAATGCACCAAATTTCGGGGGAAGTCCCTAAAAATAACCCTATTAATTTAATGAAGCGATGAAAGAATAAAGTACTAAATAAAAATCTGTTATTGATAGAAGTTCACGAGATTGAGGGCTTTAAATCCTTTTTATCTATAAAGGAATTCTAGCTAGATTTTGATTATTTGCCTAATAAAATAATGAAATGAAAATAAATAAAACATGAAAAACGAAAGCTTAAAGCCGGGATTTCTAGAAAAGTATAAAATAGAACAAGTTTTCTCGTAGTTTAAGGAAATAACATCTAACGTTTTTTGGTTCCTAAAGTAGCAGAATTAGGCGAAAATATAATGGACCCCACAGCCATAGCCAGAGAAAATTTGACCAATTTATCAAAGTTGTATAAAAAAGTTGAGAGATTATCAAATATTTATATTGTACTATATTTATTTAATACATGTATAACATATGTATATTTATTTTAAAAAATTATCATGCAATTAGAAGTTATATTTAATTCATACACACGTATATCATATTTGTATAAAGTAGGTGTAGGTATGACAAAAATACTCTAAAATCTCTCTAAAAAATCTCAATCAGACATCAATAACAGTAACATAAGTTACACAATTTCTTTTAAGTTACTCCTAACATACTATGGGCTTGTTTGAGATTATTTTAGAAGGTTTAAAAGTAATTTTAAAAAATTAAAAGTTAATTTTAATGTTTAATAAATTTTTTTAGAAATTAATTTTTGCAAAATCACCCTCATCCTACAGTAGGTTTTGAAAACTAGAGAAGGAGTAACTTTTAAAAATCTAATTTTGAGAACCATTTTTATACTTAATGTAATTCCATATATATTTTAATATATATTATAAAAATTTAAAATTATCTGCATTAATTAGGAGATAAATCATTAACTTTAAATAGATTATTATTATTACCAATTATATTGAGATAACAAAAAAATGAAATTAATAATATAAAAAATTTAGTTTACTCATCAATTAGTATGTGTGTGTAGTTAAATAAATTTTATTTAACATTATATTTAATTCAGTTATTTATATTCTTATAACAGTTTAATAATAAAATTTTCCAAACGCATACAGTTGCTTTTAAAACTCATGGCGCCTTAAAAAATAAATTTTACAAAATGTTTAACTAATTTATTCACAGCTAATTATTTTTACAACACACCTAATAATAATTATTTTAAAAACTACAACATTACCAAACTGATTCTATGTCTTACATCAATATAAATTATTCATTTTGAATATAGAGATGGAGGATATAATAATATTTCCACAAAATTTGCATCTCAGTTTTTGTATCTACATCATCTATAACATGTTTCACGCTGCAATATAAAACTTTTAGAAACAAAGTTCATAAAAGTCTTTATATCCATTTTGATTAATCACACAATAATGGAATTTGAACGCTCAGAATTCTCCTCATTCAAGTTTAATGAGGGCAAAACCCTTCATTTTTAGTTTTTTTAATCCCTATATGTTTTGACAATCCAAAATATAATATATACAACATCGTATTATTATAGCACAACTCAAATTCTATTTATTTATTTATCACTATTAATATTCGAAAAATATATTTATGTTAGCAATATTTATGAGGGAGATATATCTACCCCTTTTGAAAAGGACAGTGATACTCTCTGCATTGCTAGTTGATACCTAAAGGGTCAAAAACAATTAATCTTTGAAATCTTTTCTAGTGGATGTCGACGATAATACAAATTAGGCAATTTTTACAACAATATTTCTCATGTGTCACATTCAACAACATGAATTGAATCCAAGCTAATCAACAAACAGAGTTGGAAATATGTGGTGTCCAAATTCAAGGCACAGAATAAATAGAACACGAACAAGTGAAAGGAAAGTTGACAAATAGTGGCCTTACGAATCAGTTTGTGAAGAATGATAAATAACAAAAGAAAAAAAAAAAGGGTTAAATTCAAGAAATTGTTATGTTCAAAAAATAAAAATCCTCCTACAATTAATTTTTTTTATTTTGTTCAGTCTTTCATTTATTTATTTATTTATTTATTATTTTAATGATAATGTTACTTATTCTACATATACCTGAGTTCTGTTAAGTCAATCAAACATGCACAAACCCAACACGAATAAAATTGTATCAAATACGAAACCAAACACACATAATCTTCAACATATAGAAGAAAATGATAAAATATACTCTTAATAATAGTTATATAACATCCAACTTGAGAGATTTTTGATAATTAAATAAAATTAAAGAGTCTCAAAAAGTCCAACATTAGGCAATACGAGATGGATACACGTTACCTGGCAATTAGGCTACGATAGACTGATTTGCAAGGCATAAATCGAGCCACAAAACAGACGCGTACACAGCAAACCCGCCTATGGTAGGTTAGCAAACAAATATTGAAAAATATAAACTAGTTTTTATTGTGAAACATAAAAATAACATAAAATTACCTATACACGAAATTTTGTTGTTAAACACTTAATTCAAGGGGCTTTTGTTTTTCTTTAATTCTATAGTACAATAAAAATATTGATAAATATAGTCCGTTATATTTGTTGTAACATGTCTCGACATATTAAAATTGAAATCCAGTTTGAAAATTTGAAATTAAAAAAATAAATAAATATATAAACTCTCACACTTACGGAAAGACTCACCCTCAACCTTAAGAAAGAGGTGAGAAATGTCTTACCAACTCAACTAAGAAATCGTTGGCGTACAATATTAAATCTAAATATTTATTTTATTTTGAATGTAAATATTCAAATACTCTTTAACAAGAAAAAAAAAATCCATAGCTTGACAAAATAGTCTCACATAGACCCTTACTAATTTTTAAAAATGATCACATAAATCTTTTACAGAACATACAAACTTGATTTTGTTTTCATTTTCAGAAATAGTCACACAAGATTCCTTTGTTTGAAAAATGATCACACAAATTTTTAATATTTGTACAAAAAGTGATTGTCTGTCCCAAAAGCGATCTCGTGTGACGTGTAAAATCATAACAATATGTTTATCCTTTTTAACAGGAAAAAAGAAAAAAAAAAACTTTAAATGATTTAAATGAATCGCAGAAGAGAATCCTTACATCAAAATCAAAATCAAAATTTTGATCCAAGATCTGTAAAGATTAAAGATTAAAGGCGAAGAAGGTATATTTGTCATACATGTAATGTAATTGGACCTCAAAACATTGGAACGATATACGATAATTTTCTATACAAACAAACTCTGCACCTGATCTTACCCTATCAAAAGATCCACTAACTGAACAGTTCTTGCACGTGCAATTTTTGGTACAGTTATCAGTATAACAATTATAATATTAATATTTACTTTTTAAGGAAGGAAACGGCGTCGTTTATTCTTTTTCTTTCTGAGACGTACTCCTCCAAAACCCGCCTCCATGAAAGCGGTCCCACATCGCCTTCTCCAACTCAGCAGCTTTCTCATCCTCCCCCTCCTGCTGATCCACCGCCGCCACCAACAACTCCTCCGTCTGCGCCACCTTCTCCTCCGCATTGGGTCCGCCGGTGGTGGGGCCCATCAGGAGGCCCCCGACCTGCTTCCTCCTCGTAATGCGGTGCCGTTTCCTCTGCTTCCTCCACGCCTTCTTGCACAGTCCCGCCGGCACCTTGTAAACGGCCAGCACGAGGAGGTTCATCACCGTGCACGGGCAGCAGCAGCACACCGCCGCGCACTCCGCGGTCGTCCCTCCGACGAACTCTCCGAACTTATTGCCCCTCCTTTCTTGACCATTTTTTGCCAAAAGCGGTTGCCGACGCTGTGTCAGCGACGGCGAGCGTATCAAACCTTGCCCCGCCATCCCCCGCCTTGAGGGCAAAATGATCGAAATTTCTTTGATCTTTCGTTAAAGCTTTTTTTTCTTGGTTACTATTTTTCCTTTTAAATTGACGAAAAAATAAACTAACTGCAGTTTAAGAAGAGATAAAAATAATTAAAATAAGAGCTGTATAAAATCGGAAATTGCGGATTGTTTTGTAACGGGCGATACCTAAAGCCGCGTAAATCGATTGGTTTTCTTTTTTTCGAATTTTTTGAATTTCACAAAATGGGATTATAACATTTAGATCTCTGTATTTTTACAAATTTCTTTAGTAGAACTGTAGATTATTAATTTCCATAAAAGAGGCACTTAGACCAATGTCCATTACTCCCTTCGGACTTTCCTGGGTTCAGCAACCGCAAATAATCATTATCTGTAATTTATAGTCTCTAAGTCTTTATTGTCAGATTCAACTAACAGTACATGTGTCATTGACAATTGCGTTAATATTTTAAGAAAAATCGAATTTATAGATTGAGATATTATACTCGTCGTCATTTAATAGTGGTGAATTACTAGTTACCATCTACACTCTTAAGTAGATTGGTTCAAAAAATAAATTTCAATTATTTAATGGTCTAAGTTATTATTAAATTTTATTTTTCGATAAGAATATCTTAATTTTTAATGATATTTATATTGTTGCTCATATTCGATGATATGAACTCCAACAAAATCAAATATGATTTCAGTAAAAACCTAACATTGATGGCCAACAATAATGGATGGTGTAATGCCTATAAGTTATTGTTGAAGAAGTATAACGATGGTCGCTAGTGATATATTGTGTTAAATTTGGTAATGCATCCTTATGATTAGTTCGTTTCATTAGGTCGAGGCTAGGGTGTATTTGATACAAATGGAAGAATGACGTCCTTACTTGGTAAATCATAAAAGAAAAGGAAACCTATATGTTATTTGGCCAAACAGAATTTGTTGTTTTTTCAATTTTGGAAAAATTAATTATGATCCATTAAAAAATAGAAGTGGAAAATATTTTATGTGTACACGCTGTTTCTTGGATTAGAAGAGAAAGTGATATGAGGGCCACATCTATTATGAAAGAAGCCAAGAAGGGCAGAAGTATTTTTTATTATTAAATAATCTGTGCTTAAACCTAATTCAATTTATTATTATTATTTTATGTCTACACGCTGTTGTTTACATTCTTATTTTCCCACGTGTTCTTTAAAAAAAAGATTTTTTTTTTAAATCTTAACACTTTTAGGGTTAATTTTAAAAGAGTTCTGATATAATTTTAATAATCACAAATTAAAAATCTATTTTCGCCTTGTAAAGTACAGATGAATGCTCTCATAAGCCCAAACTTATCAACATATAATTAGATCACATCACTTAATCACTAATTATTATTATCATTATTACAAAAACAATGTTTCTTCTATTCTTTAATTAAAAACATATTATTTGGAATAATTTTTAACTCGTGTGTAGTTGTGAAGTTAATGTATAGATTAGGAACAAATTTTTTCCTACTTATTTGTGGGCGTAGAATTTTTAAATTAATGTTCCGCAAATTTTTGAATTATGATAGAATGTATATAGAATCTTGGTAAAGTTTAGATTGTAATTTATCTGTGTAACAAGTACAATAATAATAATAATAATAATAATAATGATCAATAATAATAATAATAATAATAATAATAATAATAATAATAATAATAATAATAATACTAATAATAAGTGCATGCAAGCAAACAAGAAAATACCAAACATTGTTTCAATCAAATACACGCTGCCATTGAAACGCTACGGTTTATCACGGGTCAACAGTTATGAATGTGCCAAATCCGCCTTTGACCGGCACCCGCAATCTTGACTTACTTTGGAATATAATATGGATATTGTTAATTTTTTAGGCAGCTAACAGAGTTTACCCTTGTTTTGTCTTTTGTGTTTTAGGGTGGGGTTATTGGCGCCCTCCAAATGTCTCTGGAACCCTTTTAATTATTTACTTATTTTATAATTTAAATTTTTACTAAAATTATATAATAGGATAATTTTTAATTAAACTGCTACTTTAAAGTCAAATAAAATTTTCTTTTAAAAAATTCTTTATATGGCATATTTTTATTTAAGAGTTTTAAATTCTTTAAACAGTATCTAGTATAAGCTCTCTTTTCTTTCTTAAACCTTAATTTAAGAGTTTCAAATTTAGGAAACAATAATGATGCAAACAGACGTAGATGATAATGAAAAAACAAGTTTGTTATTATTTTATTGTTATTTTCGAATTATAATGATAGAGAGAATGTTGAACAATGCTAAAAAAATATCCCCTTAACAAATATCAAACTGTTCAATTGATTATTGTTGAATAAATTGCTATTCTTTGAGTTTCAATATTTGTTATATTAACTTACATAATATCTATATAATGATTGTGAAGGAGGATAGTTCTATTGTGGATGCCATTATTGATAATGAAGTACATGTTATAGATTACACTGCTGCATTCACTATTGAAGAGGTATCAAGCTAAATGAATTTTCTTATATATTTTTTTGTTTGTATTTCTTCATATGGTTAATTAATATATTATTATCTTAGTCGTAGGTTTTCACCAATAAGGAAGAATTAAGTTAATGGACACATGATGTGGGGGATAAAAATGGACTTGTGATTGTTATTGAAAGATCTAGCATAATGTGATTGGAAGGAGACCAAGGATAAGTTATTTTTTCTGAAAGAAGTGGTGCATCCCAAAAGAAGTTCTGGTGCATATAAGCATAATAGCGATTTAGAAAAGAAGAAAAGAACCAATGCAATTGGAATAAAAAAGTGTGGCTGTCCATTTTTATTAAAGGGGCAAATGTTGGCAAATAATCAAGATTGGATGTTAAAAGTGATTTGTGGATTGCAACCATCATGTTGCACAACACCTCGAGGGACACTCATTTGCAAGTAGACTTACCAATGAAGATGTTAGTACATTGATTGATTTATCTACAAATAATGTTCGACCAAAAGAGATATTGCATACATTAAAGGCTAGGGACACGTTTAGTGTCACAACGATGAAGACGATTTATAATGCTCAATATAAATATAAGGTTTGCAAATTGGGTGGATAGTCACAAATGCAACAACTTATAAGTAAATTGTATGATCCTAATTACATTGATTGACATCAGAATGATGATGATAAAAATTGTGTAAAAGACATATTTTGGACATATCCTCTTACATTTGAATTGTTAAAAGCTTTTACAAATGTTATTATAATAGATTGCACCTATAAATTCAACAACTATAAGTTTCCATTGTTGGAAATAGTTGGTGTCACATCAACTACAATGACATTAAATGTTGCTTTTGCATATCTTGAGTCCAAGCGAGATGATAACTATATTTGGGCATTGGAGAGATTAAAAACCATTATGCAAGATGATATGTTACCAAGTGTAATTGTCATAGAAAGAGAATTAGCTCTTATGAATGCCATTGAAAAGATATTTCCAAATGTAACTAATTTACTTTGTAGATGACATGTTTCAAGAAATGTGTTAGTTAATTGTAAGAAACTAGCTATTTGAGACTAGCAAAAGATGGGAAGCCTTTAATAGCAGTTAGAATGTATTGGTGTTCTCAACTACTAAACAATAGTACATACAACACTTGAATATTTTTTAGAGTGATTATGCTAGATATCCGATAGCACTTGTTTATATAAAGTAGACATGGCTTGATAAGTATAAAGAAAATTTTGTTATAGCATGGACATACCTTATTATGCATTTCAGAAATATGATAACCAATAGGTAAACAATATTTACTTTTCAATGATTTAATAACTAAACTCAACACCATTTTCTTTCTATATATCTTTTTATTTTTTATTTTTTGTTGGTTTATTTTTAAGGCTGAGACTACACATTCAAAATTAAAGAGGCAACTATGTTCATCCCAAGGAAACCTTGTAGTGTTAAGGACAAAACTTTATTTATTTGGTTGAGTTGCAATATTTGCAAATTAAGGTATCATTTGAGTAGAGTTTGACTATTATGCAACACCTTTAGTGTTTAAAGAATAAAGAGGATTAATTGCTAGAAATACATTAGATATGATACTTGGCGAGTTAAAAAGAGCCGATTCAATTGGGTAGATGTTTCAGCATGTGATTGTGTAGTTTGACACACTCATGGGTTATCGTGTGCACAAAAAATTACAGATCTTAAGCGTAAAGGTCATCCAATACCTTTAATATATGTACATTCATTGGATGAAATTAGACTTTGTTTGTATCAGCAATGAAAAATTAGCGAAGTTTTATACTCTTGAAATGGAATTGATGGTTTCAGAAAAATGCAAATAAAAAGAAATTTGAAAGAGTTAGCTGATCTATCCTCAAATTTTTAAATTGAGCCAATCGTTAAGGGTAAGACTTGAAGACAACCTTCCCAAAAGTGTGATAAATCTACCCTTCAAAATCCATCAAGATTTAAGTATGTAGTATCTACACAGGATAATCATTCTTCAAGCCTTGTGTCTTTAAGTACAACTACAAAAAAATCATAAGGGCAACGAAAAATAAGTGTTTCTCGAACAAAAGCACCAAAGCATGCTTCTTATATTGATTTATTTCCATTTGAGTTGAGGCCTTATATATGTGGTGTTAAAAATGTTGCTACAGATGGTAATTGTGGTTTTCAAGCAGTGGCTAACCTAGTAGGTATTGGCAAGGATAATTGGGCATAGGTGAGGAAAGACCTAGTTGTTGAGTTGCAAATTCATTTTGATGATTATAAAAAGCCTTTGAGTATGTTGGTAGAGCAAAGGAGGTGCTTCATTCACTTTTATACTTTGAGAATAACTCAATGACAGAGTATTGGATGACCATGCCCGAAACTGGTCATATATTACTTTTAAATATAATGTGGTGTTCGTACATATATTAGATGTGCGAATATTACAATCCTTCCATTAAGATTTGTCCCATTGTCATGGACCTTCTATAAAATCATTACTATTAGATTTGTTAATAGAAATCATTTCATAGAGGTAGATAAAACTCAAGGAATTCAAATTATGCTATAGTATCTTTATTATTGGACTAATTTTGTATGGCTTTTTTATGTAGGTGTTCATGCTTCCAACGTCACTTATTCCTCTTATTGCAAATAATTGGATCAAGTACCATGAACTACATGCAGAAGGCTGGGCAATATTATACGAAACTAATATAACTACTTTTAAGGATTTGATGTTTATAGTTATCGCACAAGAAATAATTGATCTGGCTAGTCAATGCCAATATTATATAATTTTGAATATTTTAATGATTATTTTATTCCCCTCATATTTAAAAAAAAAACTTTGAAAAAGCTAGAGTTGTTTGCTTTATTGTCTTAGATATTACTCAAGATGATAATATGCCTCTATTTTTTTTGTTAATTTGTCCGTTTTATGGCTAAAAATCTTTATTAAAATTAAATTTAAATTTTACTATTCAAGATTATGGCTTAATTGCCCTAAAAATCTGAGACACTAAATTTGGACATTGTTTTTTCTCAAGAAATTATTCATGATTCTCCTTACTTAAAAAAAGAGTTTAATAATAAAAATTAAAGAATGGGGTTTATACTAGTAAGTTTTAACTAAGTGTATTTTTGTCATTGAAGAGGATGTTAAGAATTTTACAATATTTTACAATATTTTAATGGAGTTAATAAAGAAAAGGGGGTGTTAGGTGTTTAGAGGGGTGCCAAGAGTCCCACTCTGTGTTTTATTATATTCATCTGTTGAAAATATGATTTATTGAAACAACATAAGGTTTAATAATTTTCCTGTTTGGGAGCATAAGAGATTTCGTTCCAACAATTATTCTATCAAAATTTTTTCATTCTTTAAATCTCAAACTTATTTAAAAATCAAACTTATTAAATATTATCAATCTAAAACTTTTATTTCACAACAGTTATGGTAATATGAATTTTTTTTTTGTGTATGTACTCAATATAGATAGACTAGGTCGGAAAAGAGAGAAGATCAAGAGGCACTACAAAGGAAATTATTGTAGGAAAAACAAAACAGTGAGTTAAACAAACAAAACCAGTAGGTAAATTAACTGCAGCAACGTAAACAACAACTAGAAATCACAACTAAAAAACATGAGGGAAAAGAAAAATTGAAACAGAAAATGAAACCCGAAGCCTGCACAGGACAATTTCCTTAAAATAGATTTACCACCTATTGAAGTGCTTTAGGTCTGCTAGTAACTGTTTCCTAGTATATAACGGGCACGAATTTCCGGCCAAACACAGACATGTAATTCCGGTGAACCACAAACAACGACAAACTAGATCAGAAAAAAACAGACGATAGAAGGAGGAGAGAAAAATTGCAAGTGCTCTGTGTGCTTGTTTCAGTGTGTGCAAAAACAGAAGATGAAGTGCCTCTTTATACTCATGTGAGGATATAACATGCAAGCTTGGATGATTTTGGGCTGACATTTGTGTACGCAGGACGCGCGGGCGCACATGAGTTCAACCAAATTGGTCTTGGATGTGCACCCCCCTTACAGACACGCGTGTGAAAAGAGTCTCTATCCTTATAATTCTTACTCATGCATGGTCAAGTGTTTATATATAAACACTAATCCCTTAACTTCTTTTTCTCATGTGGGATAAGCCTCATTTCCTTTTAAATTTCTAACTTCAAGGGTAAATTTTGAGAAACAATTTCTCATTCACTCAAGTACCATTTTGAGAAAATAAAATTACACTTTAACGGAATAGAATCCGAACCTCACAAGATTTCTCACTTTCGCTAAGTGGGACCCACTCAAAAATTTCCCTCAAAATAGCATATAGCCATGCTATTTTTCCAACAATTATGGAGTTTGCAAACAACATGGATAGAGAGTATTGATGCGAGCACTTCTTTGATGGAGAGAACATTGAATTCTGGATATATTACATAGGTCGGTTGAGTATTTATTCAAAAATCTATGTACTCTTACGCATATATATATATTTAGGAGAAAAAAACTTGTTTCTAATCTATATTTTTTAACACAAGAAACTTAAAGGAGTCATCAGGAAGCTCAAACTTAAATTAACAAATGCTTCGACTTAGAGGGTGTTTGTTTTTTAATTTAATAATTTAAAGTGACTTAATTTAATTAATTAAGTTAATAAAAAATATTTATTTTTATAAAATAATAAGATTTTTCAGATAATTTGATTTAATAAAATAAGTCTTTTTTTTTTTTGCTTTCTACTGAATGGAGAAATTTGAATCAATTAACTAATTTGTAATGTAAAAAATATCTTTACTTTATTATTTATTTTTCATGTATATCCCAAAACATGCCTATACACATTTACCCAGTAATACTCTCATTTTTATTTTTTTTTTCAGCCGTCACATAACTCTTCCTCATTCTGCTTCTTTCATCAAGTGCTTGAATCTCCTATTATCGGTAATCAAAGGTATTATTCTTAACTTTTTATGTAATTATACAATTTGTTTTCATAAAAAAAATATATTATAATTCCAAAATCATTATGTATTCACTTGAATATAATTTTACTTATATATAAAAAAAAATATGATGGTATTTATGTTCTCTGATATAGACATTAAAATATAATAAAGATACAAATGTAAAAATATATATTTTTAGTCTTTAAAGTTGAAAAAGCATTCTCTGATATAGACATTAAAATATAATAAAGATACAAATGTAAAAATATATATTTTTAGTCTTTAAAGTTGAAAAAACAAACTTAATATTTATTTTTAGAGATTCAGACGAGAATAAATATATTATTCGTATTAAGATATTTAGATCTATTAAGATTTTAGATCAATTCTAATCTACTTAGATTTGAGATAAAAACAAGGCATTGTTTGGGGGAAAAACAAAAAAGATAGTAGAATGCCACGTGTCGACAAATGGAATAATTTCAGTGTAATTCGAGATACCCGACATGATTCGAGGTATCCCGCACGATTAGAGGTACCCGGCATGATTAGAGGTACCCGTCACGATCAGAGGCACCTCGCATAACTCCAGAGTAACTCGAGGTACCTTGCATAGATTGGGGTGCCCCGTATAATTCGAGGTACTCGGAATAACTCCAACATAATTCGAGGTATCTGGAATAACTCCAGCATAATTCAAGGTACCTAGAATAACTCCAGCATAATTCAAGGTACCTAGAATAACTCCAGCATAATTCAAGGTATCCGAAATAACTCAAACATAATTCAAGGTACCCAGAATAACTCGAGGTACCTGACATAATTCAAGGTACCCCGCATAACTCTAGAGTAACTCGAGTTACCTCGCATAGATTGGGGTACCCCCTATAACTTAAGGTACCCGACAAGTGCGACTCAGGAGAATCTTCTGAAAAAGTCCGCCATGAGAAATATCCCCATATCTTGAAGGATAATATTTGATTTTGTTAGAATTAAATATTAAAACGTCGTACTGAAAATAGGGGACAGCCGCCTGCCATCTTTACCAAAAGTGAAGGACATTGTCCCAAGGATAGTGGTCATCAGTTGCCTACCCGACATCCACTGTAAATGTACCTTGAACCACTCTCCAACGCGCGCCACGTTTCTAAATAATGAGATACGCTGCTAAATGCCTTCTTGATTCTCAAGCATGCACATAACAACCTAAAAATCATACAAAGGTAAAAGAAAGTGAGAGGCCAATAGCAAAAAAGGATACGTCGTGTGGCAGTTGAGGTGCTCCACATATAAAGGTGTTTAGGTTTTATTCTCCATCATGTTCTCATTCACCCATGAACACTCACACTCCACAAAATAAGTTTTCATCAACCTTAAACCTTGATTTGCAGAGGGCTGACAAGCTCTCTGCGCCATAAAAAAACTTGAGTTTGCTAACTTGAGCGTCGGAGTGTGAATGCCGGGGTACCCCGGCTTCACCTCTAATCTTTATTTCAATGTTTTGCAGGTTTGAAGCTCATTTTGAAAGACACCTTTATTAGTTCAGATCTTTCGCCATTATTACCACTTCCCTCTTCCCTTCTCACCTTCTCTGAATTCAGAAGCACTGCACACAACAAACTAGTGAAGTACCCCGTCTCTCCTAAAAATATAAATTCGTTGTTCTACATAGGTTTACCTTTTCATACCCCCAAAATCTGTCGAAAACAACCACCTTAGTGAGAGTGTGAGTTATAGCATTGGGCTTCAAGATCCAATGGCCGGAATTTCAGCATCGAAATTGAGTACCCAAAGCTGCTAACTGCATCGGCCAAGAAATGAAACAAAAGGCGAGTTTGTCTAGTTCGGTTGCTGATTCTTGTTGAAATGAAATAATTGATCGAATAGACAATTGAGAGTTAAAGAAATGGATCCATAAGATATGATAATATTTTAGTAAACAAATATTAGAAATCACTTTGTGGCAGCTAATAATAATAATAATAAGTTCCTTTTATAGACGATTTTAAATTACGTGATTGCACCGGGCCTCTAATGGAGCAGATTTCTGAGCTAATATTCAGTAAAATTTTAAGTAATATTAAAAATTATTTATATTTAGAGTTCTAATAAATTTTTGATCTATTAGATAAGTGATGACAAATTTACAGTATGAGAATATATTTTAAAAGCGAGTAGATTGTAACAATTTTAAAATTACTCACTTTTAAAATGAGTGATGATTTACTGAAGAAAGCCTCCAATTGGGCCCTAACGAAACAAAACAAAAAAAAGAAAAATTTAACTGGTGGAGGCCCAATTCGACCTTGGAATTTACCTTTGGGACAAATATCCTTTCCCCCTTTCTTTTTTCACTTTGAGATAAAATAACCTGTGACAATAGAAATGGTGATAAGTCCATGGGCAGAAAAAGTCTTTGGTGCTCTTATAATATTGTTTCTTTTCAATTAGTTATTTGCCGTATGAATATACATATCATTATGATCGATTGAAAAAAAATACACAATAAGAAATAAATAGATAAGGGACAATGTTCCATAAATACCCAAAAAAAAATTTCACAGCCATGGGCAACATGTTTTATACTTTTCGATAGACTGCATCGAAATGGAGGGGATGCATAGGAGTATTTTGGGATTTTAATAGTAAAGCCCAAATAACTCTAAAATTTACGGGTCGGGGTATGGGCTGATGCTCAACACAAAGTAACTCCGGTGTTTCGGTCTTTTCACCTCGCCAACGCTTAACCCTAAGAATGAGAAATGTTCCACTATTTATAGACAATTAAACACGACTTAGCTCTCCACTCCCAGATATCTCAAGGCAGTGCGCCAAAGTCTGGTCTCCGGATTTGTCTCTTTAAAGGATGAGGGTGGCAAAGCACAGAAAATTAAAAATTTTCAAATGGGTCTTAAACTTGTGCTCTGGATGCAATCTCTCTGATCCGAGGGCTTTGTTTTAGGATTCGACACATTTTAGGTTCTGTTCTGGGGTTCAATTTTCTTTTATTTTTGATTTTTTTAATAAAATCTGTGCACAATAAGCCGATGCTCTGGAATTAATATATTTAGAGATGAAGGTAGCATGGTTATGTGCACAGAAATTGATTTGGGTCTGCATGTCTGCCCCCAATGATCTCTGATTTGGGGGCCTGGTTATGACCTACAATTTTTATTTTTTAATTCGTCTATAGTTTTATTTTGTATATGATTTGGTGCTGTGAAGTTCTTATCCATTTATTAGACATTGGTAATCAAACAATCAAGGATTTAGAGGAAGGATAAGAAATTCCGTTTGTGATTTAATGAAACTTCTGAAGTTGTAATAAGTATGTATGTGAAGAACTTGAAGTTGACAATTCACTTTAGAAGAGTTTTTTTAGATTTGGAATGCGTATGTGGTGGTAGTTTTGAGTTTTAGATGGGGGGATTTGAACTGTGCTGGTGATACTTGATATATTTATCATTAACACTTTCCCTTAGATTTTACCTGTAACGAGGTTTTTATGGCATGTTTGGTTTCAAGAAATATAAGGAAAGAGGACAGGCCGAAAGGAGGAGAGTGGAAACAAGAAATATAAGAAAAAAGAAAGAGAAGAGGAAAGGAGGAGAATGGAATGAAATAGAAAGAGAAAAATGAATTGTTCTGTTCAACCAAACACTAAAAACGAAATTGGTTCTCTTCTTTGCTCATTTTTTTTTCTTCCCTTTCCTTTTCATCCGTCTCCTCTGTTACTAATTTTTTTTTTCAACCAAACGTGGAGTTGGGTATTTTCATCTGATGGTCAGGTTCAAGTAATCACCAGGTGGATGGACGATCCACGCCGGGGTTAGGTCGCCATTGTTTGATTTAGTCGCCGGAAGGCATAAAGACTGACTACCGATATGACTAGTATTTGAATAATTGGCTGAACTTGTGTTTACCTTGAACTGGAGAATTTACCATTAAAGACTAAGAATTCATGGAGAACTTACCATTAAAGACTAAGAATTCATGGAGAATTTACCATTAAAGAACAAGAATTCATAAAGAATTTTACTTGTCAGTTTTAAATACAATATCCTCGTTGATGGGAAAGCAATATAAAAATTAAAGTAGTTTAATTTTCATGCAATGCGTTGCCTTGATTAGGCATCCTCCGCAAATTCATTCTTAAGTAAGCTGCCTTATTGAATTGAAAACCTACATGTCTCGTAATTTGGCTTCGATCATTGTTCCTGTCTATCTAAGTCCGAGCCCGGCCCGATCAATGAAATTAAAAGCCCGATCTTAAAAAAAACTCTTATCATTTATGTTAATTTTATTTATGTTACTTTACAATTTTTGTTCTCTTTCTAGTTACAATACCATGAATATAAAATAAAAGAAATGATTTTTCTAACTTAAAATAATTCACAAAATAATATGCAAAATATACAATATAATTAATTACAAAATAATTCACAAAACAACCAAATTAATAGGAATGATTTTTTTACAATTCAATTCCACAATCTAACATTAAAAACACAATACAATTAAATTTAAAATACATTATTCAATTCTACACACAATTCAATTTCACAAGGACCATAATCATTTTTTTTTGTTTTTATTTAAATATAGGGTTGGGTTGGGCCGACTTAAGCTCGACCTTGACCCAAAATTCGATCGGACTTAAAATTTTGGTCCGAACTCAATTCAAAATCTGAACATTTGGGTTAAATTTTAAAAAATTAGAGTCGGGTCAAATATATTATAAAATCTATATTGAAAGAAAAATATATATTAATAATTTTTTTGGGGAAAAAAGAAGAAAAGCTATTTTCATTATTTTGTGTTTATTTTCGCATTTAATAGCATGGAAACGGCTAAGTTACAAAATCTGTTAGAGACAGACAGCACATTTGAGGCGTTCGATGAGGAGCGAGAAAGAACAAGAGTATTTAACGATCAGAAACAGAGGAAAACAAAATTCCAAATTCGTGGGAAACCGGCTTAATTAGGTTAATGTGCAACCGAAGGTAAGCGGTAACAAAAGGTCATGTGTTTAGGGAATTATCACGTGGTAAATATTACCTCATGAGCTCTATTTATAACATTACTAAAAAATTTTTTAAATAAAATTTTATTACTTATTTAAAAAATTATATTAATATTTAAAATTTTAAAAAATATTTTAATTAAAATATTTTAAATAAAAAATATCTAGAATCATTAAGAGTTATTTTTTCATTTTTAATTTATATTTTATTATTTTTTATTAAAAATATATTTTAATTATTATTAATTTATTTTAAAAAATAATAATTATTTAATTAAAATAATATTAACTCATTTTTATTTAATTTTTTTTTAAAAAAATAATATTTTTCTTAGTTTATGGGTAAAGAGTAAGCAAACGCTCTCGAAAGAAATTGCTCGTCGTTTCAGTTGATTAAGCAAAAATATCTTTGATTCCATCCATATTCGGAAACAGGAGCGTGTTCGACCCATTTTCCTCGGACGTCTGGGCGCCCTTTGGGTTCTCCAGCAATGAGGGGTCAACATTTGCCAGTGCTCAAGTCGATTGGAAAGAAACCCTGGAAGCTCATGTTTTCAAGGCGGATCTTCCGGGGCTCAGGAAAGAGGAAGTGAAGGTTGAAGTTGAGGGCGGGAGAGTCCTTCAGATCAGCGGCGAGAGGAGCGTCGAGAAGGAAGACAAGAACAACAAATGGCACCATGTTGAGAGGGGCCGCGGCAAGTTCCTGAGGAGGTTCCGGTTGCTTGAAAATGCCAAGATCGATCAAGTCAAGGCATCAATGGATAATGGTGTCCTCACTGTTACTGAAACTATTCCCAAAAGATAACAATTCTATTCAGTCTAAACATATGTAGCAGAACATAAATTTTTCTTTTTTAATTACTTTCAACCAAGATGCCTAGAATTAAAAATTTGCAACCCCAGCATATATTACCTTTCTCTTACGAATTTGACCAGACCAGCGACTACCTGGACGTCGATATCGGCGACAAGGCACTCGCGATCGGATGCGAGAAGCGAGGGGCCCACGTCCCAAGCAGCGTCGACTGTATCACCTTTATCTCAGCCATTTCGATTGCACAAAAATTGGATGGTGGATGTTGAGACAATGCTGATGCACAAGATGCAACGTGGCATCTCTTGCTGTAGCAAAGTCCAATTATAAATTCCAAACCCTACAACCATTCACAGTACGTTTGGATTTTTAGAACACGGCCCATCACTGTAATTTATCTCAGAATACGGCCCATGTTCCAAATTCACTGACTGGTTACCGGTCAGCAACCTGGAGGAAATTATTTTATCACCGGCAAAAAACCGGAATGCTAGGTTGCAAATATAATCTCCCATTCCATCCACTGTCCACGTGCCATGCAGCCATGTATCATCTTGTCAACTCACAATACGTTACTTGTAGAATCTGCAAGGGAGACACGTCCTAATAGCATTACGGACAAAACTACGTTACAGATTCTGTAAGGTACAGACTGCAGCATCAGCCGTTGGATGTGGTTGGATGTGGAGTGAGAAACTAAACAAAAGAAAATCGGATGGTGGGATGACGGGAGATGTTTGTTACAGAATCTGTAACATAGACAGGTCCTAGCATTACTATTAGTAATAAATTTCAAATTTCAGCTTTTGTTGTCACGAAAATGATACTTGTTCCAGGTCAAATCTTGAAATTTAAACGCAACGTTCATTAAAGTTAAAGATGATGCCGTTTTTGCTTGCCAAATATTTTCTTTAGTATTTTTTAATGGAGCTCCACCCAAGTATTTTCCCTTGCCTTTCCTTCGTTGATCGAGCTCCAACCACAACCAAATATTTTCTCTTTCATTTCCTTCGTCGATTGAGCTCCAGCCACAGCCAAATATTTCCTATTTCCTTCGTTGATCGAGCTCCAACTACCAGCTCTAGCCACAACCAAATATTTTCTCTTTCATTTCCTTCGTCGATCGAGCTCCAGCCACAGCCAAATATTCCCCTTTCCTTCGTCAATCGAGCTCCAACCACCAGCTCCAGCCACAACCAAATATTTCCCCTTTCCTTCTTCGATCCAGCCACAGCCGAAATTTCCATTCACAATCCACAATCCGCACCTGAAATTACCATTCATAATCCACAACTCACAGCTCAAGATTCAAATTGAAATAACTCAGGATTCAAGCAAAAAAGATCGCAGCATAATGTCACGGGACGAGAGGTTTCGAGCCCATGCGGCACTCCCGCATCACATACTACGAGAGTAAGCCTGGAGAAAGTGGCACAATGTCGACTGGTTTCGCCCTGCCTTGGGCTCGTCAGGAGAACGGCCTCAGTTCCCAACCAGTGTGCGTCAAGATTTTCCTAGACCCCTCTTCAGCGTTAAGTCCTCGACTAGCGACAAGCTCCCCAAACTCAACCGGGTCGGCCTGCCTAAACTCCAAAGAGTCTAGGGCATTGTATCGCCACACACACTTTCCTGAAGCACGTCTCCAACAATCAGCACAACCATCATCGACACTAGCGTACGGGCGCATATCTTGGGTGTCACGATTGCGGTCCGTAACATTCTCCCACCGCCATAACCATGCACGTCCTCGTGCATGAGGAGTACGCCTCGCAAGTGTGCACTTCCACGCGAAAACATGAAGATCGGCTTGCCAAACTCAACCCATGAACTCCCTGCCTACTCGTCCTCGATCCGTGAAGAGGACCCGCGTGCAGACACCATCCACTTGGTGCGAACGCTTGGGGGTGTGAGAACCCGCCTGTTCGTCCCGCTTGTCGACCCTTGTGTCCGAAAGGGTGGGGACCCGCGTGGTGCGGCATTGGAGCGCTTGGCGAGCTCGCGACAAGGGCTTTGCGAGATGACAAGCGCGGCTCTGATACCACTTGTCACGGGATGAGTGTTTTGCACAGCTAACCCGTGCGGCACTTAGACAACTTTGCCGAATGTTGCTAAGTAAGCCTAGAAATTCTCAAACAAGAGAAGAGAGCAATTGAGCCTAAAGAAACTTGTATTGCACAAAGAGAGATTACAATGCTTGTTCGATACAAATGCCTAATGCCATCCCATATTTATAGGGGAGGCTTTGCCTAACTTTGCCAAACTTGGTCAAACTCTAGAATATTCTACAATTTCCTAGCTATTTACATGTGCTGGAATTGTATAAAGTATTCTAGGATATTTACATGTTCACATGTGCTAGAGTTGCTTAGAACCTTCCGGAATTGGGCCAAGCTAGCACTTTTGGCTTTGTGTTGGCTCTCTAGCCCGAAATTGTGGGCATTTGGGCTAGCGAATTGGAATACCATTTGTCACGGGACGAGAGGTTTCGAGCCCGTGCGGCACTCCCGCATCCCATACTACGAGAGTAAGCCTGGAGGAAGTGGCACAATGTCGACTGGTTTCGCCCTGCCTTGGGCTCGTCAGGAGAACGACCTCAGTTCCCAACCAGTGTGCGTCAGGATTTTCCTAGACCCCTCTTCAGCGTTAAGTCCTCGACTAGCGACAAGCTCCCCAAACTCAACCGGGTCGGCCTGCCTGAACTCCAAAGAGTCTAGGGCATTGTATCGCTACACACACTTTCCTGAAGCACGTCTCCAACAATCAGCACAACCATCATCGACACTAGCGTACGGGCGCATATTTTGGGTGTCACGATTGCGGTCCGTAACAATAAGCTTATTACCCATTATATTAACCCAATTTAACAACAGCAATGGCTTCGCAAATTAAAACAACAAAATTCAAGTTTTGAAAATAATCTGCTGTCAAAGAAGATAGTACCTTACCTTATGGCAAAGCCATGTAAAATTAAAACTCAATTTTCAAGGGTAAACGCTGCAACTCAATTCTTTTTGTTTCTTTACATCTTCGCAGCCAAAGAAGACAGTACCTTACCTTGTTCAAGCTTTTGCTTTTGTTTAATCTAAACCAAATCCTATCAGATTGAAGGAAAGAATAATAGTTTAAGGGTTTTGCAGGCCAGTTCTATCGTTGGGGTTGAGTGGTGAAATGAAGAGAAAGAGAAAGCCATTCGTTGAGTGGTGAAATGAAGAGGAAGGGAAAGCCATTGGTGGGGGAAGCTTAAAGCAAAACAACGTCATATTGGTTAAAATTAAAACAAAAAAAATTCACAAAACGTGTCGTTTTTTATAAGGTTTTGAGGTTTGACCCGGGGCAAACATCAATATTGTTGTCGTCAAATAACAATTTTGGTGACTGTGCATCTTTTGAAGTCTCCAAGATATATTATTCATTATTCAATAATTCTCAATAAATTAAAGAGGAGGATTGAGAGAGTGTGGGTTGTAGGCCATTGCAGCCTGCAACGAACCCAAGCTAGAGTTATATCTTGGAAAGTTTTCTTAACACCCCTTAAAAAATCAAGGGAAATTATCATTTTACCACCGATATATTATGTTACTATCATGATTTATTGAAAAGTATATTTTACTATCAAACATTTTCGCCGTTATCAATTTACCACCATTCCGTTAAAAAAAGTTAATGTTTAATTAAAAATGAGTTAAAAATCGATTTTACCCCAGAAAAAAGACAATTTTACCATTTGAAAAGAAAGAAATAATGAATAAAAATAAGATTTAGAAAACAACTAAAAATTGTAATTAATAAATATAATGAACAACATGCAGAATTATGATAAATGATAAAGAAACAATTTATAAAAAATTATGCTTCAAAATTAAAATTATAATTTATGAAATTCAAGTATTAATCACAATTAAAAATAATAACAATTTAATTAAGAAAAAAATTAATGAGAGAGAGGGGCTGATTTTAGGGTTATCAATTTCCTAATTCTTTAATTATTTTCCTTGAAATTTTTTGCTTTGTTTTATTGTTTATTTTACATTTGCAACACAATGTTTTGATTTCAACATGAAATGTCTTTGATGTGCTCATGACATCAGTAAAATATCAGTAAATTTTTTAACGTTTTTAACGGAAGGGTGATAAATTGATAATTGTGCAAATATTTAGTAGTAAAATGTATTTTTTAACAAACCATGGTATTGCCGCGATATGTCAGAATAGTTTTGGTGGTAAATGATAATATCCCAAAAAATCAATAATGTTATACTTATTTAGATACTTAGTTCGGATATTAATTAATGTGTCAACAATAATGTAATGTCATGTGTGTAAGTGTGAGTGTGTGTGCATACACATGAGGTTATTAAAGTTATATTAGTGAGAAAATTTATCTGTTAAAACTTTGAAATAATAATAACAATACAATTAATCAAGCACACAATTTAAAAGATTTATAAATTTTTTTTAGTTTTAGTGATTGTCCTTATGAACAAATAGACCGTGAAGCCCATATGGAACCCGCCTAGGCAACTTAACGGCTGCGACAATATCTAGATTTGGTGATTTGGCATCCATTACAAGAAATTTTGATTCCTCATGAATCTCATCATGAATATAAGTCACTACAAATCCATCATCTTCATCAGCAGCATCCAGATGATCTTCATTTCTTGGAACAAATAATGGCTCCCCTCCGAAGCAACTGGGTCCGTAAAATCTTCTTGAGACTTCAATTTCCTTTTCTAGATCAATCTTTACAACTCCTTCCATTTTAGGAATTTCTTTACCCACTCCCATAAAAACATAGCTATTTTTTTTCCCAATATAGGAAGAGTTTATGGACCCCAACTCCAAATTTCTTGTTGATAAATTATTTCTAAAAACATGTCCTGTTCTCAAGTTGATTCTCACCTTCTCCAGTGAGAAATGGACCATGTCTATTTTGTGAAAAAGATTTTCAATGGATGTAGCAGTAGTTGCAATAAGAACAATCTCATCATCTCCATTTTCCCAAGCATTGAAGACATGCATTGCATTAAACCCCGGAACATTAAACCACTTCATCTCGGCATCACTTGTTGCATATTCAATATGATCCCAATTCTAGGGATTTTTTCCGGATCAAAAACCGTCGGCATGCCTTTTCCCAACATCACATCTGCTGCTGAAACGGCTAATTGTGTCTCTGAGAAAATAGCGAACCTCTTGGTTATAGCAAAGTCATGGATGAAAGTTGGTAGATTTATGGACAATATAGGCACATCCTTTTGCTTAATACCATTTGCATCAAAGCGGAAGAACGTAAGATGAGGGGAAAAAACGGGGCTAAATTTGAAAGCAAAAGTCTCCTTTGTGGTCATGTCTGTCTTTGGATGAGCAGTCATGCTTGCAAATAATGCTTCATCAAAATCCCATCTCCCTACAGTTTCAACATCGCCTTCTCGAGTAGAGTTTATGATGTAGGGTAAATCGGACTCACCAAGAGCAAGAAGCTTAGATGAAAAGAAAGCAAGACTTGTATTGGCCAAATCAAATCCTTTCTTGAGATTTATGTGACCCATCAACACTCTTGCTACCGCTGCAACACATTGAATGATATCCGCAATCCCGTAAATTCCTGACAACATGTTGGGAAAAATTTGGCAACCGGCATCTCTCTCGAGCTTGTATTTGTAAGTCTTGACGTAGCGGTTAGTGTAAATTGCACGCCCTTTAGATAATTGCACCGAATGAAGCATGCCATCACCTTCAAAGAAGTGGAGAGGGCCACGTGGCATGTGTTGTGGGTTTGGTCCGTTTCGGACGTACGTTCCAGTTAGAGAGTCCGGAAGCCTGCCATCAACCACTGGGCACTCGGTGGGGCCAAGCTCGTCCACCGGAGCAAAGTTTCCGGTGAAGACATGCTTTGGATCAACAGAAGGATGAAGAGGACGATCAATAATGTTTGTAAACAATGATGGTGAGGATTTGGTGTCGTAGGATGAATTTTTTTTCATTGAAGACTGTATGGGAACACATTTTTTTGGCTTTTGAAAAGAAAGGAATGGGATAATTTGTTCATTGGTGTGATTGTAATAGGTGATCTTTGGTTTTGGAGGATGATTGTATGATATCTTTAAGGACGAGTAATTCATGTGATCCATTCTTTAGGTAGAGATGCTTTTTATTATTTGGGTTAGTGCATGAGCCTATTAGCAAGAAACATATTATATATTTTCACTGAGATTTGAACTGTTTATCTTATTTGACAAAATATGAGATATTTTACAATCAAATGATAGTAATATTACTATTACTCAGTTGGATTAATATTAATATGACAAAATAATATTATTTTGTTGTTGTGCCACTGATATCTCAGTCATTTCTACGACTTTAATTGGTTTTATTATTAATTATTTTATAAGTTTAGCCAATGAATAATATATGAGATGTTATATAATTAGAAAATAAACTAAGTATCTAAACTAATATTAGTTATATGAGATTATGGATGTCAATGGAGTGGGGTGGGGTGGGGGAGGCTCCCCCACGCCATTAAAAATTTTGACTTCATTCCCCACCTTATTCTCCAATAAATTTAGTGGGGTGGGGATGGGGAATCCCCGCGTGGGGAATGATTTCCCCATCCCCACCCTATTACCCAT